>CM067760.1:28500968-29842968 GCA_034642375.1 Vigna nakashimae
TTTTTTGTTCAAATTTTATTTTGACTTTGATACAGGAGCTGAAGTGGTTGACAAGTGTGGGGTACCTCATTGGGAAGGCTTAAAGTGTTGTACAGTGAAGCAAAAGATCTATCAGAAACTAAAGCAAGGTATGTTTACTCCTGACTTTTGCTCTGTGTTGTTTTCTTTGTCCGTTGTGTGTATGGTGTGGTTGTCCTGTGTGTGGTCTGATTTCTTAGGACTCCAGTAAGATGTGTTCATTTCTTAGGATAACCACTGTTGCCAAATCAATACCCATTGTCCCTACCACCACTCGTATAGTTAAAGTATGTTCCAACTTCAACACTCTAAAATATGTTCCAACTTCAACACTCTAAATTTTCTTGTTCATTACAAACTATATAAGTTAAATTAATTAGATTCTCTGAACCCAGGTCTAGTGGTTGTGTTTTGACTCATTAAGCACATTTTAGGCTACCTAGACTAACTAGAATTAGGAATTTTATTCTGCTTTATTTTTTTGATATATTCTTTATTTTAGACTTTGATTAGGATCATACTAAACATGTTAGCTATTAAGATCATGCATTTAGGCATTACTAAACATTCATACCCAAATTGGAAACATATGCATAACTACCTTGGTGTTCTTACTTTAAAACTTGTTCATCCACTTTCCAATGACTTTTTCTGTTTTGTTGATTCCAATAGGGATTTTATTATTCAAACATTTTTGCTTAATGTTAGATTCATGTTGGTATCATGTTTATACAGTTTTAAGTGATTTTACAGAATTTGACCGATTAAGTTGTTTTCTAGGTTCACATGCGTCTATATAAGTAGGCCTTTCTTATTCATTACACATTCTATCCAATTCTGCATTTTAGCATGTAATTAGCATCATATTAAGCATGTAATAATCATAAAATCATCCAAATATAACCTTCAATATATCATAATTAAACTTAGGAGAAAACCCATTTGATGTTAACACTAGTTTTGACTAGTTTGCTCTCAAATTTGGTATCACCACTGATTTTACATTTCTCTTATTCCAGTACTATTTTGAGCATTTTATTATCTTTCTTTAATGATGTATGAACCCCGAATTACCCCATTCTATGCATTTTACATGTTTTGACTCATTAAGCACATTTTAGCCTACCTAGACTTAAGAATTTTGTAGTTGACTGCCCCTCTATTACTTTATTATAAATTGATATGTGATGTTCTTTCTTTTGCAGTTGCACTCTGTACCTGCAATCCAGTATAGAACAACTCATTTTGACAATCAACCAAAGCTCCTAGTAAGACCTAAACCTGCAAATAATTGTCCTTTTGCAAATGTATGCTTATGCAACTGTATGTAACATATTAGGAGGGTTATTTAGTTCTTTAAATGTTGATTTTTTTAATTAAAATTATTTAGCTAAACAATTAAACACATCAAGCACTATCTACCGTAATTTGATATTTCTTTAACTATGCTTGGTTGTAGTGAAAGTTTTAGCTCAACGTTGTAGGTTGGCCAATATCCTTCTATCTTGAAAGCTTAAAACAATATTATACATAATGATTAATATAAAACAATAATATTGTACATAGTGATTTACATGTACAAAACAAGTATTAAGATAGAGACATGTTGAAAAACATTCTAAGATATTGTGCAAAGAAGAGGACCTAAATTAATTTAGGTTATTGTTTAGGAAGCCATTTGATAGGGCACGTGTCCTAATACGGAGACATGTATTAACCATTGGCTAATTGTTTTGTAATCGATTTATGTACAGAACATGGATGATGCTCAACCAAATCGTTCATGGATGTACGATAGGTGTCATAGAGGAAGAGGTGCTTTGAAAGAGTCTTTTGTATTGGGTGTTGAAGAGTTTATAAGAAGAATCGGACATCTGAAAAGGGTGGTTGTTTGCACACTGAAGGATCTATAAGCGTGCATGAGCATGCTATTTGTTTGGTATATAACTTGTACATTTTTTTTCTTATATTTGTAATCATAAACTTTACAAATATTTATTAACAAGATGACTGTGTTGATAGTTACATCCAATAGACATAGGCATCTTCTACTGCTCAACCACAAAATTCAGAAGAAATTGTTAACCTGAAATCGCAGTTACAATAATATGGTCAGCAACTTCAAAAGTTTGAAGGCTTTATTGGCGTCCTCCTGCCATTCCTTCTGCCTTCAGCAGCCGCAGCTGCACAAGACTTTTTAAACCTTCAAAATCCTCAAGTTCAAAATGAAGTACCCAATAATGTCCAACCAAAACAGCAACCACCACACCAGAAACCACCAGATGAACAACCACAAGATGGAAATTATTACATGCATTATTAGGCATTTTATAAAACTTATTTCCATTACTGTTGAACTTATTTAGAACCACAACTACAATCTGTTTATGAACTTACCTAATGTTTATTCTTGCAGTTATATTGATGTAAACAATATTTATGTATTCATATACAATGTTTCCTTTGTGGATTAAGTGTATTTGAACCTTATTGAATTTATATGTCAATGTGCAATGTATAATGTCCAGGTTTGCTTATAACAATGGTGAATGTTCACTATAATGTCCAGATCTGCTTGTATATTGTGCATGGGGAACTGCTATATACAGGGTATTTATTTAGCTCTTCTTAAACCATTATATACGGATATATCCGTATATAATTTCCGTATATAAGTTATATACGGATTTATCAGTATATAATTTCCGTATATAAGTTATATACGGATATATCCGTATATAATTTTCGTATATAAGTTATATATAGATAAATCCGTATATAACTTATATACGGATATATCCGTATATAATTTCCGTATATAAGTTATATACGGATAAATCCGTATATAATTTCCGTATATAAGTTATATACGGATTTATCCGTATATAAGTTATATACGGATAAATCCGTATATAATTTTCGTATATAAATTATATACGGATAAATCCGTATATAAACCTAGCTACGACGGTATTATATACGGATTTTTGCCCGTATGTAATCCGTATATAAACACGTATTATATACGGATTTTGGGTCTTATATACAGATTTTTGCTGTATGTAATACACTTTTTTCTTGTAGTGCAACACATAGCCCTAATTGTGTGTTGACTAGCAAATACTTCCTTAATTATTCTATTCGATCATAGTTCCTATTAGTCTTGCATATTCATCACGTCACTAAGTGTTTTAAACAAGTCATGTTAGATAAGGGGCCACGACTCTTCACCCATCGCCAACAAAGAAGTAATAACAACAATGCATATATAACTACAATGACCATCAACAATGACATAAACAACATCGACAATGTAAGGGTGACAAATATGATGAAACTTATTTAACATGAGTATTCTCTTTTGTTGTATAGGTTTAGCCTTAGATTGCATTTATTTTTTTGATGATGAAGTATCATGTATATAATTCAAGGCGTTTACATGCTCAAAATATGAGGGATCACGGTTTGTAGACCTTTGAGATAAATGATCTTTATAGTTTTGTGCACCTTTCGTTTTTACTTTGTGCATTGGAGGTACCATAGATGTCATAACAGGACAAGCAATTTCAAGTAACTTCTATTTGATGTTCACATTGCTTGCAACGTCAACTTCTTTGAAACTATTAAGCACCACATCAAGTTCACATTGAATGCATATATAACTTTGCCTACGATTCATTTGATAAAATATTTGTGACAGAGGAATCAATCCACAACTTTCACTATCACATCTAATATGCTTTACTCATATAAGTTTTAAGCAATGAATCCCAAAGCATATCTTGATACACGTCCAACCAATCTTTTATATATGCTTGCCTTAAAAACATCACACACAAGATTTATAATATTTTTCAAAAGACGCCTTTATCTCATTATGTTACAAGATGATGATGTTATGAGTTGCATCCCAACACGAATAAAGGTCTTTCATACTACTCCTTGATACTTTCTTCAGGCTCTACTAGTAAGCAGACTCAACATTAATACAAATGACATGACCAATATCATAAAACATCTAACAAAAAGAACAAAATAAAATAATATTAAAACATACATATTTGACGTTGTGTTTTCTAAATGCATAAATCGGTTTGTCCATGCCTTTACAAAATATGTCTTATACGAAATTGACATATTAAAAAAAGAAAGGTCATGAAATACAAGCATGATTAAGCTGATTAGAAAAATCAGTAAACATTGATTCATGTGTATAATCCATGACATTTTCCAATGGTTCCATGACGACATCTAATGCCTTAAAAAAATTGACGAACATTTTCCAATGGCCAAGTGAAATTATTTTTTCATTCACTTGATAAGAATACAAATATTGCTCAGAAAGTTAACCCTGTTAATGTGACCCAAACTATCTCAAGTTATAGCAACCAATATTTGTTGGTTTTGTATGTGGTATTTGTTAAAATAGAATGACTTAGTTTCTCACACTAAGAGGGGGGTGAATTGGTGAAGTGTAAAAATATAAGTTTTCAAAAACAATTTCACAAAATAAGATGCTTTTACACTTTTCTTGAATCGCAAGTTAAAAGATATGCAATGCAACATTAAACTTAATCGAATATAACGAAAGTGTAACCGGCTTAATAAAAGAGTGTAGGGATAAGAGAAAATGCAAACGCTGATTTTTATACTGGTTCGGCCAAGTCTACATCCAATGTCCTTCCAACCACACGGAAGCAAATGCACTATAAAGATCAAGATTTTTACAACAAGGTTTTTACAGAGACCTCATGTCAAAAGTGTAAAACACCTCTTTAACCCTCTAATTTAAATATAGGCAGTAACCAAACTAGACCAGCAACAAGAACACTCTCTTCTATTGTCTATCCCTTTGAGGCACCCTCAAAGTCAAGAACACAATTCTTCTTCCTGCAAACACCAGAGGGAATCCAAGCAAATCTTCAAAGATTGCAAATCCTGATCACGCAGAATATACCCAGTTGTGCAAATTGATCAGACGTTTTCAAACCAGCAAGCCTTGCTTCTCAAGAAACTTCAAGTCTTGATCACCATGATCAATCTTGGTTCTTAGAGCTTTTTCTTTTCTCTATAAGATCACACATTCTTTTTCAAAGATATGAAAAATGTTAATTGCACAAAAATTCTTACAGAATTCAAATCAGCGTCAATTTATAATTATGCACACATCAGACGCATTTTAATCGACTTAGTAACTAATGTAGTCGAATACATCTTGTAGTTATAGCAAACTAACATCAGTCAAACTTATTAATTGAATGCATATTTAATGCAGTCGACTCACAATAAATTCTTGGTCAATATGTTTGAAAATTTTATCGTTAAATCAGTTGAGTCAAGCATTCAATCAGTTTTCAAAATAACAACTAACTTAGTCGAATGCAAATAGCATGTAGTCGATTAAGTAAAATCACTTAGCCTAATTTTGAAAACTTTTCACTTCAAAATAACTTACAGAAAACTTGAAAAGAGTTTGTGCAGACACTCGAGTTTTAATCGATTCATCCCATAATGTAATCGACTTAAAACTGTTTGTTTTGACACACATTAAAGTTCAACCAAAGTGCTTGTGGTTTTTCATTTCCAACACCTTATGTCATGCATACACATATAGAATCACATATTAAACATAATGATATGCAATGAACAACAAAATCATGTTCACAAATATGCTTATACAAATTTATCACAGTAAGTAAAAACATATAACATGTAATCAGAGAACATGTAACACAGAATACTCATGTATTATTAATCATGTGTTGTCATCATTAAAAACACAAATATTACTGAGATTGTGAGTTCAGCTAAACCAGTGTTCCCCCTATCAATAATCTCAACAATATTCACTACAAGAAATTGGCTAATTACCGGCGGCTTAATACCGAAGGCCTTGAGGCCGTCTGTAAAAGTGAGGTTCCGACGGTCATAAAGAGAAGTACCGATGGGCTTAGCGAAATTAAAGTACCGAAGGTCAGCAAGAGAATAGCGAGGGCTGTGTGACCTTCGGTAATAGGGTTGACCCATTAAAGCAAGTGATTGGGTGTATTCGTCGAGTTCGTCCCCAAATTTCCTGAAATTGTGAAAACCTCCCTGCCCTACCTCTGTCGTCTACGTCTGCCATCGTTTTACTTCGTGCTTCCATTCTCTCATCTACCTCTATCGTCAACCTTTGGCTTCATTTTCGTTTGTGCTTCCATTATCTCGTCTACCTCTATCGTCTACCTCTGTTTGTCCGGTGGCATTGTGCGCCTGTCCGTTCTGTTCGGTCTCATCGAGGTTCTTCGTGTTGTTGTGGTGTTGTGGGTGGGATAGCCATAGGGGTGGTGTTTCATCGTCATTACGATTTGGCGCCATAGGAGTGGTGGTTTGTGGTTGTGCGCGTGAGGCTTGTGTTCAGAGCTGGCGATTTGCCGGGGCTTCCATCAAATTGGGTGTTTTGTAGTGCGAGGTAAATTCTATGTTTGGTTGATGGGTATTTAATCATTTGATATCAGTTTCATTAATAGTTTGATGGCTTGCTGCCCTTTTTTCATATAAGAAGACGACACCTGGGAGGAGTCGAAGCAGTAAAAGAAAATGATAGGGAGATAGGAACACGGGACAGTAAAGGAAAAGAGAAGTGCCTATTACGACACCAGCTGAAAAATCCCTTTGCCTTTACTGTAACAAGTAAGCAAGCATCACTCCTTTCCTATTTATTTATTCATTCATTGGGTCGTGGTTTTGTTAGTTTTACTGGAAATGAAATGAAGCTTAGGCAGGGTTACTCTCCATCAAAAGGTTTTCTATTTTTATTGCCCTCCTTTATTGCAATTAAAGTTTTCCTCATCCTTTATGAACCAGAGCACAAGTGATATCCAAATTTTACTCTATAATTTGATCTTTCTATTATTTCTGTGATTCTAAAGATGTATCTGTGTTGACATGTATAAATAATTATATACTTGTAATCTGTATCTTATTTGTTATCCATTTGATTTCATATTGTGGATGGGCATTAGTTGCTGTAGAACAAACTTTTTGTGCATTGTTTTTGGAGGACATAAATACATATATTTCTGTAGTTAATAAGTTGGAACTTTTAGCATGATGAACTAAGACCACAGAAGGAGGAAACTATGGATGATTATCGCTCCCTATATGAAGATTATTTTGATTATTATACTTATGTCTCTCACCAGTATTGTCACAGTTCTTACAATTTTGCTGATAAGCTCTTTCTATTCTTTTGTCTTTAATAATAGTTATAGGATTTTGCTAGTAGTTGACGTAGTCTTAACCCCCTATATCTGATATTACTTCCATTGTTACTGCCCATCTTGGAACCTCTAGTGGTACTAGTTCCTTCCTTTCATGTTGTATTAAGGTTACTCCTCGTACTATGTCTGCTTTTTGTTCCTATGAACACTTTTGTGCCCAAAATTACCCCATAACCTCCTTGATACCTTCCAGTTGATTAGCTGCTCCAGCTGGCTGCCCCCTATTGATGCCAGAATCTTTGGTGACCTCCTTTTTGTCCCTGGCACTCTCCATTTCAATAAATCTTTGGGGTTGTGGGCCTAATTTGGCTCCTTATATCTCCCTGCAATCTCACAAAGAAATATCCCAATAGGTGTTACTCTATCAACTCAAATGCTTGTTTATTAATCTTTTAAAATCCTCAATATATTCCTCCACATTCCCTTTCTGCCTTAATGCTGCCAGTTTGTCAACGTACTCCTGTGTTTCCCCCAAATCTTGTAATTAAAGATCTAGTTAGTTCTTCCCAAGATTCTAGGCAAGGAACCACTGAGGTTGTTGTAGGAGAGGTCCCTGTACATATTCAAGTCATAAGAGTTAACATAACAGGTTTTTACATAGAAATGAAAGGTTTGAATGTGCTTCTGGTTCTGTAAGGTAAAACTGAAATATGATTAGGCAAAACAGAAAATTAATGGTGCAACAAGGTGATAAAGACTTACACATGGGTTTGACCTTCGATGTTTCTAAGAGACTAATGAACTAGACCTAGCTGCAGACTATCAACTAGGAGATATGAAGTTACCTAAAACCACTGAAAGACTAAAGCACAGTGGTAAGCTCTACAAAACACATAAGCAATGATAAAACTAGCAAATTGATCAACTCAACTACTGTTTTTGAGATTCAGTGATAATTTCTGATTGTTAGCACTTGAAACATGTATGAATGTATCAAATACACTTGTCTCAATCCTTAGAATCAATAAATTTTTGCGAAAAAGAGTGTGCTCATGATCAAACCATTAGAGTAAATGACTTTTAGCAGCTGTATAATGTTTCTTTTTCACATATTTCAATTCAAATCACAACCTAGCTTTTGTTACAACCCAAACCAATTACAAATGCACAATTTAAAAAATCAGAGTGTTGATTCAACTTTGCACTACGAAAAATGAACTGTAAATTGAGGTTTTGAGTTGTGAAATTGCACAACAGTGGTTATAAGTCAAATTAGAATTTTAGAACAGCTTTAAATCATCAAAACAAAGTATTTTGAGTTATTATTTGGCATAGAAATAGTAGATTCCAAAATTTGACCTTATAACAGCTAATAATGTAGCAAATTAAACAACTACACACCTCATTGTAAGTTATAATGATTCAAATAGCCAGCTATGAATGCAAATGACTGTAGAAAGTGTAAATACACTAAACTAATCTTGAAAACAAAACTAAGCATGATCAAACTCGAACTGGACATTGCAAGGACATTTAAGACGATGAAAACCAACACTTTTGAGTTAAAATAGAAGTGGAGTAGTGATTTTGAGTTGCAGGCTGTGTATAACTCATTGTAGACTTTAAAGACAATTAAAATCAACAAATAAAGTTACTTGAATATTGAGTTGTGTGTTTAAATCACTTGCATATGTTTTTTAGTATCAACCTACCAAACTAGGGACTTTTTGTAGTGCAAAATTTTTTTTCCAGCTAAGCTTTGATTCTTTACTTCATTTCTCTTTTGTTTAAAATCGTGGCCTTGTGAGCATGCATATACGTAGGAATCAGGTTTGGGATGGATATAGGGTGTTTGATGATTAATCTTTTGTTGTTGTTGCATTTTGCTAATTAAAATTGTCCATTATTGTACAAGGTTTTGGGGTTTCAATTAGGAGCACATAACGTTTGGAAGCTTCAAACGTACTGGGTTAAAGTTAGTTGCAAAAGTATCATTATTTAAGGGCTACACTCAAGTGTTGAAGACTTCATCATTTCCAGGTAGGTAAATGATGTCTTATTCTGTTTGCCTTGCTTTATTTTGCTCCTAATTGATCTGTCTAAAAGCCTATAGCGATGCAACAATTTCATAAATAAACATGTTGGCTCCTCGTTTTGGTAAATAAAATTTTGTTTGTCTTTTATCTCTCTTTCTCTTTCGCCTTTTGTCTTCTCTCTTGTATTGTCTGTGTTGCATGTTCTTCTTATATATAATCTCCACACCTTGTTCCCCACTCTTCAACCAAAATTCGCAGTTGGAAAAAGACCATCACAACACCCTTAAAAATATCTTTCAATACAGGGTAAGACTTAAAATGAGTAACTATAAGGATGAAGTAGAGTAGAAGGACAAACCAACATGCATATATGTTGGTTATATATTGTCTTGAATCCCCCAAGTTACCAAACTAGAAGGAGGAACCAAAGTTATAGTTGTTTTATAGTTTATATATTAACTGTAAAACTGAAAATTCCTTACTAAGGCTAAAGTAGACCATCTCTTAGGTAAAACTTCATTAACTTTGCTCCAACTGGTAGTGGTTAAGGCCACTGCAGTGATTAATTTGGCCTTCAACATGTTAAAAGACATGTCTCTTAAAGTCTCCAAGAACCTCTACATGAATTTGGACTTTAATTGTGAAAGTGAACTCTAAAGTCAAAGTTCAACATATGATTTTGGACTTCAATTGTGAAGTCTCAAAATTGAAGTACTTAAAACATAAAAAGTGTTCTAAAAATAGGTGACAATTTCGAAATTGAACTAATATAACCAAAGAGAGTATATTGTTGTTATCCTAACAAGTTTAAAGTACTTAAATGATCCTAATAGAGATGTCAAATTGGATCAAGTAGCAAAATGTCAAAATTAGACAACCTAAAACCTAAAAAGAATACTACTATATTTAACATCCTAACAAGTTTAAAGTAGTAGATAGAAGCTAGGAAATTTGTCAAAAGCAAAGAATTACCTCAACTTCAAAATTTGACTATGTAGAACCTAAAAAAGTCTACTTAAAGGGTGACAAAGTGACAATTCACCTAAAGTAGACTAATAATAACTAATGTTAATATCCTAACAAGTCTAAAGTAGTCAATTGACACTAGGAAACTACTCAAAAGTAATCAATTACCTAAAACTCAAATTTTGAGTAGTTAGAACCTAAAAAAGTGTACTAAAAAGGTGAATTTCATTCCAGTGTTCCTTAGTGTTTCTTCATCATTTTAATCAGTGAATTTCGTTTGCTTGACTTGAATTCCAGCTTCCATATTCATTTTCCAGTTTTGTCTAAAGTCATGTGCCTTATGTGCAAACCTATTTCTGTCATCAAGTGATTATTCTGTTCCAGCCTTTATTTTCTGTGTTTTCTTTGGAAAACTATGTTTAGATGCATGTATACCAATATATCAATCCATAAAAGTCAATGAGGCAATGTGTAGGCTGGATGATATAAGCTAAAGCATAAAAAAAGTTATTCTGGTTTTCAAGGTCTGCATATAATAATAAATTCTGGTGCAGTATCGAAAACCTATTCCACTGCACATTTTGTTGTTCTCAAGATCTGAACACGTTCATTTGATGTTATTACACATGTCTGAAGTACTGGCAACTTGTATTAATCCATAAAATGCAAAAAGCATATCTAAGTTGCTTCATATCCATTACCAAAGTGCTGTCGCATATTGTAATCAATCTTTTAACCGTGATTGATATCCTTGCATGTGGTTTATGTCTTTAAACATGTCGTACGTAATATTCTTCAGCTAGATCTAGTGAATTAGGACTTCCATAAGCTTTGTTTGTGTTGTCCAGTTTGATTGTAGTATTTGTTTTCAATTCTGGTGCAAAAATGGTGTAAAAAATACTGTATAATTGGCTGCAACAGGGGTGATTTGATGAATCTGATTGTTTCAGCGCATTTTTACCATTAGTGCAAGTTTATTTTGTCATTTGGAACTTGTATGAACCGTTCATTTGGTCAAATGTGAGCCATTATGCAAAATCACTTCGTAAACCATCACTTTTGCCTAAAATTGGAAATGAACTAGTGATTTTCTGCTGCAGTGTGTTTCTTGGCTGTTTCAGTGTTTAAACACATCAAAATTGATGATACAAAGTTGCTCAAAACATCAAATTATGTGTCCAAACATGTTTGTGCAAATTCACCCTTTAAACCACCAAATTTTGCCTAAAATTGGAAGTAGACCACTGATTTTCTGGTGTAGTCTTTATCTTTATTGTTTAAGTGATTCCACACCTTCAAATTGATGATAGAAACTTGCTTGAAGCATTACTTTAGTTGTTCAAACACATCCAAGCATTTTTGGCCTTGAAACCACATTTTCAAAGTCATTTTGTGCTGCAGTGTGCATTCCATGTGCTGTTTGAAATTTGCCAAACTTTATTCTTGATTTCTGGATTGGCAAAAGCTGGTATGATGTTTCCAAATGGAATTATATGATCGAAAACAGTATAGAACATCCATAAAGAAGTCTAACTACAAACTCACACTACAAAAACAACCAAGAACTCAAAAAATGACACCCTATAACCTAAAAAGTGTACTAAATAGGTGACAATTTCGAAGGGTGAAAGTACCTTAAACACTTATAATGTACAAAATATGTGGAAGTACTCTATAAAAGAGAACTTCAGTAATGTCAGAAAATTGACTCCCCCAAATTTAATACACAACTACTTAGGATGTCAAAGACGGTTCAATACTGAGGACTTGTCTTTGCATGCCCTTTTTGAATGCCTATGACAATAGTGTTGAAATTGCCTTCCATGTTCGACTTGAGTAGTAATAGGTTTATTACTTATGTCACATGGAGTGTTGCTGTATTGGCTAAGTTTTGATTTCTTTGGCTTGTCACAGAACATGGCCCATTTTCCCAATCATCGTGGATGAATGTACGACCGTTGTTATAGTGGAAGGAGAGGTTTAAAGGAATCTTTTGTCATCGGAGTTGAAGAGTTCGTGGAGACGGCCCGACGATATCAATATTATGCCCTTGATGGAGGGATTCGATGTCCATGCATCAAGTGCGAATGTACAAGGATTTTGAAAGATGAAGTCGTCAAAGTTCACCTTTACCAAAAAGGGTTCATGCCTAATTACACGGTTTGGACATTTCATGGTGAAGAAATTCCTTCAACCTCCACTGCAGCTGAAAAACGGCGTGCATCAGGTTCGAATACTATTGTACATACATCTGAGATAGATCAATTTTCCTATATGCAAGAGATGGTCGACAATGCTCTTCGTCACCATGCTGAAGAAGCAGACGATAGTCATGATGAAGAGCCTCCAAATGAAACGACGCAGAGGTTTTACAATTTACTGACAGAGGCAAATCTACCTGTATTTGAAGGTTCATCTGAGTCAAAATTGTCAGTGTGCATTAGACTCATGGCTGGGAAATCTAATTGGAACGTTCCCATTCAAGCAGTGGACTTCTATACAAAATTGATGTTAGATTTGACACCACCAAACAATTTCATGCCGAAGAACTATTACCAAGCCAAAAAATGTGTTTCAAAGTTGGGATTGGATGTGAAGAAGATTGATTGTTGTGTTAATGGATGTATGTTATTCTATGACAATGACAGTGGCAAAAATGATGCATTGTTGGTTGATTGCAAGTTTTGTGGCTCACCTCGATATCAGATAATGCATGCTGGATGGAGGCAAAAAAAACCAATTCCATTAAAGTCCATGTTCTACTTGCCTATAATTCCAAGATTACAAAGATTATTTACTTCAATGCAAACATCAGTACACATGACATGGCATGATGGTAAAAAAACTCCGGGATTTTTGAGTCATCCTTCTGATGGTGAAGCTTGGAAGCACTTCAATCGTAAACATCCATCCTTTGCTAGTGAACCACGTAACGTCAGACTTGGTCTATGCTCTGATGGGTTTACCCCGTACATTCAGGCGTCTGCATCACCGTATTCATGCTGGCCCGTGATAGTTACCCCATACAATTTACCACCTGAGATGTGTATGACAAAGCCTTACATGTTTTTATCGTGTATAATACCAGGTCCATCTAATCCCAAATCATTGATTGATGTTTACTTGGAGCCTTTGATTGATGATTTGAAGAAGTTATGGAATGGTGTTTGGACGTATGACGTTTCAAAGAGGCAAAATTTCCTTATGAGGGCAGCCTTGATGTGGACTATTAATGACTTCCTAGCGTACGACATGTTATCTGGTTGGAGCACACATGGTCGATTAGCTTGTCCACATTGCATGGAACATACAAAGTCATTCCAATTGAGTCATGGCCGGAAAAGTAGTTGGTTTGACTGCCATCGACGAATCTTGCCCATTGATCACCCCTTTAGAAGAAACAAAAAGGAATTTCGCAAAGGACAAGTTGAAACGGATATGCCCCCGCCAAAGTTGACTGGATCACACGTGTGGAGAAGAGTGAAAGACTATCCAAAAGTCACTGAATTTGGTCAGAATAGGCTAGAAGGGTTTGGGGAATGGCATAATTGGACTAAAAGAAGCATATTCTGGGAACTTCCCTATTGGAAGGACAACTTGCTAAGACACAACATCGATGTCATTGTTGCGACTGTCGCGGTCATACAAATTTGATGTGCACGAATTAATGCAAGAACGGGTCGCACCGCTCACAAAAGTTTGTGTATAAAAGAATGCAGTATAACTAGGAAGTGACTCCTAGGTCGTCTCTCAAGGACCAATTTGTGTCGGTTCAGTCTCTGATTTTTTTACACACGAAGGGGGGGGGGGGTGTTTTTGGTGTTTTGGTTGAATGCGGTAAAATTAAATTGGAAATTGGAAATTAAATAAAACAGAATTAAAAACACTGAAATAAATTTTAACGACGGTAAAAACAAGTGGTAAAAGATGGTAAAAACGGAACAGTAAATATGCAGAACGGTAAAACGCAATTGACAGATTTTAACCATATAGAAAACAATAGTTTTGGAAAACGGTAAATTCAGTTGAAAACGTAAATCACGAGTGCAGTGAAAATAAAAATTGAGAATCAAATGAACAAAGTTTTGAAAATGTAAATTGAAAGCTGACAGAATTAAAATTAAAACGCAGAGTGGAAATTACACGATCATTGAGAAAAGCTGAATGGAAATTACAATTAAAAATTTAATCCTTGAAACTGAAAATTTGAAAGAAATCTAAAACCTCCCCCATAGGGGAGGAGAAAACCAAGCCAGAACGTAACCTAAACCTACTCCTAAAATCTAATTGTTTTCTTCTCTGCATGCTGCCTTCCTTTTATAACCAATACTCTGACCAACTCCCGTAGCATAGTCTCCTCCCCGTGAACTGCCTTCATGTTTCGTTTTGTCTTGCAGTAGGTTGAAGACTTTCTTTCACTCCTAATATTGCCAAAGAAAGAGAGTGGTCCCTCCATTGTTTGTCTTCTTCTTCAATTTGCAGCCGGCTGTAGCTTCTCCATTCTCCCAAATTGCTGAACCATTCTTACCAAAGCTTCACTCACGGCCTCCCCTTAATCAATCACCATGCAGCTGCTGGTGTTGTAAAAACCGTGAGCCACTTCTCTAGCCGTGCCAACACCTCAAGCTTTCTCCTTCTCATTTCAACGTTTCTTCCTCTGGATGCCAAACCTCTGTGCCTTCCTCCCTCTTGGTGTCTGTTCCAAGCTGGATGCTCTTCATTTTGCTACTGGAACGCAACTCTCTGCTGCTGGAATCAACCGTGATAACGTGCACACCAGTCTAGCTTTTGTTGCTAGAATAAAAATCCGAGAGAGAGAGACCCTCAACGTGGATGGGTGCTCCTCCTTCTTTCTTCCAATGGCTGGACACTGCTGCACATCTTTCTGGATCTGCAACCAAGCTACTGTGCTGGACCAGCCGTGAGCTTCTCTTCCCATTGAAAATCTAGAACCGAAACTTGTGTGGGTTGGAAGAGATGGAGAGTTAAAATAAATCTGCACTCCAAGCTTCTAAAAAAAACGTAACCTTTCATAAGTGGTGGAAGGATCCATAAACCGTGAGCCTTGAGTGGAGAAAGCATGTAAAAAATTCTGCACACCAAGCCAAAGTGATTAACGTGAAGTGGTGGCTCCCATGTGTTGTCTAGCTTTGCAAAATTCTTCTCTAGAAAGAATGCAGCCTGGCCTTCATAGGTGGTGGTCCCCTTTATCATCTTACAAAAACATGAAAATAAGATTCCTCATTTTGTGTATTTTGTGTGCTGCCGTGAACTCCCTGCACCCATTTATTTTCCAAGCCAATCATGTGCTATCCGTGAGAAACAAGCCAATTAATGCTTCTTAATTCCCCTTTCACGTGAAGGTCATTTTGGAGCATTATCATTCTTTCTTTAATCTCAATCTCAATTGTGGGCCATGCTATTTTCTTCCTTTAATAAAATTCAGCACATTGTATTTAGGAGTTGCTCCCAACGTGATCTTTCAACCAAGTGGTGGCCCTACTATTTTCTTCACTTGAACGTGAGTGTGGCAGCCTTTGTGTTGTCCAAAACATGTGGTCTTGTTGCCAAAATGAATGTGCCGTGAGTGCTTCTTAGAAGAAATGAATGCCAAAACCGTGACACTAGTGCAAGTCCCTAAAAAAAATGAAATTCACATCTCTTAACATTTTAGCTTAAAATATAATTGATGTCACATTTTAAGTCTCCAAATATTATCCAACAATTTCCCTACAATTGATAATGCAAGTAATTAACCTCAGATAATTCAAATTAATTAAAATAAGAATTTCTGATCAAATTGAACACAATTAAAAAAATAGGAAAATACTGGACATTTAAGTACAATTCCCTGATTAAATTCGGTACAATAAGCTAAGTTAAATTGAGAAAATATTGACTCATCAAAATAGACCACACTTAGTCTTTTGCACTCCTGGGCAAAATTAAGACGCAAATCAGGGAATGGTTCAAAGGACTGACACAGACGCAGCATACAGAAAATAAAGACTCACGAGAAAAATAAACCAAATTTACACAGTTCTCAAGAATTCTAGACAGTTAAAAGAAGTAGAAATTATCCAACACAAATCAAATAAAGCAGATACTTACAGAAATCTTTCAAGCAATTCAATACACAGAAAAATAATCAATCAGCTTAAGAGGTGATTCAAAAATAACAAAACCTCACAGATGCACTACAGTGTTTCTCTTAAGTGTCTAGGGTAAATAATTTCAACTCGATGTACTCAAGAAAACAAACACAAGTAGACTTGGAAAGTTTCTAATATCAATACTTAAATCATACGCATGTTCAGATCAAAAGGTCTTTTCTGGGTTGTAATGGGGCCAAGGACATGGGAGGATAAAATATAGATAAGTAGCTACAGCTCAAAAGAAATAGAGGAGCAATGGGGAATAAATGGAAATACAGTCAAATCTTACCCAAACCTCTAATTCAATCCACTTCTCGACTCCATTGTTCTCAAAATGTTTTTTTTTTTAATTTTCTTTCTTTTTCTCGTCAATTTTTCATTTTTTCTCATCCTGTCTCTCTCTTTTTTTTTTATCACACAACAGGATATAAATCATTTTTTCAAAACATGATGAGGAACCAACTAGCCAATTTATCAGAATCCCCAAGGAGACCACACTTATTCACAAAACAGTTCTATAGCTCCAGACTTCCCTAAGGTTAAGGTAATCATTTGTTTTTCACTTAGGATCAGTGTATGAGCTTCAACACAAATAAATATATATAGTATAGGCGCAAAGGGGTTATCAAAGGATAATAACAAGGTAGGCTTATTTGGCTAAAGAGGCTCAAGAATAAAATTGCCTTTATCACTTCCAAAAATGCATATAAATCAAGTAGATCAAAAAGAATCAAGCCAAGACATATGTGCAAGCAATCAAGATACATATCTCACATAAGAAAGAACATTAAGTGGCTCAAATCTCACACAGGGTGTTTGTCACAATCAAATCAACCTCTCAAACGCATAATCATCTTTCCAAGCAGAGAAAAACAAGGATTTCAAACGAAGTATCAATGAAGTGGAGGAAAAATCTACAACTTAGACATCATCCAGAAATCAAGAGAAAAATGTAAAATTTATTTCACCCAAAACTAAAAACAACTTAAAATAGAAAAAATTTAACACTCAAAACAGAAAAAATTTCACACACAAAACAAATAAAATTCAAAATCTCTCCCAATAGACCACACTTAAACTACACATTGTCCTCAATGTGTTCTAAGCATACATCAGCAATCAAAACAGGAAACATATTATGGACAAGTGCAATAAAAGTAAGGAAAAAGGGAGAGAAAGAAAATGCAAACTCCCGCAGGTTATGGTGGAAGCTGCCAATTTTGGACTTTCAGGGAGATGTCTTCAGAATCCAGCAAGGAAGTTTTGAGGACGAACTGCTTCATCCTCCAAATTTGATCAAGCAGTGAAATGTTTTCCACTGCTGGATTTATGCAGTTATTGTTGATGAGCAGGTTCAGCAGGTGCCTATTGTTGTTGAAACTTTGGTGAGCGGTGGCACCTTTGTCTTCCACTGTGGGTGCATATTGGTCAAATTCAATTGTACCTCCTGCAATAGGGTTAGTGCAAAATGGTTCCACCGAAATTTCATGCAGAGGTAAAACACCCAAATCCAGTGTAACAAGCTGAACCTCAGATACATGCTCAGAACATGAATCAATTTTAAAATTACATGCATTATCAACCACAGACTCATATTCATGTTCAGTGCATGGAGAATAAACATTTGAATGTGATAGTAAAAAGCAATTCTCATCATGCACAGAGGAAAAATTAAAATCAGACTCAGCAACAATATAATCATTAGCATACCGATCATCATCACAATCAACAGAATAATCAAATTGTGGTATGCTTACCTCCACTTCCTTGAAGATTTGTAAAGTAGTGGAGGATGAAGGTGGTCTACCTGGCTCAAAAGTATTGCTTATTCCTGCCTGGGCCTCAAAATCTTCATCAGTCTCCTTAGGTGCAATAGTGGTCATCTGCCCGATCTGATCAGTCAGATTCTGAATTGCCGCTTGAGTTTCCTGCTGAAACTCTATGCTATTTTTCTTGAACTGCATGTTCCCTTTCTGTAACTGAACGTTCTGCATGGTCATCTGCTCCAGTACCTCCTTTATTGTAGGCTCAGAAATCGAAGGCTGAGGAGTAAATTGAGCAGTAGCATCATAGAACTGCATCTGCTGTTCTTGTTGGACTAGTGGAGGCATCAAAGTATTCTGGAATGGTGGTTCTTGATAATGATCTTGTGGGGTATTGTACCATTCGTTGTTAAGATCATTCCACTCAGGATCGTTGATGTCTCCATACTGTGTAGGGAAAAATTCGATCAGAAAATTTTGCTCAAGATCTTCCCATCTGGTAATGAGTCCTCGAGGAAGACAATCCAACCAATCCTTAGCTGCTCCTTGTAATGAATGCTGAAACGCCGTCAAGAAAATGTAATCATCTGCGACATTTGGAGGTTTCATTGCAGAACAAATGCTATAGAAATTTTCCAAATGTTCATGTGGGCATTCTCCTGCAAATCCATGAAACTTAGGGAGCAGATATATCAGTCCAGCGCTTAGAACGCAATGAATATCATCCTTTGTAGGTGGGGCCGGCTCACTAGGAGCGCTCTTAGGAATTTGAGGATGATCCATATATTTCTCATCATAGAATTCAGCAGAATTACAATCAGGGTAACAAGCAGAAGGAGATTCATAATTACAGGCACTCGCAGAATAAGCACTATTCACAAAATCAAAATAGGTAGACATGGAAAATAAAAAGTAAAAACTAAAAACTAAAAATTATAAAACAGATAAAACACAACACATTTATACATGCAATACATACACAAGACAGAATGTTTTTTTTTTTTTTATTATTTTTTTTTAATTAACAGACAAAATACATATGACACGCATACAAAACAGATAGAACATCACAACACAACACAAGATAAAACACAACAAAATTAAACATGCTACAGGCACAAACAAGACAGAACATCAACAGTAAAATATTTTTTTTTTTTAAATATAGCAACTAAATACAGAACACAGCACAATAAAAATATAAAAGACAAAACATATATTAACACAACATAATCGAAAAACACAACAAAAATCTAAAACGAAAAACCTGGAACTGAAGTGACAACGCCGCCAAAATTTGTTGAAGGTGTCGTTATCGCCTGCAAAAATATAAAACACAAAACACACAAAATACACATATTAACAGAACAAAAATTTACACAACAAGAATCTAAAACCAAACCGTTATTGATCCCCGGCAACGGCGCCAAAATTTGTTGCGACTGTCGCGGTCATACAAATTTGATGTGCACGAATTAATGCAAGAACGGGTCGCACCGCTCACAAAAGTTTGTGCATAAAAGAATGCAGTATAACTAGGAAGTGACTCCTAGGTCGTCTCTCAAGGACCAATTTGTGTCGGTTCAGTCTCTGATTTTTTTACACACGAAGGGGGGGGGGTGTTTTTGGTGTTTTGGTTGAATGCGGTAAAATTAAATTGGAAATTGGAAATTAAATAAAACAGAATTAAAAACACTGAAATAAATTTTAACGACGGTAAAAACAAGTGGTAAAAGATGGTAAAAACGGAACAGTAAATATGCAGAACGGTAAAACGCAATTGACAGATTTTAACCATATAGAAAACAGTAATTTTGGAAAACGGTAAATTCAGTTGAAAACGTAAATCACGAGTGCAGTGAAAATAAAAATTGAGAATCAAATGAACAAAGTTTTGAAAATGTAAATTGAAAGCTGACAGAATTAAAATTAAAACGCAGAGTGGAAATTACACGATCATTGAGAAAAGCTGAATGGAAATTACAATTAAAAATTTAATCCTTGAAACTGAAAATTTGAAAGAAATCTAAAACCTCCCCCATAGGGGGGGAGAAAACCAAGCCAGAACGTAACCTAAACCTACTCCTAAAATCTAATTGTTTTCTTCTCTGCATGCTGCCTTCCTTTTATAACCAATACTCTGACCAACTCCCGTAGCATAGTCTCCTCCCCGTGAACTGCCTTCATGTTTCGTTTTGTCTTGCAGTAGGTTGAAGACTTTCTTTCACTCCTAATATTGCCAAAGAAAGAGAGTGGTCCCTCCATTGTTTGTCTTCTTCTTCAATTTGCAGCCGGCTGTAGCTTCTCCATTCTCCCAAATTGCTGAACCATTCTTACCAAAGCTTCACTCACGGCCTCCCCTTAATCAATCACCATGCAGCTGCTGGTGTTGTAAAAACCGTGAGCCACTTCTCTAGCCGTGCCAACACCTCAAGCTTTCTCCTTCTCATTTCAACGTTTCTTCCTCTGGATGCCAAACCTCTGTGCCTTCCTCCCTCTTGGTGTCTGTTCCAAGCTGGATGCTCTTCATTTTGCTACTGGAACGCAACTCTCTGCTGCTGGAATCAACCGTGATAACGTGCACACCAGTCTAGCTTTTGTTGCTAGAATAAAAATCCGAGAGAGAGAGACCCTCAACGTGGATGGGTGCTCCTCCTTCTTTCTTCCAATGGCTGGACACTGCTGCACATCTTTCTGGATCTGCAACCAAGCTACTGTGCTGGACCAGCCGTGAGCTTCTCTTCCCATTGAAAATCTAGAACCGAAACTTGTGTGGGTTGGAAGAGATGGAGAGTTAAAATAAATCTGCACTCCAAGCTTCTAAAAAAAACGTAACCTTTCATAAGTGGTGGAAGGATCCATAAACCGTGAGCCTTGAGTGGAGAAAGCATGTAAAAAATTCTGCACACCAAGCCAAAGTGATTAACGTGAAGTGGTGGCTCCCATGTGTTGTCTAGCTTTGCAAAATTCTTCTCTAGAAAGAATGAAGCCGTGGCCTTCATAGGTGGTGGTCCCCTTCATCATCTTACAAAAACATGAAAATAAGATTCCTCATTTTGTGTATTTTGTGTGCTGCCGTGAACTCCCTGCACCCATTTATTTTCCAAGCCAATCATGTGCTATCCGTGAGAAACAAGCCAATTAATGCTTCTTAATTCCCCTTTCACGTGAAGGTCATTTTGGAGCATTATCATTCTTTCTTTAATCTCAATCTCAATTGTGGGCCATGCTATTTTCTTCCTTTAATAAAATTCAGCACATTGTATTTAGGAGTTGCTCCCAACGTGATCTTTCAACCAAGTGGTGGCCCTACTATTTTCTTCACTTGAACGTGAGTGTGGCAGCCTTTGTGTTGTCCAAAACATGTGGTCTTGTTGCCAAAATGAATGTGCCGTGAGTGCTTCTTAGAAGAAATGAATGCCAAAACCGTGACACTAGTGCAAGTCCCTAAAAAAAATGAAATTCACATCTCTTAACATTTTAGCTTAAAATATAATTGATGTCACATTTTAAGTCTCCAAATATTATCCAACAATTTCCCTACAATTGATAATGCAAGTAATTAACCTCAGATAATTCAAATTAATTAAAATAAGAATTTCTGATCAAATTGAACACAATTAAAAAAAATAGGAAAATACTGGACATTTAAGTACAATTCCCTGATTAAATTCGGTACAATAAGCTAAGTTAAATTGAGAAAATATTGACTCATCAGTCATGCACACAGAAAAAAAATTCTTTGACAATGTCTTCAACACAGTTATGAATGTTAAAGGTAAGACAAAAGATAATGAGAAAGCAAGAAAAGATTTACCTTTGTATTGTGGACGAAAAGACTTAGAGTTGAAGGCACAAGGTAACGGCCGATTATTTAATCCAAAAGCAAATTACACCATGTCAAAAGACGAGACAAGAATAGTGTGTGGATGGATCAAGGAGCTTAGAATGACAGATGGATATGCTTCTAACTTGTCTAGATGTGCCAATGTTCAGAACGGTACTATTCAAGGGTTGAAGAGTCATGATTGTCATGTATTCATGGAGACTTTCATCCCTCTTGCATTCAGTAACTTCTTTAAAGATTTGTGCTGCACGACACTAAAGGAGAATTCCCTTAAAAAGATGGATGAAAATATCCCGATTATTCTCTGCAAATTGGAAAGAATATTCCCTCCTGCATTCTTTGATTCAATGGAGCATATTCCAATTCATCTTGCATATGAAGCTTGGCTTGGGGGACCCATGCAGTATAGGTGGATGTATCCCTTTGAAAGGTTTATGGGAGAATCCAAACGTTCAGTTAAAAATAAAGCTAGAGTGGAAGGCTCAATTTGTGCAGCTTACTTGCACAGAGAGACAACTCATTTTTGTTCACATTATTTCAAGAACTTCATGTTGTCCCCCACTCATGTCAGAAATGAAATGCAATGGCAAGTTGAACCACGTGAAGGTGCATTATCAGTTTTCCGACAATCAGGCCGTTACGCAGGGAAAGAATTCACTCATTGGTTAACTGATGTTGAATTCAACTCTGCTCATGTCCATGTCTTGATCAATTGCAGTGAAGTCAAGTCGTACCTTGAGTATGTCATCATCCATCTCTAATCTATCAAACAGTTTAATTGATATACACTAATGAATTTCATTTGTACCAGCTCATTTGTTGTGGCTGAGCAAGTCGCAGAAGGAAATACTTCTGCTAGAATACACTCAGAGTTTCCCCATTGGTTTAGAAATCAGGTCCATAGTTTTGTCCTACATTTTGAGCAAGGTTAATTTGACTCTTGCTTTTATAATTTTGTTAGTACCTTTGTAGGTTTTTAATCAGGCATTAACTCCCACGGTTCAAGAGTTAAGACATCTCTCCAATTGGCCAATGAGATGTGTCAAAGAATGGCACACTTACTTCATCAATGGTTACAAATTCCATACACATGAATGGTCTAAAGGAAAGAAAACATCAAATTGTGGTGTGTATGTCAAGGGCCTAACAGAGGGTTCTTATGATGATTTCTACGGCATCATTCATAAAATATATGAGTTAGAGTACAACAGCACTACTTCTCCAAACAGAGCGGTACTTTTTTATTGTGAATGGTTTGATCCTTCTAGAGCTGGTACTAGAGTCGATCCACGCTTTAATATTGTCGAACTGAACCAGAGATTAAGATATGGACCGTTTGATCCTTTCATTCTACCATCTAATGTCAGACAGGTTTATTATGTGCCATATCCACCATTTCGCAATATTGACAAGCATGGTTGGGCCGTAGCAATACAAACGAAGCCTAGAGGTCACATAGACTCAAATGAAGTTGAGGAAGATGTTGCCTACCAACTTGACCAAATGTCACAACCACAAGAAATTATTGAAGTTGAACGTATAACCGCATTGGTCGACCCTGATGGTGATGGAGATGAATTAGAAGCAACAATACAAGGTGATGAAGAACAAGAGGAAGAAGAATAAGAAGATGATGATGAAGAAGAAGAAGAACAAGAACAAGAAGATGATGATGATGATGACGATGAAGAAGAAGAACAAGAAGATGATGATGATGAAGACGATGCTGAAGATCAAGATGAAGATGATGATGATGATGACGATGATTGAATGTTGAACATCTATTGTAGCAAATTGGACTATCATTTCATTACCGTTATCTAAAATACCATCTTAAAGTTGTATGTCATTACTTATACATTGACTTTAAAAACAATTGATCCTTCTTTATTCATTTATATTTTTTCGCTTTATTTGTAACCATTTGAATGCAGTAATGACAGGACAAGGTTTAGAACGTCCTGATAAAGGAAAAGGGGTAGCAAGGCCTACAAAGAGGCAACGACAAGCACCAAAGTATGTACTTAGGGTGCCTGCTAGACTACCTACCACTGCTGCAGGTAGTACATCATCTGTTGGGCCTCCTCCTACCCCTATTATACAGCCTCCTACACCTGCAGTAGAGCCTACTCCTACCTTTGCAGTACACCCTTCTCCTCCTCTTGCAGCACACCCTTCTACTACCCCTACAGCAGACCCTCTTCCTCCTCCTGTTATTATAACCCCCACTCCTCCCCCTATTGTTATTACCCCCACTCCTCTCCCTAACCCTACTCCTATACCTTCCTCATCTTCTGTACCGCCTTCTGAGACGGTCACACCACCTGCTGATCCAGATTCAAGTGGTGATGGTGAAGGTCTTGACCCGCCCCTCCATGATCGACCATGGATTGAGCCCTATGGTAAAGGGTAAGTTTATAATCTGTTGATATAATTTGATGTTTAAACCCTATTGTAATTGAAATGACTTTTGTTATGCAGGTTTATTCCATCTAGGGTTGCTCCCCAGGCCATCACACGTTCAATTAAGCAACAGTTTTTAAGTCCATGGCCTACTTGGGGAGCAATACCTGATGACGATAGAAAGCCATTCTGGCAGCGCTTTCAGGTGAGCAATCCATTACACTAATGTCCCTCTTATTTTAGTATGTTTTGTAATCACTGTTTGTTCTCTTTAATGTTACAGATGAAGGTGCAGTGGAAACCTGAACATGAAAGTCAGATACACAGAAATTTCCACATGAAAGCATCTCATCGGCTGTCAGAGATGTTTAGGGATGCCCGCAATGCAGGACAGCGCCCTAACTGGCTGGGTGAACAAATTTGGAACTCTTTACTGGCTCATTGGAATACAGTGGAGTTCCGCAATAAGTGTTCCAAAGCCCAGCGAAACAGAGCATCTGAAAGGGGTGGCACCCTGCATACTGGTGGGTCGATCACCATTCATGAGCATGCCATTCGTATGGTATAATCTCATTACATAAATTTTTCTTTCATACATAAGTTATGTATATTCTATTTCATATGTACGCTTGTAATTATGAATTATGTTACAGGCACAGGCTTTAGGACGGACGGTCCATTTTGATGAGGTCTTTGCACAGACTCATGTTCGGAAGGGAACTAATCAATTCGTTGATGAGAGATCTTGGAAGACTCATGTAAGCAAATAACACTATTACTAATAATTTTCCATTTATGTTATTCTATCATTCACTGACATTGCTTTTCATGTTTCAACAGGAAGAATTTTCTACGAGACTTTCACAGGTTAGATCTGAACATGAGTCAGCTCCTACACCGGATGATGCCAGTAATGCAGATGATGACATCCGTAGGACACAGTGCTGGATCGACATCGTTGATGGGAAGAAAAAGGGACGAGTGTACGGTGCGGGACAACTTGCTACAGGCTATACAGCATCCAGAGGAGGTACTCTGAAGCACCAGCCTTCTTCTTCCACCAGTACTCCTAACGAGGTCGTTCTTCGCCTCACGCAGGCACTCGAGCAACGTGACCAGGAGATCATTGATCTTAGAGCAAAGTTTACCAACTTTAAGGCCCTGGTCATGAGAGTATTGTCTGAAACCTCACAGGACGTACAAAATATCCCTCCGACCCAGCCACGACCTCCTCATCACCTGCTGCCACTCAGCAGCCCACATCAGTCCAACCCTCATCAGTCCAACCCTCATCAGTCCAACCCACACCAGTCCAGCCATCAATAGAGGAGCAGGATGATGAAGATCATTCTGATGATAGTTATGTACATTATTAGTTTCATTTTCTTATTACTTGTTACACAAACATTTGGATATTAGAACATTTTTGAGTTGATATCATTTCAATGTTAGTTAGATCTACTTGCAGACTTTGGATGATAGAACATCCTATTGTTACATTGTTTTATGTTTGATTTATAATTACATTATCTATACATTGATGTTCAATGGATATTGATAATTGATTGCATCTTTGAGATGCACATTATGCATGTTTGTATGTGCTTGAAAACTGTTATGCAGGTCTGTTTGTAATTGAAATTTGTTATAGAGGTCTGGGTTGCACAAGAAATACCATTTCTCTGAAACCTGCCCTGCAATTTACCGAAGGCTTTTGCCCTTCGGTAAATGCCCACGTAAGGTCATTACCGAAGGCTTCTGCCCTTCGGTAAATACCCACGTATGGTCATTACCGAAGGCTTTTGCGCTTCGGTAATTACCGTAGGCTTTTGCCCTTCGGTAATTACCGAAGGCTTCTGGCCCTCGGTAATTACCGAAGGCTGGTGGCCCTCGGTAATTACCGAAGGCTTTTGGCCCTCGGTAATTACTGAAGGGCAAAAGCCCTCGGTAATTGTTAGCGACAAGAGATTTAGCGAAGGATTTTTGGTCGTCGATAAGCCTTCGGTAAACACCCTTTATCGACGGCTTATGGCATTTTCCGAGGGCTTTTGGCCTTCGGTAATGCCCTACTTTTTTGTAGTGATTCATCAACAAAACAACATTAAATGTATTCAACAATTTAACTGCATCAAGATGTGTCCGAAAGATATCACTTACCACCTCAGATTCATCAACAAATCTACTCCAATGGATGTATTTATCACATTCTAACATCATCATCAGTTGTTATAATTTAGTTCTTCAAACTCTCAATAATTTTTTATGAGTATATCTGGCATTATATACTTGCTTTATTGTTGTCACATTACAATCATTATTTTCTTTGAGGGAGAGGAGAATGTTTGCAAGCTTCACTTGACTCTTAGTCATATCAATAAGCAATGATTGTAACTAAAAGTACCTTTTTCTATCTATAAATCCAACCTGTGATAATCTTGCAACTTCCAAATCCTAAATTAACAATTCATTTATTTCCAAAGTCTAAATTGCATTAATGAACTCATAAAACATAGATAACACGTTATAACTAATTTTACTCAATTTAAATAAATTAAATTTAAGTTTAGGGATAATAATGGAGTGGAGTGAGATAGGTTTCTGTTGATAGGGGAGAAATATAAATGTTAAACCCAATCCTTGATGTTTTTGGTTTTTGATGATGACAACACATTGATTGTAACAACACATATATGTTTTCATAACAACAACAAAAATGTGTATTTGTGATTGGTACATATGTCGGTATGTAAATGTTTCTTTATGATTGATACATATGATGATATGTTATTTGGTCTACATACTTCTATGATCAAAATTGAGTTTATATATACTGTATGCATACTAAATGCTTTTGTGTGATAAAACCACAAGCACAAAGCAACTTTGTATGAAATAATCGATTACATTGATGTTGTAATCAATTCAGTTCATCAGACAAGTTATGTTTTAAACTGTGGCAAACAACAAGTTTTAACCGATTACATTAAGTGTAAAATTGATTAAAAATCGTGTCTTTGCAAACATCTTTTTGAAATGTGTTGTGATGTGTTTTGAAGTGAATTTTCTTTTTTTAAATTTAAGTGTACAGCTTAATCAATTACACTATTTATGTAATCAATTAATTTTGTTATTCTTTGAAAATAAATTTCAAGCTAAGTCATAATAGTGTTAACAGTCATATTTTCAAATATTTTTCAAGCTTAATCGATTACACTTTTTGGAATGGTCTACATACTTCTATGATCAAAATTGGGTTTATATCTACTATATGCATATTGAATGTTTTTGTGTGATAAAACCACAAGCACAAAGCAAATCTATATGAAATAATCGATTACATTGATGTTGTAATCAATTAAGTTCATTAGACAACTTATGTTTGAAACTGTGGCAAAACAACAAGTTTTAACCAATTACATTAAGTGCAAAATCGATTAAAACTCGTGTCTTTGCATTTGAAATGTGATGTGATGTGTTTTGAAGTGAAAATGTTTTCAAAATTTGTTTAAGTGTATAACTTAATTTATTACACTATTTATGTAATCAATTAAGTCTGTTATTCTTTGACTAACATTTATTAGCAATAGATTACATTAAATGCGTAATCAATTAGAACTGTTTTAATTGTAATTCTGTTACAACTGTTAAATTGTGTAACCGATTACATTACTTACGTAATCGATTGAATGCGTCTGATACGAGAAAAACTATATAATGAAGCATTGTGCTCTATATTAAGAACTTTTAACACTTTGATCATTTGAGAACTTTTATATTTGATATCAAAGAGTTTTAGAAAGACTTTACAGGTGCACAAAATTGCTCCAAGAATCAAGATTCAAAGAAAGTGATACTCTTAAAGGATTCTTGAAGAAAGGGTTGAAGCGCTTACTAGATGATCAAATTTTTCCCGACTAAGGTGTATTCTATTATGATCAGATTTAATTTTTTACAATCAAGAGGATTGTTGTTTCCTTGTGCGTTGGCCAGGAAGAAGAACGTGAGGTTCTTGGCACTTTGAGAAGAGTCTCAAAGGGTTGTTGCAGTTAAGAGGGTTGTAGAGAGGTATTTTACATTTGAGAAGTGTTCTGTGTAAATCCTTGTTGTAAAAACTAAAATCTTTATAGTGAAAAGTCTTTCAATCTCAAGTTGATTGAAAGAGAATGGATGTATACATTGAGGCCTAACCAGGGTAGAAAGATTGTGTTTGTTTTCCTTTCTCTATCTCTTTACTGCTTTATTATTCATAATTGTGCTGTGACATTTAAATATCATATTAATTTTCCAGAAAGATTTAAAAAGAAAGAGTTTTTATCCTTTACCAATTCACCCCACCTCCTCTTGGTAAGAGAAACTAGTCATATGTTTTCTTACACCTCTTTTGAAAATTGATTGGTCGAAAGTACTCCTCACTACAATAGCTACTTAGGTCCTTCCTACGCTGGAGGAGCGAAACTAACCTCAACTAAGGCAATTCCAATTTTTCCAAGACTAGCGTTGGTTAGATTTGGATAGGGCAATTGAGATTAGATGCAAAATAGCTCACGGATTCAACCTTGGGAAGATAGGAAAGATTGTGGATGCATAATGCATTGTGGAAGTGGAAGAAGAACTAGAGTATCTACATGCAACGATGAAGGTGTCGCCACCACATTCGATTTTTGAAAGATCCATAGTGATTTCCGCCTAGCTTTTAGAGTTAAGAGAGGTGTTTATTACATTCAAATTTTCTTGTTTTGGTTGGATCGAACAAAACCCAACTGTATTGATTTATTTATCCTATGTGATAAATGGATTTGCAGTTGCCATGGAGAAAGGAAATTTGAGAGAATGAAAACGGCTGGGGAGAGAAAGATGAAGAAAGGAGAAAGAGAAAAAACTCTAGAGTGGCTTACATGTGGGTTTTACATTTCTCCCTAACAAAAAAAAAATATATTCATCCTCAAAAATTGGCTTATACCATGAAAAGAGTAAGATATAATTCTCTTATCCTCTTCTTAATCTCTTTGGTCAAATTACTAGATGCAAGATCTCACACTTGTGAATGGTGTACATTTTCTCTTCTTCACCAATAAAAATATTCAAAAGGTTTTCTCTTTGATGTTTGTAAGAGTTCTACATTTCAACCTTTATTGAATCATTTTTAACTTTCTCATTATTTTATTTTATTAACTTTAGTCCAATAATCACACTTCCACTATTTCAAGACTAGAATAAAGGTGTTCAAGATCTATTCCTATATAATACTTCCTAATGATCCATATTTATGCTTCCTTTACAACTATTATTAGAGAAGAATCCTACTAGAGGTAAAATTTCATTCTTGCATTCCAAAAAGTTGGATAATGCTATGTAATTGGTCATCAACCTATAAATGATAGGTTATACTGATTCAAAAGTTTGATCTCCGAGACTAGAAATGAACACAATCCTTATTAGGTACAATGCTAATGGATATACCATGTAATCTTATTATTTCATTTAATGGGTCTAAGTTATCTTTTGCACAGAAATATTTAACTCGTTTTGGAATGAAAATATGTAGTCTTTAGTAATCTAATCATCATTGCCTATAATAAGACATGTTTATTTAAATGACAAATGACTATAAGTTGAGTTTTTACGAGAACATTTTCCTTGTGAAGTTGTACACCTTTCAATTGTATTTCAATGTCTAGAGTTGAATTTATATTGGAAAGATCACATGAAGGATATGAATCATGATATTATGGAAGAAAATTTCCAATATTCATTGGACAATGATTATAAAGGAGCTTTGTATTCTAGTTGTATAAGTTTCACATGTTTGTTAGTAATTTTAAGATTAATTAATATAAAGGCAAGAAGATTAAGTAGTATTTGTTATTGTTAGCATGATGTTTTCTTTGACAAAGTATTTTGATGTGGTTTATGACAATTCTTGATGCTTAAGTACATTTTTTGTATTTATTACGTCAAACATTATATTTATTTGAATTTTTTGCAATCTAGTTGTTGCTTGAAGTTAATTAATTGCAATTAACAGATTAGGATTAGTAGAAACCAAACTTCTTTTAAAAAAATAAATGAATAAAAAGTCAACTATTACAAGTAAACTATTACATCAGTTAAGGTTAAAGCTGAAGTAATATATGCCTATATTTGATTGGTTTTCACCTTAACAAAAATAATAAGTAGTAGTTTTCTTTTTAAAAGCATACACATATTATGTCCATTGTTTGAATAACCAATACAATATGTCCTTTCAATAATTTATTTTTATTATATAAATAATAAATTAGTTACGAAGAGAATTATTGTAATACGAGTCTAAATTATATTGGTTCAACAATAAGTATAAAAAATGTTCAACTTATTACGTAAGCAGAGTCTACATCATTTCCAAAACTAATATAATATATCCTAAATAACCAATATAAAAGGTATTTTTTTAAAAGTAAATTAACATTACTTTTTCATTAGTGAACTTACACTTTCCTCTCTTTGAACAAATTAATAAAAGCAAACAACTTCAATCTACACTCTCAATTTTTTACTAAAAAATAAACATCCAAAACAAACACAATATTAATGTTAAGTAACTGGAATATCGTTGTGGAAGAAATTTCTGAGCAAAAGTTGATGAAGAGTGATTTATGCGAAAGAATCGATGGAACTTATATCGTGTGATTTTTAACTAACATTAATACTAAAGTATATATGTATTCATAATTTGTTAGTATTTTTTAATTTTTCTACAATAATAAGAAATTAATATAGTCAATTTATATTCATTTCTCATTGTCTAAGTTTATTTATAAAAAATATCTTCTCTTTTCAACTCTGTCAATTTTCCTCATCAAATCCAATATGTTCTAACCCTAATAAATCAACTTTGAAAATGGCAGACAATTAATAGGTAATACTCCAAAGTGCATTATTTTATTAACTTGTTGAGTAATGCATATTTTAAAATTTAGTAACTAAATTGATTTGGTAGGCTGTCCACTGACTCCTACAGTTATTTAATCAACAATCCGACCTAAACTTGCTCGGGGGGCTTCTATATTCCTAAAATTACTGGTATAAGCTTTTGGGTTTTTACTTTTACTAGGGTTTAAAACTCTTCAAACCCTTCCGCCGTGCTACTGCATTCCATTTGCGCCTCATCTTTCATCTGCACCTCCTTTATTCAAGATCAATAAAATTTTCAGAATGAAATTTTGAAATTTGAGAAAATTCAGAACTGGGTTTTGAAATATGGAATTGGAATTTGAAAAAATCTAGAACTGAATTTCGTAAGGAATTTCTAAAACCGGATTCCAAAATTTGGAATACTAAAAAATTGGGTTTCAAAATTCGATAAAATCTACTATATCCAAAATTAAAAAATCGAATTTCGTATTTTAAAATGTGAGAAAATTTGGAATCGAAATTTGAAATCTAAAAAACTTTATATTTGGATTTCAAAATCCGAGAAAAACTGTTACATATGAAAAACTTATTATAATAAATGGTTAGAAATGTGAAAAACTTGTTGGTGTTTTTGTTGTTAAGCCACGAGAAGAAACGGTTAAATATGACAATTTATACAAAGGGGTGTTTTGGTTTCATGTTATAACAAGTGAGAAATATATACTTTACTTGTTCTTTGTGCCAGAAACCCTTTATGGTATCTAGAATTAGGTTAAAAAAAAGAACTTAGTGATGGTGAGGAGTGAGAAAACTAGTTTTCTAGTGTTTGTTTTTCTTTTCAAACGTATGCCCAAAGTGGTGGGAATAATTATTCAAAAAGTGAGTATCTAGGGATCATCAAGAATTGAGGTATCTTGGATCAATAATAGTAGAAGAAGGATTTCATAAAGGATAGTGGTTCAAAAGAAAGTTACAAGGAAACATGGTTTGTTTACGAGGGATGATGCAAGGTTTGTTGTTAGTATTTGATGGAAAATATTTTGATGAATAGCATATCAAAATGAATGTCACTTTTGACTTCGAAGATGTTGTAGATGTTGTGTATGAGGGTTTGCTTGAGTTAAGTTCCAAAGCCATTGATGAAAAACTACAAGATTATCGATGGTCCGAGTTCGTTATTATCGACAGATAAGCGACGATCAATTTTACGTTAGTGTAAATCGTTTGTCGCTAACCATTATCGACGACATTTGTCCTTCGGTAATTACCGAAGAACAGAGGCAAACTAACAAAATTGTCCAGGTAAATCAAAACACACATCCTTGGAACATTATATTTTTTAAAAGACAAGCAAAAACATATCAGAGAAGGAAAATGCATGAATTTAAACACTTCTCTAGAAAATAAAAATTAAAGAATGAGATTCAGGGCCAAAACAGAATTACAACTAACCTAAGGTCTAAAACGAAGGGTGTCTTATGTGGTAGCAATCTCAAAAGTAAAAGTCTACATAAAAATGTAAGAATAAAATGTCCTACAGTTCTTCGGGCCCTAGAGAAAAAGAAGGGGAGAAATGAATAAAATTGAACAAAGAAAAAGAAAACATAAAATTAAACATGGCTTTGGCTTTGCTCCTAAATCAAGTCAACTACACTACACTAATTCCAGCCAACTAGTTGCCTCAGGAAGCTGCTTGGATTGGTCCATTTGATTTAAAGCCATGACACCTTCCACGATATCCACCCATGTCGTAGCCATGACCTACAACAAAATTTAATTACAATTGTTAAATAAAATTAAATGCAACTTATTAGTTATCTTAATATCAGTTACAATAACAAAAATTATTGTCACACATCTCAATAAGCTTAACAATTAAAAATACTGGATGGAAAATATCAAAAAGTTGAATTGGACAAGATGATAGAATATTTTCCCTTCCTAATCATCTTTACAAAGCCTAAATCATTCCTATTTATGTGAAACCCTTTGTTTCCAAAGTCTACTCCTAAGCTCAAGTTCAAAGGTAATTGGTTGTCCTTTATTCCTCAATAAAAACGTTATCGTCCCAATAAAGCTTGCAGCTAGGGATAATCTTTTGTATGTCCCTTGTATGCGCATAAGACTAGATTAAACAAATAAGAATGTATGTTGAGCCTTAGCGTACTGATAGATAATATCATAAAAAAACAATTGCCTTTGTTCTTTGTGTTATGTATTCTTTTGTTTTGAAAATACTATCAATGGTTTTAAGAAATTTTAATGCATTAATGACTAATTAAATACTTTTATAATCACATTTATTAAAAGTGAAAAGTGATTCAGAAACATCATACACAAAATTCTTTGGTACAATTAAGAATTAACAATATTTTCTATGATCATTATACAAAAGAAAACCTAGACGTACATCATCATTGAACATTCTGTAGGTATTTTTGTACCTCAGTAATAATTTAAATGTCCATTTGCTTTGGAATTCTTCAAACTGTGCTGGCACAAAAATTTAATAGCCTTGTAAAAAAATTAGCTCGGTGAATAAAATATTAAAATAAAACATGCTGTTATTTTTATTTTAAACTTTATTGTGAATACCTGCATAATTACATTTGGCCAGTGAGTAAGACAGCCTCCATAAATTCATCAACAACAGCCAGATAGTCATCACCATCAAGATGATGTTGTTGCAATCCCAGATCTTGTAAAACGGACCTCTTCATTTTATCTCAAGATCTTCTTTCACTTGTATCAAAAGCATAGATTATGTACCTCGTTTTCACTTTCACAAGAGTTGTTGCGGGCCCATCCTAGCCACTATATCAATCTCCAATTTTGATTCTTGATGAAAGGTGACTGAAAGTAATCCACGACCATTTTTGTAGCATCCACTAAGTCCCCTCCTACCCACCGAACCCAGCTTGTGCTAAAATCTTTTCAGCACCAAGAGTGATTCGAACCCAGTCTTCCAAGGTTTCACAACTCCATTAAACAAGCCTCATCAAATATCAAGATCATCCACCTACACAAATGAAACAGAATAAAGCATCAAGGCTCCATAGCGAACCCAAGAATCCATCAAATTTAGTGCATTCAATCCAAGAACACACCCCCAATTTCCAAAATCCTTTTTCATCCTACTATCCAAATCGAAGATCAACAACAATTTCACCTTTCATCAACCTCCATCCGGTGAACCCATCGTCATCATTGTCACGCTTCAAACATAGTCGCAGCACGTCTCGCTACCTTAATCACCATCACAACGCTATTCGTTCCAAATCTACCAGCCTTCCCTAGACAGTGAGACTCTCGTTTTCGTCGCGTTCCGGACATCTCCCCCGAACCCTAGTTGTAGAACCTCAAAACCTGCGTCAATGAACCCAGCCGCAAAACCCCAAAATGGGCGTCAACCAACCCAACCGTAGAACCACCAAATCGGCCTCAATGAACCTAGGCACAGAACCCCCAAACCGACGTCTTCAATCCCAACCAAAGAATCCTCAAACTGGCGCCAGCCAACCAACCATCACTTGTCCCAGAATCGCTCTTCAAATCGATATTGGAAGGCACAATGGAGGGCACCAACATAATAGGGAAGGGAAGGAGGAAGCTTTAGATGAGAAAAAACGGGAGGGAAATTGGAAAATTTGGGGAAAGGTATGAACGGATACCCAATTCCCGTGACTTAAACCATCGTGGACATTATCGAAGGCATTGACACCGTTAGTTATAAGTCATTGGTAATCAGCACATTTTCTGTAGTGCAAAGGCTAAAATATCAAAAGAAATATTGGAGATCTTGATTGAAACATATGGAGATGGTGACAAAACCAAGAAGGTGAAAATGTAAATATTACAGAGGCGGTTTGAATATTTGACAATGGAAGAAAATTATACAATAGCAGACTATTTTGATAAGGGAAAATGGTCAAAAAATTGGCAAAAAGTAGTATAAAGAAGCTCAAAAACCGCAAGGGAAAAACTCAAATGATCCTAAGAAACAAAAGAATCACAAGTCAAATCATATTCCTTATCAAGAAAAAGATTGGAAGTTTGAAAGTAAAATGTTTAAATTGTCAGAAGCTTGGGCATTTTGCCAAAGAATGTTGGAAGGGTAAAGGTGCAAAGAAGAAACCCAAGAACTAAGCTAATTTGGCACAAGACAACACATTTGATTTGGAAACAATGATGTTAATGGCAAGAACGAATGAAGATGAGTAAGAGGAGGCATCATGGTACCTTGACTTAGAGTGTTTGACTCATATGACTGGATGGAAAAATGGTTTGTTAAAATGAAAATGCGAGAGAAGTTGTGATAGAGGAAGTGTTATATGTGCCACGACTATAGACAAAGTTATTGAGTTTAGGTCAGCTTTTGCAGAATGACTCTGTAATGAGGATGAAGAATAATAATCTTCGTATATTTGATCAAAGCAAAAGATTGGTCATTAAAGCTAACTTGTCCCAAAATAAGAATTTTCGTGTAGTTATGAAGGCTGTGAAGCATCAATGTTTTTCTGCCGTAGGAAAAATAATGGAATGGTTATAGCATTTGCGTTTTGAGCACCTAAACTTTAAAGACCTATTTCAGCTAAGCCAACACTCTATGGTAAATGTTTGTCATTGGTTCCCTGAATTAGTGTGTCATGAGTGTGTCCAATGTAAACAAACCAGATGACAATTTCAACGTTTTATGCCTCAAAATACATCATAAAGGTTGGAGATTGTGTACCCAGATGTATGTGGGCCCATACAAACTGAGACTCCAGGAGGTAGTATATATTTTATGTTATTCATTAATGGCTGGACTAGGAAAACGTGGTCATACTTACTCAAATGAAAAAGTAAATTTCTCGAAGAGTTTCAAAAGTTTAAACACATAGCTAAAAGACACATAGCTAAAAGACACAGTGATAAGAAGTTCAAAGTATTAAGAACAAATGGAGGTAGAGAGTATACAGCAACAAATTTATAGAAATATTGTGATGTTGAAGGGATAATACATGAGGTGACTCCTCCCTATACACCTGACAATAATGACACTGCAAAGAGGAAAAAGTGAACTATATTGAACATGGTGAGCTGCATGTTCGAAAGTAAAGAGCTACCATAATTCTTATAAGGTGAGATTGTGTTGATTGCAACTTATATTCCGAACAAGACTCCCACTAAAAGATTGAAGAGTATTAGTCTAAAGGAAGACCATAGTTAACACAAATGTGGAGCATTTGAGAGTATTTGGCTTGGTATGCTACAAGCATGTACCATATCAGCTAAGGAGAAAACTAGATAATAAAGGAGTGCCATTAATTTTAATTGGTTATCACATAACTAGTGAGTATAAGTTGTATAACCCAGAAACAAGACAAGACACTATAATTAGAGATGTGATAGTTGATGAGGATAGAACTTGGGGCTGGAAGTCTTTGTAGGAAAGAAATATAAAACTTTAGCTAGATGATGAGACTTCAAGGAGTAAATCTATTCCAATTCTAGAGGGGTCTACTGATCAAGGAGGAAACCTGAGGAAATCCTCTAGAACGTCACTATTACCATCTCATTTGATGGACTATGTCTTGATCTATGAGGCTGCAAGAAGGTAACTTTGTGTACTATGCGCTCATAACCGAAGTTGAACCTGTTACCTTTGAGTAGACTGTTGCAAATGATAAGTGGAAGAAAGAAATGCAAGAGAAGATCGAATCCATTGAAAAAAGAATCAAACATGGGAGTTGGCTAAGTTGTCTGTAGATTAAAAGCCAATAGATTTGAAGTGAGTTTACTACACTAGTAAAAAAACAGCTTTAGAACGCGCCTAATATGCCTCGGTTTCGGAAGAACCGAGGCCTATACATGTAAGTACTTCGGTTATAAATGCAACCGAAGCACAAAACCCTCTGCAACTCACCTGCCCTCTGTTGTTCTCTGCAAGTCAGACTGACAAAGGGATACCGCCTCGGTTCTTTTCAGAACCGGTGTCTAAACACTGTACGACCACGGTCCTCGAGAAAACCGAGGCATAAAAGTCTCTGATTCTACCTCGGTTCTTTTGTAGCCGGTGCTGAAATATGATACGACCTCGGGTGTGATTAAAACCGAGGCATATATACTTATTTTAAATTTTTTTAAAGATGTTTTGGCATCGGGTTTCAGTAGATTCGAGTTAGTATCTGGCCTACGGCTTCGGTTTTCTTTAAAACCGAGGCAATACCCTTTGTTTTATTTTTACCAAACCGTTCAACAGTGCTTTGTCTTCCACCCTCGTCTCTAAGAGTTTTCTCTTCCACAGCCTTTCTTCCTCTTCGAGCAGCCGTTCGTTGTCTTCGGTTTGGGTTTCGGTTTGGATTTGTCTTCGACCAAAAGACCAAACGCGAACTGCTGCAAGGCGAACATCGGTCTCCATCTTTGTCGCGGGTGTCCCTTTTCGTCTTCTCCGTGCATCCACCGCCGTGCCGCTACAGTTCCACCCACTCCTTCACCTCCATTGTCTCCATGCATCCACCGCCGTGCCGTGCCGCCGTGCCGCCGTGCCGCTATCCAGGTTGGGTGTCCAAGCGTTGCTTCTGCCATTTCAAACCTAAAATAAAAATTTGAAATTGTTCATATGTTTTGGTGTGAAAAGAGACCCAATATACTGCAACCAACAAATTCAATCTTTGTTTTTTCTTTTCTAATTTCTAGTGTTATTCAGAACCCACAGACACAGTACACACACAATGAGTGGGGGCAGAAAAAACGTACACTTTGAACCATTTCCAAACCGAAATGTTTGCCTTTGATTAGAGAATGAAGCGTGGGTTGCGAACGGTGGTGACTGCGAGTGACATAGAAGAATTAGAACGGTAACATAGAAATTGATTGGGATGAATAGGTTTAGGTTTACTCACTGTCCGATGATTGGAATGAATGGGTTGATAAGGAAGAGCGCAACAAAGGGTTTGAAGTTCCATTCTTAAGGTTTTAGAGCAGTGGGCTAACCATGCTATCCTCTGTTTCCAAAACCCGGTTATCATTCTATTCCCTCAGCTACACACTTTTTTTTATATACCAAACAGGACTCACATTTTAATTTTAGAAATGTAAATATAATCATGTTTTTAAATTTCAAATAATCTATACAAATATTTTTAAAATAAGAGAATGTTTGTACAGATTTATTGAAAAAATATATCTTTGTAATTGACATCCCTTTTTAGTCTTAAAGTTAAATTTACCAATTCACTTACATGAGTCATTCTAATTACTTCTACTTATAATTAAATAAAAAAAGTACTCTAAGAGTAGTAAGTGGTTAAGAAAATTAGGTAAATAAGTAAGATGTTAATGTAAGAGGTTGGAACGAAAATGCACATTATCAAGAGAATAAAAGAGATGACAATTTTACTATTTAAATGGGGTAATGCAATTTATAATATGAAAAACTCTAAATTAACTCGTGACTAAATTTAGAATTTTAATACTTATGAAAAACAGTTCATAGTTGCTTTTAAAAGTATTTGACTGTGGTGATTTTAATAGTTCTTTGCTTTTATTTGACGTTGTATGTAGCATATGTAATTATTTTTTTGTTTTGGATATATTCTTGTTTTTAATTAGCCTTAGATTCCCGTTTGAGATTCAATACAAAAATTATTTACTATCTCCCGATTTTTCTAAACAAATGTACTTTTTAAAAATGAATACAAAGGAGATGGTAATAATAATTTACAAGTATTGAATCTTGAATTGTCCGGCTAGACAGTTTAAGAAGAGTAATAACTTTTTCATAGTTTATTATGACATATCAAATTTAATATACACGTCTTAAATTTCACGAAAATTTGTCGTTGTGTTTTGTATTGATCTTCGGGTGCATATTTGATTGTGATTCATAATCACTTTCATTTCGTGTAACCTGAAGACCAATGCGAAATGCTGGCAAAATTTCGTGAAATTTAAGATATGTTGTTTAAAATTGATATGTTTAATAAACTAAAAAAAGTGAATCTTCTTGAATGGGATAGGGTCACACCTTGAATACAAACACGATCAAAGTGATCATTCAAGATTATTGAAATTGTGTAAACAATTTCAGTCAACATGCGTACGGATAGAGGGTGGATTAATTTACCACACATCAGCACTGAGTACGAGAGAGGGGTAGAAGACTTTATAGAGTTTGCGCAACGTAATGCGAGTACAAGTGGTGATGATGAAGTCAAGTTCAGATGTCCTTGTGTGAACTGTTTGAATGGGAGGAAGTTGAACGCAACTGATATTAGGGAACATCTTATCTGTGATGGTTTCATACGAAGTTATACAACATGGATATGGCACGGCGAATTAACAAACTTTCCAACTGTCTCTCCAACTGGAAATGTTTATGATTCCACAATGGATATGGAAGATCAAGCAGAAGAAGACAACTTAGAGGACATGATCCGCGATGTTGGCGCAGAAGCTTTTGCCCAAGCGCATGTGTATGAAACGATGTCCACTGATGCGGAGACTCCTTTGTATGCGGGTTCAACTAAGTTCACACGGTTGTCAGCGGTGTTAAGGCTGATGAATTTAAAGGCGAGCAATGGATGGAGTGATAAGAGTTTTACAGAATTGTTGTCGTTGTTGAATGAAATGCTGCCAGATGGAAATACGTTACCCAATCGTAATTATGATGCAAAAAAAATTCTCTGTCCGATGGGTATGGAATATAAACGGATACATGCATGTCCGAATGATTGCATATTATATAGGAATGAGAATGAAGTTTTGATAAAGTGTCCAAAATGTGGGTTATCACGATACAAGTCAAAAAACAACGGTGAAGAAGGTGGCATCACAGAAAAGAATGGTTCTGCTTTGAAAGTAGTTTGGTACCTTCCACTAGTTGCCAGACTTAAGCGTTTGTTTGCGAATCCCAAAGACGCTAAAAACCTAAGATGGCATGCAGATGAGAGAACAACTGATGGGATGCTTCGTCATCCGGCTGATTCCAACCAATGGAAAATTATTGATCAAGAATTCCCCCAATTTGGTGAAGAATGTAGAAATCTTAGGTTTGGCTTAGCTACTGATGGAATGAATCCATTTGGTAATTTAAGTACCAATCACAGTTGTTGGCCCGTTATACTGATAATTTACAACTTATCTCCTGGATTGTGCATGAAAAGAAAGTACATGATGTTGTCAATGTTGATATCTGGTCCAAAGCAGCCTGTAAATGACATCGATGTTTATCTAAGGCCACTAGTTGAAGACTTGAAGTTGTTGTGGGTTGATGGGGTTGAAATATTTGATGCCTTTGCTTCAGAAACTTTCATGATGCATGCCATGTTATTTTGCACCATTAATGACTTCCCAGCTTATGGTAATTTGTCGGGGTACAGTGTGAAGGGTCATAAAGCATGTCCTATATGTGAAGAAAACACTGCAGCTCAACAATTAAAACACGGAAGGAAGACAGTGTATATGCGTCATCGGCGATTTTTACAATCTAATCATCCATATCGAAGGTTAAAGAAAGCATTCAATGGAGAACAAGAGAAAGACAATGCACCCATTCCACTTACTGGACTTGAAGTTGCTGAGAAAGTTAATAAAGTACATCATATATTTGGGAAAACGTCGAAGAAGTCTTCTGTAGCGACCCCTTGGAAGAAGAAATCAATATTCTTTGATCTTCCATATTGGTCAAAGTTAGATGTTAGACATTGCATCGATGTCATGCATGTTGAGAAAAATGTTTGTGATAGCTTGATTGGTACACTACTAAACATCCAGGGAAAAACAAAAGATGGAGTGAATGCGCGTTTGGATTTGGTTGACATGAAAATCCGAGAAGAGTTGGCACCAAGAGAGATTGGTAAACGTACTTATTTGCCCCCTGCATGTTACACAATGTCCAAACAAGAGAAGATAAGTTTTTGTCTTTGTTTAAAGAGTATCAAGGTACCACAAGGATACTCTTCAAATATCAAGAGCTTAGTGTCAATGCAGGACTTAAAGCTTGTTGGACTTAAGTCTCACGATTGCCACGTCTTAATGCAACAGTTGTTACCAGTGGCAATTCGTGGAATTTTGCCCAAAAAAGTTAGGCTGACCATAACTCGATTGTGCTCATTTTTCTCGTCAATTTGTAGTAAAGTCATCGATCCTACAAAGTTAGATGAACTTCAAAGCGAAATTATCATCATCTTGTGTCAACTAGAAATGTTTTTCCCTCCATCCTTTTTTGACATCATGGTGCATTTACTTGTTCATTTGGTCAGAGAAATAAAGTTGTGTGGACCAGTATACTTAAGATGGATGTACCCCATTGAGCGTTATATGAAGATTTTGAAAGGGTACGTCAAAAATCAATATCGTCCAGAAGGTTCGATGATTGAAAGATATATTGCTGAAGAAAGTATTGAGTTTTGCTCTGAGTATATGACTAAAGCAAATCCGATAGGAGTCCCTCGGACATCATGGTTGAGTAGATATTCTACAAGTAAAAGCATCCGAGGTGTGAATGTGGTGACGAAAAGTCGTGAAGAATTGATGCAAGCACATCTATACATATTAAACAACACAGATGAAGTGATCCCATTTTTGGAAGCTCACAAAGTTGTTGTAAGGGACAAGTATCCACGACAATCAGAGAAATGGCAGTTGATGGAGCATAACAGAACATTCTTGTCTTGGTTCAAATCTGAAGTTTCGAAAGAATCACGGTCCTCTGAGACTTTGTTCTGGTTAGCAAATGGCTTGAAGTTTGATGTTGTATGTTGTACAGGATACGAAATTAATAATTGCACATTCTATACGAAAACTTTGGATGATAAAAGCACAGTTCAAAATAGTGGCGTCAGTCTAGAAGCTGAGTCGCTACAGTTTTCCACATCCAAAGATCAAAATCCTGTAGTTGGTTCCATGAGATACTATGGTAGAATTGAAGAGATATTTGAAGTTGATTACACTAACTTTTCCGTTGCACTCTTCAAATGTAAGTGGGTAGACAATAAAAGTGGTGTCAAAGTAGATGAATCTGGTATGACACTTGTTGATTTTCGAAAGGTTGGTTATAGAGACGAACAGTTCATCATGGCATATCAAGCAAGTCAGGTTTTTTATGTCAAAGATCCTGCATCTAACCATTGGTATGTTGCTCTCCAAGGAAAAAGGCAAATTGAAGATAAAGAAGAGAATTTAAGTAATATTCATATCACTGACAACCATCCATTTAAAACGACAATAAATTTGGATGACGACCCTCTAATTGATGATATACAAGCAATAAGAGAAGATCACAATGAGGGAATATATATATGACCAATCCATATGATTATGTATGAATTTCATGTTTGTTTAAATTTTTATGGCTTTTGTTAAGTAATATATGTAAGTGTTTTATTTATATTTCATCTTATTTATTATGACAGATATATGGCTGAGTCACCTCATTCGTCAGGCGATGAAGTCCCCACCACTTCTAGACGGACGAGAGGAGCAACGAGGTTACGACAACTAATACTTAGAAGAAATGCAGGTGAGAGGACACCTGTCATTATTGACGTGGCCACTGGAGTTGCATCTGGCCCAAATGTAGATGTATTTAGGTCTTACCTTGGAGTACTAGCACGTGATCGTATCTCTATACTTACTCCATCCTTTGACCATGTTTCTGAGGCTGATCGGAATCTCATCTGGCAAGATCTATTGGTAAGTTAAGCAATATTGCTCCAAATTCTATATTCACATTATTGATAAATCTGTATTGTGATAAGGTTATTACTTTCTTTGTTGCAGATAACATTTGATATGCCAAACGTCGAGAGCTTGAGGAATAGGTGTTTATCTTTAATTGCAGAAAGATTTTGAGGGTTTAAGACAAAATTGACGTCTAGATATATATTTGGACCAAAAAGTAATGAAAATCCATGTTCCAAATATTCAGCAATTGACGAAGAAACATGGCGTCAGTTTGTAGAGCTTCGTTCTTTTGAGGCGTGGCAGGTAAGTGTAGTAAAATCATTCAATTCATCCTTCATAATTATTTACCATGACAATTGTTTAATTTTGTCACAGGAAAAAAGGTCAAAAGCACAGGGAATAAGCGCTCAGAATAAAAATCCATACCTCCTATCTCGTGGTGGATATAGGAAGCTTGAAGAGAAAATAATGAAGCAGAAGTCAGATAGTAGACTTCCACTTTCTGAGGGTGATGACCCTCTTCCTCCTCCTTCACCACCATCTCGGCACAACAAGTGGAAGTTAGCCCGTATGAGACCATCGGGCTCCTACACTTCGGAGTCTGCCAGAGAAATATCTGAACGAATTGTAAGATGTCATTTCTTATTATATTACATTAATTTTGTTATATATCTTACATAGCTATTTCAAATGACTTTGAACTTTTGTTATGTTATAGGACTCATTGGTTGAGCAGAGCTCCCAAGGTCAATTCACACAAGAAGGTCGTCAAGATATTCTTGCCACAGCTATTGGACGACCTGAGCATCCAGGACGGGTGCGTGCTGTTGGGACTAGCATAGGCATACGACAGTTTTTTGGGTCTTCCTCGCGTCCATATTCATATGAAAAGATGAAGGAGGAAATAAGAAAAGAGATGACGCATGAGATCACAAAGAAGGTTCGAGCAGAGTTATATGATGAAGTTGCTGAAATGGTTGCGCGCCAGTTCCAGCAGCATTATGAGGATTATGGCAATCGTCCTCCACCATCTCCTGTAGCAGAACATGTTGTGCCCCCTACAGGTAAGGTTATTTATTTTGGCTTACTAATTTACTTTTTGCATAAACTAACATTTAATTTGACAGGTAGAAGCGGTAAAGGAAGTTGCTCAGCTGTCGGTGCCCCAGGAGACGACATGGATGACACTCGTCCATGTGAGTTATATATTCTCTCTGATACTGGGACCATGCTAGTGGCTCGTGGTATAGTGTATGAGACAGCCACTGTAGTGCATGGGGTACAGCTTGCAGAAGATGAGGTCAAGGTCACGGTCGATGAAGTTGTCATAGCGGATGTCGTTCTTCCTGTGCCTACAGATGAGTTCTTCACTGTGGAAGAAGCATTTAGGTCCTTTGTCGCCTGGCCTAGACATTTGGTTGGTCATGTATCTAATCCCCCGGTAAACACTCGTACTATATACTTCTCAATTTTAATATTTAGTTTTAATTGACGTTATAACAACCATTTTTGCATTTAACAGCAGATAGGTCAAGAGGGAAGTCCTAGACCGAAGAAGACTCATTTATCTGAGGATGACCCTCTTGGTGCGTTGGACGAGCTTGCTAAACTCATTTCAGAGGTGCCGATGAATGTACATTGGGATTCTACTACATTTGGAAGAGAATCTCATATCCCATTGTACTTGCATCAGCAAGATGTTAAGGAGCTTGCGTCGGGGAGAGATGAAATTAATATTACACTCATTCAGCTGTGGATGATGTAAGTTTATGAAAACTTTTATATATATTGGTATTTTATGAACTTACTTACATCATATTATTTCTTCATTTTAGGTATTTGTTTGATGTTAGTAACAAGAAGGGGTTCAACGATGTATATGGGTTCATTGACCCTTCTATGACTCATGAGAGAAATAAATTTGATGATATCCAGACATACATCACCACCTGCTTTGGAACGGGGAAGGAGATATATTTTCTCCCTTATATACATGGGTAAGTGAAGTTTGTTAACTTCAACACATTCATTTATTAATTTTGGTATATCATTCATAAGTTATTACCAATTTCAGGTGTCATTGGCAGCTACTTGTGATCTCCGTACCGGAGAACACGGCTGTTTGGTTTTGTTCATTGCATAAGTCTCCTCCCAGCCCTCTTAGACATGCAGTAGATTGGTAAGAATCTCAATGTCTGCTCATTTTTTTTATATAAATGTATGCTAAAAGAATTTCTTTTGATAGTTCCCTTGCAGCACATATGATGTTATCTGGGAGATCTACTGCTACAGCTAAAAAGCTTGCATGGGTTTCTCTTAAGGTTTGGTATTTTAGTCCATACTTTGTTACATTTGCTTCCATTCAAATGATGTTACTTAACATTTTATAATTATGATGATATATTGTAGTGTAATAGACAAATGGGGTCATATGAATGCGGTTACTACGTTATGTTTTGCATGATGACCATCATTCGTGCACATTACACCACTGGATGGGAAACGGTAATATTTAGGTTTGAATTTTATGTTCTCTATATTTGGATTTCATATACACTAATTGAAATCATTGTACTTTATGCAGAGATTTAATAGGACTGCTTCAATTCCAGAGAAGTCAATCCAACTTGTGAGGAAAACACTTGCAAGATATGTAATTCATTTATATAATAGTATGTAGTAGATATTAGGATATACTAAGTTTTAAGTTTATGTTTCTAAGTTGTTTTATGCTTTTCTACGTTACTATAAATTGAACATGTACATTGCATTGATTTATGCTTGAAACTTGATTTATGATTACATTTTGGATTGATTTATGCTTCTAAGAATTTGATTTATGATTCCATTCAATATATTTTATGTTTTAATATGAATTTCATTTAAAATATACGTTTCTGTAATATTCTGGACTGTTCTGGTTATAAAAAGATATGCAGGTCTGTTTCTGTGATTGGGAATGTTGCAGAAACAGACACCACTTTAAAAAAAAACGTACTTATATGCCTCGGTTCTAGTCAAAACCGAAGTCAAAAGCACACTTACTGCCTCGGTTATGGTCAAACCCGAAGCAGAATGTCTCGCGGAAGAGACCAAAAAAAAAAAAAGCATCTACTGCCTCGGTTATAGCCTGAACCGAGGCAGTATAGTGCAACTTTATGCCTCGGTTACGAAGAACCGAGGCCTAATGTGCTACGAAAAAAAAAATTAAAAAACGTTAAATGTTTATGCTTCGGTTAGAGATGAACCGAGGCAGTAGGAGGTGAGTTTATGCCTCGGTTCACAACCGAGACCAAAAGTGTACGACTTTTTACCTCGCCTGAATATGCCTCGGTTCATAAACCGGTGCCTATACACAAAAATAACCGCTGTCGTTTCCCCTGACTGTACTAGTGCTAGGACAATGTAAATCCATAAGGTGAGATTGTTAGATATAAGGTAAGGTTAGTTGTAAAGGGCTTTGTACAAAATGCTGGAATAGATTATGGTGAGGTATATGCAACTATGGCTAGGATGGAAACCGTGAGACTTGTAGTAGCTTTAGCAACTCAACTTGGTTGGTTGTTACATCAATTAAATGTGAAATCTGCTTTTCTAAATCAAAGGCTAGAAGAAGTCTACGTGTTGCACCCCCCAAGATTTGAAATTGAGGTGCAGCAGGGAATGATGTATAAGTTAAAAAAGGCTCTATATAGGCTAAAACAAGCTCCTAAAGCATGGAATAAGAGGACTGATAAGTTCATGAGCAACGTTGGCTTTGAGAAATGCATTTTAGAATGATGTATATGTGTAGAGTAGTCAAAGAGAAGAAAGAGTCGAAAGACTAATAGTGTGTCTATATATATATGATGGTCACTAGAAGCAATGAAGTACTGACTCAAGATTTCAAGCTACACATACTGAGTGAGTTTGAAATGAATGATATAGGAAAGCTAAGCTACTTCCTTGGCATAGAATTTTCTGAAATTGAGAAGGGAATGGTGAGGCATTAATCACGTTATGCAAGAGAAATGCTAAAGAAGGCAGAAATGTAGAGATTTAATGTTAGAAATACTCCTGCAGAGGTAGTCTTGAGACTGGAAACTAATCCAGATGAAGAAGTTGTTGATGCTACTATTTATCGAATTATGGTAGGAAGCTTAAGATACTTATGTAACACAAGGCCAAATGTGAGTTATAGTGTTGGCATTATGAGTAGATATATGCAAAATCAAAGAATATCAAATTTGAAGGCTATAAAGTGTCTACTAAGATATGTACAAGGGACACACAACTATGATATTCTATTTCCACGAAGAAACAAAGGAGTGGAAATGAAAATAACTGCTTACTCTAATGCAGATTAGTGTGGAGATAAGTGTGACCGAAAGAGTACAACAGGGTATTTCTTTTTCCTTGGAAACTCACCAAACTTGTGGAGTTCAACCAAGGAACTAGTTGTTGCCTTGAGCTCCTATTAAGTTGAATAGGTAGCAGTGTGTGAAGCAACTTGTCATGTTATATGGTTGAAATATGTGATGGTGGATTTGAAGATTGCATTTGTAAGGAAGATACAAATTTGTATTGGTACATAATATACAAATTTGTAGTGACAAAAAGTTTGTTATAGACCTTGCTAAATACTATACTTCTAATGGAAGAAATAAGTATATTGAGATAAAATTTTATTATATTTGTGACCAAGTCAAGAATGAGATATTAGAACTTTGTCATTACAGATCAGAGGTGCAGCTAGCTGTTACTCTAACTAAGGCTTTGAAGTTTGAAAGATTCAAAAATCTCATAAACTTATCGGTGTTATTGGTATAATCTAGTTCTGAGATGGTGTGTTAGTTTTTTGTTGTTAAGCCAAAAGAAGAAACTCTGTTACATATGATAGTTTCAGTGTTGATTCTTTTTTCTGTTTTTCAGTTGTTGCCTTTTTAGTATATTTGTTTGATCCTTATATAAAAGGATGAATGAAATTCTGGTTACTAAATAAATAACTCGATCATTGATAAAAATATATTATTTTTTTTTCACTAATACATGATCAAAATCAATTATAAAAATAAATAAACGCTTTACTAACCAAATTTTCTATAATTTAGTAACAACATTTTGAATTACTACATTAGTCATTAATAATATTATTGTTTAATTTTAATTATCCAAACATCACCCCTCTTCTTCAAAATCATCCAAACTTTTCCCCTTACATTCATCTTCTATCTCCAATTTTTCAGTACCTCCAGTTCCTTAATTTCCATCTTCTTCATCAATTCTCCTGTCTTTTCCTCCCTTCGTCAATTTCAACCCAACACAGTGCAAGTTTTTTTTCCTCTCCTCGAGACATCTTCTTGTTCAATCTTCATATTTCTTTCCCTGCTTAACCATCTCCATCCTTCCTCTTCATCACCCATTTTCTCACCTTCTCTGATTCCACCAAAAAATCGAAATGCGTGCAAAAAAATTTAGAAATGTCAATTCCGCATATTAACTCTATCAATATCTTTAAATTTTGACCCATTCACATTGGAATATTGACCCCTTCCTTTACTTCTTCTTTTATTAAATAAAAAATAAAACAACAGTTTTCAAAATTTTAAATCATTGAATACGTTGTTTCAAAATTCTTAAACTAAAATGGTTGTTATGAATTTTACTAAAAAGTTAAGTCCGTAATAATTTAAATGTTATCTTTTATTTACAAATTTAAAATTCTCTGTAACTCTTTAAAATTAATTATATATTAATATTACATTTTTTTATTAAACACATATTAAGTTCTTTTATTGTATTAAAAATAAAATATAATTAATATTTATATTACATTGGCTATAATTTATCACTTGTGCAAAAAGATTATTTAATTTCAACTAATAGGCTTTTGGTTTTAAGAAAACAACAAAATATTTCAAAACATATTGGTATTTTTGAAATTATTTATACAACTATAAGTTTTGGTTATAAAATAATTGAAACTTATACTAGTATAGGTTTCGTTTCTATGAAGAACGAAAACTTATTCTTCATTCTAAGGTTAAATTTTTATAGAAGTTACTTTCCTGTCACAACATTGTGTCGATGTAGTTTCTATTGTAATTATGAAACCCTAGAGTCTTTTCTTCATTGTTGGTCTCCTCTCCATGTAAAGTCTTTCCTTATTGTGAAACATCTTGTTCTCATCTCCTCTCCTCGAAAATACAGACAGTGATGTGTTTTGGTCTTCGTAAGTTTGTCAAGGTCACGCCTTGGTCCATTCCTCATGCCTTCTTCTTCCATTGTTCATTGTGCATTCCATTATTCAAAGCATGCTCCCATTTATGCATTTAAATAATTTTAATTTTTTTATATCATATATAACCTTTGGTTATCTTTGAAGAATATGCTCCGACCGAAGCCTAAATCCTTTCTTTGTTACCTTGTCTTGATTGATATGTTTCATTTTAAAACCGAAATAAAATCTCAAAAATAATTGGTACCAAATACCTTTCATGTATTAGTATTAGTGTATCTTGAAGGAGTTGCATTCTAGAGAGTGTTGGATGGGATATTGGAAGGGTTTGGAGAGGATGATCTTGGAGAAGTTCAAGGCGATGAAAGAACAAACTGATCTAGACATGAATCTTCTGTAAGAGAAAAAAAGAAAATTTTCACATGCTTTATGATATGTAAGGTTGAAATTGATAAAGAAAAGAAAAGAGGAGACTTAATGAAAATGAAAATTAGGGAAACTGAATCATGGATTGACGGTATTGATGACAAATAAATGAAGGAAGAAGATGATAATTGGGTGAGGGTGGGAAAAGAGATTAATGAGACGTGGAGAGAAAAAAGGAAGATGAAGATGGAGGTTAGAAGAAAAGAAGGTGGTTGTAGAAAAGGCAAAGGAAACAAATGAAAATTAATTTTCTTTTTTGTAAAAATAAAGACTTATGCGTAAAAGAAGTGAATAAAGGATGTGGCATACCATTTGCCATGTCATAAAAATCGTTAATGTTGAGGACCCAATACATGTATTTTATAAGAAGGGAAATCTAATATGATCAAATTTTGAAATAAACACTAAAACCAAAATTGCATTATAGTTTAAAACAAAAAAAAAAACATAATTAACCTAAAACTATTCATTAATGTAATTTAAAATCTAAAAAGAAATTATAACATTATAAAAAAAATTAGCAAACATGTTATTTCATTCATTGATCAACATGACAAATTCGATAATTACATCAAAGTACCTAAGTGTTCAAATATAAAAAATAAATAATAAAAAAATTCTACATTTCAAGTCATTATTCTAATCATCCTAATATATTTTGTTTCTACCACTTTATCCTCTTATATATTTGGAGATTATATATTTGGAGATAGTACGTCACTGACATAAATAAAAATTATAAATAATTATTCATTATAGATAAAAGTTGATGAAAGCCGTCAAATTCAGACCATAAAACTGCTATGCTACATAATTCTCTTTAGTTTCATAAACTTTGCTTACTCATAGATATAACAACAGTTATTTGATGTATGAGTTCATAAATCAACCATCTAATACAAAATAAACTTAAAAAAAATGTACAGTAGCAATTTGGTAAATAAAAGTTAGATTTAAATAAATATAGCTTTATATACGTTAATTTTCTAATAGACTTAAATTAAAATTTTTACATCTATTACTTTTGTCATGAAATTATAATTCTTAAGTTAGATTTTAATTTTCTAACAATTTAAAAAGTGTTATTTTTACATCTTTTATTTTTTTAAGAGACATAAATAAATATTTTTACATCTGAAACTTTTTTAAGAAACTTAAAAAAGTGTTTTAACCTAAAAGTACAATTACGTTTTCATTTTTAACCTATCAATAAACTAACTATTTTATACATGAAGGATGTGTGTATTCTATTTTAAGTAATTGTACATTTGATTTCATTGTGGTTATTTTAATTGAATATTAGCAACCTTTAAATAGGTCCAAATAAAACCTTAGGCCAAGTAAAAACAATAAAAAGTAAAGATAAAATATCAAGAGTCTCAAAATAAAATCTACTTAATTTATCTATATCTTATATCATCATAATAAATGGACAATCAAAACTAACTATCCCTATTTTATTTCTATCAAAATCAAACTAAATATTATTGATCGAAAACTAATAAAATAAGATTTAAACAAAATTATTAATAAACCTCTAAAATTTAAATTTATCCCAACAAAAATCTCCCATAAACTTAACTTTTTCATCCTTTATTCGACTTTCCATATGCATCAGCCAACATCGAACTTGCTTCTTTCAATCAGATTCAATTTCTTCTTTTCTTTATGGCCCTCCTAATTTTTACATTGGTTGAGCTCTCGGCAACAATGGCCGATTCTTCATCTCATCCAAAATCTTACTTATCATATTTTTTGCCATCTCAGTATACGAGCTTCTCACACTCGGGTTCTTCTCAACATCTTTGTTAAAAAAGTGATGCCTTATATCTTAAGCCAAGAAGGGGGTGAATTAAATTTTGCTTCAAAAATTTGTTCTTTTAAAAGGCTTTGCAAAATCTTTGAGTTTTTTTTAAATCAATAAATAAGTATATGAATCAACAATAAAAAGAAAGGAGAGAAAGATCAATAAAACGATATATACTGGTTCGGCCAAGCCTACATTCAGTCTTCCTTCAACAACCTTAGTTGAAGGGATTCCACTATAATGATTGAGTTACAAGAATATAAAGATATATCCTCTCAATGTGCTTCTCCCCCACTAAAAATCACTTATAGTACAAGATGTGAACAACCTCACAATGATATCTTACCAAAACAGAGAGCAACCCGACTCTTTAAATACCTAGAGAGCAATCCCAACTCACAATGAAGAAAGCCACGGTTCTCTCCTCTTGGCTAACCTGTACAGGAACACAATCCTCTTGATTGCAAATAATGAATCTGATCTTCACAGTAGTACTCCAGCAGTGTATAATTGATTAGAACTCTTTCAGCTTAGTTTTCTTGCAAGAATCTTGATGATTCTCCAAGACTTGTTCTTAGATGCTCATGCAATCAATACTCAATCAACAAGTTAGTTATAAAATTGATATTTCTAAGATTATATTGAAACAACGCGCAAGACAACTATTTATAGGATTTTTGAAACCTGACGTAATTTAATTGATTACCCAATTAATGTAATTTGTTGAGCTTTTCCTTTTACTTTGATAGTTTTACATATGTTTCAAATTGAACAGATTATACAGTGCATGCAATCGATTATGTAATTCATACAAGCCAACAACCAATTCATATGACCATTATAAACAGTTAAGGCTTTAAATGAAATTGATTTTCACAACATAAACATTTTAACCGATTAGGAAACTTATGTATTTGGTTATGTTTAACACTTAAGCAAATTTTCAAATCAATTTGCTTTCCAAACATATCAATGCACTTATCAAACACATTTGGCATAACAACCTGTTTTAATTAATTATACAACTAATGTAATTGATTACTACACAACTATTTCCCCTGTTAAACATATATTAATATCTAGAGAAATCTAATAGATTATATACAATGTCTAATCGACTATTTACAAACAATGTGCAATATGTTTGAACTCATGATTCATTTACAAACAATGAATACATATATCAAGCGTCTCAAGTACAAACACAATAATGATAAAAAATTGTTATGTCATTTGTTGTGCAAGAAACCATAAAACATTTCTTTTGTTCGTCACAGAAAACATATATATGAGATAGGTATAACTAGATATAGCTCCCCCTATCAACAATCTTAATCTTCCTCTTTCTTGTTTTTATCTGGTTCAAGGACACTAGATGTTTGCTCCTCCTTGTCTTCATTTGCCTTCTTCATCTCTTCAAGCTTAACCTTCCATTTATTCATAATCTTATTATCTTCATCCAGAAGTCTCCCTATCCGTTGAATCCCTTCATTTTCTTTTTTGACTTTCTTATCTTTTCGTTCTCCACATTTGTCTCATCAATTACCGAGATCACTTCCTCCATTGTTGGGACCGAGCTCTCCATGTCCACTACATCCGAGTTGTTTGCCACCAACAAGATTCCACACTCTTATTCATCTTCATCTTTCACAAGAAGGTTTTCCACACTTTTCTTCTCAACTCGACAAAATTTAGCAGTATGACCAGGCTTACCACAGTTCTAGCACTTCCTCGATCTACACTCGTTTGCATAGTGCCGACTTGGTACACTTAAAACACTCAACTCCTGACTGATCGCCTCGATCTTTCTCTTATCCTCGGTCATGCCAATTTTTTTGACTGATTTGTTCTTCGCTATCATCCTCAAAATTACCTCGACCACGTCTACCTTGTCCTCTGCCTCTTGGACCTCGGCTCTCAGTAATCTAAGTTTCATTTGAGTGAAATTGTACCTGTAGTGCTTGATCATCGGTTTCCCTTTTTTTTCTTCTTCTTCCTTAGTTTGTGGGCCTTTAATGGCCCAACTAACTCCTCCATAGTGAGAGCTAACAGATCCTTTGTCTCTTGTGACCACAATACCTTTGAAATCATTTGTCAGATTTCTTAAGATATTTTCTGCAACCCGGTTAGGAGGTACATCTTCTCCGTTCATTCCATGTTGGTTGGCCATCTTCTACACTCGAGCTATAAACTCGACAACTCATTCCTTTTCATCCATCTTCATATGTTCAAACTCTCTTATGAGAGCTTATACTTGGACCTACCTCACGCGGATATCTCCTTTGTATGCCACCTCTAGAATTTCCTAAGCTTCTTTTGCTGACTTTGCATTAGCTATTTTCTTGAACCCCGATTCATCCATGTATTGTACAGATAGTACAAAGTCGATATGTCTTTCATTCATGTCTTTTTCAATGCAACAATCTGGATCATTATATGATGCTTATACCCTACGGGTTCATTGTTCTCGTCCTCCACTATGTCACATACGTCTTGGGATCCAAGAAGAATCTTCATCTGTAGACACCAATTGTCATAATTGATCTTTTCTGACAATTATGACACACTCATTCTGTTGACTACCTTTGTCATCTTTCTCACAAAAAAACTCAAGCACTCACGGTGTTTGATTATCCTCTCTCTTCTTCAAATAATTGTATTCTTCAATTCAGTATGGTTATTTTCATTAAATATTGACAACCTCTAAATAGGTAAAAATAGGGTCTTAGGCCAAGTACAAATAATAAAAACTAAAGATAAAATATCAACAAATTCAAAAAAAAAATATACTTAATCTATCTCTATCTTATATCAACAAAATAAAATAATACTGCTTCTAAATAATGAAAAATTAAAACTATTTATCTTTATTTTAGCTCAATGAAAATCAAGCTAAATATTACCAAAACTAATAAAATAATATTTAAACAAAATTATTAATAAAACCCTTAAAATTTAAGTTTGTCCCGACACTTCTTAGAAGGGTGAAATGGTGGGTGGTTAGATAGACACATAGAAGTTGGAATGATAAGAAAGAGTAAACGATTTAGATTATTTGGTGATAAAACAAAAGGTAATTTGGACTAGAGTTAAATTCATGAAAAACACAATGTGATAAGCAATTATGGTTTGGTATGATAGAAAATGGAAAATGACAATATAAGATTTTTTTCGGTCTTTTCTCTTTCTATTATTCTCTCTCTCATCAAAACTATACTTACTCTGATATAGATTTTTATTAGATTAATTTCTTTATATAAGATATTTACAAAAATCCAACATTATTTATAACTAGGTAATTTCATATTTGTTCTAGTAAGAATTAAAAAATATTTTTTACTCAAATTCATTTTTTTTTATATTACCAAAATCACGAGAAAGATCAAGCCTGGTTAAACATTGTTAGTTTTATGTTAGTGAATTTTTTGTTCTCTTTTATTATCATCATAGGAGATAATTTCTTAAAGATCATATCATTCAATATTATCTAAATTTTCTTTTGGGTCAATATTAACAATATTTATTAAATGGTGTGTATCAACTATAATTTTTCAATCAACGTCCACATTGTTATACGTTTTAGTTCATGTCATTGAGGTTTTCTTATACAGAATAAAAACTTATATTATAGTATTTTCTTAATTAACATTAATTATAATTTTTCAATTAATATTAATAAAAATATTTTTATCTATGTCAATTAAGATTCATTTATTATATATTTTTACAAATGTAAATTAAAGCTTTAAGTCCATGTTAAAATAAATTATTTTATAACTATCCGTGTTGAAATTATCTTTTGGTTAAAGTGGATTAATGTTAGATGAATTTGAATATTAAATAGAATTAGATGAAATGCTTAAGAACACACGAGACCTGTATGAATGAGAAATATTATTGTCCTTGTGTTTGTTGTTTGAACCAGATACGTTAGAATTTGTGCAAAATATGTGATCATCTATTTGTCTACCATATAGTTAAGCGTTATATGATTTGAACTTGATATAGAAAAGTATTAGACAACCATGCTATGTCACAAACAAAAGAATATATTGAAGAATGAATCAATACTCATTTAGAGGATATTGTATGTGATGTTGGTGAAGAAAATTTTGGAAATACTGATATGTATGATTCTTTGAAGTCCGATTCAAAAGAACAATTGTACCTAAGATGCATTATCTTTACATGATTATTTACAACTTTAAAATTATTCAATTTGAAAGAAAAAAAGTAATAGACTAATAAAAGTTTCATAAAATTGTTGGAATTATTAAGGAATATGCTTTCAGGAAAAAAAAAGTAATAGACTAATAAAAGTTTCATGTATGATTGTGTATTATATGAAAAGAAGTTTGGTGCATTTAAGGAGGTAATTTATATAAATACAGTTTCTGAAAAATGAATCTGAACCAAAAATTCATTCCTCTTAAGTTTTAGAGATTAAGTATTTTTAACATCAGAAAAATAGAGCATTAGGAAAAAAAAGAAAGGCAAAATAAGATGATTGATAAGATGGAAAGAGATAAAAAAAAATGCATAAAAGTTTTTGTAAATATAAATAATATAACTGAAAAGATTATGAAGAGGAATTGAAGCCAGCATAACAACTAGAAATCAAATTTGGATAGAGTTTGGTTATTGTTCTAATATTACTGGTATTACAAATTATGAAGAACACCAAAGGAAAATAAATCAAAAAAATAAGAATTTTATGTGGACATGGAAAATTGAACTCAATGAAGGTGCTTTCTTTCTCTACACATAGCCACGAAGTATGCGAAGAAGAAAAGTCACAGGCGGAGTGGGCTAGTTGATGCTAAATTTTATATGTGCTTATTTGATAATATTGGTCAACTCTTAAATGTTATATATGTCGGTATTAAAAACATGTCTTATGATTATTATCAATTATATAACTGAGTTTTATATATGCATTCAAACACAATAAAAAATATAAAGGAGAAAATTATAAAAATACAATTTCTAATTAAAAAAATAACTCAATCTTATATTCATTCCTCACATTGAGTTTTTTAGATATTAAATTTGTTTGATAAAAGCCAGAACTATATTCCTATATAGCAATCTGAAAACTAGAGCTCCTATTGTGATTCCTCTGTCGTCATCTTACTTCTCTTCGACCCTCCGCTTGCCTCAACCAACCATAGTTGTGCACCGCAAATCAAGACTTGTTGCGGTGCCTCTGTCGTCGTTTTGTTAACTCGAAATTCGTCTATATTATTCTGAAATCCGAATTACCCAAATCAAAATCTACTCCATAGTTAAACTGTCGAATACAAAATTTAAATGCTAAGATGGGATTATACTCTATTCATAATATTGAAACGTTTCCATCCTTAATCGATCACCATCAACAATATCTAAGGTACTACATCAATTAGAGTGCCTAAATCAATGATATTGTTCATTTTCAACGTTCTGTTCTCTACGGAAAAGCAACCTCTACCTACTATGTCGGTAGTAGAATAGGGTTTACGTTTCTATTATTTTACTGCCAAATAAAAGAATTGGCTGTCACCGTCTAATGCGATCTAAATTGAGTTCACACGATTTTCTATTTAGATTTATTTATCCTGACTTTCTGTTTAAGTTCATAATGTTTAATTATTAGTTTGAATACATTTATCATGATTTTTTTTTGACTTTTGACCTTTAATTTGAATAATTTATTTTGTTTTTTAATATATTAATTTAGATCGATTCATTTCAATCTTTGACTCAAACTAGGACTTTTAACTTAAGCTAACTCAACATAATCGTTGGTTTAGGTTAATTCATTTATTAGTCTAAATCGGCTTAACCCTTAGTTTGTACAAACTTATTTTAATCTTTAATCTAGGTTGACTCGAGTTGACTTTTGGTTTTGACTGATATTTTCAATCTTTGACTCGAGCTAACTCGGAATAAACATAGGTCTAAGTCTCATCTTTACCTTTGACCAAGCATACTCGATCGGCTCAATGTTTGATCTTGACCAAATTTTCTTAACTTTCAACTCGGGCTAACCTAGATTGACTTTTGGTTTGGGTTGATTATTCTTAATCTTCAACCCTGGTCACTTATCATGACATTAGACCTTGGTCGACTCGATGAAACCTTCGACTTAAGTCAACTTAACTCGACTCTGACCCAAGGTAAATCGGCACGTCAATCAGAATTGACTCATCTTGACTTTCGACTTAGTCCAACCTTTAACTCAAACTGACTTATTGCAACCTTTAGCACGAGTCGACAAATCATGAACTTCGACACAAACCGACTCAAATCGACCTTCGGTTGGGGCCAACTAGGCTTGACCTTTGGCTCGGGCTAACTTATCCCAACCTTTGGCTTGGGCTTATTCATCACAACATTCAGTTAATGTTGACTCAACTTGATCCTTTAACCATTATGGACTCGCCTCAACCTTTGATTAGAACCAATTTATTGCCACTTTGGTTTGGGCCTACTCAGCTTGACCCCTTTGCCATGGTTGACTTTTCTTGACTCTTCGACCATGGTTGACTCGTCTCAACTTTCAACCATGGCCAAATCATCTCAACCTTTAGTTTGATACAACTCGATTTGACATTTGACCCAACTAACTCAGCACAACCATCGACCTAAATCAACTCATCTTGAACTTCAATTGTGATCACCTTTGTTTAGGCTTCGACTTAGGCCAACTCGATTAAACTATTGACTTAGGTAGACTCATCTTAACCTTTGTTTGAGCTGACCCAACTTGATCCTTAACTCAGATTGAACTGTGTCAAACTTCAGTCCTAGCCTACTCATGTCAACCTTTGGCTTGGACAGACTCGATTCGACCTTTGGCTGAGGTCGACCTACTCTACCTTCAATCCCCACTAACTTGGCTGAGTCTTTAGTTCAAGCTAACTCAGCTCAAGCTAAAGCTCTTATATTTAAGATTTTTCTAAAGTCTTGTGTTAAGGCTAAATTGATTTTATCCTTGATCCTAACTCACTTTAAGTGAGAGCTTTGGGGGTTAGGACTTTTTTAGACTTCTCTTTTTGTGAACCAATAGAAAGAGGGGCTTATTTAGGAGTGGATTGCGTTGATCTATAAGTCATGAATAAAATTGACACCTTTAACAAAAATTAAAAGGAATGATATTGATAGTCATTACTTATCTTTAAATCCATATTGAAATAAGGAGTTGGACTTGCATTATTTGATGATTTCTTTTTTCGTTTCAATTAAGTCACATTTCTTGAAAAATTGATCTAATTAGGTCATTTTTATTAAATTTGAACTAACGACATTAAAGATATGTCACATGCTAGTTCGTAGTTTTTTTTTATGTATTTTTTTCATTGTTTTAAAGTTATTTATTCGACTATAAGATCTTTTTTGTCATTTAATTCGATTGAAAAATTCAATTAGACCCTTAATTCTTATTTGATCTAATTTAATCTTGTACTTTTTAAAAATGATCTAATCATGTCCTTTCTTTCATATTAATGATAAAGTTGTGTCCTTACATGACACATGTCATTTTGTAGTATTTTTATTTTTATTTTATTTTTAAAATTTGTTTATCGTGTGTTAGGTTACTACTGTGCCACATGCCAGTGTTGATGCAACATGGTTGTAGAATGTCACATGTCAATGTTACATAGCAATGTTTTGCATTCAATTTAGTCGTTATATTTGAAATTTTAACTCAATTAAGTCCCAATTTTTTTGTTAAAAAATGGAGATATTATCCTTCTTCAAAATGAGATCGAGTTAGTAATATAAGCAAACAAACACTTTTTCATACATGCAATAAAACTTTTAAACGTTGATAAATGTTAAGGTATCTTGTGTGTTTAAAACATATTAGCACATGTCAGCTTGTTTGATAGAAGCATCATTTGGGAAACAAGGCGTTTAACATATATGAACTTTATAAGTTAAAAACGTTAAACGTTAATTCTAAAAATTATTTATGAGTTTCATTATATCATTTAGTGAGTTTCTCCCAGACGATTAATTTCTTAAGACGCTTGTCTTGTTCAACACTATTTAGCTATAAAATATTAAGTCATGCATTTTTGTTAGACGTTTCTTTTTGTTAGATGTTGTTTGTTTATATTTTCTATTAGACGAAATAAGCTAGAAAACAATATTTTCATAAAACGTTGTAAGTTACATTTTCATTCAATGTTGGTTTGTATTGATAAACACTTATTTCATTCATTGTTGTTTTTAGTAAACAGATCCTTTAGACGCTTGACGCTTTAATAAATAAATAATATTTCGTTAAATATTGTATGTTAAACTTCAAAACATGAGTTGCTAGACAGTTCAATTTCTCTAGACCATCTTGTCTTAATATCAACATCTTGTTTAAACAACTCAAACCTTTATCCATGAACCCTAACCCCTAAAACTAAACAAACGTCTAACTTTGTGTAAGAAAAGAGATTCTTAAGCCAAGAGGGGGTGAATTGGATTAAGCCTTAAAAAAATGTTCTTTTCAAAATCTTTGTAAGATCTTTGGCTTTCTTGAAATCAATAAACAATAAGTGATGAATTAACAATAAAAGAGAAAGAGTAAAAAGAAAGATCAACATAGACAATCTATATTGATTCGGCTAATCTCAAGCCTACATCCAGTCCTACTTCAACAACCTAAATCGAAGGGATTCCACTATAAATTGATTGAGTTTACAAAAATAAAAAAAGATACCACTCTTAATGCACTTCTCACCACACTCAAAATCAATATAGCTACTCAAGAGATGAACAATCATCAATCTCTTAATACAAGAGCACTCACAACCCTTAAACCCCTAACAAACCTGCACAAAAACACAAACACAAATTGTCTTTAATGATTCTGATCTTCAAGTCACACTCCTCTTAGTGCAGATAAAATCATATCAGTTTATCCCACTTTCTTGAAAGAATATTTATGTGTAAGTATAACCCAATTTAGCCTTGATTCTCCAAGATCTCTTCTTGAACGCTCATGTATTCAAAACTCAATGTAGTATTCTAAAGTGATAGCAATTGAATGTTTTGAAACAGAACTCAAGACACATATTTATAAGATTTTCTTAATCATGATGCATTATAACCGATTAAGGTTTTTATGTAATCTGTTAAGCTTTTCCTTCTGCTTTAACAATTTTTCCACTATTTTAACAGATTATCCTTAGCATGTAATTGATTATTTAATTATACTAGAAAGTTATAAATTCATTTGACAATTATAACAGATCAGACTATTAAATGAAATGGATGTAAACAAAGTAAACTAATTTAATCGACTATAAAACTTATGTAATCGATTAATCTTGTACTTAAGCAAATTTTCAATCCAATTTCTATTTTAAACATATCAACTTACTTATGAAACGAATAATGACATTGTTTTCTGTTTTAATCGATTAAACAACTTGTGTAATTGACTACTATAGAGTAGTTTGCCCTAGTTAAGCATATAATGAGATCAAGTGAAATCTAACCGATTATATAGTATGTTAAATCGATTATTTCATCCAAAAATGAGACTTTTAATCTGTTTATTACATTATTCATTTGATACAAAATGAATTCTCATATCAAGCACAAACAAGATATAGATATAACAATTGTTATGTCAATTGTTATGCAGGAAATTATAAAATCATTTTTTTGTTCATCATCAAAAGCATAAATATAAATGGTAGGTTTAGCTCCCCCTATCAATACTTTGTAAATGGAAAAAACACAAATCTAAGTTGAAATCTTCCGCTCCTCTCTAACCACTTACTACACAGTTCATAAAGTAATGTCCTACTCATTTTCATCTCTACTATAATGGACAATAATCATGCAAAAGGAGTTAACTTTGTACATGACTTTTGCCTATCCATTAATAATTTGTTCACACGTGCCAAGTAATTTGTCTTGCACGAATGTCGTAAATAGACCTACATATAATACTCAATAATTCAACATGTCAAACATGTCACTTCAGCAAATCAATAATGAAAAAAAACATTATAATTTGCATTTGAATATCTTTCCCCATAATTTCCACTTCCCATAGCCTGCCAACCTAGTTGCACACTTAGGCAACAAGGGCAAAATGAGAATGTCCTGGCAACAAATCACATTAAGAACTCTAGTTAAACCAACTAATTTGAATATGAATTAAAACAACAAATGTGTCATTAACAAAACCTATAATCACCACACATACTTCAATAATTCAAGAGAAATATAGAGTATACCACCTATAGTGAATTCGGCGGAATCACTAAGGACTGCGGCCAAAGCTCGGTTATGCACCTTGCTAGGTTGCCTATGCACCTTGCTACTTACGCAACTTGTTGAAGGAACCCGGCCATAAACCTTTGCAACTCAGCCTAGTTCAAAATTATAATGCATAACCCTTTATGCAAAAATGGAAAGGAAAATAAATGATTACAATCCACATTTACTAAAAAAAGAATAAGAAACCACTAATACATAAAAGAAGAAAAAATAAAATGTTAAACACTTACACAACTTAAGCGGTGACCTACCACTACATAAATTTTACTTGACCTTTGTTAGTTAATTAAGTTCATTGAGAAAAAGTATTAAACATATTTCACCATGGTTTTAATTTTCTTCTACCACAAACCATGAAATACTAAAAATTCAATCCAAAAAACAAAAATATTCACATAACAACGTTAAGCGCACTTCAAGATCAATGCTTATATTACTTTTTAATCGAAAATTTAACCACTTCAAATATAATAAACATAAAATAAAATTCTGAAAACCCTAAGAAAATATTTTGTCTAAAACAATACCATGTTTCCAACTTTCAAAATCATGTTAAATGTTATACAAATACTTTAAAGGTATAACATTATAGCATAAGTCAAAATTTAAAACACTTCTAAGATAAATGCTAATGACAAAGAAACTATAAATAAGATTTTGCATACATCGCATTGGTATCAACACCTCCATAAAGTTACAAATATGAATACTTGGTCAAAACAAATACAAGGACACAAAATGTAGGTCACTTCAAAATATTCAAACAATACCATCCAAGTAAGAATTAAGCTAACAAAGGATATGCAACATTGGGACGAGAAGTCTACTTCCAAAACCAAGAACCAAGAACAACAAACATCCACAATCCAACAAAAATTAGAAAACCCAAAATCAAACAAAACAACCAACACTCACAATCGAAAAAAATGACCAACACCCGCAATCAAACAACGAAATGTCTGTTAACTTTTTGGCAAGTATACCAAATCGTTCTAAGTAATATAGTGAATAAGTAAAAGAGTATCATTCTCCCAAGAGAATTTGAGTTACGTTAATCAATTAAAATTGTTTATCAAGGTCAACTATTGATGAGAACATTTATGATTTCAATTTGGACTTAAACATGAAATTAACAACGTAAACAAAAATTAAGATTGAAAAATGCGATAAAAGATCACTAGAATTGGTCTTTGACTAATATTACAGTAAAATCCTGGACAACATATATTCTTTGTTCAAGCATTCACCTGAGAGTATATTGGTTTAATTCCTTAAAACAAGTTCTAAAATTATCTATTGAATTATTAATTCCTTAATTAATTCATCAGATAATTTTGCATTAAATTCAGATGTTGAGAATACCCAAAAACACAAAAGTTATTCGTAGCGTAGTTACTTTTAGTTTCTTTTCTTACGTTTCTAGTTCTAAAAATACTTCCCAGTACAACAGAACTTTTAAGAAGATTAATACTTTCCTATAATCAAAAGTAAGTCAAGAAAAGAACAAGAACAAAAACATATATTGCATAGGAAATTTACATTCATAATTCGTCATACAATCAATTCCAATGAACAGAAAATTTAGCCTATCCTAGACATCTCAAACGTACTCTTTACAGCAATTCTTTGCAGAAAGTGAAGTCTTGATGTCTTGACAGGTCTCCTGATCGTCTCCTGAATTCTCCAGTATTTTTCTAGCTATTTTCCTGTGTCAAAAGATGGTTTATGCCTTTTTGTCACGTCTTTTAAAACCACATAACTTCATTAATTTGCTCAGCGCACAGGTGTGTGTGCGCTATGCGAATTTCGTGTAACTGCTGCCTCTCAACTGATGTTATTCGCACAGCGCACAAGTAATGGTGCGCTATGCGAATTTCCGTTTCATGGCCGTGCGAGTTTTGGCTTGCGCTATGCGAGAATTGGCTGACAGACTCCCAATTATACATCATTTCCTGTACAACAATTTACAAAAACAATCTACTTCCTATTACAACATTTCACTGAGTAATAACATGAATAATTAGAAGATTAAGATAATTTATAAGTGTAAAAACAACTCTTTTTCACACTTATCAATGCCACACTATTGCAACAACATAACTTCTCTTTTTTTTCAAAACCATAAACGCAACGCCACTCTCTCACCATCATTCTCACATCATCTCAAATAACTCAAATATTTTCTTCCTATATTACCCAACACTCATAATCCAATCAAGAACCACAATATGCAAAAACTATGAACACAAATAAAAAATATATTCTAAAAGAAGACAAGTGGTTTGGAAGAGGTCAGAATGGTAAACGTGTAAACAGAAGTTGGTTGCAAAGTTATTGACTTTCTGAAGAACACGATAGGTTTCGACGAAATGGGAGAAAGAAAGGGATATAGTATATTGATTTCGTGCATGATGAGAGACAAATAGATAGAGGGGACATATTAAGGATTCCGGATGTAAAAAAAAAAGCACCAATCATTTAAAAAAACATTTTTTTTCTTTTCAAAATTATCCTTAATGAATATTCACCAAAATTTAGGACCACACCATATCATTTGAGTATAAAATTGAATTCTCCTGTCAAAGTATTATTTTCGTAATAATAAATGTAAAGTTTTTTATCAATGAAATAGTTCCGATCGGAATTCTAGAATTTTTTATGGAGTAACTTCTTATTGGTTTTATTGTAATCAATTTTTGAATTTGAATAATTTCATTGTATTCAATAAAAGTTATATACATTTCAATTGCTTTCTTAAATGTTTAAATAACATGGTAAAATATTAAGGAATGCGAAAATGATAAAATATTCTTGTACAGTCATAGCAGATTAATAGGTACAAATATTGGTGTTATGATCTTGATCTATAGTTGAGAATCACGAATCACGTCTGCAGGATATACATATACTTAACATGTTCTTTTCGAAAGATACATGCTTATCGTTATCTATCTTGTATCCACTTGAGTTTGAATTTACGCATTTGTCTTAAGTGTTTTGAAATGGAATAGATAGGTACTATAATTATATTATGATTAGTATGTATATATCAAATTGTTTTGATTAGATTATCTTTTTTTTATTTAGATTTTTCATCATACTAATTGTACTAAATGAAATATACAGATCGAAAGTTAGCAGGTATATTAGTATGTATCGATGGGCCAAATTGCCTTATGCTTTATAAATATACGGTTTTAATAATTGATTATTTGATTGCCTAAAAATTAAGCTCTATAAATATATGATTGATGTCTAGGTAAAGACACCCTGTTTTATCCTAACAAAATAGACATCTGTTTATGAAACATATCTGACTTGAGCGTCGTAGTGTCTTCTGCATGTCAATAACCCATCAGAGTGGATTGCGTTCTCGGAGTGGATTGGACAATCGAAAGAAATCAGAGCAAGGAAAGACGACGGACCCTCAGACCAATTCAACCGAAACATTTTAGCGTCCACCGTGGAGCCAAACAACATCCCCATGAAACAACAAGAAACCATATGAGCGCTCGTCCTCGGCATCACTACTTTGGATCAATACCAGGTTTTGAAATAAGAGAAAAAAATTCCATCATAATTTCTAAGGGCATGTCTTTTGTTTTGAGAACGTTCAGATAACCATTAGAGGTTTACGAGTCAACAAATTAAATGCCTCCACAAAAAATAAGATTATAAAATATTGAAGCAATTACCTTATTTTATTTAACACATATTTTTCTAAGTAAAAATATCCTAAACAAGAAGGTTCAGTCCCTTCCTGCTTGGTCAGTTGGACCATCTAGTTCAGCCTTGTTAAGTTCCAATGGCTTTTCATTATAAAAATAAATTATAAAATATTGAAGCATTTACCTTGTTTTATTTAACGTATATTTTTGTGAGTGAAAATATCTTGCATAGAAAGGTTCAGTCCCTTCCCGCTCGGTCAGTTGGATCACTTATGTTCAGTCTTGTCAGGTTCCAATGGTTTTTCATTATAAAAATAAATTATAAAATATTGAAGAGTTCACTTTATTTTGTTCAATGCATATTTTTGTGAGTAAAAATATCCTACACAAGAAGATTCAGTCTTTTCCTGCTCGGTTAGTTGGACCACCTACGTTCAACCTTGTCAGGTCCTAATGACTTTTTATTATAAAATATTGAAGCATTTACCTTATTTTATTTAACGCATATTTTTGTGAGTAAAAATATGCTGCATAGGAAGGTTCAGTCTCTTTCCACTTGGTCGGTTGGAACACCTACATTGAGCCTTGTTAGGTTCCAATCGCTTTTCATTATAAAAATAAATTATAGAATATTGAAGCATTTACCTTATTTTATTTAACGCATATTTTTGTGAATGAAAATATCTTGCAAGAGAAGGTCCAATCACTTCCCACTCGGTCAATTGGACAACTTACGTTCAGCGTTGTGAGGTTCTAATTGTTTTTTATTATAAAAATAAAATATAAAATATTGAAGTGTTTACCTTGTTTTGTTTAACACATATTTTGTGAGTAAAAATTTTCTGGACAATCCCTTCTCGCTCAGTCAGTTGGACCACCTACGTTCAGCCTTGTCAAGTTCTAATGTCTTTCCATTATAAAAATAAATTATAAAATATTGAATCGTTTACTTTATTTTATTTAACGCATATTTTCATGAGTGAAAATATCTTGCATAGGAAGGTTCAGTCCCTTCCCGCTCGGTCAAATGGACAACCTACGTTTAGTCTTGTTATGTTCCAATGGCTCGACTCTCATGCGAGCATCAATTGGGCACCTCTACCCTCGTTAAGCTTATCCCAAGCAATGCCTATTTATCTTATCATAGTGAATGTCCTCATCTACTTTGCAGGTCTCAAAGTAGTAAATCACCTACAACTCATCCGTGAAACATCCTAATATGGATTCCTCATTTTTGGCCTTCAAACGTTCAACCAAAGACCGCACGGACTCACCTACCTGGCCATACAACTTCATAACCTAAACTATTTTGATGTTAATTTGATTGACTACATTTTTCTGACCATTCGAATTCGAATTGCTATTTTCTATTTAGTGCAGATGACACGACCCTGCGCACAAACCACTCGGCCAACTAAAGTCCGTCGCTCGGTGATTCCACAACGAATTCACTTGAACTTCGAGCGGAAGGAGCTTCCAAAGAGAACTCCCACAACATGTCGTTGATAACAGTTGAAAAACTGTTATTTTCATGCTTAAAATTGATACTAAAAACAACCTTTAACACTTAGAAACTAGCTTGAAATCATGCTTTTGTTTATATTTTTGGAAATAAGAGAGTTGGACAGGTTTATGCTTGATTTCAGTGTTTTATACAGGTTTTAAGGTGAATTTGATGAAAGAAGTGAAGAAGGATAGAGATGGAATCAGAAAAGAACTCAAAAAGTGCAAAAGAAGAGAAGCTGCAAGTACCGCTCAACGCCAGTTTATCGCTGAGCGGCACTAATGAACTCACGTTGGCTTCGCTGAGGGGTGAAAATGCCACTAGGGGAAGAAATTCAACACATGTACTTACCGCTGAGCGGCACTATTTTGGGCTTAGGCCCACTTTTCTGTAATATTTCGAATAGTATATAAGTTTTAGGACTTCGTAGGGTTTGTATATTTGGCTGGAGAAGACGCAAAACACACTTTTCACCCCTTGGGGGTAGAATTGGAGATGGTGACAACTCTCCTCTTCTCTTTTTAGGGTTTTTGCAATCTCTTTCACTCTTTCATTATTCTTCATCTAGTTTCACCATGAATATGGTGAACTAAACTTTGTATTGTTGTTGGGGAATCAATGTAATCTTTTGAAGCTCTCATATATGGAATTTTGTGTTTAAACATCATATTTATGATACATGCGTTCTTTCATCATTAGTTAGGGTTTTTCTTCTTTGCTCAAAGCATGCATTGTTTAACTCATTTGATGTCATGATTATTGATTTTGTCGATATGGGAACATACAGAGAAATCTAGATCCGGGGAAATTCTCCCAATAGCATATTGCCTAGGCTAGGGATATGAGGGTTGGTTGCCTTTAAGCTTATGTGCTTTAGAATTAATTATTAGGGATGCTAGGATCTGTATGAACTCGTAATTAAGGATAGGCTTTCTTTGCAAGGTGATTTAGAGAGTGACATTAACATTGATGAAAAGAATGATGAATTCCTAAAGTATATGAGAGTGGATAAGATGAAATTGATTACCCCAACAACATACTCATCCATCTATTTCGTTCAAAGTGTTTGTGTTCCTATTTTCCATTGATCAAAACTCATGCATACATGTTTAATTATTGTCTTTTGCATTTGAAACCTCAAGAATTTGTTCACAAGTCTTAAATAATCAAGAAATCATATGACTAACTAGGTCGTGAGTCCTTTGGGAGAACGATATTTGGTCTTACCGAGTTTATTACTTGATATGATTCGGTCACACTTGCCGAGGGTTAAACAAGTTTTTGGCGCCATTTTTCAGTGTTCATAAATTTGTCATCAATCGCTTAGTGATGCCACAACAAATTCACCTGAACTTTGAGCGGAAGGAGCTTCTAAAGAGAACTCCCACATCAAACTACTTGATGATTCCATAGCGAATTCACCTCAACTTTGAGCGGAAGGAACTTCCAAAGAGAACTCCCACAACACATTGCTTGGTGATTCCACAACGAATTCACCTAAACTTCAAGTGAAAGGAGCTTCCAAAGAGAACTATCACATCATGCCATTCGATGATTCCACGACCTCCCTTAAGTTCATAATAATCCTTGCGCACCTCTTTCAATAAGGAGCGTGTTTGGGCTTGGGGAACTTATGTACTTTATGAAATATACCGATCGGTTTTAATGGTCATTTATGGGCAATTAGCAGGTATATTAGCAAATATTAAAGGGTCAGATTGCCTGACGCTTTACAAATATGCGGTATTAATAATTGATTATTGGGTTTCATTGCCTAAAAATATACTGCATTAATAGTTAATCAATGGACTTGGTTGCCACAAGCCCTATAAATATACGATTGATGTCTAGGTAAAGACATCTTGGTCTATCCTAACAAAATAGAGACCTATTTATGAAACATATTTGACTTGAGGTTCAGAGTGTCTTCTACGGTCAACAACCCATCAAAGTGGATATTGTGTTCTCGGAGTGGATTAGATGATCAAAAAAGAACATAACAAGGAAGAACGACCGACGATCGAACCAATTCAACCGAAACACTTAATATATATAATGATGTCATTCTAGATTCAAGAATCCCTTTTAGAAATGTATTTTAATATTTATATCCTAACAAAATAGAGACCTATTTATGAAATGTATCTGACTTGAGTGTCAGAGTGTCTTCTACGGTCAACAACCCATCAAAGTGGATTGTGTTCTCGAAGTGGATTAGATGATCAAAAAAGAACATAACAAGGAAGAACGACCGACGATCGAACCAATTCAACCGAAACACTTAATATTTATAATGATGTCATTCTAGATTCAAGAATCCTTTTAGAAATGTATTTTAATCTTTCTATATATATATATATATATATATATATATATATATATGAATTTCTTTTGTTTTGAAATCCTTTGTTGCATATTTTGATATCTAAAATATATTTGTATTATAAAATACTTTATGCATGTCTATACTTTGGTTTGGTTATCTGGTTATAAGTAACAATGAATTAAAATTGTTTATTATCTTTTAAATTTTGGAAACTAAATGGATAGCAAAGAGAACAAAACAAAATAGAGTATAAAATTAAGAAAGTAGAATTTGCGGGACATATTTTATTTTCCGAAGTTGAATTACTTGTGAAGAAGGAACCACATCTTCTCTGGATAGAAATGCATTAAATTATTATTCTTTTATGTATACGAATACAAGGACACAAATAATGTTTGAACAACAACAATTGTCCGAATTCCCCGCCACTAGATTGTCCTTGTAAAGATGTGCAATGCAAATTATTTAGCAGTATCCTCACTTCTCGCCATATTCATTAAACAATATATTGAACATACAAGAAACATAAATTAGGATAAATATCACCCAAAGGTAGCAAAATCTGAATGGGTCAATTGAGTCAAAGGATAAATCAAAGTGAGCAAAATGAAATGGAAAGAAACCCCGGAAGCACTGCCTCTGTCCTGACTCAAAAAACTCATTTAATTCACAGCAGACGCAACACCGAGTATGAGATCCAACAACCAATAAACACAGCTACACCAATGGGTGAGGCAGAAATTGCCGATGATGTTGTGGCAGTGGTGGCGGAGGAGGTTGAAGAAGAAGGGGTGGTGGAGGTTGGAGTTGTAGAGGTGGTGGTGGTGGTGGTGGAAGTAGTAGGAGTGTCTTTGGTGTTATCAGAGTCAGAGGGTGGTGAGTCCTTAGCAGGTGAAGGTGCTACAGCAGAATCAGAAACCTTTTTAGCCTTAACCTTAACAGCAAGCTTCATGCCACCCTGACAATGACCAGGAGCAGCACATATGAAGTAATGAGTGCCAGCAGTCTTCAGGGTAATGGTGGTGGCGCCGCTGCTGTCTGTGCTCAGAGAATTTCCTGTACTGCAACTCTTGTAATCGCTTTCTTTTACTTCATCCACAGTGTGACCAGGACCGTAATTGAAAACTGTCATACGTATGGGTTATAAGTTAGAGAAAGGATACTTTTTGACATACATAAACATTTTATATTTGTTTGATATTATTTTTTTCTTTTTTAAAAAAATACAAATTTCAATTTTTTTTATCACATTTTATTTTTGTGATGTATATCAAAATGTAAATGTGTGTCCTTATCATTATTTTAAATATTATTATACTTCTTTCTTTTAAAAATAAAACGTTTACTCTCTTTTTTTACTAATTTAATCCTACAATGTCATATTGTTGGAAAATGGTGTAAAACATCTTTTTTTTTCTTGAGTTAGATAAATAACGTGTAAACAAATTGAGATGGTGGTTGTGTTTAGTGTTATTGTGCATGAAAGAAGAGGATTTCTTACCAAGACTATCTCCAACTCTAAATTTCAATCCACTAGCCCATGTACTGTAATCACCACCAATTGCCCAACCTGAGGTATCTCCCACTGTGTGGGTGGCTGCAAGGATTGGCATGACCATGTTGAGTGCTAGACAAACACTGAAAACTAAGGCAACAGAAGAAGCCATTTAGTGAGAAAGTGGAAAGAAGGGAAATAAAGTGCAGAGGGTTCTCAGATGGCATGGTGTTTTAGAATGGTTTTGGTGGCTTTATATAATTGTTTGTTATGGTTGTTGGAGTTAAGACAAGTTGGTCTAGGTTTGCATGAGGATGACTTTAGTTGCACTTCATACCCAATGACCAGAAAAGTAGTTCTGCTGTTCTTTCTCATGAAAAATGTGAGAGTGGTTGAATCATATTATTTTTCTGAAATTTCATTACCTGATGCCAAAAGTTCACTTATAATAGTAATCAGCAGATAATGATGGATTAACGATTATGACAAAAGGATTAAGAGTGAGATCAATTATAATGTGATGAGATAAAACAAAAAAAGTAAAAAGTAGTTTTCTTTTTATAAGCAAGTAAAAATAGTGTAGTAAAAATATGAATACATTTTATTCATTGCTATTTTGATAATATTATGTGGATAACTCACTCATCTTGTTGTTTAATGGAGGTGTAAAGTAAGGTTGTGTTAGTCCCTTCAAGATTTGTTGTCAAGATCTGTGCATAAGATCATAGAAAGCGTACATGAACCAGAACATAATTTGATATGATGGTTTTGCTTAATGCCTACTCATTGTGGAGCAAAAACTGATAATCAAACTTCTAGAACATAATTACCAGCTACTTCTCAACGCCTAAAGGAGTATTTTTCCATTAATTTTATAGAAAGGAATAACTTTATTCCAATAAAGAACAAGACACTGACATATCACTTCCCATGTGTCATATCTCAACAGATTTCCCTTATATCTTGGAATTCAAGTTTAAGAGTTGTATTTTGTAGAATGAACCGTTGGGTTAAAAATATGTGACAGCATTCACATAAATATAATTATTAATTTTGATTTTGATTTTAATATAGTGTAAGATTTAAGTATTTGATACAAAATATTGTTAATAATAAAGATTACCAAAGTAAATGCTTATATTAAATTTCACAATGGGTGCACTAATACTTAAAACTCTTTTTGATTAAATATTTTTACATAGTTAATAATACGTCATCTTTTGTTTGGGTGAGTTAGATGATTTGCCAAGGTATAATCGGGGTGGTTGTGTAAATAGTTTACAGTAAGTAGTTTGAATGGAGTGTCTGGAGAGTTTAACTAGAAACACAACGAGCATGGATTTTGACTGGATGTGTTGCAGTCCTGCAGGTTTGTCTATTTATATTATGAATTTTGTAAGTGGCGCCAATGACAAACGTATTTGCGAAATTCAACATGAACTGAAAGTTCTACAAGAATGCATGGGTCGTGGAAAGGGCGGTCAGGTTCATGAAGGAGTCCTCCACCTGATGTTGTTATTGCTTGACACATTAAAGATACTGCTGCTTCTAAAGGTGTTGATTTGGCCAGGTTGTATAGGATATGTACTGTTGAACGTGATAATGATAGAATGAGGTTTCTGTAGTTTTTGTATTAATAGGCTATCATTTGATTTAAATCGTTCGTTTGTAGGGTAATGGTTGAGGTTCATAACCAAATCTTGTCCGTGTGGCCAAGAGGAAGTGGACAATATGGTATGGGTTTTTGGTGGAAATTAATTTATTTTCTATGTAGTTTATTATTATTTGATGTAAAGTTGACAATATGTTATTGTATTATAGATACTTTTATTTGCCAGCAGCATTTTCATGTATGACCAGGTAAAGGAAGGAGACAACTTTAAAGGTTTTGCTTTTGCGGTAGGTTTAATACCTTTTTAAGGTTCATTAATTATGTTGTTATATATATTGGTTGTTGTAATGTTTTGGACATGTCTTGTGGATGTAGCACTACAAGAAATGTTAAAATTACCGGCGGGTATTTACCGAAGGCCTAAGGCCATCGGTAATTTTTTTTTTATCGAAGGATCTTCCGAAGGATGTGGGCCGCCGGTAAAGGCTCAAGAAATTGGATTAAAGGGTTTAGTTTCCCTCTTCGAATGAAACATTCCGTGAGCGTTTCCTCTTCTCTTCTTCCTTTTCCCCCATTTTCTTACTCTCATTCCCAACAACACCGTTTCCAAATACACAATCCTCCCCCAGCTTCCAGAGCTTTCTGCGTTTCCGAATGTCCACCGCACCGGCGCAGCCTCCGGTGAAGTCCCAGCCTCTGCACAAGTTCGCCCTTCCCTTCTTGAAATGGGGAGCCAGCGGCAAGAACCACCACACCAACGCAGCGCAGCGCATCACTACCGCTGCCGCCGCCCCTCCTCCCACCCCTCCGATCACGCCTCCGAACCTGATTCCGACCTCGACTCCCGCCCCCACCGCCTTGGATCCAGGACCAATCGCAACCGCTTCGCACTCCCTACCTGCTCCCTCAAGCCGCTAGCTCCACCACCACAACCACTTCAGGCGCCGTCGTGCAACGATGAAACTAACGACGAAGCTGCGAAGCGCGACATCGAGGACGCCGAGGAGGCTGTGCAAAAGCCGTGGAACTTGCGACCCCGCAAACCCGCGCTCCCCAAGTCTGCGCTCGAGATCGGAACTGGTCCTTCACGGAACCACGCCAACAATAGCGCTGGAGAGTTTCACGACGCCATTTCGAACCACGGCGAGAACCCCGCTCCGAAGTCCCTCCGGCTACGAGGGTTCGCGGACACTCAGTGCGCCAAGAAGAAGGAGAAGAGGAAATTCTGGATCACTCATGCATCATCCAATAGTTTTTGGTGCCTTTGCCTTCTCCACCTTGTGAGTACAGTAGTTTGTCTATGCCGGTTGCTTTGCAGAACCCAGACCCAGTCACTCTATCAGGCCTGATGCTATTCCTATACTTCCTTCCTTTTCTGCAGAAAAAGTACTCCTTCTGTCTTGCACTCCCGTGGTTCCTTCATTGTCATGCTTTTCACTTTTTAAGAATAATATTCTCTTAGTGCCAGCCCATATTTTTGTCATATGCATGCTTTTCAATTTGGATTTGGACCGTGCACATTGTGCCAAGAAAACTAAATGCCTGAACCAAAACCGTGGGTGGTGGCCCCTCTTTTCTATTTGATTTATTTCTTGAAAGATTCCAACCAATGGTCGTGGCATTTACTTAGAAAATGTGCAGCTGCACTTCATTTTTCACCCATAAAGGGGGGAACGAGTTCTATGTGAGGGAGTTTTTGGAGTGTTGTTGATTGTGCAAGAACTGTTGGAGTTCTTTGGGGAGAGGTTAAGCTCTCTGAGTACCTTGTATTCACCTTTTTCTTGATTCGTTTGCAATAAAAGGAGGCTGTATAATTCAGAGGATCTGTTCTGTGTCATGTTTCTAGTGCTACTCACGGGTTCTTGATTAAAAGAACCGTGCAGCTTTCCTGTTGGACCAAGGCTGCAATTGGGTGTTGCTGCCAATTCTGGACGGTGTGCATCCTCAAGCATGCCGTAATACCTCTTCTCATTTGCGAACGTGGAAGTGCAGCCCCTTCACAAGTGCACCACCAAAATTAATTCCTTTGTGGGTCATATAATATTTGGACTTGTATAAGTACCGTGAGCTCTTCCCTTCACGTGACCCCTCATCTTTATGAGAATATTATTCCCTTTTCTAATGGAGATCCCCACTTTTATTCCATTTGTTTGCTGCAATTTAATGGCCAATTGGAAATCACGTTCCAAGCCAACAAGGGTGCAACTCCCACTTCCAAAGAGAAAGAAGATTCCTCATTTTTGTGTACTGGTTTCCGTGCTTGGTTCATTCACGTGGTCCCCTCCATTATGCTTCACGGCCACATTCATTTCTCATAAGCAAAAATTGAAGGCTTTTGAGTTTATACTTTTTTTTCAGCTATTCGGTAATTACCGAAGGCTTTTGGCCCTCGGTAATTACCGAAGGCTTTTGGCCCTCGGTAATTACCGAAGGGCAAAAGCCCTCGGTAAATGTTAGCGACAAGGGATTTACCGAGGGCTCTTTGGCCGTCGATAAGCCTTCGGTAATTACCTTTTACCGACGGTTTTTGGTTGTTTCCGAGGGCTTCTGGCCTTCGGTAATGCCCTTCTTTTTTGTAGTGTAGACTGTTATGATTGAAGGAATGAATAAGTGTAAAGCAAATGCTCGTAATTGGTTGCATAAGGACTACAACGCATTTTATCCCCACGGCATAATCTCCTTAGCCGATGTACAGCGTTGTGATTTTGTAAGTGCATTGTGTTCATTGTTTTTTTGTAATTGGTACATATTGGTATATTTATGAAACTGAATGTTGTGAAATATAGGTGTTTGTTCCAGCTGTAAGCTGTTGGGAATGACCATTGGTGGTCTTATGCCATTAATTGTCAAAGCAGACATTCTCTTGGGAACCGAATTGCAGCACGTAAATGTTTGAACAAAACAGTATCAGATATCGAGCATAGCTCTCCACTTTGGCAAGTGGGAAAACCAAAGATGTTCTAACTCTATTTTCATGCATGGTGAAGGATTGTAAACCTAATGGTTGTCAAAGTATCATTGTCCTTGTCATAAATACCAATCGTAATCATTATATTTTGGGAGCCTTTGGTTATAACTTATGGATGAATTAATTCTTATTTATTATACAACGTAGTATATATACAAAATGAGCATTACATAATATGAAGAAATATATACTACCTGTAATATCTCTTTAACAATCTAATTCATTAAGATTATAACTAATTCAAAAACACGTTAATAACAGATTACTGTTGCAGATCATTTATCAATAACATTCTCTCGCAAGTAAGATTTTGACTAATTCAAAAACACGTTAATAACAAATTACTGTTGTGAATCATTTATCAATAACATTCTCTCGCAAGTTGGATGATGTGTAAAGTAGATGCAACTTGAAGATTAGATAGTCAAACTTTGTGCGTGGTAACGGTTTGGTTAGAAGATCAGCCTGTTGATCTTCTTTGGAGACATAGTGATGGAAGCTTATCCATGCTTGAATGACCTGGCCTTGCAGACAAAACAGATGCAGCGGATGAAAAACAGTATTGGTGCAGTGGATGAAATACGGCAGAGTGGATGCAGTAGCAATTGGGTGAGATTTTGGTGTATTTGAGTTGAATAAGTATGTGTGGGAACCTCACAGCTCAGAAGGCCTTCCTACAATGGAAGGAAGCTAGAGGAAAGGGAAGAGAAAGTAGAGAGAATTAGTGACTCAAGAGCAATAGGGCTGGCAATGAATTTCAGCAGCAATTTACTAAGCTCAAAAGTAACTACAAAAGGAAGAGGTCTTCTATTTATAGGAAAATAAGAGCCTCAAATCTGAAATGAAATTCAATCCAAATGCAAATGAAAAAGGCGCCAATTTGCTTCAGCCAAACATGCCTCAGCAGCACACGTGAACATCACCAATTCTGACTTCTTTTTCCAACTCAGCAGTACACGTGAAAGCTGGCCTAGCTGAGTTTTTCTTTGATAGCTTTGGCAGCAAGCTTCTCCCTCCAAGTCTCCCTTTTCATGTGCTCAAATGCTATGCTGGCAGCTGCTTCCTCCAATTTTATTAATCCTACAAAACAAAGAAAAAATGTGCTTTTAATTATGGGAAGAAGGATTAATGTAAATTACCTTCCATAGAAGCAAAATAGTATATGGTCCTTCTTCCTCTTGAATCCTCTTTGCCATGGCTCTAGTAAGAGGTCCAATGTGCGTCTTAGATGGTCTTCCATCACATAGGAGACACGAAAAGTACCCTTCTAGACTTGTTCTCTAAGAAAGTGATAAGCAAGGGCAATATGTTTCATCCAAGAGTGAAAAACTAGATTTGCACTAAGACTTGTGGCACTGAGATTGTCACAATAGATGACCGGTTGAGTATTGATAGTATGCCCAAGTTCCCGAAAGAGGGAGATCTCCCATAACATTTCAGCGGCAGTGTTTGCAAGTGCCTTGTACTCAGATTCGATGGATGATCGTGCAACCGGTCATTGCTTGCGTGAACTCCAGGAGTGCCACCAAGATAAAGAACATAGCTTGTGGTCGACACATAGTCATCTGTATCACCTGCCCACTCAGTGTCAAAGTACCCATGAAAAACCAAGAGAAAGGAGGCAAATATATGAATGCCATGAGTGGACGTCGCAGCCAAATAATGAAGAAGTCGCTTGAGAGTAGACCAGTGGGCCGTCCTTGGAGTTTGCATAAATTGAGATAATTTATTTGTAGCAAAAGCAACATCCGGTCTGGTGATACTAAGATACTGAAGACTTCCCACAAGTTGATGATATTCAGTAGGTGAAGGTAATGGGGTGTCACTGGCACAACAAGAGGAACTGATGCACAAAGTAGGGTTAGGTTTGGTGTCAGCCATACTAGCCTAAACAAGCAAGTCTTGGATAGACATATTTTCGTTGTGTGAGGAACACGCCATCAGGAGACACCAAGACTTCAACACCAAGGAAATAAGTCAGAGTGCCCATATCCTTCAAGGAGAATTTAGCAATAAACCAAGAAATTGGGGTAGATATTGCATCAGGGGAGTTGCTTGTGACAATAATGTCATCAACATAGACTAAAAAGAATAGTGTGGTTATTCCATGTCGAAAAATGAATAATGAGACATCAACAACTAAGTCAAGGAATCCTAAGGACAATAGAAATGTGCGAAGCTCATTGTACCAGGTATGTGGTGTCTATTTAAGACCATATAAAGCTTTTCATAGACAACAAATATGAGTAGGATGAGCCTTGTTAACAAACCTTGGTGGCCAACTTGGGAAGACTTCCTCAGAAAGAGAGCCTTGTAAGAAAACATTGTTAATGTCGAGTTGTCGAAGAGACCACCCACGACTAACCTAGACTGTCACAGGCTTGATAATAGGACTAAATGTGTCATTGAAATCCCAGCCACGACGTTGGTGAAATCCTTTTGCTACTAGGCAAGTGTTATACTGATCAATTGAACCATCAGGAAGACATTTGATGCGAAAAATCCATTTGCAACCAACAATGTTCTGACCAATAGATAGATGAAGGAACGAGGTCCCAAGTATTATTTTTGCAAAGGGCATCATACTCCGTTTGCATAGCAGCCTGCCAGTCAGGATCCCGAAGAGCTTGAGTGATGGTGAAAGGTTCGATTGGTTGTTTGGTGGTGAGGTGGAGGTTAAGTTTGGATCTCGATACTATACCCGTAGGTATAGGTGGCTGTGGGTGGGAAACCTGAGGGGTGCTAGGGAAGATGGAGATGGGACCGTAGTAGGAGATTGGGGTGGATTTAAGTTGAAGATGGACGATATGGTTGTGGATTGAGCCGGTATTATAGGGAGGGAATTGTGGGTTATGGGGATAGTGAGGTCAGTTCGTGTGGAGACGAGTGTGGGCAGTGGGGGTGGGATGGACATGGTAGAGAAAGGGAAGGTGGTTTCAACAAACCTAACATGACGAGACACCTAGATGCGTCTCATAGAGGGATCAAGACAATGGTAAGCATTTTGATCAGCTGCATAACCTACAAAAACACATATGGTAGATCTTGCAGCAAGCTTATGATTAGCATATGGTTTAAACCAAGGAAAGCACAAACATACAAAACTCTTAAGCTTATGATAATTTGGGGTGGTGTTTAGGAGTTTGGAAAATGGTGATTTATATGGGTGTAAGGAGGCAATTTATGAGATATGCAGCAATTGTCATTGCATGGGACCAATATTTAAGAGGTACACTAAAGTGTGTTAAAAGAGAAAGACTAGTTTCAACAATATGATGATTTCGTCTCTCAACAATGTCATTACGTTCAGGGGTGTGTGATGGTGTTGTTTTGTGGCTTATACCATGATCAGACAAGAATAAACGTAAGCCAATGTATTCTCCGCCATTATCGGTATAAAGAACTTTTATATTATGATTGAAATAATTTTCAACAAGAGATTTAAATTTAGGAAAAGTTGATTGAACATCAGATTTCTTGCACATTGGATAAAGCCCAATATAACGAGTAAAGTGATCAACAAACACACAATAATATTTGAGGCCATCATTAGATAAAATAGGAGAAGTCCATACATCTGAAAATATAATTTCTAATGGAAATGACGACAAAAGTGAAGATTTATGAAAGGAAAGTTTGTGACTGTTGCTTATTTGACAAGATGAGCAGTCTGATTGGTTAAACTGCGCATAAGGAAAATTCACGTTGAAGAAAACTGAAAATTGAAGAGGAAGGGTGGCCTAACTTGTGGTGTCAACCTACTGATTTATTTAGTTAAAGATGGTTAACAAATGGAGAGGACGATGGCCAAACGTAGACGTCATTAACACATGGTCCTTTAAGCTTCATATGGCCGGTTTGGAGATCCTTCGTAACAAAAGAATCAGGTAAGAAAAATAAGGGCAAGATTGGTTTCTTTGTTTAGTTTGGAAGCTGAAAGGACATTTTGTTTCATGGAAAGGACATACAGAACATTAGGCAAAGAGATATCATGAAGCTTAAGAGTACCAAAATGAGAAATGTGCAAACTTGAACCGTCACCCACAAATAGCGAGTCGGGACCAGTGTAGGGTTGGTAGACAACAAGATTGTTTAGTTCAGTAGTGACATGATGTGTGGCTCCACTTTCAAGTAGGTAATGATGATTGGAAGGGCTTGTGGTCACGGTGTTCACCCGCGGGACAGTGTAGTGATGGGGCTGACGAGGTAGATTTTGCGAGACTTGAATGATGGGATGAAGTTCACGAAAAACTAGGCACTACGACAACGAATGTCCAATATTTTTGCACCATTGACATTTTCCTAAGTAGGGTCGTGGTCCAGGTCCTGCTGAACGAGATGTGTTGTTGTTGCAGCGGCACAAACCAAGAAGCATTTGGTGGAGGAGACGATCATGACTCTAACTATGTAGATGGCCTCAGTTTGGCTTTGTTGGGTTTAACTTCAGCAGTGAGTGTCATTGTGGGACCTATGGTCAGTTGGTGAGTGGTTTTCAGGTGAAGTTCATGTTGGATGAGCTTCTCATGGAGTTCATAAAAAAACAATGGAGTTGTCCCGGGCGTTGACGCCATCAAGGACGAGCTTAAAGCTTTCAGCAAGACCAAGAAGAACGTGATTAGAAATGTCCTCGTCAGAAACAAAGTGACCAATGGAAGCAAGTAAATCAACAACTATTTTGATGTTGTTCATGAATTCTGTAACAGAAAGTGTGGCTTTCACCGTGGAACGGAAACGATCCTTGAGTTGCTTGACGTGTCCACGAGAGGCACGTGCGAAAGTGCCCTTGAGAGTTGACCAGAGAGTAGTGGAGGTTTTGGTCTGGGTAACCAGCGAGGCAACAAAATCCGAGAGAGTGCTAAGAAGAGCGCCATAGATGAGACGATCTTGGCGTTTCTAGGAAAGATACGCAGGGTTGGCTTAACTGACAGGTGGGGTATCAATGTTGTCGATGAAGGCTGTCGGTGCTAGATGAGAACCATCAAGGAATTTGTAGAGGTCAAGGTCGTCTAGATTTGCTTCTATTTGTAACTGCCAGTTGAGATAGTTGGATTGTGTCAGCTCGACGACACCTGACAAAGTAACAAAGGAGAAGGGCTATGTGGGTTCATGGAGGTTAGGGAAGGTTGGATTGAATTTTGCAGCCATGCGTGAAGAAAGGAAACGACGTCTTGGAACGTAAAAGAAATTTGAAGAAGGTGGAAGAGGTAGGATCAAGAAGATATATGTGATACTATATGGATGAATTAATTATTATTTATTATGTACGTGAATGTAGTATATATACAAGATGGTACTACATAATAGGAAGAGATATATGCTACCAGTAGTTCCTGGAATATCTCTTTAACAACATAATCCGTTAAGATTATGACTAATTCAAAAACATGTTAATAACAAATTTATTGTTGCTCATAATTTATCAATAACATAACCAAAGTCTTCTCACTTTCAGTATTTTGGGACTTAATATGTACTTAAATGTAATATGTACTTATCCATTTTTAATTCGCTCTTTCATTTACTTCAAATTCATTTAAACCTAAAACACGTCCTTTGAACCATCAAGGAATACTTCAAAATAAAAAAACTACATAACAACTTCAATCAAAATAAAACTATAAAGACTTTTAACCAAAATATATGCGACCAAAGTCTAGTTAAATAAAAAGGAAACAACAGAGACGCATCAAACTCCTCCAATTATATCATCGAACTTATCTTAACAGACACCACAACCTTCTTCAACATGGACTCTTCATCATGGGGGGATGTGGACAAAGACACACTTCTCCATCCAAATTTGTTCTATCCCCAGGGCATTGCACAATAGCAGCAAATTCATCTGGACTTGTGCAAAGGGTTGGGTTCTCATATTGGTGCAAACAGAACCTATGCATGCTATACATTAGATTCATCTGTCCCTATGATTAGAAGCTTGTTGTTCCTCTGCATGAATCAAATTAACTTCTACACATTTCATGTAATCAATTACCGAGGTTTGAGGTTCACCATGCTGCGACAGTGATGGTTTTCATATGCGTTCCCGGCGTGAATTTTGACTTCCTTCTGCTCCCAAAATAGTTGAATGACCACCTTCTAGAGGGTTCACATAATTTTTCAATGATTGCATTTTTGAAGAAATTGTTATTCCCCTCTTCACTATTGGCCAAAATTCTTGGCTTCTTCCCTTCATCCCTAGACACAACGTCCTTTCCTTTGTCTTTCCATCAACCCATCTGCAAATAGATAATAGTAACCATTTAACTCATCACAACATCTACACCATCAAAATAACTTATACATCTTTACCTAGGACTTAACAATAAGGCTTTCATATCACATCACATAGGTTTAGGCAAGCACAACCTGGGTGATAGGTATAAAACAATATGGTAATATTGTATAACATACTCTTTAAATGAACAACTAAAAATAATTGGTATATATACCCCAACTTGTCAAACACAAGAAATTTAACCATTTTGTCATTCTGTCAAACACCTAGCGTGCTATCAAAAAACTTAAGCACCATTATTGGGTTAGGCTTCGCTACAACACATCAAAACCACATATGAAAGTGTATTGTTCAAACCCATAATCAACAACACACTCCATAGACCCACTTTTAAAGACACATTGCTAATTACTCAAGAAACCCCAACCAATTTCGTCAACAGTAAAAATTTTCACTTACTTGGGCTTCTCAATCACAAAGGATGGTAGTAATACCCGACCAAGGTTTTGTTTCTAAACTAACTCCACGGCCAGATGGTTGATTTTGCGATGGCGCCTACTTCCACCAGTGAGCATTCAACGAGCCCTCTTGGAAGCGGCCTAATTAAAACAACACTTTCTCGTCATGTAATAAAAAATAATCAAGCATTTTGCTCAAGCAACGCTACTAGCTTAATCTAGATTTCAACGGGGTCCTCATTAGATGGAACTTCAATTCTCTCTCAAGTGACTCTATTTCGCTTAAGCGATATTTTTTCAGTACCCTTAGTAATATGGAACCCAATTTCCGCTCAAGCGAGACCATCCCTCTTAATCGAGATCCTGACAGGGCCCTCACTAAATCGAAGCTCCAATTTTCGCTTAAGCGGTACCTTGCTTAAGCGAGCTTACTACATGTTCTTACCAAAATAGAGGTCCAATTTGGGCTCAAGCTACGCTGTTTCGCTTCAGCAAGATTTTAAAAGGGTTCTAACTAAAATGGAAAGCGATTGTATCTCGCTTAAGCCAGATTTTTACAATGTCCTTACAAAATGGAACTCCAATTTCTGCTCAACCCAATGCTTCTCGCTGAGGTGAGAATCTGGCAGGTTCCCTTCTTCAACCAAAGTGCACGTGTCGCTCGAACGAGAAAACGTCGCTTAAGCGAGTGTTTTCCAGTTCCCCTCCTTTAATCAAACTTCATATTTCGGTCAAACTTCATATTTCGGCCAACCGCGGCATATATACCTATGTAACTTTTCAAATTCTCTGACCCAGTCAGCACCTGCAATAAATTCGCAGGGGTATATGCCGCGGTTGTCCATAAAACCGCGACATATACTCTGTTATTTAATTTTTTATTCATACGTGGCGTCAAAGGCAATGGTTGACTGGAGTATATGTCGCGCTTTGGAGTAGAACCGCGGCATATATGTTCGATTTATTTACAAAACTGCCACCGCGCACCATTATGCTGCGGTTTTCGTTGAACCGTGGCATAATGTGCGCTGTAAAAACCCAATTTTTTACTAGTGTAAATATATAGTAATCACATATCAAAGAATTTGTTACCATTGAATACTTTTTTTTTTAAGAAAACACTCAAACTCCAAAACAATTCATGTGTCTAAACTGGGTACACCCCCACAACTATTTGGTTAACAATGCCTAGTATACACATCATAGATAAATGGTCACCAACGAAACAATCAATGGTTAACTCAGTAGACACACTTGACATAAACAATGGCCACCAGCCACCAAATAAGTCGTTACCTTTGCATACTTTTTTTGTATAAAACACTCAAAGTCCAAAACGCTTCATGTATGTCCAGGGACTTGCTACAGCCACACAATTATAGATCAAACATTCATATAAATTCCAAAATGGGTCATCTCTATAAAAACCGATTAAAATATATAATTGGTTCCGTTACACCATCAATGATAGTCTTTTTCACTAATAGAAATCTTTGTTTTTCTGAAGTGATTTCTTTATGCTGATCTAACCATTTAGATTATTTTTTAACAATAGTAAAATCAGATCTTTTGTCTTTCTTCCGAATGACATGTTCATTGATCATGACATCATTATGTTGTATAACCAATTTTATCAAATCAACAACTTTCTTGTAATGACCTTCAATTCTTGAACCCCAATATGTACTTTTACCATTCACTTTGTAATAACTTTATTATCTATACCATCATATCATAGTTATTGTAAAATAGATCTTATATTTAAGATCTAAACTCAATTTTAATTGGATTATACACCAAAATACAACCAATAGAAAGTAATAATCTAAAAATATAAAGAAAATAAAAAAACACCCAAAATCCAACAAAAATATCTTATTGGTTTACTACAAAAATAACATGCCCTAAAAAAACAACTATGAATCTTAGAAAAATAATTATGTAAAAAAAATAAGGTATATGTTATTGGTTACTGCAAAAATAGAATGCCCTCAAATTCAACAATAATGATTTATTTATATAACTATTTTTCACGTAATGTAATTTTTTTTTGTTTGTCATTATTTTTAATGTAATTCATGTTGCAAAAAAAAAATCAAACAAAAAGGATGGCATTGAAAAGTAGCATTCTTACTCGACTTCTAAATTGTATTGATAAAGTGGTATTTTTATAAATAGTTTGAGGGTGATGTTTTGTGAAATAATGCTAAAAACGAGGTTGATAGTTGTAAATTTTAAAACAACTCCCAAGAAAAAGAAGAGAAAAGGAACTAGCGTAAGTAACAGGGTTTTTAAAATGTTTTGTTTACTTCAACTGAACCTGCCTTCTTAGCTCAGTGGTAGAGCGCGTGGCTTTTAACCACGTGGTCGTGGGTTCGATCCCCACAGGCGGCGTTGTTATCTCTCACCTTTTAAAGTTTAATCATTGGAGAACAAAAAATACCACTTTATATTTATTATTTTATAATTGGAGAACAGATGGCATTGAACTTGTTTCTTGGATTTTTTTTATTATTTTATATTTATTACCATTTTTTTATTAGTTATAATTTATTATTATACAGTACAAATTAGGTTATTGTTAATTTCTTATTTAAGAAAACATTTGCATATATATATATATATATATATATAATAAATTCATATTATATATATTCACATACTGTTTTGTCTGATATTTCTTATTGATTTGTATCTATTACCATTTTACTACGAAAAATATGTTTAGGCTTTGTATGACACTAAGACCATTATACTAAAAAGACATATGTTTTCTTAGACACTAAAATAGTTATAAGTTTACAAAAACAAAAAGTATAGGCTAAAAAAATAAAATAACTTACAAAAAGTCACAGTACTTAATGTTGGAAAAGCTGACAAAATTAGTATTTCCTGAGGCGTGTAGAGTCACTGTCCTTAAGGACTTATCCGCGGTGTGTTGCGCAAGTCCCCCAGGATACAACAGGAACTTCTCAGAATGTCTGAGGATCTCAGAACTAGCAAGTAACTCTTTAACAGAGTATAAGAATAACCCAGAATAATTTTAGAAGAGAAAAAGAGCTGAAGAAAGAAACTCAGAAAAGAGAAAATAAGAGAGAGTGAATTTTGGTGTGTCTTGGAATGGAGGAGGAACTCCCTATTTATAGAGCTGGAAAGAATCAATTAATTAAAAGAAATTAAAATGAAATTAAAACATTTAAATGTTAACGTTGCACCAATTAAGTTTTTGAACGTTGCTATTAAAAAAAAATTTTCGTTGGCAATTATGAAAGAATCTTAACGTTGCCAACGTTTTCATATTTTGCAATATAATAATAATATATTATAACAATCCCCCACATATTGCAAAATAGAGTTGAAAGGAATAGTCTTTGACTCAAATAGTTCAAACACTAAAAAAACTTTTATTCTGGGTCTCATAGGATGTAATGCATCAGAGCTGGTATAGCAAGCTATATGAACCAGTCATAGATTTATAAACTTAACACACAATGTAGTTGGTATAGCAAGCTATATGAACCAAAGACATTTGACGTGTGTTAAAGGTTTATCAATCACAATACACCCCCACAATCCTTGCTGTTATCGCTGTGTTGCGCTTACTAGGCCATGCGCTTGCCCGGTATTCATGAGTGCTCTAGAGATCATGCCAAGATCTCATGCAAGCGGCCCCACTTGACACTCATATAGGTGATTTCATCAAGTGTATGCTGCAAATCATACACCACCCATAAGGGATATGAAAATCATTAAAACTTTGTTTAAGACAAAATTCTATCACCGTATAGAATTTTAATGACAAAGTTTAACCTCTCAATAATGCAGTCTCTAGCACTTTCACACACACCATAGGAATGGACATAATTGATTAAAATCAATTTAGTGCTATCAGAACTAACAAGTGACTTGTTTTTACCCATATGAACCTTATTCATGGGATCTCCAATCACAAAGGTTGGGTTACCATCACTTGTTTGTTTGCAAGCGGCTTAAGTCCCATTCCCCTCGATGTTTCTAATATCATTTGTCTTCCCATGGGTTTTGTCAGAGGATCTGCTAGATTCCGTTCTGACTTCACATAATCAATGGAAATAGTTCCACTCTTTAGCAGCTGCTTCACTAAATTGTGTCTCAATTGAATATGTCTATTCTTTCCATTGTAATTTTTGTTTTTAGCTATAGCTATTGCCGATTGGCAATCACAGCGTATTGACACAGATGGGGTTGGTTTCATTCCTAGTGGAATGTTTGCTAAGAAGTTTTTCAACCACTCAGCCTCACTACCAGCCATCTCAAGAGCGACAAACTCAGATTCCACTGTTGATCTTGCAATAATTGTTTGTCTGGCTGATCTCCATGTAATCGTACCACTGCCAAGTGTGAATACATAACCACTAGTGGATTTTGTCTCATCTGAATCAGAGATCCAGTTAGCATCACTGTACCCTTCTAGTACAGCTGGAAATCCACTATATTCAATGGCATAATCCATTGAACCTCTCAAGTATCTCATAAGCCTAGCAAGTGCATCCCAATGTTCCTGATTTGGACATTGAGTGTACCTACTTAGTCTACCTACTGCATAAGCAATATCAGGTCTAGAAAAGCTCATCAAGTGCAGTAAGCTCCCAATTATCTGGGCATACTGAGGCTGAGATAATGATTCTCCTCTATTTTTCATTAATTTAGAGTTAGCATCATAAGGGGTACTCACTGGTTTTAAGTCATAAAACCCAAACTTCTTAAGAAGTTTCTCAATGTATTGTTCTTGAGATAGTAATATACTATCTCCCTTCCTTATGATTCTAATACCTAAAATCACATTGGCTTCACCCATGTCTTTCATTTCAAATTTTGATCCTAGAAACAATTTAGTTCTAGTGACAATCTCATCGCATGCACCAAAGATTAACATGTCATCCACATACAAACATATAATGACACAATCACCATTTTCAAACTTAGAGTACACACATTTATCAGCATCATTAGGTGAAAATCCATCACAAAGCAACACATCATCAAGTTTTTCATGCCATTGTTTTGGTGCTTGTTTCAACCCATATAAGGATTTTAAGAGTTTGCATACTTTATCCTCTTGACCATGTACAACACATCCTTCAGGTTGAGTCATATAAATTTCCTCCTCTAAATCACCATTCAAAAAGGCTGTTTTAACATCCATCTGATGTATCACTAGTTTATGGATAGCAGCTAAGGCTAACAACACTCGAATAGAGGAAATCCTAGTCACTGGAGCAAAAGTATCAAAGTAATCTATGTTGGGTTTTTGAGTAAAACCTTTTGCTACTAATCTTGCCTTATATTTCTCTATGGATCCATCAGGGTGATACTTTTTCTTAAAGATCCACTTACAACCAATGGGTTTTGCTCCTTTAGGCAAATCTACTAAAGTCCAAGTATTGTTTTTCTGAATTGATTCAATTTCAGTCCTAATGGCCTTATCCCAATGTTTTGCATCAGGAGCACTAGTAGCTTCTATAAAGCTTATTGGATCATTATCAACAAGATAAGTATAAAAGTCGTCTCCAAAGGATGTTTCCTTTCTCTGCCTTTTGCTTCTCCTCAAATCCTCATTTATGGTATTACTATTATCATTATCATCAACAGGTTGAGACATCTCACTAACCTTTAAGGGAAACACGTGTTCAAAAAATTCAGCATTTTTCGTCTCCATTATAGAATTTCTCTCAAGTATGTTACTTTTAACAACTAGAAACCTATAGGCAGCACTATGTTCAGCATAACCTAAGAACATACAATCAGAGGTTTTAGATCCTATTTTCCTTTTCTTAGGATCAGGTAACATCACCTTAGCTAAGCACCCCCACACCCTTAAATATTTAAGGTTAGGCTGGTAACCTTTCCACAACTCATAAGGAGTTTTACCGGTTTTCTTATGGGGTATTCTATTTTGTAAAAAACATGCAGTAAGCAAGGCTTCTCCCCAAAGGTTATCAGGTGCACCAGAACTAACAAGCATAGCATTCATCATTTCCTTAAGGGTTCTATTTTTCCTCTCAGCTACTCCATTAGACTCAGGTGAATATGGTGGGGTCACTTCATGGATAATTTCTTCTTTAACACAATAGTCATTAAAAAGCACATACTCACCACCTCTATCTGATCTAATCCTTTTAATTTTCTTATTCAACTGCTTTTCTACTTCTGCCTTATAGGTTAAAAATACATCAAAGGCTTCATCTTTATGTTTGATTAAGTAAACTTTGGTATATCTAGAATAATCATCTATAAAGGTCACAAAATAATTTTTACCTCCTCTAGACATGGTTTGTTTCATATCAGCTAAATCAGTATGAATTAACCCTAATAGCTCAGTTTGGCGTTCTACAGAAAAACAGGTTTTCTTTGTTAATTTAGATTCTACACATATATCACATTTTCTACTCTGTTTATCATGCATATTAATCAATCCTAGTAGTTGTAATTTCAAAACATACGAGGAATTCACATGTCCTAATCTAGCATGCCATATATCATACGAGTCAACAATATAAGCAGAAGAACTTGATTCATTAATATTTTCAGAAACATTTAGAATGAAGAGTCCTTGATCACAATATCCCTTCCCTACAAACACATTATTTTTTGTCATGATGATCTTGTCTGACTCAAATGACACTTTAACCCCCACCTTTCCCAATAGTGCTACAGAGATTAAATTAACTCTGATTGATGGCACATGTAGCACATCACTCAAGGCCAGAGTCTTTCCAGATGTGAGCTTGAGAAGAACTTTTCCTTTTCCCAGAACAGGAGTGGTCCTGGAATCACCGAGGTAGACGTGTTCTTCTCCATCCCCTACACTAGTGTAAGAGGTAAAAGCACTTCTGTTTGCACAGATATGCCTAGTAGCACCAGAGTCTACTACCCACTTGCTCACATTGGTCATCAGATTCACTTGAGAAACGACCGCAGCAATAATGTCATCTCCTTCGGCTATATTGGCCCTAGGAGGATTGTCGTTTCTCGCTCTACGCCTGCACTGTGGTGCATGATGGCCTGGCTTCCCACATACGAAGCAATTTCCTTTCTTTTTAAAGGTGGGTTTAGATTCATGAGGACGAGATTTAAGAAAATTATTTTTCTTTTTGTGATCAGGTTTGTATTCGTACCTTTTTGGAGCAGGTTTTACTTCTACCATATTTGCTTTCGCAGATAAAGCTTTGGCCCTTGTAGTAGCAGACTCCTTCCTGTTGGTATCTTCAATTATTATGTGTGTAATGAGTTCTGGTAAGGACATTTGCTTGTGCCTGTGTTTCAACTATTGTTTGTAATCTGTCCAGGATGGCGGCAATTTCTCGATCAGAAGTTCTGAAACAAATTCATCCGGTAGTAGAATGTTTTCTGCTTTGATGTCTTCGAGCAACTTGTGGTATTCATTGATTTGAGTTTTTATGTCCTTGTCTTCAATCATTTCCCAACGGTAGTAATTTCCTATGACGAATCTTTGTCTGACGACATCTTCGGCAGTGTATTTGAGAATCAACGAGTCCCAAATATCCTTTGCTTCCTTGTAGGAACAGTACACGTCGAACAAATCATTAGAAAGTGCACTAAGCAAAGTGTGTCGGCATACCTTGTTCGCGTAAGTCCACTCTTCAACTAGTTTTGAGTTTGAAGGAATAGTGGAGTCGGGCTTCGAGGATGAAAGAGCAGCAGCAACTCCATACATGTCTAAAAGGGTGGAAACGCGTTCTTGCCAGCGTCGGAAGTTCTGTCCAGAGAAAATCTCGATCTTTGACACGTCCGGAAGAGATTTTGCGAAGACCGTCTGGGTTCCGGAAGCAATGGTTTGGCTCTCTGAAGGCATGTTGTTGATGTCAGCCATAAGTCCTTAAGATTGTTGGAAAAGCTGACAAAATTAGTATTTCCTGAGGCGTGTAGAGTCACTGTCCTTAAGGACTTATCCGCGGTGTGTTGCGCAAGTCCCCCAGGATACAACAGGAACTTCTCAGAATGTCTGAGGATCTCAGAACTAGCAAGTAACTCTTTAACAGAGTATAAGAATAACCCAGAATAATTTTAGAAGAGAAAAAGAGCTGAAGAAAGAAATTCAGAAAAGAGAAAATGAGAGAGAGTGAATTTTGGTGTGTCTTGGAATGGAGGAGGAACTCCCTATTTATAGAGCTGGAAAGAATCAATTAATTAAAAGAAATTAAAATGAAATTAAAACATTTAAATGTTAACGTTGCACCAATTAAGTTTTTGAACGTTGCTATTAAAAAAAAATTTCCGTTGGCAATTATGAAAGAATCTTAACGTTGCCAACGTTTTCATATTTTGCAATATAATAATAATATATTATAACACTTAAACACATAGAACTTTAATATTTTGATTACACTCGTACTATTTGACAACCTTCTTCCAAGTAAGTGATATGGAAGGAAGATCGTCCCATATATCCAAAGTAAATACAATAGTGCCCTTTTAGTTCATAAAATGTTTTTAAATCAGTCCAACCTTCATATAAATGGTTTTTCTAAATTCATGTTGTACGTAACATGTGTATTGCCTTCAAGGTCAATCAAATACCATTGGTGATTAAGATCATCAAAGTAAACAATGACCAAAGTACAGTCAAAGAAGCCAATGCTATTAAAAATTGAAAAATATGTAGATGGTGACACAATACGCCGAATTCAGTATGCTCACAAAAATGTCACACGCTGAGTGACTTAAACACATCAAAATTATGACTCAAAGATGATTACTCATCAAAATCACAGATTATGCATTGGATAAAGAATCCTCTAGAGAGCACTGAAAAAAAGGGGACAAGGAAGTTACCGAGTTCCAAAAATCAGTGGGGATGAAAAATTGAAGTACCCAGACAAATTGTGGTAGGTGGGTCGTCCCCAGCGCCGGTGGTGAGAAGAGGAAAAGGACAGTTGCGAGGGCGATGGTAACGCTGTCGAGGGCGAACCAGGGGCGCAGAGTGATTTTGAGAAACTTGATTTTGACAACACTGTCTTTGATCTCGAATGATAAATCCTAATTTGATCTCGAATCTAATTTGATTTTGCTAAATCTTAATTTGGTGATGCTTAATTTTATATTTCAAAATTTTTTTGAGTTTTTATAAATTTAATTTTATGATGAAATTGAAGTATTAATGGTTAAGGTTAAAGATGATGAAATATAAGATTAAAGATGATAAACTCTAATTTCGATTTCAATTTTTCAGACTTTTTTTTAATTTTTTTAATTATATATTTTATGTAATATATCACATCATTTAATGATTCCACCTCACAGGACAATTCATTTTAAATTTAACTCTCTTAACTCAATTTAACTCTTGTTAACCCAATTTAACATATCTATTAATCCAATTTAAGGAGATAGACCAATTGCTTAGAATTTTCACTTTTAGAAATTTAATTAAAAAAAATATCTATTTTAGAAAACTCAACCTAAACCAGAAGTACGAGAATCATTAAACCAAAAAAATACAATGATAAGAAAGAGAGGAGAGTATAGAATGTGTGATGCAATACTCAAATGGATATTTATGAACTGAAGAATCTCATTCCAAAACACATAATAGTTTCCAAAATATAATACTTGAGTACATAATCATTACTTTCTTTCATAAACTGAATAGTTATTTCAAAGAAAATAAAAAATAAAACTTAAAAATAAAAAATAAGGAATATATAAGACTTCTCCACCAGAATATTAAGAATTAAGAACCAAAATAAACAAGGAAAGAAATCAAATTAAGAATTAAGAATGAAAATAAATAAGTAATGAAATTAAGAATTCAGAATCAAAATAAATAAATAATAATTAAGAATTAAGAATTAAGAATTAAGAATCAAAATAAATAAATCTGTCTCTAAATTATTAAATAAAAAACAAATAAATAAATAAATGTAAATAATTAAATAAATAAAGACATAAATAAAAATAAATAAATAAATGTATGTAACATCCCAAAAATATAGTAATAAACCATATAATAGAAATAATTACATTTAATAATATATCAGTTCAGTCTTACGCTAATCAACGCACGCTTATAGCCGAACGTCCTTAGATAAGCTTTTCAATTAAACTGTACAAAAGAAGATAAAACATGACCAAACTGTTTACAAAAGGGTTTACCGAACGGTCAGATAAAACAAAAGAGGAGGTGATCAGACGATCACCTCACAATAAAACTATTATCTAATAATCGAACGTTCTCACGGTTCGGCCTTCACTTCCACCTCTATCAAATTTTCTTCTTCCAGCGCATCCTCCAACAACGCATCTCCTTCTGCTCACATCCACACGGATGATCATTTCAACGACAAGGACAGACGTACAAAACCAGACAACAAAAGGAAATACATAGGGTAAGTTTATATAATTTAATTCATACACACACATTCATTTCATACAATATAACATACAAGATAAATTTCATCATAAGTATCATACAAAGCCTATCACTAGACTGACTGTCCGGACTGTATGAAATCTGCGTAGCTACAAGCGTTCGTGCACCTGGGTGGTGTAGTAACTGCAATACTCTCATCAGATGCCACCCGAGGTTAGCCCTATCTGTCCAAAGTACCCCTAAGGACTAGGACCTCCTGTCGTTCCCACACATGACCTACCCTCCTCTATGTGAAGACGAGTACCCACGGAACATCAGGATGAACAACCAGCTTAGCATGCCCACAGTCATACTTTACAAATTCCAACTTCATACATGAGTCGTTCCTCCCTGCCCCTCGTCCATAAACCATAAGATTTCTATATCACATTTTCTTCACCTTTCACTAATAAATATTTCATTTAGTCACATCGTTCAAAGATTCATGAGGATTTCAAATAACGAACGTTCAACCCGAACTTAAAAATGGGCCGAACACATAGGGTGAGACCGAACACTTGAAGCGAGACATAGAAATTTTCAGTTCCTTACGGGATGTAGACTAAAGGGTATTATCAGGTTGAGAAGGAAATCGAGCAAAATCAATTATCAACAAACGAATGGAACGAGCGTTATTTAAAAGTGAGTTAATTAGATGAACTGACTTTTGAGGACTTCAACCGAACATCTAAATTACCAGTCGAGTACTATGACTCTATGCTAAAACTAATGAATATGAATACTTCTAGACTCTCTAAGAAGAAGACTTAGGATAAGTCTCATGAAGAAACCGAATACTATGAAAACTTAGTTTACTGAGTTTAGTATCAAGGAATCCAAACTGTTAGTCAAAGACTGAACACTATATTGAGTTAACCCTAGAGGGCATAAACGAATGCTCATATTAAGAAGTTTAATTTAAGGGGATCGAACGAGAGCCTGGTGTAAGACCAAACACTTGCTTAGGACGAACACTTAGTATAAGACCCTGTGCTACTAAACTTAGAGAAAAGAGGCTTGATAATTATACTTAGATACTATTGGAATAGTGTTTAAAAGGATTAAATATACAAATATATATATTTACCAAATTTTAAGTTTATCACTGACTACTCAGATGCAACTACGCTTGGCCGAACGCTCAAGCATAGTATTACCCCACGAAGACGCTCGTCCTCAACTAGGATTCTTTCTAAATAAAAGAATCCAACTTCAACCAAGATTACTAGAAATACCGAACGGTTTAGGACCATTCAATACTGAACGTAAAATTTCATATTGGAAATTTCATGCCAGAATTATTTATATTCCCACTCATTTCTTAACATACAACTTTATAATCCTTCACATTCATGTCATAATCATTTTCATATTTCATAACATTCAAACATAGAGAAATTCATACATTTCATACATCATAACATACTCAATCATTTTTCATATACTATCATTAAGTCAACGACCGTTCATTTAGTACATAAACATGTAAATTAAATTAATAAGCTTCCTTTACCTCGATACGTGAATGAACGTCATAAAGGTAGGTTTTGGTTCGTCTGACTACAAATCTTTCTACTCTCAACGATCAACAACTCTTCAAACTAAACCAAACGCATGAAACCAAATATAACTTAGACTACAAAACCGCATGCAACCAGAACTGGGTTTGAATGTAGCAGAAGACGAGCGAATAAAGATAGTTACACTTACCCGTTCAAACTCGAAACTTGTTCGGTTCAAAATGAAGTTTGGGACACCGTAAGTGCTTCCACGGTGCCTAAATAGAGATCGGAGTAGAGAAAAGATGAGTTTTGGTAGAGAGAATGGCGAAATTCTAGAGAGAAGGAGGAGAAAATTGAAAGATCAGTTTTGGGGAAGAAGGTGCATGTAGAGAGTGGGACGGGGTTTTTCAGAAAATCAGTTTTGCTTCCCACGTCCAAACGAACGTCCGCTCATCTGCTGACACTTGTCTTCCACTATCTGATTTCAAATTCCTCGTTGCTTGACACCTGACATCTGTTCAGAGGGGTTTTGGGTACGTTTTTAATGATTCTAACAATGTACATAATTAAATATATTAAATAAATAAATAAGTTCATAAATATAAATAAAAATGAATAAATAAATAAATAAAAATATATAATATATAAATAAAAAATGTAAAAGTATAAATCAATTTCAAAAGTATAAAAAAATGAAAATCGAAAAGAAGTATATCAAAACTTAAAAGTATCAAAACAAAGTATTTAAAAATGTGAGGAATGTAGATTTCTAGAAACACTATTTAAAAATGTCTTTGAAGAAAAAACGGTTTAAATATAAAATTGTCCTTATGCCTGACAACTATTTAGAGTTCATGGAAGAATCATTGAATTTTCAATTATATCATAATCAAGACATGTTTTCTTAACTCTAGAAGATTGATCTAATCTGAAGCTATATTCCTTGTATCGACTTTAAACAGAAGACTTTTATCCACCGATTAAGCGAACACCTTTGGTAAATTTCCAGAAAAAATATTCTACATTAGAAAAAATGTTAAGTCATTTGGAGAACTGATTTTGCATTACAACCGTTAATATATATAAATTTCTTCAAAACTTAACCTTATCATGACTTTCTAAGATCTCTGTGCAAACTTTCTTCAGAGGAGTGGTTGCATCCCTATCAAATAGCACCAATGTTGTTGAATTTGATGTGTCAATGACTCGAATTTTGATCCTACATCTGATAAATGAATATAGTATTTTGTTAGTCCTAAGTGTAAGCCTTAGAAACTCATCTTCAATACTATGTTTGGAACTCTAACAGTTGAGTTAATCCTTGTAAGGGATTAACTCAACAAAAAAATAACAACATATGTATAGGAATAATTTACATTAAGAACAATATAGAACTATGATATCACCTTGGTTTGGGTTCAGAGGCCTCATTAAAATCAACATTGTATTGTATCCTTGTGAAGTAATACAATTCTGAGCATGGACCTTATCTAAATAAAAGCAATAGTTTATCTCAAAGTAAGATGAATAATAAAATTAATAATATCAATAATGAATAATTTGAATAATAAGAGTATACCGTGAAAAATTTTAACCTTAGCACAATCTATACTTACGACAACACTTTGTACTTGTGCTGATGAAAAAAATACATTCAGTTCATCCACATAATTGACAGACAAAGTACATTCAATTCAAAACCTACAATTTAAATCAACCTTATGTGAAATTTTATGTCAAATACAATAACAACTAATTTTGTTTTTAAATTTTCAAACTAATACTAGTAAAAGGTTTAAAGAATAATTCTGATATATTATTTCAAAGAGTAGAGTACCATATATATACATTTAAGGATCCTATAATCCTTCATCTATTAAAGGAATGACAGGTGCACAAATTATAATAATATCTAAATTATAACTAACACAATATTTGATTGCCTAATATCCTTTAATAGAATATTTGGCATATCTTAACATTGGTGCATGGATATCACACATTCCCAACTTGAATAGAGACTCATTAAACAATCTTCTTGATACTCCTTTGGTGAGAACATAAGCCAACTGCAATTCTGATCTTATAAAATGAAATGAAACTATTCCAGCTTCAAGCTTCTCTTTGATGAAATGTCTATCAATCTCCACATGCTTTGTTCTATCATGTTGCACAGGATTGTGAGCAATTGCTATAGCCGAAGTATTGTCACAGTACAAACTCATAGCTTCATTTTGTGTAAAGCCCAAATCTGATAGCACATTTTTAATCCACAAAAGTTCACATACACCTAGTGCCATGCCTCTGAATTCTGCTTCAGCACTAGATCTTGCTACTACAGGTTGTTTTTTACTCCTCCAAGTTACAAGACTCCCTTCTACAAAAGTAAAGTATCCAGAGGTTGATCTTCTATCATCTTTTGATCCTGGCCAATCTGCATCAGTGTACCCTTCTACCTTTAAGTTTTCATGATTTGAGAACAAAATTCCTTTTCCAGGAACGGACTTCAAATATCTCAAAATCCTTTCAACAACATCCATATGAAGCTTCCATGGGTCATGCATAAATTGACTAACAACATTCACTGCATAGGTGATATCTGGACGTGTATGGCACAAATAAATTAATTTTCCTACCAGCCTTTGGTATCTTCCTCTGTCTATGCTTGCTGAATTTGAGCATTGAGAGAGCTTATGATTTTGTTCAATTTGTGTATCAGCTGGTTTACTCCCAAGCAGCCCAGTTTCCGATAATAAATCAATAGCATATTTTCTTTGGCATAGAAAAATACCATGTTTTGATCTAGCTACTTCAATACCTAAAAAATATTTGAGATTTCCAAGTTGTTTCATCTCAAATTCAGATGCAAGGTATTATTGTAAACTAGAAATCTCATCTTGGTCATTTCCTATAACAATCATGTCATCTACATATATAATCAAAGCTGTAAGTTTTCCTTTTCCTCTCTTAAAAAATAAGGTGTGATCAGAGTTACTTGCTCTATAGCCAAAAGCCTTAATAGACTTGGTAAATCTTCCAAACCATGCTCTTGGGGATTGTTTTAATCCATATAGGGCCTTCTTTAATTTTCAAACCTTCATTCCAATTGAATCAGTCATGCCTGGTGGAGAATCCATATAAATTTCTTTTGAAATTTCTCCGTGTAGGAAAGCATTTTTCACATCAAATTGTAGAAGAGGACAATCTTGGTTTGCAGCTAGCGACAAAAGTATTCTTACAGTATTGAGCTTGGCTACCGGTGCAAATGTCTCTTGGTAATCTACACCATAAGACTGAGTGTAACCTTTAGTCACAAGTCATGCTTTATACCTCTCAATAGTTCCATCAGCTTTATGCTTAATTATAAAGACCCATTTGCAGCCCACAGTTTTCTTCCCTCTTGGTAAGGGCACAAGATCCCAAGTGTTATTTTTTTCTAAAGCTGCCATCTCCTCAACCATTGCTTCGGTCCATCTAGGATCTGCCAAAGCTTCCTGTATATTACTAGGAATAGAAATTGAAGATAATTGAGATACAAATGATGCATATGAGTGAGATAACCTGTGAGATGACACATATTTACTAATGGGATATTTAACTTTGGCTTAGAGGTCTGGTTCATATTTAACTAGAGGTTGACCACGGTTAGAACGAGGTGGAAGAATATGTTGAACAGTAGTAGACTCAGTGTTTGGTGTAATGGTGGTCTCACGTAGACAAGAATCAATTCCATGATCAATTTCATCTAAATTAGTATTGTCAGAGATAGGATCAGAAGGTACCTCTAAAGAGTCAAGCTGAACCTGTGGAGAAGATTGGGCCAATTGGTTATGATCAGAAGACACTGTATTATCCATAGAAGAAGGGTCCGCATTTAGGATTGGCTTACTTCCTGCAGAATGATCCTCACACGATAATTTATCTTCACAATCAAACATACCAACATCATGATTATGCACTTTACTTTCATTGCCTCCCTGAAGTGGAAAATCAACATAAAAAAATTCATGCTCATTAAATGTCACATCCATAGAAATATAAAATTTCTTTGATGGTGGATAGTAAGCACGATAACCTTTTTGAGTTGATCCATACCCAACAAAAACACATTTGATCGCTCGTTCTTAAAGCTTTGTACGTTGATGTGGGTGTAAGTGAACATATATAACACATCCAAAAATATGAGGTGGTAAATTAACTATGGGAGGAAGAATACAATGATCAGACAACACATCAAAAGGCCTTCGAAAGTTAAGCACACTAGAAGGGGTTCGATTAATTAAATAAACGGCAGAGCTCACAGCCTCACCCCATAAATGAGATGGGACATTACCATCTATCAAAAGTGATCTTGTCACCTCTAATATATGTCTATTTTTCCTCTCAGCCACTCCATTTTGTTGTGGTGAATAAGGACATGTAGTTTGATGCAAGATGCCTTTAGAGTTCATGAACTCTATTAATTCAGTCTTAAAATATTCCCTTTCATTGTCTGATCGAATGACCTTAATAGATGTGTTAAATTGTGTAACAATCAGATGATAGAAGGAGCGAACCACATCACACACATCACTTTTATGTTTAAGCAAATACACCCAGGTTACCCGAGTACAATTATCAACCATGATGTGTAGATTGTGGGGCAGGGCCCCAAATATCTGTGTGCATTAATGAAAAAGGAAAATCAGTCTTTTTATTGCTTAAAGGAAACACAATACGATGACTTTTTGCCATTACACAAGTTTCACAAAGAAAATCAGAAATATTGCATTTATGAAATAATGATGGAAATAATTTTTTTAGATAAACAAAAGAGGGATGTCCCACTCGTTTATGCCATAACCAGATCTCCTTTTTATTTTTATCGTGTGTGTGTTCATTTGCAAGACAAGCCAACGCTCCTTTATGGGTTTGTTGTGAGACATTTTCAAGATAATAGAGTCCCTCCCTCTCTCTCCCAGTGCCAATCTTCTCCTTGGAGTGAATGTTCTGAAAAAGACAATGGGTTGGGTAAAATGAGGCAATACAAGAATGTGATTTGATTAATTTGCTGACAGAGAGAAGATTACAGTTCAATGTAGGGACAAATAAAACATCAGAAATTGATAAGGAGGGTGAGAGAGATATAGTACCTACACCTTCAATAGGAGATGAGACCCCATTGGCATTAATAATAAAAGTTTTAGAAAAATTAGGAGAGAAATTAGTAAATTTATGAGGATCACAGGTCATGTGATCAGTAGCACCTGAATCAATTATCCAATCACTATCTCTCGTAATAGCAGAAAGATTAATACTAGAGTTAGATATACCTGACTTAGTCACAAATCCGGCAGTAGTAGAAATATGGCTCTTGGAAGTAGCTTCTACCTTGGTATTAGGAGTAGTTTTACCTTTTGGATGCCAATCTGGATAACCATGGAGTTTAAATTCATGCATATGGGTAGCAGCGGAAGTCCCAAAATCATGTTTCTCCGATTGATTTTTATCGAAAAAAGCCATCAGAAATATTCAAACAGAACACTGATTCCTATATTGTAGAGGATATCAGTGTTTGGCTCTTGATACCATAATAAAAGGTTTAAAGAATAATTCTGATATATTATTTCAAAGAGTAGAGTACCATATATATACATTTAAGGATCCTATAATCCTTCGTCTATTAAAGGAATGACAGGTGCACAAATCTGCACAAATTATAATAATATCTAAATTATAAATAACACAATATTTGATTGCCTAATATCCTTTAATAGAATATTTGGCATATCTTAACAAATACTACCTATTGACATATATGAAAATTGTACAGTATGTCCTACGGTCATTTTTACATATTTGACCGAATGACCATCACTTGACTATCTTTTCATATTAACAATAGTATTAATTAGCTTAAAACAAAACAAGATTATCAATAATTGAATAATTAAATCATCTTAATTAACACTTGCTTCAAAAATTATAAATACAGGTTTAAAATAAGAAGGTAGGTGATTTTATATTTATGGTGCATTAATTGTTGGTCATATATTAACTTTGAACTGAGAATATTTTCGACTTTGATCTGAGAATATTTTTGATAGATAATCTCCCAACTAGACCAAACAAAGTGAAAAACATAACTTAGAAGATTTGTAATCTCTATTCTATAAATTGAAATATTTTTAGCCATACAATTGAGAAATCATATTTAGTATTATTGTTTATTACTTAGTGGGTAAGTTGGTATATATTATTGGTTATTAATTATTTATTTCTGATAAATTTTCTGTATTATGCAGATATTTTCAAACTTACCCCATTTATCTATTGAACCAACTTACTTTCAAGCAAAGCAACTTTTGTTCCAAATTGAAAATTTATCTTATAAGGGTGGTGTGTGGTCTTGTAGCAAACCACTATTTGGTGCAACACTCAAATATTGGATTCCATAGACATTGTCTTCAGTTTCATTTTGAAATTTGTAAATGAGCATATACGTCGAATGGAAGCATGAATTTGTCGTCCCTACAAGAACTCAATACGCAAAATAGGTCTTGAATATAAGGATCTCATCTTCAAAAGCAATCAAAGTGAATATTTAACTTCATCTAAAAAGGACAGTTCTGTGTACTGAAATCTGCCACGAATCATGAACGTATGATCCTAATCATGATATTTCAGTTCTCCCTCTCTTGAGTAACTTGACATATGTTGTGGCTTTGCTTTTGGATTTCCCATAGAGACATTGAGCTCCCCAACAATCGTATGCAAAATTCAACAATCATATGTTACCTCTCTCTCTTGGTCCTTCAATGTTAAAACTCCATCATCTACATGAATGACAACCTTAGCTGTCTTCATGAATGGTCGTCTAAGAATGAGTGGTATCTCTACATTTTCCTTAGGGTTAACTTCAATATTACCCCAAAAATCCTGTTAGGCATCTCTTCCAAATTCTTAGCTAGTTGACCAACCTGTATCTCCAAATTTCTAATGGCAGCTTCAGTTCTTTTATGGTTGGAGATTGATACTTGCATGAATTGTTGGAGTGTCTCTTCTAACTTTGTAGTTCTTTCAGATAAGGAAGGTTGTGGTTGCCATTGCTGCTGTGATGGTTTATTGAATTTTCCAGCTTGCCATTAAGTGGGGTTTCCATCCTTGGTTATAATTACCTTAGCGACCATGATTACCCATAAAATTGACTTCTTCTTGGGTAATAGCTTGCATGACGCATTGTCCATTGATATGATATCCACCACATAGCTCACAAAGTTGATGTTGAGCTTGAGACACATTCTACAATTCTCGAGGTAGTTGAGAGATTTTCTTCATCACAGTCTCCAATTGTTGAGTCATTATTTTGTTTTGGGCCAATAAAACATCTTGAGATTGTAATTGTAGAACTCCTTTTTGTTGAAGTTGAGTTCTTTCACTGTGCATCTCATTATCATTGGTAGTCATATTTTTAATCAACTCAGAAGCTTCCTCTGGAGACTTGCACTTGATATTACCTCCAGTTGAGGCATCCAACATCAATTTAGTCTCTAAGCTTAGACCTCCAAGGAATAAAATGACTACTGTAGGATCACCAAAGATATGTCTGGGCGTCTTCCTCAATAAACCTTTGAATCAGACTCATGCTTGACCTAATGTTTCATCCATGCCCTGCCTGAAAGAAGATATTTCTTGTTTACCTTTGTTCACCTTTGATTGTAAAGTTATTCTCCAGAAAAGAGTTTAACCACATCTTAGCATTGCCTCCCAAAGAGAAAGGGAATAAGCTAAGTCTAATAGCTTAATTTGGCACGTCATTGATCTTCACAGTATTGCATATCTCATTGAATGTGGTCAGATGCTCATATGGATTTTCATGTGATAATCCATTGAATTGGTTGCTCTTCAGCAATTGAATCAAAGCAGGCTTCACCTCCATATTTACAACATTAACCATCAGCTTTGCAATACTATTAAAATGATGAGGGCCAATAATTGTTGCATAATCTGTCAGGGTACGTCTACCATTCTTCTCTTCAGCCATATTTTCTGTTTCTTGGTTAGATCTTTGAGGTGAAGACTCTAAAAGAGTCTCAGAAGAAGGGAAAAGTTTTCTAGACGTCCTGTTCCTCCTTTTTCTTCTGCTATTGTTCAGACCTGCAAGAAGAGGTTCATAAACTTTCATGCTTTCGTGATTCTAGTTCGAATTGTACCCTGCATACACTAGAGAACAAAACACTAGAGCACCCAATTAGAACCAACTGATAAAAAAGATAATTAAAGATAAAACAAAAAGATAAAATTAAAGATAAAGTCTAATCGGTTAAAAATCACACAAAAGTATAGTTTAAACCACGAGTCTCCAGCAACGGTGCCAAAAACTTGTTAAGACCTCGGCAAGTGTACCGAATCGTATCAAGTAATAATAAATGGTAAGACCAAGTATCGTTTCCCAAGAGACTAACAACACTAGACAATCATGTGATTACTCAACTAATTAAGACTTTGAAGAACAATTTAGGGTTTCAAATGCAAAACAAGAAAGTAAATATGAATGCAATTTTGATCAATTGAAGAGAAACGCAAAAGTGAATGATGATGTTGTTATTATCATATGAAGATGTTGTTGGGGTTTAGATTTCACCTAATCACTCTCATGCATATATGAATTCTTCTTCTTTATTAATTGTTAATGTCACTTTCTAAAGTTCTTAGAACCTGATGTCTCGGCAAAAAAAGCCTATCCTTAATTATTAGTTTACAATGTCTTCTCTCCCTAATAACTAATTATGCATTACGAACGAAAGCTTAAGACAACCAAGCGTTCTATCCCTATGTCTAGGCAATAGTTCCCATGGGAGAAAATTCTCCAGTTCTAGGTTTCTCCGTATGTGTCCATATCAAAGAAAACCAATAATCATGCCATGAATGAGTTAAACATAACAAGCATTGAGCAAAGGAGAATAACCCTAACAATTAATAAAAGAAGCATAAATAAGCTGGAATCAATTCAAATACATGAGAGTTCAGTGTTTACATCTTCCCCAACAACAAGTTGAATTTACTTTTCTCGTGTCATGGAGAAACTAGATTAACAATGGAATGAGAATGAAAGATAAACCCTAAAAACCGAATAGGAGAGCTTCCGCATCCAATTCTGCCTTCAGAGAGTTGAAAATATTTGAATTTGCGTCCATTCTATCAAAAGATACTCTCTCTAGGACATCCAAGTCCTTAAATAGGGCTAAATTGGATCATGGACCAACGTCGTCAGTGCTCAGCGCCCCTACTTAGGGCGCCCATACGAGCTTGCGAGAGAAAATGGTGCTCAACACCCCCAAGAAGGGCGCAAGAGCGTGCAATGGTGTTTGAAGGCTGGCGCTCAGTATCCTTGAAAGGGCGCCCAAGCGTGGTTACGAAACTTCCAGCGCCGAGGGCCCTAGAAAAGGGCGCCCAAGCGTGATTGCAACCTTTTGCAGCATTCTCTTCTGGTGCTCTTTCTGTCCTTTCTGGATTCCAACTTCTTGACATTTTAACTCCTCTTCCAATTCATCTCAATTTCCCTACGAAATCAAGGGAATTTAGTGATAAAATCCTCAAGTATAACATCAACTCTCTTATTCATCAAACTAAGTTAAAAACAAGAGAACAAGCAAGCTTCTAAGTCAAAAAGGGTTGATTTAGTATTACAATTGTATATTAGATAATAGTATTTTCAACCGTTATCAATGTGTAGAATAGATTATTACATCGCGTTTCCTAAGATATAATGCTTTGCAAAAGGTATGTGTTGCTTGATCATGCATCAGATTTGAAACGCACAAAGGCAAATATCGAATGTCGGTAGCCGATGTAGCGGTATTGGTTTTATGTCATTATTTTTTTTATTTTTAATAAGATTTTATTGTTTTAATTAAGTTTTTTATATTTTAATTAATTAGTATATATTTTAAACGCCAAAGTTGAGTTGTAATTTCTGTTTGATAGTCAAATTTTTGATATTTTAATTTTTGTTGTTTTCAATTATTTTATGTTTTTATTTGTGTTTCTGCTGAAATGGGACGAGGATAACCGCATGTATGAAAGTCCTGTGTGCAGAATGTCCTCCTTTCTCCTGGCTCCAGATAATCGATTCTCGTAGGGGGTGACATGCAGAACACACTTCGATGCTCAAGTCAGAATTTTTCTATGTAGGCTTTTAGTAACTCCATAGTGACTAAAAGGTGAGTTTACTACAAAATTATAAACTCTTATTTATAGAGTTCAAAAGTCTGATCAATTGATTTACCTTTTAATGGTCATTTAATACTTGTAATAATCAGTCATCAGTAGTCGTTACCGTATTGATTGCACTTTAACTACACATAACTATTGTTTGGACCGAGCGACTGAAAGGTTTCTTCCTGCAGATTGACCGCTTGGTCCTTTCAAGCCAATAGATCACCGTACCCGATCGATCGGCTATAAGCCCATAGTAACATAGGCCCCCCAAGCCCTAGCAAAATCTTAGATATTGCATAGGGTATACCGAGTTCCCCAATCGGTAAAGGAATTTACCTAAGTTTCCAAAGGTCATGAAGATTCACACAACGACATGTCCCCTTAGGCTCTGCAAAAAGGCGGGAAACCGCTTGTCCGTTTGGTCCATTAGCCTAACAGGTACACATACAATACACAAGTTCCCCAAGTCCAAGCACAGTCTTTATTGTAAGAAGTGCGCATGGCTTATTGTAGGTTTAAGAAAAGTAACGTACATGGTTTTAGGGAGTCCGCACTTCCCTAAGTCGAGGAAACTCAGGTGAGAGTTACGAAAACGTTCCTTACCGAGCGGTAGACTCTAGGTGTTCACTTGGAATGTTCCCTAACTCAAAAATGTTAAGGTGAGAGCTATGGAAGTGTTGCTCACCGTTCGGGGGACCCTAGGTGTTCACTTGGAACGTTTCCTAGGTTTGAAAGATTTAGGTGAGAGCCACGATAGCGTTCCTCACCGAACGGTGGTGCGAACTCCGTAAACGTTCCTAACCGAACGATGGACACTAAGAGTTCACTTGGCACGTGTTACCAATGAGAAGCATTGATGTGTTGAAGACAATGATTTTGATGATGTTACAAAGTGAAGAATATGAAGACCCTTGTTCCATTAAGCTTAAAAGCATTCTTGTATATTGGTCTGCGAGGAAAGGGAACAAGAGCTCAGATTCTAACCAAACAGTGTATAACAGTTGAAGACCAAATGGTCTCTAACAAACAAAGACCGAACGCGATTAAAAATCGAACGGCTACAATCAGATCAAGGTCGAACATTGTTCATGGTCGAACACAACTAAAAGACCGAACAACATATAAAAGTTGAAGACCGAACGATCATCATAAGTTGAAGATCGAACAGTCGTATCAAAAAGGTTGAACGACGTATAACAAATCAGGGCCAAACAAAGTTCAGGGCTGAACAAAACTAAAGGACTGAACGATCACTAATAGGTGGAGGTCGAACATAGGCTAAACACACACCAAACAGTTAATTACCAAATGGTGTCGAACACAAGCCGAACATAGTTATGGACCAAACGACTTTGTAAAGAAGTCGAACAATATTGAGTCCAAAGTAGAATAAAATGAAGTGTTGGAAGGTATACGAGAATTAAGCCGGGTGGAAACCTGTATGAGAGAAGAAGCTAACTGAACGGTATAGGGTTATGAGTGATCGAACCCAACAATTGAAGGCAGTAAGGAATCAAGCCGAGCGGTGGAGAGCTATGAGACCAAGCAAGGAATGACCGAAATCGAGCAGTTAGCATCGAACGCTGGAAAGCTGAGGAACCGAGCCGAACGACAGAAGGTGATAAGGGGTTGAACCGAACGGCAGGAGGTTGTGAGGAATCAAAATCGAGCGGTAGAAGGTGATGAACTCGAGCCGACCGGTTGACGAGTTAAATATCCTAACTGGTCCATGTCTCGCATATAATGCATTATTACTTACAATAATCGATTATCACTGGCAGTTATAATGGGTCTTTTCATTTTCAAAACAATAGATTATAAATCTCTTTTCCAGAATCTTCAAAGAAAAATAACTTTTCATTTTGAGAGTATTAGAGCTTTGTGCCTAAGGGAAGCTCTCTGAGAGTGAAAAGGGAACTTTGTGAATTTGAGAATACAATGAAATCTGAGGAAGTTCTCAAGTGCTAGTCCTTGCTCTTGTCAAGTCTTATGAATAGGAGAAGCTCGTGCTTTATGTGTTAAAGGTCGGAGCGGTTCTCTTCAAGTTGGCACCGTTGTTGCTTTCGGTTCGTTTGTCGAAGGAAGGTGTTCTTGTTTCTTAATCTTTATTTGAAATCTTGTAATATGTACAAACAATATTTTAGTGAAAAGGTTAATCACTACTTATAGTGATTAACGACCGAACGTAGAATCTTTTGATTCGAACCAGGATAAAAATTAGTTGTGTGATTTTTTCTGCTCCTTACACTCTTATATTTTCTGCTCATCAATTGTTTGATAAAAAGTTTATAAGAAAATTAAAGGAATCATTTTTTAAATTGACTGAACAAGCTCTTTGATTTTAACAATCTGTATCGTACTCTGTTTTAATATTTCCACTGCATAAAATTGCTATCGATTGTTACAACAATTGGTATCAGAGATTGCTTTGATATTCTTTCAAATTTTTCAAAAATGGTCGGTCATCAAAATCAAGTATATACCGAAGGTGCTACCATCAATAGACCACCACTTTTTACTGGTGATAAATATGTCTTCTAGAAAGTCAGAATGGAAATATTTATGGGGTCAGATGATAGAGGCATCTGGGAAGCTGTACTAAATGGTCCTTATATTCCAAAAATTATTGTTGATGGTGTAGAAGTAGGAAAACCATACTTTAACTAGACTGTTGAGGAAAACAGAAGAGCCCAATTTGATATTAAGGCTCGTAATATTATTTCATCTGTTGTTGTACTTGACGAGTTCTATAGAATATCAGTTTGTAAGACAACACGGGAAATGTGGGAAGTCCTCAGAGTCACAAATGAGGTACTCATGATGTGAAACGCACAAGGAAGAACACGCTCATCCAGGAGTATGAGATGTTCAGGATGCAGCCTAGTGATACTATTTCAGATGTCCAAAAGCACTTCACTCATATTGTAAACCATTTGATAGGGTTAGGTAAGACTTTTGATACTGGTGAATTAAATGTAAAAATTCTAAAATCATTGGACATGTGTTGGCAACCAAAGGTGACTGCCATCTTGGAATCTCAAAATCTCTCTCAAATGTCAATGGCAATATTGTTTGGAAAGCTTCGTGAGCACGAGCTTAAGTTGAATAGATTAGCGAAAGAGGATCAAAGAAGGAAGAAGACTCTTGCCTTCAAGTCTGAAATAGCTAAGGGAAAAAGTTCAAGAAGAACTGAGGATGATTGATGAATCATTATTTTCTTCACTTTACTTAGTTTATTGTGCTAGAATTAATCAGGGAATTGTACTTAATTATCCTGTATTTTCCCATTTTTCTGAATTGTGCTTACTTCGGTCAGAAATTCTTATTTTAGTTAATTTGAATTATCTGAGCTGATTATTTGCATTATAAATTACAGGGAAAATTTTGGATAATATTTGTAGAATTAAAATGTGACATCAATTATATTTTAAGCTAAAATGATAAGAGATGTGAATTTCATAATTTTTTAAGAAGAAGACTTCAATGGAAGCACATGGTGTCACGGTTTGTACATTCATTAATAAGTATTCACGGCTGCAACTCCTTCCTTTCAAATGAAGAATTATGCAAAAGACAAAGCACAAGGCAATTGGAATTATTGGGAGGCCACGGTTTTCTCAAGGTGTGCAATAAACAATTCACTTTGGCAATATAATAGCTTTTGGGACGTTTGGCACCAAGCAAGGCAATTCTTTTATTTCCTTATGAAAGATGAAATGCACAATTGTGAAAGCATCCAAATGGAGAAGCAAATGAAGAGTGGGAGCCACCACCTATGAAAGTTCACGTCCATACATGGGAGAGAATGCTTCAAAGCTTCTCCTTTTTCATTTGAAGAATGAGATATGAAGGTGGTCACGGCCTTGGTTATGGAGAAAGAGCACCCAGCATTTGATGAAAGCACCACGGCTCACATGAGAAGCACATCAGACGTCCAACAATCACACACCTCTCAATGCAAAATAAAAGAAGTGTCTCAGATTCTTGTGCTACCATGAGTAGAAGAAGAAGTGCAAATCATGGTTGGCTAGAGAATAGCTTACGGTATAGCATCTTGAAAGGGAGCCCAAGGTTGAACACCATTTCCGTGAAAGAGGAAGAAGTGTGCTGAAACAAATTGAAGAAGAAGACAAGCTAAGGTGGAAAATGAAGGGCCCTATCTTCTTGACTTTGGCACGGCTAGGAGCAAACTAGGGGAGGACATTGCATAAAAAAAAACAAGGCTGTTAATTGAAGACCCCACGGCACAATCACAAAAGGAAGGAAGTTGATTAGTTTTACAATAGCCGCCCATGATATGTTACTATTTGTTTATTAGCAAATGTTTTTATCTTCTTTTGAAAGTGGTGATTTCCACGTCCATGAATATAAGTGGTTGAAGAAGTCAAAAGCAATTGGAGAATGGAAGTGGACGGTAGAGGTGAAGAAAATGGACATTATGGAGGGTCCCTCTCATCATTTTGTTACCATGCTTCCAAGTGCAAATAAAAGAGGGCCGTGAAGGGCTGCATGGGGAATAAGTCCAGCAGCAGCTGGACAGTGGAGAGAAGGGCTGAAAATTCACGGTGTAGGGGCTGGAACGGTGGAGCTGGAAGAATCACAGGACACAAAGTTGATGCACTCATCTAGTAATTTTAAATTTCCAATTTACTTTTCCTTTTCTTTGTAATAAACTTATCTACAATTTTAATTCAATGTATTTACTGTTTCTGAAATTTAATTTCTGCTTTACTATTTTTTTTATTTTTATTTTACTACTGTAATTAAATTCTGCTGTAAATTAAATTTCTGTTGTTATTTTTGTGAAATTAAATTTCTGTTGTTTTTACTATGTTGTTGTTAATCATTTTACTTTGAATCATTCATTGTAAATTTATTTTCTTTATTTTACTGCAGTAATTTTGATTCTGTGTTTACTGTTTTTGAAATTTACTGTTTTTCTGTATTTCCTGTTTTCTGTATTTTTATTTTCTGTATTTTACTTTTACTGCTTTACTGATTTTGAAATTCTGTATTCACTGTTTTTACTGTTATTGTTTACTGCTGTAATTTCATATTTTTGTTTTTGATTTTTTACTGTTTTTACTATTTTCTGTATTTTCCATTTTCTGTATTTTATGTTTTTTTGTATTTTCGTTTTTACTGTTTTAGATTTATTTTCACTGTTTCATGTTACTGTATTTTCGTTTTTACTGTTTCTAAAATTTACTATTTTACTCTTTCTACTGTATTCTGTATTTACTATGTACTGTATTTTCGTTTTTCTGTATTTTCGTTTTCTGTATTTTAGTTTTCTGTTCCAGATTTATTTTTTACTATTTTACCTTACTGTATTTTCGTTTTTACTGTAGCAAAATCATTTTTACTGTTTTAAATTTATTTTACTGTTTTAATTTCGTTTTTACCATTTTAGTTTTAAATTTTACGTATTGTTTTTAATTATGCTTTTATTTTTGTGTTTAATGTTTAACGTTTTTTTATACGTTTAATGTTCCCGCGTTTATTTTATTTTGATGTCTTTTACCATTGGGTTTTTACTGTACTGCATTTTACTTCACCGTATTTAATTTGGTGTTATTTAAATTCCAGTTCGTTTTAATTTTTTTCGCATAAAAACAAAAACATTCACAACCCCCCCCTTTTCGTGTTTAATCTGAAACTGAACCAAATTTGGTCCTTGAGAGACGACCTAGGAGTCACCTCCTAGTAAACTATACTGCATTTCTTTTATGCTCAACTTTTGTGGGAGGTGCGACCCTCTCGTCAAAATGGCGCCGCTGCCGGGGACCAATCAATGGAGGTTTGGTTTTAGATTTTTGTTGTATAAAGTTTTGTTCTGTTAATATGTTTGTTTTGTGTGTTTTGTCTTGTATATTTTTGTAGGCGACAACGACACCTTCAGCAAATTTTGGCGGCGTTGTCACTTCAGATCCAGGTTTTTGTTTTAGATTTTTACTGTGTTAATATATATTGTGTATATATGTGTTTAATTGTGCTATGTTCTGTATTTAGTTGAATTTAAAAAAAAAATTAAAAAAAAAAATTAATTAAAAATTTTTACTATTGATGTTCTGTCTTGTGTGTGCTTGTGCATGTATAAATGTGTTTTGTTTTATCTGATTCGTAATTTTTAGTTTTTAGTTTTTACTTTTTATTTTTCCATGTCTACCTATTTTAATGTTGTGAATAATGCTTATTCTGCCAATGTCTGTGATTATGAATCTCCTTCTGCATATTACTTTGATTTTAAATCTGCTGATTTTTATGATGAGAACAATATGTTCCATCATCCAATTTCTGAGAGCTCTCTTTGGGAGCCAGTTCCACAATATGAGAGTCAGCAGTATGATTCTCCTATTCAAATAACTCCTCAGCCTTCAACTTCTGAACCTACATTGAAGGAGTTACTAGAGCAGATGACAATGCAGAACATTCAGTTTCAGAAAGGGAACATGCAGTTCAAGCAAGAGAGCATGGAGTTCCAGCAGGAAACTCAATCTGCCATTCAGAATCTGAGTGATCAGATCAGGCAGATGGCCACTCTTGCACCTGAAGAGACTGATGAAAATTTTAGGGACCCGGCAGAAGTAAGCAGTAATCCTGAACCAGGTAGACCACCTTCATCTTCCCACACTTTAGAAATCTTCAAGGAAGTAGAGGGAAGCATACCGCAAATTGATTATTCTGTTGATTATGCTGTTGATTGGTATGCTGATGATTATATAGTTGTTGAGTCTGATTTTAATTTTTCCTCTGTGCATGATGAGAACCGTTTTTTACTATTACATTCAAATATTTGTTCTCCATGCACTGAACATGAATCTGAACCTGTTATAGATATTGTTTCTACATTTGAAACGGATTCATGTTATGAGGTTGTATCTAAGGCTCAGTATGATGAATTGGGATTGGGTGTTATACCTCTGCATGATATTTTTTTGGAACCATTTTGCACTAACCATGCTGCAGGAGGTACGTATAAACTGGATGAGCAGACACCCACAGTGGAAAACAAAGGTGCTGACACTGATAGTTTGAAGATCAACAGGCACCTGCTGAATCCGCTCAGTAACAATAATTGCTGCTTAGATCCGGTGGTGGAAGATATTTCCCTACTTGATCAGATTTGGAGGATGAAGCAGTTCGTCCTCAACACTTTCATGCTCGATCCTGAAGAAGGGAACATCTCCCTACAAGTCCAAAATTGGCAACTGCCACCCTGACCAGGGGAGTTTTCTTTTTCTTTCTTCCCCGTTTTCCTACTTTTATTGCATTTGTCCTTTATCTGTTTAGTGTTTTAACTGATGATCTTATGCCTTTAACTGATTTGGGACATTGTAGTCTAAGTGTGGTCTGGGGGAGATTCTGCATTTTGTTTTTCTTTTAAGTTTGTTTTTCCTTTTCTTCTTAGTTTTCGTAATTGTTATCTTAAAAAAAATAATAATAATAATAAATAAATAAATAAAAAAAAAAAAAAAACATAAAATATTTTGTGATAAAATTGTTTTTGTTTAAAAGCGTGCCAAATCTGTATTCTGATATGTATATTTATTTTTCTTTCTTAGTTTTCAAACTGTTATCCTTAAAAAAAAAAAAAAATAAATAAATAAATAAAAAAAAAAATAAAAAAAATAAAATAAAAATTAAAAAAAAATAAAAAAAAAAAATCAAAAAATCAAAAATTGTTTTGCGTAGTCCTTGATTTTATTTCGACCCTCAGTTTCTTACCAATATTTCATTAAAAATTTTCACTTCAGATCTCATTTATTTTCCTTATTTTCCTTCACTGTAAATACAATTTCTTAGTTGTTTTCATACAGATCTTTGATTGCAAATTTTTAGACTAAGAAAATATTTCATTCATAATAGCAAAATTACAGTAATGGAAAATAGGAGCTTGAACAGATCTGAATATAAAGATGCAGTAGATATATATGAAAATAAAAGATGTTCGGGGGTCGATCTTTAGTGATCGTTAATATTACAAACCAAATAAAAAACAAAAACATCATAAAAACATAAAAAAAACAAAAACAACAAAAATATAAGTGTTCATATTACAGCCCATATTCTGGCCACACTCGGCCAATAAAAACATAACAAAAAAATAAATAAACAAAACTTTAAAAGTGGAAGAATTCACGAGCTGGTTGTGGTGGTCTAAGGGAGAGCTCCGTTGAGGGAGCTCTGGTTCGAAAAGTCACGAGCGGAGGCTTTGGTGGAGGAATTTCTCGTTCATTTCTGTCGTCATCGATAATGATCGGAACTGGAAACAAATTCAGCAGCCTCGGTGCCCTCATTATCACCCAGTTGTTTTCTTTCAAACAAAAAATAAAAAATAAAAAAATAAAAAAATAAAAAACTTGTGTTAATAATAGAAGAGGAATGGAAAATTCAATGGAGGTGTGATCAGAGGTCTTACCGTACATGTACAGCGGCAGTTGTGAAAAGAGAGTGTCAGTGGGGTCTATCTCCGCTTGCCAGCGCCTGACCCGATTGCCATGGTTGTTAAACCAGCAGTGCACGTTATATTCGGTGGCATCTGCGAAGGTCCTTAGTCGAGACGCGATCTCGACGACTTGCGCTCGGCTTGGGTGTGTGACCCCATAGTTGTAGATTTTGGTCATCATATTGATCTGATCATCTGTAGGACGCCATCGCTGACTAGTGTATCTCTCTGATTCCATCTCACTCGTCATCATTTCTCTTGAAATATTCTAAAACTTAATAAAAAATAAAAAATATAAAAATAAAAAGAACAAAAACATAAAAAAAAAGAAAAAAATAAACATAAAAAAAATAATAAAAAGAACTAAAAAAAAAATGAAGCATAAAAAAAAAAAATTAGATTAGTTCTCTGTTTTCTTTATTTGTTCTTGTTTCCTTTTAGATTTATTTTGTCCAGTCTGTATTTGTTGTTTCATTGTCTGGTCTCAGATCTGTTTCACGGTCCTTGCAAAAGGGTCCTAAACGGATCTACGTCCAGTTGTCCGGTTGTTCTTGTCCATATTGTTCTTGTATATTATGTTTATGTGTTTATTTAGTTTTAAGTGGGGTACGTGGCGTTGTTCTACCCGATTGTCTCTGCAATACCTTCAATCGAAGGGAGATTAACGTCTGGTTTCCAGCCGATATACCCCTTAAGTTTTTAGACAGTTGTGTTTTATGTGTTTAAGAGTTTTCAGTTTCAAAAATATGAAAAAAATTGAAAAGGAGAAGATAGATCGGGCAGGGGGAGAGGACAAGTATTGCAGCAAAGAAAATAAATAACAGGAAAGCAGGACAAGGCAGAGGGAAAGAGAACAAGCAGAGAAAAATAAAGAGAGCAGGGCAGAAAAAGGAAATACTGAAAGGGAAAGACTGGAAGGTAGGAAAAGTAAAAAAAAAACAAAAAAAGCAGAGAAAGCGTTAAGGAAGGAAATTACATGAAGGAAAGGAAAGAAGGAGTTACTAAGTTCTGAGGACTTACCTGGAGAAGTAGGCTTGCAGAGGCTCCTCGCGGATCTCACTCAGACTCTTCAGAAGACGCAGGGACAGGGGCTCTGCGCGGATCTCAGATCTTCAGAAGGCGCAGGGACAGAGCTTCCTCACAGATCCAGACGCTCAGGTTGAGAGAGAGTTGAGAGAGCAGAGAGCAGAGAGAGGAGAGAGCAGAGAAGAGAGTAGAGAGAGAGTGAGGGATCAGAAATGGCGCTGGACGCGGAGGAGTGCCTCATTTATAGCCAGATTTCTTTCAACTGTAGCAACAGTTCCGGTCTTTGCCACCGAGACTGTTGCCACAGTACCGGTCTTCTCCTTTTCCAAAAAAAAAAAAATAAAAAAAAAATTTAAGAATAATATATATTCGCATCTACTGATGGATGCTTCTACAACACCTACTGATGAGTGTTGGGTGTTTGGGCATCTGCTGATGGATGTCACTGACAACATCTACTGATGGATGTTACTGAAAAATTTCTCCTTTTTTTCCTGCTTTTATTGCACTTGTCCATAATATGTTTCCTGTTTTGATTGCTGATGACATGACTAGAACACATTGAGGACAATGTGTAGTTTAAGTGTGGTCTATTGGGAGAGATTCTGAATTTTCTTAGTTTTGTGTGTTAAATTTTTTGTTTTTGAGTGTTAAATTTTTTCTGTTTTAAGTGGTTTTTAGAGTGTTTTGTGTGCAATAAATTTTACATTTTTCTCTTGATTTCTGGAGTCTGTCTAAGTTGTAGATTTTTCCTTCACTTGATTAATGCTTATAGTTTGAAATCCTTGCTTTTCTCTGCTTGGAAACATGATTATGTGTTTAAGAGGTTGATTTGATTGTGACGAATACCCTGTGTGAGATTTGAGCCACTTAATCTTCTTTCTTGTGTGTGATATGTATCTTGATTGCTTGCACATATGCCTTGGCTTGATTCTTTTTGATATACTTGATTTATATGCATTTTTGGAAATGATAAAGGCAATTTTATTTCTTGAGCCTCGTTAGCCAAATAAGCCTACCCTGTTATTATCCTTTGATAACCCTTTTGAGCCTATACTTTCCCCATTTCTTTGTGTTGAAGCTCATATGCTGATCCTAAGTGAAAAACAAATGATTACCTTAACCTTAGGAAGTCTGGAGCTACATAAGTGTTTTGTGAAAAAGTGTGGTCTCCTTGGGAATTCTGATGAATTGGCTAGTTGGTTCCTCATCTTGTTTTGAAAATATGAATTCTATCCTGTTGTGTGATAAAGAGAGAAAAGAAAAGAGACAGGATGAATGAAAAAAAAAAAATTTGATGAGAAAAAGAGAAAAAAATGAAAAACAATTTTATGAATAATGGAGTCGAGAAGAGGATTGAATTAGAGGTTTGGGTGAGATTTCACTGTGTTTACATTTTTTTCCCTAGTGCACCTCTATTTCTTCTGAGCTATAGCTACTTATCCAAATTTATCCTCCCCTGTCCTTGGCCCCATTACAACCCAGTAAAGACCTTTTGATCTGAAGATGCATATATTTTAAGTGTTGATATTAGAAGATTGCCAAGTCTGTTTGTGTTTGCTTTCTTGAATGCATTGAGTGACATTGATTTACCTTAAACACTTGAGAGAAACACTATGAGTGCATCTGTGAGGTTTTGTTATTTTCAAATCACCTCTTGAGCTGATGGATTATTTTTCCATGTATTGAATTGCTTGGAAGATTTCTATAAGTATCTGCTTTAGTTGATTTGTGTTGGATAATTTCTACTTCTTTTCTCTGTCTAGATTTCTTGAGAACTTTGTAAATTCTGTTTATTTTCTCTTGAGTCTTTCTTTTCTGCGTGCTGAGAGTGTGTCACATTCCTAGAAGTCCTTTGAACCATTCCCTGATTTACGTCTTAATTTTGCTCAGGAGTGCAAAAGACTAAGTGTGGTCTATTTTGATGAATCATTATTTTCTTCACTTTACTTAGTTTATTGTGCTAGAATTAATCAGGGAATTGTACTTAATTATCCTGTATTTTCCCATTTTTCTGAATTGTGCTTACTTCGGTCAGAAATTCTTATTTTAGTTAATTTGAATTATCTGAGCTGATTATTTGCATTATAAATTACAGGGAAAATTTTGGATAATATTTGTAGAATTAAAATGTGACATCAATTATATTTTAAGCTAAAATGATAAGAGATGTGAATTTCATAATTTTTTAAGAAGAAGACTTCAATGGAAGCACATGGTGTCACGGTTTGTACATTCATTAATAAGTATTCACGGCTGCAACTCCTTCCTTTCAAATGAAGAATTATGCAAAAGACAAAGCACAAGGCAATTGGAATTATTGGGAGGCCACGGTTTTCTCAAGGTGTGCAATAAACAATTCACTTTGGCAATATAATAGCTTTTGGGACGTTTGGCACCAAGCAAGGCAATTCTTTTATTTCCTTATGAAAGATGAAATGCACAATTGTGAAAGCATCCAAATGGAGAAGCAAATGAAGAGTGGGAGCCACCACCTATGAAAGTTCACGTCCATACATGGGAGAGAATGCTTCAAAGCTTCTCCTTTTTCATTTGAAGAATGAGATATGAAGGTGGTCACGGCCTTGGTTATGGAGAAAGAGCACCCAGCATTTGATGAAAGCACCACGACTCACATGAGAAGCACATCAGACGTCCAACAATCACACACCTCTCAATGCAAAATAAAAGAAGTGTCTCGGATTCTTGTGCTACCATGAGTAGAAGAAGAAGTGCAAATCATGGTTGGCTAGAGAATAGCTTACGGTATAGCAGCTTGAAAGGGAGCCCAAGGTTGAACACCATTTCCGTGAAAGAGGAAGAAGTGTGCTGAAACAAATTGAAGAAGAAGACAAGCTAAGGTGGAAAATGAAGGGCCCTATCTTCTTGACTTTGGCACGGCTAGGAGCAAACTAGGGGAGGACATTGCATAAAAAAAAACAAGGCTGTTAATTGAAGACCCCACGGCACAATCACAAAAGGAAGGAAGTTGATTAGTTTTACAATAGCCGCCCATGATATGTTACTATTTGTTTATTAGCAAATGTTTTTATCTTCTTTTGAAAGTGGTGATTTCCACGTCCATGAATATAAGTGGTTGAAGAAGTCAAAAGCAATTGGAGAATGGAAGTGGACGGTAGAGGTGAAGAAAATGGACATTATGGAGGGTCCCTCTCATCATTTTGTTACCATGCTTCCAAGTGCAAATAAAAGAGGGCCGTGAAGGGCTGCATGGGGAATAAGTCCAGCAGCAGCTGGACAGTGGAGAGAAGGGCTGAAAATTCATGGTGTAGGGGCTGGAACGGTGGAGCTGGAAGAATCACAGGACACAAAGTTGATGCACTCATCTAGTAATTTTAAATTTCCAATTTACTTTTCCTTTTCTTTGTAATAAACTTATCTACAATTTTAATTCAATGTATTTACTGTTTCTGAAATTTAATTTCTGCTTTACTATTTTTTTTATTTTTATTTTACTACTGTAATTAAATTCTGCTGTAAATTAAATTTCTGTTGTTATTTTTGTGAAATTAAATTTCTGTTGTTTTTACTATGTTGTTGTTAATCATTTTACTTTGAATCATTCATTGTAAATTTATTTTCTTTATTTTACTGCAGTAATTTTGATTCTGTTTTTACTGTTTTTGAAATTTACTGTTTTTCTGTATTTCCTGTTTTCTGTATTTTTATTTTCTGTATTTTACTTTTACTGCTTTACTGATTTTGAAATTCTGTATTCACTGTTTTTACTGTTATTGTTTACTGCTGTAATTTCATATTTTTGTTTTTGATGTTTTACTGTTTTTACTATTTTCTGTATTTTCCATTTTCTGTATTTTATGTTTTTTTGTATTTTCGTTTTTACTGTTTTAGATTTATTTTCACTATTTCATGTTACTGTATTTTCGTTTTTACTGTTTCTAAAATTTACTATTTTACTCTTTCTACTGTATTTTGTATTTACTATGTACTGTATTTTCGTTTTTCTGTATTTTCGTTTTCTGTATTTTAGTTTTCTGTTCCAGATTTATTTTTTACTATTTTACCTTACTGTATTTTCGTTTTTACTGTAGCAAAATCATTTTTACTGTTTTAAATTTGTTTTACTGTTTTAATTTCGTTTTTACCATTTTAGTTTTAAATTTTACGTATTGTTTTTAATTATGCTTTTATTTTTGTGTTTAATGTTTAATGTTTTTTTATACGTTTAATGTTCCCGCGTTTATTTTATTTTGATGTCTTTTACCATTGGGTTTTTACTGTACTGCATTTTACTTCACCGTATTTAATTTGGTGTTATTTAAATTCCAGTTCGTTTTAATTTTTTTCGCATAAAAACAAAAACATTCACAACCCCCCCCCCTTTTCGTGTTTAATCTGAAACTGAACCAAATTTGGTCCTTGAGAGACGACCTAGGAGTCACCTCCTAGTAAACTATACTGCATTTCTTTTATGCTCAACTTTTGTGGGAGGTGCGACCCTCTCGTCAATGATGACTCTGAAGATGAGAAAAACATGAGCCTCATAATAAAGAAATTTGCAAAATCCATGAGAGAAAAAGGAAAGGATAAATACCATGGAGAAAGAAAAGAAACTCAAGGATCTCCATCAAGCATCAAGTGTTATAGATGTGGAGAAAGAGGACATGTAAAGACTGACTGTCCAAAAAGCAAAAGAAGTGAAGAAACGAAGGAAAATAAATTTCCCAAGAAGAAGAAGGCTTACATTGCTTGGGAAGAAAATGCTTCTATTACTTCAAGCTCAAGTGTGTCAGATGAGAAAGCAAATTTGCGTTTAATGGCAGACTTAGAAGATGCTGAAAGTCAAGTAAGTGATTCTAGCTTTGAGTCTAGTGAATTAGTGATGAATCATTATTTTCTTCACTTCACTTAGTTTATTGTACTAAAATTAATCGGGGAATTATGCTTAATTGTCGAGTATTTTCCCATTTTTCTTGATTGTGCTTAATTCGATCAGAAATTCTTATTTTACTTAAATTTGAATTATCTGAGCTAATTATTTACATTAGTAATTGCAGGGAAAATTGTTGATAATATTTGGAGAGTTAAAATGTGACATCAATTATATTTTAAGCTAAAATGCTAAGAGATGTGAATTTCAATTTTTTTTAGGAGACTTGGAGTAATGTCATGGTTTTGGGCATTAAATTCTTGTACACTCACAGCTGCATTTGAATTGGAGTAAGGTCCAGCCAGCCTCTGGTGAAAGGCCACCCACATTCAAATACCACATGTCAATTCATTTTGGCAAGTATTCAACAGGGAACAAAAGTGAGAAAGCCATTGAAGAATTTTTGTTTGGCTCATGAGAATTGAAGGAGGCCGTGAAACAAGAATGGAGGGACCACCACTTTGGATGTTGTACGTGAAAGTTAATAAGCATAAGAAAGAGATCACGTTCCAGTTCACATTTTCAGCACACAACACATACTTCATGACCCATAGACAAAACCATTTAGCAAAGGATATATGGGACAAAAGTTGGGGCCACCACATGTTTCTTGGCTGGAATGTGGTTTGTAATTGAAAAGAAAGCAATTCTAGCTCACATTCACGGATTAGAATAACTCCTTGCTTTCAAATAAAAATTTTGTAAAGGAAAAGACAATTGGAATCAAGGGGGGGGCCACCACTTAGTGGAGCTCACGGTTTTCTCCTTTCTTTTGGCTACATCTCACGTAAAAAAAGGGAAGAATGGAAGTGGAGTTGATGGCTTGGCATGCAAATGCTGAATTTGTTGAAGTGAAATTGCTAAAAAATAATAATAGCGCATGACCCCTCATTTCACGTCCAAAGAGCAATTGCTAGTGGGAGCCACCATTTGTGAGAAGCTCACGGTTTCTATTTGGAGGAATGATAGAAAGCTTAGCAAACATCAAAGTGGTGTCACGGCCAACATGGAAAAGAGAAGTGGATTTTAAATGAAGTGTTGTGGAATGGTAGAAGCACACGGCCTGCTGGAGTTGGAAGCAAAAGAAGAGATGGTCTGCACAATCCAGCAAAGGGGATGCTTCATGGTCTTGGTCTAGTTGTTGAAGAAAACGTGGATGAAGCATTAGGAGATGCCACTGCAGAGGAAGCTACAGCAGTTTGGATAGGAACCCGCGGTTGAAGGGAAAAGAGTTGAGATTGGAGAAGGGAGTCCACGGCTGGAACAGTAGCTGCTCCATGCAGAGAAAGGAAGCTCACAACATTTCCAGCAGCAAACCTCCATTCACATTCCAGCAAGCTTGGTCTCTCCTGGTTTGCATTCGAGCAGCTGCACACGGCTCATTAAATTTGGTAAGCATCCAGCAAGTAATGTCCAAAGCAAAGCTGGAAGAAATAAAGCTAATGGAATGAAGAGGACGCTCATTTGAGGACCAGCAAATCCAGCCAAGGCACGGTGATAAAGAAGAGGAACGTATGGAGTGTTGAGACATGAGAAAAGCTCACGGTTTTCATCAGCAAAGTGGCCCAAGCAAGCAGTTGGAAGGAGATTGAAGGGAGGATGGAAGTGGTATTTTCGGCCAACATGAAATTGAAGAAGAAGACAAATGAAAGGCCCACCTTTTGCTGATTTTGGCTATTGAAGAAAGAAATCATGAAGCTAGGGAGACGGTCACGGGAAAGGAAGAAGTCACGGGGTGTCAGAGGAGTGGCTATAAAATGAGTAGAGCAGCAGCAGTTTCAGGCATGAGATTTGAGATTAGAATTAAAGTAGGAGTAGTTTAGGAACTCACGTCTCGGAGGAGGCTCTTGCCTCTTCCTCTTCCAAACTCTCTGTAATTTAATTTCAACAGTGCCAAAAGCCAAGTTTTCATTTCTGAATGTGTCACTCTTGATCGTTTCATTTTTAATTGTACTGTCCAGAATTTTAATTTAATGTTTAATCTTTGATGAATTTTATTTTCATGTTAAATGTTTTAAATTTTACTTTCTTTTCTATTTTTACCGTTTACTATTTTCTAAAACGTTAAAATTCTGTCAATGTATTTTTATGTTCGTTTTAATTTCAAACGTCATTTTACCATTTATTGTTTTCTGCATCGTTTAATTTTACCGTTTTTGCATATTTACTGTTATGTTTTTACCATCTTTTACCGTTCAGTTTTTATTGTCTTTAAAGTTTATTTCAGTATTTTTAAATTTTGTCTCGTTTAAATTCCAGTCCACTTTAATTTTACTGCACAAAACCATATCACAAAACCCCCCCCCCCACTACGTGTTTAATCTAAGACCGAACCACAAATATTGGTCCTTGTGAGACGACCTAGGAGTCACTTCCTAGTAAATATACTGCATTATTTTCGTGCAATCAACACTTTTGTGAGCGGTGCGACCCGTTCATCAAAATGGCGCCGTTGCCGGGGACCAATCAATAACGGTTCGGTTTTAGATTCTTGTTGTGTAAATTTTTGTTTTGTTAATATGTGTATGTTGTGTGTTTTGTGTTCTCTATTTTTGTAGGCGACAACGACACCTTCAGCAAATTTTGGCGGCGTTGTCACTTCAGATCCAGGTTTTTGTTTTAGATTTTTACTGTGTTAATATATATTGTGTATATATGTGTTTAATTGTGCTATGTTTTGTATTTAGTTGTTATTAAAAAAAAATTTAAAATTAAAAAAAAAAAATTAATTAAAATTTTTTACTATTGATGTTCTGTCTTGTGTGTGCTTGTAGCATGTATAAATGTGTTTTGTTTTATCTGATTTGTAATTTTTAGTTTTTAGTTTTTACTTTTTATTTTTCCATGTCTACCTATTTTAATGTTGTGAATAATGCTTATTCTGCCAATGTCTGTGATTATGATTCTTATTCTGCATATTACTTTGATTTTAAATCTGCTGATTTTTATGATGAGAACAATATGTTCCATCATCCAATTTCTGAGAGCTCTCTTTGGGAGCCAGTTCCACAATATGAGAGTCAGCAGTATGATTCTCCTATTCAAATAACTCCTCAGCCTTCTACTTCTGAACCTACAATGAAGGAGTTACTCGAGCAGATAACCATGAAGAGCATTCAATTCGAGCAAATCCAACAGGAAACTGAAGCTGCCATTCAGAATCTGACTGATCAGATCGGGCAGATGGCCACTCAACACTTTCAAGATGATAGTGGCATCAACATAGAAGATGGGGAGCAAAGCTATGAGTTTACTACTACACCCACTTTCCTACCTTTCTATGATCCCACTCTTGCACCTGAGACTGTTGATGATTATTTTAAGGACCAGACAGGTATGAGTAACACTGTTGAGACAGGTAGACCATTTTTATCTTCCACCGTGGAGGTAAACGTACCTCAACTTGAATGTGCAGTTGATGAATTGGAAATTCATGAGAAAATTTATTCTGAGCAAAAACATGTTTATTCTGAAACTGAGATTACAAGCTCTTTACCAGATCTGCCTATACATTCAATTGCTTGTGATTTGTTGCACAATGATTCTACAGGTTTTAGGATTGAAACTGATACAGACTTGATTGACAATTCTGAAGTTTTTGATTCAGTATTAGTCTCTGAAACCATTGGTATAAATGTTGTGTTGAATGAACATGATTACAGTGATGAAATTTCCATTGATAATAGCTTTGCACTGAATGTGGATTTTGTTGATGATGCATATGTCAATATTGATTTTGAGACAGGAATTTTGCAATCGCATAACTTGATAGAGTTAGAACAAAACGTTGATCTGACTCAGTTTTCTGAGAATTGTGAATGTGATTGTGAATCTGATTCTTGCCTGATTTGTATTGAAATTGATTATGTGTTACAAACAGATTCTAAATTCATAACAGATGCTATTGATTATGAGTTTGATGACCAGGTTACAAAAGTAAATGAGAATACAGGTACTGACATAGAGGAAATAATGATAGATGAAGGAAAGTATACTGCTTTTTCTCTTATTACTCCGGTGTCACAGACTCAACAACTGCTGGTGGATAGAAGGCTCCTGATTTTATTGATTCAACAACTTGCTCGGAGAAGTGGCGTGGCTACTGGGATTTGTCCTGATTCAAGTGAGAGGGCAGTACTGGGCGAGCTGCTCCTGAAGACATCTTCGCCGGATCCTGAGGTGGAAGATATCTCACTGATTGTCCAGAATTGGCAACTGCCACCATGACCAGGGAGCACTCTTTTTCCTCATTATGTACATATTATTTAGCTTTTCTGGTGTATTTTCATGGTTGTGTTTATTTCATTTTTAAAATTGTGAGCATGAATTAAAAAAAAAAAACAACAACAACATAATAGAAACAAAAACATAAATACATATTTAGTGTCAGTTTGAGTTCGGCTACTGGTAATAATAATAATAATAAATATATATATATATATATATATATATATAAACATAAAAAATTAAGTGTCCATATTACAGTCCTCATTAATATTCTGGCCACACTCGGCCAACAAAAACATAAAAAAAAATAAAAAATAAAATAAATAAACAAAACATTAAAACTGGAAGAATTCTCGAGCTGGTTGTGGTGGTCTAAGGGAGAGCTCCGTTGAGGGAGTTCTGGTTCGAAATACAGGAGGCTTTTCTGGTGTATTTTCATGGTTGTGTTTATTTCATTTTTAAAATTGTGAGCATGAATTAAAAAAAAAAAAAACAACAACAACATAATAGAAACAAAAACATAAATACATATTTAGTGTCAGTTTGAGTTCGGCTACTGGTAATAATAATAATAATAAATATATATATATATATATATAAACATAAAAAATTAAGTGTCCATATTACAGTCCTCATTAATATTCTGGCCACACTCGGCCAACAAAAACATAAAAAAAAATAAAAAATAAAATAAATAAACAAAACATTAAAACTGGAAGAATTCTCGAGCTGGTTGTGGTGGTCTAAGGGAGAGCTCCGTTGAGGGAGTTCTGGTTCGAAATACAGGAGGCTTTGGTGGAGGAATTTCTCGTTCATTTCTGTCGTCATCGATAATGATCGGAACTGGAAACAAATCCAGCAGCCTCGGTGCCCTCATTATCACCCAGTTATATTCTTTCAACCAAAAAAAAAAAAAAAAAACTTGTGTTAATAATTGAAGAGAAAAAAAAAATAATATATCAATAAAAATTGAGGTGTGATCAGGGTCTTACCGTACATATATAGCGGCAGTTGTGAAAAGAGAGTGCCAGTGGGGTCTATCTCCGCTTGCCAGCGCCTGACCCGATTGCCATGGTTGTTAAACCAGCAGTGCACGTTATATTCGGTGGCATCTGCGAAGGTCCTTAGTCGAGACGCGATCTCGACGACTTGCGCTCGGCTTGGGTGTGTGACCCCATAGTTGTAGATGTTGGTCATCATCTTGATCTGATCATCTGTAGGACGCCATCGCTGACTAGTGTATCTCTCTGATTCCATCTCACTCGTCATCATTCCTCTTGAAATATTCTAAAACATAATAAAAAAAATATAAAAATAAAAAGAACAAAAACATAAAAAAAGAAAAACAAAACATAAAAAAAAAAAGCATAAAAATATATTAGATTCTTAGTTCAGTATTTTCTTTATTTGTTTGTTCTTGTTTCCTTTTAGATTTATTTTGTCCTGTCTGTCTTTGATTGTTTTTGTGTCTGGTCTCAGATCTGTTTCACGGTCCTTGCAAAGGGTCCTAAACGGATCTATGTCCAGTTGTCCTTGTCCATATTGTTCTTGTATATTATGTTTCTGTGTTTTATTTAATTTTAAGTGGGGTACGTGGCGTTGTTCTACCCGATTGTCTCTGCCATACCTTCAATCGAAGGGAGATTAACGTCTGGTTTCCAGCCGATATACCCCTTAAGTTTTATGAAAATTGTGTTTTATGTCTTTTAAGTGTTTTAAGTTTAAAAAAAAATGAAAAAAAAAATTGTAGGAGAAGAAAGAAGATAGATCGGGCAGGGGGAGAGGACAAGTATTGCAGAAAAGAAAAAAATAATAATAATAAAGATGAGCAGGCAAGAGGAAAGCAGAGAAGAAAAATAAAGGAAAGCAGGGCAGAAAAGAAAAAAAAAATACAGGAAAGCAGGAAGAGGTCAGAGAAGAAATATAAAGGAAAGCAGGAAAAGTAAAGCAAGCAGAAAGAAAGGGAGATCCTTAGAGAAGAAGGACTTACCTGGGGAAGTAGGCTTGCAGAGGCTCTTCGCGGATCTCACTCAGACTCTTCAGAAGACGCAGGGACAGGGGCTCTGCGCAGATCTCAGACCTTCAGCAGACGCGGGGTGGAGAGGCTTCCTCGCAGATCCAGACGCTCGAGAGAGAGAAGAGAGCAGAGAGAGTTGAGAGAGCAGAGGAGTAGAGAGAGAATGAGCGTTCAGAAATGGCGCTGGACGCGGAGGAGTGGCCATTTATAGCCAAAATAATCTACTGTAGCAACAGTTTCGGTCATTGCCACCGAAACTGTTGTCACAGTACAGGTCATCCTTTTCAAAAAATAAAAAAAAATAAATAATATATATATAAAAATTTAACATCTACTGATGGATGTTCTCTGATAACATCTACTGATGGATGTTACTGAAAATTTCTTCCCATTTTTCTACTTTTTATTGCACTTGTCTATATTATTTGACTGCTCTAAAATTGATAATCTGATGATTGAAACACACTGAGGACATTGTGTGATTTAAGTGTGGTCTACTGGGAGAAATTCTGATTTTTCTGTTAGTTTCTGTTAGTATGCATTTTGTGTGTTAAATGTTTTCTATTTTAAGTTATTTTTATCGAGTTTTGTGTGCAATAAATTTTACATTTTTCTTTTGATTTCTGGATGATGTTTAAGTTGTAGATTTTTTCCTTCACTTACTTAATACTTATGGTTTGAAATCCTTGCTTTTCTCTGCTTGGAAGATGATTATAATGTTTAAGAGGTTGATTGTGACGAATACCCTGTGTGAGATTTGAGCCACTTAATTTTCTTTCTTGTGTGTGATATGTATCTTGATTGCTTGCACATATGCCTTGGCTTGATTCTTTTTAATATACTTGATTGATATGCATGTTTAGAAGTGACAAAGGCATTTTTGTTCTTGAACCTCTCTAGCCAAATAAGCCTACCTTGTTATTATCCATTGATAACCCCTTTGAGCCTATACTTTCCCCATTTATTTGTTTTGAAGCTCATACACTGAACCTAAGTGAAAAACAATGATTACCTTAACCTTAGGAAAGTCTGGAGCTATAAAAGTATTTTGTGAATAAGTGTGGTCTCCTTAGGGATTCTGATGAATTGGCTAGTTGGTTCCTCATCTTGTTTTGGAAATGTTATTTCTATCCTGTTGTGTGATAAAGAGAGAAAATAAAAGAGACAGGATGAAAAAAGAAAAAAAAAAGAAAAAAAAAGAAAGATGAAATAAAAAAAAATGATGATGAGAAAAAGAGAAAAATGAAAAATAATTTTGTGAATAATGGAGTCGAGAAGAGGATTGAATTAGAGGTTTGGGTGAGATTTCACTGTGTTTACATTTTTCCCCAGTGCACCTCTATTTCTTCTGAGCTATAGCTACTTATCCAAATTTATCCTCCCCTATCCTTGGCCCCATTACAACCCAGTAAAGACCTTTTGATCTAAACGTGCATATGTTTTAAGTATTGATAATTAGAAACTTGCCAAGTCTATTTGCGTTTGCTTTCTTAAGTGCATTGAGTGACATTGATTTACCTTAGACACTTGAGAGAAACACTGTAGTGCATCTGTAAGGTTTTGTTGTTTTTGAATCACCTCTTAAGCTGATTGATTATTTTTCCGTGTATTGAATTGCTTGGAAGATTTCTATAAGTATCTGCTTTATTTGATTTGTGTTGGATAATTTCTACTTCTCTTATCTCTCCAGAATTCTTGAGAACTTTATAAATTTTGGTTATTTTCTTGTGAGTTTTTATTTTCTGTATGCTGCATCTGTGTCAGTCCTTTGATGTCTTATTCCTTGATTTGCGTCTTGATTTTGCCCAGGAGTGCAAAAGACTAAGTGTGGTCTATTTTGATGAATCATTATTTTCTTCACTTCACTTAGTTTATTGTACTAAAATTAATCGGGGAATTATGCTTAATTGTCGAGTATTTTCCCATTTTTCTTGATTGTGCTTAATTCGATCAAAAATTCTTATTTTACTTAAATTTGAATTATCTGAGCTAATTATTTACATTAGTAATTGCAGGGAAAATTGTTGATAATATTTGGAGAGTTAAAATGTGACATCAATTATATTTTAAGCTAAAATGCTAAGAGATGTGAATTTCAATTTTTTTTAGGAGACTTGGAGTAATGTCACGGTTTTGGGCATTAAATTCTTGTACACTCACAGCTGCATTTGAATTGGAGTAAGGTCCAGCCAGCCTCTGGTGAAAGGTCACCCACATTCAAATACCACATGTCAATTCATTTTGGCAAGTATTCAACAGGGAACAAAAGTGAGAAAGCCATTGAAGAATTTTTGTTTGGCTCATGAGAATTGAAGGAGGCCGTGAAACAAGAATGGAGGGACCACCACTTTGGATGTTGTACGTGAAAGTTAATAAGCATAAGAAAGAGATCACGTTCCAGTTCACATTTTCAGCACACAACACATACTTCATGACCCATAGACAAAACCATTTAGCAAAGGATATATGGGACAAAAGTTGGGGCCACCACATGTTTCTTGGCTGGAATGTGGTTTGTAATTGAAAAGAAAGCAATTCTAGCTCACATTCACGGATTAGAATAACTCCTTGCTTTCAAATAAAAATTTTGTAAAGGAAAAGACAATTGGAATCAAGGAGGGGGCCACCACTTAGTGGAGCTCACGGTTTTCTCCTTTCTTTTGGCTACATCTCACGTAAAAAAAGGGAAGAATGGAAGTGGAGTTGATGGCTTGGCATGCAAATGCTGAATTTGTTGAAGTGAAATTGCTAAAAAATAATAATAGCGCGTGACCCCTCATTTCACGTCCAAAGAGCAATTGCTAGTGGGAGCCACCATTTGTGAGAAGCTCACGGTTTCTATTTGGAGGAATGATAGAAAGCTTAGCAAACATCAAAGTGGTGTCACGACCAACATGGAAAAGAGAAGTGGATTTTAAATGAAGTGTTGTGGAATGGTAGAAGCACACGGCCTGCTGGAGTTGGAAGCAAAAGAAGAGATGGTCTGCACAATCCAGCAAAGGGGATGCTTCATGGTCTTGGTCTAGTTGTTGAAGAAAACGTGGATGAAGCATTAGGAGATGCCACTGCAGAGGAAGCTACAGCAGTTTGGATAGGAACCCGCGGTTGAAGGGAAAAGAGTTGAGATTGGAGAAGGGAGTCCACGGCTGGAACAGCAGCTGCTCCATGCAGAGAAAGGAAGCTCACGACATTTCCAGCAGCAAACCTCCATTCACATTCCAGCAAGCTTGGTCTCTCTTTGTTTGCATTCCAGCAGCTGCACACGGCTCATTAAATTTGGTAAGCATCCAGCAAGTAATGTCCAAAGCAAAGCTGGAAGAAATAAAGCTAATGGAATGAAGAGGACGCTCATTTGAGGACCAGCAAATCCAGCCAAGGCACGGTGATAAAGAAGAGGAACGTATGGAGTGTTGAGACATGAGAAAAGCTCACGGTTTTCATCAGCAAAGTGGCCCAAGCAAGCAGTTGGAAGGAGATTGAAGGGAGGATGGAAGTGGTATTTTCGGCCAACATGAAATTGAAGAAGAAGACAAATGAAGGGCCCACCTTTTGCTGATTTTGGCTATTGAAGAAAGAAATCATGAAGCTAGGGAGACGGTCACGGGAAAGGAAGAAGTCACGGGGTGTCAGAGGAGTGGCTATAAAATGAGTAGAGCAGCAGCAGTTTCAGGCATGAGATTTGAGATTAGAATTAAAGTAGGAGTAGTTTAGGAACTCACGTCTCGGAGGAGGCTCTTGCCTCTTCCTCTTCCAAACTCTCTGTAATTTAATTTCAACAGTGCCAAAAGCCAAGTTTTCATTTCTGAATGTGTCACTCTTGATCGTTTCATTTTTAATTGTACTGTCCAGAATTTTAATTTAATGTTTAATCTTTGATGAATTTTATTTTCATGTTAAATGTTTTAAATTTTACTTTCTTTTCTATTTTTACCGTTTACTATTCTTGCATCGGTGTCCAACTCTCGGTTTCCCCATCTGCCTCCACCGCTTCTGCTTGACTTAAGCTCCACAGAGTCATGGCTTCTATCTCTTTTTCTTTTAAAAGAACTTCGGGTGCCACCATTCTACGTGTTAAAGTGGGATCTCTCCTCTTATCTCCACTTATTTCCCTTCCTGCTCCACCTTCATAATGAGTTGTCCTCAATCCACTTTAATCTCTCCTAGGGAAGCTAACCAAGTCACTCCTAATATTACATCCACACCGCCTAACTCAAAGAGATACAATTTATCTCAGACTTCCAAACCGTCTAATTTTACGGGGAATCTTGTACAATACCCACTGGTCACTTTCTTTTGCCCATCTCCCAAACACACTTTATAAGGACGTGTGTCGGTGCTTTCCAAACCCAATTCTTTCACCAATTTGGTGGATATAAAACTATGACTAGCTCCACTGTCAATTAACACCAGAATTCTCCTCCCCTTCATCCAGCCTTGCAGCTTCATTGTATTAGATTGCGTAAGTCCTCCGACAAACAATCTCGACAGTTCCATCGCCGTTTGTTCCATCTCGGCGTTCTCCTCTGTTTCGGCGTTTGTTCCACTAATATGCTTCTCTGCGCACAGCGATGGTCAGGACTATAAGGTCCGCCGTAGTGGAAGTAACGTCCTTCTTCGCGCCTCTTAATATATTCGGGATAAGGCAAAGTCCTTACTCCTCTTCCTTGAGCATTCCCGCCTCTGCTACTGCCTGCTCAAGAGACTAAATTGTTGGAAACGCCTTCTTTCTTCATTCCCGATCTGCCACCAGCGTTCACCGACCCCTCCGTCAACCCGCGGTAGGTTTCCGTCCTCGGGGCATATCTTCCCCAAGTCGTCCCTCCTTTTCCTCCCGTTCCGCTATTACCTCGCGAGCTCGCTCCATCACTATCAACAAATCGCGTGGATCGTGAGGCCTCACTAGATTTCTCAATCCTTCCTGCAATCCAGCAAAAAAATATCCCAATAATTGTCCCTCCTTCACTCTAGCTGCTTGTGCGACCAGGAATTCAAACTCTTGTATATATTCATCGACATTTCCCCTTTGTCGCACGGCGGCCAATTTCTCATAAACGGAACCCCTGTTTAATCCCCCAAACCTCCGCGTCAAGGCAGTAGTGAACATGCTCCAAGTTGGGTGTCTGGTCTTCTTCCTCCAGAAGCGAAACCAATAACTAGCACCTCCCTCCATACAGATGTATACCAACTGCATCTTCTCCCTCTCCGTTACATTCTGGAGATAAAAAATTTCTCAGCCTCCGCTATCCAGCCCATGGGATCCGTTCCTTCGAACGTTGGTAGTTCAACGCGTTTCATCCAGCTTCGATGCACGTGTCCTCCGCGTCATCTTCTGCTTCGTCCTCCGAACTTTCTGGTGGTCGCCGTTCATGTTCATCATTGATGGAATCGCGACTTCCTTCAGAACTTCGATCATGGTTCCTGGAGCGTCGTCCTAAACTTCGCTAAAAGAGTCATCGCTTGCATCCCTCGCCTTCAGTTCCTCCAGGGTTGACTCTATCGCAACCATTCGTCCCTCTATCCTTCCTTCTAGTGCGTTTAGTTTCACTTCCATTCTTCTTTGATATGGTTCCTCCTTGCTCGCTCCTCTTCCATCTGGCACGTCGGACCAAATCTGTTAGGTTCTTTTTATTCAAAGAAAAGAACAACAACTTTTATTCTCACTCACACACTCAATAGAAGAAAAGCAACGGTATATTTATTATTTCCTCTGTAATGTGTAGAAAGGAAAATTCAAGTATAGATCTCTCCCAAGGAAGCCTGCCTGGCCAACAAGAGGTCTAGTCTAAACCCAAAATAATATCCGATCCCCTCCTCAACAACTCAGCTTTTATTTTATACTCTCTCTGCCCCTAACAAACTAACAACCTTTCCCGCTATTTACTTCCCTCCTTTTTATTCCTTCTTACTTGCAATTTCCTAACACAAACTTGATGATGATGTACATAAATATATTCAAGCCATCAGTGTTTATTATACTTTTTCTCAGTCATAAATGCCAATAAAATTGAATATTGAATAGCAAATACATTTTAACAATTAGCTAGTATTCAGAAAGTTACATATCATCAGTTCAACCATTAAGAATATGGCATCGACTAACCAAAACCCCTATCATCAGAACTTTGAATTGAAGAAACTGTCAGGCCTGTCTGTTAATGAGACATTAGTCACTTTGATTTTTTATTCATGCTGCAAATTCTGGGAGTTTATTTCCCAAAGGTGACAAGGGTGTTCTTGCTGAGTCTACTAAATCTTCAAAATCAATCTTTCTCCCCATTGGGCTACTCGTCTTGCGACTAGACTTTCTCTTGTTTGACTGCAAAAACAAAAATAATCAAATTAATAAAGAAGCATCCATTTGTTACATGTCAAGTGCTTCTCATATTATACAAAGATAAAATAAGTTTTTGGAGCTACATGTAACAAATAGGGCAATTATAAGCAAAGAAAGACTGTTTTCTATCACCTTCACAGATGCGCTGCCGGCGGTATGGGTATGGCTATGGCCATGTTTACTATCAGAACCGCTATGGCTCCTTTCCATGCATCGCTTGGCCAATCTTTTATTCTCGTAATGCAACACGCTATTTTCCTCAAACAATAATTTGACCTATGGTATACCAAGTCAAGTTAGTTATTTCTTATGTTCATTAACAATCTGAAAATCGGAAATGTCCACGAAAGAAATCCTAACCTCATCTTCAGCTCTGTGAAGATTAACCCTTAGATTTTCTTTATCATTTTCTAGAGATTTGACTTCAGCAACAAGACCCAAAACTCTCTGTGTTGATGGCTTCAAACTAGCAAATCCATAATAGAAAATCAGTATGAATTGATAACATGAAAACATACTGATACTACGGTTTAACCAGACTCACCAGTTCCAGGTTGTCAGCAACTTCTTACACTGATCATTTTCACTATTTGAATTCAAGAATGCAAATGTAGAAGACTCATCCGCAGTAGTAACTGTTGCCAAAAGGGAGTCAAGCAATTTTTCTTCATCGAGTCTTCCGGAAGAAGAATCAACCTTCAATAGAAAGTAAAAATATCATTCATTAACATTCATGACCAAAGGACTAAAATTTGGGAAAGGCTTGAAAGCCATTACCATTTCACAGATAAGAAAACAGAGAAAAACAAAGAAACTATAAACAAGTGAGCGTGCCTGTCTGCCAGTAACTAGTCCAAATTCAGTAATATGGTTTTTAACTTAGCAATTAGCAACACCATTGTACCACACGTACATCGTAGATATACTGAACGAGTGTCCCAGATTATTTGGACAGGGTATATTGCGGCCACAAGCAATGGAAAATTATTTCAATTTCCATGATATCAAATTCCAGGCCTCTTTCCACAACAGATTTACTTTTATAATAATTACTTAAAAAAATCGTATAATTGAATGACCGAACTAATCATTAAACATAAACTAGTTTACGTTTGTTTCCATCATAGAAATAACATTAACTTCTTTTGAACAGGGTATATTGCGGCCACAAGCAATAAAAAATTATTTCAATTTCCATGATATCAAATTCCAGGCCTCTTTCCTTTAGCTTAATAGAAACACCACCAAATTCAAACTTCAATCTAGTTCAGCACATGTACCTAAACTGTAAATAAACTGACAATTGCAAAACAATGAGTAAAATAAGTTCCAAAGTTCCTCCTGACAGATTTCACATAATCAAGTTTCAATCCCCTTCCCATCGGATATCATTCAATAATTCTCTCAAACAGTTCGCATTGGCTTTTTGCATAAGAAACCAAACAAAATCTACAGATGAAATGATTTCAACTAAAAATGTATATATATATATATATATATATATATATATATATATATATATATATATACACACACACAAACAAACACATAAACAGAAATTCCAACGAATCACCTGCAACATACAAAAATTATTAGGTGGCAAGCCCACCAAGTATGGTCTTAGTAACTTGGGTTCACAATAACCCACATACTCGATAAATCAACTAAGCTAGACTAAGGAACCGTGTGATTACGAAACATCTAATAATCTCTCCACACACTGGGACAGCCTTTTCTGCACTGAATTCATCTACCCTTAATGTAAACATCACAGTATACACAGAATCCCTTCCACATTACCAATATGGAAAAGTCTCGATTACTTTTGTGAACCATATAAATTAGACACAAGGAATAATCGTAGATGAGAAATCAAACAATAAAGACAAAAGAAAAACTATACCGACTCGTTTTGCTGTTTGTATTCGTTCAATTGACGCTCCAACAGACACAAATCTCGTTCCAATTCACAAGCCCGAGCGTGAGCCACCTGCGCGCGTTCATCAGCCTCGTTCCCAAACTCCATCAACGCTTCCCTGTCGTGGTCGTAGAGGGCGCATTCCCGTTCCAATTTCACGCACTGCTCCACCAGTCTCTCACACTCCGCCGCCAACTTCTGATTCTCCTCAACGAACCTCTTCATCGCTTGCGCGTTCATGGTCGCCTCATTCTGCTCAAAACAAAACACTCCATAAATAAAAAAATAAAAATTAATCAATTAATTGCAAACAATTGTCGTGGAAGCAAAACAGAAAAGATTACAAACTCTAGCGAGTTCGATGAGATCGTCTTTCTCCTTGAGTTTGGCGAGGAGAAAGAGGCGTTGCTGGCGGAGTTGGCGCCGCAACTCTTCGGAGGCTTGAAGCTTTGTGAGGAGGGTTTGATCCGATACGGGAAGACCCACAATGTGATCGATGGATTCCTTGATGTAACAATCGATGTGTGGAGGAAGATCCATTGTTGTTGCTCAAAGTCAAAGGTAGGGTTGCGATTAAGGAAGAAAGTGATGCCACCAAAACCCCAATATTTAAGAATGGGCTATTGTGAATTCGAAAGGGTTTAATTGAAATTTTGGTAGCCGTTGGGAGATTCAAATTGAACTTTTGTAGCCGTTGCGAGGTAATGTTAGATGTAATGTTTCCGCTCTTTATTACCTTTACCCTGTAACCATTGTCAATTCATTGTATACACATCTCCAATCCACGCTATATTATTTTTAAATTTATAATAAATAAATATTTTTAATATATATATATATATATATATATATATAGGGGTTTGCTAACGCGCGTACGTCTGTTTTTCAGTTGGTACATTTTAGCAATGTGTACCGGATTTTAGTAGACAAAAATACCCTTATATATATGGATTCTAAGTTTTAAGGTTAATGGTATTTTAATATTTTTCATTCTCAAAACTTAAAAAAAAAAAAAAGAAACCCCCCAAACCCTTACTCACCTCTCTCATTCCTCTCAATCCTTTCTCTTTCATCTCTCTCACTCTAACTTTTTCTCTGTCATTCCTACTGTAACCCCAATTGAAAAAATCAAAAACACTTGCCTTTAAACAATTTGTCTTTGTAAAGAGTTGAGTCATTGACATATTCACCTTCAGGCAAAGGTTCATTCAAGATCTCTTCAATTTCACCATCTTCACTAACCTCTCTAATTTCATCATCTGCATATGTTGAATCATCATCTCTAAAAAAACTCCTTCAGGCCAATTACCAATTCTTTCCGATGTCATTATGCTTGTAAAAATTAGATAAAATTATATACAACAAAAATTATAAAATGAAAACTCATTATAAAGTCATTTTTTGTAAGAAATTGTTTAACAACGAGTGTTTCTGATTTTTTCCAGGCCAATTACCAATTCCTTTGATGTCATCATGCTTGTGAAAATTGGATAAAATTAGATAAGACAAAAATTATAAGATGAAAACTCATTATAAAATCATTTTTTTGTAAGATTGTTTAACGACAAGTGTATCAGATTTTTTCAATTGGAGTTACAGTAGAGATGACAGAGAAAAGATTGGAGTGGGGGTTTCTTTTTTTAATTTTGAGAATGAAAATTATTAAAATACCCTTAACCTTAAAACTTAGAATTCATTGTATATAAGGATATTTTTGTCTACTAAAACCCGGTACACATTGCTAAAATGTACCAACTGAAAAACAGGCGTACGCGCGTTAGCAAACCCCATATATATATATATATATATATATATATATATATATATATATATATATATATATATATATATATATATATATATATATATATATATAATACATATATTTTCTTTTTCTTTTTATTACATTTTAGATTTATGAAAAATACAAACTTTACAATAGGATATGAAGTTTCTTTTTTATATTCTTTTTTATTTTCTCTAATAGAACCATGATACCTTGCTGTGTGGCCTATTTATTACTCAAGTGAGAGAACGAGATTTTCGTAAACACAATGTCATTCGAAAAAATCCACAATAAATTGTTGATTCCTTCAAATTGATGGATATAACTTAAAGATTTGACTGACAAATTCGTATTAAGATCTTGCAATCCAACCTATTTTAAAACTTATTATATAGTTAAATTGTTGTTAAAAATTTATTAAAGAAAGAGGTACTAATTTTTTACCTATGTTTTTTATCTTAAAGTGTTTTTTCTTAACTAGGCACATTCTCATAACACGTGAGTTTTTATCTCTCTTCTATCATCTCTTCTATCAATGATACTTTATAAATATTTAAAATTGACTAATCAAATTACGTGATGATAAAGTTTAAATAAAAAATTTCCAACTTAATATTAAACTAGTAGAAAGAAAGTAATTTACGGTAAAATCTAACAAAAATTTTCGGTCAAATGAGAAGTTTTCAACTTAAAGATTAAACTAGTGGAATGAAAGTAATAATAAATATATTTTAAAAAGTGGATTTTAAATCTAATTTAACTTTATAAAATTGATTTGTTAAATGATGTTTTATAAATTCATTTGGTTTCTAGTTAAGGTAAGAACTTCAACACACTCTCCCTTACACCAAAACATATACATTTAGAGTATAAGACTAGACATTAATGTGATATTTGATGCGGTCTAATAGAGGCTAATAATATAGACCTAACAAACAACAAATTTCACTATACGGTTGACTTTAGATGACTTTCATTTCATCTTAAAAGAAGGACTTTAAGTCTAACTCAACCTTACAAAACCAATTTTGTAGAGTTAGACTTGAATTTTGCTTCTTAATTAGAACTACTTGAAACCTATCATAGTAAGAATAATTATTTGTTATAATCATTGTGTTACTTACTATTGGACCACCCATTAATATTTAGTCTCATGCTCGAAATGTAAATGCCTTGTAAAGAGGGGGTATGTTAGAGATTTCACATTGAGTAGAGAGATAAGGCAAATTTACAATATATAAGTAGGTGTAAACTTCACATTTCAGGTTGATTTTGTAAGATTGAGTACACTTAAAGGTCACTTCTTAAGAGAATAAAGTTCTTAGTCAAAGTTGAAATTGAGAAGTTATTATTCAGTCAAATGAAAATCGATTATATGATTGATTCAACCTATCTTTATATTGATCAAATAAAATGAAAATGGTTGACCAAGTATATATATACACTAGTACAAAATTAACCTTCTAACATGCCTAATACTCTTTGGTTTTAACGAAACCGCAACATAAAATGATACTGTGATATTTTTTAAAATTTTACGAACATATAGGCCTCGATTCACCTAAGAACTGAAGCCATATATACCTTTTAGCCTCGGTTAAAAAACAACTGAAGCCTAAAGGAGTGCCAAATCGTCAAATTTTTTCAGGAAAACGTTATTTACATACAATATGTAAGAGAATTCTTAAAGAAGTTTAAGTTGGACAATGCAAAGGAGATGAAGACTCCAATGCATCCAATGACCAACTTGGAACTAAACGACAATACAACAAAAGTGGACAACACCGTCTAGAGACAAATGATAGGATCACTACTATATCTCATAGCGTTTAAGACTAATATCATATTTAACGATTGGTTCTGCACTAGATTTCAATATGACCCTAGAAATTCCTATCATACTATAATTAAACACATCTTTTGCTATCTCATTGGAACAATTAATCTTGGTCTTTGTTTTAAGGGACATAAAATTTCATATTACAGGACTACTACGATGTAGACTACGTTAGAGATAGGATTGAATGCAAAAGCACCAGTAAAGGCTATTACTTCATTAGAGGAAATCTCCTTTCCTAGACTAGCAAGAAACAAGGGACAATTACTCTCTCAATGGTTTAAGTGGAATATATCTCAACTGCTAGTTTTTGTTCTCAACTTCTCTGGATCAGTAATCAACTATAACAATATGACGCTTGTGAGAGTAACATTCATATCTTTTGTGATAATAACGCTACAATTAGTCTCTTCGAGAATCCAATTTTGAATTCTTGTAATAAACACAATGAGATCAAACATCATTTCATACGAGATCATGTCCAAAAGGGACAGTAAATTTACAGTGTGTAAACACAAAAGATCACCTTGTTGACTTTTTTACAAAACCCCTTATGCAAGACAAACTAATTTGTCTAATGTAACGCCCCAAAATGTAAGGTGTCATGGTTATTACAAAACCAGTAAATCTCAAACTTTATCATAGCGTGAAAATGTGTTTTCAAAAACTCTAATATTTAAACGTGCATAATTTATTCAAAACATAATAGTTTCAAACAAGTATGAGATAAGCTATCGATAAAACAATCATAATAATAAGCATACTGAATATATATCAACCTTAAATAACCACCCCATACCCAATAGTAATAATAATAATATTCTTAATCCTCTAGCATAACAACTTAATCATAATGAGTTATTGAATTCTCAATCCATGATCCATGATCTTCGATCCTTGATCCTTGATTCCTTGACCCTTGGTGTCATTAATAACATCTTACACGTGGGCCCTTAGTCTATCCACTCATTAGCACCTAGTCTAACTACTTCTATAACTTGTTAAAGACAATATCATTTATGTGCCCAAAAGCTCTCGTGTTTTGAAGTTTAATAAAAAAACATTAAAACGGGTAATAATGCAATCACAATTTTGAGAAACTATTTGAGAAAATTTCAATATCCATTCTTTAAATATATGATTCAATCACAACTACATTGAACAAAGAAAAGATTTGGTTACATTGTCAGTAACCCAACTAATGGACTCTCTTGTTATGAACAAATATTGAAAAGGAGTGAAAAAGAATCGATCCAAAAATCCTTTCAATCAAAACAAAAATTACAATCTTAGAATAAATAATATGAAGGAAATAAAAGTGGAGTAAAAATTTCTAGAATAAAAAAGAAAATTGTAGAAAAATTCTCTTCATTTTGAGAAAGATACATGTCAAACAATAAAATGATAGAAATTGGCCTTATAAAAAGGGAGAAGAGAAATAGAAGCTTTCCTATAAGTCTGAAACTTGAAACTAATATTTTCATGAAGGCAAAAGTTGATGACTCATGGCTTTGGCATAGGAGATTTGGCCACTTCAACACACATGCCTTAAAGCTTCTACATAAAAACCATGATGAGAGATCTTTCATATTGGAAAGAGAATAATGAATCATGCGAAGGATGTCTCCTTGGAAAACAACACCGATGTTTGTGGATCGATGAGGACACCTTCATATCACAACAACAGGTATTTCATCCTCTTCATTGATGACTTCTTTAGAATGACATAGGTCTATTTATTAAAGGCAAAGTCAAAAAGTCTTTGGAATATTCAAGAAATTCAAGGTCCTTGTTGAGAAGTAAAGTAGAAAAAAAAAGTACTTAGAAGTGATAATGGAAAGGAGTACACATCTCCTGAGTTTGAAAAATTCTACGAAGAGGAAGGCATAGAGCGACAACTTATAGTAGCATATTCTCTAAAACAAAATGGTGTGTTAGACACAATCATGGAGATGGCAAGATCAGTGTTGAAAGAGAAAAGTAGACCTATAACTTTTTGGGCTGAAGCAGTCTACACAACAATTTACATTATAAACAAATGCCCAACTAAGGAAGTCCAAGACAAGAACCCATGAGGAACAGATTAAATAGATAAATTATTATCTTAAACATTATATATACAAGGATGTTCAATTTGATTCATGCTGGATGTTGATAAATAAAACTACGTTGCGTGAAAGTAAAATAATAACAACAAATAACTTAACGAAGATTAATATGAGAAGTTGGGATTGAATTCATCTATCTCACTCGTCTGCAATCTGGATGAATACAAACATATAGCAACTGAAATTACCAACATTGATGCAACACACCAAAGTCATTTATATCGATTCCTCGCATATAAAATTCATAAGAGCAGTTCCTTGAATATTGATTCCTCACATATAAAATTCATAAGAGCAACTCCTTGAATATTGATTCCTCACATATCCAACAAATTGTCCAGCATTATATTCAAGTGTTATAAGCAATTGATAAACTGAAATCTATCCCTAGCATCACAGAATATCAAGTATTCTTGCTCAGATCAGAGTTTTAGAAATACTTTCCAGTCAAGTCTAAAATCCACATTCATGAAACTATTGTTTAGGTAGAATCAAGCATTAAGAGTAGAACAAAAATACCAATGTTGAATAAAAAACAGAAATGCTATATATAAATATCACCATATTACATCCGAGTTCGAATCGATTACATTCAATCCAGAAGAGATCAGCCACTGATGGTGGTGATTGACATTCTAAGAGATGAAGATGAGAATCCTAAAGCTAAAATGGACGAAAACCTCTTTGGGTCGCTCTGTTCTTCTTTTCTTCGCAGCTTTTCCCCCCTTTTTTCGTCTCTCTGCTTCGTAAGTATATAAACTGTCCAAATTCTCTCTTAAGCTAAATTATTCTCGCTTAAGCGAGAAGAAACTTCTTGGAGAAGATAATCATTCTCGCTTAAGCTAAAATATTCTCACTTAAGCGAGAATGACTTTTAAGGTAATGGCTTCCTGGACAAATCTAGCTTAAGCGAAATCATTCTAGCTTGGGCGAAATGTTGCAGAAATTGCTCTTCTCTCTTAATTTACCTGAAATATATACAAACTAGGGATCAAATGATTTCCATTTACTCAATAACTCAGAAACATGTGATTACAATTCATCTTTCTTAGATTGGGGAAAATTGATACAAATGTACTCAATTCAAAACATAAGTGCTAAAATTCCATATGAAAATTAACTACTTTTTTGCACTTATCAATCTTCGAGTGGAAGACAGACATCAACTAAACACCTATGAGTATTTGGATCTATCTGCTACATACATGTTCTTGATCAAGGGAGGTACAAGGTTGAAGACAAGACTATACGAGAAATATTCTTGAGATATAACACAATCAAAAGGCTATCAAGTCACAACTTACAAAAGAAAATCTCATCATTAGTCGAGATGTCAAGGTTGATGAAAATGCTTATTGGAATTGGGAATATGGAAAATTTGTTAAAAACAACATTTTAGTTCTAGTGCAACAATCTTAAGAAGAAACTCAAGAAGAGGCAGAAGATTCAGGTTTGCTTTCTCCACCTCCAAAACAACAACAAACAGATTATTCATTAGAATCCACTTCAAAGTAAGATCTTTGGTAGAGATATACGAAACTTGTAATATGACCGTGACTGAGCCTAAAGAGAATTAAAATGATTGAGAAAAATAATATTTGAGAGCTCGTAAATTTCCCTCATTCAAAAGACACTATTGGAATGAAATGGGTATATAAAACAAAGTTCAATCCTTATGGAACTATACAAAAGAACAAGGAATGATTGGTTATTAAAGGCTATTCGCAACAACCAGGAATAGACTATAATGAAACATTTCCTCAAGTTGCTCGCTTAGATAAAATTAGAGTTTTAATAGGTCTTGCAACACAAAAAGGATGCAACATCTATCAACTAGATTTCAAATCAACCTTTCTAATTGGAGTGCTTGAATAGGATATTTAAGTTGAACAACCACAAGGCTTCATCAACAAAGGAAATAAAGGCAATGTATGAAGACTAAAAAAAAGCCTTATACGACCTGAAGCTGGCTCCTTGAGCATGGTAAAGCAAGATTGATCAATACTTCATAAATCAAGAATTCAAGAGAAACAAGAATGGGCCAACACTATATATGGAGATACAAGGTCAATATCATCTAATTGTCTCCATTATCTTATTTATACAAGAAATAATGTAAAGATGATGAAAAAATTTAAAGAAGACATGATGAAAATATTTGAGATGTCTGACCTTGGTTGATGAACTATTTCCTCAGTATAAAGGTGAAACAACAAAAAAAAGGATATTGATCTCTCAAAAGAAATATATTGAAGCTTTATTAAATAAGTTCTAAATGTATGATTGTAAACATGTCACTACTCCACTGGTGGTATACGAGAAGTTACAAAAAGATGATGGAGCACAAGAAACATATGCACCACCCTACAAGAGTTTGATTGAAAGTCTCTTATATCTCACAACCACACAATTGGACATTATGTATGCTACAAGTCTTCTATCAAGATTCATGCAAAAGACAAGTCATATTCATTACGAAATACGAAAACTAATTTTAAGATATATACAAGACACAAAGGAACACTAGTACAAAAATATCGTATAACGTTGCTGTTTTTTGGCCTTTCACGTCGAATTCGAGGTCGACGTCATATCAGAAGACGTTAAATTGACATCGAATTTAAAAAATTCGATGTTAATCAAATTGACATCGAATTTTGTTAATATTTGATGTTAAGCAATTTTTTTGTTTTTTTAAATTAATTTGTAATTCGTTTTTACAACTCTATGAGACCTGAAAAGCATAAAAACAACAAATTTCAGTTTTTGTATTTTGTAAAGCATGAACTATGAACATATAGTATATTATCAATAATAAAAAACAATAACAAACAAAAAACAAGTTCAATCAAACAACAACAAAAAACAAGTTCAACCAAATAACAACAACAACTTCAACAAAAAACAACAACAAAGTTCAACAAATAAGTTCTTCAGAACGAAAACGAAAACAAAAGCTAACTTTCAAAAGGTGGGTTCGTTAGAATAAAGTGTTTCCACTAGTGAGAGAGAAAGCATAATGCGCAATGAAGCGCAAGAACACGAAAATAATCGGTCAAAACAAACGAAAATTATACATAAAATAGTTAATTAACATGCATTTGTATCAAATGAAAGAAAAATTACATTTGATGGTCGTCAAACTTCGTTTGACAAAAGTTTGAGAAGAGAAGAGGGTCTCGCGCTAAGATAAAGTGAATGAATTTTCAATCTCCCACTCAAATTAAAAAGGGGAAACTTTGGCTGACAAATAATACGTCGAAGCTCATATAAAATTCGACGTATTATATATGGTTTAAAAGAAAAAAGAAAAAAAAATTAAAAAAGGGTTACTTTTTGGCTTCTGGCTAATAAATAATATGTCGAAGCCCTTACAGAATTCGACGTATTATTTGTTGTTTAAAACAAAAAAAAAAGAATTAAAAATGGTGACTCTTGGGCTTCTGACTGACAAATATTACGTCGAACGATTCGATGTACTATTGGTGGTTTAAAAGAAAGAAGAAAAATAATAACGCGCGAGTTTAAATAATTACCATCATAGAACGTCGAATTGATATAGGCTTCGACATTCTACAATTACATTTATTAACAAAAATGTCACCAATCATTTTTAACGTTGGTTATTCAATGGTTGGACGTTGAACGCGTAACGTTATACATTGTTTTTGCACTAGTGAAGTGATAGCTGACGGCTTGAGCTGAATCGGAAGACGGTGTGAAATCTGGATTCGATCAAGATGAAGATCCAGGAAGCAGCGGAAGAAACAGATTTGTTCAAGAACCCTGGGATTTGGAGTCGAAGATGAACAGCGAGGAACAAACCATAGATTCGAGGTTTATTCGGTGGAAAACCTAAGGTTTGAAGCGGAAGCAGATTTGAATGGTGGAGAGGTGATTTTAATCGGCGAGAAAGGTGAGGTCCTACGATGACAGTGTGGTTCGTGGTGGAAGAGCTCTCTCTCGAGAGTGAAGTAGACGAAGATTCGCGAAATGAAGATGTAGTGTTGTGCTGATGGAAACTCAACGAGGGAATAAGCTCGCGTGGCAGTGATGGCGTAAACAATCCACGCGGCTGATGCAGAGTGGTGTAGAAAATAGTTACGTGGAGGTGAGAGAGTTCTGGAGTGTAAATGGAAAATGGAAGATGAAGTGTGAATGGAAGGTGGCTAGAGGAGATCCTTTGGGATTCTCTAGCTTTGACTTTCAAGGGAATTAATTTCTGGAGTTCTCTCTACAGAAAGTTTAATTCATTATTCTCAAAAGTACCTTACAAGAGGTGGTGGCATGTCTATATATAGGACTAAAAGTCCCTCCTATCTAGCACATGCCTAACACCTTTTACACATGTTTTTAATAAAAGTAAAAGAAATACTATACTAAACTAATTGGGCTTGGGCCCCGTCTATCATCCCCTCCCCCTTGGAAAGGATTTGTCCTCAAATCTGATGGTGCTTTTGAAGACTTATTTTTGTTAGCTTCATAAGAGTTCCTCCTGGGTCAAATATCCATCTGCAATAAACATCAAACATATCTCTAATTAGTTTTCTTTGACCCAATAAGATATATAAAAGACTATGCGTAGAAGAAGGTTTGCAAATTTTGAAATTTTTAATTTTAATATAACAAAGAAACCTTTCTTCAATTGAAATTTTATTTGTATCTTGAGTTATTGGTAAAGGTAACCATAACCTAAGTTGGAACTTTGCATGTGTTGAAAGTGATAACATTTTTAAAGATGGAGTGACCAATTCTTTGAAAGAAAAGTGAAATTTGGAAAATTCAAATATAAATGGAGAAAAGTGAGAGAATAGAAAACCTCCCCTTAAGAATCTAGCTTCTAGGGTAGGAGGAGATGTTGCCTTTAGTTGCCTTTTCTTTTCTTCCATTTCTATTCCTTCAACTTCTTCCTTTTCTCTTCTTTGTGCTTCTTTTCTCTCTTTCTCTCTTCTTTCCTCTTTTTCTTTTCTTTCTCTTTCTTCCTCTTTTCTTCTCTTGTTTTCTTCTTCTTCTCTTTTCTCTTGCTCTCTTCTTTTCTCTTCTTCTCTTCTCTCTCTTTCTTCCTCTTCTCTTCTATTTCGTTCTTCCTCTTCTTTTCTTTCCTTTTCCCTTCTCTCTTTTTCTCTTTTCTCTCTTACTTCTTGCTTTTGTTTTTCTCTTTTTAATCTCTCAATTCTATATTTGCTTGTTTCTTCCCATAGCCTCCTAAGTTTTTCTAGAAACTCACTTTTCCTACGGGAGAACCCACTTAAATTTTGAATGAATGACTCACCTTCTCTAATAAGCTCTCTCATAAGTTCTAAGTTTCTTTCAATTTCTCGAGGCACAAACTTTCTTCTCATACAAGCTTTCAATTCATTCCAATCATGAATGGGATATTGTCTACCTATCTCAACATGATATTGCCTATCATCCCACCACTCTCTTGCATGCTTTTTAAAACTAGAAGTGTAAAGATTAAGAATATAAGATTCATTATCTCTAGAATAGAAGGATTCATATTTACTTTTTCTCACCATGAATGAATGCATGTCATTAATTTCCTTTTCCCAAGCTAGGTATGTTAATGCACCAATATCATCACCAAAGAATGGAATATTTTCACTAGCTTGTTTATACAAATCATCTTCAATCCTATCAAATTCATAAGATGAACAAGACTTCCTTCTAGCTTTATCATGTTCTCTTTTGATGCCTTTGTAACTAAGTTGCTTATCAAAATTAAAATTTCTAACAGACCTATATGGATAACAAGACATCTTCGTTTTTAAAAGTTTTTCTAGTGTAAAAGACTTACAAGATTCACACTTAGACAAGTCCCAGGTAAGAGAGGTGAGTCATGAAGACTGCTTAAGTACCAAGTCTTGCCTTGCCAGAAATGTCTTAGGTTACTACTAGTTATCCTTTAAGCTAAAATCACTTTTAAAATTAAAGAACACAACTCACAAACAATCACAACAATTAAATACTAAAAGACGAGACTTTTCGGACTCTAATGTGACAAGGCTTAGAGTTTAATCCCTTTTAGCCTAAATCACCCTAAACGTAAGAAACTAAAATTTAAACACAAACAAGAAAAGTTTTGCCAAGATGAAAGAGCACCAAGGACTCTTCCAAGACACTTGGACTTTAAATGGCCTTTTACAATGAAATTAAGAAAACTAACAATATAGCCTATTACAAAACCAGATGAAGAAACAATTAAAAAAAACAAATAACAGTTATGCTTCAATCCTGGTCCTGATTCAAATCCGCATGAAGAATCTAGTGCTTCACTTTTTGGTTGCTTCTGGACAACGTTGGAGTCTCCCAGCTCTTGGGTTCAACTCTACAATTACAAATGTACAAAGCTAGATCAGAGAGCTGTTAACGAACATATTGGAAGAGGAAAGTTACACTTAAATGAGCCTTCCCTTTCTTGGGTTTGTACACTTGATGCAGAGAAAACTTGCACAGATATTCAGACCAACATCAACAATTCACACATTACAAGTAATTACAAATCATGACAAGAACAGTTCAATCAAAACAGAAGTCATTTAAGGTAAAAGAAAACTCCCTTTAGTTCAAAGCTTCCACATGAAGTGCTTAGGTTGCTGTTTTCTTAGTAAACTTCTGCTCAAACTAAACTCTCCAACATCAACTCTGCACACATAAATCTAAACAAAATCCAGCAACAAAATCCAGCAAGTGCAAATGGAGAGTGAACTAGATTTATATTGGATGTAATTCACTGCAGAAACTAACCACCTAATTAATTCAGTCACCAAGTCAGAACTGGAATTTAGGTGCTTTAATCACTTCTTAAAACTGGACGATACATTGGCAATTAAAAACAGATTGATGCACAACTGATTATGACAAGAGCAGCCTTTGCAGCAACTCAGTGAATTACACTGGTTATAAACAATTGGACCACACTAGTCAAGAACAATGTCCTAACTAATTCAGAAATCAGTGGACCATGCTAATCAAATCAATGGACAGAGTAATGTGAGGCAAATCAGAAATTGGCAGTTTTAAAACAGTGTTCTTGCAATTCCAGAAATGCTCATAAAACCATCAGCACATTATTTGCAATTCCTATGCATCTACCAAGTTTAAAGAAATCTTACCAAATCAACATCAGCATTCAACATGCCCAATTAAACCATGAAATCAACATTTCACTATCAAACAGTGAGTAGATCAATTAATTCAGCAGGCAATGTTTGACAATAAAGTGAGTGCAATGACAGTTTAAACATTCACAAGCACAATTAGCATCACTAGCAAATCAGCAATCACATTCAAGCATTTAATATCTCACTGGCTTCATCAAACAGTTTATGAACTAAATTGATTTCAATAACTTCTTAAACAGTCACAACTCTCCACTCTGATCATCTCATTTTCGTTTCCTGCACAATGAACAATCAACAAATGGTTAGTTGAAACTGAACTCTTGTAAATGCCAATAGCCGCTAATCTCACAGCACACAGATTTCTCTTTAAAACATTTTAAGGCACTCAAATGAAATTTTCAGTCTAAGCCAGAGAATCCTGTGGATCACCACCACCTAATATGCTACCATTCACACTTACCTTCTTTCAAATCCCAAAAACCAGGATGGAATCAGATTTCTCAATCAGGAAAATGGCTAGGCTAAACAAGGTAAAGTGAAGGACAAAACAAATCACAAGGTAATGGAATGACAAAAAAACAACAGAGCAACTGACTTGAGATCAGATTAATAAAGCAAAGAAAAGATCCAATTATGAGTCAGCAGAACATGATTCACATGTGAGAGACAAAACTAGATAACTAACAAATGACAAGCAAGAAACAAAGCTTTTGATCAAAGTGAGCACTCAAATGGAACTTAATAGAGCTAGATCAGATTTTTAAAGCAAGAAAAAAACAAGCAAGTTAGAGCAGAAACAATTAAGTGACTCCAGTACTGAATTTTACAAATGTGTTTGATACAATGCCCCAACAAAATTAGTTCATAATTGATAATGTTTTCAGTTTCTGATTTGGAGCTTGTCTTAGTTGGATTGCACAAGGTCTGAACGCTTTTTAAACTTGTATAGATATTCTTTTTCACTTGTTTTGATTTCATTCAACAGACCCTAGCTCTTACTACAATCCAACTGAATCATAAATGCACAAATCAAAATGTCAGCACTGCACTATACTTGCTTCATAAAAAAAAAATTGACTTAAAAATGGTGGTTTCAAAAGGTGAAAAACGCATAAAGGCTGATATAACTTGAATTAACTATCTCAGCATGTTTAAAACATCAAAACAAACTTGTTTTGCATTAAAATTGGATGCAGAACATAGTAATTCGAAAATTGAACTTGCAATAGCCAATTATGCAATCAAACAGCTCAACCACACCACCAGTTTTAAGTTTTATGGAGTCAATTGACAAATTATTGATGAAAATGACTTTAAAACAGCAATTTGAAGCTTAAACATGACACGAGGAAGTTAATGCAAGATTTCCAGCAAGATCTATATGCCAGAACAGACTTTAAAACAAAAACTAGACTCAAACAAAACAATGCAGATCGGTCAACTGCAACTTTGATACTGTTGGAGTTTTCACAAGGTGCCACCAAGCTATTTGCTTCAGCAATTCATGGCTTAAGTGATGTGCACCTGATACGAACTCATTCAAGCATTTTATCACCAAAATAATATGTATTGGCCATGACAATAAACGCAAATCAAAATACACCTCAACAGTACGTTAAATCTGAGATTACGGTCACTTTTGCATGCACCCGAGCTCACAATGAATGTATCATAGCTCATATGGTGTATAGCCACTGATCATATATTCCAGAATCTCAGAAAAAAACTCAACACAACTTTGAACACAAAATTTATGACATTTTAAGCAATTAAACATGACTGTAAACATGACAGAATATGATTCAGCAATGAAAATGACTCAACAAAAATTTGGACCGATTAAGATGATGAAAGACACAACCAAAACAAGGTTAGCATACAAGAAATGACTCAAGCAGAAACCTAATGAACAGATCAAGACCAAAAACACATGAATCAACACAAGACAGAGAAGGAATCATAATGAACAACACGAATAATTTGAAAAAGAACAAACACACAGATTGAATCTCAAGAACAGAGAACAGATCGAGACAGAAAAATTTGAGAATCGACGAAGAGTAACTCAGATCAGAGAGAAACGAGATACTTAGCTCAAGCGGACGCGCCTAACCTAGGCTCTGAATACCACATGATAGCTTACGGCTTGAGCTGAATCAGAAGACGGCGTGAAATCTGGATTCGATCAAGATGAAGATCCAGGAAGCAGCGGAAGAAACAGATTTGTTCAAGAACCCTGGGATTTGGAGTCGAAGATGAACAGCGAGGAACAAACCATAGATTCGAGGTTTATTCGGTGGAAAACCTAAGGTTTGAAGCGGAAGCAGATTTGAATGGTGGAGAGGTGATTTTAATCGGCGAGAAAGGTGAGGTCCTACGATGACAGTGTGGTTCGTGGTGGAAGAGCTCTCTCTCGAGAGTGAAGTAGACGAAGATTCGCGAAATGAAGATGTAGTGTTGTGCTGATGGAAACTCAACGAGGGAATAAGCTCGCGTGGCAGTGATGGCGTAAACAATCCACGCGGCTGATGCAGAGTGGTGTAGAAAATAGTTACGTGGAGGTGAGAGAGTTCTGGAGTGTAAATGGAAAATGGAAGATGAAGTGTGAATGGAAGGTGGCTAGAGGAGATCCTTTGGGATTCTCTAGCTTTGACTTTCAAGGGAATTAATTTCTGGAGTTCTCTCTACAGAAAGTTTAATTCATTATTCTCAAAAGTACCTTACAAGAGGTGGTGGCATGTCTATATATAGGACTAAAAGTCCCTCCTATCTAGCACATGTCTAACACCTTTTACACATGTTTTTAATAAAAGTAAAAGAAATACTATACTAAACTAATCGGGCTTAGGCCCCGTCTATCATGAAGTTTGGTATATGGTACAAAACCATGACTAACTCAAGGATGATTGGCAATATAGATAGTGATTAGGAAGGATCAATGGACAACATGTTAGGATACACTCACTAGGATCATGTATTTTATCTTAGGCATCAAAGAAGCAAGCAACTATGTCCCAATCAACAACATAAGTAAAGTATGTAGCAGTTGCTGAAACCATGAGTCAAGCAATATGGCTAGAAAGAATACTTGAAGAAATGGGTAAACCACAAGATGGATCGACTATTATCTATTTCGACAACAAATCGACAATAGTAATAGAAAATAATCGAGTCCATCATTAAAGAACAAAACACATATCCATTAAATATCACTTCATTCGAGTATTGCATATATTTTTACGAAGGCGTTAACAAGACCAAGATTTGAACTATTGCGTGTTATGCTTGGAGTTACCGAATTCGCATCAAGGAAGAGTATTAAAGTGTAATGAAATTCTAGATAGAAAATCCTAAGATAAAAGTATTAAAATGTACTACAAATTCTGAAATATTGTAGAAAAACATAAGATAAGAAGAAGAAAAATCAAGAATATTTTATATAGATAAAATCTAGAACATTTCACATTAGTTGTGACTAGCATTTTCTAGAATAACTTGAGTCTATAAATATTCATATATTCTACCATTTGATTTGATGTAATACAACATCTAACAACATATACATAACTAAAAAATATATTATTTCCAACTACTACTTTAACATTTTATTGTTTCTTTGTTTTCTCTATCTCATTAACTATTCATTTCACAACTTCAAAATACTATGAAAAGGTTGAAAATGACGATAAAGATCGATCTTTGAAGCTTGACATAATGTCTCCACGGTCATGCAAGTACACTTTTGAGCAAATGTTGTATTTGGCATCTTGTAAATGAATCCAATATATTCAATTCCGAAGATAACTATATTTCTCAATGAGGTGATGGAAGCTTTATAAGAGTATTGATCAACTGGATAAGGCGATGGAAAAGTTTATATGGATGACGTACGTACACCAGAATGTACCACTTTGTTTTTTATACAAATTTGTCACTTCTAATTAGTAGGTAATATTATTCAACCGCCATGTTACATGAATAAACTAATGATGTGAGTGTTTGTTAAGCTTTCATGATAGAAAAGGAAACTATATATAGCTCCACGAGGGTAATCTATTGAGTAAGATAACCTGGTTTTTCTCACGGGTTTCACTACTATCATCTCTCTCGTTATTCTCAATTTTATATAATTTAACTTTATTATCTATTGATTAGAGTACTAATAACTATGCTAAAAATTAGGTATAAGATGAGTTTCAATAACAGCTTTAGTTTTTAATAAATTGAAATTTTTAATCGTTTTATAGAAACAATTGTAGTTTCTTTATATATATATATTTATAGATCTGACTTAGTACAAGGAGATGGCCCACTCTGCTCTCTAATTTGAAATATCTTTTATAACAAATACTTTTATTAACTTTCTTGTTTATGTCGGTTTCACATATTAATTGGATATTAAATCATTCACACATCTGTCATTATACACTTGTTTTAAAACGTAATAAAAACATTTATAGTATAATTTTATTTTGTACAGGTAATATTGGGTACCCCATGTGGGTTCAATCCATAGTTTAAATATTACACGTGTCGAGTCTAGCTAAACTGAGAATAAATTTGTTAATTTGATGAGATTACTTAAAACTCTGTCCAACAATACAGTACGTAAATTCATTATTGACAAATAGCCAAAGCTATTTATATTATGATACAGATAACTTTACATAATTTGATTATTGTCTATTTCCATATTGATGGTGATGTTTTTCCTTTGTGTAGATAACTAATTGATAGGTATGCATCTTTCAACATGAAAATAAATTGCACAGAATGTTATAAGCTTATGCGTTATAGAAGAAATAACTTAAGGAATAAAATTTGTACAAGCAAGATGTTGCTGTAATAAAAAGAAAAGATGTAAAAACATGGTGTTTGATTTTTCAGCAGATGTTGTCAGCAACCGTGTTTTTCTCTATTTCTGTTCTTCTGCTTCTGAAGTCGTCGTTGCTCTACTTTCGTGATGATTGGTTGATTCAGTAATGAAGGAATCCAACTCCTTTTCTATGTTCTCAACCTACATAACCCAAATTCCAATCTCATCAATTATCGTATTAAGTCTAAACTTGATTAGCACCAATAAATAAATTCTGCAATAAGTAATAATAGCAATTTGCAAGTTATTATAGACTTGAACAAGGCAAACCAAAATTGAGTTTGTCAACTTTACGTGTTGGAGATTAAAACAAGTAACATTCTGTATATTGAAGTCAAAGTTAATAAAGAATGGAAGTTACTCTATCGATTGGCAACTTGAAATAGTGTCATTATGAGACTAAGTCAACTCACAAAATTTAACAAGATCTACTTATGTTGAAACTGAACTATTTATTACCTTTTATTAATAATTCTAATTATGTTATCTAAAGAGAAATTAATAAATAATTTCGGATTTCTAAACATTTAAACCTTTGTTCAATTTGTATTACTTCAAGATAGAGATTGAAACCTTTTCTAATGCATCTTCAGCACGTTGAACACACTTCTCGACATCTTCAGCAACTTTTTCAACAAGTTCTACAGCGTCACGAAATTTTCCCTCAGGAAGATGTTGAACAGCCTCTTCTGCCGCCTTATGAACCTCTTCAGCCACTTCTTCTATAATGTCTGCAACTCGATGTGCTTCATGTGTTGTTGTCTCAACTTTCTCTACGTACAAGGAACAGAAAAACATCATCAGATGAAAATTATTTAAGGTCTAACTTATCCCAATATAAAATCCTTTTTGGTAATGTTCAACACGGATGATCTCTTACCTTTCAGTTGCAACAAAGGTCCCCATTTCCCCCTCGAAAAGGATGCAAGTATTGAGAATATTGTGCCAAGGATCCAAAATTTCCTGCTAGAGAATATTTCTCAAACTTTTTTCTATTGCCAACTCAAATTAAACTAAAAGGGAAAAGAAACAAGTGAATAATAATACATATGATGTGAGATTGGTAAATAAATGAATTACCAATAGCCAAGAGAAGGATCATTAGAGTTTCCTGGTGTTATGCTAGAATAGACAACCATATTCCTCCTGCATGAAGGTGTAAAGAAATTGTAATTAATAAAAAAAATCCAGTGAAGAAAAGAAAATGTAATAAAAAACCAAGATTTTACGTACATTTTTCTTCTGTCATCGTTTTGAAATCTCAAAGCTAGGTTCTTTTCTGGAACTGAGAAGCGGTTGTGTTTGATTCTGGAGTTGAATCGAATGTGATGATCAACTTTTGAAGCTGGAAATCTACCGAATGTCCCAACGGCTAACGAAGTAATCGTCTGAGTAAAGATTGTATGTGCCATCATATGAATCTAAAATGTACACGCAGAGGTACAAGAGGATTGGATTATATATATGTACACGACTAGCTCAAGTGGATTATATATATTAAATGAATTTGTTTTCAAAAATACGCCATATTTTGCCAGTAACATTGTATGAAAAACGAGTTCAGGGGGACAAAGTCAACGTACATAAAAGTTGTAATGGATAGACATAAATATTAATTATTGTGTTTTGTTTATTGTTTGTGTCTAACAAATCTGAGACCAAGTAAGATTTGTTTTGCAATATCTATGAAGAAATGCTGACGTACTTCTTGTAACTTCTATTTCTTTAGTATAAACACAGGTAAGTCTTAGGTTTCTGTTGGAAAATCATTTCTGGCTTTGCACATGCACACCTTTAAAAATCATGTAAAACCACCCGTCCAAGATAGGCCTAAAGGTTACACCCACGATTCCCTTTTTTTTCTTTTAAAAAAAATAAATAAATAAAAGTAAACTCTTCATACAGTTTTATGCCTTACCTTTTAACTTAAAGAATCATAGCAAAATGTTCTGAAACACAATTCAACATATTATGTTCTCATGTGTACTATTTGCACACAAAATACATAAGGTTTGGAAACCAAATACAATCCATACATACGTGATTGAATAACAACTGTGCACTCAGGGAAATATCACTCAGTTCATTGCAAATTTGGATTAATTTTCATAATTTCGGATTGGATTCACGAGAATTACATAACAATAAGTAGCAAAAAAGACAAAACCAATTGTCATCATGTAATTAGGCATAAAAGGAATTGCATTTTGAACTAGGCAAGTTTGCCAGACGATATTTTATATGCTTTATAACTCGGTGTTTCAAAATCCTAATATAGTTTTTGTATGTTTTCTAAGTAACACAATAAAAAATTATATTTGTTGAACTGCTGGATGAATTTTATAATTTTTTCCAGATCATTTAAATGAATTTTAAAAGTTTTTAGATCAACTATTAGGAATGTATATCAATTTTGACGATGAAGTTTTGAGACTATGGTTATTAAATATTCTACCAAAGTCTTGCGAGATATTAGGTTTTCATTACAAATTTGGCTCGTAATAACATTGTTTCTTTTCTGGTGGCAAAAAGTGATGCTCTTAACAAAGAGATGACAAGGAACACACGTGGTTCTTCATCTCAGTTTTAGGTGTTTGTCATATAAAATAAGGGAGAAATAAGAGAAAGGAACCAAGGAGTGGTAGAGAGAATAGTATGACCAAGTCCATGTCAATATACAAAAATGTGGAGAGTCACATTATTGTAATAAAACTAGGCACATTATAAAATACAATTTTAAGAAAAAAAAGAGAATAAAGAAAAAAAATATGAGCAGAAAGAGAATGATCATGATGATGATGGTCACGTTACTACTACTATTACATGTGAGAATTTTGTTCTTTTTTGTGCTTTGAGTAAGTTAATCTTGTATTTGATGAGACTATGTGAATAAATGATAGTACTACAACATTACACATTACACCAAGGAAGGAGTTCTTCACATCTTATACTTCTAGTGACTTTTGAGTGTTGAAGATGGGAATAATGGTGTCAAAATAATGGTGTTTCAAAGATTGTTGGTGTTGATGATGTATGCTTGCAAACAAACATAGGAGTGCACTTATTACTCAAAGGAATCAATCTATAAAAAAGTTGTTCAACTTCATCATTAGTAATGTATGATTCATTTTTTAAATTGTTTTCAAGTTGTTTTCTACCATTAGATTTTAGATCTAACTGATATCTTAGGGTAGGAATAACTTGAAGATAGTTTAAATCTTAGTATGATGTTGAATATTGAATGTGATGCTAACCAATGTCCTATATCATAGAGGATTTCTAAAAGAAATCCATTTTTACAAAACATAGCGTAAAAAATGAACATCAACACAAGAAAGAATACATTAAAATGAAACACAGGAAGTAAATAAAAAAACAACAAAACAATGGAGAATGTTTTTGAAATTCATAAGTGTTAACATTTTCCTCTGATTTTCCACCATGCATTCATGATTAACAAAGAAATCACTAGTACATTAAAAGTCATAGACACCGGTTAATTTTGGTCATAGACACCGGTTTGGAAACCGATGCATATACAAGCGATGTAGAACGTCAGTAGGATTTGGCTCGGTTCTTTTAACCGAAGCAGTATGTACAATTTGATTCGATTCGGTTCTCTTACAACCGGGGCAATATCAATTCTTCCACTACCCTAGTCGCCTCCACCACCACGAACCTTCCCTTCACGAGCCTTCCATCAAACAGGTTCAGCTCTTCCAGTTTAATACATCAACTCTTCCAGGTTCAGCTCTTCCAAAGGACAAAATCCCCCTTCAATCCCTTCATTACCGATAAACAGCCCCAAGAAAAAAAAAAGAAACTTTTCACAATCCAGCTTCAAACCACTTTAATTCTTCAGTAGAACCCCACTCGGTACCTTACAGAGGTGAATCCCCACTTCAATTTTGCAGCAAAAAACAAAACTTCAAGATCAAACAAAAAGACCGAAAGCTAACACCAAAAATACTTGCCCCTCTCCAAAGCTTCAAACTTTTATCGATTTAGATCAAGTCCAGCCAAACCCCACCACATGCATCAATCAGAAAACAAAAGAGGGGGACGATGGAGGAGGAGTGGAGGAGGGAGGAGGGGTTGGCGGTGGTTGATGAGAAGAACATACCGGAACGTGAAGCGCGTGAGAGAGGCATGAGCCAAAAGAGGAACGCGAGCACGGCTACGATTTACAGACGAGGTTGATGATGTGCTTGAAGATGCACCCACAGTAGCAGCTCAGGCACCCGCACCCACCTCCGCCACTGGAGCTGAAAGCCTTCGAAGAAACCAAAGGCGGTGTTAAGGGTCTCGTCGAAGCCGGCATCACCAAAATCCCTCTTATTTCTGTCATGCCGCCGGAAGACATTGTCGTCTCTGACGATCGGAGCCATACCCAGTTCGAGATCCCCGTCATTGACCTCAAAGATGTCGCTGGTGAAGGGTGAGTACTACACCAGGGAGAAGCAGAAAAAGGTGAAATATTGGACTTTGAGAGAAAGAAAGACGAAAGGTTCTTTGAGAGAAAGAAAGACGAAAGGTTTTGAGAGAGAAAGGCGAAAAGTTTTGAGAGAGAAAGACGAAAAGTTTTGGAACGTTGGGAAAGGAAACGTATGAGTAGTGAAAGTTGTATAGCATCGGTTACATAAAACTGAGGCATAAATGTTATACAATTTCGATTAATCTGCAACCGGTGCAATAACTCTCCTCGAAAAAGTAAATATTATTTTTTTAACTAGTCAACACAATTTTCTACCTCGGTCTTTTATTTAACCGAGACTGTATACCCTTTTAGACACCGGAGTTTAGAAGAACCGAGGCATATAGTTTTTTTATAATTACATTTCTGCCACCGCATTTTTATACGTTTCGAGTTTTCGAGAACCGAGACATAATAGGTGATTTAAAAACCCTATTTTTTACTAGTGAATGTCTTCGTTTAGTGGAGGAATTGATGGAGAACGAAAGGAAAAAGTTAACACGAATTTGGTTAGGGAGGTTATGTAGTGTAGGTTTTAAATGGTAATACTTGAAATGAAATCCAAATCTATTAACTTATTTCTTTGGATTTCTATTCCTTCATGCATCTCCCAAACTTTTGTGACCTTCAAAAGAGCTAAGAGAAAACTAAAGACAAAATGTTAATAAAGTAACAGGTTGCGCCAAAATTTTATAAGTGGAGGTCTAGATCAAGGATCCAAAACTGTATTTAAAGAAAATGGACTTGAACTTTGAAATCCAATTTGTACACCATTCGACGTCTACTTTATATGGGAAAATGCTTTGTTGGTCATCATAAATGCTATTGTAAGAAACAAAGATATGAACGTCAAATTTGGAAAGTTTGGGACGTTAACTATGCATTGGAAAGTGTATTTGGTTAGTGTTGATAAATACTCTTTTCAAAACGAAAAGACGTCGAAGATGGAAATTGTACAACGTCTACGTCATATGGAAAAAGATAGTTTGTTGGTCATGATAAATGCTCTCTTTAGAAATGAAGATATTCACGTGGAATTTGGAAAGTCTCTAACGTTAATTGTGCATGCAAAAATGTATTTGGTTAATCTTGATAAATGTTGTTGTTACAAATGAAAAGATTAATGTCGAAGTTGAGCATTGTTCAACGTCTTGTCATATGGGAAAAGGCAGTTTGTTGGTCATAATAAATTCTCTTTTAGAAATGAAGATATTCACATCGAATTTGGAAAGTCTTTGATATTAACTGTGTATGGGAAAGTGTATTTGGTTACAAATGAAAAGCATAATAAATCTTTTTTTTCTTTTATACCAACTTCGAATTATGGTGGAGTTCGATGTAAAACAACTTCAAATATTTCTAAAAGAAATCCATTTTTACAGAAAATATGTTCATAAATGAAAACATAAACAAAAGAAAAGCATAATAACACTAAACATAGGAAAGTATGAAAATCTAACCACGAAAAGATCCATGGGATAGTTAAAATGTAGAAGGATTTTGAAAGGGTGCGAAATCCAAATCTCTCAACCTTTTTCTTTGGATTTCTATCACTCCTTCAAACTTTTCACCATGCACAAAGAATCAAACCACAAGGAAATGACTCGTTTTTGTGACCTTGAAGGAGATAAAGAAAAACAAAGAAAAAAATTAATAGATTGTCACGAGAAATTTTGTGAATGGAAGTTGAAGCATTTTGAAAGGGTGCGAAATCCAAATATATCAACCTTTTTCTTTGTGTTTCTATCATTCCTTTAAATTTTTCAACATGACAAAGAATCAAACCACAAAGAAATGACTCGTTTTTTTGACATTGAAGGAGCTAAAAGAAACACAAAGAAAAAGTTAAGACAAAGAAACCTTTTAGGAGTTGTTACGAGAAATTTTATAAATGGAGGTGTAGAGGTTATCCAAGGCTCCAAAACTATATTTATAGAAAAAAAAAGAGTAATTGCTGGGTGCCATAATTAATGCGCTCATCACATCGAACCCCCCAATGAATTCGACGTTTTGTGAAGTAACCCTTTGGCTTTATGCGCATAATAAAACGTCGAAGACCTCAGTAATAGGACGTTTTATGGGTTGGTTTAAAAGAAAAAATAAAATGAATAACTACTGGAAACTAAGACAACGAACCCCTAAAGAATTTGACGTTTTGTGGTTGGTTTAAAAGAAAAAATAAAAATATAATAAAAAGGGATTGACCCTTTGGCTTATAGCTGGTCAATAAAATGTTGAAGCCCCAAAAGAACTCGACGTGTTATGGAGTGGCCCTTGGCTTCATGCGCATAATACAATGTCGAACCCCCAATAATTAAACATTTTATTGGTTGGTTTAAAAGAAAAAGTAAAAAGAATAACGGCAAACAAATAAAACATAGAAGCCCACAAAAGAGTTTGTCGTTTTGTAGTTGGTTTAAAAGAAAAAATAAAAATATAATAAAAAAGGGATTGAATTTACGACGAGTAGGTTCTGGTCGTGAAGTTAATTCGTTTTAGACGGTGAGTTGGATTCCAAAATGATGTGGAGCGATTGAATTTATTTACTACAATATCACCGCTCATTGTTAATGTTGGTTGTTCTGTTATGGAACGTTATACGCGTGATGTTATACGCGATTTTATTAACCTACACTACATTGTAGTCAAGTTTCTACAATTTACTAACACTTAAAATAAAAGAAGCCTACTTGGTTCTGATGTCTTCAATGTCTGGAGCTTCCATTGGAGATGAATAATTAGATATCTACTAATAAAATAATTAAGTTAGAACAATTTTGTAATGAACATTTAGATAAGTATTTAGTTAGTTTTCTAATACCCTATTCCATGAATAAGTAATGTTTGTACAAATAATGGTGTGCATGTGCTTCATTACGTAATACCCACACTCATAATTGTCCAATTGACGTCGACACTGCAAATTAAGTACAAATAATCAAGACTCATTCAAACTAAGGACAAACAAGATCATATTATACTCTAGCTATAACCTTTGTACCATGTAGCTTTGATCAATTTTGGTAAACCAACAAAAACCCAAATTCCACAAAAACCAACAAGCAAATTCCTCATAAAAATGGCAAAATCAAAAAATACAGAACAAAGGTCAACTTCTTACATTAGGTGTCTTCTTCCTAGATACATATGGAATACCGTACAACCTTGAATGAGCTTCCAAAGACCTACAAAAGGTAGACATTCATTATATCATTATAATCATATAGGAAGGAAACAAAATAGAAAGGAAAACTTATGCCTCTAAAATATTTTTGATAGACAATGTGTTAGCTTTCTTATGCAAGGAACATAAGAGAACTATAAGAGAATGATCCGAAACAATTACTAGCAATTGCCAATGACCCCTACAAGTGACAATCTTTAAAATCATCTTTTTCCTAAGTAAACATATGGTTTTTCCTAAGAACAAAATTGATGGAAATTGTTGAGTACAATGGTTGACACTAATAAGAATAACTACAACATTAAACTTGGTAAATATTAAGAAGTTTATTCAACAAAGCAAACACAATTTATATATTTTTTTTCAAACAATCAGATACAATATACAAGTCAATATATATATATATATATATATATATATATATATATTCATATAATCATCTAGTGTTTTTCTTCATCCTAAGTAAACATATGGTTTACACAAGATTATTGGATGGAAAACTACAAACATCTCCATAGTTTCTAAACCTCTCAATTCCTCATTGATTTATGTACATAAAGAACATCTTCAATCCATGAAACAATGTTGAATGTTAAGCTTCCAAAACTCTATAAACCCTATTACATCCTGCAAAACATAATCGCCATTCTTAGTCGATCACTAGTGCAAAAAAGGTTTTTCATACCTGTTAAAAAATGCTTTTTTTACCTGTTTTTTGAGTGGGTATAGAAGTAGGAGGTATAGAAAGTTTCGATTTTTCACACCTGCCTAGAAATGGTGTAAAAAGTTCGATGTTTCACATCGGTTTTGGCGACAACAGGTATAAAAATTGGTATTCACACTTGGCATTCCGGGAGTAGGTATAAAACAGTTATAAAAAAACTCATTTTTTACATCTAATGATTCCACAACAGGTATAAAAGAATCTCACTTTCATACTTGACGGTATTATAACAGGTATAAAAGTGATTTTTTTTTAATATTTGATTTATATGTGCTACTATCCGTATCCAAACATGCATAAAATTCAATTCCATAATACAGTCTAAATAATCAATCACAAGAAAAATAATCAATATTGTTTCTATTATTAACACATCAAATAGTCCCTCAATATAATATTTACCTAACAAAATCCCTAAATATATTTACATAATATAAGTACACATAAAATACTTCCTCAACTCAAAATGTAATATTGAAACATCTAATTATCTAGAAATAGTTATACATAGAAATTGAAATTTACATTGTTTGTAATTCAACTTAAAAAATTCACAATTACATTGTCTATAATTCAATAACTTGTCTTTCTAACAATTAATCACTTGGAGAATTTTATAAGCAATTTATCACCTAGACTCAACTTCTTAAAGCGTGAATCATATTCTTCTAGTATATCAAGCTCAAATGCAACCATGTCAATAGCTCGAACCAATCTCTTATCACCCACTTTTCTAAAAACTTCCTGTAAATTGCCTGACAAGAAAAAGGATTGGGACATCAAATTAATAAACTAATATTATACTAAGAATGATAATTTTCCAAAGTTCAACCTTTCAAATAATCTATAAAGTTGCTACATGTTTTGATTACATAATTACAAATTGGTTAGTGATAATTGAGAGGTAAAATAATAGGTTGATGTGTTTGGTTTTTACTCGTGTTTTTGGTTTGTTTTTGGAGTATAATATTGTTTTTGGTTTACCTTTTACACATTTTTATCTCTGATTGTACTATTTCTAAATTTTCTTTTCTTCTATTGTATAAAAATATATATTATGTTCAAGAATATGGCATCAGGTGCTTCTGGCCCTCCTATTCCACCTTCAGGAAATTCTGATAAGGGGAAGGGGAAGAAATCTTATGTAGTGAAGTTGATGACACGTTTCAATAATGAAATTGGTTCAACCAGTCAGCCAACTACACCTACCTCTACCTCCACTGGTAGATGTGTTCCACCTCCATTAGTTGTTCCTGCCTTGACTCCCACTCCACATCAAGTTCCTACATCTACACCTACCTCCATTGGTACATCTCTTCTACCTCCGATACAAGTGTCTGGCTTGATACCCACTCCATACCAAGTGCCTCCTCATCGAATGGCTTCACTATCTCCCAATGTTGGTTCTAACCCATCAACTCCCAAAAATATTGCACCATCACCTAGTATAGAGGATGTAGATCCACATTCCAGTTCAGTCACCAATTACGTGGAAGAATGTTCCAATAGTCGTCCAATGATTACACTCGTTGGAGAAGGGTAAGAAAAAAATTAACTCAATTAATATATAGACAATTCATTGTTGTATTATTCTAATGTTTGAGTTTAATTTTGTTTTAGGTTTTATCCTACAAAAACTGCATCGAAGGCAATCACAACCACCACCAAGCAACAGTTTGATGAGCCATGGCTAACATAGGGCTCAATCCCTAAGTCAACCAGAGATGTCTTCTTCGAACGTTTTAAGGTACACACTTTTCAATCCCAATCTTGTTACACTGAGCAATTATTCTTTGTATGTGTAAATCAAACCTATTATTCATGCGTATAAAAGATAATAGAATATTGCAATCTTCCTGGAACAAAGTCAATAGTTGGTGTCCTGTATTTAATTTGTACTGCAACAACACCAGCTAGCTGAAATACAAAATAATCCAATGCATGCATGTTTCCAGCCCCTTGTTTGTTTTGTGATTCAACTCATGCATTCCTAATATAACCATTGTTGCCATTCCAAGGAAGGGATTACTTTGGTGCAGCTACAGAAAAATAATTTGTTTTGTTTCCTTCACAACCATAACATTCATTTTTAACAACCAATAAGATTAATTTCCTGAATTAGAAAATGTTACTGATACACTTTTATACTTTGAACTTGTTTACTTATTCAAACCTATTATTTCAAATATAACAGAGAAAGGTTTCATGGAAGCCTGAAGATGAGGAAAAGGTAAAAGAAAATTATCACACCAAGGCATCTCATAGACTCTCAAAGATGTATAAAAAAGCTAGAACTCTAGGAAAAAGACCTGATTGGCTAGGGGACGATACTTGGAATGCTCTTTTGGAAAAGTGGAACAGGCCAATTTATAGACAAAAGTGTGAAACGACAAAGAAGAATCGAACATCTGAAAAGGGTGGTTGTTTGCACACTGGAGGATCTATAAGCGTGCATGAGCATGGTATTCGTTTGGTATGTAACTTGTACATTTTTTTTCTTATATTTGTAATCATAAACTTTACAAATATTTATTAACAACTCATTTTGTTTGCAGTCACAGGAGCTTGGTCGGTCTGTGCATGTTGATGAAATATTTCAGCAGACACATATTCGTCAATCAACAAGGGAATTTGTGGACAAAAGGTCTAGGCGAACCCATGTAAGTTTGTACTAACTCTATCACATTATAAATTTTTGATTTTTAAACCTCATGTTTAAAGATAATATTTATTCATTTAACAGGGACAATTTGTTGCAAAATTGTCTCAAATAAGATCTGAGACTACATTTGTTGGTGTCTCAGCATCTTCTCCTCTAGACCCTACGGAGGAGGAAAGATTGAGAAATTGATGTTGGTTAGAGGCTGCTGGTGGAAAATACAAGGGACGCGTATACGGCATTGGAAATGTCACTTTCCAAGATGATTCTGTTGATAGTTACATCCAACATACATAGGCATCTTGTACTGCTCAACAACAAAATTCAGAAGAAATTATTAACCTGAAATCGCAGTTACAACAATATGGTCAATAGCTTGAAAAGTTTGAAGGCTTTATTGGCGTCCTCCTGCCATTCCTTCCGCCTTCAGCAGTCGTAGCTGCACAAGACTTTATAAACATTCAACATCCTCAAGTTCAAAATGAAGTACCCAATGATGTCCAACCAGAACAACCTCCAGAACAACAACCACCACACCAGCAACCACCAGATGAACAACCGCAAGATGGAAATAATTATATGCATTATTAGGCATTTTATAGAACTTATTTCCATTACTGTTGAACTTATTTAGAACCACAACCACAATCTGTTTATGAACTTACCTAATGTTTATTCTTGCAGTTATATTGATGTAAACAATATTTATGTATTCATATACAATGTTTTCTTTGTGGATTAAGTGTATCTGAAAAGCTTATTGGATTTATATGTCAATATGCAATGTATAATGTCCAGGTTTGCTTATATCAATTGTGAATGTTCACTATAATGTCCAGGTCTGCTTGTATATTGTGCATGGGGAACTGCTATATACAGGATATTTATTTAGCTCTTCTTAAACCATTATATACGAATTTATCCGTATATAGGTTATATACGAATTTAACAGTATATAAGTTATATACAGATTTATCCGTATATAAGTTATATACGGATATATCCGTAAATAATTTCTGTATATAGGTTATATACGGATTTATCTGTATATACGTTATATACAGATATATCCGTATATAATTTTCGTATGTAAGTTATATACGGATTTATCCATATATACAAATTTTTCCTTATATACGTTATATACAGATATATCCGTATATAATTTCCGTATATAAGTTATATACTGATTTATCCGTATATAAACCTAGCTACGATAGTATTATATACGGATTTTTTCCCGTATGTAATCCGTATATAACCAAGTATTATATATGAATTTTGGGTCTTATATACGGATTTTTGCTGTATGTAATTCACTTTTTTCTTGTAGTGCTAAAGGGCTACTGCAGTTGAGTGAAAAAAGGTTGGCAATTGATGTTCCTGAGCTTGAGGATCGAATTTCTAATTGCAAAGCTTGTCAATTTGGCAAGCAAAATCGAAAAGCTTTTCCAAAGGTAACATATAGAGCATCAAGGAAGCTGCAATTAATTCACACTGATGTTGCAGGTCCTCAAAGAACACCTTCATTAAAAGGTAATCTTTATTATCTTATATTTGTTGATGACTTCACCATGATATGTTGGATTTTTTTTCTTCAAGTACAAATCAGAGGTAGCTCAAATTTTTTGGAAATTCAAAGTCAAGGTTGATAATGAAACTGGTCTCAAAATTCAGAACTTGAGGTCAAACAATGGCAAGGAGTACACATATGAAAGTTTAATCAACTTTGTGAAGATTCTGGCATTGAAAATGAACTTACTACTCCTTATACCCCCACAAAAAAATGGGGTTAGTGAGAGGAGAATTAGATATATCTCGGAGATGACAAGATGCGTGCTCTATGAGAAGAATCTACCAAAAACATTTTGGGCAGAGGCAGCAGGTACAAATGTTTTTCTTCAAAATAGACTTCCCACAATGGCGTTGAAGGATCAAACACCATTTGAGGTCTGGTATGGTTACAAACCATCTCTGAAATTTCTTAAGATATTTGGTTATTTGTGCTTCACTCATGTTCCACAGCACAAGCGAGATAAGCTTGATAAAAGAGCAGTAGTAGGAATTTTTATAGGCTACAACACAGTTAGAAAAGCCTATAAAATCTTTCAACCGCAAACTGGAAAAATGGTTATTAGCAAGGATGTTCACTTTATGGAAGATGAAGAATTAAATTCAGATGATACAAAGAAGACAGATATAGCCTCTACAAATGTGAACTTCAAGTTTTCAACTTCAGACACACAAAAATGAAGATGAAAGCTGGCAAAATGAATTGGTAGATGATGCTCCTGTAAGAGGTACTAGATCACCCTCGGATATTTATGAGAGGTGGAATGTTGCTGTTTGTGAACCTGCAGATTTTGGAGCAGTAGAGAAAGATCAAAATTGGATGGCTGCAATGAAGGAGGAGTTGTCTATGATTGAGAAGAACAAAACATGGGAGCTTGTTGACAAACCCCAACGTAAAAAGGTAATTGGGGTAAAATAGGTATTTAGAACCAAGTTAAATGTTGATGGTTCAATCAATAAGCATAAAGCAATACTTGTACTTAAGGGGTATGCACAAATTTTTTGTGTTGATTATTCTGACACATTTGAACTAGTTGCCAGACTTGATACAATCATGTTACTTCTAGCTCTTTTTGCACAATTTGGCTGGAAAGTGCATCAAATGGATGTCAAATAAGCATTTCTTAATGGAATCCTTGAAGAAGAAATTTATGTTGAGCAACCTGAAGGTTTCGTTGTGAAAGGCAAAGAAGACAAAGTCTATCATTTACACAAAGCTTTGTATGGCCTAAAACAGGCCCCAAGAGCTTGGTATAGTCGAATAGATTATTATTTTCTTGGCCTTGGCTTTGAAAGAAGTCTTTCAGAATCTACGATCTATGTTAAACACAATAGCAATGAGATGCTTGTTGTTTCTCTTTATGTGGATGACCTTTTAATTACTAGGAGTAGTGCAAAATTTATTGATGAGTTTAAACTAGATATGATGTAGGCTTTTGAAATGACTGATCTTGGTCTGATGACTTATTTCCTTGGGATGGAGATCAATAAAGAAAAAGACCAGGTTTTCATTTGTCAAAAGAAATATGCAAAAAGAAATTCTAAAAAAATTCAGAATGGAGGATTGCAAAGTGACAAATACTCCTATGAATCAAAAGGAGAAGTTGTGCAAAGAAGATGGTACCGATAAAGTTGATGAAGGGTATTTTAAAAGTTTGATTGGTTGTTTGATGTATCTTACAACAACTCATCCTGACATTTTGAATGTTGTGAATATTGCGTTTAGATTTATGCATTGTGCAAGTGAACTTCATCTCAAGGCTGCAAAGAGAGTGATTCGATATGTCAAAGGAACAAGTGGTTTTGGTGTTAAATTTACAAGGAGCAAGGAGTTCAAGCTGGTTGGTTTCTCTGACAGTGATTGGGGAGGTTCTGTTGATGATATGAGGAGCACTTCAGGTCACTATTTTACTATTGGATCTGCTGTTTTTTCATGGAACTCGAAAAAGCAAGAAATAGTGGCTCAATCCACTGCTGAGGCTGAGTTTATTGCTGCAACAACTGCAGTTAATCAAGCTTTATGGCTAAGGAAGATTTTAATTGATCTTAATCTAGAGCAGAAGGAAAGTACAAATATTTGTGTAGACAATCAAGTTGCAATTGTTATCTCTCATAATCCTATGTTTCATGGAAAAACTAAACATTTTATCATCAAGTTATTCTTTCTAAGGGAAGTACAGAAACATGGAGATGTGATTCTAATTTACTGCAAAACAGAAGATCAAGTTGTAGATATCCTTTCTAAACCATTACCTACTTTCAAGTTTGAATTTTTAAGGTCAAGACTTGGTGTTTGTAACTCCTAAAGCAAGGAGGATTGTTAAGAAAATGCTTTAGGAGTTTTTATTTTTAAATTTAACTGAGTCAAAGTTTGTTCCTTATTTTTAGGATTTAGTTATTTTTAATTATGGGTTGAAGTGGTGGATTAAAATTAGGATAAAAGTGTTAGTGGGTAGTTACTTTTTTATGTTTAAATACTGTAACGTTTTCATCATTTCACAATCAATAATATTGAAGTATTTTGTTTCAGGCACGATACTGTGTTGGTTTTTTGAAAATAACAAACTGAGAGAGACTACTTGGAAGAAACCCCACTCCTGTGAATCCCTAGCAATGTGCGACTTGCACTCTTCCTTCACAGTCTCATCATTTTCCTCTAAGCAGTTGAAATCGATGACCGGAAGCTCACATTCCTCAGCGACCAACAGGAGATGGCATGGAGGCGTTTTGTCGACGGCGTGAAGGCTCCGACGAGTGTGCATGGCGTGGAGGCTTTGAGACATGTAAGGTTTCAATGAGTGTGTTTTGTGCTCTAGGATGAGAGAAAGAAATGTTGTTGCGAGACGAGATTGGAATAAATGAAATGGGGACAAGAAAGAAATGTTGTGTGGGACAAGATTGGAAGAACTGAAATAGGGACGATGGAGAGATGTTGTGCACTCTAGGACGAGAGGAAGATGTGCTCTAGGAAGACCAAAATGAAAAAAAAATGAAATGAAAGAGGGGTTTTGCACCTATTATAATAGGTGTTTTAATATCTATCATAATATGTTTTTTCCATAATTTTCATTTTTCCACTGCGTCCAACTGATTATGATAGATGGCTTTTACCTGTCATAATACATGTAGCTTTTATTACGAAAATGCCCGTGCTATACTTATTATAATAGTTTTCTTAAAATTCGTCATAACATATCTTAGTCTTATTACAAAATTGTCACGGATCAATGTATTATGATAGGTGGATTTCACCTATCATGATAGTCCGTCATGGAATCCTCTTTTTCCACTAGTGACTTCATCAATCACTTTTAACATAAAAATATCGTTTAAGCATTCACCATGAAATAGATATTAGAAAAACAATTTCAATCTCTTTTATTGAGTTTTTCCATACTTCTACAAATATGGATAGAAAGAGTTTTAATATTTTTTGTTCCTACTCGGCCTAATAGGCATATTAGAGAACATAGTTCAATAAAGCCCTTTAAACCCCTTTACTATAGAACAGTCCAATTCAATGCCTATTTTGGCCATATTTACATAATATGACTAAATCTCAATAATTTGATATGTTGGTTATTATTTATCATTTTATTACTATTTATTATATTTCTCTTATACTTTTCGTGTAAGTATTATTCTATTAGGAACATAAGTCCACAATCTATGTTAATCGATTAATACACCTAGTATTATTAGAAAATACTCACTTTCATTGATTCTAACTTTCTTATTAACTAAGTGTCGAATAATCTCTTAAAAGTGGATCATTCCTATTTAAACAATAAAGAGACTCTTTCGATACAAAAAGAGTGATTAAATCACCGTTAAGATCTCGTCACCTAAAGTTTGAGATGGATGAAGAAGCATCGGAAAGAGTTAAGGCAGTAGCGGGATGAAGTCAAGAAAGACGGGGAAGAAGGAAAGTGTGCAGTTGCTAAAGAATTGAGATTGTTGGATGGAAAAGAAAATGGGTGTATTTGATCGTTACATATTCTAATATATATGATGAAATTGTTTTTAATAAAAGTGTTTAGAAAGTATCTGAGATTATTTTATTTTTTTTATCAATTGATAGCGTAAAAATTCTTCTTCATAGTCGACAAAAATAAGGTCTATAACATATAATTCTAAAGTAGTTATATTTGACTCCTTTCAGTTTGATAAAGTCATTTTCTATTCTCGTTTATGGCGCTTGCTGAGTAGTATGTTCAGGGAAATGGGAACCCTGGGGAACTAACTATAAAAATGAAGAGGAACTTATAAGGGAAAACTGATTATGGATATAATATATAATTATTAATTGATTAGAATATCCGTAACAAGTCTTCTATAACCAAAACTATTTAAATTTATGAAAAAGAAATACTCGAATTCAATGGCAATCATTACCTCAAGCTGTTCGATATCAATTCGTTGAATTTATGTTGTTTTGAGCTTTGAATACGATTACTGAATTAATTCACCAAACTTTAAGATGGGATATGGCTATCATGATAAAGACTTTATACCAACAACTTTCCAAGTACTCCTAAAATATTCATACTTTTAAAGAGGGTAATATTCTATTGAACCTTTTAAGTGATATGACTATATTTAAATTTAAGTATTGTAAAGCTAATTAAGGTCAGATGGTGTAAACTTTTCGTATATACCATTATTCTCACATTGATAACGATCCATCATCCTTTATTTTGAACCTTAACAATTGAAGTATTTCCTCAAAAATAGCCTCGTTTTTTTTATTGGAAATTTCTAGACAAATATTTTTGCTAAATAGCTTTCAAATTTCGAAAGAGAATCACCAACGTATCTGAATATAATATTAGAAATGATCAGTAATTATCAAATATTTATTAAAATTTACCAAAAATTACAAAATTTAGTAAATTTGATTTCTTATATGATATTTCTATTAATTCTGTGGATTTTTAAAACTAACTTTACTAACAAAAACAAAAGTGATAGAAGTATGGTAAAAAAGTGTTTTCCTGGGTTTTTTTACCAAGAGCTTGAACAAGTATGTATGATAGGGCCAAATTATTATACCTGAAGCGTTTGAAAAATGTTTATTGGTGAGACTTGAACTACTCTAATTTGTTACTTGTTTAATGCGCCAACCAAACAAGATAAGGAGGTTCTTTCAACCTTATTACAGATTACCAAACCCAACAAACACCTAAGTAGTTTCCTAAACCTTAGAAAGAGACAGCAAAACAAAGAAAAATATTCCTTCTCTTTTAATCCAAACAAAATCCACCTCACTCTTAACCCTATTTTTCATTTCCTCTCTCTGTCCCTTTGTGTCCCTAAATTTCTTCATAAAACACACTTCAATGGCCAAAAAACTCAGAAAACTCTTCCCAGATGAAACAACAACCTCAAACCAAACCCAAACACAAGATTGCTATGGCTTATGTGACCCTGTTTGCCCTTACAACTGTTACACTAACCAAGACTACTTCTTATCTCCACCACCACCATTTGTTTCAACTTCAACACAAGTTAACCACATATCCTCCTATTTGATCATCCTCGGTACTCTCTTCGCTGTCATTTTTGTTGTCATAGGTTTCTACGTCATCAAACTGAAGTGCTATGCTGCATGGTGTGGGTGGAGGCTCAACGGATCCCTTCCTTCTCAATCAGACACCACCACGGAGGAGTTTCTCCATGAGAACCAAGTTGACCACCCCGTGTGGCTCATTGCCACGGTGGGGTTGCAACAATCCGTCATAAACTCCATCACGGTGTGCAAGTACAAAAGCAACGAAGGGTTGGTTGAAGGAACCGAGTGTTCGGTGTGTTTGAACGAGTTCCAAGAGGAAGAGACCTTGAGACTCTTGCCAAAGTGCAACCATGCTTTTCACATCCCTTGTATCGACACTTGGTTGAGATCACACATCAATTGTCCTCTTTGTCGTGCAGGTATTCTCTCTAACAGTGTTACTTCTGAAGCACCCGTGTCCAATTTGGAGCAAGAGAATGCGAATTTGGGAAGAAATCAAGACACCCTTATGGAAAATTCAAGGAATGAAGGCTTGTTAAACAGCAACACCGTTGCAGGGGAATCAAGTGAAGCACTAGAGTTGGTTGATGAATCAAATTCTAAGGATCGGGTGCATGACCAAACTCAGAACCATCACGTTCTGGATATTGAGATTCACGCCGAAATGCGGTCTGTTTCAACCACAGAATCTGAAATCCATCATGTTTTTGATGATCATAAGCACGATGAAACACACTTGCAAGCTGTTAATCGACGGAAGCAAGAGCAAGACGTTGATTACCACCCAAAAACGTGTAAAACAATGCGTCGTTGTTCCTCTATTGAAGAGTGTTTACATTTAAGCCCGGTATCCATGAAAAGATCATTCTCCTGCAATGGAAGGATTCTAACTTCCAGAGGTTGCATGACTCTAAACCCTATGCTCCATTCATCCCTGTTAGAATTTTAAATCTGTTAGAGATGAACATAGCCTGCCATGAGATACATATCCTTCGCAGGTTGGAGGTTGAACACTGACATGGTGTACACAGCAAATTGGGAAAGAGAAAGAGATCAATTTAATGAGGTTTGATTGTGAAGAATAAAATGTTAATTGTAATTGAAGTTTTAGCAAGTCATGCGACATTTGAAAGTAACTACGCTGTGCGCTATACCACAAATCACAATGTTCAACGGCACTGCACAACATAACAGGTTTGCTCCCACAAAAGGGAAATGAGGTACTACATTAAGTGCTCTTTTTTTTTGGTTCTACATTGTGTGTTAGTAAAAGTTTGATTTTTCTCACATGATATTGTGTTCTGTTATCATAGTCCTGCATAACAAACTGGATATGATAAAGCACAACCAGGTCATCATTATGTAATTGAAGTGGACCAAAATAAATTTGCATTGTTGTCTCTGATTACTGTTTTACAAATGTGCAAATCATAAGAACATAAGAAGAAAGCAAAGTTTTAAATTGTAAATATGATTTTTATCAGTGACAAATTATTTGGTTATGGATCATTGTGTGTCTGTAGCCCAACTAATTACTCGATTCATATTTGTGATGAATCAAAGTAAAAGTTAATAGCATTTGAGTGTTGCATGAAAATTAGAAAAAATCATGGTAATCTTGAATCGTTTAGTAGTTTTTCATGACATGTTCTGCAATTGCCGTTTCAAATTGTACAAATGCATGGAATAATTTAAAATTTTGTAACAAAAACAAACTAATATATCTCCTTATTGAACGAATATTTCTTAATTTTATTCATCATATTTACAGGTTAAATTAAAGAGAGAGAAAAACACTTCTTAGGTTAATTTAATTATTTCATTTTTCTTCTATTTCAAAAATTAATATTAATCATATTAATTTTATGTAAATAATTTGATTTTTCAATTGACTAGAAAAAATTGTTTCATTAGCGACCCTAAAAAAAATCCATTCAAAGGAAGATACACCGACACAAATACGATTAGCATTCGTGATACGTGGGCCAAACACTTATTATCCTATTCTTGAAGCTAGGAAGTTTCGGGTCGGCTTGGTAGACCGACTCTAGTAACATCTGCTTGATCCATATATACTAACACAATTTTTATATTAATTAATAATTGAAGATAGTGTCGGTCTAGCCGGTGTTTTTTTTTTCAAAAATTTATATTAGAGACAGCATATCAGTTTAGTCTAAGCTCACTTTATATATTTTTTAAAAAAAAGTTATATCAATGATACTGTTGGTTTTTTATTGGTTTTTATGAAAAAAAACACTCATGTATGTTACAAGAATATGGAAACAGTGAAAAGAGGTAGAATGTAGACACAAAAATTACCAAACATAAAAAAACTCTTATAAGGAAGAAAAGGAGTTGTGCATAAGATGGGAGTGAGTTTTAATGTTTGGTGGTTTCATCTACTTGTTCATAACTATAACTATAGTGTTGACAATGCATGAAGGGTCAATTTTATCTTTGTTGTTCCCACCATTTGATCAAAATTAATCTACACTTTTGATTTGTTTCCACCAGCATACATACAGGATTCACAATAGGAAGGTATTTTGTAGCGTTAGTTTGACTCACGCAACATTTAATACTATTTTCTTTTATTAATTTGTGCATTTAGGATGCGTTTAGCTTTCTTTTTACTTTCTTTACTTAGAGTGGATTAGATATTTATATTAGTAAAAAATTATTTACTAAAATTTTAATTAATAAAAAATGACTAAATTTTGAAATTCAATTATCATAACAGCTTCTTAACCGTTATGATTTTAAATTCAAAGAATTTGGGTATGATGACTCAATATCATGATGGTTTGTGGTATAACGTTATGGAAATGATATATATCACAACAATTTTTGACATAATCATAGTGGATGTTAGTATTTATTTTTAAACAATTTATTTACAACTTTGTTTCCTCAAAACCTCTCAAAAGTTTTAAGAAAATACAGTCATCAAACAGGTAAAATAGTTATGTAATCTTTGAACAAATTCTTAAACATTTAAATTTACTAAATTAAATGTAACTATCAACTTCCCAATTATTATAACCCACATTATTTGAACCTAGGATAATGCTTTTAAATTAATTAGTTTTTCGCCAAAAATATTCATAAATTGAAATTAAAATTAGTACATATTAAAATGAATTAGGACGTATGTTTAAATAAGATATATCATATTAGTTCATCCCAACCGCTTTTACAACCAGTTTCAATAATGGTTGTCATCCATTGCATGATGTAGTAGCCACACTCGAAGTTTTGAGTTTATTTATTGCACTACACCATAATTAAGCTCATTAGATAAACTATATGATAATACATAGTAAATGAATGATATAGTATTATAAATATCTCAAGGAATGGTCATATGAGCTATGACACTTGATCTACTACTCATTATGCTTTTATTACTAAAAATATAACAATTAATTTTAGAAAACATGTCATTGTATGTTCAGTGAGGTTTTCTTCATGTACTCCTCTAGAGGTGCATAAGTGAAAGAATGAAATTGGATGTGCAATGAGGTTCCGAAATAAGGTTGAATCCCCACACCATATTTAACAGTATTAAGAATATCCTCTCTCGATCATGAGGACTGAAAGCACCTGAGGCCTACTACTCAACTATAAAATCCTACAACAAGAAATCATATAAAATTAAAAATCTTTAAATTGAATAACAAGTTTTCAATTAAACTGTTGAAACGTGTTTCAATCCGCTCAAGTTGAAATCAAATTTCATTAGTACTAAATGTAATTAAATAGTAATATATATATATATATATATATATATATATATATATATATATATATATATATATGCTATTTTTATACATGTAGGAGACTTCTAATATTTTTAAATATTTATATTCTTTAACTTGTCTTATTTCCAAATTCGTCTTTAATTGACACATTACTCAAACATATAATAACTTTGAGGTCATTTAAAATTTATTACAATGAATATACATATTTAATGTTCAAGTAACATAATTCATTGCTGTTTTTCATTATTTGGTCTTCTTTGTAATCTCATAGCTCTCTTATGGTAGACTTGTTTTATAATTGTGACATTGTTTTTATTGTTCTATTTGAAAGTTAGTAAAAAACTTTTGAGTTTTACTAAATTCAGAGTTATGTTAACCAATATTAAATGCTCATTAGGTTTTAATATGCCGACATACGATCTATTAATGTCTCACTTAGCTTATGATTATAATTTTCACATATTAGAGTCACAAGTTATCCTCTTCCATTGTGTTTTGGTTTACTACACAATTTAATATAATAATCATATTTTCATTTTCAAGTAAGAGTGAGTTGTAAGTCTTTTTGTAACTTTTATGTTTTCAACCTTGTTCACAATCTGACAACACATATGTTTTGTTGTCTATTTTTTTTCTGTATCAAATTACAATATTTAGATTACAATTTTTTAGTTTTGGATTATGCAAGAAGTGGAATTTATCTTGAATTATGCAATATAAAACACAAATTTCAAGTTTCCAAAATTTGTATTCCAAATTATTTAATATAATATACAAATTTTACATTATAGATTATAAAATTTTAATATAACATTAACTTAAATTATAATTTTATAAATTGTTCGATTAGAAAACTTATGAATTTGTATAATTCAAAAATAACTAAAAACCACTATAAAAGTCAATTATTTGAAATTGACGGTAAAAAATAAATCCAATACTTGTCAAAACAAAACTTCGTCGTCATTTACATCTTTTACCAAAACAAAACTTTGATGTCCAAAGTAGCAAGTAACTAGTTAGTGCAAAAGAAAACCAAAAAATGGAGTTTTAAGAAGTTTAAACACATGTAAATCTTAAAGGAAAAAATGAGTATTTCCAAAAAAAAAAGTGGGGGTGTAAGAAAATACTAGGTAGTGTAAAAAGTAACACTTTAAAGAAAGGCAGCTACTCCCTCCACCACCACCGAATGCTCCTTACACCACCTCATACCAATTTTATCCTTCTCTAAAACGGATGTCAACATCCGTTTCATCTTCAACGGATGTTGACATCCGTCTATTCACATATTTTATATTTTAATTTATTATTTTTATTTTAAAAAAAAATAATAATCTTCAACGGATGTGGCGAGATCCGTTAACGGATTACCACATCCGTTTCAATAAAAAAATTTAAAAGTATTTTTGATTATTATTTAAATAATAATATATAAATTAAATTAATAATTATTATTTTATTAAATAAAATAAAATTAATTTATAAAAAATTAAGTAATAATTTTAAATTAATTAAATAATATTTATATATTAATTTAAAAACTTAAAAAAACTAAAAACTTAAAAAAAAAATCTTCAATGGACGATGTGACGAAATCCGTTAACGGATTGCCACATCCGTTTCAATAAAAAATTTTAAAAGTATTTTGATTATTATTTAAATAATAATATATAAATTAAATTAATAATTATTATTTTATTAAATAAAAAAAAATTCATTTATAAATAATTAAGTAATAATTTTAAATTAATTAAATAATATTTATATATTAATTTAAAATATAATAAATTAAAAACTTAAAATTTAAAAAGAAAAAACTTCATGAATTGCCCACATCAATTTTAATAAATTTTTAAAAACTATTTTATTATTTAAATAATAATACATAAATTAAATTAATAATAATTATTTTATTAAATAAAATAAAATTAATTTATAATTAATTAAATAATAATTTTAAAAAAATTAAATAATATTTATATATTAATTTAAAATATAATATAATAAAAAACTAAAAACTTTAAAAAGAAAAAAATTTTACGGATGTTACCGTATCCATTTTAATAAAATTTTAAAAGTATTTTAATTATTATTTAAAATAATAATATATAAATTAAATTATAATAAATATTTTATTAAATAAAATAAAATTAATTTATAAATAGTTAAGTAATAATTTTAAAAAAATTAAATAATATTTATATATTAATTTAAAAACTTAAAAGAACTAAAAACTTAAAAAAAAAAAACTAAACGGATGTGCGGATGTCCCACATCCGTTGAAGAATTTTTTCTTCAACGGATGTCGACATCCGTTCAAGAAAAAAAAAGAGGTGTAGGATATTTTAAGATATAAAGGATAATTTTGGAATTTAAAAAAAATGTGGTGATACAAGAAGCAATGTGTGGTGGTGTAGGGAGTAACACCCAAAGAAATTGGTTTTTTCTTTAATTCGTGGGCTGACAGCGTAACTTATTATTTCCTGAAATTCACCTCTCCAGAGATGAGAGGAGCTTATTTGGCATCAAAGCATGTATTTTTACCGATTTCGATTAACATTTTTAAAATACTAAAATTAGTTTTAAAAAATATATAACTATATAAATATTTTAAAAGAAATTCATTTAATTACCTTTAAATAAAGAGATTGCGAAGTTGTTAATTACCCATTTTGTTAAGATGTAAAAATTTTCAATTAAAAAAGTACACTAAAAGTAATTAAAAAATGTATTTCCTTTGTTGTGACGTTTAGTTAACAAGTTATTACCAAAATTAAAAATTAAATTAAATTTGTAGATTGTATAAAATATAAAAGTTAAATGTGTAAGAAAAATAGAACCAAATATAAAAAATTAAAGAAGAAAACTTATAGTTTTAATTATTTTAACCCGTAATACTAGTGAAAAATTAAATTTGATTAAAATTTAAATTAAAATGACTAAAGAGAAAAGGAGAAGATTACATACTTTGAGTTTTAGTTTTGATAGTGTTTCGGTAAGGATGTGGAGACCGAGATACCAACCTAACAAATCTGAGCTGCTTCTTCTTGTAATGCTATTACTATGCTGTCTCTCTCTATACTCTGCTCTCTGAGGGAAGATGGGCTAGGTACCTGCAAAGGCACTCTGACGCTCAATTCAAAAAGGGATGTGTGATAGATCAGAAGAAGAATAATTTCTTTTTTAATTCTCTTTAGGGAAAACGTACCTTTTTTTCTGATGTGTTTTGCATATTTAAAACAGTAAAATAAACCGTTTACCTTAAAATCCGGTCAGTTACTGAAGTTGACTATTTGGAAGTTGCAACTGCTAGGTCGTGTTTGATACTGAGTCAATTACTTCCGTGATTCGCGGCGTTAGCTAATATTCGTAACTGCTTATTTTAAACCGCTAAACTGTTTACTATGATATCGCTCACAATATGTCAATCGTCTTGTGTGTCGACACTAACAGGCGACTTGTCGCGTGAACACTATATGTCGCGACATCACTGTTTGTCGACCGCCAAGTGGTCAACACCAACATGTTAATGTTAGGATGCGACCGCCTTAATGATTGACGTTAAAAGATGTTCGATATATGTATGATCGTGTCATTACGATCGTAAGAAGGCTCAGCCAACGGTCATTCGGATTGCTTGTCGACTGTTGGTTGAATCAGGTATCTTACTCTAGAAATAGTAAAGGCAAACATATATCTCTGAGTTAGAATGGATAATTTATTTTTGAAAATATTGGGATTCATATAAACAACTTATTATCATTTTTGGTATCAGAATTTTGTTGTACTTGTGCGAGGATAGAAAACGTATTCGTAGCTTCTGCGTCTGCGAACTTTGTTTGATGTGATGTGATTTTGTCTTTAAGTGCGTCTTAAACATTCTTTCAAACGTATTATTCTTCTACCAAATAGACGCTCTTCCATTCTTAAAAAAATATATAACCCTAAGTATCGACTATCTCAAAACATATTTAAATAAAGAAAAGAATCATACAATTTTTATTTACAATACATTGTCTAAATAAGGCTTGTCGAATTTTGTTTTTCTATTTTGATTGTGGTAATGTTTTATTAATTATTTTCTTTGTAAATTTAAAATCAATTATTTGTTTAAGTTAATTATGTATTGCTAATTTTCTCTTCAATAAAAGTTATTAAAGATCATTAATTTTTATATTAATAAATTAATCAAAAAGCTTAAGACGATTAGGAGAAAAGGGTATTTTTAAATTATTATTAAACACAATTCATAAGCAATATAAAATTATTAAATATACCATAATAAAATAATATATAAATTACTGTTTCGATTAGGAGGAAAAAAGTTATATATTATAAATAAAACCATTTTGAATTAAACTTTGATTCTATTTTCAAAAAATATTATGTTTACTTTTTTACCATTGAGTTAGACGAAATCCAGAGAGTTAATTAAAATTAAAGCATAACCCTAGTTACATGTATGGTTAATTAATTATCTTTCAAGACTTTATGTAATTGCTGTCTCTGAAATCATTTATTTATGGTGGAAAGGTAGTTTGCTTTATGTTATGGAAACGAAATGATTGACATATTATATATTAGGAAAAGTGAGGGTAGAACATTCTGTTCCCAAATTTTTACTTTTGGTCATATCATTCGCAAAATCAAGTGGGGAACCGTTTCGAATCCTCAAGATTCGGATTTCTGCTTTTTCTTTGCCAAACTTTCCTATGCTAACTACGAACGTGTTATTAAGAGGAATTATCATAGCTAAAGTAAATACTATTTTTCTTTTATCTTTTCCATAATAATCCAGTTAGGAATTCTCGTTTGGTATATGGCTCATTAGACTGTTAATCTTAATTTGAATTATCTAATTAGTTACTTTTAAAATTAGTTGATCTAAAGATAAATCAGTCAATCTTAAATAATTAGAATTAACTTTAATATTGATAAATTTAAAAATAAAATATCATTATTTATAATTAGATTGTGATTAACTTAGTATTAATTAAAAAGTTTATTTTCAAACTTATAAATATATATTTGAAATGACAAGGTAAATAATATTATATTTATTATGTTATTAATTCTTAACTGTCAGTATTAAGTTGATTGTGACATAAGAATGTCTTTTGTAGGTAATATCTAAACGATTTAGACGAGTAAATAATTCATTACAATTTGAATGATTGATCTTAATTCTATATCTCGAAACAAGTTTGATTTTTTATAAATTTCAAAAATTACTTTTAATATTAACTCTATTTTAAGTTTAATTAATAATAAATGTTATGTATTATTGACTTCAATACTTTCAAGTCTACCGTTGTGTATAAAAAATATTTTAAGAATGTTACTTTTTACTATTCACTTGCCTAGTAAAAATATTAAACAATCAATATATTAATATTGATACAGATTAAAATTACTTAATATATGTTTTAAAATAAGGATAAAAATATGTATCATCAATATCAGGGTTTAAACTAGTTATTTCTATAGTTTAGTGCATCACAGTTTATCCCAGCAAATATTAATCATCCAATCCAACTTTAAACTAATAAAACCACTATTAGTGTGTTTGCATTACTTAAGAAAGTTTTAAATTATGGGCTCGAAGTAAAAGTTAAGCTTCTTAGTATAATATTTGTCAAAAGTATGATCTTAAAATAGAAAAAGTTAATTATTATCGTTAGAAATGTGGAAAACTTATTTAGGTCATTCGGTATTGATAAAAAAGAGTTATTATATTCTTTAACTTTCATCTTTTCTTTTGTATATCACATACACAGGGTAAACATTATATACTTTTTTTCTGTAATGGCTAGTTATTCATTCTATATGATATTTATATTTTAAGAATTCTTACTCCGCAAATGTCATTAAATTTTCCTTCTATAAATACATTTGCACAACAAATATCATACTACACTTTCCAATATTAACATCAATATTATTAAATTCGGGTAAATTGGATGCTGAGTTATTTTTTCAAAACAAAATTAAAATAATGTAAAATTATTTTTATCTTTTTTATTAAATAAATATTAGAATTTAATTAAAATAAATATTTAAAATAAAAAGTTCAATGATTTAATCTTATTCAATTTTATTATTTATTGATTTTCTTCAATCATTCTGTATATATTTCATTACATTCATTATTTTCATTCACATCCATAAAATTTTCACCCTCATTTGTTATTTACATTAATCTATTTTATCTCATCTTTTTCATCTACACACATCTAGTTTATCTATATTTTCTTTCTCATCTCCTTAATATATTTTTCTTCTCATCTTCTTCGTTTATACTCATCTCCTTTGTTAATATTCATCTCCTTCATTCTCATTCATCTTCTTCATATCCATCTATTATAATTTTTTTTATATTATTTAAAAATGGAGATACCATATAATATTTTTTAAGTTGTTATCATTAGCATCGATTAAGCAACACAAATTAAATTAATATTAAGAATATATTTTATTTAACGCCCACTTAGCCACCCTTAAATAAGACTACTGTAAAAAAATGATTAAAAAAACAAAGTAGAGGGAAAATGTAATCTAAAATATATTAATTTAAAAGTTCAAGAATAGGTTAAAAATAATGAATATAACAATCGAATAAATCATGATTGATTTGACTGAGATATAACATTCAACTAAGCAAGCACATTTAAGAAAAATAATTGGTTTGTTGAAATTATGAAACTTTTGTTAATTGGTTTTGTTTAAGCTATTGAGTTTTCAAGGTTTTCTTTCTACCAAAATTTATGAGCTGGCAAATATAACTCCATTGAACATGACACGAATGAAGAAATAAGAGGTAAGAACGCCCTTTGGAAAACCACTTAAGATTAAGCTAGGTATGCCTTTATAGCTCTCTCTTTTTCCCCTAAAGTGCCAACAAAAATCTAATGGATCTTTTATGCCATTGATTTGAAACTTTATTAAATAATTTTATAGACACAATTCATTTTTATTATTATTTTTGGCTTTGTATATATATAGATGTATTCAAAGCAGTAAGGGAGGCCATTCTGCATGAACTATAATCAATTAACAAAGGCATACGCGTACATGGTATTGTGTTGGTTACCCAAATCTATGGGCATACTTATACAGGGTCACGTTGTATTCAAACTCAAAATAAAAGGAAACAATGAATCTTTGTTGAAATGGACGTATACCCTAATATTCTATTCCTAGCAAGATACAAAAGTGGGCCAATTTAATTAATAAAAGAAACATCATGGACCAATAGCACGTTCAAGAAGCACCAAGTCATCATTCTACAAATAAGGAATTTAAGTTTAGGATGAGCAGTCTCACATAGAGGAGATGAGTTCCTAGATCATTTGAAGAAGACGGGTTAAAAGTATATAAATTGAGTGCAAATTGTCTTACATATCGGTTTTATAGGAATGAGCTATATTTAAATTTTTTTCTTAAAAGTTATGTGTATAATATAATGAGAAAAACTAAAAAAAATCATCTTTGTATTATATAATGCTATTATTTTGGACCAAGGTCACAGGGATGATATATGAGATCAAGTTCATCATGATCACAACTATAGTAATTATGAGTAGTGATCATATCAGTCTAAGCTTATCAACATTATGTCAACCTTGAAAAACATAATAATGAACCTATTTCACTAGTGCAGCGAGGGGCTTTTATCGCGGTTCATTTTCACTATACGTCGCGGTTCTTGAACCGCGGCATATTCAGCCGCGGTAGTAAGTCAGACACTTTATGCCGCGGTTCTAACCGCGGTATATAGATTGCGGAATATGCCGCGGTTGTCTAGGGAACCGCTGCCTAAATTCATTTTTTTTAAAAAATAAAAATAAAAAATGCACTATATGCCGCGGTTCAACCGCGGCATATAGGCTGAAGCATATGCCGCGGTTAGTCTCAAAACCGCGGCCATATGTCTCGTTTTTAAAAAAAAACGAAGCACTATATGCCGCGGTTGTGGTTAGAACCGCGGCATATTCCCCTGCAGTTTTTTAAAATTGCAGGTCTGTTTTTGTGATATCCACTACCACAAAAACAGACCTGCATATAAAAACATGTACAGAAATTCAATTTCAACATAACAAACACATGTTCAAATGTATTTCAACATCAAATAAAGTACAGAGTCTAAGAAAATTCTATCTAATCAAATGCATTGTTTAAATCTAAATCTAAGAGCTATTGTATAATCTAACTATATACTTCGCAGCAGCGTTCCTAATGAATAATAGTGACTTCTCAGGAACTGGTGTAGTAGTCTTGAATCTCTGCAAAAGACAATTCATTTTAATTAGTGTATATGAATTCAACATTTGTTAAAAAATCAAAATTTGTTAAAGTTAAATATTACCGTTTCCCAGCTTCTTGTGATGTGAGAACGAACATTATGGGTCATCCAATACATTACATAGTATCCACACTCATATGACCCATTTTGTCTGTTACACTACAATATATCATCACAGTTGATAATAGTTAGTGAATAACATTTGTTATAAAACAATTATAACAAAGTATGACTTTAGCATATGTCAAACCTTGAGAGAAATCCAAGCAATCTTTCTACTCTTAACAATTGATCTCTGATAATGACCAATTTTACGTCATTATCCAACATCAAATTGATGGAAATTGTCAACTCTTCCTTTACTTCTAGTCTTGTTTAACTCAATTTCTTGTTTTTTTGTAAGTGATTACATCATAAGTTGTAATTAGCCCATTTGTTGGCTAATCCCCATTCAAAGAATCTGGAAGAAGCTACTCACCAAAGAACATTTCCAAAACCCAAGAAAAGAGAGAAGAGTAGCTGAAAAGATGAAGAACCAGGCCTGCTGCAGAGAGTCACGCCGGGCGCCTACTGACCTAGGCGGCGCCGGGCGTGACAATGCTGACCGAGGGCGCGCCTGGCGCCTGTCTGTCGGGCCGCCGGGCGTGACTTTTGCTGATGTGGCAGAAACGGCTTATTTAGTTCTGGAATGCGAAGGGTTTGGCATCTTTGGCAGCCCAGACGCGATTTCTACACCTTGGAGCAGCTGGAGGCGATCTTGGAGCTGTGGAAACACTTCTCCTTCCACCTTGGGTCTTCTCCCTTCTTCCATTTCATCAATTTGTAAGATCAAGCTCTCCATGACAATGGAGAGCTAGTTTCATTATTGTTGGGGGTTGATGTAATCACGGATCTTTTGTGCTAATTACAGTTGAATTGATTAAGTATTTGTCTATTCCATTGATTTCTAGTGTTTAATTCCTTCTCTTAAAGCTTGTGATGTTGTGTTCCACCATTGCATGATTCTAGGGTTTGCTTGATATTGGGAAATGTTGTGTAAATCTGAAATTGGATTAAATACCTAAGGGAAATTGTATCTAGGGATAGAACTTGGACCTTTGGTTGTCTTAAATCTCAACTCTTAAAGCGGATGAACTTGTTAAAGTTTCTAAGGAATTAGAGTTTAAGAAGTAAGTCTAGGCTCCTTCTACCAAGGGATTGGGTTGGAGTAATTTAGTTGATTGACATTGGATAATTAATGGAAAGAAAGTGAATTGTATGCGCAAAAGTGAAGTAGAAGAAATCATACCCCCAACAATACCATTTCATACCATTTCTAATCACTCGCATTTCTAACGTTTAAGTTATCAAAGATCAACTTTTATCATTCCCGCATTATCTTTACTTTAATCGTATCAAAACCACAAAAATATGGAATCATTCTTTAGTCTAAATTAGTTAGTTATTATACGATTGTCTAGGACACGAGTCTCTTGGGAAACGATATCCGGTCTTACCGGTTTTATTACTTGAACGATTTGGTACACTTGCCAAAGCCACAACAAGTTTTTGGCGCCGTTGCCGGGGACCCGTGTTAAAACTAGACTTTTGTGTGATTTTTAACCGATTTAGGCTTTATCTTTTTGTGTATAATTTTCTATTTTGTTGTAAGTATTATCTTTATTTTCGGGCTAACTTGTGGTACGAGTTTGGTTGTTTTTTAGTGTATGCAGGGAAACATCCGTACAAGGAGGACTGTGTCATCTGAACCACTCCTTGTGGACCCTGAGATTGATTTAGCAGCTAGAAGGAACAATAGTGACACTAGGAAACGAAAAGCTCTAGCAGCACAAGCCGCTCTTGAATCCTCAACTTCTTTCAACAATCAAATCATAGAATCTTTTGATTCTTCTTCTGTGAACGGGATGGCTGGCGCAGGACCACCTCCAAGGAGAACCATAGGGGACTCAATCACTTATACAAGCCCGAGAAATTTCTCTAGCATTGTGAGGCCCACTATGGGTGACAAGTTGGCAGAAATGAAGCCTGCTCTACTCCAGCTCATCAGTTCAAACCAATTCTCTGGCCTGGACAATGAAGACCCCCATGCTCATTTGGTCACTTTCTATGAGCTATGTGGTACTATGGGTGTACAAGGGGAGGATGAAGAAGCATTGTACATGAGACTCTTCCCATTTTCTCTGAATGGAAAAGCAAAGGCTTGGCTCCAGTCACAGCCTAATCAAAGTCTTACAAGCTGGGAAGATGTGGAACACAAATTTCTAGCACGCTTCTTTCCACCATCAAAGAGCACAGAGGTGAAGGCTGCCATTGCTACCTTCGTACAAGGAGTAGATGAACCACTTTGTGAAGCCTGGGAAAGATTTAAATCCTTATTGAGAAAGTGTCCCAGCCATGGATTCAGTCTAGAAATGCAAGTGCAAACTTTCTGTAATGGTTTGCAACCTCATACAAAGATGATATTAGACGCATCCTTTGGTGGTTCAGTTCTATTCAAGACTGCTGATGAAGCCATTGCTGTGATAGAAAATATGGCTTCCACTGATTTGAGGAGCCAACATGGGAGAAATCCAGCACAGAGGAGAGGAGTTTATGAACTGAGTGCCCAGGATGCTTTACTTGCACAGAATAAGCTTCTGGCTCAACAAATGGAACTCTTAACTCAACATATGGCCAAACTACCTCAGCAGTTACAAGCAATGCAAGCTCAACCTCAACCACATCATCAAGTAATGAGATGTGATTTCTGTGGAGATAACCACCCCAACGGCCATTGTCAAAGTCCTAGTACGTCCCAACCTGAAGAAGTCAATTATATGGGAAATCAAGGACGGCAACACTTCTTCAACAATCATTTCCCTAATCCTTCCAATCAAGGGTGGAGACAAAATCAAGAAGCTTCTAGCAGTAAAAATCCGTATCAACCTGCCCAGCATTATCAACCTCAAAATGATCGGACTTCAAAGCTAGAAGACACATTGCAGATGTTTATGCAGCAGTCCATTCAAAACCAGAAAAACACTGATGCATCCATAAAGAACCTGGAAGTGCAAGTTGGTCAATTGGCTAAGCAATTAGCAAACCAACAAGGTGGACATTTTACTGCAAACACTCAAGCCAACCCGAAGGAGGAGTGTAATGTAATATTCACAAGAAGTGGGAAAGAGGTTGGAAGAAAAGAAGAAGAAGAAGAAAAGCCAGAAGAAGAAGATCAGAAAGAAAATGAAGAAGAAGAAGACATGGTTGGAAGAGAAGAAGAGAATAAAAAGAAAGAAAAAGAGAAAAATCAAAAAGAGAAAGAGATTGTGAAACACCTTCCTTACCCAAAAATCCCATCTACTAAAGGGAAGGAGAAACAGTTGGCTCGGTTCAAGCAAATATTTGATCAACTTGAGATTACCATGCCATTGACCGAAGCACTACAACAAATTCCTGCCTACGCAAAGTACATGAAGCAAATCCTCAACAAGAAGAATAAGTATTTAGATGAGGAAACAATTGAAGTGCAAGGGAATTGTAGTGCCATCATGCAGAAAACCCTTCCTCCCAAATTTAAAGATCCAGGGAGTTTCACCATTCCATGCACAATTGGAAATCATGATATAGGTAGAGCTCTCGTTGACTTGGGAGCTAGCATCAATCTGATACCCCTATCTATGCTTAAGAAGATTGGTGGTCTTGAAGTCAAGCCTACGAGAATGATGTTGCAACTGGCAGATAGATCCATCAAGTACCCATATGGTGTAGTGGAAGATGTGGTGATCAAAATAGATAAACTCCATTTCCCGGTGGATTTTGTAGTTATGGACATGGAGGAATCTGCAGATATACCACTCATCCTTGGAAGACCTTTCATGAAGACAGCCAAAGTTGTCATTCATGTGGAAGAAGGAACAGTGAAATTGAAAGACCAAGATGAGGAGGTGACTTTCAACGTCTTTGGGGTTGAGCAGCAAAATCATGAAAAAGAGACTAGTCTTGAAGCTACAGATGAACTTCTATCAATTACTAGTCTAACAGAGCAAGCTGCCAAGTTGGTCAAGAGGAGCTTCAGCTGTTTATCCCCAAGAGTAAAGGGAGAGGAAGAAGAAAAAGAAGAAGAACTAGTCCACCAAAATTCTGTGATAGCAAGCGATGAGCCTAAACCTGGCAAACCAGTGAAATTCAAGAATAGGTTATGGGTCATCAAGAACATCAAGATAAATGGAGTACTTGAGATAGAGGCTCCATATTCTAGGAGAGTTAAATTGGTGACTAGGAAATTGCTGAGATGTTGGTGTCATGACAAGAAGAAGCATTCCAACATCAAAAATCAAACTTGAGCTTAATGGTGTCAAGCTAATGACGTTAAACAAGCGCTTACTGGGAGGCAACCCAGCGTTCTACCCCTTTTCTCTTGTGTGATTTTAATTCTTGAGTGTTGTTTGATTAGTTGATGGTTTGTTTTAGTGTGTGGTGTGATTTAATTGTTTTTGAAGCATGTTTGTGTGAGGAACAACCAAGGTGATTTGTAGAGTTGATTGTTAAATTTGTGAAGGCTATAGTGAATTGATGTGAATAGGAGATGTGAAACTGTTTTGGCTATTTTCTGGGCTGTTTTTACATGATTTCAAATTACCTTACGCAAGCCAAAAGCCAAAAGTGTTGCCTAATTTGTGGAATTTTAAAGTTTTAAAAGAATGACTTCAATTTGTCACTTGAATGCTCAAATTCAATTCCTTAGGTTTTGAGCACGTTTGGTTAATGGTAATATGAGATTCTGGAGCATTGCAAGTGATTTGAAGTTCAAATTCTCAAAAACCCGTGTTAGGTAACTTGAAAAACCAGTTTCTGCATAATTCTGCAGAAACTCACGCCCGGCGCCGCAAGCACTAGGGGCGCCCGGCGCAGGCTCGTCCAGCTTAGCCACACATTTCTCAGATTCAGCATCTGGCTGGGTCACGATCTCACGCCCGGCGCCGCATGACCTAACAGGCGCCCGGCGCGACTTCTGCAGCAGATTTTTTCACTTAAGTCTGAGTGCACAGTGGTGAGGCCCAAATTAAAATACCCTAACCCTAAACCCACACCCAACCTCTGCCCACTCTCATGCACCTTCTCACTCACTCCCTCTTCTCTCCTCCTCACGGTTTCACTCTTCTCCACTCCATATCATCACAATCAAATTCCTTCTCACAAATTCTCAACCCACACATCCATTCTTCCTTCCTCACTCTCGGCTTTCTCCACCCATGCACTTCCCCAATTCAAAAATCTCCACACCAAGCAATCACCATCTCTGCACTTCAAGTAGGCTTTTCATTCTTTGTTTTGTTATAACCTTCACAATGCTTTGTTTTGGTTGTTCATCATTTAGTTGGTTTTGATTTTTTGACCTAGGGTAGTTTAATTCAATTCAATTTGCATGTTGTATGATATAGCTGCAGTGTTGTAATACTATCAGTGCTTTCATTGAACATACACACACACGCACAGTGGTTAGAATGCAGAATCTGGGTTTACCCCAAACCTGCATGTCGCGCCCGGCGCCTCCTGACCTAGGCGGCGCCCGGCGCGACTTTCCCTGCCCAGTTTTGTTGTTTGTTGTGATGTGTCCTGCAGCTTGCGTGTTATGCTTCATTGTTCATTGTTATGAAATTTTGACTGAACTGTGATTAAATCTGAGTTTGAGCTATTTAAAGTTTGAAAACATGTGTTGATTCATGAGAATTTGTGCTTGTACCTTGACTTGTGATGATTGATTTATTAAATGCTGCATGTTGCATGAGCTTAAGCTTATTTCAATGTCTGGATACTGAGCTCGCAGCTACGAGGCCATAACCACAATCTGCACAAACTTCTGTCACGCCCGGCGCCTACTGACTTGTGCGGCGCCCGGCGTGACCACCCTTGACAGCAACTAGAATTTTTGTTGTTTTCCTGCTTTGGCTTCATTTCTTCACTGATCAGGGCTTTTCTTTGATATGTTTTGACTGTGTGGTTTGTGTGCATACCATTGACAGCATTTGGTACATCATGCTGTAAGCTAATGATGAATTTACTCATGAATCTAAACACATTTATCTTCTTGAACTCTACCTTATTTTGCAGCTATGGCTTCTTCATCTGGGTTTAAGCGAACCAAGACTACTGCTGGTCTTAGGGAAAACAAAAGGAAGGAGAAGATATTTTCTGCTATCTTCTTAACCCCAGAACATAAGAAGCACTTCTCCAATGTTCAGAGCAGAAAACTCTTAATGGAGAGAAAAGTAACCCTCCTCCCTCAAGATGTGCCAGAATTCTCCAATGAGATTGTGGAGAGACAATGGAGCTCTTTATGCACGTACCCAGAGCCCGCCAATATTGCAGTTGTCCAGGAGTTTTATGCCAATGCTAAATCCTTCTCTCCGGACTCAGAACCTTTCTGGAGCTATGTGCGTGGTCAGCGGATATCATTTAGTGCTGACGCTATTAATGAGTTCCTAAACACAGAGTGGGAAGATGATGATGAGCTATGCGGTTACGCCGAGCTGATGGCGACTGAGTTGGATTATGAAGAGATTGAACAGACCATATGTATTCCAGGAGGATCATTTCAACGAAATAGGCAGCAGCAACCTCTTCATATCAAAAGAGTACACCTGCATTCTCTCAGCCGCCTATGGATGCCTCTGGTGCATTCCAACATATCACCGTGCACGCATGTCTCTGACATCACGGTTAACAGAGCGGTCCTCCTCTATGCCATTCTCACTGGACGCTCTGTAAACTTGGGGCAGCTAATCGCAAATGAGATACGCAACTGTGCGAACTCCACAAAAGCCCCCCTTGGACATCCCTCTCTTATCACCCATCTCTGCAAACAAGAAGAAGTGGACATCACTATTCCACCATTCGAGCATCCTAGGAAACCTATTGATATGGGGTATTATACCCAATTTTGTTTGGATGCAGATGATGGAGCTGCCAGTCCACCACCGAGATCGCCGAGGAGACATGCCAGACAGCGACCTATCCCCAGACGTCCTCAGCCACCACCACCAGCACCTCCGTCCGATCCTTACCAGATGATGGACATGAGACTCGCACTGATTGACTCAAAGTTGGAGGCGGTGAACCGGATTGGCCAGGCGCATGCAGAGATGATGAGGCATGTTTATGGAGCATCCCATCCAGGTTTTATGACATCGGACCAGTACAGCACCTTCGTTGCTTGGCCTGGGGACCAGTCCTTTCCTTCTGGGGGGGTAGACCTCAGGATGGCACTGCTGCTATGGATGAGGACGATGATGACGACGAGGAGGAGGACGATGATGAAGCAGATGAGGAGGACTCAGACTGATTGATGGGCCATCACAGCAGTAGTCGACTTTCTTTTTTTTTCCTCCTTTCTTTTTCAATCTTTTTGTTACTTTTAGACCCCTTTTATTTTTTTGAAGTTTTTATGTGTAGAACCTTTTCATGAACATCTTCTATGCATTTGGTTTGACAGTATGAGTTAATGATGTGTGGAAATCTGGTTGTTTTGCTTTCTTTATGTGATTGAATGTGTGGAAATAGTTGAGTTAATTGAGCATTGATTGTGGATGTCTTCACTGAGTTATGATAATGCTTGGGGAGTCAATTGCAGTCAATATTCATGACATTGTGTTAGCAAAGTATGGAATCTTAATTAACAGGGTGAGAATTTATGCCTCAGATTTTTCTTTTACGTGCGAATGCTATCATGCTAGATCACAATTGATTTTGCCTGACTTTCTATGATTTGAACTATTTACTTGCTTGTTGAATTTGATCAAGGCATTCTTTTCTCACCTTACACATACATTAGCCATTCAACCATAAATGTAAAAAGATCTTGCCTCTTTGTACCTTAAACATATTGAAAATTCCCTGAACCTTGTACCTTGAGCTGAGTAGAACATGCATCTGCATTACAGGAGAACAATCCAAGTTTGGGGGGGGAAATATGGTGTATTGAGAATAAGACAAAGATGGAAAAGTAAGAAAAAGAGAAAAAGAAAAGTACTGAATGAAAAACAGTTGGGTGTAAGTTTGAAATTGGTAATGATGTATGAGGAGCAAGAGAAAAGCTTATATGAATGACGTGAATTATGTAATCTCTCAGCTCAAGAACCTTTGATTTCCAGAAAAACCATGATTCTTTCTTAGCCCAACCACAATACAAGCCAATCAAAGTCCTTGTGATATCAACTTGCTTGTAAATTATTTTGAATTGATTGAAACGAAAGGCAAAGTTAAATTGTGTGATAATATGATTGTAGAGTGAGCTTTATACACCCATATACACCAGTGCATCAGAGTGAAACACTTTCCGGGTGAGGATTGATTCCATACATCATGTGAAACACTCTGTCATGTTTGTTGATTTCTTTTCACCCTTTGCATTGTAATCATAATTGTTGACAGGTGAACAACACTGTTGTGCTTGATTGATGAAAGCTGTATATATCCATTATGTTCTTTCCATTAGATGCAAACATAGGATTTTTACTTCATGAGCTTAAAGGACATTTCAAATTTGAAACCAATGCATTGGAATGTTTGTATCTTAGGATAGTTTACCTTTTGCTTGAGGACAAGCAAGGTTCTAAGTTTGGGGGAGTTGATAATGACCAATTTTACGTCATTATCCAACATCAAATTGATGGAAATTGTCAACTCTTCCTTTACTTCTAGTCTTGTTTAACTCAATTTCTTGTTTTTTTGTAAGTGATTACATCATAAGTTGTAATTAGCCCATTTGTTGGCTAATCCCCATTCAAAGAATCTGGAAGAAGCTACTCACCAAAGAACATTTCCAAAACCCAAGAAAAGAGAGAAGAGTAGCTGAAAAGATGAAGAACCAGGCCTGCTGCAGAGAGTCACGCCGGGCGCCTACTGACCTAGGCGGCGCCGGGCGTGACAATGCTGACCGAGGGCGCGCCTGGCGCCTGTCTGTCGGGCCGCCGGGCGTGACTTTTGCTGATGTGGCAGAAACGGCTTATTTAGTTCTGGAACGCGAAGGGTTTGGCATCTTTGGCAGCCCAGACGCGATTTCTACACCTTGGAGCAGCTGGAGGCGATCTTGGAGCTGTGGAAACACTTGTCCTTCCACCTTGGGTCTTCTCCCTTCTTCCATTTCATCAATTTGTAAGATCAAGCTCTCCATGACAATGGAGAGCTAGTTTCATTATTGTTGGGGGTTGATGTAATCACGGATCTTTTGTGCTAATTACAGTTGAATTGATTAAGTATTTGTCTATTCCATTGATTTCTAGTGTTTAATTCCTTCTCTTAAAGCTTGTGATGTTGTGTTCCACCATTGCATGATTCTAGGGTTTGCTTGATATTGGGAAATGTTGTGTAAATCTGAAATTGGATTAAATACCTAAGGGAAATTGTATCTAGGGATAGAACTTGGACCTTTGGTTGTCTTAAATCTCAACTCTTAAAGCGGATGAACTTGTTAAAGTTTCTAAGGAATTAGAGTTTAAGAAGTAAGTCTAGGCTCCTTCTACCAAGGGATTGGGTTGGAGTAATTTAGTTGATTGACATTGGATAATTAATGGAAAGAAAGTGAATTGTATGCGCAAAAGTGAAGTAGAAGAAATCATACCCCCAACAATACCATTTCATACCATTTCTAATCACTCGCATTTCTAACGTTTAAGTTATCAAAGATCAACTTTTATCATTCCCGCATTATCTTTACTTTAATCATATCAAAACCACAAAAATATGGAATCATTCTTTAGTCTAAATTAGTTAGTTATTATACGATTGTCTAGGACACGAGTCTCTTGGAAAACGATATCCGGTCTTACCGGTTTTATTACTTGAACGATTTGGTACACTTGCCAAAGCCACAACAATCTCCCGTCTATCATCATACTTGCTGGAATAGAACTGTATATAAAAAAAAGGTTTTAGCATTCAGTTATATAACAAAGAAAGTCCAAACATTGAGGTTCTTACCAATCAATTGCTTGTTTGAGTTGTGTGGGAGGAGGCCTGTGCAATGAGCAGAACCACAAAGCATAGTTGTCTTGCACAGACATAACAAGAAGTTGCCAATGGCGCCTGAAATTCATAATAACGTAACTATTAAATATTAAAATCACATATGGAACATTATTATGTTAACAAAGTTTACTTACCCGGATATATAAGGCAAAAAGTATATTTTCTTGCCCCTTCCAAAACTTCTTATCAGACTCATGTTGATATGGTCAAAATCATTTGATTCATGAATATCTTGGGGATCAATGAATCCATAATCATCAGAACGCCCCAACTTATTAGTGACCCCAGACATATACCTGAAATCAAAAATTAACTTTGATATAAGGGTACTTGATATATAAATCAATTTTATATATAAATAATTGGTCATATACTTACATCGTCCATAGTTGAATAATTGAAATATTCAACTCTTGTGTTCCCGACGCAAGCTCACGGACATCTTGGCTATTAAGGTATATTGGGACCTCAGAGCCATGCCCAAATACATTAGCATCATACTCAACCTCCAAAGGCTTATCATCAAGGATGTCAGCAAGTAGATGCAATGAAGAAAGAGGGTCATCCTCAGATAGAGGAATCTTCTGTTGTGCCTGCGTCTGTTGTTACATGAAAAGATAAGATAAGTTTTGACATAAAAAACCTTTAAAATTGAGAAGTGTAAAGAAGAATTTCATACCGAGGGGTCAGGAACTGGTTTAACCAAAAATTTAGGCCAAGTGATAAACGACTTATATGCTTGTTCCACAGTGAAAATCTCTTCCGTGGACAGTGGAACCGAGGCATCTGGCATGATCATTTCATCCACTGAGACCTTCACCTCATCCTCTAATAGTTGCATACCATGACATACAGTCGCTGACCTAAACTCTGTTCCACGAGCTACCAGCACCATCTCAGTATCTTCTAAAATGTATAGCAGACATGGACTACCATCGTCCATGTCATCCTCTGGGATGGCTGATGCGGAACAACTTCCTTTGCCGCTTCTCCCTGTCAGAGTATATGTTAGATTATACAAGAGATAGAAATAATTGCACATTAATGTTTACTAAGTTTACCTGTGGGAGGGGGAGGGATAACATGTTCCTCTATAGGAGACTGCACCGGGCGCATGCTCTGAAACTGCTCCTGGTATAGCATCTGGAATTCAGCCCTCACCTCGGCCCTTATCTCCTGCATAAGGTCTTGTCGGACCTTTTTTGTGATCTCTTCTGTCATCCTTTGTGTATCGCTGTATGAATATGAAGGCTGACGAGAAGAGCTCCCAAAATAATCTGTAATTCCTACTCCAGGACCTGCAGCACGTACACGTCCAGGGTGCTCAGGTCGTCCAATTGCAGCAGCAAGAATATCCTGGCGACCCTCTGGAGTGAATTGGCCTTGGGAGCTCTGCTCAACCAAGGCGTCCTGTAACATTACAAAACACCATTATTCTTTAAATAGTTTAATGTAGTATGTATAATGACAATATTTATTATTTTAGGAACAGTGATAACTTACAATTCTTTCAGAAATCTCTTGTGCAGTGTCGGAAGAGTAGGTGCCCGATGGTCGCATACGGGCCAACTTCTATTTCTCATGTCTAGACGATGGAGAAGGAGGCTGAGGAGGGCTACCACTCTGAGATGGTGGTATAGCATCTGCCTTTTGCTTGAGGATTTTCTCCTCAAGCTTCCTATACCCACCACGAGATAATAGGTGGGGGTTTTTGTTCTTAGCACTTGTTCCTTGTGCTTTGCTTCTAATTGCCTGTCACATACACATTAATTAATCAGTTCATATGATATATATTTGTTAATAAGGAATTGAATAATATGAACTACACTAACCTGCCATTCCTCTGACATCCGACTCTCTTTAAAAAGCCGCCAAGTCTCCTCATCAATGGACTTATATGAACTACATGGACTTTTATGTTAAGGTGTCCAAAGATGTACCTTGATGTCAACTTGCTTTTAAAGTTTCTGAAATTTTCTGCAACAGTTGACAAACACTTATTTCTAAGTGTTGGGACATTTGGAATGTCAAATGTCATCTGAAAAAAACATAATAAAGTTGTATAAGTACAAAATTATCAATATAAACAAATTTTAATTCAAATGCTATTAACTAACTTACCAATATATCTTGCCAAATAATGTTCCGATCACCCTCGGACACATGATCAAAAGATGGAATGAGAATGCTAATCCTATCACGTGCCACTACTCCAAGGTATGATCGGAAGTCATCTGCATGGGGGCCAGTTGCCACACCCGTGGTGACATTCACATTCACCGGAGTTCTTTCACCACTATTTTTCCTTATTAATAGTTGTTTCATCCTAGTGGGTCCTCTAGTGGATCTGGTTGGGGGAGCCTCATCCCCTGAAGAATGTGGATGATCAGCCATATATCTGTCAAAATAAATAACAACATTAAATTTTCTTTCAAGACTTATGTAATATCATATAAATTAACAAAACATGTAATAGTACAGAAATTGAAAATTCATACATAAAGATATGGATTCATCATATGTATATTCCCTCATCATGATCTGACCGAATATCATGTACATCATCGTCAACTACAGATTGGTCATCCAAATTTGTTGTAGTTTGAAATGAATGGTTGTCAGCAATATCAATATTAATCAGATTGTCTTCGTTAACTTCAATTTGTTTTTTGCCTTGAAGAGCAACATACCAATGGTCAGACGCAGGATCTTTGACATAAAAAACTTGAGATGCTTGATGTACCATGATAAACGGTTCGTCTCGATAACCCACCTTGCGAAAATCAACCAGTGTCATACCCGAGTCATCTATTTTCACACCACTCTTATTGTCAAACCACTTACACTTGAACAATGGAACAGAAAACTTGGTGTAATCAACCTCCCATATCTCTTCTATTATACCATAATATCTCATTGATCCAAGTACAGGAGATTGATCTTTTGATGTGGAAAATTGAAGTGACTCAGCTTCTAAACTGACTCCACTATTTTGTACTGTGCTTTTATCATCCAAAGTCTTCGTATAGAATGTGCAATTATTGACTTCATAACCTGTACAACACACGACATCAAACTTCAAACCATTTGCAAGCCACAATAAAGTTTCAGAAGAATGTGGCTCTTTGTCAATTTCAGATTTGAACCAAGACATAAATGTTTTGTTATGCTCCATCAATTGCCATTTCTCTGATTGTCTTGGATTTTTATTCTTAACAATGGCTTTGTGTGCCTCCAAAAAAGGGATCACCTCATCTGTGTTGTTCAATATATAAAGATGCGCTTGCAACAATTCTTCGCGATCTTTTGTCACCACATTGACACCTCGGATGCTTTTACTTGTAGAAAATTTATTCAACCATGCTGTGCGAGGAACTCCTATTGGATTAGTTGATGTCATGTAATCTGAACAAAACTCGATACTTTCTTCAGCAATATACCTTTCAATCATCGAACCTTCAGGACGATATGGATTTTTAACGTACCCTTTCAAAATCTTCATATAACGCTCAATAGGATACATCCATCTTAAGTATACCGGTCCGCACAGCTTGATTTCTCTAACCAAATGAACAAGTAAATGTACCATGATGTCAAAAAAAGATGGAGGGAAAAACATCTCTAGTTGACACAAGATGATAACAATCTCGCCTTGAAGTTCATCTAACTTTGTAGGATCGATGACTTTACTACATATTGACGAGAAAAATGAACACAACCTGTTTATGGTGTGCCTAACATTTTTGGGCAAAATTCCACGAATAGCCACCGGTAACAACTGTTGCATTAAGACGTGACAATCGTGAGACTTCATGCCAACAAGCTTTAAGTCCTGCATTGACACTAAACTCTTCATATTTGAAGAGTATCCTTGTGGTACTTTGATACTCTTTAAACATACACAAAAACTTATCTTCTCTTGTCTAGACATTGTGTAACATGCAGGGGGCAAATAAGTACGTTTACCAATCTCCTTGGGTGCCAACTCTTCTCGGATATTCATGTCAACCAAATCCAAACGAGCATTCACTCCATCTTTTGTCTTTCCCTGAATGTTGAGTAATGTACCAATCAAGCTATCACACACATTCTTTTCTACATGCATCACATCTATGCAATGTCGAACATCTAACTTTGACCAATATGGAAGATCAAAGAATATTGATTTCTTCTTCCAAGGGGTCATTACAGATGACTTCTTCGATGTTTTCCCAAATACATGATGTATTTTATTAACTTTTTGAAGAACTTCAAGGCCAGTAAGTGGATTTGGTGCTTCGTCCCTCTCTTGATCTCCATTGAATGCTTTTTTTAACCTTCGATATGGATGATTACGTTTTAGAAATCTCCGATGACGCAGATACACCGTCTTTCTTCCATGTTTCAATTGATGAGCTGCAGTGTTTTCTTCACATATAGGACACGCTTTATGACCCTTGACACTGTATCCTGACAAATTACCATAAGCAGGAAAGTCATTAATGGTGCAAAATAACATTGCACGCATCATAAAAGTCTCTGAAGCGAATGCATCAAATATTTCAACCCCATCAACCCACAAAACCTTCAAGTCTTCAACTAGTGGGCTTAGATAAACATCTATGTCATTTCCAGGCTGCTTTGGACCAGATATCATCATAGACAACATCATGTACTTCCTCTTCATGCACAATGCAGGAGATAAGTTGTAAATTATCAATATAACTGGCCAACAACTGTGATTGGTACTCAGATTACCAAATGGGTTCATTCCATCAGTGGCTAAACCAAGCCTAAGATTCCTACACTCTTTACCAAATTCGGGGAATTGTCGATCAATATTTTTCCATTGCTTTGAATCAGCTGGATGCCATCTAAGATTTTTAGCATTTTGGGATTCGCAAACAAACGCTTAAGTCTGGGCACTATTGGAAGATACCAAACTACTTTCAAAGCAGATCCATTTTTTTCTATCTGACCATTATCTTCACTACTGTTTTTTGACTTGTATTGTGATAAGCCACATTTTGGACACTTTGTCAAAAATTCAAACTCTTTCCTATACAAAATGCAGTCATTGGGACAAGCATGTATCCTTTTATACTCCATACCCATTGGACAAAGAATTTTCTTCGCATCATAATTACGAGTGGGCAGTGTATTTCCATCTGGCAACATTTCATTCAACAACGTCAACAGTTCTGTAAAACTCTTATCAGTCCATCCATTGCTCGCCTTCAAATTCATGAGCCTTAACACCGCTGATAAACGTGTGAACTTAGTTGAACCGACATACAAAGGTGTTTTTGCATCAGTCGACATCGTCTCATACACATGAGCTTTGGCAAAAGTTTCTGCTCCAACATCGCGGATCATGTCCTCCAATTTGTCTTCATCCGGTCGATCTTCTTCCATAGTGGAATCAGTAACATTTACACTTTGAGAGTCAGTGGGAAAATCCATTTCTTCGCCGTGCCAGATCCATGTTGTATAGCATCTTAGAAAACCATCACATATAAGATGTTCTCTAATTTGAGTTGCGTTCAACTTTCTCCCATTCAAACAGTTCACACAAGGACATCTAAACTTCACTTCATCATCAATTCTCCCCTCATTACGTTGCGCAAATTGTATAAATTCCTCTACACCTCTCTCGTACTCAGCACTAATACGTGGTAAATTAATCCAATTTCGATCCATATTCCTAAATATTACATAAAAAGATAAGCTACTAAAATCAAACTTCCAATTACATACAAGAACTACAACACACATTACCAAAACTATAGCAAAAATCATACCATACATTACCAAAACTATAACAATTTCATGCATTATCAAAATTAAAGCAAAAATTATACCATACATTACCAAAACTATAGAAACTTCATACATTACCAAAACTATAGCATTATGCAAAAACTAATGAAGAAATCACGTTAAAGATGCAAAAGGGCATAAATACCTGGAAGAGGAATGGCGAAAACGCTTGGTGCAACAAAAACCAAAACGCAGCAGAGATGGAATGTCTCGTTTTCAAACGATTTTGATCGGCTGAAATGTTTCAAACGCGTCACAAATGAGAAAGGAAACAATAATTTTGAGTTTAAACGGTGCAGAAACGCGTACCTGAGATGACTCGGAGGAAGAAGAAAACGCGTTCCAGAGAGCTTGCGCGAAGACGACGACACTGTTCCAAGTTTTGTTTTTTAACTCTGAACGAGGGAATCTACCGCGGTTCCCTACTTAACCGCGGTATAATAGGGGTATATGCCGCGGTTTAACCCCCAACCGCGGCATATACTGATTAAAAAAATTATCCGAAATGGCATTTTTGAAATTATTTTCAAACTATATGCCGCGGTTCAGCGGGTAACCGCGGCATATACCTCGAAATATTTCAAATATACATTAAATTAATTTCAGATAGGAGATTATGTCGCGGTTGCTCGTAGAACCGCGGCATATACCCCTGTAACGTGCTGCACACAACTGCCTCCCCAACTGCCTTCTGGGGAATTTCAGAAGTTACAGGGGGTATATGCCGCGGTTGTTCAGAGACCTGCGGCATATACCCCCTGTAACTTCTGAAATTCTCTGACTGGCAGAGAAGTTGAGAAGTTACATGGGGTATATGCCGCGGTTGTCCATAGAACCGCGGCATATACCCTTGTAACTTTTCAAATTCTCTGACCCAGTCAGCACCTGCAATAAATTGTCAGGGGTATATGCCGCGGTTCTCTGGACAACCGCGGCATATACTCTGTTATTTAATTTTTTATTCATACGTGGCGTCAAAGGCAATGGTTGACTGGAGTATATGCCGCGGTTGTCCAGAGAACCGCGGCATATATGTTCGTTTTATTTACAAAACTGCCACCGCGCACCATTATGCTGCGGTTTCTGTTAAACCGTGGCATAATGTGCGCTGTAAAATCCCAATTTTTTACTAGTGTTTGTTGTTACAATAGGACATTTATTAACATTTTTTGGAGAATCTAAATCATTCTAAAATAGCCTACCACAATTAATTAGAGGTTAGGTATATAAAGATGGTTTGTTTCCGAGTAAAAGATCATGTGTCGACACATTGCAAGTATCCAATCCTTTCGAATTTCTCAAGTACTACATAGAGACCTCAGATAAAGATATCCAAGACAAGAGTGAAAAGACATATAAGATTTTACAAGACAACTCGGTTCTATATCATAATAATTTTCTTAAAATTTTTAGTTAAAAATAATGTTAAAGTCTCTTATACATGGTATCACTCATGATATAGAATCTACAACTTTTAGATTAGATAACAATTCAATCGAGAGAGTACGTTCACTCAAAATCTAATCATCGATGCCTTTTATAAAAAACAAAAAGTCATATGAAAAGAGTACTTGTAAATAAAAATCTTATGATATAGGAAGGGTGAAGAGTTTATAATGTATGGTGACTATTATTTCAACAGAGACAACATATTTTCATGTGGTGAGTATAAATTTCACATCAATTATGGCATACAATTTGTTGTAATAGACACACATACAATTTGTCTGTACCTTAAATAAATTATATATAATTTATTTAAGTTACAGACAAATTCAAAGTTTGTTGATCATCAAGTTATACTCATTTTTTGAAACCACGAAGCGGGTCATTTGTGACATAGCGAAGCAGACAAAAGAAAGTGCTCAAAAGTATTCACACGTCAAAGATGATTTGGAAGGTGCATGTGTATTTATATTCGTTGCTTTTGATGAATCAATAAGACTGGTTCATGTTGTTGTCAAATATTTGTAATGATTTTTCCGGGAACTGATTATAAACAATTTAAATATGTAGACCTAAATCTTAGTACTGTGCAACATTTTATCTTTTCAAGGTACATGTGTCTTCTTTTCAAACAAAATATTATATAGTTGTTTGTTTAACTTTATTTTACATTATCATAATTTTTTATTTCAAATCTTCTCTAGCCCCGTAGATTTCTTTAGTATATATATTGTTTATATTAGGTAATTATTGAAAACGAAACTAATATTGAACACAAAGTTAGATATGTTCTTTAAAGTTATTAACAAAAGTTTTCACAATTTATATTACATTTTGACATAAGATTAATAGGGTCACACCTTTACTGAGTCAATTGATCGCATACGTCCACCCTAATGTTAGAGTAATACTATTTAAAATATTAGATTAATCATGTTAGGGACTATAATTATTTTTTGTAATTTTTATCATTATTCACAATTGTGTCAACTGAATATTAGTTAGATAATTACAAAGCTTAGAAGTTTTGAGTCAAATTTCACACCATGCATGTACTAGAAGTTTAAATGGTTCACTTTAGGTTTTACAGAGTTTAAAAATAAAATGGGTTGGTCTTTGAATTGGTAGAAAAACTAGTTCACGATATTAAGTTACATTGTGACTAAATCATAGTTAATAAAACAATAAAGAAACAAAATTATATATGCAAACACCTTGGCTTATATTTATAGTACCACGAAATTTTCATTTATACGCAAACGCTTCTCTGATTTCCTTACGAAATTTATTCCTTTTTGCAAGTATTTAAATGATATGTATTTTTCAACCATAATTCTAACATTTATTGAACTAAAATAGTTGTCTACTTTATTTTTGTACACTTTTTATTATTTATGTTTTTTGTTATTTATATTTTAACTGGCTTAAAGAATAAGATATAATTTTTTAATTTCAAAAAGATGCATTCATAATATGGTACGCAAGCGTCGCGTAGCACCACTTTAAGCTAGTTGTAGTAGAGAAAATGATTATGAGAAATAAAGCAAAGTCTATCTTTTGCTATGAGACAAAATGCCGTGGGAGATAACGTAACTTTGAATCTTAAATTTGTATTTATTATTCAATTGTACAAATGGTTGAGATGAAGTTACCAAGTTTAGGGTGATGAATTAAATGATAAACTCAATTTGAAACAATTTCAAGAAAAAAGAAAAGATTATGAGAAATATATAATATATTGAACCTATCATAAGAAAAGATGTTTAGAGTGACACTCATCTAATAATAGCCAAATTGTCCATAAAAAGCATCGAGAGTAGATAGGGTAATAGTTGTATGAGAAAATATCAAAAGCAAGTTGAGTCTCGATAAGGGAGTTAGCAACTACAAAGTTTAACATCCAAGAAATGACATAGTTACACAAAAATCGATGAGGATTCGTTATATCGTGTTTCTGAATGAAAGTATCAACAAATCCCAATTTATTCATAAAAGAAAAATCGACAAGCACAGCACGTTTCCATGTGTTGTTGTTGGAAGAGCGAATATGAGGTTGAGACACAAAGACGAGCCTACGGATACTGAAGTGATGAAGTGAGGGATTTGAGACATCTTACATTATGAAGGAAAAGTAAAAGGTGACCAAGAGTGTTTTCGTATAACTAATTGTTGTATATTATTTAGGAGTTGAATTTACAAATAAATTAATATATTTTTTTAACAGTTTTTAAAATTATAATTATAATAAAAGTTTTAAATTTTAAAATAGATAATATTTCAAATATAATTATAAATTCTAACAATATTATCAATCGACAACAACTTTTTTTAAACAGTATATTAAAAATTGTAATGTAATTGACATGGATATTATAACTAAATCTAGAAATATGTCCACATGTCTTTATCAAAATTTTCTTAATATCCACTTTGCCTTGTGAAAATATAGCGTTAGTTTTATGTTTCCAAATCTTCCAAATTACTGTTACCTATAATACATTTAAAATTTTATTTTATTTTTCATTTAGACTAAATAGATAAACGTGTTGAAAGTGTACACAACATATTATGATGTACAAATCTAACACATACTTCCTTTTCACACAACCAAAATAAGTATAAAATAGATGATTATCATTCTTGATAAAGGACTACCTCTTGATCTCATACAAGAAGAATTTGAGAAGGAACCATTGTAATTCAAATGACCTATAACAAGGTTTAAGGGAAAAAACTTGGAAGAATAAATTTCCTCAAGGCTCATGATGCTACATGCATATCAGAACTCAAAGGACATGAAGATCATGGCTTGAAGCACACTTATAGAATAATTTTAAGCATTTAAAAATGTTTATAATTTTCTTTTATTTTTGTAAGTTTTTTGGGCGAATTGGATCATTGGGCGAGAGATGAACTCCCTCCGCGACGAGTTGTTGGATGAGCACCACTCGTGGGGTGAAGAATATGTGTCTGCAATGGAATTTTTGAGTTATTTGCGGCCTAATGTCTTTGGGCTTTCTTTTTGGTTTCTAGCGTTGTTTAAACATTTGTGGGTCTATGTATACTTTTACCAAAGACAAATGTAAAAACACCTTCAATGGTCATTATATAAAATTGGTTTTCATAAAGTGAGGATTCTCTTGGTTTTTGTCATAGAACCCTGACGAATTTTTATTGACTCACCAACTTGCAAGATTGTGGCATCTCCACTTCTTTCTTATTTCCACATTATTCTCTTATTTTATTTATTTATATTACAAAAGGAATCAAATTCAGAAACAATCGTACTCTTTCCTAGATAGGATCGTATTATTTGGTATTGGGGAGCTATATTTTGGTTTGAATTTCTTCTTGTATCTTATATTTATGTCATATGAAGAAAACCTAAAATTCTGGAATGTTTGTGTTCTTCTTGCTTTTCATTTTGAATTGAGTATTTCTGCATTTGATCCATGGAAATACTTTATTTTAATGTTTTTGTTAATTGTAGTTCTAGTTAATTATTTACACGTGCAATTATGTTGTTTTATATGTGTTTGGGTGATTGAAGGACATTATGTTTTCAATTTTTGGGTTTTTTGAATTACACTCTCACCCAGTAAGACATCTTTCTTGCCTAGTGAGTCATCTTGCCCAATAAACTTTTATTTTGCAGCTTTTCTTTTTTATGTCTCTGGATTGCAAAATTGAAAAGAAAAGAAACAATAATGGATCTAAGTACAATGGAAACAAGTACTTTTTGAAAGAAAAGAAAAGAATATAAAAGAAAAGAAAAAGTAAGGATCCAAAGTAAAAGAAAATGGAAGAGTCCAACACAAGATTTGTTGCACACACTTTTGGCTTATGGTTTGTTTTGATCTTTTGAATTATTTTCAGTCATCTTCTAATAGTTTTCATGTTGTTTAATTTAAATCTTTTTGGTTGTCCTACTATTTCTAGCTTTATTGTTTTGTGTCTTTTAAATTCGTTGAAGTTTTATTTAGAGTTTTTATTGTTTTTAACCTCTTGAGTCAATATTTAGATATGACAACCTTTTTATTGGTTATCATTATTTGCTTAAGTCACTAAAGTTGTTTGCCAAGTGCTAAAAGGAATTTGAGTGGTAAAATCCAAGAGAGTATATTTAAGAAAAAGCCTATAAGTGTGATACATGAGTGATCTTTTGAGTGAAACACTTAAAAGAGTGGTGAGGTCCTAAATTTATTTTAATTGTTTGTTTTACTAACCTTTTTGGAGGACATGACTTCTTCACCAAATAGTCATTCTCCTTCACCTGAGACTGCAACAATTATGGTGGCACTTGAGAAACTCAACTCACAAATGGCTCAATTACAACAAAACACTCAAGTGTAGTTTGAAAGGCTTCAAAAGACTAATGAAGATATCAATGTGAGATTGGAGGGAATGGAGATACAAAAAGGAAGACATGATGAGTTAGCCAATTCCTATTATAATGATGAAGAGGAACATGATTTGAAACCAAGGAGAGATAGAAGAATTCATAAGGATGTGAAAAACTACACACCTAGGAGAGAAGAAAAGCATAATTTTAGACCAATGAGAGGCAAAAAGATTCACGAGGAGAGGGAAAACCAGACATCTAGGAGAGATAAGATGTGAGGAAGTTTAAAATTCCTAAGTTTAATGGAGCTAATGACCCGAAAGCCTGCCTTGCATGAGAGATGAAGCTTGACCAACTCTTTAGCTCTTATGATTATGAAGAGGATGACAAAATCCTTAAGGAAACCTTGGAGTTTGAAGGTTATGCTATGAATTGGTGGAACCAAATCACCATAGGCATAACTAAGAGGAGAAGGTTGCCAATTTCTTCATGGGAGCACTTGAAGTTTGCCTTGAAGGAGAGATTTATGCCTCCTTATTACAAAAAGGAGATCTTCAACAAACTACAAAGACTTACTTAAGGAAATATGAGTGTTGAAGAATATGCCTAAGAGATGGACGTCACATTGATGAAAGCGGAAGTGAAGGAAACACCTTTGGCTACAATAGCTAAATTTTTGAATGAATTGAATAAGAAGATTCAACATGTGGTGGAGTTTCACCATTACGAAACCTTGGAGGATCCCATTCACCAAGCAACCGAAGTGGACCAACAACTTAAGAGTAAGAACTTCTACAAGAAATCATCCACCTCATGGAGGGATAAGGAGAAATTTAAGGAGTAAGCTAACTCTACCATTATCAAACCTAAGGAGAAGGAATCATCAAGTGGTAAAATAACTTCTCAACCTACTACTACTTCTTCTTCACATTCTAGGTCAATCAAATGTTTTATATGTTTGGGAAAGGAACATGTATCATTTCAATGTCCTAACAAGAGAACTATGATGTTGTTGAAAAGTAGGGACACCATTAGTGAGTCATCATCCAATCAGTCTTCTGATCCATCTAGTAGTGAGGAGAAGGAAAAAGAGTCTAAGACATCAATTTTTGAAGAAGATTTTTTAATGTTTAGAAGGTTGTTGGGATGTGTGAGCAAGGAGTAGGATGAGACCCAAAGAATAAATATTTTCAATTCTAGATGTCCAATTATGCAAAAGGTGTGTTCATCATCATTGATGAGGGAGTTGCACCAATGTAGTAACTAGAAGGCTAGTGGAAAAGCTTGGGTTGGAGACATCTATATACCCTAGTCCTTATGCTTTGCAATGACTAAGTAAGCAAAGAGATGTTGAGACGTGATCGTCTAGAGAGATTGGATCATCTAACATCTTTGATTTTTAAGTTTAACAAATAACATTTTCGTAACCCTTCTAGTATAACATGTTTATCAAATATGAGATTTATCAAGTAATTGTTAAACGTTCGACTTTGCAAGTGATTATAAACGATAACTTATTTTCACGTACTACTCAGAATATACATTGTAGTGTTTGTAAGAACTTCCTTTGTTAAATAACAATCGTTTAGTATGGGAAGTTTCTTGTTTTTTTAAAACTAAAGTGCAATTGCAGGTTTTATAAGAGAAGCGTTTAGGTAGAGGTAAATAATAAATGCACAAATGTGTTTATACTAGTTCGCTCCAACTAAACTCGTCCAATCTCCTCTATCCACGGAGGGTTCCACTATAATCTTCAACAAGATTACAACTGAGTATTCTTACCACTCTTGGTACCCTAGTCAACGAATATCCTTCTATTACCCTAGACTTGTTGAGTATTCACATCACTCTTGGTATCCCTAGGCACTCCTAGTATCCACTGATATGTTGCCTAGTTGAGTTTCACACATTCCTGGTTGTGCAATATTCTTCACCACTCCTAGTATCCTTAGTAAGCGAATAACCTTCTATTACCCTAGACTAGTTGAGTATTCACACCACTCTTGGTGCTAGACAGTCCTAGTATCCTTTTATATGCTGCCTAGATTTCCTTAACTCCTCAGAGTTTCAAAAAGTGTTTCAATTCTCTTTAGAATTGCAATCAACGATGGCTTACAAGTCGTTTAGACTATTACTCTCATAGAGAGGATATGTGTACAATACAATACAGTCAATAGACTCGTTGGGTGTTTCTCTCTTTTCTCTTATCGCTCTTCTTTCAACCGTAAGCAAATATTACAATGAAGTTTGAGAGTATTGCTTGAATTTTCTTTTTCTCTGCTCAAATATTTTCTTTTGCTTGAACTTTATCTATGCTTCTCTTCTAAACGTTTTTCGTAGGATCAATATTTTTGTTGTAAGCTTTTCTCTTGTGTTATCCTCTTGATTCATTCTTTGAGTGATATTCAATTTAAAGGATCTTTGAAAATATTATCTGTTAGATTGAGCTCTAGGTCTTGAATCTTGTGTCTTCTCTTTCTTTTGCGTGAAGCAACCGTTGATTAGAGTCAACTTGTCAAACACTAGTACAAAAATCGTGTACAATGTCGAATATTTTAGACTTTTAACGATGAATTAGCGAACAACGTCACATCAGGAGATGTTAAATTGATGTCGAATTTTGTCAATATACGACGTTAACATAAAGTCGAATTTTTTTAATATACGACGTTAATCACTTTTTTAGTTTTTTTTTAATTAATTGTGATCCTTTTTTACAACTCTACGAGACCTGAAAAGCAGAAAAACAACAACTTTCAGTATTTGATATTTTATAAAGCAAGAACTATAAGGTAGTATCAACAACAAACAACAATAACCAATAACAAACAAGTTCAATCAAATAACAACAACAACAACCAAGTTCAACCAAACAACAACAAACAAGGTCAATAAATAAGTTCTTCAAAACGAAAATGAAAACTAACCTTCAAAAGGTGGGTTCGTTGGATTAAAGTGTCGTCACCAGTGACAGAGAAAGCAAAATGTGCCTATGAAGGACAAAAGCACGAAAATCATACATAAAGTGCATTTCTTTCAAATGAAAGAAAGATTACATGTGATGGTCATCAAACTTTGTTTGTGAAAAGTTTGAGAAGAGAAGAGGGTCTCGCGTGCTAAGAGAAAGTGAATGAATTTTCAATCTCCCGCTCAAATTTTTATTGAATTCACTAACCTATTGACGTCTAATGCTGGGGCATTCGACGTTTTATATCATTTTACGTCGAATTACAATTCTAAACGATGTTTAATAATTGTATTTATTTACAAAAATGCCACCGGTCATTTTTAACGTTGGCTATTCAATGGTTGAACGCTAAACGCATGACATTATACGTTGCTTTTGTATTAGTCAAAGCTGACATGATTTTTCAGTACTTTGCTTGAAGTAGGTTTTACTTTCTTTCAGACTCTTTTTCTTATGAAGAGAACATTCTGTGAATGTCTTTTTTGTCTCTAATGTCCACTTTTGATAAATTTCAAATAAAGTAGTGGATGCGTGTAGTAGGCTATCTGCATAGAATAGAGTAGATTATGCATGCAACAGATATGTCTTATCTTTGATTACTTTTGTTGTTTTTGAACGTTAAACATTTAGTGACATTTAATGCTTGTTCAGAACAACAAGGTGTTTTTCAATTTTCTACATTGAGGTAGCATTTATCAATAAAGTTTTTCCTAAGATACCAAACGTTGAGTTGGAACTTCATCATTGGACAAAGTAATGATTTTAGCTCATGGTATCATTTAGGCTGATGTAAATGCTTTTCTGGATATTGCCTTTTAGAGCTTGAGTGTTTAACATATTTCTCCCTTAGTAATATTTTTTAATCTTTTTAAGGCTCATAGAGGGTTTAGTCAAAGACATTGTCTCAATACCTTTTTTCTTCTTGAGAGTTTAGCTTAATACCCTTGGGTACAGATGACTTACACGTTTAGCATAACTCTCTTTCGACGCTTTGACTTGTGGGTCGTTTAGCATTGTGTTTGAAAGCTTTTATCCTACTTGTATTCCTATGTTTTTCCCTAAGGCTTTTCTACGATGATTTACAAATCTTGTTTCTAGCATTGATGTTTCTTTATGTATTCTATTGTTTAGGCTTAGGCATTTTCAGATTCTTATATGGTTTAATGTTATTTGATTAAACTTCAAAACATGAGAGCATTTGGAAGTATAGATGATTTTGTCTTAACAATGCACACGTTGGATAAATGCGTTAACAGAAACATTGTGGTTATATTTCTATTGAAGACTTCTGCTCTAACAAGTCATACAAGTGACGCCTTAATGAAAACTCTGACAAAGCATTGTATAACTGCAAAATAGACCTGAGTCTGATTTATAAGCTAAAAAGGCTATCAACCTAATTTATAAGAAGTTAACTCAATAGTCAGCGGGCATATTCTCAAGAAATCTATAAATAACTAGACGTATGAAAATAAGACAAGAAGGATAACGAAGTGAATATATTTTCTTGTTCAACTCCCTATACTCGTAAGTGTATTAATAGTCTAAAGCTTTTGAGATAAGAAAGAGTGAAACACCTTCAAGATTTATAGATTAAATTGTATCAAAACATATCTTCTCTTAGAGATTTATTCATTTGTATCTTGTTGTATATCCCATTGTAGATTTGTTGTAACATGAGTGGTGTTAATACTCATTGTAACCAAGAGTGGTGCTAGTACTTATTGTAACTAGAAGTGGTTAGAATATTTGTGTACCAGGAGTGCTAGTATAATACTCAATGTAACTAGAAGTGGTGAGAATACTTGTGTAACCAGGAGTGATGCTAATACTTGTTGTAATCATAAGTGGTGATAATACTTAGTGGAACAAAGAACGTGATTTTTGTTTAACAAAGAACGCGATTTTCCTCAATTTTTTGTCTAACAAAGAACGTGATTTTTGTCTAACAAAGAACACAATTTTTGTCTAGCTGATCGAGAGTAATTTTTGTCTAACAAAGAACGCGATTTCCCCCAAATTGTTTTCCCCAATTAAAGGTAACAGATAGTCCTTAAAATTTTTAATCTCTACTTAAAATGTTTTTAAAACAAAACTCAATTTTAATGCCACATGTCATTACTCATTCAACTGAGCATGCCACGTTTCCAATTATTAAACGGCCATTTGGTGAATTTGACGGCAGGCCTCTAATTGAATCAAATTTACAATAATAGGGACCCAATTGATATGCCAAAAAGAAAAGGGACCTATTTAAGATTTCAGATCAAAATAGGGACTTCTGGTGAGATTAAACCTAAATTCATTATGCTTAATCATGTGTATTCTTTTACCACATTACCAAGTAAAAGGTTAATTAACCAAAATACATTCTTGATTAACTACTGTTAAGGTTTCCATGGTTGTTGTGAGGTGATGTCACGTTTTTGAAGAGTAGGGTTTTGGTTTAGGGCTCGCGGTGGCATGTTCTTGCATGTGTTGACGACATTGTTATAGTGTTGCATGGTAGCCATTGAAGCTCTGTTCAAATGGAGAATTATGTGTATCAATTTGTTCTTATAAGGCTCGTGGTAGCTGACCGTGCAGATCTAGGTTTTATGGTGGTTTTGTGGTATGCACATTGGTTTGTTGTAGGTGTGCATCGCGATAGTTGTGTTGTGCGATTGTACAATTTTGTTCATCCTAGTTGTTAATCCTGGAGGGTTGAAGAGGATGATGTTGTGCTATTTCATTGAACAAATTTGTGTGGTGCATAGATACAATGTGTCAACTTGGTTACCTTCATGAGCGAAGGATTCCCGTGTGGCATGTTCCAAATGTAGTTATTTTTGTTAGTGGTAGGAGGGTTGAACGTAGACAAATAAGGGATGTAGCAATAGGTTTTATGTGGCCCATTTGAAAAAAAAGGAGTGCACAAGTGATTTAGTGGGCATAGGATATAATTTTTTCTGAATTTATTGATATTGATCTTATTCTAGAGATGTTTGTAACTAATAATTTATTTTTAAACCTTGAATGAGCTTAACTTAACTTGAACTACATTAATAAATGTTAGAATATTCAAAAATAATTTACACAATTAAAAATAATTTTTTAAGAGATTTTTATTTCATAAACTCAATAAGATCAATTATCACAAATCCTATTTAAATCAATCTTTTAAGCACAAAACTTCAATTAAAAAATTTAAATTATAGCTTAAATAAGTGCATAACCACCCCAACCCCTCTATGGGTTAAATTTACTTTTATTAAGAGTTTATTGATCAACACTTTACAAACCAAATATTTTGTTGTTGGTAAGGCCTTTACACTCCAAAAAGTATTGAACAAATTGGAATATTCCCTTGTCATATTATTTCACAATATGTTGTACGCAGAACTTCATGTGAATTCTTCTTCCTCTTCTTCCTTCAAAACCCAAGTATCCTTTTTATCATTTACAAAGTTTTAGTTGATTATCATTTGCATAAGTTCTACCTCCTGGTGTATTTTCCATACGTTTCTAACTCTTCTCCAATTCAGTTGAGACCCAAGTTCCATTACTCCATTCCCATAGTTGTCCTATGGTTTTTTCTTTATAATTTGAAATGGGGGAAACCTATTGCAAAGTGATATTTCATATACCCATTTATCCTCCCATAAATGTGTCTTGTTTCCTATACCTATTTTCCACAATATTATGTTATCGAAATAGTTTTCCTGTTGACCTCCCACAAACAGTACTTATATCTTTCCACCACCACGATGCATCCTTATCATTATTCCAGATCTTTAAATTTCATCAAGATCCATATTTGGATTCTAATATTTCTTTCCATAATTCTGTGTTCCACTCCCAATCGCCATTTCCGTCTTGTTAGTAAGGCTATATTAATAATTTCAATATCTTATTCCTATTTAATGCAAGCTATCTTCCATTGTTTTAGATCCTTAATCCCAAAGAAAATTCTTTTGTAATTTGTAGTATATTTACGCACTACTTTTTGCACTTTAAAAAAGGATAAGTAAAATAATAGGATAGCTGAAATAACTCACTTAATGAGATATATACGTCTAACAAAATTTAATAATCTTGGTTTCCATCTAGACAACTTACTTCACACTTTTTCCACCACTTCATCCCAAAATTTTTGTTTCCTTCGATTCCCCTGAATTGTCATTCCTATGTAGTTGAATGGCAGTTTCATATGGATGTAGTTTCAAATTGTCATCCATTATCGTCTTTATCACTCCTTGCAAAATCAATTCTATTCTTGTGGTAGTTAGCCTTCAACCTAGATATATATTCAAAACATTTCAAAATTGATTTTATTCTGAGGACATTTGTATTTTTTGGATTGACATATGAATAATATGTCTTAAGCAAATTGCAATACCTAATATGATTCATTCAATATTTTTTTCCTAGCAGCTTGTCTCACTAATCCTTGTAACCCATCAACTACTATCACGAATAAGAATGCGCCATTAGGCCCCCTATCTCAAGCCTCTTGTTGGGTTGAGCTCCCATTCACCAACACAAAAGTTATTGATGATCGTATCTATCCAATCCACTTGCTACACAATCCAAATATTCTCATAATGTAATACAAAAAGTCCTAGTTAATTGAGTCACATGCTTTTCATATTCCACCTTTATTATACTAGCACAAAAACAGCGTATTACGTCGGTTATTTTTGACTTTTAACGACGAACTCGCGACCGACGTCATAGCGGGTGACGTAAATTTTACGTCGAATATCATCGGGCGACGTTAATAGGACAATTTGACGTCAGTGGACCGAGAATTGACGTAAGCCAAACGCCGATTTTGTGCAACAACGTGAGATTATGTCCATTAGTAAAGAGAATGACGTCCAATATTTGAATAAATATTTATATTTATAATCAGATTTGTCGTCTGATTTATGAGGGAAGTGACATAAAGTTAACGTCGATACGGAAGGTAAGGGACGTAATGTTCACGTCGAAGTTCAAAGAGAACGTCGAACGGTGTATACTTCGACGTTACCTTCAATGTTTTTTTTAAAACTTTCATTCGGTTTAGCTCATTTAACCAAACCTGAAATATAGAAACCAGTTTTCCAATTCATACATATTCACAAAATTAATTAATTTAAACCATGCTATCATCAATTCATCAATTTCAATTAAATAGTAAAACTAAAATACTCTAATGCTATCATTAAAACTTAAAAGAACCCAATTTTCCATTAATCTATTCACAATATTCATCTATTCACAATAATCTATTAATAGTTTAAAAGCTGCACAAGGAAGCAAATGCTACTATCATGAAAGGAAAAACCTAAAGCTTAAAATGTTTATTCAAATATCCTGCCCAATCCTCTCTTACCGTCTTTATTACTGAAGTGGACAATGAAGAGGTACTGTTGAACCGCTACATAATCAAGGAAACTTTACTATTATATTCATTTTAATGTCAAAAGTTTATTGATATTTGTAAGATTTTCAAATGTAAATTTCTACCTCAGTCCATTCCCCTTTGATTTCTGCTCGGATGATTTCCTTTATCCATGACATGATGTAGTAGGCACATGCCTAGGAATCATTCTGCCTATTACAGTAAACATGTGAAAGAACTTAGTCAAATGCAATGGTTTGTTTAAATTTGACTACGAAAATTAAAGGTTAAAGATCAACGAATTTCAACCTTAGGATATATAATTTCAAGTCGTTGTCCTTTAGTCCTAGTCACAACTTTAAACAAATTTGAAACATTTGATACATTAGAAACATAAGTTAATATATTAATATCAATGAATTGATAAGAATGAATGAAATATTGACGTTTGTATCAAGCACTTCAACTCCGCTTTAATCTTCCTATGAAGAGAAAAAAACCATACAACTTGTGCTTTTTTTTGGAATGATCACCATGAGTTGCCAATGGCCCCTATCATGTACCAACGACTAGTGAGTTAGTTTATTGATTAAAATTTGATAAAAGTTGACAATATTGGGAAACACATATGCATCAATGTATCGCGCGATATATATCTCTCTGTTAGACTCAGTCATCCATGTTTGAATATATGATTTTCTGGAATCTAATGTGTTTCCAGATGGTTGAATTGTCTGAGGTTCAAGAAAGCCATAAACTGACGCCCGACCTGATTCCATTACGATGGTGTCCATGTACCTGTACGAATAAAGTTAAGTATATTTATTAAAAAGTAATAATACTACTATAGAAATTGGAAAATAACAAATAAAAAACTTACATGCACCATAGTTGTATGCATGAAATGTTCAACATTTTTTCTCCACCAATGATCTCATATGCATTATCGAAATCAATATACAATGGAACATGGCACTCGAGGCCAATTGTTCTTAACTCCCACTGCATCTCTACCGGTCCTTTTCTCAACTTATTTAATCTGAAGGTCAATATGGATATAGCATCATGGTCTTCTACTTCCTCACGAGCCTCATTCATTACCCGCGTGTGAGTGGGCAATAAAGGAGCACCATCAATGGTCTGGCCTCCTGCAATCTGTCGTCCCACGGCCACTACGCACAGAGGATCCTCATCAACCAAAAACTCATACTGAATATTGTAATCATTACGATCTGCAGTAGAACATGAGACTTTGGTGCTCACACGAGGTGCAGTACGATCATCTGTAGGGGCGTCCTCCTATTGTGATTGTTGTTGTTGCTCTTGTTGTTGTTGTTTTTGTTGATGTTGTTGGGTGATCATTGCAAGTTTTTCTTCGAGCATTCTTAAGCGTTCACCCATGCTTTCCTCTAATTCAACTTGCAGCTGTTGCCTGATGCTATTAACAATTTCTTGAGTCACGACTTCTGTGCCTCTTGGTTTAGGGCCAAAGTAGTCCCTCAATCCAATAACTCCTCCAACATCACGCACACGACTTGGACGGTCTAGCCGACCTGTGGCTGCTACTAGGAGGTCCTCCCTACATTGTGCCACAAATGTGCCTTGACTCTATTGGTCAACCAAGTCATCCTGCATATCATAATGAAGTTAGATACATCAAAAAGTTTGTTACATAATTTTTTTATGAACTATGCTAATCAGCTAAAAGTTTCCACTTACAATTCTCTAGGATATCTCCTAAGCAAACTGGGATATAAACTGGCCATTGGACTTTCTCCGTGTAGCCTTCCACAATTCATGTATGACTGGTGGAGGTGCTAGATCAGGTGACTCAAGACCTAACTCCTCGGCACGACGTTTTCTCATCTTTTTCTCTAATAACGCATAACCACCATGTGACAGTACGTGTGGTGTATCATTAAGCTTCTGCCTTTGCTGGGCGGCTATCCTTTTCACCTATGAAAAAATGAAAATCATTAAGCATAAATCACAAATTAACATCTTGTGTGACTAGAGCAAAATATTAAAAAACATATCGGCACTTAGGAGTAAGTCTAGATTCTTTAAACTGCACCCACTCCTCCTCAGTTATTTTATATTTTGTACAAGGAGTGTCGTTTTGTTTAGAGCCAAAGACGTATTGACGTGTCATTCCCGTCTTGAAGTCCCTTCACCGGACTACAATGTGGGATAAAATCTTCTTCCTTATCCTCTCATCATTAGGGATTTCCCAATTTTTTCTGTTAAAAACAAAATTAATGTTAAAGCATGATCAACAAAAATAAGTCAATGATGGAAGTAAAACATCTTAAACATACCAAAATATCCTGCCATAGTAGATTTTTGTCAACATGTGGGACATCATCCCAACAGGTAGCGACAATAGGGACATGATATTTTGCCATCACGCCCAAGTAACTCCTAAACGATGTTGCATGTGCCCTAATAGGCACAAATGTTCGGGGATCAAACTCCACCATCACTGGTTTCTCATTAACCCGACGGGATGTGAGATCAGGCACCCGAGTCATAGATCTACCCCGTCCTCTCGTCGGACCTGATCCAGAGCTCGTCATACCTTTTTACAAAATGTTAGTAAATTATAGTTAGAACAGACAAAATAAATAAATTGTACAAGTAATTAAAACAATGTTAAGACACCTATTTATCCCATATGCCTTCGTTGTGATCACATTGAGTTGCATGTATTTCATCGGGTACATCATCAACCTTATTTTCAATGGTTCTTGATGAGAAGGAGCTTGTCTCAAGTATATCTAGAGAGTCTTCATCATCAGTTGTGTGCATGGCTCTGCCTTCCAATACCACTGACCATTTATGATTCACTGGGTCAGTGACATAAAATATTTGTCTTGCTTGACTAGCCATAATAAATGTTCATCCGTGTAACTCATTTTGTTAAGATCCACCAAAGTGAATTTGAGGCCTTCTGTCACCACACCAGAATTACTGTCAATCCATTTACTCTTGAAAACTAGAACTCTAAAAGTGACATAACCAATTTCCCAAATTTCTTGTATTATTCCAAAATAACTGATTGATGATGTAATTGGATTCTTATCCTTGGAACTGGAAAAGTGTACAGCCTCATCTTGTAAGGTAACTCCACTATTTTGAACTCTACTTTTATCATCTTCCTCCTTTGAATAGAACAAGTAATTGTTTATGTAATAGCCACCGAAAGTGATCACATCAGTGTTAGGTCCACGAGCTAGTCTCAATAGACTTTCAGAAACATTCGAAGTCGCATTAATCTTTTTCTTAAACCAAGCTAAAAATGATTTGTTATGTTCATTAAGTGTCCACTTTTCACTCATACGTGGATGTGCTAACTTAATTTCATCAATGTGTTGTGAAATGTAAGGAATAACATCCTCTGTGTTGTTTAAAATGTACAAATGTGCTTGATTAACTTCTTTTCCACTAACACTTTCAATCCTTACTCCTCGAACTCCCTTTCCTTCATGTCTGTGTTCATGTCTTTTCTTTGGAAGTCCTATTGGGTCACAACTTGGCAGAATTCAATGGCTTCCTCTGCAATGTAGCGCTCTATAATCAAAGCTTCCAGTTTTAATTGATTCTTAACATATCCCTTTAAGATCTTCATGTATTTTTCAACCGGGTACATCCACCTCAAGAAAACCGGCCCATATATTTGAATTTCTCTCACTATATGGACAATCAAATGAACCATTGATGGAATCCTACTTGTACCTCTCTTAGTGTTCTCTTTTAGTATTTTTACATTTTATTGTATACGTGTATTAGCTTGCAAGGAGCATGAGTTACTATAAATACCCAGCTCCTCTCTTTGTAATGGACTTTTGAGATAAATGAGAATTTGATTTTCTGACCTTCAAAAATAATTTTCCCTTAAGAGTCATGGCTAGAGAGTCCTACGACTTCCTCTAGCAACCTTCCAGCACGCTAACTCCATTCTTTCATTTCTCCATTTCCCTTGGGTGCTTTCCTCCACGCATCAGCTTACCACCACTTCGCTTCAACTCTGTGGCACACGTGTCAGCAGAGATACTTCTTCCTTGTGCATGTGTCATCAGCGCCTCGCCACCTCCTTCATTTTCATTTATTCTCTCACGCCTCAGAGAGAGGATTCATCATCAGCGCATCACTTTCCACTTTTCCACTTGGCATCCTCATTACTCACATTTCCACTTCGAAGAAACCTCATTTGCTAGTTTCTCCTTCTCAAACGCATCATCATCACAGTAAGCCTCTACTTCATTTCTTTCTTCACAAATTCACCTCTTCATCATCTGTAAACATCTTCGCCTTCACAGATCCATCTTCTTCCGCCATTTCTTTCGATTTGGACCGGTCATTCAGCTGTGGATGATGTAAGTTTATGAGAACTTTTTTATATAAAATTTTGGGTTAAATATGTTTTTAGTCCCTCAACTATCAAGCGATTTTAGATTTCGTCCCTCTTTCAAACTTTGGTATACTTTATCCTCGTCCTTAAAGAAACTATAAATTTTCGTCCTTCAAAACCAACAACGTTAAAATTAGGCTAAAGTGGCTAATAGTGTGCCACACTGTAATCTTTGAAACTCTCACTCTCTCCACAACCATCACCACCTCAGCTTCTTTTGATCCTCCCTCACCAAGGATGCCATTAGAGGGGTATCTCCCTCTTGCGCGAAGAGAAACCAGGAAAGGAGAGGTTTCACGGTGGCCGGGGATGACCCCAGCGATATGTGGTGTAGTTTCTTTAGAGAAATATCTTCAAATGCATGACAACAATGGGTTCCTGTCTACTTGTAGGATACTTTCTTTGGGGAAATATCTTCAAATGAGGGAAATAAGTCTTTGAATTTGTTCCAAGCTTAAGAGAGGAAATTTTTCAATTTTGTGAACGATAAAATTGTCGGTATCAGGACAACCGGTATCGTAGAGTCGCGCAGCGGAATAAAATTAAGCGGAAAATGTGTTCGGTTACAACTTAAGTTAAGATGGTCCATTTTTTTAAAATTAATTTTCTTAGAGAAAATTTATCGAACAGTTGATGTGCGGAAAATGTAAAGAGTGTAGGGAGTAGAAAAATTACACATAGAATTTTTATCCTGGTTCAAGTCAAAAGATTCTACGTCCAGTTGTTAATCACTATAAAAAGTGATTAATGTTTTCACTAAAATCAATTTCACAGATTTACAATCGAGTGAATGAAACAGTAAGATAAAACCTTCCTTCGACGAACGAACCGGAAGGGTGCTTCCTTCGACCAATGAACCGGAAGCGATCAATCTACACTTTCCTTCGACCAACAAACTGCAAGAACAATAGCGTTGCCACCTCGAAGAGAACCGCTCCGTCCTTTGACCCACAAAGCGCGAGCCTCTCCTATTCACGAGACCATGCAATGCAATGAACTAGCGTTTTGGAACTTCCTCAGATCATACTGTATTCTCAAAAAGCTCAGAGTTAACCCTCTAAGGGTTTTACAAACAACTATATATAGACAAGTGGTCTGAAGTGAAAAGTCAAATTACAACTGCCAATGATAATCGATTATTGTTAGTGATAATCAATTATTTAAGTCCGTTATAGGTATTTTCAAAAAGTGATAATCGATTATTCTAAGGAACAGTCGATTATTCCAGGGACTTGTGCAGTTCTCATCAGGACCATTGATAATCTATTATTTGAAGTAATAATCGATTATTCCAGAGCAAAAATGGTTTTTCAAGACAGCTCAAGATAATCAATTATTCTATCTCATAATCGATTATATACGTAACTTCTCAAGATATACAGAATTTCTAAGTTACACATGCTTAAAATTTTTCCTAATACATTTGAAAACTACTAAAGTGCTTTTAAAACAATTATGACTTGATTCTTCGAGTTTTATCACTTGCAGCATAATCAAAATCTTTTATCTTCAAAGTGCTAATGCTCCTCATTGGTAACAATCTCCCCCTTTTTGATGATGATAAAAAATTACTTGTTTAAAAGAAACTTTGGTTTATCTACATAAAACACAAACTAATAGACAACTAAAACAGGTTAGCAGCAACTGCACTTTACTAGAAGTTGATTCTTCTCCTCCGTTTTGATCATAAGAAAAAAGATTAATAAAAATGCTCCCCCTTAATATGAGCTCCCCCTTACTAAAAGAATGAAAGCACTAGAACAAGAAGGCATTTTATTCATGAAAAAAGGAATTACAATTTTAGCATAAAGAAAGACACGAGCCTTTTCAAACATCATAGGAAATCAAAACAAACAAACAATCAAGCAAACTAACATAATATCCTAATACTAAAACTCCGGACTGGGTGGTCTTTCTGGAGGTTGAAGATTTAAGTGGTTTTCAATGTTTCCAAGACGAGTGTCCAAGTCGTTGAACCGGTCAATCACATATTCTTCATGATTTTTTTATTACTCATATATTTGTTCAAAGTGAGCTTGTTGAGCAAGACGCATATCCTCCATCTTTTTAGACAGGTTTGCAAAATGATCCTCCATTGTTAGTGAGGAAGAGGAAGGCATTTGAGAAGGACCAACATTAGTGGGAGCAGCAGCTTGGACTGGGTTAGCCATATGAGCATCCATATCGTCATTGTCATCATCTTGGTGATCATCATCCTTGTGAATGATCACACGACCACGAGCAACAAATACCATTTGGCGAAATGTTGTCTCGCTAATCTCAGTTCCAATTGCTTGAATGGCTTGAGTAAGTTCGCCTTCCACACTTACGCCTTTGTACTCTAAAATTTGAGAGATGAGAAGTGCATATGGAAGATGATAAGAAGTATATTTTCTGGCCTTCAACATGGTGTTGAAGATGAGTGTTGGCCAATCAATGTGTATGTGATTTAAAATCCCATACAAGAGTAAAAGATCTTGCTCCGAACATTGAGCATGGTTAGTGGCACGAGGATAGAGAAGCCACACAATCAAGTAGTAGATCATCCTTTCTTCAACCTTGAATCCATCAACTAGCAACTGTCGATGGTTGGTTTGTCTTTTAGGATGGCGCAAAAAGGATTGAAGTCCGGGATGCCACGATGAAATTTGACAGCATCATCCCAAATTGTTAGTTGTGCAACAGTCGTCCAGACGTTATCATCCAAAATGATTCGAACTCCTTTCACTTTTGTGGTGATGATTTCGTCACGATAACGCAGAATGAAGTAGAAGACATGGATAAGATCAGGGTATATACACCCTTTTATTCGATAAGAAGCGAAAGACCTTGAGCGCCAAACAAATCTGGAAATTGAAATCCGTAAAATCTGTAAAAGTTAAGGCTTATGAACTTTACCGCCATTATCCGACGTTCTTGCCATGAGTGAACGTACTCAACATGCTTTTCCTCATCTGAGATCCATCCTTCGATGGAAGTAGGGTGAACATTTCTGGAATGAGATGAGGAAGCATCAATAATCCTCCTACGTGGTCTTCTTGAATCAGCCATGAGAAAAGTGATTAGAAGTGAAATGAGGGATGAATGAAAAAAAAGGGAAGAGATTGGGTGCATATTGTGTTTAAGCAGTGGTTTGGGTGCATATTGTGTTTAAGCAGTGGTTTGGGTGCAAAGAGGTGATCATTAATCGATTATAGGAGGCTATTTATAAGAGAAATCAAGAAACTAGTCGTTTTATGGCCGCTAGAATTCGTTGCAACGAATCTATTTTTTAAACTGGTCGCGTGATAATCGATTATTGTAAGTGATAATCGATTATCTGTTCAAAAGTCACTTTCAAAAAATTGTATGATAATCGATTACTAATGAAGATAATCGGTTATTTGTTCTTGAATACCTAGGTTAGGGTTGGAGTTAGGATAATCGATTATCATTTCATGGGATAATCGATTGTCTGGGATTAGAACCTTTCTCAAAGCCAAAAATAATTGATTATGCTCTTATGATAATCGATTAAAAACGCTAAGTTTACGAAAAATGCTAAAATTTCAGAAATCTTAAATTTAAGACATGTCTAACACTCCTAAAATCTATCTTTAGGCAGAGATTTTGTAAAGATATCTTCTAATTGATGTACAGTATCAATGTATTATATTTGGCAATCTCCCTTTTGAATATAATCTCTTAAGAAATGATGTCTAATCTCAATATGCTTAGTTCTTGAGTGCATTATGGGGCTCTTGGTTAGGTTGATAACACTAGTGTTGTCATATTTTAGAGGAACGTGATCAAGGAAGATATCAAAATCTTCCAATTGTTGTTTTATCTAGAGAATTTGAGCACAACAATTGCCAGCAACAATGTATTCAGCTTCAGTGGTAGACAAGGCTACACACGCTTGTTTCTTTGAGTGTCATGATACTAAAGAACAACCCAGAAAATGACAAGTTCCACTAGTACTTTTTCTATCAATTTTAGAGCCATCATAATCTGCATCAGAATAGCCTATTAAACTAGGTGAAGCATCGGAGGGATACAAAAGTCCAAATAAGGTGGTCCCTTTAAGGTATTTCAAAATCCTTTTGACAACAATTAAGTGAGATTCCTTAGTATTTGCTTGGTACCTAGCACACACACATACACTTTGCATAATGTCTGGTCTACTAGCAGTTAGATACAGTAGAGAGCCTATCATTCCTCTAAACAGGGTTTGATTTACTTCTTCACCAGATTCATCCTTGTCTAAGTAGCAAGAAGTAGCCATAGGGGTATTTGCTTCCTTACAAGGTATCCATACCAAAATTCTTAAGTATTTCTCTACAATATTTAGTTTGGGAGACAAAAGTTCCCTCATCCATTTGCTTTATTTGCAGTCCTAAGAAGAAATTAAGTTATCCATCATAGACATCTCAAACTCACCTTGCATTATATTTTCAAAACCCTCAATGAATCATCAGTAGATCCAAATATGATATCATCTACATACACTTGAACAATCAAGATGTGTTTTCCTACTTTCTTAATAAATAAGGTTGAATCAACCTTACCTTTAGAAAATTCATTTTCAATCAAGAAGGTACTAAGTCTTTCATACCAAGACCTAGCTGCCTGTTTAAGACCATACAATGCCTTTTTCAATTTATAGACATGATTAGGATATTTAAAATCCTCAAATCCATAACATATACTTCTTCCTTAATAAAACCATTCAAAAATGCACTTTTCACATCCATTTGATATAATTTAAATTTCATCAAAGATGCATAAGCAAGTAACATTCTAATTGCTTCTAACTGGCTATCGGGGCATAGGTTTCATCATAATCAATACCTTCCTCTTGACAGTAGCCCTTATCAACTAGCCTTGCTTTGTTCTTTGTGATGTTTCCATCTTCATCAATCTTGTTTCTGAAAACCCATTTTGTTCCTATGATTTAATAAATACCTTCAAATTGATTCAGCTCTTCTTGCATTGTTATACACCACTTGTCATCTTCAAGAGCTTCCTTTATATTCTTGGGTTCTATTTGAGACACAAAGGCTACAGTTAAGAAAAAATTAAGATTGCGTCTAGTAGTTACCCCTTTTGATATGTCTCCAATGATATTGTCCAACGAAAGTCCTCTTGGTTGTTGATAACTCTTGGGATCAACTTCTTGGTGTTCAATTTGAGTCTCCAGTGAATAGTTTTCATTTAGGTACATCTCTTCAAGAGCTTCCCTCAAATAATCCTCATCCCCTACAATCGGTTTATTTGACTCAAGAGGGTTCACCTCAAGGTCCACAATTTCATCAAAGACAACATGTATTGATTCTTCAATTATTAAGGTTCTTCTATTGAACACTCTATATGTTTTGCTAGTTAAAGAGTAACCTAAGAAGATTGCTTCATCAGATTTAGCATCGAATTTACCTAGATTATCCTTACCATTATTAAAAACAAAGCATTTGCATCCAAATATTTTAAGTGAGACACATTTGGTTTTATACCATTGAATAATTCATAGGGGGTTATTTTAAGAATAGGCCTAATAAGCATCCTATTTAGCACATAGCAAGCAATACTAACTACATAAGCCTAGAAATATTTTGGCACATTAAATTCATTCAAAAAAGTCCTTGCTAATTCTTCTAATGATCTATTTTTCCTTTCAACAACACCATTTTGTTGAGGAGTTCTAGGAGCAGAGAAATTATGAGCTATTCCATGTTCTTCACAAAAATTTTCAAATGATTCATTTTCAAATTCACCTCCGTGATCTCTTTTCAATGTCTTGATTTTCAAATCTTTTTCATTTTGAACACGTTTTGCAAATGATTTAAATGCTTTAAAAGCTTCACTTTTAAAGGTTAAAAAGAATGTCCAAGTGAACCTAGTGTAGTCATCAACAGTCACAAGAGCATAGTAGTTTCCACCAAAACTTTTAATTATAGATGGACCAACCAAGTCCATATGCAAAAGTTCTAAAGGATTAGATATAGAAATCATTCTTTTAGATGAAAAAGATGATTTGGTTTGTTTTCCCTTTTGACAAGCAGGACATAATTTATCTTTTTCAAACTTCAATTTAGGCAAACCAATAACATAATCTTTTGAGATCAATTTGTTCAAATGTTTCATATGTATGTAGAAATCAATTTTTTATGCCATAGCCAAGGATTTTCCTCTTTAGCAACTAAACATGTTATACTATGACTAGATGAACTTTCAATATCAATCAAATAAATGTTATTATGCCTAACACCTTGCAAAGCAATATCAAACGAATTCTTAAAGTATACAGTGCATTTATCGCTTTCAAAAGTTACCTTGAGACCTTTGTCACATAATTGACTTATGCTTAGGAGATTATGTTTGAGACCTTCAACATATAGAACGTCTTTTATTGTCAAGGTGTTTCCTCCTCCAATGTCTCCGGTTCCAATGATTCTACCTTTGTTGTTATCCTCATATGTTACAAATCCTTGTTTCTTTTTCTCAAATGAGATGAACCTTTTCTTGTCACTGATCATGTGTCTTGAACAACCACTGTCAAGATACCACAATGACTTCTTTGAGGTTCCTACAAAACAAATTGAGCAAAAATTTAGGTCCCCAATCTCATTATGGGTCCTTGGGGTTAGTTCATGCAAACATATATTATTTTACAACTTTAATCCATGCATATTTGCCATTTGGAACACCAAAAAAATTTAATGTTGCATTTGTTTGATGTATATCCAAGTTTCATGCAGTAAAAACAACAAATCTCATGCACCTTATTTTTCACAAAAAGTTCCTTTTTCAACCCAAACTCTACGAGTTCTCTTAACTTTAGACTTTTTGTTTTGATGCATGTTTCTATTTCTAACATTGCTTTTATTAAAGTTAGCATATGAAGTAGGCTTGGTTGCCTTTGCGAGTAAGTTCTCAAGAATGTCAATATCAAACATATGACTCTTATAAAATAGACATTCAATAGGTGGTACAATTGCATTGCATTTAGATAATTTTGTTTCTATATTACTAACTTTGTTTCTTAAAACAACTTCTTCATCTAGCACTTTTTCATACTTCAGTTTCATTTCATAATGCTCTTTCTTTAGCTTTTTATCTACAGCATCAAGTTTTTCAGATTCATTCATTAATTCAAAGAATGCTTTTTGTAGATCTAACTCATTTGATTCAAAGCTAGAATCACTTACTTAACTTCCAGTGTCTTCTAAGTCAGCCATTAAGCAGAGATTTGCTTCTTCATTTGAGTCACTTGAGCTTGAAGAGCTAGAAGCATTTTCTTCCCAAGCTATGTAAGCTTTCTTCTTCTTTGGGAACTTTCTTTCCTTCTTTTCTTCACTCTTCTTATTATTAGGACAGTCAGTCTTTACATGTCCTCTTTCTCCACATCCATAACACTTGACACTTGATGGAGAACCTTGATTTTCTTTCCTTTCTCCATGGTATTTATCTTTTCCTTTTGCTCTCGTGAATTTTGCAAACTTCTTTGTCATGAGGCTCATGTTCTCTTCATCATCGGAATCATCATCTTCAATTTTTCTTGAACTTTTTCCCTTAGAAATTTCATATTTGAAGGCAAGCGTCTTTCTTTTGCCTTGATCCTCTTTTGAAGTTAGTCTTTTCAACTCATGCTCGTGCTCACGAAGCTTTCCAAAGAGAATCGCCATTGACATCTGAGTGAGGTTTTGAGACTCCAAGATGGCAGTCACCTTTGGTTGCCAAGACCTGTCTAATGATTTTAATATTTTTACATTCAATTCATCAGTGTCAAAAGTCTTACCCAACCTTGTCAAGTGGTTCACTATGTGAGTGAAGTGCTCTTAAACATATGAAATTGTTTCTCCAGGCTGCATTCTGAACATCTCATACTCTTGGATGAGCGTGTTCTTTCTTGCGCATTTCACACCATCTATACCCTCATGTGTGACTCTGAGGACCTCCCACATTTCTTGTGTTGTCTTACAAACTGAAATTCTATAGAATTCATCAAGTACAACAACAGATGAAATAATATTACGAGCCTTAATATCAAATTAGGCTCTTCTATTTTCCTCAACAATCCAATTAAAGTATGGTTTTTCTACTTCTACACCATCAACAGTGTTTTTTGGAATATAAGGACCATTTAGTATAGCTTCCCAAATACCTTTGTGAACAGGCCCCATAAATATTTCCATTTTGACTTTCCAGAATGCATAATTATCACTAGTAAAGTGGTGGTCTGTTGATGGAAGCACCTTCGGCGTACACTTGATGACTGATACCAATTGTCGGTATCAGGACAACTGGTATCGTAGAGTCGCGCAGTGGAATAAAATTAAGCGGAAAGCGTGTTTGGTCACAACTTAAGTTAAGATGGTCCATTTTTTATAAAATTAGTTGTCTTAGAGAAAATTTATCGAACAGTTGATGTGCGAAAAATGTAAAGAGTGAGGGAGTAAAAAAAATCACACACAGAATTTTTATCCTAGTTCGAATCAAAAGATTCTACTTCCAGTTGTTAATCACTATAAAAAGTGATTAACGTTTTCACTAAAATCAGTCTCACAGATTCACAATAGAGTGAATGAAACAGTAAGATAAAACCTTCCTTCGACGAACGAAGCAGAAGGGTGCTTCCTTCTACCAACGAAACGGAAGCGATCAATCTACACTTTCCTTCAAAGAATGAACCAGAATGCTTCAGAAACAGTCTTCCTTCGACCAACGAACTGGAAGAACAGCAGCGTTGCCAACTCGAAGAGAACCGCTCCGACCTTTAACCCACAAAGCGCGAGCTTCTCCTATTCATGAGACCAGGCAATGCAATGAACTAGCTTTTTGGAACTTCCTTAGATCACACTGTATTCTCAAAAGGCTCACAGTTAACCCTCTAAGGGTTTTACAAACAACTATATACAGACAAGTGGTCTGAAGTGAAAAGTCAAATTACAACTGCCAATGATAATCGATTATTGTTAGTGATAATCGGTTATTTAAGTCCGTTATAGGTATTTTCAAAAATTGATAATCAATTATTCTGAGGAACAATCGATTATTCCATGGACTTGTGCAGTTCTCATCAGGACCAGTGATAATCGATTATTTGAAGTAATAATCGATTATTCCAAAGCAAAAATGGTTTTTCAAGACAGATCAAGATAATCGATTATTCTATCTCATAATCGATTATATACATAACTTCTCTAGATATACGAAAGTTCTAAGTTACACATGCTTAAACTTTTTCCTAATACATTTACAAACTACTAAAAGGATTTTAGAACAATTATGACTTGATTCTTCGAGTTTTATCACTTGCAGCATCATCAATATTTTTATCTTCAAAGTACCAATGCTCCTCATTGGTAACAAAAAAACATTCCAGGGAAAGAAGAATACCACGTTAAGTATTTAGGGAAATTCAACCCACGATTCTTCTGTAAAATTTGTTTGAGAATAAATGTTATTTGTCTGGGTATTTAGGGTTAGCAAAGGAGAGAAAGTTGAAAACTTTTTCTACCTCTTGGTTTTGTTGATATAATGGGTTATGGGTTGTTCTCTTTTGCAATAATTGGCTATTATTAATTTTGCTGAAAGTTGGAATTTTATGTTATTAGATTCTGTCTGGGTCAGATTTGGGAAGAAAAAAAAGGTAATTTTTTGGTGAGAGGTTCTATGGAATGTCCCATTGGGGATTTAGGGTTGACTTCTTTTGAAAGTTTGGAGTTTGACTTTTTGTTTGGGTTTTGAATCTGGGAGGCTGAGATTTTTGAGTGGGGTTGATTGAAGTTTTGTTTGAGTGATGGATGAGTGATGAACGGGTCGCACCGCACACAAAAGTTGAGCATAAAGGAATGCAGTATAAACTAGGAAGTGACTCCTAGGTCGTCTCTCAAGGACCAATTTTTGTCGGTTCAGTCTCAGATTTTTTTACACAAAGTGGGGGGTTGTGAATGTTTTGATGCGGAAAATTAAATAAATGCAATGAAAATAAAGTTGATGAAAATGTAAATCAAGCAGTGCAGTAAAAGTAAAACTGAAAAACGTAAATCGCAGAAATAGTAAAATTCAGAAAACGGTAAAAACAAAAATGGTAAATTCAGAAAATGGTAATTTGCAAAAACCAATAAACTTTTGACAGAATTTAAAATGCGCAATATGAAATAAGGCATGAACTGAGATGAAATTGATTTGAGCAGAAACTTGCAGTAAATTAGAAAATGACAATGATTTGATCAAACCTAACGTGTAGATGAAATTATAAATTGCAAATTCGCAGATGAAAATAGAGTTCAAGAACATTGACTGAAAAACACACTGCAAATTAAAATTCAACTGAAAAACAAACTGGAAAACAATCTGGAAAACAAACCCAAAACCTCCCCAAAGGGGGAGGGGGAAAAATGAAAGCTCACGTAAATTGCTCTCTACACTACACTACTCCTACTCCTAAATCTACTGAGTTTTCTCTCCTGGATGCTTCTCCATTTTATAGCCAATTCTCTCACCAATAGTCTCCTCCCGTGAGCATCTCCCAATTTGTTCCCGTGAGAAAATAGGATGAGGGTCTCCATGTTTGTCTTTTTGCTTAGGCTTTCAGAAATTCCTTTCAACCTTGTGACCCACTCCAAACTCCTGGAGCTTCCTTTTGATGTGCAAGCAGAACCGTGATCTTCTCCATTCAACGTGTGCTTCTAGATGTGGCTGGACGTGATGCTCCTGCATGTGCTTCCATTCTAAGATCATTGCTTCTCCTTCAATTACGTTGTAGCTGTTACAGCATGTCCCAGCTCCCTTTTCTTCTCTTCTCCGTGTTGCACACCATTCTTGTCCTCCATGGCTGCTGTCCGTGGCTGCTCCCATTCTTTCTGGATGGACGTGATTGTAAGCTATTACCATGCCTTTCACCAAACCGTAACCTCCATCGCTTCTCCCAGCTGCCTTCCAACGTTTCTAGAAACAGCCGTGACATCCTCTTCTAATTCCAGCAGCCACCGTGTGCTACTGCAAGAAGGTGAAGTGGGTCTTCTCGGTGATGGCTGCTCCAAAGCTGGACGCTTCTGCTTCCTGTGTGAGCTGCTGTACCCAGAAGAATCGGACGAGTTTCTGCTCTTCATGGTGGCTGCTCCGTGAAGGTGTTGAACGTTGGAAGGTTGAAGCTGCTGATGCTGGGGTGTCTTCTTCTTCTTCTGGACCAGCCGGCCGTGTGCTTTGCAGTAAAATAACGTGAATGGTGGTAGCTGTTCTTCTTCTTTGCTTCCATGATATGCTGCTTCACGGTGCTCATTGGATGCTATCTCTTTTATCAATTGTAAAAACCAAAACCAAAACTTGTGAGGAGAAGAACACGGAGTCAAAAATCTGCATTCCAAGGCATAGAGAAAACCGTGAGTGGTGGCTTCCTTATTGAAGTTCACGTTGATTATTGGATGGGCAAGGTGAAAGCAATGTGTCCTCTCTTTTCATCAAGAAATGCTTTGGCTCTTCTTTCCTTCTTTTCCCGTAAACTCCCATCTATACAACATGTGATCTGCATTTTCTCTTTTGGTGGGGCCGTGACATTCTTTCCTTCATAATACCAATTTCATCAAATTTACCATTGCATTTTGGAAGTCTTGTCTACGTGAGCTTCAACTCCCTGCATGTGGCCCCTTTTCTTATATTCCATATCATGCCAAAATGAATTGTCCACCATGGGCCATGAAGCATCTTTCCTTGATAAATTTCAGCATGGAACTCTTCCCATATGCCGTGAGCTTCCTTGGTTCTCTTCCTCATTTCCACTTGCTTCCAAAGACCATGGACCTACATGAACACATGTGTTTCCCACTTAAAAATCCCTTCCAATTTGATTGCCGTGAGAAACAAGCTAAAACCGTGAGAGTATTGTCTAAAAATGTATTGAATATTGTAGCAAGCCTTTCCACTACAAACATGTGGGGACCGTTTTTGCTATTTACACTTAAACAAATTAAGCACTTGCAATTGGAGTTTCACGTGAGCTTCCAACATGGTGTGACCCCCTTCTTTTGATTCCACTTCAAGACCATGCTATTCTTCTATATTGCCGTATGGTGTGAAATGGTTGCAAGCTAATTTTGCTGAAATGAGTGAGCAAATGGGTCTTAAACCAAATAAATCAAACCAAACTCTCACACTCTTTTATTCCATCACGTAAAAATCATTTTCCAGCACTGCACTTTTGCATTCCAACAAAGATGGTTTGTTTAAAAATTCTTTTGTATGTCAATGTGGCATAAAAATTCCTTAAGAGTGTTAAGAGGTCTTAGCACTGTCCAATGATCAATTTCAGCCACCACAAGTACTAAACAACAAGTAAACAATGCAAACAGATTAGAAACCACTCAAACAATAATCACGGGACAGACATAGGAGAGTAAAATAAATTACTGGGAACGGTACAGAACGAATTTGAATAAAGTAAAAATTATACATGAAACTAGACATCTAGACGAAACTATGAAAAAAAATTGAATGGAAAAAGGATACGAATTGAACTCGAACGAGGACAAACAAGTTGACACAAAATTCACACAGCAACCAGCGAAAATTGAAGTGGCTGAAATGCATTGGGCTCAATTGTCATTTCTCCTTTAGCCTTCAAATGTCCCAAAAAGATATCCAAAATTTTCCCATAATTAATAATGCAAAATAATAAGCTCAGATAATTCAAATTAGTTAAAATAAGAATTTCTGATCGAATTAAGCACAATTAGGAAAAATAGAAAAATAACGGACGATTAAGCACAATTCCCTGATTAATTCTAGTACAATAAACTAAGTGAAGTGAAGAAAATATTGACTCATCAAAATAGACCACACTTAGTCTTTTGCACTCCTGGGCAAAATCAAAACGCAAATCAGGGAATACGACATCAAAGGATTGACACAGATGCAACATACAGAAAATAAAAACTCGCAAGAAAAATAAACAGAATTTACACAGTTCTCAAGAATTCTGAACAGAGAAAAGAAGTAGAAAATATCCGATACAAAATCAAATAAAGCAGATACTTACAGAAATCATCCAAGCAATTCAATACACAGAAAAATAATCAATCAGCTTAAGAGGTGATTCAAAAATAACAAAACCTCACATATGCACTCACAGTGTTTCTCTCAAGTGTCTAGGGTAAATAATTTCAACTCAATGTACTCAAGAAAGCAAACACAAATAGACTTGGCAAGCTTCTAATATCAACACTTAAAACATATGCATGTTCAGATCTAAAGGTCTTTCAGGGTTGTAATGGGGTCAAGGACAGGGGAGGATGAATATAGATAAGTAGCTACAGCTCAGAAAAAATAGAGGAGCACTGGGGAACAAGTGTAAACACATTGAAATTATGCCCAAACCTCTAATTCAATCCTCTTCTCGACTCCATTATTCACAAAATTGTTTTTTTTTTCATTTTTTTTTTCTTTCTCATCATTTTCATTTTTCATCCTGTCTCTTTTCTTTTTTTCTTTATCACACAACAGGATCATATTTTCTAAAACAAATCAAAATGAGGAACCAACTCGCCAATTTATCAGAATCACCAAGGAGACCACACTTTTTCATAAAACACTTCTATAGCTCCAGACTTTCCTAAGGTTAAGTTAATCATGGTTTTTCACTTAGGGCTAGTGTATGAGCTTGAACACAAAGAAATGGGGGAAAGTATAGGCTCAAAGGGGTTATCAAAGGATAATAACAGGGTAGGCTTATTTGGCTAAAGAGGCTCAAGAAATAAAATGCCTTTATCATTTTCTAAACATGCATATCCATCAAGAATTATCAAAAAGAATCAAGCCAAGGCATATGTGCAAGCAATCAAGATACATATCACACAAGAAAGAAAATTAAGTGGCTCAAATTCTCACATAGGGTATTTTTGTTATACTCAATTCACCCTCTCAAACATCATAATAATCTTCCCAAGCAGAGAAAAGCAAGGATTTCAAACCGTAAGTATTACTGAAGTGAAGGAAAAATCTACGATCTAGACATCATCCAGAATTCAAGAGAAAAATGTAAAATTTATTTCACACAAAACACACTAAAAACAACTTAAAACAGAAAAAATTTAGCACACAAAAACAAAAAAATTTAACACACATAATAAAGAAAAATTAGATTCTTCCCCAGTAGACCACACTTAAACTACACATTGTCCTCAATGTGTCATAGTTATCAGATTAACAATTTAGAATAATCAAATAAGATAGACAAGTGTAATAAAAGTGAGGAAATGGGAAGAATGAAAAAGAAAGGAAAGCGATTATTTAACATTACTATTTTGACACCATCCGCATCATCATAGCATCCATCAGTAAATGCTAATATTTCTTCATTGATATCCCTCAGTAGACACCAATCTTTCTCATCTTCATCCACATCCATCAGTAGATGCCTAATCACCTAACATCCATCAGTAGATGTCAAGTAGCTTCCATTAGTAGATGATGTCTTTACTGCCATCAGAAGCAGTATTTAACCTGAAAACTGAAAACTGAAAACTAAAACACACAAAGAAAGAAGAAAATTAAATCAAAACCAAACAATTAAATAAATTAAAAAGAAAAAATTCAGAAAAAGTGTGCTATCATCGTAACAACATTCATGTGTAGATGTTGTCATCTGAATCCTTTTAGCATCCCTCAGTAGATGTTGTCCAGGATTCATCAGCAGATGTTGCAGAAGCATCCTTCAGTAGATGCTGCAAAACAAAAATCAAATCCACACACAACTAGGTCCAGAATTTCACCTAGTCATGCACTCAGTAACAACATCCCAATGAAATGATAGTACAAAAATTTCAAAACACACAAAATTTCCAAGCAAACAAAACTCAAAAATAGAAACCAGAACATATATTTACAAAACAAAAAATCTAAAACTGTACCGACAATTGATTGATCCCCGGCAACGGCGCCATTTTGATGAACGGGTCGCACCGCACACAAAAGTTGAGCATAAAGGAATGCAGTATAGACTAGGAAGTGACTCCTAGGTCGTCTCTCAAGGACCAATTTTTGTCGGTTCAGTCTCAGATTTTTTTACACAAAGTGGGGGGTTGTGAATGTTTTGATGCGGAAAATTAAATAAATGCAATGAAAATAAAGTTGGTGAAAATGTAAATCAAGCAGTGCAGTAAAAGTAAAACTGAAAAACGTAAATCGCAGAAATAGTAAAATTCAGAAAACGGTAAAAACAAAAATGGTAAATTCAGAAAATGGTAATTTGCAAAAACCAATAAACTTTTGACAGAATTTAAAATGCGCAATATGAAATAAGGCATGAACTGAGATGAAATTGATTTGAGCAGAAACTTGCAGTAAATTAGAAAATGACAATGATTTGATCAAACCTAACGTGCAGATGAAATTATAAATTGCAAATTCGCAGATGAAAATAGAGTTCAAGAACATTGACTGAAAAACACACTGCAAATTAAAATTCAACTGAAAAACAAACTGGAAAACAATCTGGAAAACAAACCCAAAACCTCCCCAAAGGGGGAGGGGGAAAAATGAAAGCTCACGTAAATTGCTCTCTACACTACACTACTCCTACTCCTAAATCTACTGAGTTTTCTCTCCTGGATGCTTCTCCATTTTATAGCCAATTCTCTCACCAATAGTCTCCTCCCGTGAGCATCTCCCAATTTGTTCCCGTGAGAAAATAGGATGAGGGTCTCCATGTTTGTCTTTTTGCTTAGGCTTTCAGAAATTCCTTTCAACCTTGTGACCCACTCCAAACTCCTGGAGCTTCCTTTTGATGTGCAAGCAGAACCGTGATCTTCTCCATTCAACGTGTGCTTCTAGATGTGGCTGGACGTGATGCTCCTGCATGTGCTTCCATTCTAAGATCATTGCTTCTCCTTCAATTACGTTGTAGCTGTTACAGCATGTCCCAGCTCCCTTTTCTTCTCTTCTCCGTGTTGCACACCATTCTTGTCCTCCATGGCTGCTGTCCGTGGCTGCTCCCATTCTTTCTGGATGGACGTGATTGTAAGCTATTACCATGCCTTTCACCAAACCGTAACCTCCATCGCTTCTCCCAGCTGCCTTCCAACGTTTCTAGAAACAGCCGTGACATCCTCTTCTAATTCCAGCAGCCACCGTGTGCTACTGCAAGAAGGTGAAGTGGGTCTTCTCGGTGATGGCTGCTCCAAAGCTGGACGCTTCTGCTTCCTGTGTGAGCTGCTGTACCCAGAAGAATCGGACGAGTTTCTGCTCTTCATGGTGGCTGCTCCGTGAAGGTGTTGAACGTTGGAAGGTTGAAGCTGCTGATGTTGGGGTGTCTTCTTCTTCTTCTGGACCAGCCGGCCGTGTGCTTTGCAGTAAAATAACGTGAATGGTGGTAGCTGTTCTTCTTCTTTGCTTCCATGATATGCTGCTTCACGGTGCTCATTGGATGCTATCTCTTTTATCAATTGTAAAAACCAAAACCAAAACTTGTGAGGAGAAGAACACGGAGTCAAAAATCTGCATTCCAAGGCATAGAGAAAACCGTGAGTGGTGGCTTCCTTATTGAAGTTCACGTTGATTATTGGATGGGCAAGGTGAAAGCAACGTGTCCTCTCTTTTCATCAAGAAATGCTTTGGCTCTTCTTTCCTTCTTTTCCCGTAAACTCCCATCTATACAACATGTGATCTGCATTTTCTCTTTTGGTGGGGCCGTGACATTCTTTCCTTCATAATACCAATTTCATCAAATTTACCATTGCATTTTGGAAGTCTTGTCTACGTGAGCTTCAACTCCCTGCATGTGGCCCCTTTTCTTATATTCCATATCATGCCAAAATGAATTGTCCACCATGGGCCATGAAGCATCTTTCCTTGATAAATTTCAGCATGGAACTCTTCCCATATGCCGTGAGCTTCCTTGGTTCTCTTCCTCATTTCCACTTGCTTCCAAAGACCATGGACCTACATGAACACATGTGTTTCCCACTTAAAAATCCCTTCCAATTTGATTGCCGTGAGAAACAAGCTAAAACCGTGAGAGTATTGTCTAAAAATGTATTGAATATTGTAGCAAGCCTTTCCACTACAAACATGTGGGGACCGTTTTTGCTATTTACACTTAAACAAATTAAGCACTTGCAATTGGAGTTTCACGTGAGCTTCCAACATGGTGTGACCCCCTTCTTTTGATTCCACTTCAAGACCATGCTATTCTTCTATATTGCCGTATGGTGTGAAATGGTTGCAAGCTAATTTTGCTGAAATGAGTGAGCAAATGGGTCTTAAACCAAATAAATCAAACCAAACTCTCACACTCTTTTATTCCATCACGTAAAAATCATTTTCCAGCACTGCACTTTTGCATTCCAACAAAGATGGTTTGTTTAAAAATTCTTTTGTATGTCAATGTGGCATAAAAATTCCTTAAGAGTGTTAAGAGGTCTTAGCACTGTCCAATGATCAATTTCAGCCACCACAAGTACTAAACAACAAGTAAACAATGCAAACAGATTAGAAACCACTCAAACAATAATCACGGGACAGACATAGGAGAGTAAAATAAATTACTGGGAACGGTACAGAACGAATTTGAATAAAGTAAAAATTATACATGAAACTAGACATCTAGACGAAACTATGAAAAAAAATTGAATGGAAAAAGGATACGAATTGAACTCGAACGAGGACAAACAAGTTGACACAAAATTCACACAGCAACCAGCGAAAATTGAAGTGGCTGAAATGCATTGGGCTCAATTGTCATTTCTCCTTTAGCCTTCAAATGTCCCAAAAAGATATCCAAAATTTTCCCATAATTAATAATGCAAAATAATAAGCTCAGATAATTCAAATTAGTTAAAATAAGAATTTCTGATCGAATTAAGCACAATTAGGAAAAATAGAAAAATAACGGACGATTAAGCACAATTCCCTGATTAATTCTAGTACAATAAACTAAGTGAAGTGAAGAAAATATTGACTCATCAATGAGGCACTGGGTAGTTCATGTTCCCTTCCCCTTTTCCTGGCGAAGACTTATGAGATGGTTGATGATCCTTCCACAAATTCGATTGTTTCATGGTGTGCCTCTAGTAAAAGTTTTTATCAATAGAAACACTTCTCTCTTAAATACATTTTTCTCACATTCAAGGTTCCAAGAAACAACTAACGACCTCAATTTCAGCCAAACATCAAGGTTATTGGAATCTTCACAACCAAAATTTCCCATAATATTTGACGAGACCATGATCACAACCACACTTTAAAACCTTATTCACGACAATCATACACACATCATTGTCATTAGTTAAAAATGGATTCATAACACTTTTAACAAAAGGTTATTTTTGCACCAAATAGCAGTTAACACAAGCAACAATTGATTTCATTTTTTAAGGCTCGAGCTACATCGGCGCTTGAAATCCCTGTCCCTTTCCCGGTCTCTGTCTCGAGGTGGCAATGCATTGCGCTCATAGTTATCGCCGCAGTGGTTGGGAGGGCGATCGAAATCCCTGTCGTCTATGTGGTATCTTCGCCAGGGTTGGTAATGCGGCGGCGGGGACGACGAAGGGAGGTCGTCTGCAGTAGGGGAGGGCTAAGTCGGAGGTGGAGGCGACGTCGGAGGAGGAGGAGCATTGGAGGAAGGCGATTTGTCAAGGGATTCTGGAGGCACATTCATGACCTTCAGAATAAAAAGAAGTTGAGGTGGTGATGGCTATAGAGAGAGGGAGAATTTCCAAGATTACAGCGTGGCACACCGTTAGCCACCTCAACCTAATTTTAACAGCGTTAGTTTTGGAGGACGAAAATTTATAGTTTCGTTAAGGACAAGGATCAAAGTATACCAAAGTTTGAAAGAGGGACTAAATTTAAAATCACTTGATAGTTGAGGGACTAAAAGCATATTTAACCCTAATTTTTTTTATCAAGTTACTTATATCAAATCATTCATTTCAGGTATATGTTTGGTGTCAGTAACAAGATGGGGTTCAATGATGTATATGGATTCATTGACCCCTATATGAAAGAAATAAATTTGATGAAATTCAAACATACATCACCACCTGCTTTGAAATGGGGAAGGACATATATTTTCTCCCTTATATACTTGGGTAAGTGACATTTGTTAACTTTAAAGTTTCATTTATGGATTTTTGTATATGACAATTAAGTTATTACCAATTTCAGGCGTCATTGGCAACTACTTGTGATCTCCATACCGGAGAACACTACTGTCTGATTTTGTTCATTACACAAGTCTCCTTCAAGCCCTCTTAGACATGTAGTAGATTGGTAAGAACCTCAATGTTTCAACTTTCTTTCTTATATAAATGTATGCTAAAGCCATTTTTTAATAGTTCCCTTGCAACACATATGATGTTGTCTGGGAGATCTTCTGCTACAACTAAAAAGCTTGCATGGGTTCTCCTTAAGGTTTGGTATTTTAGTCCATACATGTTACATTTTGTACCATTCCAATGATGTTCCTTAACATTTTATAATTATGATGATATATTGTAGTGTAATAAACAAAATGGGTCATATGAGTGTGGTTACTACGTCATGTATTCGATGATTACCATTATTCATGCACGTTACACCAGTGGATGAAATCATTGTGTTTTATGCAGACATTCAATATGACTACTCCAATTTCAGAGAAGTTACTTAAACTCATGAGGAAAACACTGACTAAATATATAATTCAACTATATAATAGTATGTAGTAGATATTAGGATATAGTAAGTTATAAGTTTATCACTAGTACAAAAATATTGTATAACATCAGTGTTTTTTAGCCTTTCTCGTCGAAATTAAGGCCGACGTTATATTAGGAGACGCTAAATTACGTCGAATTTAAAAAATTTGACGTTACCTTAATTAACGTCGAATTTTGTTAATATACGACGTTAATCTTTTTTTTTAATTAATTGTGATCCTTTGTGATACTTTTTTACAACTCTACGAAGACCTTAAAAATAGAAAAACAACAAATTTCAGTTTTTGGTATTTTATAAAGTACAAACTATGAACATGTAGTGTAGTATCAACAAAAAATAAGTTCAGCCAAATAACAACAAACAAGTTCAACTAAACAACCACATCAAACAAGTTCAATCAAACAACAACAAGAAACAAGTTTAACAAATAAGTTCTTCAAAACGAAAACTAACTTTCAAAAGATGGGTTCGTCGGAATAAAATGTTGCCACCCGTGAGAGAGAAAGCAGAATGCGCCTATGAAGGACAAGAACACAAAAATAATCGGTCAAAACAAACGAAAATTATACCTAAAGTAGTTAATTAACTTGCGTTTGTATCAAATGAAGGAAAGATTACATGTGATGGTTGTCAAACTTCGTTCGAGAAATGTTTGAGCATAGTAAAAGGTCTCGCGCGCTAAGATAAAGGGAATGAGTTTTCAATCACCCGCTCAATTTTTTATTGAATTCACTAACATTTTGACGTCTAATGCTAGGGCATTCGACGTTTTATAACCTTTTGACGTCTAATGTTAGGGCATTCGACGTCATACGAAAGTATATTTTCTCCTTCAGGCCAAACATTTTTGCAAAATTTATCCAATAGGACGTCAAACATCTGAATATTCGACGTCTTATAACAAATAGACGTCGAATTACAGTTCTAAACGACGTCTAATAATTGTATTTATTTACAAAAATGCCACCGATCATTTTTAACGACTTTTCAATGGTTGGACGTTGAACGCGTGACGTTATACCCTATTTTTGTACTAGTGTATGCTTCTAAGTTTTTTTTTATGATTTTGTACATTATTATTAGTTTAACTTTGTACATTGGATTGATTTTTCAAAGTTGATTTATGATTACATTGAATTGATTTATGCTTCTAAGAAGTTGATTTATGATTACATTGAATGCATTTATGTTTTAATATAATTTTTATTGAAAATATATGCTTCTGGATTATTTTGGACTGTTCTGGCTATAAAATTATATGTAGGTATGTTTCTGCAGTTGGGAATGTTGTAGACATAGACCTGTTCTTAACAAAAACAGGGGAATATGCCAAGGTGGTGACCACAACTGAGGTAGAAAGCCCTCTACGACACTGATTCATGCCACAACCGAAGCATAAAGTCGGCGAAAAAAAGAAAACAAAATAAAAAAACTCTACTGCCTTGATTCAGGTCCCAACTGAGGCAGTAGAGGACGACATACTGCCTTGGTTTAAAAGGAACCGAAACGTAAAGTCCTTCGAAAAAAAATAAAAAAACAAAAACCCTACTGCTTCGGTTACCGAAGAACCGAGGCAAAATGCTACTCCTTTTTGCCTCAGTTCACAACCGAGGCAAAAAGGGGTAGACTTTTTGTCTCGCCTGTATATGCCTCGGTTCACAATCAAGGCAAAATGCTAACCACTATCATTTCCCCTGGCTGCATTAGTGAATTGGTTGGAAGTGATGTTACTTCCTTATGTTGGTTAAATTCATATCTCATTGGAGATTTAAATGGTACAAATTATCATTTCTATAAGACCAAGGTGAAAGACTAGTTGTTTTGTGAAGCAATTGCATCTTCTCGTTTTTGTTATGCAAAAGTCGGATTCTATATCTAATGAAGAATGAGACTTTAACACTAACAAATGTGTGGTATTAGTTGATGGATTTGAGGTACAAGGAGAGTTCTTTTCTTTCAAATCATTTAAATGAGTTTCAATAGCTTTTAGGCTAGGTGTTAAGAATAGGTATCAATTTTGATTGTGAAATTTTGAGACTATAGCTACTAAACACTCTATCGGAGTCTTGAGAGATATTTCGAGTTTCATTAAAAACTCAACTCCTAATGGCATTATTTCTTTTCAAATGGCAAAGAGAGGTGCTCTTAATGAAGAGTTGAAAAGGAAGGTAGAAAGTTTTTCATCTCAATTTGAAGTGTTTGTCATATAAAATAATGAAAAAAGTAAAAAAAAAACAGAACCACAAGGTGATAAAGAGAAGAACATAAGCAAGTTCAAGCCAATATATAAATATGCAGTGAAATTATGTTAAGAAAATACAATCATTAAGTTCTTTATTTTAAATTGAGTTAATATTCCATCATTATTTTTAATGTAAGTTCTTTATTTTAAATTGAGATAATATTCAAAATTAAAAAAATAAAAATATAATAATCACTTGTAGGTGCGTTTAGATTAAGGAGTGAATTAAAGTGAACAAGAAATAAAAAAAAGGAAGGAAAAAAAAATAAAAAGTGAGATTATTTGAATTAAGAGAAATATAATGAAAAGACAAGAGAAAATTTTATATTTGATTTGTTTGACGTGATAGAATAAATTTGAACGTATATTAATAAAATTAGAGAACTATTCATAAAATAATATTTGTAAAATAAGTTAACATAATAGATCGAAATAGGGATACCAAGTCTTACAATATAGCTCAGTTCCATACATTAACACAAAATATCCTTATAACGTCACTCATTAGACGTTAGGATTGGGAAAAACCAACGTGAAAAATGACTGGTGACATTTTTGCAATCAAAATCACAAAAATGACATTGTCCCCTATTGTAACATATGTCAAAATCAGATTTGACGTTAGCCTCCTTTGTAAAATACATTAATTGATGTTGGCATGTCCTAAAACTAATGTTAAAAGGCTTTATGATGTCAGCTACATCCTATTTGATGTCAAACTCATTTTGAAAGCATAAAGAAATAGTGTGAGACCATTTGGTCAAAATCTCTTCACTATTCTTTCTCTTTCTCGTTTGCGTGAAATCTTTCCCAACGATGAAGCTTCATAGTCCATGGAGCTCTAGAGATTCATAACCCATGAAGATTCATCTTCAACCTATTTCACTCCATGTTAATGTTATAGTGATCGTTTGGCCTTGAGTTTTCATTCTCTCTAATTGTATTTCACAAGGGTTGGTGCTCTCTCGTCTTCTTTTCCATTTTTAAGGTTTTGTAAAATATATAGAGTGTTCATATATTACATATTGGTCTTAGATTCAGAGTTGTGGTGGTGAAAAACTTCAAAGAGTCATAATTTTTGCTACAGACCTTAAATGAAGACACTCCAAAAATAAAAGTTGTTGGAAATAGGATGGTGAACACATTTGGCCAATTCCTAAAAGGATTAGGATTCTGAAATTTTCAAAAATTCATCGTTTAAGGTATTTTTTATTTTATTTTCATAGTATATTTCCCCAATTTTTTCATACTTTATAGTTTTATTTGAGGTACCCAAAGTACTTAGAAAATTTTGAATAATTTTGTAAGTTTATCTTGTATTGTATATTGATTTTCCATGGGCTCACTCGAGGAAAATAGTGGCGTAAAATCGAAAAAAAAAACCAAATTGACATATCTTGTCCTTGCAATAGATGTCAATTAACGTCGGTTATAAATTGAATATATGTTAATTAACGTTTGTTTAGAGACAATAAACATCAATTTAAAGTTTGTCCATATACATTAGATGAATGTAGCAATGTACATTAGATGAGTCTGTTTATATAGTGATTAGACAAATCTAGCATTAAATATTAAATGAATATGTCAATACATTGATTATACGAGTTTAACAACACATCAAACTAATGTGTCCATTGATTTGTATTTATAGTACTCAAAGTATTTTACATATTATATTCTTTATTTTTATAGAGTTTATTCTATATTTTCTTCACATGTTATATCTTTAGTATTTTAAAAAAATTTCTTTTTATATTTCTATATATATATATATATATATATATTAACTTTCTAAACTTATAAATAATTTTTCACATTGATTCTATTCAAAAATTAATTATAAATCTAAAAATATTATTATTTTTCTCTCAACCTCTAAATATATCTTTTGATATAATATAGATTTACTAAAATAAAGAAAACAAAAAATAAACAACATTCTTTAAATAGACATAAGTTTAAAACTAGTAAGTCTTTAAATGCGAAAACAAAACAAACACGCAAACTCACTCCCAGAAAGACTTTGGCCATAATTTGTTAAAAGAATTTGTTTACATTTGAATAATTGTAATTTCAGTTCTTGTACTTCATAAGCGATCTTCTTAATTTTTATACAGTAAAAAAAATATATTTAATCTCTAATTAATAACATTCTTTTACATGACAAGCACCCGTGATTTGTGGATTATGGTATAATGTTTGACATTTTAAAAAGAGCACTGATACATATTCTGATTTTAGTTACGCTACTTTTGTACGAAGAAAAAAACTATGTTAGAAGAGAAGCACTCACTTTTGACGTATTTATAAGATCTATGTCAGTCATTATTTTTGGTCATAAACTAAATTATAAAATTTGAAGAAATTATACAGAATTTATTTTACAAATTAAGTGATGTATTATTAATTTAAAAAAAATGAAATGTTGTGGTAAGAAATAGCAAAAGTGGAGAGGTTTGTTTAGTATACGTATTGTGATGAGCGAGAACATGATCTTTACATATCACTGATGCCATGTCTTGTGTGATCCGTAGAGTCAAACACGCGATGGAAAGGTCAATTTTTAGAAGAGTGATCTCATATCGGGTTTGGTGGAAAGAAGGACAACGAAAATCATGGTATACAATTATACACTAGGCGCGTATACTAATAATGGTAGATGCCTATAATTTCCACCGTAGATCTTCATCTTTTATTTCTAGGTACACTGCATCGTGATGAACTTCCATTCCTTCTTTTTTAGGCATATCATTCCTTTTGTTTTCCCCTCTTCAAATGCGTGTTTTCAACTCCCATCACGGAATATTATTCATTATTTAATATCCAAATCTTCTACAGTGCAAAATAATTGCAAAGAGGTCCACAGACATTCCAAGCAAATTAACGATGCTCATGCTCTAAAAATAACGCTAATAATTCACACACACTTCTCTGAGGGGCCTCCACGGCATAAATTGCTTGTCGTTTCCAACCCCCTTTTCCCTTCTTTGCCCAAGTTCTTGAAGGTGGGAGAATGACATTAAAGAGGAAAAAAATATGAAATGAGAAAAGAGTGAGAAACCTATGCTTTAATTAGCATCTCCTAGCTTATTTATGACCTTCACACTGATGCATGTACAACAACGCTATCCCTTCTGCTATATTTCTTCACGGGTCACTCTGCAAACTCCAACGCATTTCACCAAGGTTTAGGTTTGCACTATTATTCATAAAACAACCTTCATTAGCTACCCTTTTACCATTTCCATGTTTAATAATCATCACCTCAAAACACCTTCCTCCTGAATCCTGCGGGATAATTCATGCACCGCACCTGCAATTTCTTCCACTGTGTTCATCTGACACCCTTCCTCTACCTGTTCCACCATTAAATAACACAAAACAAATCAGAAAAATACAACTTCTATTCATTAAAAAAAAAAACAGACAAAAAAATGCTAACATTCCCTTGTCTAACAGTTCTTTGTTTTTAGATCAATGTCCTGTTTAACGAAAAACAGACGATACGACTTTGAATTCATTTAACAGAAACCGGTGTCACCATTCCTGAAATTGGTAGTTGTACCGAAGCTCTTTGAATTTATCAAGGTATCATAGAAATTTTCAAGAAGAGAAAATGACAAACATAAAAATGGGGTGCTGGAAAAAGGAATGAGTGTACGTTTTGTATCAAAATTGGAAAAGAAAGAGAAATAAAGAAACTGCAAGTCTAGATAGGTAGGTAGCAGAAAGAAAGAAAAAACCAACCTTAACACTAACCGAGGTGAGGACCATATCGTCGACAGTGGTAACGTTAAGGTGGAGAATGGTGAAGGCGAGAGTTTGAAGGCCAACAACCATCTTCAGAAGCAAGCCCGGTTGTTTCTTCGAGAGTATCTTTATGTTGGCATGGCCATCCACAAGGGTCACTTCTATGTCTGCCACGGCCCATGAATGGCTCCGTGCTTCGCACGTGCTAGGGTACCCTCTGCCGTTCTGTGTCGCACGTGTCGAATACTGAGGGAACATGAAGAACTCGGCAAAGGGTGATGACGAGTCAGAGAAGCCACCGCCATTTTCCTTCGTTCTCTGCTGCCCCTTCATGCACTGCAGAAGCTGCTCCAGCTCCTTCACGAAGTTAATGGCGCCACCAATAATAGATGCTTGATCACCCTGTAATGTAACATTTCCGAAAATTAGCTCGGGTTAATTTAAGGTTTAAAAAAACAACAACTGTAAAACAAACCAAACACATGTACTCGTGTCCAACGTCTCTGAGACTGCTCAATCAAAATTTACAATTTAGATTTGTAATTCGAAAAGATGAAAGAAGTGGCATTTATTTAGACTAACCCTTTGGACATAAGAGGGTGGCATCAGGGATCTCAGAACGGCGAGGTACTCGTTCATCTGTTTTCTTCGATTGCGTTCAACTGCAATGTGGGTCATTCTTTGATTCTCGATCTCCTCCTTGTTCTTGGTGCTCTTGGTGCGGCGGCGTTTGCGGCGGCCGGGGGTGGGTACGGAGGGAGGAGGAGGAGGAGGAAAGGCGGCGGGGAGAGATTGATCGACGGTGCAGGGTTCAGGGGAGGAGTGTGAGTCCCATTGGTCTTTGATATTTTGCAAAGCGGAAGGAGAAGAAGAATCCCAATTTGCATGCAGAGTGTGGTCTATGTTGTTGGTGATGATGCCTAGAAAGGCTTTGTTTTCTGCTTCTTGAAGATTGTTGTGCGACAGCGAGTAGAAGTAGTCTTTGTTGCAAGGGTAAGTGAATGGATCTTGCGGGAAAACCACGGCCTCTAGGGCCATTGTTGTTGTTAAAGTGGGAAAGTGTAGTTGTAAAGAGAGAGAGAATGATTAGATGATGTCTTTAGCAAAGGCTAAAGCAGGGGTAGTGGTAATGGTGGAAACAAAGTAACCTTTTTATGATGATGAGCTTAAGAAGAAGAATTTCCCTTTTGGGTTGAAATCTTAAAAGTGGATTGATAGTCCACACAAACAAAAAGCTACAGACCTATGCACGTGAGATTTTTCGTCCTACACCACTTCCTTCATCGCACCAACTTAACCACTGGAAAACACACAGAAAGATTCTCTTCCCAATTTCTTAATATCTCCTATTTATAATAGCAGCACCAAGCAAACCGATAGACCCATGACTTTCCCAACACAACCACTTCTCATGTCTCACAACCTCAATATTATGGACTAATACTAATAATACACACCTGTTATCTAATTAACAAATTAATTTATAAAATTAAACCATCTTGTGATTCAATTGGATTTTCAAATGCATATAATCTTTATTCTAATATGATTTTTTGTTATCTTTTCTCCATCATATTATTTATTGTACTCTCTTTCTCTCTCTCATTGTTCATTTCTTCCATATTGGGTTTCACAGTCAATCTTCATATAATGGTTCGCTTTGGCCCAACACAAGTTACGAAGACTGCATAAATTTTACTAAACTAAAAGACTGAATTTATAATTAAAATTTAATAGGATCAAAATTACAAACATTTTGTAAAATATTGAGACTAATGATTTATTTAAGAGTGGAAGTTATTTATGATTGAGAAATCAAATATAAGATTATAAAGAAGTTGGATACTGTATAATTAAATTAAAATCAATATTAATTCTTTATATAATCAGACTTTTATGTCTAGTTGAGATTATATTTTCCTAATAAATCTTTCTCGAAAGATTCAATAATATTTTGGATTGGAGGTAAAATGTTTTGCCCAATTGACGAGAATCTAGTTCATCTCATACCTTCTATAAATACAATAAATATTATTAGTGGATAAATATCTATTACCTATATGGTCACTTTAACTCGATATCTTGGTCGAATTGATAACTACTCTAAATTTAATAGTTATGAGAAAAATTGAACCAACTTACATTAGTCTAAATGAAAAGAAAAAAAGAAACAGATAGTTTTTGTAATCAAAGTTTTCGACGGCAAGTTAGATAATAGAACAAAATGTTCTATTATAAATTTTCACATAACTTGAGTAGCACCATTTAAAGACTGAAAACAATTTGTAAAAACCAAAGAGGGAAAAGAAGAGCTAAATATATTACAAGGTTAATTTGTCAAATGCTACCTTCGTTATCACCTTTCCTTTGTGAGATACAGAACATTATATGCACAATATGTATCTTTCTTGAAGGAATAAAAGAATTGAAACTAAAAAATGTGATGAAAATATAATTATTGAATGTTGTGTGTTGCAGAATAAATCGATCTTATCCAGAAAATCTATCATAATAAAGTTTAATAAGAAGAATTAGAAATGATATACATGAGAAAATAATGTGATTGTGGGTGCACATAATGTAGGTGAGAAACAAACGGCTGGTCGGTAAGGAGACAAAGGCACATCAAAACCTTTATACAAGATAAACTGTATCAGATGTATATTTCTTCAGCAGGGTTAGGTCTCTACGGTGATCTCGTTCACCTCTTTTTCTTTTTTAACGCATTCTCCATAATCCTAACTAACTCGAACTAAGACGAGATTTACATTTCATTTATATATTATAATTTAATTTTATTTTTAGTAAATTGAAACTTCAACACATTAATCCATTTGCTTAATCAATTTCTTAATATAAAAAATATATTATTTATGTGTCATCGAATTAACTATGATTTAATCAAATTAATACTATGGCAAGGTTCAAATATATCAATTAAAAATAATGATTAAATTAAAGTATATTATAAATTTGAGTATTTTAACTTATTAAATTTACTAACCGAGCAATTTACTGTCTTAATTATTTGTCTTCACGTATTAGACATTTTTTTAGCTATGAAATGATAATAAGATTAATTGTAAAACAACAAGTGATATTTGTCGTTTTTAAAAAAAACTGTGTTGGATTACAAGAATAATTTCACTAATGGTGGTGATGAAAATAATTCCTTTATATGCATAGGTTATGATGTAAAATTAGAAAAAAAAACATGATAATCTCACCATCTAATATATTTTAATAAAAAATAAATATATCCTCAATTAGTTTTACATTAATTGTAATATGGTTTTCATATTTTTATATTTTCATAAAAAATTGTATGAAAATATTTGATTTCCTTTTATATTTTTTAGGGGTGTGGTTTGATTTGGTAATAATGTGGTCCGAGAGTTGTGCCTGGAACAGAGAAAAGTGATGAAAAGCTGATATGGTTCAGAGATTCTGAGATAGAACCATACAAGTGGAAATGAGGGACCAAAATAAAAATGAAAAACATGCACAGTCAAACAACTCAGTTCAGGCTTCAAGACAAGTTCAGATTTCACAGGAATCCATGTGACCATTCTCTCTATCTCTCTAAACTGTTCTCGAATATTCATTTTATCTTCCATGTAAATGTCAAATTTTGCTTTTACCAGTGACTCAATGACGCACTTGTTTTAGTTCAAACACTCTACTAATTAACCATTTGACCACATCTCGATAAGACATTCTGTGACTTTCTTCCCCTTTTCTTGGGTCCCCAATATTATTAACACCTTAATACTATATTTCGTGTGTTATTCTTCCACCATCGTTTTTTATAGAATGACATTGCCATCTTTCATCTACGAGCATAACATCATTATTCTAATATGAATAAATCCAAACCCAACTGGCATTCCGTTGAATGTATCAGAAAAAATTGTACATTATGAGATTCCATGATCGCTTAACATCAGGGCAACTTGCTTATTAGGAAATCCCTCCGCTACTGCTACCTACGTATCACAAACTTTTTTAATACTAATATTTCTTACAAATCTTGTTATTTCTTTTCTTAGTTTTCACATTTTCTTCTTCTCTACTTCTGTGTTTCTTGTTTTTCTCCTCTTTTATTTTTTTCCCATTGTACTTTTCTTGGAATTATTGAACCACCTTCAAAGTTTAATCACAACTTGGAAACATGTGTACTCTATTTTCTCATTACAGCACTTTTTTTTTTAAAAGCTCAATCTCTTTCATCGTAATCTCTATTTCTTTAATGTGTCTGTTAACTGTTGTGACCTAAGGAGGGAAATGGTTAGTTGATCACATTATTATTATATAAGATAACATGATAAAGAAAAAAAAAGAGCACACTTTTTCTGAAATATTGTTTGAACTCTTCGATGTGTGACTTGTTCAGATGTTTCTGTATGCAAAGAAGAAAGCAGGGGAAAAAATAGGACATGCTACTGATCAAGAAAGAAGACAGCACGAAAACTTAGAAAATAAACTACAAAAAGAGTTAGATTGTATGAAAGTAAAAACACCATAAAATGAAGAATGATGAAAGTGAGAGGGTGTAAAGTGATTTATAATCTGATTTTATAACATTCAGTAATTTATAATCTGATACTTAATATTACAGCCCTCACTTTTTTGGACACTGTTAAAGATCATTTATTTATTTTGGAATTTAATCTTCATTTTATTACAATTTTATGTTTAAAAGATGTGTAATAAGTTAAAAAATGAATTATACATAAAATATCATTGGACTCAACTCTTAAACAATCAGAACCTTTTAGTGTATAAAAACAAGCGTCTTAATGAAAATTTAAGATTGGAATGGTCTAAACTATCTATCTAGATCATCACTATTTCCATCAACACAAATACGTTGAATATTGTATAAGCCACTACATATGAGAAATTGTCAATTTTGAAATACGTTTAGAAGTGTTGGAAGGATAAATAATTTCCAGAAACTATTATTAGAATTTAGTGATATAATTACACAATGTAAGACTAGAGAAGAAGAAATAAAAAATAGTTTTTTAATTAACATTGTCATATTTAAATATTAAAATTTTGTGAAATATAAAAAATGTTTGTAAGTTTTATTAAAATAACTTTGATGAAAAATTGTTAAAAACAAAGGAGTATTAATTTTAAAAAAATTGATATTTCTTTGGTTAAAATATATATAAACATAATACAAATTTTGATCATAGATTATAAAAAGAAATCTATAATCAGATATATATAAAAATAAAATAGCTTTAAGATCATGCCAATATTTTTTAGCATGCGCAAAACTGTGAAAATATATGTAATATCTTCACTCCAAATTTAAAAGGACATTTTTTTTTTCAAATAAATTGATACCCTTCTTAATTAGGATTATATATATAACCCTAGTCAACAAAGTTGTTTGTGTAATTTATAAAGCTTCATGATACATTCTGATATAGAAGTACAGATGACAATATTTTTAAGAATTATATTTTTTTGTTTATCTGTGAACTTTTGAGTGTATTATGTCATTCGATCTATGTTGATGGACTTACCTAGCAGAAACCAGACATGGCCTTTTCATTTTTCCTTCTTTTTCAAAGCCATGAATCATATAAAGAAGGACATAAAACTTCTCCTCAAAGAGTTAAAGCGACAAATTATTTTTTTAAGGTACAACTTGTGACATATTGGTTGTCCAAGTGCATATTTATCAAGTTACATATAGAATAATATAAAAAAGAGACCAGCATTATAAAAATTGACTTGAGATTAGAAAGACTAGACGATAATTTTCTAATTATTTGATAAAAATGATATGATAGACTTAACAATTAATAAATTTTATTAGGATAGGATTTATATATCTTTAATATCATCTTAAAGAAATAAAATAAAAATTTAATTTAATCTTAAAAATTTATTTTATAAAATAAATTGTTTTATATTTACAAACTTATCTTATTTTAATTGATAGGAGATTTTAAGATGTTTGAGATTAGAGAGTTTATATAATATTGGCTATAAAAAATTGAACGATAAAATTTATAGTTGTCACAAATTGTATTTTTCCGGAAAGTTATATGAAAGTTTAGAATTTTTATCAAAACAAATCATAATACTTTAACTGGGTATTTAATGAAAGCTATGAAATTTCTAAACCAAGTTAAATTTATGGCAATGATTTTATTTCTTCTTTTAGTTATTTATATGTGTGCTTTGAAGTTCTTAATCATGATTTCAATCAGAACATATATGAATAAAAAGTGCCAATATTGAGAATCCACTATCAATAGTTTACTTCAGTTCCTCTGAAAAGTTTAACAAAGAAAGTAAGATGACTGAAACTAATCTCTCAGAACTTATCCATAGTAGTACTATGTTTTGAGATGCAATTGGTTCCAAGGTTGTCAACTGATTAGGGTTCTATATACAAATAATAAAATATAATGAAATTGTACTGAGTACTGCATAAATTTACGCACTGATAACAATGATTATGACGTGTATCAATATTGAACACAAACAAATTATCTAATTTCGATATGATTGATTATCTTTGATGCCAATCCAACCTACACATGGTACTTTAAACTAAATCTTCCAACCTTTAATTAAACTAAATCTTTAGCGTGAGACAGTATACGAAGGCCGAGGGAGGATATATATTAAAAAAGAAAACGATGAATAATATGTATGTTACCTTTCCGCGAAACATGAAAAAATTGTAGGAAAAGTTAAGTTAAATTTGTCATAACCAATTATATTGTGACGTAATAAATTATGTTTTTGATATATTCTATTATTGATTACATTGCAAATATTTTATTAATATTTATTGATTTTTATTTATATTATATTATTAGTAATTATACTTTTATGCTATAATATAAACAATTAAAATAATTAATAAATTTAATGGTTATAAATAAATATATTTTAATTTTTACTTGTTTATATTTTCTTTTTCTTAATTTAAAAAACTTCTTTTTATTTCCTTCCTTTTAGGTTATCACTTAACACCATACACTCCTGACAAAACATTAGAATGACTTAAAAGTAAAATATACTTGCATGTTTTTGATGAAAAGGAAAAATAGTGAAAATCTATCTTTCTATTTTTGTCTAAGTATTTCACTGAATATTAATTTTTATTTTCAAAAAGAAAATATCTTTCGAAGAATAAAGTTAACAAGCTTTAGATGGATCTATTATTCTAATTACATTTTTTTTCCGTTCACTTGAAACTTAAAATCTTACAGAAATTATAATTCTTATTTTAATAAAACATGTTGGTTTGCCGTAGACCTACTTCTCATTAAAGTGCAAATAGAATTATTAAATTTCCTTTTAAATTTTTAGTTCTGCATCCTATTAAAGCTCTCTGTATAATACTTCTCTATTATACAGGACAAGATGAAAATGGTGTAACTTCTTATTTCTTCTGCCAGTTTCATATGAAGAAAAACAGGAACCAAATAGGTTCTACTTACAAAAATGCATATCTTCTAAAGTGACTGATAAGAAATAGAAATAATCTTCTTCTATTTTTTTAAAAAATATTAATGTGATTTTATAATCATTTTTAAAAATATTTAAAGAAGAGAAAAGCATACATATTTTAAATTTTCTTCTCTATAAACCCAAAAATTACATAATGATACCCATATGATATGGTAATTAGTCAATAATAGTATAGTATTAATGTGGGACACATGACTTAAAAGCTTATTTGACGTAGAAATTAAACGCGTAGTCCCTAATCTATCACATCTAAGAATTTGTCCCTTATGAGACACCCAACTGTGATAATGAAAAGAAGAGTAATCGAGATTTTTGTGCAATTAATTAGTGATTATGTTGTCAATCACTGAACTGCATGCATGTGTTTTCAACCACAGAACACGCCACCAGCAACTCCAACCGAGGCATCCGGGCACAAGTCACATAATAACATACATTAATCTATGCTACTACAATAATGTTGTGTGAAACATGATTTGGTCAGAGATTTGGTTTTATTAATTAACCACAATACTGGTTGGCTCATATATATATATAGGATTTTTGACTTTTTCAAGAAAACTCAGAAGAAAGGGACCTCATCAAAATGACCATTGTTTTATTCGTTGGCTTTTGCTAGCTCCACAGATTCTCGACCATTGCCACCTTCACACTTTCTTTCCATTGTTGCTCTCTAAGTGTTGTTAATGGTTATCATACAACAAAACTGTTGTTATTGGTTGATCAAGGACAAGTTATAGTTAATTATTACATCACTTTTATCAACTTCATCTTTTTGGTATATGTTATAACTATAAATTTATTATCGTTAGTATTGTTTATGCTTCTATACATGTCAGTGTACCTATGTGTAGTGGATAAAAGCTAAAGCAATACACGGTATAATATACAAATATTGGTTAACTAGTGAATTAATTATGTTTAATTTAAAATTGAAAAAAACGAATGATTTAATTTGTTTAATATACGGACTTTAGAATGAAGGAATATACGTGATTCTTTTAACTAGATTAAAATTTAAGAAATTAATTAATTAGTTTCATGATATTAATTTATGATTTATATGGTTTTTTTTTGCTCTTAAAATTATTAAACGTCAAAATAGATATAAAATCATGTATCTTAATTTGTTCATGGTATAAGTATATTTTCTAAGTTTAATCCCACATTTATTATATATAAAGACCACGTTAAAATTTGTGGTTTTAAAAAAGGGTATACAGTTAGGGGAGTGCAGGTTGTGGTTATTAAACTACATGTCCCACAATTGAAAAGGTTATATTTGTCTTTTTAAGCAAATGATGCAAATTTGTTACCATTAGTAAAGAAAGAAAATACTTTATGATGATTTGTTGTTAGGATGATGAGAAGTTACTTGACACCACCTACTGTATTTATGTAATTTTATAGGTAGTATGTACTTAACATTGCTAATATCATTATATTTTGTTCTTGTCTATACTCATTTATGTCATTTAGAATTTAAGGTTATCAAAATTTAATGTAATTGATTGAATGACTTCTTATATTAATGAACAAGACTCTATATTATACTAAAACCTTAGAGCTATCCTTAGTATCTAACAAACATTAGAATATTCGATTAAATCTAAACTTAAACGAGTTTCCACTCAATTGACATTAATGAAATAAGTTGATTGGTTAAGTCATTAAAATAATAAACCAAATCAAATAACTAACTCTTAAAGCAATAACATAACATATATTGAATTAAAAGCAATATAGAAAGAGAAATTACATCTAATCCCAACAAGAGTTTAATTGTTCATTATGATGATTTACAAGCATAAAGTGTTGTCCTCCTCCCATGGTTCTCTCTAACTGTATTATAATGGGTTCTAAGAACTCTAGAACTGAACTACAAAATTAACATGTAAATAACAGAGCAAGACTTCATTTTTATAAAATTAAAACATTATGCTTTAGCTCCTAAGATGTTGGTAAGCCATGATGTTTCCTCCCTAGGTAGGTTTGAGCTTCCGGATTGGTTGTCATCAATGGAGCTTTCCTTCCTAGGAGAGTTTTCTCTTAAGACTCAGTTACCAATTTTGGTGTCTAATGTTTTTTTGCAATAAAGGTTTCTTCATTGGGGCTTAACACCAATGTCGTTGCTCAACAACAAGACTTATATTTGAATCATCAACAAACCGTCTTATGTATTAGTGCTTAGTGCCATCTTCTTGATTTCCTTGAATTTATATGCAAAAATATAACAAATACATCAAATTCCATATTTTCAAATTTTCTACTCCTCATTTTGTAATCTAAAGTAAAAGGGGTTGGTTCACCAAGATTTATATCATGTTTATACAAGACCAGTGTAAAAATGATATACAAAATTAAGTAAACTAAACACTTATCGACATAATCCGAATTTAGCTCTTTTCTTATCCCTAAGAAAATCCTAATTGTTTCTACAAAATGGTTTTTTTTTTTAAAAAAAAAAAATCTAATGGAACTTATATTTTCACACTCTTTACAATACTAAATTGAAAACCAAGGATAATTAATGAATACACAAATGCAAGTCAAATTCACAACCAAAAGTGAAAAACAAAGTCTCTCAATGATTTTTTTTATTTAGTATTCAAGACTGTATCCTCTAAAGTGTTTAAGTGTTTTCACTCTCAACACCTACTTAATTGTCCACTTAGCTTTGTATTTCATGTTTAACGTGTTGGACTATCAAAGGACTTTGATTTACAAGATAAGCAAGACTCATTGCTAAAAAGGAATACAACAACATAAATACACATGTGCCATGAGTCTGAGTCTGTTCCAACTTTATTTTTCCATTCTTACAACTTTTTTTTTTCATTTTCATTCACTTTAAGCATACCTTTTCTTGGCTTAGTTAAATGCATTACTTTTTCTTTTGTTTAGGTGTCTCAATGCAATCTTTTTGGCTCCATTTCCTTATTTTTGGGTATGTCTCCACATAGCCCAACTTTGTTCTTTTTCATGCGCTTTAGAACTCACTATTTTCCTTTCATGGCACACATTATTGTTGAATCTTTCCTAACAGTGAGAAGGGTTGAATTACCTACAATTTAAGGCTCGTAGTGTGCATTTCATGCCAAGGTTTAAACATTTATTTTCATTCAAAAACATGTAGGTGGTTATTTTGGCTTTCGTTTTTTGCAAAAAGTTTCACAAGAAAACTTGCTCTAGTAATTTTTATGCTAATAATGCTTAATAGACATAATTTAGCATAAAACTAGTGGCTCAATCACTTAAGTGCTTTTCTCAATTCTCACATTTTGTGTTTGGCTCACTCAACTCACAAGGCAAGTTCACTTCTCTATGCTAACTCCTAGCCATGAACTATCTTGCATTGTGTCAAGTTCTTATTAAGCACTAATGGTCTTTCAATCTTTTCTTCCTTGTACTCCTTAATATTTCAAAACAGTTTCAGAAAAGAGTGTGCTCAATTCTTTTTTCCAACCAATTTCTATCAGATCCTTTCCCCTTTCCTTCTTGTGTATCAATTGCTTTCTTATTGCTGGAAGACTTTTAACTTCCTTCTTCTTGTGCATTTTCAGTTCCTCCAATTCAAGTATCATCTTCAGGTTCCTTAAAGGCATCAACATTAGTATTTTTGCCTTGCACATTTTTTGAAGCACCAACTTCACTCCTATTGTTGTTTCTAGGATTATGTTGTCGTGGTGGTTGTTGTTATGGTTGTTGTTGTAGTGGTTGTTGTTGTTCTGGTTATGTTGATGTTGCTGCACAAACCCCTTTATGTTGAAAAAGATTATCCCCAGGCCAAGTTGTGAACATCCTAAATTCTTCAGACGTCATGCACTGAATGAGTTAGTTTTGTTGTTGTTGTTGGGCAAAGTTGATGATAATTTGGTGGATGGTTGTTTAGGCACCATGGATAGCAACCAACTATTGTTACATGTAAGAGACACATGAAAGAATGGATTTCAGGGTCTTCCTGTTGTTTGTGTTAAGAGAAAATCGTATATGTGCCTAAATACTGTCATGTTCTGAAGTTTAACCAAATAACACTACATGAAATAATAATCTGAAAACAACATAGGATATAAACACAAGACTTAGAACCAAAATCCCCAACATAGAAAACCTTAGGAAAACACTTAAGATTTTAGGAAATAGAGAATCAACTAAGACAAAACACCCAAACGCAATGCTAAAATGACTATCAAGTCAAAAACGTCTAAGAGAGTTGAAGCTAAATGCACAAAGCTTATCATACCTAAAGGGTATTAAGTTTAGCTCTAGGGAAAACAAAACATGTCTAAGACAATGTCATTGACAATACACACTAAAAGACAAAAACTTAAAACACCAAAGAAAACATAAACTAAGTTAAAAATTGTCTCTCTGAAAAGGTAAAATCACAAGCGTTTACTCTATCTAAATGATACCATGAGCTAAAACATTACTTCATCAGATGATGAAGTCTTTAATCAATGCTTGGTATTTGTAGAATAAAAGCTTAACTGTCAAACGCTACCTCAACGGTAGGAAATCAAAAAGCACTTTGTTGTTTTGAGTAAGCATTAAATGACATTAAATGCTCAACATTCAAAAGCAAAAAAAAGTGTTAAGAAAATGAGCTATTCTACACACATCCACAAACATCAAATCAAAATATCAAAAGTGGACGTTAGCGACAAAAGAGATATTCTCATAATGTTCTTCAGTTGAAACCATGTCTAAGAGAACGTACAACCTACTTCAAGAAAAGTACTGAAAAAGCATGCTTTCTTTGACAAGTTGACTTTATTCAACGACTACTGTACACGAAGAAAGAGAAAGCACAAGAATTAAGGCCAAGAGCTTGTTCTAACGGACATTTATCCAAAAATCCTATAAATATGAGAGCTATCAAATGAATAATCAAGAGGATAACATGGCACTAAATATTCATCCTAAGAAACGCTCAAAAGAGAAAAGAAAGAACTCAAGAAAATACTCATCCAGTCTAAGGTTAAAGGTGGTTATTCGTTGACTGAAACTAGGAGTGGTGAGAACACTCAGTTGTAATCTTGTTGAAAATTATAGTGGAGCCCTCTGCGGAGGAGACTAGACGTAGCTCAGGTAGAGTGAACCAATGTAAAATATTTGTGCATTCATCTCTTCTCTTAACTAAACATTTTTCTTACAAAACATGCAGTTGTATTTTTATTTCTAAATACAAGAACCTTCCAAGCTAAATGATTACTCTTCAACAAAGGAAGTTCTTAAAATCTATGCAGTGTACATTCTGAATAACATGATAAAAGCAATTCTTGCTATAATATTTTATTAGGTCGAGCGTCTAAGATTTAAAAAAAAATCATAAAGCTCAACAATGTGCATATTAGAAGGTTTGCGAAAAGAATATTTTTTTCATTACCACAACTTCAGACAATAGTAATGAAATAGACTTTTTTTTATCTAGAGTCAGTCACTAAGGCCAATGATAGAGTGTAGCAAAATGCACAATATCAAAATCTGTCAAAATCGGGTTTGGCAATTAAGGCTTAAAATGTGATTTTAGTTGCATAAATTATTTTGGCTAGTCTAATGTTTGTTGATGCAGCTGGAATTAAAGTTTTAATTGCAATTCTGAAAAGAAAGAAAATGCTAAAATGTAATTAGAGGAAAATTCTAGACTTCTATGCAATTTTGAATAATTTAAAAGGGGTTGAAATGTAATTTTGGGCAAGTTTATTTAAAAGATAATTTGGAGAAAATATATCTTAAGATATTTTATTTGATATTACTAAATAATTACCTATTTAACTATATTAATAAAAATCAAAAGATAATATTTGTCAAATCTTTTTGAATCTAGAAAATATATTGTCAAATATTCTCAAAAACTGATTAAATTTGTTGAATATTTGAAAGATATTATATATAAGATAAAGGTTTAATACCCTCTTTGGTCCCCACTTTTGCTGGATAATGTCAATTCAGTCCCCATTTTTAAAAGTGTTTGGAATATGTCTACAGTTAGTAAAATTTGTGTCTAATTTGTCCATTCCGTTAAGTATAACCAAACGGAGTTAATGCGTTGATGATCTACCACCAGTTATTGGCAACATGTCAATATATTGTTTTGTGCGTGCTGACGTGTTACTTTCTTACAAAATTGGGTCTTCTTCTTCTTGTTTGTCTTCTTCTTCTTGTTTAAACCTAGAATCCATATTCAATCACTCCACACCAATTTGTATGCAATCTCAAAACTACATGAACTCTGAGAAAACATATCAAAATGAGAAATTTATTAATTAAATATTATAATATTACATTCAAAAACCATAACTCAGATTCATCTATCCAAGATCAAGGACAATTGCTTCATTTCCCCATTTCCCTACCTTACACAGCCGAAATCTATGTATGTATAATCAACCTCAAAAACATCAAATTCATGTACAACAGAGGTTTCATTCTCATTCTCATCTTAATTCAAACGATCTTATCTCTTCAAATCATCAACAACTTCCAAAAAGAAGAAAGAATCAATTAATCTAATCACACCTGAGTCAGATCTCCCCCTTTCTCCCCGTCTGCACATTAAGCAGACTTAGCTTCTGCATCGCCGAGGCAAAAACCCTAAAGAACCTAGCTTGATCCTTGGCGAAGCCCTCCAGGAATGGTCTCGTAACAGGGTCACTATACAAGTCGTGATCGGATTTCAGCACGCTCAAACCATTAGAAAGGTTCTAAAAGTACACATTGTCGAACTTGTTGGGTGTCATAATGTCGAGAGGTGACGAATTCATAGCAGTGGGAGAATCCCATGGAGAAGGTGCGATGGATGAAGATTTTCGTGATTTGGGACAATGGCATGGATGAAGTGGGGAGGTGGTTGGAGATAGAGGCGGCGGACGAGAAGCGGTCGTCACAATGCCCGAGGAAACAGGGTAAAAGGGGCAGCCGAGCATGGTTAGAAGGTCGCGGGTTTCAGCGGAGAGGATGTCAGCGTAGGAGACAGTATTGGGGCAGGCCAGTTCGAGGGCGGTTTTCGCACGGACGACAAGGTCGAAGGCGTCACCGATGAGGGAGAGGTTGATGTCGGCGTCGCGATGTGGAAACCCTAAATCAATTTTTTCCCAAATATAAAAACCCTATCTTTAAAAAACCTCAATATTGTGTTTTATTAACACGTCAGCACACACAAAACAATATATTGACACGTAGCTAATAACTGGTGCCAGATCATCAATGGACTAACTCCATTTGATTATACTTAATGAAAAGGACAAATTAGATGCAATATTTAGTAACCCTGGACATATTCCAAACACTTTTATAAATGGGGACTGAATTGACATTATCCAACGAAAGTGGGGACCAAAGAGGGTATTAAACCTAAGATAAAAGATCTTATCAGCAGAAGATTCAGAGTTCAAGCCCAATCAAGCCTATATAAAGAGACCTAGGGGAGGCACAACTCATTCATTCTCAGACTCCTCCATTGGAAGCCATCATCCACCACTCCTCTCACTCTTATTTCATCATCTATTCTACTCCATTCATCGAGGGCTAAGCTCCTAGGGCTATTCCACTGTAATTTCATTATGGATTCTAAGGTTAAGTTGAATTAATGCAATTGTTTCTTTTGATTATTGATTTAAGTTATTCTTCTTCTATGTCTTTCATCTCTCAATCATATTAAAAGTAATGATTTTTGCATCATAAGGTGTTTGAATCTACATGCATATTAATCATATGAGTTCAAGGGTTTCTAGGGTTGATTGAGAATCTACTTTGATTAAATTTAGGAACTTTCATATGATTAAACGAGTTTTTGCTATTAATTGAGAATGTACTTTGATTGGTGGTAATAATTTCAACTATAATTAATTGAGAATTTACTTTGATTAATTAGCTTTTAATTTGGTTAGGAGATTTAAGAATAGACATGATTAAACACAATAGAATTTGATTGAAAATGTACTTTGGTTGAATTCATTGTGAATAATCTAGAAAGGTCTTGCATTTGATTGAGAATTTACTTTGGTTAACTGCATGATCACCTTCAAATTAATTAAGAATCTACTTTAATTAATTTGAAACTTGAACAATAATCAATTGAGCAATGATCTTTGGATAACCGATGATGAATCTATCTTGGCAAAGCAGTGGAACTAGCGTATTTTATCATAATTGTTTCTAAGTTTCCTCTTTGTTCTTCAAACGTTCTTGAAACATTAATTCTATTAGCATAGTTTCTCACTTTTATTCTTGAACATTGCATAACATTCATAAGATTCAAATATTGAAAATCAATTCCGTATTCTTAAGCATTGCATAGCATTAATTATATTAGCATAATTACTTTAACTCTATCTACTTTCTTAAATACTACTTGGCAATACTGAAGTTTCTTTGAAAAGTAGTATTAATTTGATAGCTTCAACGACAATGTATCAGCATTCTTGACCAAAGTTGTGCATCATAACTGTCAAAAACATATCAACATTGCATACTGGTACATAAATAAGTATCATAATACTGTCAAGTAGAAAATATTTTAAAAAGGACAAAACTCTACATAATTTTAATGGATTAAGATACTAATATAATATATTAGATGGAAATTAATTGTATTTCAGATTATAGTACATCTTTCTGATATTAATATTGTCCGTCATGTTCAGATATGAATGATTGATTGAACGAGTCTATGTCTGTTTGAATTCAATGGACTACCAAGTTGTTTGTTGTTATGGCTTATTAACATGATATTCAATACTTGGTACTATGATATGGAAAACAATTCAATGTATTTTATCATTTGTTATCTACAATTAATAAAATAAACCGATGTACATACTTTGCTCTTGAATACTAACACTATGTGGTATAAAGAATTTGTTTTTGCAGGTTTTAATCCAGGTGAAAAAGGTTCTGATACCAACACAATCAGTTTATAGCTTCTGCAACTTTTTAATGGATTAGGCAGAGAGAAAAATCGATTAATTGACCATTTCTATAGGTTTTAATCGGTTATCCTAACTAATATAATCGGCTAGGTGACAAATTCTAGTTAAATGTGCATCTAATGGCTATATTTTATCTGCTGCATAAGTCTAAATTATCACTAGATACATATTTTGAGTACATTGCACATGATATGATCTATTCAATTTAAACTCACACTAAATTTCATTGTACATTGTGATATATGCCTTATTTTGATACAAATCAAGCATTTATATTTCTGCTGTGTAACTGTGCTAATACACATCATACTTTTTCTGGCTGATACATATCATTTGTGTTATAAATACTATGTGCTTAAATTTTCAAATTATACTTGCATCGAGTATCAAAAAGGGTACTTGATATCATTGCAATATCATAGGTTCTTAAACCATTATGCTATCATTCATGTACAAATGCATAATTAGACTAATTTATGTGAAATATACATACATCTGTTACTAGCATTGAACAAAATTGTCCATGCATATCTGTTTTATATTTACTTTGGGATAGTTATTTTGAGCTTATCTTGATCTTGAGATAATTGTTAAATTGTTCACAACATTACATAGTGCATATACTCTTTTTGATAGGGGGAGCATCACATACTTAACTGGTCTGTATGTTTTTTTTATGTTATGCACATATGAATTCTATTATACTACATTGTTCTACCTTTTTTTGCTAATTCCCAAGGGAGGAGAGTTAATGGAAACTGTAGAAATTTTTTGTCATCATAAAAAAAAGGGAGATTGTTGGTATGAGGAGTCTAACTTCAAGCTTCTATACATTTTGGTAATGAATAGGTTTAAATGATTAAAAATGATTTTAATCATTCTTTCACAACAAAATGACATAACAAATGTTTAAATCATTAACATGTTAGTGCTAGATTGTTTAATCCATTCATGATTGGTGAAATAAGCCTAAAACATATTGGAAAGCTAGTTTCTGGTAATTATAATCGATTACATAAGTGGTATAGTCCATCAGAATAGGCCAAAACACTTAGAAAGCTAAATAGGCGAAAAATCACTCTATTATAATTGACTACATAAGTTACATAACCACTTAAACCAAAGAGATAGACATAATTGTTACATAAGTAACATAATCTTTTAAGAAAGACAAATGGATGACTAACTAGGCTAAGTGGCAATATAATCGATTACATAAGTTCAATAATCGATTAAAACTGAAAGCAAGGTCTACTCTATTATACAGGTAGCCTAAAATGTTAAGTCTGTTAGAAGAAGCAATTATAGGCATATATGTTGAAATAATTGATTATACATGTGCAATAATCTGTTAAAATAAAGACAAAAGCATAATAGATAATGCTAATAATATAATCGACTAAACTTTGTCAGGATTTGAATTTTATATATAAACCTGACTCAAGACTTGTTTCATTAATGCTTTAATTTTAAAATACTGATATACTTTCTGAGTTTTGTGTACAGGGTCTCTCAAGAACATTTCTTAGAGGATTTCATGCTTCATTGGTGATCATACATTCAAAGATTCATTCAAGATCATGTGGACTTCATTGTTGCTGATATATTTGCACTTGAAGAATGTGTTTTGATTAGTGTATCACTATTTCTACATTGTGTAGCACATGTGCCGATAGGCCAGGTTTGAGATTGAAGGTTTTCATCTCTTGTATTGGATGAGAGTGACTATTTTCCTCTCTTATTTGTGTTGTAATCTGATTTGAGGGTGTGGTGAGGATAACAATTAAGAGTTTCATTGTATTCTCAACTTAAATTTGATTTAGTGGAAAGCCTCTCAACACAGGTTGTTAAGAGAAGAGTGGATGTAGGCTTTTGATAAGCTGACCTAGTATAAATTTTGGTGTTCTTTGGTCTTTCTTTTACATTTCCTTTACTTAGTCGATTTATTTAATTTTTGGGTGATTGATTCCAAGTTTTCAAGAACTCTTTAAAGATTTGAAAAATATTTTTGAAAAATATTTAAATCCAATTCACCCCCCTCCCTCTTGGATTGAGATATACAGCTTCCTATTTCTAACATTTTATGTTCACTACTTTAGTGTTCTTAGAAGTACTCTTTATGTTAATTTTAAACCGATCTTGGGCATTTAGAACCTAAGGTTATCAGACTCAATATGATTTCTCATCCTTGATTGAATGACTCCTTGCATTAATGAACAATATTTTATATCCAACTAACACTAGTGCAGAAAGGACTTTAGACGACTATTATTTTGGCCTTTTAACGTCAGATCCAGACCCGACGTCTATGTGGGTGACATTAATCAGACGTTGGACTGTATACACCAGACGTCTATATAGATGTCAGATGTATCCATATCTGACGTCTATAGGCCTTGAAACGTTTTGTCCACTGTAACTCATTGGACGTCTGTTTGTGTACTGACAGGCGTCTATACACGTCGGACATAACATTAACAGACATCTATTGTTTTTTTTTTAAAAAAAATTAATTTATTTTTACAATACAACCACACCTGAAAAACGGAAAATTTTCCCAGAACAGTATACTATAACATATATATGCGTTTCAACTAAAGAAAGTTCTACTTAATCTAAAAAATAATCCAATACCAAAACTATCAAAATATAAACTTAAATTAAACCTAAGTAATGTTCAACAACAAATATAAGTATTCCTAGCTCCATCTTTGCAGAAGATAAGTTGTCCACTCCTACCTTATCTACCTAATTGTGTCCTCTGGTATAAGAGATGTACTCTTCAAGCGCTGCAAAATGAAGAAAGATTCATTATGGTTTCATATATGTTAAAAGATGAATTTGATTTGTAATGTATTGAAGGTATGCATCATTACCTCATTCTAGTCATCTGTAATGACGACTCGAATGATGGTCTTAATCCAAGACATTGCATAGAAGCCACATTCCCATGAATCTAGCTGCTTGTTACACTAAAATTACAAACTAAATAGTCAATAATTTAGATCATTCAATAACATAGAAAATGAATTAGAACTATAAATGATTTACAACCTTTGGATACAAAACTTGAACTAGTTGACCTCGGGATTTACCCATAACTCTATTTAGATTGAAAACATAAAGTAAAATTAATATAACTATATTTATCATAAAAATTTAAGGTCAACATGAAATTCAAAGTCATTTTTGGAGAAACACTTACCCTTGAAGCATGCTTCTCAAGTCATTTTTCATCTTCCTGTGCAGCGAACAAAACCATATACTTCTACATTGTTTGGGGATGATGACCATCAACTGCCAGTGAGACCTATGATGAATCATAAATAGTCAGTAAACTAATTAAGTAAACTTTAATGAACTTTTACATAAAACAACACATACCCATCAATGTATGACACAAGGTATACGTCTCTATTTGGCTCAGCTATCCATGTGTGCAAATAATATTGTTTGCTTTCAAGTGTGTTACCAGAAGGTTGAATGGTCTGAGGTTCAACAAATCCGTACATGGAAGATCGACCTTGGTCTACAATGATTGTGTTGATGTACCTAAAACAATAAACTTAAGTTGTTAGAAACTAGGAATCTAAATAAAATTAATATGGAAGACAAAATTAACTATCTTACATGCACCATAGTTGAAGGATGGAGATATTCAACATCTTGTCTCCCCCAATGATCTCCAATGCCTCATTGAATGTGATATAAAATGGTACATAAGGGGGGGGGGACCAAATACTCTCAAATCCCAGTATATTTCTAATGCTCCTCTCTTCAACCTGGGCAATCTTGTCATTAGCTTTGATAGAGGATCATCCTCCGCTTCAACCATCTCATCATCTTCATCTATGACTGGCTCATGCATCAGTTGCTTCTGAGGACGTGTGAACTGAAGATAAGAATTTCAATGTTATCAATAAAAATTTTTAAATTTAACATAGAAATACTAATAACGAAAATATTATACCTGTGGAGTAGCAATGTGTGACATGATCAATGCTCTAGGCCAGGCTATAAATGATCCTATGGCCTCCCCCACAAAATGAATTTCTGGAGTGGGTACAGGCACCCGAGCGTTGGGATCTCGAACCTCGTCAATCGTCACATGCACGTGCTGGGGTAATATGGGAACACCATGAATAGTTTGCCTTCCCTCAAGTACTCGTCTAACAGCCACAATGCGTGGAGGATCCCCATCAACCAACAACTCCTACGAAACCACTATACTCAGTAGGTTCTACAACAGAGCATGATCCTCTAGTGCTGACACGAGGTGCTGTGGGAGCTTCATTGGGCAACCCCATAGTGTCCTGCGTCATGGAATGCAACTTCTCTTCAAGCTCCATTGAATAGTTGCTCCATTGACCTCATGCTTTGGTTGAGTCTTTCCTCCCACTGAAGATTCATCTGCCTCAGGGCGTCCTGACCTCATGCTATGGCAACCCCATAATGTTATTTTTGTGTTGGGCCAAGGTAGTCACGAAGACCAATCGCCTCAGGAACTCCACGTACACGTCCTGGGTGCTCGGGCTTTCCAATGGTCGTTGTTAGAATGTCGTCCCTACCTTGGCCAGCAAATGTTCCCCGAGTTTTCTCCTCTGCCCATCAACACGTCCGAATGTCACATATTGCAATCGTGTGACGCCTCGACCACGTTTGGTCTGTTCTGATCCTGAGTTTGAGGTTGACATACCTGAAAAATATATACAAGGTTAGTACTAATTCAAATATGATGAATAAAACTACATATAAAGTCATTACAAAAAATATCACAAAGCCTATTCAGATATTGTTTTCCCCCAGATCCCTTCATTGTGATCACTACGAATTGCGTGGATGTCATCGGCAACGTCATCAACTGAGTCTTCAATGGGTCTTGATGCAACAAATTTTGTCTCAAGTATATCAAGAGAATCTTCATCATCATATCCGTGCATTTTTTTTCCTTCCAAAACCACCGACCTTTTTATTCGTTGGATCATTTACGTAAATATTTGTCTTGCTTGACTAGCCATAATAAATGGTTCATTAGTGTAATTCATCTTGTTAAAGTCTACCAATGTGAAACCAAAGTCATCTGTCATAACACCAAAATTTATATCAACCCATTTACACTTGAAAACAGGGGCTCTAAAACTGACATAATCAACTTCCCATATACTTCTTGTATTATTCCAAAATAACTCATGAATGCTTGATAGCAGTTGAAAATATTGTTATTTGTGATGTAATTTTGATACCAAATGCACCCTTTTCCGGTTAGAAACTTGCTTGGAATCATGTTTTTCTATTAAGTTGTGTGAATAAGAGAGTTGAGATTGAATTTGATGATTTTATGACTAATTTCCCTTGTTTTGGCAGCAAATGGGATAATATGGAAAGCAGAGATGAAGTGCCAAGGAGATGGAGATCAGAAAGGTTGGGAAAAGCACTAGAAGGGAGGAATGTTCAAGGATTGAGCACCAGCAACATGGGCTTAGGCCTTTCTCTTCTATCTTCGCTCTATTTAAAGGACTCAGGCGTCCTAGGATTTGTATCTCTGGCTAGAGCAGCACAACAACACATTCTTCCACTCTCTGAAGGCGGATTTGGATGGGGGAGCTTCCATCCTCTACTTTTAGGGTTTTACTATCCCATGCTTTTCCATTATTCATCTAGTTTTACCATGTCTATGGTGAACTAAACTCTATTTGTTGTTGGGGGATGATGTAACCTTGTGAACTCTTATGCTAGGAGGTTCCTTACAATTCAGGTTCTTGTTGAATTTTTCCAAGAGTAATATTTCTTAGGCATGAGGATATGAGTCTTGGTCGTCTTAAAGCTCTTGATTTTCACTTTTAATTACTAGGAATTGCATGAACTGGTGATTAAGGACAAACTTCTTCGCCGAGGGATTGGGATTAAGTGATTTAGTGAGTGACGTTAACATTAATGCATAAAGAAGAATTCTTACAGACATGAGAGGGAACTTGGTGAAATCTAACCCCAACAACATACTCATCTCATATTACAAACAACATTTGTTCATCACTGTGTTATTCTGCTATTGATCAAACTGCAGTTATATTTAATTTTCTGTCTTTGCATTTGAAACGAATGATCTTATTTTCTTTAAGTCTTAATTAATCGAGTTATCACACGAATGTTTAGTGTCGAGTGTCCTCTGGGATACGATACCTGGTCTTATCATTTTATATTACTTGTGCGATTAGGTACACTTGCCAATCCATCAAAAATGTTGTGATTGGATTTTTGTCTTTAGAACTAGCAAAGTGCATAACCTCAGCTTGTAGTGTAACCTCACTATTTTGAACTCTAATTTTGTCATCTTCTACCTTTGTCTTAAAAGAAATATTGTTTATATAGTACCCACCATATGTAATGACATTTGTGTTTGGCCCACGAGATAACCTCAATAGACTTTCAGAAACATGTGGAGTCGCATAAATCTTTTTCTTAAACCATTGTAAGAAGGTTTTGACATGTTCATTCATTCACTCATTCTTGGGTGTGATGCCTTTATTTCATTAACGTGTTCAGAAATTTAAGGAATCACATCAACAGTTGTTTAAGATGTACAAATGAGCTTGATCAACTCCTTTTCTACTAACACTTTGAATTTTGACAGCTCGAACACCCTTACCTTCACATTTTCCTTCATGTATGCTCTTGGGAATACCCACTGGTTCACAACTTGGCATATAACTTGAACAAAATTCAATGGCTTCTTCTGCAACGTATCGCTCTGTGATTGAAGCTTCTGGTCGATATTGATTCTTGACATATCCCTTTAAGATCTTCATGTATCTTTCAACATGGTACATTCACCTTAAGAAAACTGGCCCACATATTCAAATGTCTTTGACTAGATGAACAATCAAATGAACCATGATATCAAAAAAAGAAGGTTGAAAATACATCTCCAATTCATTTTCCAATTGATCTAAACCTCGAAGGTCAACAACTTTCTTGCAAATGGCCTTAAAGAACAAACTCAGACGTGTCAAAATACCCCTAATAGAAGGACGTAATATGCCTCGAATAACAACTGGTAACAATTGTTGCATCAATACATGACAATCGTGAGACTTTAAACCAACTAACTTTAACTCTTGCATAGAAACAAGGTTACTAATATTTGAAGAATAACCTTCTGGAATCATCACACTTCTTTGAGTTACAAAAATTAAAGGTTTCAAGTAAACATAAATGTCATTTCTAGGTTGTCTAGGACCCGATATCATCATGAACAACATCACATATTTTCTCCTCATGCACAACAAAGGAGAAAGATTATATATCATCAACATAACTGGCCATGAACTGTGTTTGCTACTTAAGTTCCTATAAGGATTCCTAAGTTTCTTGGATCTGCACCAAATTCTGGAAATTTTTCATCGATCTTCTTCCATTATGGTGAATCAGCTAGGTGTCGAAGAAGATTATCGCACTTTCTTCCGACAACGTGCCATTTAAGGTTCTTTGCATATTCTTTAACAGAGAACATACGTTTGAACCTATGTATTATAGGCAAATACCACATCACCTTAGCAGGTGCACCATCATTACCTTTATCACTAGTGTTTTTGTCAGATTTCTTTTTAAAACGGGATAAACCACATGTTGGAAAATACTTTAGCGAAGCAAACTCCTATATATACAAAAATAATCATTAGGGCAAGAATGTATCTTTTTATATTCAAGACCCATTGGACATAAAATGTTTTTTGCCTCATAATTACGAATAGGTAGAGTATTATTTTCTGGAAGTTGATAAATTTTTGGTAAGTATACCAAATCGTTCAAGTAATACAGTGAATTAAGTTAAGAGTAACATTCTCCCAAGGGAATTTGAGTCACGTTATTCAACTAAAATTATTTATCAAGATCAATTACTGATGATAACATTTGTGATTTCAATTTGGAAATTAGCATGACATTAACAACGTAAAAAAATTAATATTGAAAAATACAATAAAAGATCACTGGAATTGGTCTTTGACTAACATTACAGTAAAATCCTGGACAACATACATTCTCTGTTCAAGCATTCACATAAGAGTATCTTGGTTTAATTCTATAAAACAAGTTCTAAAATTATCTATTGAATTATTAATTCCTTAATTAATTCAGCTAATAATTTTGCATTAAATTCATATGATGAGAATGACCAAAAGCACATAAGTTATTCCTAGCGTAGTTACTTTTAGTTTCTTATCTTACGTTTCTGGTTCTAAAAATACTTTCCAGTACAAAAGAACTTTTAAAGAGAATTATACTTCTGTATAATCAAAATCAAGTCAAGAAAAGAACAAGAACATAAACATATATTGCACAAGAAATTTACATTAATGTGTCGTCATACAAGCAATTCCAATGAACAAAAATTCATTTAGCCTATCCTAGACATCTCAAACGTACCCCTAACTTCATTAATTCGAGCATCCTGGGAACAACGGTTGCTTTGAATCATTTATAAGAGAATCATACAAATTAACTCTTCCAAAATTATCTTCACCAACATCACTATCATATCCTCTAAATGATCACTCATCCATTCTTCCACATAATTCGTTCCCTGTGACGTGGTAGGCTGGTCCAATACTTCTCCATGGCAAGTCCAAACGGTATAAGTTCTCATTATGCCGAACATGAATAGATGGTCACGGACATTGCCTAAGTCTTGTCGTATTTGATTAAGACAACGAACACAAGGACAAAAATATGTCCCGTTCACAAACTTTGCATTTTGTTGAACATATTGCAAGAACACCAAAACACCCTTCTCATATTCTTCACTGATGCAACGTTTATTCATCCAGCTTCGATCCATACTATGTTCGTAACATATTTCATCAGTTTCAATTTTTTAACTCTCACAAGATTAGGCCCTACCCATTCGGAAAAATTATTTTTCATAACTCGTTAAGTTACGTGGAAAGAAGTCTAACATAACAAATTTGATAAAATTTCAACATCATTTCGCATTGGTCTCCGAAATACACGAAATGAGAGTGGTCACGGATGACCACAATAAAATATGCATCTGGAGAACAACACAAATAATCTGAAATGAAATTTTATCAATCTTATCCATAAACTCCAACGTACATGTTATAGCAAATTATGAAAAATAATTTTCCCAAACTATCCAATTGGACAATTCAAAATTTAATACAAACGATTAAAAGATTAATCGTTTGTGTTAAATTTCAAACGGGAACTAAGTTTCACTCAATGATTTGATACTTATAATCTAACATGGCAATCATAATAACACAACAAAACTTTATCACATGCATATTCAAAAGCCAATAACACATGCATACCTAAAAGCCAATAACATGCATACGCAAAAGCCAATAATATCCATACACAAAAGCCAATAACATGCATACTCAAAAGGCAATAACATACATACACAAAAATTTTCAACAAGTAAGCTAACCTTTTTAGCATATTAAAAATGCAATGGAGGGAAATGGAGGAGTGCACGTCCAAAAACGCAGGCCAAAAAGGGTCACAAAAGCCGCCCAAGAACACGCAAAAAATTGCACCAAAACGCAACGAAAACACAAGGGGCCGACGTCGATAATTGTTTATAGACGTCGGGTTGGCGGGATCAGACGTCTATATGGTGGAAAAAAATGACTTTTCACGTACTTGTCAAGCATATAGACGTCTGTTAAGGGGGGAGACGTCTATAATATTATACACGTTGGGCCCTCCCTTAACAGACGTCTATATGTCCAACTTATTAACGGAAATGCCACCGGTCAATAATTTCCGTTGGTTATTTTGTGGTCTGACGTCTACAGTGTGACGCTAAAGGCTAATTCTGCACTAGTGTAAAAAACCTAGATTTATTTCTAGCATGTAATAAGCATAGGAAATTCATTTGAATCCAAACATAAACCAATTTCCACTCAAATTAAGCTGATGAAGTATGATGATTGATCAAGTCATCAAAGTAATAAAGGCAAATCAAATAAAAAATACGTAAAGCAAGAACATAACATATATTGAATTAAATGCATTATAGAGTGTTAGAGAAGATACATCCTATCTGAACCAAGAATGTTTTAGATGATTATAATATTGATTTCTAATACAAGCTCAAGGACCTATTTTCCTCCTCCCATGATTCTCTTAAAGTGTATTACAAAAGGTCATAAGAAATCTAGAACTAATGTACAAAATCAACATACAAATAATACAACAAGGGTCTATTTTTGTAGAATTAAAACATGTTGCTTTAGATTCAAAGGATTTGGTAAGCCATGATGTTTCTTCCCTAAGTAGGTTTCCTCCAAGCTTAAGGTTTTTGATTGGTGGTCGGTAATGGAGGTTTCCTTCTTAGGAAGGTTTCGTCTTGAGACTTAATGTCGATTCGATCTAAGCTGAAAGTCCACATGACTTGTCCCAAATCAAAGGCCGAGACAAGTCAACTTAGATTAATTGTCCAGGAGAGTTAGCCCAGGTTGAATCTCGAGACGAAATGTCTCGAGCCGAAGGTCAAGAAAAATCCAATCGGCCCATAGGTTAGGACGAGTTGATCAAGTTGAAAGATAAGACAAGTCAGAGTAGGCTGAAGGTCGAGATGATTCAATCCTATCCAAAGGTCGAGACGAGTCTGTTTGGGCTAAAGGTTAGGAAGAATCAGCTCAGACCAAAGGACGGGAGAAGTTGGCCTAACTCAAAGGTTAAGAATAGTCAGCCGAAACCATAGACCGATGAAAGCTAATCAAGATAAAGGTGGAAACATGTCAATATAGGTCGAAGGGCATGTTGATTTGGTACAAGTTGAAGGTCGAGACGAGTCAATGCAGGTCAAAGGTTAAACCTTTTACGCACACGATGAATATCGGGTTGATTAGTCTTGGATGAATGAAAGTCAAGTCATCCATGGTTAGAGGTCAAGACAAGTTGATCGGATCGAAGGTCGAAACAATTCGATTGATTAAAGGTCAGGACAAGTTTGTCTGCTCGAATGTCAGGACAAGCTAATTTGGCCAAAGGTCAGAATGAGCCAGCCTGAGACTAATTTCGGTAGGATTCATCTTGGACAGAAGGTTGAGTTGAGTTGTCCTAGGTTGAATGTCGAGATGAGTCTTAGGCCAAAGGTGAAGATAAGTCGGTCTAGGCTGAAGGTATAAACAAACCAACCCAGGTTGAAGGTCAGGACAAGTCAGTCCTCTTGTGTTGAAGGTTGAGCTAAGTAAACTCATAATGAAGGATAAAGTCAAGTTATTGAAATATTTTTAATATTGAATTTTAACTTAAAAGCGAAATTAAATTGCTTAATCCTAATAAGAAAATTGAAATATAAGATATTTCAATTACTTAATACACTAGTACAAAAATCGCGTACAACGTTCAATATTTTGGGCTTTCAACGGCTAATTCGCGAATGATGTCATATTAGGAGACGTTAAGTTGACGTCGATTTTTTTTTAATTCGACGTTAAATTAACGTCAAATTTTGTAAATATACGACATTAACTTAACGTCGAATTTTATTAATATACGACGTTAATGAATTTTTTTCTGTTTTTTTAATTAATTGTGAGCCTTTGTTACAACTCTCGAGACCTGAAAAATAGAAAAACAACAAATTTCAGTTTTTGGTATTTTATAAAGCAAGAACTATGAACGTAGTATCAACAACAAACAACAATAACCAACAACAAACAAGTTCAACAAATAAGTTTTTCAAAACGAAAACGAAAACTAACCTTCAAAAGATGGGTTCGTCGAAATAAAGTGTTGTCACCGGTGAAAAAGAAAGCAGAATGTGGCTATGAAGAACAAAAGCACGAAAATAATCGGTCAAAACAAACAAGAATCATAAATAAAATTCATTTGTATCAAATGAAAGGAGGATTACATGTGATGGTCATCAAACTTCGTTTGAGGAAAGTTTGAGAAGAAAATAGGGTCTCGCGCGCTAAGATAAAGTGAATAAATTTTCAATCTCCCACTTAAATTTTTATTGAATTCACTAACCTTTTTACGTCTAACGATGGGGCATTCGATGTTTTATATCTTTTTTACGTCGAATTACAATTCTAAACGACGTTTAATAATTGCATTTATTTACAAAAATTTCCCCAGTCATTTTAACGTTGGCTATTTAGTTGTTAGATGTTAAACGTGTGACGTTATACGCTATTTTTGTACTAGTGATACAAATAAACTATTGTGTTAAAAAAAGAGGACCTTCATCTCGGTCCTTAAAATATCAACTCACTCAAATTCAAGTGTATCAGTTTGATTTTCCATGATTAATGAAACTACATCTTCCTTATCTTGCTACACAGTACTCCCAAAGGGAATTGGAAAGTAATTTTTTGTTAGTCAATGATTTTTTTTCTTATCATGCATACATTTTTGTGTTTGAAATTTCATAAGTTTCTAGTTTACTTAAAATTACATTATTTAAACACTTATCAAATCCTAGTAAAACAACCTCTTTTAACTTAAAATATAGAACGAGGAGTAGAAAAGTTATAAAATAAGGATATTGAAGAGTTGATGTTGAGTCCTAAAGTTGACACTAAGCGTCGTAAGGTGGTTTATGAAGATTCAAAATATGAGTCCAACAATTAAGCAACAATTTTGGTATTGAGCCACACATGAAGAAACTTGCAAGGAAAACTCAAGCTCCAGAATGGGAGGTTAGCCTCACAAGAAAACCCCTTTGAGAAGAAAAGTTGTATTACTGAAACACTAAGTTGGAAGTCCAAGCATGGAGGATATACCCACCTAGGGAAGAAACCATAAAACTGACCAACATTATGGGAGCTGAAGTAGTACTTGATTTTTCTATAGAAATAAAGCATTCATACTGATTTTGTATACCATTTAAAGAGAGACTAAACTCTCACTTATTATAAATTATGAAAATATCCAAGAAAATGACACAGAATACATTATTATAGTAATAATGATGATAATAATAATTCTAATTTCTTAGATTTCTTTTGTTTCCTTTTATTGTCTTCGTTCTTTCTGGATTATGGATTTTAACATGTTTGTTTTGTTAAGTACATGAATTTCTAGAAAACAAAAAAAGAAATTAGATATTGAGTTGTTCCAAAAACTTAACACTCTTCGATTTCAAGTAGTAACCAACATGCATGCATGAAATGTTTATTATAAATCAATGAAATCTTTTTATAGTATATGTGAAATTGATGATATGATACTGTTTTACATTTAAGAATAAAGATATTTAAATTTATCAAATTAAATATATTTTCCTATTAATATATCATGTGAAATCATTAATAGAACTAAACTTTGTTTTATGTTTTATGTTGTACATTTTTATTACATGAAACTAGCCCAACTCATGTCCTAAATTCCTCCCCGGATTATAACTTATTTAAAACATATTTTACAATATGATTTTACCATGTTTCTACGCTTGGCCTTTCCGTTAACCACACACCACGAATATTTTACCGCACAACAAGTAATTACTAATGTTATTTTTTGGCCATGCACAATATAGAGGAGCCAAATCTCCTTGGCTTCCCAAACTAATGAGAAATTAACATTTTTAAAATATCCATCTTCCAAATTTACACGCTTTCTATAATTCGTTGTGCAAAATGCCCACATTTTCTACCAAAACCACCAATTAAACACACAAACACAATTATAATATTCATGCATGTCTTTCCTTTCTTCTTTCTTCCTCTCTTAATGGTTACTCAAACAGATCAATACATCAACACAAGAACAAATTACCAGTGCTCATCTTTTAACATCAACGAATTAACCAGTTATTATTACATGCATGCAACCATATGATACATAAATAACAAAAAAATGAGCATGCAAAAAGAGAGTCCTCTCATTAGACTCCACAGTTTCGACCAAGGCCATGCATGGCTCGCTCTCTTGCACCTCCTCATTCACATGTCACCGCCAGTAACCGGTCAACCGATAAATCCGGCAATAGAACCCGACAGCAACAAATCCGTGATCGTCATCATGGTCATCATCGCCATAATGTTCCTCATCTCAGCCTTAATCTCTCTCTACTCTCGCAAATGCTCCGACCGACAAGCGCTGGCACGTGCCACACTCGACCTCGCCGCATCCACTGGCGCAACTGGTAACCCGTCGTCGCAAAGCGAACCCAGCGGTCTTAGCCAGGCCACCATAGAAACCTTCCCCACATTCCTCTACTCCGACGTGAAGAGTTTCAAAATCGGAAAAGACACTTTAGCATGCGCTGTGTGCTTGAGTGAGTTCCAAGACCACGATACCCTTCGCATGATCCCCAAATGTTGCCACGTGTACCACCCCAATTGCATCGACGTGTGGTTAGCTTCTCACACCACTTGTCCAGTGTGTCGCGCCAACCTCGTTCCAGAACCTGAAGACTTAGACACGAACACGAACATGCTACCCATGTTGTCCATTCAGGTACCCGATGAACATGAAGATGGAGACGAAAGTGGTGAACATGAACACGAGAGTGTTATCAGTGAGGAAGGGAAAAGAGGGCATGCTGAAGTGGAGTCACCGAAGGTGGATTTGCTTCGGAGGATTCACTCGTTGCATCAGAGTCGTCCATCACGGTCGAGATCCACTGGGTTCTTATCCTCTCTCTTGTTTCCGCGATCGAACTCCATGGGGCAATTGGCGCAGCCAGGGGAAAACTATGAGAGGTTTACGCTAAGGTTACCGGAGGAGGTACAAAGCCAGATGATGAACTCGAGACTTAAGCGTGCGAATAGTTGTGCATGCTTTACAAGAATGAACAGTGGAACGTGCGGGTATAGAACGAGAAGCGTGGGAAGTGGACGTGGAAGAGGGTGTGTGCAGTACGAGAGGTTCAATGGTGAGGAACAATGGGGTTTCACTTTGACCTCAGCGAACCTCGTTAAAAACGGTTCGAATAGATCCTCCAGAAAATCAGTGGTAGATAATAATCCTAATGAATGATCCTCTTAATTCTTGCGTCTTGGGTATCTGTTTACATTCAAATATGAGTTTTTTACGAGTTTTGAGATCATACCAATCCTATCCTACATGATCAGGATTATCTCTTCTACGATACCTGTGATTTTGTACTAAAATAGATTTCAACTTTGGAGAAGATGATGAATGTTCTTCTGTGTTTGATGAATATAAGACGTAAGGCAATAACTATATATCTGTTTGATCACTTAGGTAATGGAAGATTTGTTTGGAGGATGTTCTTTTATTCTTTTGTAAATTCTAAAAAAAGTTAAAATCGTTAAATTTACATAAATTGAAACAATTTTAAAAACTATTTTGTAAAAATTATCTCTTCTGTAAATATTTCAAGCTTTTACTTTTAACTTTTCTATAAAAGAATTTTACTTTCTAAAAATATTATTACATTTTTTTCTTTTATAAGTGCTTTTTGTTAATTTGTCAAAAGAGCCTATGTGGTATACACAAAATTGAAATTGTAATTAATATTGTTGTTTTTGTTGAACTTTTCTTTCATTATTTATCATTCTCGGTTGAGTATCATCTCTTTCAGTTTAAACTCTAACTGGATTTTTAATTGTTAATTTATTTTCTCATAGCTTGGATTAATGATAAAGAAGACTCTTGATATAGGTGTTTTCCAATTACCTTGGTTGATTGAGATCAAATCCATATACATTGCCTTTGTTTATTTCAGCAACTTGGTATCAAAGTTGTGATTAATCAAGTGGAGACACTCCGGTAATAGATGCTTATTGAGAGGCTTTTTTGACATGCACGGTTAAATTTTTCCTATAGAAAATAAAACAAAAATGGTAGCTAACAATATTAAAAAGTATTAAAGAGAATCCACTCTTTTGATAGTTTAACATATTATATTATTTGTGACTTACATCCTTATGTTATGATCTTTGATCCACCGCATGTGTTATCATTCTTTGGTGTGTATGGCGAAACAATTCCCATGGAGTAGATGTTTTTTTATTCAACTTTATGTTGGGTACAAAGTCCCACATTGGATATAAATGAGAAAGTAGAGCAATATATAAAAGTGAAAGACCCATTAACCTATTGCCTTAAGGTTGTGGGTAAAGAGTGGTGTCAATCCTTTCTATATGGTTGGGCTCATATCCTTAATACCTACAAATGGTATCAGAGCCAGGTTCAGGCCTGGTGACTAGGCTCAGACGAGTACAATTAATGAATGTTGTAAAACGTTCCAAAACCAACCAACTACTGATTTTACATATGGATTGACAAATAAATCATTATTAAAAATAAAAGAATTTTTTTTCACTCAACTTCTCGCACTCCCTTCATAACTTTCTCACTCAAATTTTTCACTAAAGCTTTCTCACCTCCCTCCTTGAAACTTTCTCGCACTATAGCAAATGTTCACTCAGGTCGCAGTCCTTCACTCTCATAATGGTTCACTCTCAAGTGACTCCATAATCTTCGTCATTCACTATCGCACTCATTTTGTCGTTCATTCTCGTATTCTCATGATGACTGACAGGAAGATGTTCATTTTTCTCGCGCTCACTCAATCTTCATTGTTATGGAGTTTTTGTTGTTGTGGAGTTCGTTTCATTTATTTGGTCAGTAATATTCTTGGTTCCTAAATTACTAAAATCTGAAAACCATAATCCCTTTCTTGTTTGCTCCGATTGCACAAAACGGTCTGTGTTGTGGTTCACATTTTCTGTGTGGAAGACATTGATGGTGGCTCGTCCTGGTTCTCGCATGGTTTTGTTGGTTTAGATATGTATTTGGTGATGAAGCACGATGCATTCGTTCGCGATAAGGGTTTTGATGGTGGGAACAAAGCTACTCTATGATTTAGGTTTGGAACTCGCGATTCTTGGATGTTGGTGACACACAATTTCACTATTTGTTCCTTGTCTTCCACATCTTTGTCATTCGTGTTTCTTGTACATGCTTGTTTTCTTTGTTCAATTGTTTAGTAAATTTTGAGTTTTTGTACAATTTCTACATTTTGTGATGAGAAAGAAGCCTTGTCAGCAATCTCAAGTATACCTAAAAGCTTCCACATTGTCATAAAAGAGGTAATGAATTTTCATTTTCTATATAATGAAAAATCATTGTGCCATAATTGCAAAATTTAAAATTAGAAAATGAAGGTCTTTATTGCTGCCAAACTTAATAAAATATACTTCTTTGATTGGTATAACTAGAAAGTTTTTAAAGTCTAATCTCAAGGATGACTTTAGTCATCCTATATCTTTTTCCATTATATTATGAGAATTCTTGTATCTTCGATAAAGTTCTATCCTTGAATATATGATTGTTATGAATTTGATTATATCGTTTTTAGCTTAATGCATTCATCCTAATCGTAGGTGAGTTCAAGCACTAACTAGGGAGGTTTCAAATTTCTTAAGAATGCCAAGGAGTTGCGAAAAGTTATTAAGTATAAAGACCAAAACAAATTTGCTAACCTTTTTTAGTTATTTAAAACTATAAATCTTTGGTCTATAATAAAAGTCTTTTCAAATCAATTATCTCGTTTGAATGTTGAACTCAAACTAGGAATATTGTGCTCATTATATCTCCTTTCATAGGTGGTTGGCTTTTTACTTTTGTACATATGGTGTCTTTAATGTACATTTGAGCGGGAAATTGAAAATTCATTAACTTTATCTTAGCGCGTAAGACCCTCTTGTTTTCTCAAACTTTTCTCGAACGAAGTTTGACGACCATCACATGTAATCTTTCTTTCATTTGATACAAATGCATTTTATATATGATTTTCGTTTATTTTGACCGATTATTTTTGTGTTTTTGTCCTTCATAGGCGCATTTTGCTTTCTTTATCATCGGTGACGACACTTTATTTCAACGAACCACCTTTTGAAGGTTAGTTTTTGTTTTCGTTTTGAAGAACTTATTTGTTGAACTTATTTGTTATTCTTTGGTTGAACTTGTTTGTTGTTGTTGTTGTTTTATTGAATTTGTTTGTTGTTGGTTATTGTTGTTTGTTCTTGATACTACGTTCATAGTTCTTGCTTTATAAAATACCAAAAACTGAAATTTTTTGTTTTTCTGCTTTTCAGGTCTCGTAGAGTTGTAAAAAAGTATCACAATTAATTTTAAAAAAAAAGGTGATTAACGTCGTATACTAACAAAATTGGACGTTAAGTTAACATCGTATATTGACAAAATTCGACGTTAACTTAACATCGAATTTTTAAAATTCGACGTCAATTTAACGTCTCCTAATATGACGTTGTTCGTGAATTCGTCATTAAAAGCCCAAAATATTCGACGTTGTACGCGATTTTTGTACTAGTGATCCTTAACAAAAACAACAAATGCTAAAATAAAGGTGAGTAAGTACTAAGTTGATAGGTAATCTGATGCATGATAATCCAACATAGTAGGGTTTGTTTTGATACTTTCCTCTTTGGTATTCATTCGATTGACCAATGATGAAAATCATTTCTATTTTTCGAGTAGGGAGTGTAATGAGTGAGGGAGGGAGTATTCTAGATCCACAAGCTTGTGTTGAAACTTGGATTAACATGGTGAATGAATTTCATAAGGGTGTTTTATGAACTAGGCTTGGAATTCCAATCTTTTATGGGTTTGTCTCAAGCTTGCATTGCCTAGTCTAGAAGCTAAAGATAAATTTCTTTATATCTTGTTTGATCCTAGGAAAACCTTTCCTTTGTTTTGTTGTTATTATCATAAGTCTTTGTTAGATTGAAAACATGGTAAGTCATTTAGAATTTTCCCATAACACAAATTGTTTTATTCTTATTGTAATGAATACATTTATTTGATAGAGATCAAGTTCTCTTCTTTTCCAGGACACTCCCCATTATTGTTTTCATGCCCTACACGCTTTAACAAACTTCTTCTTTTCTTCCAACCCACTCCAAAAATTGTCGTCATTGTTGCACCTTTATCAAATAAGTTGTGTTCTCTCTTTCGCCCAATTCAATTTCAATTTTTCAATCTTCCTCTCTATGCTAGTCAGTTTCCACAACCTCGGTTTCGATTCGATAGTTTTATAAAGGTAGGGTTTTCTTTCACAATTTTTTTCCACAAATTTCTTAAATGTGGTTGATTCCACGCGTTTGCTTTTTCACTTCTGTCATTCCTTTTTCTTTAATTAGGGTTTTTGCTCGGTTGTTAGATTGTTAAGGTGTGATTTGTTAGGGATTTTTCTATTGTAAGATATTTTATTATAGAGATCTTTTACTGAATAACTATTTTACAACTTCTAATTGTGTGTTCTCATCATGCTACGTGGAACATAGTGTTGCCTATAAGTTTCTTCTTCTTAAAAGTGATGTTATAGAACATAATACCATAGTGGAAACAAAAAATGTTAAGTTGTTTAAACATATTTTTCCTTTAAAGGTTAAAGAGACTCCTTAACAACCTATAGATACTAATAGAGAGTCCTTGTACGAGAATTTGAGGAGAAGTAAAAGATAGAGAAAGAAAACTTCTTTTAGAGATATTTTTACACTTATATACATGAAAATGATTAAGCAAGTTTCTTATAAGCTACTAGTGTTTCTCATGCAACACATGGAATAAGGCCATTAGGATTGAAATCAAATTAATTAATAAAAATAGTACTTGTACCTTAGATTATTTACCTAAAGGAACAAAACACATTGGTTGTAAGAGAATCATTAAGAAAAAATATCAACTAGATAAATCCATAAAGAAGTATATGGTAAGATTTGTAGCAAAGAATTTTACTCGAAAATCCAACCTACATTACTTAGATACTTTGGCCTCAATGACTAAGATTTCATCCATTTATGTATTGTTATCTCTAACAATTATCCATAAGCTAGTTATACACCAAATGGATGTTAAGATTACTTTTCTAAATGGTGAATTAGAGGACAAAATATGTATGCTCAACTTGAAGGATCGGTTGTTCCTAATCAACAAAATAAAGTGTGTAACCTTTTAAAATCTTTGTATGGGTTGAAACAAACACCAAAATAATGGCATGAAAACATGATAATATGTTACTTTGTGATGATTCTTCACTTAATGATGTTGATAAATGTGTGTACTCTAAATATGCAAAATGGTGAATATATATTATATGTTTATAGGTGGATGACATGTTAATCTTTGGTACTGAGATAGTCTTTAGCACTAAGTTATTTATGAGATATAAGTTTGAAATGAAATACATGAGTGAAACCAATGTGCACTCATGTATGGGCTTTTACAACGATTATTTTGGATTTTATGCTTCGGTTTTTTAAGCAAAGCATATTCAGACGAGGTAAAAAATATATAACTTTAGGCTTCAGTTCATAGTCAATTATTCTTTACTTTATGATTTGGTTCTTTTTTTAACCGAAGCCTATTCCTATATGTTTTTTTAAAAAATATTATTTAAATTTCTTCTTATCCTCAAGTATTTTCTACTGCATCGTGCTCTCCATCAAAAAGCGAAGTCCCCACTACCTTTCTAACATCCACATTGAATAAAAGAGATTACAACAATATTTGCATTAGGTAAAAATAATTATGAAACCAAAAAAAAAATGCAAGATTGAAAGAACGAACGTCTATCTAGTTTCAAAATTAGAAGAAAAGCGATGCTCGCAGTGACAACTCAACGACACACTTTGTGTTGGCTATGACGAGGGGAAGGAAGGAAAGTGGAGGAGTAACAACAAAAGTGGTAGTATGGTTCATGTTTTGGCGACGAGGAAGGGAGCAAAGTGGCTCTTGCCTTGGAGAACTGATGCAACAGTGCAAAAGGGAACAACTTTGGTGATAGAAATTCATGTACCAGGTTCATCTCAACAAAGTATTCTTTTCGTTGAGTTTGGTAAAATTAATAATTTAGAGATGTATAGAAACTCATCTCAACCACAAAATTCACATTGTAACCCGTAATTAGTAGAGTTAACCCACATAGGCACAAAGCAATTTTGCTACTGATTCAGTGAAAGACCACATAAAGGTCTATATAAGCACTAGGTGTCTGATAGATAGCTTAAAGCAAAGCATATATTTTTTATTATTCTAACTTTTATGTCTTAAAACTAAAAATTTTAGTCAGCATAATAATGATGAGAAAGATAAATATAAAAAGAGAAAATATATATGGCCTAAAGACATTACAAAACCAAATAGTTCTTTTAAGCCCTTTGAAATCACCCACTGGATAGAGGTGCACACATAAGTGAGCTCCACTGGATAAGTTCATTGAAAAGGTTGTTTTATATATTACATTCATTCCAAGTATTTATGTTCTTGAATACGTATATACTGTTCTTGATAAAATTTAAGTGGATTAGAAGATTTATATAGATGTATATTCTTGAAGATTAATTAGTAGTCTAATCAAGCCTTTGCGAAGAAATCCAACTGGGATGTCGTATGGTTGAAGGACAGACATCATATGCAGAAGCTAATGTGTTGGTAATTTTGGCAGAGACTGATTGGGTTAAGAAGAAGATAAAAAATAATGAATTGTCTAGAATTGGTTCTGGGGAATGGGTATTTGGTTGAAATCCGAATACCAGTTTTCTATTGGAGTGTTGAAACTGGTGGTGTGTGGGAATCATACACTAGTATTATGCTGATACCATAACCCATTAGTCGAGTAGTTAAGGCTTTGGTTGATTCAGAGGCTAAGGAGGGTGATACTAATATGATTGTAATGTTTCATACTTGTTCAAATTACGGCGTAAACAACCAATATTAATAAAAGGCATTGTGATTCAGAAGACAAAAAAAAACGATATATCCAATGAAACAGTTGCAGCAATTACAAAGAAATTTGTTTGGATTCTGAGACAAATGGTAAAAGAAAGGGCGGAAGCCCCAAGGCAGAAAATCATGCGAGGGGAAACAACACCCAGATAAAAGCAGAGTAATTATTAATTTTAAAAGTATAAAAGACAACAAAAAAAGATGGATAGATAGATCTACAGTTTGGAAGCAGGAGGTGAATAATCCAATCTTTTATATTCTTGAAGATTAAAATATAAAAGATTTACTTGTAAAAATCATGTGATGTTTAAACCAGTAAAGAGATTAGATTTTCATGAATAAAACAGTTAACTGAATTGTACTGAACTAAAAAATAGTTCAGATCAGTTACTTTGAGATGTTTTTAAGTACATTACAGTTTTACAGTTTTCCTAAACTAGTTTATAGTTAACTATAAAATTTTACAATACAATGTAGTACAGTGTGCTTTGCCCACCCCTAATCAAAATAACACGGAAATTGAAATTACATAAACCAAGTCGAACATTGCGTGGCTCAATGGAAAAATCACGATGTACTCTATCAAAGTGCCTCCATGCCTCTCCATCACACGTATGATGCAAAACACCATTTGACGACCTGTTGTGATGGTGCCATGTCATTTCTGTTGCAGTTTCTTTTGAGGCATACATTCTTTGAAGTCTTGGAATTATTGGCAAATAGAACATGAATTTAACGGGAACTTTTTTTTTTGAACTTGCTCCTGTCTTGTGTTGTTGATACCTTGGCTTCCCACAAAATTTGCATTCAACTAACGCTCCATCCATCTTACCATATTCATTATCATAGAATAGCATGCAACCATCCACACAACAATCAATCCTCTGCGATTGTAATCCCAGCTTCGACACTATCTTTTTTGCATCGTAGTAAGTTTTTGGTAAACCACATTTGTGTGGTGTTACATCCAAAAGCATTTTTGCAAAAAAATCTATGCATTGGTTAGGAATATTTCAATTGGACTTGCAAGCTAAAAGCCTCACACACATTGATAATTTGGAGTCTGATGCTCCTTCATACAAAGGCGTATTTGCCTCCAACAAAAGGTTATAAAACCTTTGAGTTTCTTCATTTGGAGCCTCTTCTATGTTAGAAGAATTTGATGCTTGGAAGGGTTGTCTTTGTATGAGAGCATCATGGACCATGGCTTCCATCGTCATAACTTGTTCATTTGGTTCACCTTCTGTCTCCACACCCTTGAAAGTGACATCATTATCTAAATCAGCTTCTTGCATGGTTTCCCCGTGATCCTCCCAAATGAAATAATTAGGCTTGAAACCGTTTTTATACAGGTGAACCTTCACAACTCTTTCGTTCAAAATCTTTGTACAATCGCACTTTGAACATGGACATCGAAGCCCCCCATCTCTTTGATAACGGTCTTGTTCACAAGCCTTAATTATAAACTCTTCAACACCCAATACAAATGACTCTTTCAACGCACCTCTTCCTCTATAACACCTATCGTACATCCATGAACGATTTGGTGGAACTTGATCCATGTTCTGTATACATATCAATTAACGACAAATTAGCCATTACTTAATACAAGGCTAAATTAATTATGTATTACAAGTTTTCCTTCAAGGAAAAGTAATAAGAAAGTTCAACACTAAACAATCAGTAATTGAATTTCCATCACTGCTCCTTGGAAGGTAATGTTAGGTAAGTACTTAGTCATGTTAGTTTAAAAGGTTTGCCATATTACATGGGGTATAGATGTTCATGCTTTATGAAAAGTGATGTTGTTATAATTAGTACACTGGGTTGGATACTTTGGGGTGTTGTTTGTGTATGAAAAAGTGTCATGGATACACTTTAAAACCATGTATATTGTGGATATCTTGTTTTTAGCCTCTTGCATTAAGTTTACATTGGTGGGGCACTTATCTATACTCTTTGACCAAGAGTGCGGGTAAGAGAGTATTGAGTATTCTCTTCCATTGTTTAAAGAGAAAAGAACGAGTTTTAAGTATGAGAGGAGTGGAAGTGAGGTTTGAGTGAGTTGGGGTACATGGGTTGATACAAATAATGAAGAAAGTAGAACTTTTTGGTGTCAATGCTGTGGAAAAAGATCATGAAAGAATAATAGTGTTAGTGGAGTGAGGAGATGGACACGTTACAAATGAGCTAGCAAGGCATTAACCATTATAATTGTTGTCTGTCAATTTATTTTGTTAAAGCTAACTTGTTAATGATCTCTAGCATCCTTGCACATACATTCATGACTTGCAAAATACGGTTGGGGATTTGGCTAAATGTTGAGGGAGAAAAACAGATTATGTATGTTAGTTGCATGAGGGAGTCTTTGTTATTTTCATTTTGTGTCCGTGGAAATCAAAGATTCTAGTTCCTGTTCAAAAGTCTAATTTTATGAAGTTAACCTGTTTATCCAAGGAATTTGCTAATTGGTGGTTTTGATGGGAAAACGACTTATGGTGATCCATGCTGGTTAGTCCCTCAAGGTATTCATTGTTCTATCATGATCTACAACTCTATTGCTTTTGTTGTCAAATACTCCTTTTTCAATTGTAGATATTTTAACTGAAAAGAGGGTAATTAATTTTTTTATTTGTTTGCCAATGAGTTCTTTCTTGGAGTACTGTTTTTAAGTTGAATGGAAGGAATATTCTATTCTTTGAACTTTCTATTTTCTTGTACTGTGATTTAATACTCAATCCAGAATCTTCCTCTCTATAAATGTTCTTTTTTTAATGGAGATGTTTTATTAGAAAGCTGAAACCTTTCAACCTTAGATGAAAAGGGTAACAGGAACCTAACTGTTCAGAGGCTAAAAGTGGCATCCTAAACTCTCACTTCTTTTGCATGTTTCATAGAGGATCCAATTGCAAATAGATTAAACTGTTTGTTAGGGAAAGGAAGTTTGTATGATGGGAAATTGGACTTCAAGGTCATTGTTTCCTATATGACATTATTCAAAAACTAGGCTTCTACTCTACATTTATAAATTGGAAAAGGAATGTTTGGGGTATTGTTTACTAAAGAACCAAAGAAATAAGTAAGGATTCCAAAGCAAGCAATGGTGCTGCTTGCACCACTCATTATTTATAATGTAGAAGAAAACAAAATAGAAATATGGCAGAAGGCATGATAGCCAATAGTGGAAACCAAATTAATAAATATATCTATAAATGCTAAATATATAAAATAGAATAGAAGATAAATAAATAAATTAAAGAAAACAAACTCATTGACTAAAATCCAAGAAAACATCACAACTCCAACATTATTTTGGGCAAAAAGATCCAAATAAAAGGTTAGAACCACTTACTTGAGTTTTGATTTCACTGTTTTACTACAACTTTGGGGGAAATTTTGACCTGATGATTAACATAAATCAGAGTCAAGACAAAGAACACTACTTATTACTTCAAAAATGCTAGGACTATAACATTAAGCATACCTTTCAGGAATTGTGGACAATCTTCTTTGCTTCTTGGCTTTTCCCTAATCACACCTCTGTACACTACCTCCTGTAAATCACACAATAAACAGTAAAAAGAACAGATTAATGAACACATCTTACTGGTGTCAAATTTACCAAATGAACAGTAACTACAACTTTCAAACGGTAAAAGACACATGCACAAATGTTTAAACTCCACTGAAACAATCAGATTCTATAATTCACAACAGTTGTAGCTTAAAATGCAGCAAAATGTGATGGTTTAAAGGTGAATTGTGCATATAGGCTTCTCAAGGACCATTTGAACATTGCACACAACTTTCAAATGACAACATAGAGTTGCTCAATTGGTTAGAATACATAGACACAGCCAGTGGCTTCATATGACAGCAGCAGTTGCTTAAAATGCCGAAAAATGCATTGAAAAATTTTGCAGATTTTAATAAAACAGTACATTCAAAGCTGGCTGGTTCAAATAAAGACTCAAAGAATGCCTAAACACTAGATCTAATACAGGATATCAGCTAGAAGATTTAAAGTGACCTAAAACCACACAAAGACAGCAAGCACGGTGCAAACACTTTATTTAAAACTGTGACAGTTTTGAAATCCAGAATTTTATCAACTCAACCATTCATTTTTCAATTCTGTGGTTGATTGGAGTTGCTATCCCTTGAGACATGCTTAAAATCATAAAAGAAACTTGTCTCAAGCTTTATACACAACAAAACTGAGCAGAAACAGTATTGACCAAAGCAAACCAGAAATTGAATTGGAGAATTGTGAAACAAAGACAAGACAAGCTACTGAAAGTAGGGAACTCAGGTATGCATTTTGCATTTTAGTGATTAACAAGAGTTGCTACTACTTGAAAGATGCATAACAATAGTAAACACACTTGTACCAAGATTCAAAACCACAAAATTTGACCAACAACAGTGAGCACAACTTCAAACCAGTGAAGAATATTGATGCAGATTTTTTAAATCAGAGTGTGAGGAATTCAACCAGTCATTTTGCTTTTCTGAGATTAATATGAGTTTGCAATCAGTTTAAACACATTCAGACTCATAAAGCAGATTTGGTCAAAGCTTGAAACACCAGAAAACTGGACCAAAGCAGATTATAACAACTCAATGCAGAAAGTATAGTGTATGTATAGGATATTTGATAGGTCCTCTTTAACTGTGTAATTTCTAAAGGGTTGTAAATATAATTGGGAAAAGAATCAAGGTTAAAATGTAAGGTCTGGGGCAATCAAGAAACAAGAGCTGCCATTTTTTATAAACACCAGAACAACACATAAATTTATTACTGAAAAATGAACATAATATTACAAGATCTTACAAGATAATATATCTTAAATTATAAAAACATGCAATACAGTTCTTTTTTGTATTCAGAAAGATGATTATGAGAGATAAGTTACTAAAACACAACCGTCATTGACATACAAGATTGAGTAATACCTGTAGGAGTATCGAATACAGCTAACAATCTCCTGCCAAGATCTTCAGCTAAGTTTAGTACTTAAAACTTGGTTTGAAGAGGCTGGACAAACATGAATTTCAGAAAATATGTCAATAAATATCTTCCACAGGTGCACACATCCTAACAGTAAGAAAGAAGTTTATGTTTGTATCCAAACTAGTAGAAAACAAATACTTCTAGATGTAATCATAAATAAAAAGATCAATCATTTCAAACATTAATCAAATTATCCGAAAAATCATTCTTAGTTCACATTACAAGACTTTTATCTTCATGTATTATCCGAAAAATCATTCTTAGTTCACATTGTTAACCTCCTTCACCACCAAACATACTAAATTTCAACATTTGTCTTACTTTCATAATTTATCTCTACAATTAGACAGATTTTTTCTTTCACTGTTGGTTAGTAAACACTCTTCATGCTCTATTCTATCTCACTCATATGTATATATATAACTTTATAAAATTATAATTTCACTTAATATTAGTAAGAAAAAGAACCCTGACAGCAAATATCAGTTCCTTATGATATGGAGGTCTGGACAACCTCAAAGACTTCCAAAGGGAAAACATGAAAACTATCACAAATATGGGTCACCTTTCTCATTTCTAATGTGACCCCTAGCTCTCATGTACCTAGCTTCACCATTGCTTAAGCCCAATTCATATACTACATCAAAAGAGGATACTTGTTGGACATAGCAGATGTCATAACTGAGGAGATTTAAAAGTTTCATGTTCTGAACCTAATGGCTTGGCCTGGAGACACACCCTTTCAAATGGGGGAATCTAGTGTAGTTATAGTGGACGACTCTTGTTTACAAATATAAACTATTTTGATTAATAGCTTGTGGTACATGCATGGATGTTGTTTTTTACAACTCATAATAACTTTGTTGTGTTGTTCTAACTTCTAATTCAGAAACAACAGCCTATTCACAGTGCAGAGAAGAACATATGGAGAATTATATGGTATTTGGTGAGTCATGGAACCTGATGAATATCCAATATTCGGTCCCAGCTCAACATTCAATAGGAACACATGTTCCCATTCTTTCCTTCTACACCAAATGTAATGACAATGTACTTCCCATCTCCTTTGCTGTTACATACACCTTACTTACAGAGATCTCTCAAGCTTGAGAGCAATTTATCTTCAATTGGATTAAAAGGTTTTCCCAAAAACAAGGACGATACTATTCTATAGCAGAATCCTATATATATGCTGATATTTCGGATCTGCAGTTAGAACTTAGACCAAAACTTGGATACTTAATGGGAAATCACCATAATTGATATGGAAACAATTGTATTCGTCATGGCCAGTTTTCAGAAAGGCTCTCTTACAGCTATGCAGTAATGTGCTTGCCATCATTATGCTATCAGATAAAGGAGGAGAATATCTGCTCAAACTTCTCTTCATCATATCTATTTCCCCTTCAAATAAAATATTTTCTCTAATTTAAACAAAAAATGACATAATGCAGAATACTTGGCTTGGTCATGGATTTCATTTCTTGGCCAAGAGAAACATTCTACTAGTAGTACTAGTTGATCATTAGATTCATTATGGTCCTGGCTAGTTTTCTTTTATTTATTATTCAAATAAACAAATGAAAAGGGACATCAGCCAAGTTGTATTCCATTCAGAAATTAGAAGTTAACTGATAGAACTGATATTAGAACAGAACAGAAACATATTCCTTTATTGCTATTTGTACTCTAATCCCGTACCACCGTAGTAGGGAATAGAAACAAGGAACAAGATGAGTTTTGCACAACAATCAACTGAGGTTATTTGAGAAAACCCCACTCTCCACAATCCTTCTCGCTAAACCCATAAAACTGTCCACTCTCCTCATTAATAAGACTATTTATAATAGTTTGTTACACCTATTTAATTACAACTGTACCAACTACCTTGTCTTTTCCTTCTATTGTAACTATATTGAACCTATCATTAACTAATCCCGACTTATAGCTTACTTCAAACAAGCATGTGTGAGTGGCAACATAAAGAAATGTTTCTCAAGATTATAAATAAAGTGCCAAATCAATACAGCTGAACAATATAGGGTCAAAGAACAAAATTGTATGCATATAACAAGCAAAGAAAGAGAATCTCACATAAATTGTGAATATAATAGCAATGGCCATTATGGTCATCCCCAAGTGATCAGAAAAATCATTTATTAGTTTTCTGGCAACATAGACACAGAAAACTGCAACAGGAGCAGCAATAAGAAAAATTGTCAGGGCCAACGATCTTGCATAGTCTTCTGAACCAGAGGACTTCTTTGACTTTAAGATGGATGCATTATCTTGAGGAATCATTACTCAGGCTCTTTTCTTTGCTTTCAGATATCATATAATACATTGTATTAATTTTTATTTATTTATTTTTTATAGTTTGATGGGATGAGAGAAAAAGAAGATAAAGATGGGAACTAAACACACCAACGTATCTTTATCTTAACACTACTCTAACTGTAATAACTATCTCCATTATACCTAACTCATCATTTTCAATCCAAATCCATATCACTTCCTGTTTACCTCTTTTCTACCAATATTTTCCTTCCCACTACTTCTCATTCTTTACCAGTCAGTTTATATATTTTAGTAGTTTTTAATATTCATGCCTTCTAGTTTCTTAACACTACTATGAGAATACCTTTTGGAATATCAGAGGAGCAGTTGGAGCGGTCTTCTAATATTTCCTATATGGGTGTTGGATTTAAAAAAGAGGTTATGTCATATTTCTTAACAAACCTGCACTTAACAAACCTATATATTAAACTTGCAACCAGAGGTAACACCGCAATATCTCCTATCACGTTAAACAAACCTGCACTTAACCATTCCAAGCGCATTGAACTACTTACCTTGGTTACTAAATATTCATTTCTTAACCAAAATGTCAGTTAATGGTGTGGTTTTCTGGATTATAAACTATATCAGGTGAAATTCTCCAGTAATCATACAACATTGCACCTTAATCAATCAATTAATTGAATGTTCCTAGAGAACCTATCAAACTCTTCCTATTCTGCTTGAAACCCCTATTCGGACCAATTTCACAACGTCACATACAAATATTCCTAGACATAACTAAAACCTTATTCTAATCAAAGTACATGTTAATTTGCATTCATCATATTAGAAAGAATCATTCACCCATTATATAATCATAACACCATATTTCACAGAATCAAAGATAATGTTTAGCGCCACTTACTTTGGCTCTTCTTAGTTTCTTTTCTCTACACCACCAGAATTCTCCTAACCTTGAGATTGATCCAGCAGCTTCCTCTATTGTTCTATTAAAATGCTCCCAGGAAGTTCAAATGAACTTTATACAATTTAATGCTAAACTGCATAAGAAGTAAAGTAAGGACTTTAAACATAAAAGAGGGGGAAACAACACAGCAAAACTCAGGAGTAAACATACCTTGCTTCAGTACCTAGCTCTTTTGCTTCACTGTACAACACTTTAAGCCTTCCCAATGAGGTACCCCACACTTCTCAACCACTTCAGCTCCTGTATCAAAGTCAAAATAAAAGCACCCAAAACGAAGCAAACCATTTTCAGTGACTAGTTTTCGTCAAGACCCATTTTCAATAACAACCAATAAAACGAAACCAAAATATAAGCAATTCAAACTTACTAAATGCAGAAGGCAATAGCAGCTCGATCTTATCTCTTCCACTTCGAAGACCCCATCACCTAGGGTTTCTAAATTCGCGATTTCAAACCTCGAAACAACAACGACAAAAATAGGACAATGTAACAACACCGAGAGAAAAGATAACTCAAATAAACCTCAAATCTAAACGATTCAAACTTACCAGGACCAAAATGCAACTACAACTCCAGCTTATCTCTACCACTTCGAAGAAACCAACCTACGATTTCCAAAGTCGCAATTTCAAACCTCCAAAGAACAAAAAGAGAAAACAAAAATAATCCTCAAAGCTTTGATTACTCACCGTGTTCGACAAAGGAAATCCGAATCTACGAGCAGTGACGTCGAGTGCGGGTTTCACTGAACAAGAGCCTCCCTGCAGGCGAGGTGGACTCACAGCGGAGAAGAGAAGGCAGTGAAGAAGTGGACTGCAGCTTCGACAAGAGGGAGAAGAGGCAGAACTGGACTGAAGGTTCGAGGACAGAAGAGGGAGAAGATATGTTTTTTTCAGAGTGTGGGAAATTTTGGAGCTTTCAGTTTCATTTTTACTTGTTTTTTTATTACGTACGCCAATTACATACGGATCCTCCGTATATAAATTTTTTTTTAATTATATACGGATTTGTCCGTATATAATGGATTTCCCAATATCCGTATGTAAAATCCGTATATAATACGTTTATTACATACGGATTTAATCCGTATATAATGATCCGCGGGTAACTAGCTATTTTCTTGTAGTGTCAAACTGTGTTCTAAATGTGATTTCGATACCACCTCCAGCATCATCATCCTTATAGAAAATAGGCATATACTCCCCAACATCTTCATCCTTATACCACCTCCAGCATCATCATCTCCAACACTACTACCAACACCCTTTCAACCACCTTTTTCTTCCACTCCCAATTTTCACCCTTCAAGTTTCCCTTCATTTCCAATCAACAACACCTTATCCCACGGCCAAATAGCCTATGATCTTTATCCTTATACCACGGGGGCACCTAACATCTTCATCCTTATACCACCTCCAGCATCATCATCTCTAACACTACTACCAATACCTCACGGCCAACCCATCATTTTCATCCCTTACCTTCTTCATTTTCAACACCTCATCTCCACCTTCAACCATAATCCATTCTCGACATCCCCCATACACTACTCACTGGGGACCTATCATCTATCATACACTTCTCAAACTACTCTCCTCCCCTTAACACAGGACCCATCATTCGTCTCTCACAACTTCCATTCCTCCATCCATTCTCCTCCACCCCTCGGCTCATCATTCCCAACCACGCTTCCCTCACTTCCAACACCATTATCATTCACCCTCACACGGCTCTGAGAATTCAATTCTCCACCTCTCACCTGTATTCACCAGAAACCTACCATTCCCAACAACCCAAACACAGAAACAGAAAATAGATAAAGGAGAATAGGAGAGCCCATTGGTGGCAGCCTCCAAGGCTGACGGTGTCGAGGTTGGAAACAGTTCCGGTGGCATTTGGGTTTGCCGACAACGTCAAGATCGGAAGAGGTGGTGGCGTGGTGGCTGGGTCGTGGTGGTGAGCGGCGGCCAGTTAGGTAGACGCGGCGCAGAGAACATCGGAGAGAGCAGACGAGATCGGAGGCTGGGTCACGGTGGCCGGTTCAGAGTGTAGCGGGGGCGAATCTTCGGGGAAAAAGAGACCTTGGGTCTCTAGAAAACTAATTTGAAGTGTTGGAATGAAGGGGATGATCCCTAAGGGATTCTGATTGGGTTTGAAAGGGCTTTGAACCCTAAAACAAAAAAAAAGAACTTTTTCTGCACCCCTTTGTTTCATGTTTTGCACCCCTTTCATTTGGGCTTAAGCCTTTATGTAAAAAAAAATAAAAAAAGAGAACTGGGCCTGACCAACAAATATTCAATGGCACCTCCAAATTTTATCTTTACACCCCTGGCAGATCCCAAGTTGGAGAAGAGGATTTTGGCCCGAACAAAATAGCTTCATTTTTTCTCTACAACCCTGGTTTTTATCTCTTCACCCTTATTCATGTTGGTTTGTTTTTCTCGCTTTATTATTAAGCTTTTTATTTCTTTATTTTTATTATTTGTTTGGTTATTAGTTTTTTTTAACCCTTTGTATGATAACTCTACTCTTGTATATTGTATCTTATATTTTGTCGGGTTTGTTCGTAAAAAATAAAAATAAAAATAGAAAAAAATTTAAAAACAAAAGACAAAAAAGAAAAAAAAAATAATATCAAAAATAATTTTAAGCACATATGTGATCGCTCGCATCGTCCTTGTGCTAAACACATTTTCTCTTTTTTATAAAAAAAAATATCAAAAATATTTTAAAGGTTAAGCACATGTGTGATCGCTCGCATCGTCCTTGTGTTAAACACCTTTTCTCCTTTTATAAAAAAATACCAAAAATATTCTAAAGGTTAAGTACATGTGTGATCGCTCGCATCGTCCTTGTGCTAAACACATTTTTTCTTTCTTAAATAAAAATACCAAAAATATTTTAAAGATTAAGCACATGTGTGATCGCTCGCATCGTCCCTGTGCTAAAAACATTTTCTGTTTATTTTATAAAATACCAAAAAATATAAAATCTTCAAAAACTAAAAATATTCACATTTTCAAAACAACAAACAATTTTCCTAGCCAGAACTACGTTATCCTTGATTGTTCATCAAAAGAGGAGATACGTAGGAGCAAGGCTAGCCATTGTCAGGTTCACTTCCCAAAAATCCAAAATCTTTTCAAAACAAATTTTCAAACAATTTCCAAACAAATTTCTCAAACGGTTCCAAAAGAACTACGTAACCCTGATTTCTCATTCTAAATGAAAATATGTAGGAGCAAGGTCAATCCTTGTCGGGCCCCAAAAAACTAAAAAATATATTTTGTTTATTTAGAATTTTATTTTATGGGATAGTTAAACATTTTTGAAAACCACATCATATTCGTGTATTTAGTTAAAAGTACTGCCTTAGGGCAGGCGTTGTAGGGTGCTAACACCTTCCCTAAACGTAACCGACTCCCGAACCCAGAATCTGGTTTTCGCAGACCGTGTGTTATCATTTTATGGTTTTTCCATAGTTTTCCAGAATAAACTATGGTGGCGACTCCAGATCTCTTTTTCTAAAACCCGTTTCTTTTTGGATCGTCGTCCCATCACGATTCCGGTTGCGACAGGATCCTAAGAGCTACCAACAATCTCATGGCCTCTCCTTCAACAACATCATTAGAGACATATCAAAAGGTGTAACTACTAGACGAAATTTAAATAATTTTTGCCTAACAGTAGCTTTTGTGTCTCAAATAGAACCCAAGCACATAAAAGAAGCTCTTCAAGATGATAAGTGGTGCATTGCTATGCAAGAAGAGCTAAGCCAATTTGAAAGGAATAACGTTTGGGAACTCATTCCTAGAAAAGAGGACTATCAAGTCATTGGGACAAAATGGGTTTTCAGAAACAAGCTAGATGAAGAGGGAAACATGACACAGAACAAAGCAAGGCTAGTTGCTAAAGGGTACTGTAAAGAGGAAGGTATAGATTATGATGAAACCCATGCTCTGATAGCCAGTTTAGAAGCAATTAGACTTTTACTTGCTTATGCATCATTGATGAAATTTAAATTATATCAAATGGATGTAAAAAGTGTTTTTTCTGAATGGCTTTATAAAAGAGGAGGTATACGTTAGTCAACCTCCTGGATTTGAAGATTTTAAATTTCCTGATCATGTGTATAAACTGAAAAAGGCATTGTATGGTCTTAAATAGGAACCTAGTTCTTGGTATGAAAGACTTAGTACCTTATTGATTGAAAATAAGTTTTCTAAAGGAAAGGTTGATTCAACCTTATTCATTAAGAAAGTAGGAAAACATATTTTGATTGTTCAAATGTATGTGGATGATATTATATTTGGATCTACTAATGATTCATTATGTGAGGGATTTGCAAATGTAATGCAATGTGAGTTTGAGATGTCTATGATGGGTGAACTGAATTTCTTCTTAGGACTACAAATAAAGCAAGTGGAAGGGGGAACCTTTGTCTCCCAAACCAAATATTGTAGAGAAGTACTTAAGAAGTTTGGAATGGATAACTGTAAAGAAGGCATCACCCCTATGGCAACTTCTTGTTACTTAGATAAGGATGAATATGGAGAAGAAGTGAATCAAACTATGTTTAGAGGGATGATAGGATCTTTGTTGTATCTTACTACTAGTAGACCAGACATTATGCACAATGTTTGTGTGTGTGCTAGATATCAAGAAAATCCTAAAGAATTGCACCTAACAACTGTTAATAGAATCTTAAAGTACCTTAAAGGTACTACTTCTTTTGAACTTTGGTATCCTTCTGATGCAACACCTAGTTTAAAAGTTTATTCTGATGCAGATTATGGGGCCTGTAAAATAGATAGGAAAAGTACTAGTGGTACTTTTCATTTTCTGGGCTACTCTTTAGTGTCTTGGCACTCAAAGATACAAGCATGTGTAGCTTTGTGTACCACAGAAGCAGAATATATTGCTGCAGGAAAATGTTGGGCCCAAATCTTATAGATGAAACAACAATTGGAAGATTTTCATATCTTCCTTGATAACATTCCTCTGAAATGTGACAACACTAATGTCATAAACCTAACCAAGAACCATATAATGCACTCTAGAACTAAATATATAGAGATCAGACATCACTTCGTAAGAGACCATATCCAAAAGGGTGATTGCACAATAGAGTATATTCATATATTACATCAATTAGCAGACATTTTCAGCAAGGCATTACCTAAGGATAGGTTCTATGATCTTAGACAAGAGTTAGGAGTATTAGATATGTCTTAGAATTAAGATTAATGACTTTTTCAAGTTTTTCGTACTTCCAGCGTATTTAATTAATTATCATAGGGATATAATCGATTATTCCAAGCATTTAGAAAAGGTTTCGATTCGCATATAATCGATTATTACGAAGCATAATCGATTAGCCTAACTCGTTCTTCAAATCTAGGTATTCATAAACAGATAATCGATTAACCCCATTAATAATCAATTATCATTGAATTTCTGGGATTAAATTTTTGATGAGATAATCGATTATTACTAATAATCGATTATCACGTGTGATGTTTCAAAAATAGAGTCGTTACAAACGTTCATAAACGACTAGTTTTTTCACTTTCTCCTATAAATAACCCCTCATAATCGATTAATAGACACTCTCTTGCACCCAAAACTCTGCCCATCTCAAATTTGCATTAAATCTTCCTTGTACCCTCATCACTCTTCACATATCCCATCTTTTCTCATTTCGTCATGGTTGATTCAAGAAGACCTTGCAGACGGGCTGTTGGAGCTTCTTTATCCAGACCCCATGCTCCTCACCCTGCATCCATTGATGGATGGATTTTCGATCAAGAAAAGCATGCAAATTTTGCTAACTTTTGGCAAGAATGTCGGATCATGGCAGCTAAATTCATCAGGTTGGATTTCTACCGTTTTTGTGGCTTCCAATTCCTTGATTTATTTGGAGCTCAAGGTCTCACTCATCTAGTAGAACAAAAAGGTTGCATATATCCTGATCTCAACAGAGTGTTCTACTTCAACGAAAAGTACCGCGATGGAATCATCACAACCAAGGTGAAGGGGATCCCCATTATTCTGGATGACAATATATGGACAAACGTGGCACAACTCACCATTTGGGATGATGTTGTCAAAGTTCATCTTGAGGTCCCAGACTTTAATCGCTTGTTAGCCTTCATATCCTTTCTGTGACATCCTCAACAACAAATCAATCGCCATCAATTGCTGGTGGGGGGCTTCAAGGCAGAAGAACATTTATTTCATTATTTGTGGCTTTTGTGCCCCGTGCTACCAATCATGCTCAATGTTCTAAGCAGGATCTTCTTCTTTATGGGATTTTAAATAATATTCATATTGATTGGCATGCACTAAGCTCAGATACTATGCTTAAAGCCAAGATGTATCATGCTTATCATCTTCCCTATGCTCTCCTAATTTCTAGAATTCTTGAACATAAAGGAGTTAGTGTAGTTGGTGAGCACACCCAAGCCATCCAATCAATTGGTACTAAAATTGGAGAAACAACTTTTCGTCAAATGGGTTTTGTCGCCCGTGGGTGTGTGATCCTTCACAAGGATGACGAAAATCAGGAAGTTGAAGATGATGATATGGATGCACATATGACAGAACTAGTAGGTGATGTTGCTCCATCTGAAGTTGTACCTTCTACCATGCCTGCATCCTCCTCCCTCTCTCTCCATGGAAGAATACTTTGCAAATTTGTCCAAGCAATTGGAGGACATGAGTTTAGCTTATCAAGCATGTTTTGATGAACTCATTGAGCTGCAACAAACTCATGAGGAATACGCAATTGAGAAGTTTGATGATTTTGACATCCATCTTGGCAACATTGAAAATCGTCTCAATCTTCATCCTCAGGAAAGACCACCTAGTCGAGAATTCTAGATCAGGCTGCTTGCTTGTTTGTTTTAAATTAGTGTGATGATTTTGCTATTTCTGAATTTCCCTTATGCTATAATGACACTTTCCCTAAATTAAATGGAATCCTTTCTTATTCTAATATAGTGAATACATTGTTTTATTGAGGGAAGAACATTTTGAGGGGGAGTATGTTTGATCTTTTTGCTTATGATCAAAAAGGGGGAGAAGCACAAACTTCTAGTGCAGTTACTACTAACCTGTTTCTATGTTTGTAAGTTTATATTCTATGCAGATACACAAAGGTGCTTTTCATCAAGGAATTTTTTATCATCACCAAAAAGGGGGAGATTGTTACCAATGTGGAGTATTAGTGTCATGAAGATAATGGTTTTGATGATGTTACAAAGTGAAGAATATGAAGACCCTTGTTGTCTTAAGTTTAAAAGCACTCTTATATGTTGGTCCGCAAGGAAAGGGAACAAGAGCCCAACTACAAACTGAACGGTCACGAACACAGCTGAAGGCTAAACACATGTCGAACACAATTGAAGACCGAACGACGTATATCAGATGAAAGTTGAACATAGTTGAGGGTTGAAAATAGCAAAACGTTTGAACGACGTATAGTAGTCGAAAGCCGAATAGACAGAAACACAACACATGTACATGACCGAGACCATGTGAGGTATGCACAAGAGCGAGTAGTTAGGACCGAGCGGTGGAAGACATGAACGAGATCAAGTGGTTGGATAGTGAAGTGGTGGTAAGAAAAAATTGAGTCCTAACAACCGAGCAAAGGCATGAATGTGACTGAATGATCACTAACAAATGAAGGCTGAACACTAGCTGAACACAAAGCCGAATGATATTTAGTCCAACTAACATTGTAAAATAAAATAGAAATTGGAAGTCACAGAGAAGTTTAGCTGAACTGTGGACAACAGTAAGAAAGAAGAAGAAGAGCACCGAATGATGGAAAGCTGTGGGAAAGAAGAAGAAGGAAGTCGAACGGTAGAAGGCTGTGAGAGCTCAAAACGAACGGTAGAAGGAATTGAAGAAGTGAAGCCGACTAGTTTGAAGAGTCAACATTCAAACTATTTCAGGTCTCGTAGATAATCGATTGTCACTTATAATAATTGATTATCATTGGCAATTGTAAGATGTCGTTTCAGTTTTAGACCAGTAGGCTATATATACTCTTTTCCAAAACCTTCCAAATTAACTTTGCGATTTTGAGAATACAGTGCAATATGAGAAAGTTCTCAAGTGTTAATTCTTGCTCTTGTCAAGTCTTGTGAATAGAAAAAGCTCGCGCTTTGTGTGTCAAAGGTCGGAGCTGTTCTCTTAAAGTTGGCTGAGTGTTCCTGCTTCTGGTTCGTTTGTCGAAGGAAGTTGCTTCCAGTTCGTTTGTCGAAGGAAGATTGTTCTGTTTGTTTATCGAACGAAAGGTGTTCTCGTTTCTTAATCTCCATTCACTATCTTGTAATCTGTACAAACTGTGAAACTATTTTTAGTGAAAAAGGTTAATCACTATTCATAGTAATTAACGACTGGATGTAGAATCTTTTGATTCGAATCAGAATAAAAATCATTTGTGTGATTTTCTACTCCCTATACTCTTTACATTTTTTGCACATCAACTATTTGATAAAACGTGTATAAGAAAATTAAAGGAGCCATTTTTTTAAAATTGACTGAACACGCTTTACGCTATTTTATTACGCGCGCGACTCGACGATACTGGTTGTTTTAACCAACATTTTCTTATTGCCACTTTATGTTGTGTTTCAACTCGAGTTTTGGCATGTCGAGTTCATTTTTGTGTTTGGTCTATCGCTTTAAGTTGTCTATTACAACTAGGTCCCTTTATTTTGTTAAGGCTTTACTCATATGGATGTCTTTTTGTTTCTCAATTGAAACACCTTTTTATGGTATATTTAACTCTAATGCTACCTCTATAATCTTTTATTGAATGTTTGAGAAACATGAATATTAGTTAAAAGGAAGACTTTTATTAGGAAACTCAGGAGTGCCTTGATAATGTTAATTCTTACCATTATCTAAGCATCATTTTAGTAGAAAAATCAACTCTTCTTTAGCTTATTACTTCCTTAAATCCTATCTTTTATTTAGTTTTAGTATTTATCTATATTTTGAGCTACATTACGTAAATAATACTCTGATCCCTTGTTTTTTTGATCTATTTCGATGTTAGGAAGATCCTCCATTACATTGAAGAGCCTCAGTGATCCAGGAAATCATTGATTTAAAAGTCATTTTCACTTAAGCGAGAATAATTTAGCTTAAGCGAGAATGACTATCTTTTCCAAGAAGTTTATTCTCGCTTAAGCGAGAATAATTTAGCTTAAGCGAGAATTCGGGCAGTATATATACTCACGAGGCAGAAAGAAAAAAGGTCGTTTGGTTCTTTGGAGGCGCGATTTCACGTCTGGAGCTCATGGAGGGCACGAGGAGCTTGTGGGAACATCTCCTCCTCTTCCTTTGGGTCTCCTTCTTCTTCCATCTTCCATGTTTGTAAGCTTTAGGTTCTCCATGGAAATGGAGAACCAGATTCATCTTGTTAGGGTTAGATGTAGCCTATGAACTCTTGTGTAATGAATGATTGTTTCGTATTTATAAATGTCTTTTCTATCTATTACTAGTATTCTTGTTTCCGATCTTAAAGCTTGCATGTAACGGGGATGTTCATGACTTGATTTTGGGGTTTCATTGAGCCAGGGATGGGATATGAAATCTTGAACTGAAACAAGAGTCCTTGTGGGTCATTGAGCCAGGGATGGGATATGATTCACATGTCTTAGATCCTAGTTCTTAATGCGGGTTTGCTTGTTAGATTATCCAAGGGATTGGAGTTTGATAAGGAAAACCTAGGCTCTTTCACCTAAGGGATTAGGGTTAGAGTGTTTTAGTGGATTGACTTTAGTAAATTGATAGAGAGAAGATGAAATTAGTTATACACAAGAGTGCATTGGTGAAAACTAACCTTAACAATGTCATTTCATACCATTTCTAGTCTTTTCCATTTCCAAGTGCCTTCAATACCAAAGTCCAACCTTGTAATTACTTGTGAATTTATCTTTTTGCACATATTCTTAAATGATGAGTTGTTAATCACACAATTTTCTAGTATTACGAGTCTCTTGGGAAAACGATACCTGGTCTTACCACGGTTTATTACTTGAACGATTTGGTGCACTTGCCAAAGAGATTAACATGCCTCATTAAGGCCATGGTCAACAAAAACCCAAAAAAAAAATGGTTCTGAAAGAAAAAAGAATATATCTTAAAGAAGAAAAGAAAAAAAGGCTCATATGATCTTGCAACATTTTATTTTACGTGTGTTAGGACAAGCTTCTCTCTGTGCTCTTTCCAATTATGGGCTTCCTTTTCTTGCGAAACCCCCAACTATGGTGTAGGTGCTTCCCCTTGGTTAGGTCAGGTTGGGTTGGACGATTTGGCTTCACATGACTGGCTGTGTTGTAGCGAGTTGCTAGTCTTGGACGACCTTGCCCCTTGGAACCTAGAGGATCATGTTGTCGCTCTAACTGTCCATGGCTCTATCCTATAAAGCCACCTTAACCTCGGTCTAAACCCCAACCTGGGTATTTATCGCATCCTTAGTCGTTTCCTTACTGGATGATTCGGGCTAGAGTCCTGGAGCAAATCAGTTCTTCAATGGGGTTCTTTATATAGCGACAATCATCAATATTATGTCCTGCTCTTTGGTGGTAGGCACACATTTTTTGTGTTGTCCTTAGGGAAACGCTGTTTGGGCTAAGGAAGTTGGATGAGTTCTAAATTGCACATTTCTTTGAGTAAAGTGGCCCTATTAGCATTCAAAGGAGTCTAATGTGTGTATCAACCTATAGCTCGATTAGCGGTGTTGTGCTTCATATTCTTTCCTCTTGTTAGGAGGTCGGGCCTCTTTTCCCTTTTTAACCTATTTTCTTTAATGGTCATGTACTTGGTCATTCACTATATAAGCTCATCCATATTGTTTGGTTACTTTGTGAAGAGGGAAACTGAAAAGGGTCCAGGTTGTAGCCTATAAGTTAGTGAGTGCATGATCAATGATGGATTAAGGTCTAGGATTGTTATTGTTGTCATGGTGAACCTCTCTATAAAATGCCTAAATGTCCTGGTTTCTCCATATTCTATGTATTTTAGAGCTACCGATAAGGTAGGTGCAACTGTGCAATCTAAAAATGGAGCTTTGAACATGGTGCTCAAGACCTCAAAAGAGTTCATCGAGTATGGAGGTAGTATGTTGTACAAGTCTAGGGTTAGTTTGTTTGATGTAGTTGGAAACAACCTACAAAAGACTATCAATCTTGTATATGGATGTATACTTAGTTCAGATAAGTTTTTAGCTATGTGGTCAGGTCAATCGTCCCGTCATATTTCAGAATGTTGATGATGACTCCCTTGGACATGCGGGCCCGAGCTAATTTTGTTGTAAAAGGATTAAAACTCTGGACTTGGTTGACCTTGATTTGGAATTCTTGGTCGTGCTTCTATATGGACTTCAATGTTCTTCTCGACCTATCTGCCAATTAGGGTGTCTTCTTGATTCCTTGGACTCAATGACTCTACATCTGAGTACAGGTTGTGATTTTTGCATCGACTAGGGTCTTGCTGAGAGTGGCTAGATCATTTGTGATTTTCTTCAAGCCAAGTTGACCTGTTGCATTCTCTTTGAGTCTGTCGTTGAGGAGATCAATCTGTTATTATTTATTGCAAAATATAATATAACGTTGCGCAAGTTTCGTGGACAGTTGCCAACGTTAATTTTTTTCATTATGCAACGTTCACTTTGCAACGTTTTAATTAATTAAAATAATATTTTTCTAAAAGATATTTTGGATTTTTGGATCATGGGCTTGATCCATGAACTCTATAAATAGGGAGCTCCTCCTCCATTCCAATACACACAAAATTTCATTCTTTCTTATTCTCCTCTTTTCTGAGTTTCATTCTCTAGCTCTTTTTCTCTTCTAAAATTATTCTGGGTTATTCTTATACTCTGTTTAGAGTTCTTTGCTAGTTCTGAGATCCTCAGAAATATCTGAGAAGCTCCTGTTGTATCCTGGGGGGCTTGCGCAATACACCGCGGATAAGTCTCTAAAGACAGTGATATACACGCCTCAGGAAGAATATTGTTCGTGATCTTTATTCTACTTTTGTCAGCTTATACAACACAATCTTGATGGGAGTTGCAGGATCGTCCATGAGTTTCTACTATTTGGTTCCGAGGAGACTGATCAGGTTTATGCTAGAGACTCACCGAGCTGACGGGCTTTGCTATGTCTATATGTTATGAGAATCTTCTTCTCGAGTGTTGGGCTACGACTAGGGAGATGGTTTTCCACTCTCTAGGCTGGTAAGCTTTTGCTGAAGTTCTTGGAGCTCATGGAGGTCGGTTTATGGTTAGACGTGAAGGGCTTTGAGATTGGCATCATAATTTTGGAGCTCGTGGAGGTCAACCTGTCACTACATGCGAAAGGCTTCGATATCGTAATGTCTACACTACTCGTTGTGTTGTTGTATTAGCTTTTGCATCTTTTGTTGTATGGTTATTATTGGGTTGGATTCCATCTTGTGGGAGACTTATGCTTGGCTTCTAGTGGTGACAATTGGAAAGTGAGATCAGGGAAGAGTTTTACTGAGGTCCCATAATGGGCGCCAAATGATCTAATCCGGATCTTGAGAATGAATATGTGGACATGTAGCAAGATCCTAACAGTGGCTTTGAGAGCACTTTCTAGTAGGAATGGTTTTCCTTGCTTTCTCGAGGAAGGAGATCCACCTACAAAAGACTCTCTAACTCTCAGCAATTGTTAGTATAAGTAATTGTGAAGTGTATTAAGCGAGTATTCTTTAAAAAAATACTAATTGTATTTACAAGATCAGTATGTTTCTATTAAAATAATACTTATCTAAGGAGTATAATAATAGTGTAGTTAATAATAATAGAATGATAAATAATAATCATAATACTAAACTGTCGAGATTTAATTATAATTTATATATATGACCTAATTAAATATAGGTTTGGACTGCTCTATAACAAAGAGGCTTAAAAAAACTTATTTAAACTATGATACTTAATATACCTAGAAACGAAACAAAAATATAGGTAAATTAAAAGAAATATCACTACTTTAGTTATATTTTTGTTTAAAAATTAGTTTATTTACTAATTGTTTAACTATACTTTAATTTATTACTTTATTTTTTAGACTCATTTTAGCTATTTGACTCTGAATTCTTCAACAATAAAGAACTATCTAAGACACCAATCAATAGACAATAAAACCTCCAAAATTATTTACATAAACATAATTTACATTATTATTTCTCTTGCTCTTCTCTTGGATCATTAATGAATGAAATGATTTAATTACCTTCACACGACACTAGTTTCCTCTTACTTTATTTGTTGCATGACATTTTCAAACTTCCATTAATCGCCCCAACTCATAACAGTGCATCGTTATTTATTTATATATATTGTAGTTGATGCCGTGAAGTAATAGGTAATACTAGCATATCCATATGAGTCTATAGAGTTTATATTACAACCTACACGTATTAAACGAAATCCACGAAATTTTGCCTCAACCTAGGTTCCAGATTGGATGGCAACGACGTACAATTAATGTATATTCACTAATTAATCTGTAATAAAAAATTTCATCTGTTACCGGTTTGTTAATCATGTAATATATATATTTAAAAAATATTTGTATGTTTTAAAATCTGCGCACATACTCATAAATATTTTAAAAAAATATTTCATAAACTTTTAAAATAAAATAAAAAATATATAATGTAACACAAATTAAATTAAATATATTAATTTAACCTTTTAAAATATAAATTAATTTTAATTAAATTTCACATAATTAAATATAAATTAATTTTAATTTTAATTAATTAAATTCAATAAAATTTAAATTAAATTTATTTTTAATTTTTTTCGAAATAACATATATATTTACTAGTCTGCCCGGATTTTTTTCGTGTATATCCACTATTTTTTTTCCTATTTTTGTTGTCAACTGTTAACGTCTATATTATGTCTGGTGAGAAAACTTGCACGTGGAACTTCTCACAATAATAGTTGCCCTAACCTAACGTAATTTAAGAGATACCACACATATAATTACATGTTTAAAATACGTTTCACTTTACTGTATAAATATATTGAGAATTTTATTTTAATTTTTATAAGAGTATTTTTATTTTAATATTATAATATTTTATTCATTTTGACTTGTTTTAGTTTGTCATACAAAAACTTGGAAACAAAAATCAGAATATGTTTATGTAATGACGTGAATAAAAAAAAGTTTTATGTTTACAAGATTGAAAGCAAATACTCTCTCTACTTCTTTGTATAAGAAACAAATAATCAGTTCGTAAAAATCAATAAAAAGTGAGAGAATTTAGTTAGTTTTAATTATAATATCATAAATTTAAATTTATTATAAAAATATTAATAAAAAGACTTGTAGTAATAATATTCAATGAAGCTTTACATAACGTAAGCGATAATTTTATTCATCTCAAGATGGCTGTCATTATAGTCTCTATCAAAGGCATAATTAAATTTTTATAGGTTCATTGAAAAAAGGCTTAATACCTGTTTTTGTCCCTCTTTTTAAGGGAAATGTTCACTTTCGTCCTACCTTTTTCAAAAAGTTCAATTTGGTCCCACATTGTGAAAAAAGTGTCCAAATTAATCCTTTTTGGTCACGACATTAAATATTTAACGATTTTGCTGCCAGCTAGGAGTGTGGTGTGCAAAGTGGCTTTTTACTTGCGTAACGTGGCAGTGAGAGTTTTCTCAAGCAATCCTTCTCACACTCATCCAAACTCCAACCCTCTTTGGCAGTTGCCTCAGAGGTATCAGGCAGCTTTAAGCCTTCAAGTTTCACAAACCCTTCTCCATTCCCGCAAACTGATACACCTTTCTTCCTCACGCACCCTTCTGACCCATCTCTGTTATTGTACCACTCATGTGGGGATTTGGGTTCAAACCCAGGTAGACAAGTGCACTGAAATTCCTCAAAGTTCAAAGGGTCACAATTGCCGTTTGATCCACAGGTTCCATAGTTATCACAATGGCAGTGTAAATGGCTCAGTTATCAGAGTCTTTTCAATGGTACTTTCCCTGCTGAAATTGGGAATTTGTCCAACCTTGAGTTGTTGTATGTGTTCTCAAACCACATGTTCCCTCCTACAAAGTTTCCATCAAGCTTGACCCAGTTGAATAAATTGAAGATCTTTGATATGCATGAATCCAACTTGGTAGGGGAAATCCCCGAAACCATTGGAAACATGGTGGCATTGGAGGAATTGGATTTGTCAGTAAACGGTTTGAGTGGAGAAATTCCCAAAAGTTTGTTCATGCTTAAAAATCTGAGCAAACTATATATTTACAAGAACAGCCTCTCTGGGGACATACCCGAAGTGGTTGAAGCATTCAACTTGACAGAAATTGATCTTTCATGCAATAATCTTAGTGGGAAAATACCAGATGATTTGGGAAAGCTCAGCAAGTTAATATTCTTGCCTTTGTCTACGAACCAATTATCAGGGAAGGTACCAGAAAGCATTGGTAGTCTGCCAGCTCTGACCGATTTTGTTGTTTTTCACAACAATTTATCAAGCACTCTTCCACCAGATTTCGGTCGGATCTCAAAGCTTGAAACTTTTCAGGTTGCATCTAATAGTTTCACAGGAAGTTTGCCAGAGAACTTGTGCTACCATGGAAGGTTAGTTGGTTTAACTGCTTTTGACAATAACTTGAGTAGGGAGTTGCCAGAATCTTTAGGAAGTTGCAGTAACCTGCAAATTCTGAGGGTTGAAAACAATGAACTTTCTGGCAACATTCCTAGTGGTCTATGGACATCTTTTAACTTATCAACCATTAAGATAAACGAAAACAAGTTCACTAGTCAGCTTCCTGAAAGATTGTCCGAGAATCTCAGAGACATAGGCATAAGTTACAATCAGTTTTCTGGTAGAATTCCACATGGAGTGTCTTCCTGGAAGAATATTGTGGAATTTAATGCCAGTAACAACCTCTTCAATGGTAGTATTCCACCGGAGCTAACATCTCTTCCTGACCTAACAATTCTTCTGCTTGATCATAACTAGTTCACAGGACCACTTCCTTCAGATATAATATCATGGAAGTCCCTGATAAATCTAGATTTGAGCCACAATGAACTCTCTGGAGAAATCCCTCTTGCAATTGCTCAGTTGCCTGCCCTTAATATTTTGGATTTATCAGAGAACAGAATATCTGGCCAAATTCCATAACAACTAGCTCTTATGAGACCCACAAATATCAATCTGGCCAAATTCCACAACAACTCATATGGAACCCATAGTTATCACACTGATTTGTTGGTTCAGACCAGTACCTATGGAACCTGTGGATCAAACGGCAATTGTGACCCTTTGAACTTTGAGGAATTTCGGTGCACTTGTCTACTTGGGTTTGAACCCAAATCCCCACATGAGTGGTACAATAACAGAGATGGGTCAGAAGGGTGCGTGAGGAAGAAAGGTGTATCAGTTTGCGGGAATGGAGAAGGGTTTGTGAAACTTGAAGGCTTAAAGCTGCCTGATACCTCTGAGGCAACTGCCAAAGAGGGTTGGAGTTTGGATGAGTGTGAGAAGGATTGCTTGAGAAAACTCTCACTGCCACGTTACGCAAGTAAAAAGCCATGTTGCACACCATACTCCTAGCTGGCAGCAGAATCGTTAAATATTTAACGCCGTGACCAAAAAGGATTAACTTGGACACTTTTTTCACAACGTGGGACCAAATTGAACTTTTTGAAAAAGGTAGGACGAAAGTGAACATTTCCCTTAAAAAGATGGACAAAAACAGGTATTAAGCCTTGAAAAAATTATGAAAACTAAAAATTGTATTTAAGGAAAAAAATTGGGCTTAGGAGTTGACACATTTTTCTCCGAAGCTATTATTGCACTCTGTAATATTTGTTGGCAAGTTAATTCAGCCTACTTGAACCCAGTTTTAGAAGTGCATTTTGGGCTAGCCTAAACAGCATTATTTACTAGCTTATAGTCCACTAAGGTATCATGGGCCTATACAATTAAATTGTTTCACCCTCACCTCCAATTATTTCATCTTGGGTGTTGCTTCCTCCGCCATCACCCTATACTTCCTCCACCTCCTCACATTATTTTAAATACAATTATATCCTTAAATTAAAAAGATTTTTACTTTTACCTTATTTTAAATAATTTGAAATTCTAATTTTACTTTCCCAGCACCCACTCACGAAACTCTCTTTTTCTTTCCCCATTTTCGTTTCACCTCCCGCACTTCCATTCCTTTTTTTCCCAGTTCTTTTTGTTTGAAAACTTCCATTGCCGCCGTGGTGTGAAGGAGCGTCACCATCGTGGTGTAGAGGAACATCGAGGAGCGTCTAGAGCATCAACCAGCGTGAGGAAGTATAAATGTGTAAAATTAGAAAATAATAACCCTAAAAATCAAATTTTACTGGGAAAAAATAGTAAAGGGGAGGTGGAGGGAGAAAGGTATGGTGGTGGAGGAAGCAACACCCTTTCATCTTACATCTCTATATTTTTTTAAATTTCAAAACTCTTTTTGTAATTCAAAAATCCCTACATCCCATCTTTTTTATGTTTTTCTTCACCAAATTTCAAAATTCGATAAAAGATTTTTATTTTTTTCATCAGGTTTCCAAATTTGATAAAATTTTTTTTTATCAGATTTCGAAACTTGATGAAGAAAAATGGGTCATCCTTACATAATTCTAAGAATTAGATTGTAATTGTTTCTCTACTTTTTGCTAATATTGACTAATTACCTATTTTTTAAAACTTAAAAAGAAAACCATGTTATTTACTACATTGAAGAAAATACATATTTTAAACATAAGTGGAAATTTGATTTATATTAAAGAGACATTTAGAACATTCAAGTAGAGCAAGTGAAACATTCTATCTTTATCAGACTTAAAGCTAGAGGGCATGAGAGAAAGTTGTTGTTTCCAGGCATATCAATAGAAATAAGAATAGGCAGTGAGTGAGGCAATTCCTTCCTGTAGAGGATGGATGCTGGTGAATTAAAGTCAAAAATTGATCTTTTAGGAAACAAAATCGTACTTTATAACGTGTGAGAAAATATAAAGTAACTCGACTTTTATGGATAGGAATGAATGCCCTTATGGATAAATAGATAGAACCATTCTTTCTTTGCGATTACAGTAAGCAAGTTTATTAGTGTACAATACTCGTTTATAAAAGATGAATAACTGATTTTACTTATGAGAGTGAGAATGATGCATTTTGTTTTTCAGTTTTTATCTTCTAAGAACTTTTAAGTCGAAAATAAAGGTTAGTGTGTTAAACAAACATGCTTGTTTTAAGATTATCATATTAAAAATTTCATATTACCATACTTCTAAGGATAGATATACATTTGTCTTAACTTCTAAGGATAGATATACATTTGTCTTAAGAAAACTAATTACTAAATGGCAACACATAAAATGAATTGTGGCTATATTATTAATTAGAAGCTTTCAATAGTACCTATGAATAAATCAATAATATTTTTTCCTTCTGTAAAATTTTATAATAAGAAAATTATTAGTAAGTAAAATCTGAATAAAAGAGATACTAGAGGTTATATATCGGGTATATATATACTTTGTACTTTTCATGTCACTGTTTTTCAAATAATAATGACAATAATAAATTTAGTAATATTATGAACATATAAAAAATATATTATTTTGGTTTAAACGGCACGCGTATATCATAAATAATTGTACTTTAAACGCAATAAAATAATTATAGTCAATGAAACTATAACAAACTATATATCTTCTACATATTTAATTATTTGTGAAATATATTATTTTGATCATTAGTTTACTATTATAACAATTATTATCACCAAAACGCTATTATTAGCTATTATTATAATTACAATAATAATAATAATCGTTTTACTAAAACCGATAATATTAGTCTTCAAAAATCAAATATTTAAAAGGAACATTCAAAAATTCAATTAAGTCAAATTTTGATAGAGTACTTACAAAATTTCGACATTCAAGTCGATATACAGGGATAAAATTAGAGAGAAATATAAAACTCCTATTTAGTTTACTATTTTCGTTTGTTTATCTCAACATCTTGATGTGAAATGAAGTACAAAATGTTTCATTTGCAAATCCCTAATATGTTCTTGACTATAATTTAGTGTTTCTAATGCATAATTAAATTAGAAATTTTTTATATTATAAGCTGTGTTATTGGGGTAAAGTACTACCGATTTCGTGAATGATTAATGTATGCCATGAAACTTGTATCTCTTTCCCTAATCACATTTATTTTCCATCTATAACGCTTATTAAAATTTGTTTAGGATGAAGTGTAATTTTACTTTGACCAACAACTTCATGACATTTAGATTATTTATATCGTTATTTGTATGTTGGTTAATCTAAAGAAATAAATATTAGAGCTCCACCCATGGATTATGAGTTAACACATTTGTTCTTACAGGTTGAATTATATCTTGCAAAAATATCATCCAATTTTTTAAGCATATTCTATATTACCACATTACACTATCAAGGTGGGATGTTTAAAGTATGTGTTCCTCCAAAGCTTAAAAAGAGTATGCTTACATAAGACACTATGACGCTTAAGCCAGTCAAGTACGTATTAAATGCAATAATAATGAAACATAATTAATTTACCTTGTGGATTGTGCTATTTATACCATGTTTATGAGATTTTACCTGGATGGGTCAAGTCTATGTGACTAATTACCTTGATTCACTTTGTCTAATACTCCCCTCATTTTTTAGCCTTTGTCTTAACTTAGTCTCATTTTGTTCATCTTAAAGACACGATCAATACCGATATGATATCGTCCTGATTGGATATTGATGGCATATCCCTAAAAATTAACTCTTGTGTTAGAATGGATAGTCTTTCAAACATATACATCCAACACAAGACAAATAAAAGCTTCAAAGATGCTCCTACTCTCCAAGACCTTGATCATTCATTTGATTTAAGGTGTATCATTGTTGGAAGCTATATTCTTCATTTACATACTATTATAACATATCTTCTAACTTGTGTTATAAAATGGGTATTTGACCCTCGTGGATAAGCGTACAAAACTCTAAAGAAGATAAGGAAGTTTCCCTTGTTTCATGTTAAAGATTTGAGAGCATATCCTTTTCAAGAGGGAGGGAATAATGGTAAATTCCCTAGCCATGGTCAAACACTTTCAAGAGAGTGGAAACCATCCATGAAGATGACATCAACTCTACCTTATGGGCCACCTTTGGAGCCATCATGGAGCATGGATTGAAGAGTAGTGTAGGATATCTAGGCCATTGTATTCGGCAATGTAGTGTAGGTGTTTAAGGCTTGTGTTAAGACCTAAGTAGCATAGGAATTTCCTTAAGTTAGACATCCAAACCAAGTGGAAAGTGTGTGTCATGTGCCATGCTTCCATTGGAGAGAATTTGCTTTTTAGAAGTGGCCACATGACACCATAGGAGTGGAGAGGATTTCTTTTTGGTAGTGGCCACATGTCCCTCCACCATTGGAGAGGATTTGCTTTTAGTAGTGTCCAAATGACACTCTAGGAATGAAGATGATTATGTTTTGTGAGTAGCCACATGTCCTCCCATCATTGGAAAGGATTTGTGGACATTTGTCCACTCCTTAGAAAGCCTCATTTTTGGCCAATGAGAGCAAATGTGTGATATCATGCTTTTAGGGTTAGAAGGAGACACCCTTGGCCTATAAATAGAGGTATCTCCACCCTTGTATTTCATCGTTGATTTTGAGTAATGTTATGCCACCCATTTTGGCCATACTACTCATCTTAGATCAAGACTAGAGTAAAAAATGTGGCCCCTTTAGTCACCTTCTTTCTTGAGTTGGCTTAACCTCTCTTGGAGTCACCAAACACTACATCACCACAACCATATCTCCTAGAGGCCATAAGCTTTTACCCCATCCACACCTTAGCTCATCATCCTTGGACCATTTACACCATATTTCTGCACCATTCATCCAAGGAAACACCCCACCATGCACATATCCTAGCTTTTGCCCAACCTAGCTAGGGAGATTGCTATCATTTGGTATCAAGAGCCTTGGTTCTTCAAGAGATAAGTTTCCTTATCTATTTTTATTGTTTTTTATATTTTTATGTGTTGTTCTTACTTGTCATAATCCTGTTAGCACTTTTGTTGTTTTTATAGTTCTACTTTGCTCTATTCTTGGAACCATTCACCTTTTTCACTAGGTGTTCTTGTGTTTTTTATGTTCTATGTGCCTTTTCTATTTTTGAATCATTCCTCACTGTTTTTGTGGGTTATATATGTTATTTGGTGTCATTGTAACTTTTGGATCCATCCATGTTGTTTAGAAGTCATGTTTAGTCTTTTACTTGTCTTTATTTCTAAGTTAAACCTTGAAAAAATCACCAAAAATACATGTTTGAGTGTTTCTCGGAACTGCACCTTTTGAGAACCTTTGAGTGCTTTTTCTTTTCATATTTGAGTTCCTGTTTGTTGTTAGTTCATCAACAAATTCATAGAGTTAGGTTACATACATGTCATTTTTGAGTTTCTTGCAAAAAATTTAATTCTAGTAGGATTTCTCTACCATTTTGTGTATGTAACCTTATACACCTTTAAAGGAATCTTTAAAATTTGATTTGGGGTGTTTGTTTGTGTGCTGTATGTTCTAGAAAGTTACAAGAAAAATAAGAGGGACAAAATAGCAAAAGGAAAAAGTAAAAAAAAAGTACAAAAGGCAAAAGTAAAAAGAAAAAAACAAGGTACATTTGACACTACCACCTCTACTTTTTTGTGTTCATTTGTATGATAATTGGATGGATTTTTTGCACCTTAAATTCACATCCCAAACCTCTGTTCCAGAAGCCGATCAATGCCATTTGATGCTACAAATTTGGTCTAGTGCAACATATGCTCAAAAATTGGCTAAATGACAAAAAACACCCTTTCTACTCTAGTAATTTTTGAGTTTTTGTGATCTTTTCTAGAGGTTTTCCTTAGGAATTTCTTTTGAGTGCTGAACCTTTATTCCTAACCATTTATTTTCTTTTTTTTTCTCCTTGGTTTTGTCACCTAAAATTCCATTTGAGATAGCCTTGGTCATTTTGACCTTTTCTTATTTTTCTCCTTCGCTCTTTTTCAGTTTTTGGTGGCGTTGATCTCTTCTGGTGTAGGTTTTTTGTCCTAGAGGTGATCCAAAATCTTGGAGGTAGCATCCTAGGTGAAGAAGGCCCTGTGGAGAGCTTGAAGTCTTGGTTGAAAACAAGAAAACAAAAGAGTATACATTTGGTGAAGAAAAGAGATCTCATTGTATTTTCTTTGCATTGTAAAATTGTCTTTGCTTTCTCTTTTGTTTGTAATATTTGGCTTGTTAGGGGATTATCCTAACAAGGAGACCTATTATTTAAGTGTTATTTGTAGTTGGTGGGTAAGAGGGAACCAAAGTTCCTTCTAATTTATCATTAGGCCACATAGTGTAGATTTAATTGCTTTCTTTAATTGTGATAGTCTAGTGTGTGTCAACTTGTATTTCAAGTTTAAATCCCTTTGAGAAGTTTGGTACAAAAGAACTTGAGGTAAGCTTTGGCTAGGAAAAACTTGGTTTCTAACTAATCCATAGTGATTCACCTCTCTTTCTTGGAAGTGAACTTTAGGTTTTCTTATCTCCATAAGTCTCTTAAGGAATTTTATTTGAAATACTAAGTTTATTCTTTTTGCATAAGTCAATTTCAAAAATCTTAAAAATGTCTATGACTATTTGTGAAAATCATTTTTCAAAATTCTTTTGAAACAAATAAATTTCTATAGTAGTTTGCATTTAAGTCATGGTGAGGATGAGTTACATTATAAAGTTAGGCTTAATAGCACCGATAGTGCCAATTTTTGTCTGGTTTGTTTGAAATGGTCCTACTATTTTTAAAATGTTCAATATAGTCCTAAAGATTGTAATTTGTGTTTAATTTAGTCCTTTTTGCAAACGTCATTTAAATCGTTAACGACCAAATGTTCAACTGTGCAATCAGTGAATGACATGCCATTTAAATTCTGAAGTGGGTTTAAGGCGTAGTGAGGTGGATGTGGCCAATGAGGTGTTGCCACGTGTCAGCCCTTTCCCCACCCAAAATTAGGTTTTTAGATTGAGGAAAGGGATCTCATGCACCTTTCTCTCTTCTTCCTTGGAGCGTAAATTAGGGATGAATTTGCAGGTATGTGAAGAAGCTTTGTGGTGTTGTGGCTGGTGAGATGGTGGAGAAAGAAAGTGAAAGTACTAAACTCAGCCCTAAACCCTCACAACCCTTTCCTTTTTCTTCTTTTTGGTATGAGATTTTCGATTCTTTTTTTTACCAAAACCAGTATAAACAAATTAAACTGTTCTTGGTTAACAAAAAATACACTTTTTTTACTCATTTCACTATATTATATAAAGGAGAAAAAATATACTTTCCATCCCTTGCAAATTATAAAATATTTTTTCATATGACTATTATTAAAAGGTTTAAAGAAGGAGATTGTGACTCTACAATTTTAGGGTTCGCATGGTGGTGGTAGCATTAAGGGCGCTGCTTGTGCTGTGAAGAAGAAGTGGCTTGTTGTTGTTGCTGCTGGGTCGTGTTTCTGGGTTCCTCTCATGCAGGTGCGTGTTGATGGTGGTGAGGTAGTGTTGCGGCAACGCTCGCAATGAAGGAAGAGTGGTGGCGCATTTGGGTTTCACGGCGGTGGGTTAGGTTTAATGGTGGTGAGGTGTTGTCCATGTTAGCAGTTAAATCGCATGTCATTCACTGATTGCATAGTTGGACATTTGGTCGTTAACGATTTAAACGATGTTTGCAAAAAGGACTAAATTGAACACAAATTACAATTTTTAGGACTACATTGAACATTTTAAAAATAGTTGGACCATTTCGAACAAATCTGACAAAAAATGGGACTATCAGTGCTATTAAGCCATAAAGTTAAGAGCGAACTTCAATTCTTTGATGACAATACTAGTGCATTATCATACCTAGAATGGGATAAAATAATAGAAGAGCTTCATCCATTCCTAGTTAGGCATAAGAAATATTATATACTTAGTTTATGCATCTCTAGGCTTGTAGGACATGCAAGTGAATGGTGGAATCAAAGACAAACTAAGGTTGAGAAGGGTAGAAAATATCCAATTAAAGATTGGTGTGACTTGAGATCATGCATGAAAAGAAAATTTGTTCCTTCTTCCCTTGTAATAAACCAAGATCAAATATGCGAGATGAGACAACTCATTAAAAGAGGAAAAACTTTTCTAAAAAGTGTAGAAGGGTTCTTTGAAAGAGAAGATTAGTTTGAAGAAAAAGTAAGCAAGCTCTTGAGTGATAAGAGAAAAACCGAGATTCAAAGAAGAAGAGATGAACAAATGAGAGAGATAGAAAATAAAGAAAGAGTTGAAAGAAAACAATGTCTTCCTACCTTAGAGAAGAGCCTAGAATTCTTAATGAAAAACAAGGAAAAGTTCAAAAAGATTTAAGGAAGATTAAGAGAACAAGAGAGGAAGACAAAAGAAGGAAGAAAGAACAAAGAGAGAATGAGGATCATGAGAAAAGAGAGAAAGAACAAAGAAAGAAAGAGAAGAAATTAAGAAGAGAGAAAAAGGAGGAGGAAAGAAGAAGATAGTATGAAGAGAAAAAGATAAATGAAATGAATGAGAAAGAAAAGAGAGAAAATGAAGATATTGAGATAAGAGAAGAAGAGGAAGAGTTACTAAAGCCCACTACCACTCCCACAATTAAGGTTGATACTAAGATGATGAAGGCGATTTTCAATCCTTGAACTTTTCTCAATACATCCAACCATCTTTCATAACTCCAACTTTTGCTTTTGAAAAATTTCAACTTCTTTTTCACCTCCCACTATTTTTAACTCCTTAAATTTTTCAAAATCAAACTTTGAGTTGATGTTACGTTCAAGGATACAATTAACTCAAATTAAACACAAACAATTTTTGTGAAGTAGACCTTCAAAGTTTTGAAGTAAATTCTTTTGAAATTAGTACAGGTCTTCTTTAAATCTTTCATTTAAATACATCTAGATACATCATTAGAGAGCTTATCCGGTCTTCAGGGCAACTTTGAATGCTTTGAGTAAGGGATCTCAACCCACACCCCAAACATTTTGACTTAAGTATTAGAGCATTTTTTATAGGTTGGGTTAAATATATTTTTAGTCCCTCAAGTATCAAGCGTTATTGGGTTTCGTCCCTCTTCCAAACTTTGCTTTACTTTGATCCTTTTTTCTTAAGGAAACTATAATTTTTAGTCCTCCAAAAGTAACGGTGTTAAATTTTGTCTGATTTGGCTAATGGTGTGCCACATTGTACACTTGGAAACTCTCACTCTCTCTACAACCACCCTCACGTCCACTTCTTTTTGCCAGCGTCTCTGATGGGAAGATCGGTCCTCTCCTCCCTCCCTCCCTCTATGCTCTCATTTCTCGATGCTCTTAAGGAGGTAATGGTGACTTTAGAGAACCTAATGGAGAAGTTCCAACCTGAATATCGAAGGAGTCATACTGCAGAAAAAAACTCAACAAGTAGAAGCCTTGAGACCAAGGTCATAAAATCCTTCCCTGCACATTGCTTGTTCATGAGTGTGGGAGATTTAGTTGGGGTCCATTGGACCACAACACATGTTTCAAGAGCTTCTCCCTTCTTCCCCCACCAACTTTTCTCCCACAAATTCCTCGTCCCTCTCAAAGATCCTAGGATACTTCGTGGTGGTTGGTACCTGAATAACAGGTCCCCCTCCTTAACCTGGAATGCGTGATCGGGACTCTCGATCAAAAGGTCCCTCTTTGCCCTCCCGAACTGCAACGACACTGGAGGATTGATGCGGAAGGCTTCGTAAAGAACCAACCGATAATGCTAATTCTTACCATTATCTAAGTATCATTTTAGTAGCAAAATCAACTCTTCTTTAGCTTATTACTTGCTTAAATCCTCTCTTTTATTTAGTTTTAGTATTTATCTATATTTTGAGCTACATTACGTAAATAATACTCTAATCCCTTATTTTTTGATCTATTTTGATGTTAGGAAGATCCTCCATTACATTGAAGAGCCTCGATGATCAAGAAGTCATTGATTTAAAAGTCATTTTCGCTTAAGCGAGAATAATTTAGCTTAAGCGAGAATGACTATCTTCTTCAAGAAGTTTATTCTCACTTAAGCGAGAATAATTTGGCTTAAGCGAGAATTTGGGCAGTATATATACTCACGAGGCAGAAAGAAAAAAAAAAGGGGTCTTTGGTTCTTTGGAGGCGCGATTTCACGTATGGAGCTCATGGAGGGCGCGAGGAGCTTGTGGGAACATCTCCTCCTCTTCCTTTGGGTCTCCTTCTTCTTCCATCTTCCATGTTTGTAAGATTTAGGGTTCTCCATGGAAATGGAGAACCAGATTCATCTTGTTAGGGTTAGATGTAGCCTATGAACTCTTGTGTAATGAATGATTGTTTTGTATTTAGGCTTAATACTTGTTTTTGTCCCTCTTTCTAAGGGAAATGTTCACTTTCGTCCTACCTTTTTCAAAAAGTTCAATGTGGTCCCACGTTGTGAAAAAAGTGTTCAAGTTAATCCTTTTTGGTCACGGCGTTAAATATTTAACGATCCTGCTGCCAGCTAGGACTGATGTGTGCAACGTGGTTTTTTACCTACGTAACGTGGCAGTTGACGTGGCAGTGACTTGGAGAGAAATTGGTAATTTGGGATTTATCATCGTGGAGGAAGTGTCTTGAAATCTGAAGTCCCCCTTCGAAGTCCAGCCTTGGGACTCCGGATCCCTCCACTTCAAGTTTGTCCTCGGCGGCGCGCCGCCCAGTCCCCGGGAGGACTTTCAGTCGAACCGCAAAACTCTTGGCGTCGTCGGCATCGTCCACTATCCTTCCTCCTTCGATCTCGACGCTGCCGTCGACCTTTTCACCAATGTCTGCAAGTCCTTCCCCTCTTCCCTTGTTGATCGCTGTTTCGCCTTCTGCCCTAACGATTCGCAGGTCGTGCTTCGCTTTCTTGTTCAATTTCTTATTTTCGTGTCGATTTGATGAAGAAATGGGTAAAATACGAAATAATAACGTAATATTTCTTTGGTTTAACGAGCTTGAGGCTGCAGTAATGAAGTTAACTTTTGTTGCAAAGATCAGTTATGCTTTGTGCAATCATCAATTTTATAAACAGAATAATTGATGAATTGTTGCGACTTTCCTAAATATAATTTTTCTCTTACATGAATCGTTGATGTCATATTGATTTTTTAACATCATATAAGTTATCTTTGTCCAAATTGAAATCCTTAGTTAGTAATTTCTTCCATTGCATTTTTGTATCATTAAGAATGAAATGCGGGACCTAGTCTTAACACACTAAAGTTCTGAGTTGATTTGTTAAATATTTTTCTGTGTCTTGCAGCTTTTTGGCACTATCCACCGGGATTATATATAGTTATTATGCAGTAATATTAAAGGTTGACGAGGAAGAGTTTGGTGGTCATGGAGCCCTCCTTCAAGAGGGGCTATTTGCTTCTGTAACTCTTTTCCTGCTACTATGCTCTGTTGTTCATTGCTTTATATACTGTAGAAAATGAGGCTTTTATGGTTCGACAGTCTGACTTCAACTTAATATATGTGCAGCTTTCCTGGATTCTAGTTTACAGTTTAGCACACTTCTGATTGGCTGGGCTTTGAAGATTTAGCAGAGTAGAGAGATTTACTTGATTACATTTCCCCAAATTGCAGTTATCTGCTTTACTTCTATGTAAAATGTTCTAATTTTGCAATGCATGCATGAACACTAGCTTCTGCATCCCATGGTAATTGCTGTTTTAGTCAAGCATTTCTAGTGTGACACATTGTATTACAACAAATTTTGTGGATTGAACCCTGAAATAAAGTTGTTTGCAGACAAATCGTGAAGGACCATTTATCCTTGATGTTTATGACATAAACATATAATTCTCAAATAGTCTCCCTCATTTTGTTGGGGTGTTAGTGTTGCTGGTAGGGGATATATATTTTATTGTGTGGGAATTTGGTTGCAGCTGCTAGCAACTGATTGTTTAAGGATCCAGTCTTGAGTATTTATGCCTGATTATGGTAACGAAATTTTTATGATCTGGATTTTGGATTTTAGTTGTTTGTGAGATAATAACCTTATTATAACTAGCAGAATACATACGAGTATTGTCATGTATATTTATATTTATAGTTTTATTGCATTAACAAATATAATTTTATTATTTTTATGAATAACTACTTAAAAATAGAAAATTAATATAATTTAAATATATATAATTTTGTAAAAATAGTATTATAAAAATTATACACTTTTACTTTTAAATAAAGAAAATATTTAACTATTTTAAAACAAAAAAGCTTATTTTATTATTAAAAAACAATTTTTTTTATTGAAAATTAAAATTATTTGATTAAAAGATAACGTGCATTATAATGATATAGATAAAGTTGTCCTGCATCTTTGAACAGAAAAGAAAAACAGTGAAAGAATCTTTTAGTTTGTAGATTTATTGAGATTAAAGGGTATTTGTGGCTGAAAATGGAATATGAACGTCAAAATGAAAATTTCTTGCAATTCCTCTAAAAGAAGGGTTAATAAAAAGTTATAATCAAGTAGCACCAACAGAAAGTTTATTCTTCAATTTGAGTGATAACTTGAAAGGTGGATTATCCTTGGATGCATGCCGTCCTTTCTTTTTCTTTTTTGGTCAACCTTTACATTCTTTAAAAATTCAAAAAATAGAATTTTTTTTATTTAAAAGAAAAATGAAATTGACATGCCTTCTGAATTGAGCATATCCCTGTTTGCATGAAATCCTTGATATCACCTGTAAGAGGAAAGCATTAACGTTGAATTTTGAAAAGGAGACATTGTAAGCAAACGGTACGTTCAATAATTCTTCAAATGCCATAATCGACTTTCACGATGGCATTTCAATAGATTTAAAGTTGAAACATTGAAGTTGTTTATAAAAACAAAAATAAAATTCCAAATACAAATTTCATTCCCTTAGTCCTCATGAGTAACATACATACAACAGCAATAATAAAGTGGGCATGTAATTTAATATTTGATCACAAGTGTTTGTACAAAGAGTAATATATATATAAATGCTGAGCTCATTTTGTAATGAAGATAACAGTGATTCTACTTTACCAGAGACATCAAAAGTCCTGAGAGTTCAATACGAAAAAATCTTGCATAACACTCACTTATACGAAGTAATCACATAAAAGAAATTATTTGTCCATCAATTAAGAAGTCAAATTCTTCCTTAAGTATTTTGAACCGGTTTTAGGCAAAATTGTTTCAGGCAAAATTGAATCCCATGGCACAAGTAGAAGAGAGAGATGAAATCAGAAAACTACGCGAAACTGAGGCGCATTGGACTGAATTGCCGGGAGGATCTCCTAGCGGCAGGGCTCGAGGTCCTCGGAGAAATTAAACCAAAGAAATATTACGTTATTATTTCGTATTTTACCCATTTCTTCACCAAATCGACACGAAAATAAGAAATTGAACAAGAAAGCGAAGCACGACCTGCGAATCGTTAGGGTAGAAGGCGAAACAGCGATCAACAAGGGAAGAGGGGAAGGACTTGCAGACATTGGTGAAAAGGTCGACGACAGCATCGAGATCGGAGGAGGAAGGACAGTGGACGATGCCGACGACGCCGAGAGTTTTGCGGTTCGACTGAAAGTCCTCCCAGGGACTGGGCGGCGCGCCGCCGAGGACAAACTTGAAGCGGAGGGATCCGGAGTCCCAGGGCTGGACTTCGAAGGGGGACTTCAGATTTCAAGACACTTCCTCCACGATGATAAATCCCAAATTACCAATTTCTCTCCAAGTCACTGCCACGTTACGCAGGTAAAAAGCCACGTTGCACACATCAGTCCTAGCTGGCAGCAGGATCGTTAAATATTTAACGCCGTGACCAAAAAGGATTAACTTGAACACTTTTTTCACAACGTGGGACCACATTGAACTTTTTGAAAAAGGTAGGACGAAAGTGAACATTTCCCTTAGAAAGAAGGACAAAAACAGGTATTAAGCCTTGTATTTATAATGCCTTTTCTATCTATTACTAGTATTCTTGTTTCTGATCTTAAAGCTTGCATGTAATGGGGACGTTCATGACTTGATTTTGGGTTTCATTGAGCCAGGGATGGGATATGAAATCTTGAACTGAAACAAGAGTCCTAGTGGGTCATTGAGCCAAGGATGGGATATGATTCACATGTTGTCTTAGATCCTAGTTCTTAATGCGGGTTTGCTTGTTAGATTGTCCAAGGGATTGGAGTTTGATAAGGAAAACCTAGGCTCTTTCACCTAAGGGATTAGGGCTAGAGTGTTTTAGTAGATTGACTTTAGTAAATTGATAGAGAAGAGATGAAGTTGGTTATATACAAGAGTGAATTGGTGAAAACTAACCTTAACAATGTCATTTCATACCATTTCTAGTCTTTTCCATTTCCAAGTGCCTTCAATACCAAAGTCCAACCTTGTAATTACTTGTGAATTTATCTTTTTGCACATATTCTTAAATGATGAGTTGTTCTTGAGTCTAGATGAGTTATTAATCGCACAATTTTCTAGTATTACGAGTCTCTTGGGAAAACGATACCTTGTCTTACCACGGTTTATTACTTGAATGATTTGGTGCACTTGCCAAAGAGATTAACACCAACTTCATTTGCGTTATGTACCTCTTGGATTACTTTAAATATATGGTAAATATAATCTGGAATTAAGAAGTAATATTTTACTCTGCATTAAACTGCCTAGTGCCGAAATTTTTCCTCTATCAAAGTACAAATGTTACTTTATTCTTAATTTGAATGCCTTAAACACTATTTCTTTTACTCACATTTTGATAAAACTTGAAGTAATTTGTAGTCTTAATATTTACAATTTAAAATGGGTCAAACCAGGCCAATTAAAGCAAAATCCCTTCTTAATATACAATTCAGCCATGGGAAAAACTAAGATAACAAAAATACAATACAACATAAGGATTTTCTGTATCTCGTGTGTAAGTTGCATTAAAATAATGATAATAAGATGGAAAGGAATCAATTCAATTTCTTATCTCCAAAATTCTTGTCCTCTATAGAAATAGTCCTTAAAAGCTTCATAGAACACATATCATGTGCTTGTGTGTTGCATTTTGCATGGGTTTCTCTTTACCCAAGTAGGTTCCTGCAAAGAATATAATACTATAACATACTATCTTTCATAAAGGAGCTTTGAAATGAAGAAATAATTATGCATGGACAGAAATAATTGCTAGAAGTCCAAGCTCTATTTTCTATTTCCCCTTCTCATCATATAACCACGCTAAAAGCACACAATTGGTGCATATAAGCATCAATATGAGAAACTGCAATATTGAGCATTTTGTCAAATCAGTGACATTAAAATTAAGTACAAGTCAATGTGAATTACTCTTGAAAGTGTAAAGTTTACAGATGAAGAGCTCATTCATGTTAAAGGACATGACAATTGATGTCCAAACTACCAATTTAGCTAAGCCAAAATTAATTTCAAAAGGCAAGTATATTGGAAAACACTAGTGCAGAAAAGGCCTTTAACGTCACCCTTTAGATGTTTGACCCTCGAATATCCAACGTAAAAAATAACCGGTGGCATTTTCCATACATAAAACAACCATATAGACGTATGTTCTGGAGGGAACAAATGTCTAAAGCCATATAGACGTCCGATGTAGGGGAACATACTTCTATATACTCATTTTTTAAATCTAAAAAGTCACTTTTTAACTCCATTTAGACGTCCTATCCTGCCAATCCGACTTCTACAGCCATAAAGATGTCCGATGTGGGGGGAATCGACTTCTATATACTCATTTTTGAAATCTACAAAGTCACTTTTTAACTCCATTTAGATGTCCGATCCCGCTAATCTAACTTCTACAACCATATAGACATCTGATGTGGGGGGAACCGACTTCTATATACTCATTTTTGAAATCTAAAAAGTCACTTTTTAACTCCATTTAGACATCCGATCCCACCAATCCGACTTCTACAACTATATAGACGTTTGATGTGGGGGGAACCGACTTCTATATACTCATTTTTGAAATCTAAAAAGTCACATTTTACCTTCATTTAGACGTCTGATCCCGCCAATCCGACTTCTACAACCATATATATAAACGTCTGATATAGGGGGAACCGACTTCTATATACTCATTCTTGAAATCTAAAAAGTCACTTTTTAACTCCATTTAGACGTCTGATCCCGCCAATTTGACTTCTACAGCCATATAGACATCTGATGTGGGGGGAACCAACTTCTATATGGCTGCATTAAAACACCATGAACGCGAGACAACAATTACTCACACTTAATGTTCATCATCTTCCTCGCGTTTTCTCTCTACAGGTTACAATTTTCAGGTTTGTTTTCTCACTTTTGCACCGTTTTAAATTTATTTTACTCCAATTACATCATTCTTTGATGCATTATCTTTCATTTAAACCCATTTAAAATGCGTTTTCGTTAGGTTTTGGTGTAGTTTTGCTCGTGTCCATGGGTGGCGTTCTTGGGTGGCGATTCTTGCGTTTTGCACTCCTCCAATTCTCTCCACTATGTTTTTAAAACCATCCAATACAAAATAAACATACAATACATTCTCTTCAACTAAAATATAAAGTTGTAAACTCAAATCACCATGAGCCAAGAGTAACCCGATAGGCCTCAAGCATAAAAAGATGCAATCAAATACGACAAGGTTTTAGACGTCTGATCTATAGTGTCAGACGTCTATATAGACGTCTGACCTATTGGGTCCAACGTCTCATTAACGTCACCCATATAGATGTCGAACCGAGATAAGACGTTAAAAGCCCAAAATAACAGACGTCTAAAGCCCTTTCTGCACTAAATGACAAGGGAAAAGTGAAACAATAAATAGAGAAAGTTCATTTGTTCATTAAAAGGTTATGACAATTTTGTGGATGACGGTATGCTATACAACCATACTATATAAACTTTAATGTAGAAAAGAAAGAATTTTAAATTAAATGGAGGCATGAAGAATATATGATACCTGATTCCATGTCCTAGTTCACAATAAATTCTCTTCATTTTGATATTAGAACTAGCATTGACAATTTATATTTAATCATCCCCTCTATATAGTGCGTTCGATTATGATGAAAGCGCAAAAACACAACTCGTTAGTATCCTTCATTTTTAATTTCTATATAAATGGCAGAAATATAAGCACAAGAGTAAAGTTCACTTTTCATTTTTCTTTATTCTTTTTGTGTGTTTAAAATTCATTTTCCAAGTTAGCTACTGTGTTTCTTTGTTTCAAAGTTTGTTAAGGGTAAACCACACTACTGTTTTTATTGTTCAACAAAATGGAACTTTAAGATGGGGAAGAACACGAAGTTCAAAACCTAAGCTATGACTCCTTCGATATTCAGGTTGGAACTTCTCGTTAGGTTCTAAAGTCACCATTACCTCCCTCAAGAGCACGGAGAAAGAGAGTGGAGAGAAAGAAGATCGCGTCGTCGTGATACTTTTTTCAGTGGGAGGAGGAGAGATGAGATTTGGCGGTAGAAGGAGGGAGGGAGGAAACGACCGATCTTCCCATCGGAGACATTGGCATCGTTGGTGTTGAAAGATAAAAAGAAGTGGACGTGGTGATGGTTGTGGAGTTGAGAGTTTCTAAGTGTACAATGTGGCACACCGTTAGCCAACTCAGACAAAATTTAATGTTGTTGCTTTTGGAGGACTAAAAATTATAGTTTCCTTAAGGAAAATGATCAAAGTGAAGCAAAGTTTGGAAGAAGGAAGAAACCCAAAAACGCTTTATACTTGAGGGACTAAAAACATATTTAACCATTTATTGGTACCACCTAAATGGTTGTAGACTGAACAAAGACTACATCAATCCGAACATAATATAAAATTTAATAAGTAAAAAGAAAGAAAAAGATATTGAGAATCAAATCACTTTAGAATTATTAATACTTAATCGATCAAGTAGAAACGACGTGGACAAAACTCAAACTAAAGAACTGAAGTAAAGCCAAGCCAAGAATGAAGCAAAGTTGTGCATCATCATCTAGTACTCAGGCACAACTTCTAGATTGATATCATCAATGGTTAATGTTGATCAGTATTATGTACAAGAATGCTATATATAATTCTTTATACTGATAATAATAAAAATTTGAAAACTTACATTATGTATTATTAACAGTGTACTGTATGGCCACCCGATTAGCCAAGGACCGACCGATCGACCATCCAATAAGGAAATGACCGATCGGTCTAGAACGATCATTAATTGATAATTATTTTAAGCAAGAATAACTATTAATGGATAGAAGAGAATAAAAGTCATTTATTGAAAATTAATAGAAATAATATTGGTAATTAAGGGGTCAAACGAAACAATAAGTTTATTATTAGAGTTGTCAAAATGGGTTGCAACCCGCGAGCCAACCCGAATCACCACAGGTTTGAGCCGGGTTGGGTTTGAAAAAAATGTAATTAATTTATGCGGGCTAGTTTTCAACTCGGCTCACTTAGAACCCGGCTCACCGGGTTGAACCTGTGGTGAGCTGGGTTAGATCACCAACCCACCTAATTTAATTTAATTATTTGTTATTTTCTATTTCAATATTATTAGTTAGCATTTTTTTATTATATTGTAGATGGTGATAAAGAAGATGTTTCAAGAGAGAAAATATTATAAATTTATTTATTCAAGACTCTAATATTATAAATGGACAAGTGATACAAAAATTGTCAATATTAAAAACTTATTTGTTCGTCTTTTGTACATGTTTTTGGATTACGCTTTGTAAGATATTTTTTTAATTTTGAATTATCTTTAAAGTTTAACATCATTTTAGAGTGACGTTTATTTAGATTTCAATTAAAAAAAATTGCAATTTTTTTATTTAAAAAAAAATATAATTAAATGAGTTAGTGATCCAACCCGGTTAACCCACCAACTCGTGGTGGGTCGAGCCGAGTTCAAATTTTTTCAGCTCGCTAATAAATGAGCCGGGTTGGGTTGGCTCACTAAGTGACCAACCTGTGGTGGATTGGTCTGAGTCGAGCCGGGTTACCCATTTTGACAGCTCTATTTATTATAAGTTTATAAATATATGTTTGAATGGGATACCAAGTAATTTTAACTCTAATTACTAATCTTTATTATAAGATAGATTATTACGCAAAGTTACTGACTTGAGTGATCGGAGTGCCTTTGACAGGTACCCTTCCACACGACTTGTACAAGAAAGAAAGAGAGAGAATAAACCACGAAACTTTAATGATGGAGGACTCTCAAACAACTTATGAGTGTTTTGAGTAAAAGATCTCGAGCTATACTCGAAACAGACAACATGGATATTTGAACAATTAATGAATTGACGAGACAATTGTAGCTAAAATTACAAAGAAATGAAGTGGCAAAAAACAAGAATCAGTGTAGAGAAGAGACAACAGAATCATCTTATCCATATCCTCTCTTTCTTCTATCAGAATGCTATTTATACCACCTTTTTGTCATTCAAACCCTAGTAACCTATGTATTCTTCCTTTCATACTCTCTTATAGTGCTCATTAACCACATGTTTTTATTCTACGCTTTACTCCTGTCCCTCCATGATGGCAATGCTCTAGTTAGGACAAGCCAAATCTAGAAGCAAATCAAGTCATAAGTTCATGGATGAAGATTGCAGAATTTGATGGTGGTGAAAAGTGTTGATAGCTCATGGTTTTGGTGGATTGTATAATGATGGAAGATGTGTTTAAGGGTTCTCTAAGAAAGGTTGGGCCAACTCTTTGAGGAAGGTGGCTAGAGGAGGCCACTTGGGTTGCTCTAGCCTAGGGTGATGTTAAAAGAGTAGTATGACACAAAAATGGCAGTATAACTTTACTCTAAATAAAAGGTGATTACATGATGTAGAGCACCTCTATTTATAGGTTCAGGTGTCTCAAAAATAGGATGAAACTTTAACCTAAAAAAGCCACCTTGGTTGGCTTGGAGAGCAAGGAGAAATCCTCTCCAATAAGAGAGAAACAACTGGCAAAAATCCTCTCAATTGAGAGAGTGACATGTGGCCACTACCTATGAAAAAACTCTCCATTCCTAGAGTGACACATGGCCACTAACTAGGAGGAAAACTCTCCAATAGGAAGCCTCCACATCTCTAGGACAAAATCTTGCTCCCTTGTCCAACAAACTTAGCCAAAATGTTGACTCCTTGGTCAACACACCCTTTTTGGACATCCAAGCATACTCAACTTTGGGCCTTGGCCCTTTGTTGACCTGTTTGGTCAAAATCTTATTCTACTTGACCTAAAATACAATGCCCAATTGAATCCTACACTACTAGCTCCATAATACAAAGCCCAAATAAAATCTAGACTACTTGGCCCAAAATACAAAGTCCAAATAAAATCTAGATTACTTGGCCCAAAATATAAATCTTCATGATGACTTAAGATGGCCCAAGAGAAAGAGTCTAGACCCATCTTCCATAGATGCCTCCAACACTTTATGAATGTGCTAGGTCATGGCAAGGTGTGTGTCATCATGCCCTCCCTCTTAAAAAGGATTTGTGCTCAAATTTGCTTGTTCTTTTATGACAAAAACGTTTTTCTTATTGTTGGTTAATTTGTGTATCTTTCCACCAGGATCAAAGATTCATATGCAAGTTTCATCAAACTCAAAACCAATAATTTTATGAGCCACAAACAACATGTATCTAGATGAAAGACTTAAATAAAACCTTATGCTAATTTTAAAAGGATTTACTTGAAAACTTGGAAGGTCTACTCCACAAAATTGTTTGTGTTTACTTTGAGTTAATTTTATCCTAAAAGGTGACATCAACTCAAAGTTTGATTTGGAAAAATTTGAGGAGTTAAAAATAGTGGAAGGTGAAAAAGAAGTTGAAATTTCGAAAGTAAAAAATGGAGTTATGAAAGATGATTGGATGTATTGAGAAAAGTTCAAGGATTGTAAAACACCCTTCATCATCTTAGTCTTACCCTTAATTGTGGGAGTGGTAGGGGGCTTTAGTAACTTTTCCTCTTCTTTTATCTCAATCTCTTCTTTTTCTCTCTTTTCTTTCTCATTCCTTTCTTTTATCTTTTTCTCTTCATACTCCCTCCTTCTTTCCTTCTCTTTTTTCTCTCTTCTTACTTGCTCCTTTTTCTCTGTTTGTTCTTTCTCTTTTTTCTCATGCTCCTCTTTTTCCCTTTGTTCTTTCTTCCTTCTTTTGTCTTCCTCTCTTCTTTTCTTTATCTTCCTTAAATCCTTTGGACTTTTTCTTGTCTTTCATTAAGAATTCTAAGTTCTTCTTCCAACTTAGCAAGATACTCTTATCTTTCAATTCTTTCTTTTTCTTTGAGAAGAGTTTATTGCCTTTGCTAAATTTTAAGTGACTTTAGATCTTGTGATAAATTTTTCAAAGTGGGTTTTACATCCTCACTAGAGTCACTTCCAATTTCATAAGAATTAGTCTTATACATCCTTAAAGTTTTCAAAAAGATGCAATGCACCAAACAAATACTTAAATTTCAAAGAAAGTTCCATAAGAGATTTAAGGAAGCAAAAGACACCCAAGTTCAATTCCAAGAAAGGTAGGTGAATCATAATGGATTTCTTAAATACAAAACCTTTCCTAGCCAAAGTTTACCTTAGGCACTATTGAACCATATTTCTCAAAGGAAACTAAAGTTGAAATTAAAGTTGTCACACACTAAGCTATCACAATTAAAGAAAGCAAATAAACTAGCTATGCGACCTAATGATTAAGTTAGAAGAACTTTGGTTCCTCCAACCAACCAACTAAAACGAAAATTTACTAAGAAATAAAGGTTTTTGTTAGGAGATGGGATTAAGTACCAAAGACTCCCCCAAGACACTTAACAAGGCCGTGAGTTACAAGAGAAGAAAAAAATATAACAAAGCCAAAAATTACAACCAAATCAAAGCTACCTCCCAAGGTGTTTCTTTCCTTTCTTTTTGGCTACCACTCTATACTTCAAGCTCCCTTTGGGTCTCCACCACCTAGAAGGCTACCTCTAAGATATTGGATTACCTCACAAAGAGAACCTACACCACACAAAGTAACCAAAATCAAAATTGTGCAAGAAGAAACAAGGAATAAAAGCAATAAAAAGGTCCAAAAACAAGAAAGGCTTTGCAAAAGGAATTTAATTATGAAAAAACTAAGAAATCCAACAAGACAAACAAGAAATTAAAGGTTAAGAAAGAAAGGTTAGCACTCAAAAGAAATCATAATGAAAGGTTTTAGAATAGATTCACAAAACAAAAATTACTAGAATAAAAGTGAGTGGTTCTTGTCTTTTGGAAACTTTGAGCAAATGGGGCACTAAGACCACTCTTTTAACATCATAGCCAAGACTTTTAGCCACTGGAAAGTGAAGATAAAAACTCAAAACAATGAGCAAAACACGTTCCAAAACTGATTGCACAAAAATAATGGTTTTAGCACTTCTTTTGAGGCCTTTTGCTTAAAAGCTTTTAGCACTTCTTGTTCCACTCTTTTATGGTGGAAAATAAGACCACCACACACTTGGAACAGAGGTGATATATGGGTTTTAAAAGCCACAAAGACAAGAAACACAAAATAGAAGAGGATCCTACTAGAATCAAAATAGAGTTGAAAACTATAAACATCAATAGAGAATTTTTTTTTTTAAGAGCTTGCCAATGATGTAATGGCAAGTATGAACCCAAAACATCAAAGATAAGACCTTCAAATGGTTGTAAATGGTGCAGTTTTGCAAACTAAGTTATATATATATATATTGATGATTTTTCAAAGTTACTAGAGAAAATTGACAAGAAAAGAACTACACATGGATGGATTAAAAACTTAAAATGACTCAATCAATAAAATGCACCAAATATAAATCAATAAAAGACCCCACAAAATAGTAAGGAATGACTCAAAAAAGAAAAGACACAAAACAGTAGCCAAAACTAACAAAACATAACTTGAAAAACACTAATGACAACATTATGATAACTTTGACCTTTGCTGAGTGTTTTACTCATAAATTTCTCTCCAGAACTCCAAATGAAGTGATTCTTTTTTTTATGAAACTAAACTCAAAGGGATTTCATTTGAGTATTTTTACGTATTTTTTTGGACAACTGGACTAGATGCACTTTAAGTTTGAAAATCCTCAAAGTTTACTAGCAGAAAAAAATGATAAATGAAAAAAAAAACACAATAACAAGAGTAAGGAAAGCATTAAACAACAAGGAAATAAGAAACTTAGAAACTTATCTCTTTGAAGAACCAAGGCTCTTGATACTAAATGATGGCAATGCTCTAGCTAGGACAAGCCAAATCTAGAAGCAAATCAAGTCATAAGTTCATGGATGAAGATTGCGAAATTTGGTGGTGGTGAAAGGTGTTGATAACTCATGGTTTTGGTGACTTGTATGGTGATGAAAGATGTGTTTAAGGGTTCTCTAAGAGAGGTTGGACCAACTCTTGGAGGAAGGTGGCTAGAGGAGGTCACTTGGTTTGCTCTAGCCTAGGGTGACCTTAAAAGAGTAGTATGGCACAAAAATGACAACATAACTTTACTCTAAATCAAAGGTGATTACATGATGAAGAACACCTCTATTTATAGGCTAAGGTGTCTCAAAAATGGGCTGAAACTTTAACCTAAAAGAGCAACTTTAGTTGGCTTGGAGAGCAAGGAGAAATCCTCTCCAATAAGAGAGACAAGTGACAAAAATCCTCTCAAATGAGAGAGTGACATGTGACCACTACATATGGAAAAACTCTCCATTCCTAGAGTGACACATGGCCACTAACTTGGAGGAAAACTCTCCAATGGGAAGCCTCCTCATCTCTAGGACGAAATCTTGCTCCCTTATCCTTCAAGCTTAGCCAAAATGTTGACCCCTTGGTCAACACACTCTCTTTGGACATCCAAGCATAGTCAACTTTGGGTCTTGGCCCTTTGTTGACTTGTTTGGTCAAAATCTTATTCTACTTGGCCTAAAATACAAGGCCTAATTGAAATCCTACACTACTAGGCCCATAATACAAAACCCAAATAAAATCTAGACTACTTGATCCAAAATACAAAGCCCAAATAAAATATAAATTACTTGGTCCAAAATATAAGGCCCAAAATTATTCTTATTCTAATAAATGTCCATGATGACTTAAGATGACCAAGATAAAGAATTTAGGTCCATCTTCCATAGATGCCTCCAACACTTCATGAATGTGCTAGATTATGTTAAGGTATGCCATCACTCCACATTCAACCTTTCTCACTTTTATTCATTACACTACAACAAATAAAAGAAAATATTGTCCAATAAGGTCAAATTTTATAAAAGAAAATTAAACACGTATTCAAAATTGTATTACCGTTGCAGATCTCTGTAGCCGTAAAACAACTATAAAGAAGATCGTAATATTAAGTTCCAACTTTACAGTAAATATTAAACTAATCTAGATCGAATTAATAGAATTATTATAAGCTGCAAAAGTCTGCCTCTAAGATTTTAATACCACTACATTATTCTACGTGTGAAGAGTATAATTCTAGGATTTATGGCAGCTGGTAATGGGCAACACCTCCCTTTTAGTCAATACTTTTAAATTTATTAATCTAAATTCATTTATCATTCCTAAACATTTTAAAATTCTGTTAAAAAATTATATTTTTTATTTCCATCTAAAAATTAATTAGAATGTCCGTTCAATCACACAAACCGTCATCTACAATACGATAAAAGGTTACCACTATTTTTGTTTACACAAATATTTTGGCTTTTTTTTACCTAATGCAAAGCATCCGTATTCAATTTTTCGTTTATGCTATTTTTCTCTCATTAAACAGTATAATTAACTGCATGAAAAATAGTTTTAAAACCAGAAAATGACAAAAGGAACTACGTGCCTATAGTCCTAAATAAATACGTTAATTATATAATTACTTTAAAAATTATATCAAAAATAGCTTTCACGAAAATCAAATTATGTTGCCTATATTCATAAAAGTGTAGAATACTGCGCATAAAACAACTCTAAAAATGAAATGCAATACCAATCTCAACGAAAAATTCGATTACGGGAGAAACAAGAAAAACGACGAAGCTTCCCTGAGACGCAATTGTATATTTTCGTACACAACAAACACTCATTATTCAATCCGTTGCAGCGAAAACTACAATGAACAAAAAATTAACAATTAACAGTTTAAAACCTAACGAGCACCGTTTCCACGAACGGTGGCAGGGCAACATATAACGAACAATTTGATTTTTAGTGGTACACTGCGTCTGAAAACCGCAGCAAACACCGTAACGGAAACCTTTTAAAATCATCGTTGGCGGGCCCACAAAAGATTGGAGAAGTCAAAACCCAGAACTCAATCATTTCAAGTCTACCCTACCTTTGTATCGTGCCTTCTCGGAGAGTAAAGTCTACGACTCCATCAAAAGCCATATCCTTAACACATTGTGACCTTCCAAACATTAAAAAAGTGTTCAACAGTCGTATGTTATGTAATTTGTTATCAAACATAAAGAAAAACCCATTACTATATTCTCAAATCCTCATCTTAGAATGAATAAAAAAACTCAGGCTGCAATCACTAACACGTACTGTGGCTATTAATTAGGTTTTCTCATGCGATAAACATTCCTCACTTGCTTTTGCAGCAAAATCCACCTGCACTCACTCACCTTTATGATCATCACCGATGGGCATCCACATGGAATGCCCTGCACCTCCACCTGCACCGCGGATCATGAATCTGTATCATGATCCTTCACGTTTTTGCCTTCTTATCCTCCTTCTCGTGCCGCCGGTCACGGCACAGTTTCAAAACTCGCCTCCGTCACCGTCGCAGTTGGATCCTTTCACTAGACTGAGGTTCGACAAGACCATGGCTGCGGTTCTCGTGATCCTCGTCGTCGTCTTCTTCGCTTTGGGATTCGTGTCCATCTACACGCGCCAATGCGCCGAGCGCCGGATCAGGGGGAGGCTCGACCTGGCCGTGGCGATCGCCGGCGGGATGGAGCGGCGGCAGCATCATGGGCTCGACCGGGCGACCGTGGACACGTTCCCGACGTTCGTGTACTCCGAGGTTAAAGCCCTGAAGATCGGGAAGGCCACGCTGGAATGCGCTGTGTGCCTCAACGAGTTTCGCGACGACGAAACGTTGCGTTTGATCCCCAAATGCTGCCACGTGTTCCATCCCGATTGCATCGATGCATGGTTGGTGAATCACTCCACTTGTCCCGTTTGCCGCGCCAACCTCTCGCCGAAACCCGAGGATGCGTTTCCTCCCGTTGAGATTCACATTCCGGATTCGACCCGGCCCAACGGGCCAAACGCAGAGCCCGATTATGATCCCAATTACATCAATCCTGTCCGTGAAAGTGAAGGTGAAGGTGAACGAAACAGAATAGTTACGGAGCCTCTTAGTTTAGATGATCCGAACCGGGTCCGTCCCGTTAGGTCCAGATCGACCGGTTTTGGAGTTTCAAGACTGTTTCCGCGCTCCCATTCAACGGGTCATTCTCTGGTTCGACCGGGAGAGGACTGCGAGCGGTTCACACTGCGGTTGCCAGAGGATGTGAGGAACCAGCTCATGAGTTCTGGGACGCTGACCCGGACCAAGAGTTGTGGGGTGACGTGGGAGCGGCAGAGTAGTGGAAGGAGGGGTTACAGAACGAGGAGTGTGGGGAGAAGCTATCTGCGATACGAGCGGTTCGGTGGGGATGGGCGGTTGGACCGGTGGGGGTTTATGTGGACCCCACCGTTTTGGGGCAGAACCGGTTCGGGGAGATCAGCAAAGTCAACGAAGATGAAGGATGAAGTGGACGTGGGAGAACGTTCCTCTGATCTTTTATTTACCAGAGATTAGGATGAGATTCGGGAGACATTTGGTGTGCATACAAATCACCTCTAATTTCTTATTATCATTTTATATATACACAGATTTCGTGTTCATAGTATTCCATTTCAACTTTTTAGATTTGGATTTATATCATTTGTAAGTTCGTTCAAAACAGAGACATATTTCCTGAAAAAGAAAGGAAAAGAAAATGTAAAATTCAATTATACTTCTAAATTTTTAAACCCTTTAAAAATTGTTAATTTTTGTGAAGTAATTTATTTCTTGTATCCAACAAATATGTTAAAGAATTATTAATTTTTGTGAAGTAATTTATTTCTTGTATCCAATATGTTTATTTTTGGTTATGATATATTAACATAATATATAGGATCAAATTTTATATGATACTAGAAAAAAAAAAGGACATTACCAAATGCCATAATTTCTCGGAAATAGTCAAAAGTCGTCGGTAATAGCTTATTATTAATGGTTTATTGACAGCCAAATTACGTAAATCCCTTGTCGCTACTAGTTATCGACGGTCTTTGTCCTTCGCTAATTATCTTCGGTATGATCTAGGCAAAACTAAGTCATATTTGTATTTCTTATCCAACCAAACAAACCTGCGTAAAATATTCACAGCACAGACAGACCGACATAATATTTTCAAACCACAAACAACAGACCTCCATAATATGCATCCCGAAATCATCCAATCATTAATGACAAAAACAACAATATAACATCATTTGTATTCTTCAAATTTAAGAACTTCTATTTATAAATGAAACATGAAACATAAAACAATATCATCTAGACATGAAACATAATGTTCTAACATCCAAATGTTCTAACAACTATGTTCAATAACAAAATAAAGCTAATAATCTACACACTCATCATCAGAATGATCTTCATCATCCTGCTGCTCTATAGATGTCTGGACTAGTGTAGGCTAGACTAATGTGGGCTAGAATGATATGGGCTGTTGAGGGACGAAGGATGACGGGGAGGGTGGTGGTTGGGTCGGAGGGACGATGGAATAAATGTCTGAAGCATCAGGCAACGCTCTCATGACCAGGGACTTGAAGTTTGTAAACTCGTTTCTCAAGTCATTGTAATTTTCTCTCAAATCATGATTTTCCCGGTCACGTTGTTGTAGTAGTTGTGTCAAGCGCTCGATGGCCTCGTCAACAATAGTGGTGGAAGAAGAGGGTTGGTGTTTCAGAGTACCTCCTCTTGATGTTCTATAGTTTGCAACAAGTTGTTATGCACCGTACACTCGTCCTTTTTTCTTCCCACCAACGAAATTGACCCAACACTGTGTCCTACGGATGTCGTCGTCCTTATTACTTGCATCATCTGGTGTAGAAGTTGACCCATGTTCGGATCTAACCTGCGAAAGTCGCGTAGAAAATTCTTCCTGTTCAAACATTAAAAGCAATGTTCACTACCATAAACGCACTATTTACCGAAGGACTATTACCGAAGGCCTTCAGGACCGTCGGTAAGTAGCACATATCGAAGGATTTTGCCCTTCGGTATTGGGCTGGTGTTTACCGAAGGCTTTAGCCCTTCGGTATTGGACAACAAATTTATCGAAGGCTTTGGCCCGTCGGTATAGGCATTGAATTAATGAAATCTGAATTTGGGATTTCCCTCTTCCATTCTCTGAAAATCCCTACGAAAGCAAGGTCCCCTTTTCTGAGTTCCCTCTCCCCTCTCCCTTGTCCCCCAACCGTAATCCCTACGAAAGCAAGGTCCATTGCGTTTCCGCCATCACCATTGGTGATTCTGGAGCTCCTCTCCATTGTCGAAAAGCGTCTACGGTTGAAGGACGGAGGCATTGGCGTGACGCCTTCGGTTGTGGACGGTGGTTGTCTTAGGATTTGTTGACGACGATCCTTTGGCAGCGTGAGGAGGTACGTCGTGCCGGGTCAGTGGGTTGTGGCGCGGTTTTGAGCAGAGGTTGGAGTTGGCGAGGAGGCTAATCCAGGGTCTGTCGGTGAGAAGGGCTTCGCAAGATAGCTGTCGGAGGTGGTACAATACCTAAGGTTGTCGCTGTTGTGGAGGTAAGTTATTGCTTCGATCAATTGCATCAAATTATGTTGTTGTATTGTATAGTTGTAGTTAAATATCCAGTTGTGTATCTGCGTTTTGACAATATTACTGCAAGAAGTAGTTGATACTTCTTGTATGGTTTAGTGATAAATAGTTTGGGAAGAAAAAGTTTAACAACGGTGAGAAATAAAATAAAATGGGCAGAGTATTTTGTTACCCATTCTAAAACTATAGGATCAATGCCATCAACAAGCAGTTGAAGGCTCCAAATATCTTGCTTCCATAGTGAATCTTGTTTGTCACTTGTGAAAGGCCAAATTGCCCGAAATCCATATCATATGGACTGCAATAAGGGAGGACAATTTGCCTTGTGGATCAAGGGCCACTAGATTACAATGAACCTATCTACTCTTCCCTTACTTGAGAGCTTCTTCCAGGGCTGTCCTAAACTACTCCTAATTCCTCCTAAAATCTACTACAAAGTCTGCTGCTGCCAATTTATAGCCAATCAACCGACATACTCCTGTGTAATACTCCTGCATTTCAGCTTGGTTCTTTGTCTGTTGTTCCCTACCTTTCTTTTCGTTTTTGTCTCTAATAGCTATGAAGACTTTCTTGCCTAGTTGTGCCAAGAGAAAATAAGGTAGGGCCCCTCCATTCTCCACCTAATTTTTGTCCTCTTCTCCAATCATATGCTAGCCGAGAATACCACCTTCAGGATGCATGTCTCCTCTTGCTGCCAAGACTGTGAAGACGGCTACTCCAAACATGGACATTTTCTTCTCCAACTATCAAGACCGTGGAGTATCTTCCTCAACTGGACCAGCTGCTGCACCATGCCTCAAAACCGTGAGCTCCTCTCTGGTCATGACACCATCCTCCTTGTGCTCTTCTTTTTCTTCTGGACGTGTTAAGGTAGCATGCTGGACTTGGACGTTGGAACTGCACTCCTTCAATTCTGGACATTGAAGTGTTGGTGCTGGACTTGGCTTATTGTGTCCAAGAAGCCAGCTGTTGTTTTCCCAAGCTAAGCACACTTGTCTTCACACTTTGTACACCTCCTGGAACATGAGCTGCTGCCTCTCCTCCTAGCTAGACCATGACCTTCCTCTTGGTGGCTTCAAGCTGGATGTTCCCTTCTTGTGCCGTGGCATTCCCCTTAGCATTCTGGAATTCATTATGAGCTTTCAATCAACCAAGTGGTGGCCCTCTCCATTATGCTTCACGGTTTACTACATCCTTTCTTAAGCCAAAGAAAATTCTCGCGGCTCCCACTTTGATTCCATCCAAAACTTTGCTTGTAAAATGAATTATTCGTGGGCCCATTATAATTGGAAGATGACTACCGTGAGGAATTATGGCAGCTCCTTTGCACAATAGAAAAATCACATATGTTACTTTGATTTGCCAATTGCTTTGCTAAATTTTCCATGTGGGCCATGTGTAGCACTTCTTTAGAATTCAGTAGTTTGGAAGTCTTTCATGTGCACGTGACTTTGCCAAACCATGAGTGGTGGCTCCCTTCTCTAATTTGGTGTCTCCCACTTCCTTCCAAAAAGAATAAAAGATTTCTCCATTTTGTCTTAGGAGGCCGTGAGATAACCAAGAGCTTTGCTTCCATTTGAATGCTAATGGACAATTTACGTGAAAGGCATGTATTTATGTGGATGTTCCAAATGCATTTTCTACCATGAGGTGTACTTCCTTGTAGCCAATCAAGAAGCTTAAAAACCTTTTTAAGTTGTGGTCATGAGATGCTCCTAATTAATTTCTTCCCGCAAAATTTAATCCCCAATAATTTTCCTGCAATCATTAATGAAACTAATAAGCTCAGATAATTCAAATTAATTACAATAAGAATTTCTGATCAAATTACGCACAATTAACGATAACGAAATAATATCGGATATTTAAGCACAATTCCCTGATTAATTCTAGTACAGTAAACTAAGTGAAGTGAAGAAAATAATGATTCATCACTCATTTATTAGGAATGGACAATACCAATTTCACCCTCATTCCTCCATTTAATTATTGTTGTGTTCTGCCTCACCCTCTCTTAACCCCAGTCATAAGTGAATCACTCTGTTAACCACTGGTATATAGATATAAGACCAGTTTTATGATATAATGGTGCAGTACTGGTTTGTAGTTTAGCAAACTAATAATGGGTTATTTGAATCAATGAAGTGTACTATATATATTGTTTAGATGATTTTATTGTTCAATATGTGATAAAATATAAGGATGTAGATAAAACTATGGTATAAGAAAGTAAGATAAATATTAATTTATGAATTATTTAGTGAGTATTGTCATAAAAAAGTATACAATAATGGTGATAGTCATTAGCAGGATGACATTAGTGATAATATGAATTATGATAGCATGTTTCTGTTCACTGTTTCAGTTTGGGTTTTTCACCGTGCTCACTTCATTGCCTGTGTCTTAGGTACTTAAAATTTCTTGTAACTCATTCTCTACAATTAGATGTAGTGTATAAGGACTTCCTTGAGTCAATGATTGTACTGTTGAGTATTGATTCCACTGATTTCTAGATTATGGTGCAAATTTTGTGTAAAAAGTGTTGCACATTTGGCTACAACAGTGGTCTTTTTTTAAATCTGTCCATTTCAGTGCAGTTTCAACATTTGTGGAAGTGTATTTTACCTTTTAAAACATGTATGCACTGTTTATTTGGTAAAATTTGATCTCATATGCAAAATCACTTCCTAAACCATCCATTTTGCCTTAATTTGGAAGTAAACTAGTGAATTTTGAGTGCAATGTGTGTCTTTGCTAGGTTAGTGTCTAAACACCTTCAAATTGATGATACAAAGTTGGTAAAAGCATCAATTTATATTTCCAAACGTGTTTATGAACAATCACCCATTAAACCACTAAATTTGCCTAAAATTGGAAGTGGACCACTGATTTTGTGGTGTAATCTGTTTCTTGGCTGTTTAAGTGTTTACACACATCCAATTAGATGATATAAACTTGCTTGAAGTCTCAATTGAGCCTAACAAACAGTGGCATTCATTTTGACCACTGTAGTCCCATTTTTTTACCCATTTCTGGTGCAATTTTTCAGCTTTGGCTTGCTGTTTGAAAACTTTAGAGGAGAAATATTAAGACCTGTACTTATGTGAGGTTACTTAAACAGTCCACAGTAGAATTTTGATTGTGTCAATCATTACTTAACCTTCATGATCTGTATCTGGGTCAGCCCTATGTTGGTTTTGATTCTAAGTTTAAAACAACATTAAGGAACACCTGATTAGCACCAAAGTATATCATAAACTCACCATAAATGGTTACTGGACAACACAAATTTTAGACTTCAATTTCACAACTTAGATGGCCAAAGATTGAATAGGCAATTAAGAAAAGTTTATAAACGAAGTAGGCACTGAAATATAATCTAGGAAATGCTCTAGATGCAGTGTTTGTTCTCAATAACTACCATATTATAATTGAAAATGAAAGTGCATATTATGAACAATATGGGTAATTATTAAAGATGAAACTCCATATGGGTTTTTACCATTTATAACATCTCTGACAGAAGCAACTTATTGAAGTTGCTTCATATATTACAAGTGTAGTTTGTAATGATGAATTTTGTTTGAACTTTTAGGAGTTTTGTCTGACTTTTATGTTTGGAAAGTGATAAAGCCATGCTCATAATATAGCTATTAATTATTCCGAATAGACAATAGATGAAGTAGCTAAAAGTAGTAGCTTAAACTCAAAATTTGACAACTAAGAACCTAAAAGTAGTATCTAAAATACACTAAAAGTGCAAACCTGCATTTAGACCACCACTGAATGTTGATCTATATGCTGTATATTGATGTATTTATTGTATGCTCCTGTATATTGTATGTTCATGTATTAGGCTACTCCTTCATTAAGTTAAGTAGTCATTTAATTTCTTATGGTACTAAAAACATTCTCAATAGATCGTTCTTTATTTATTTATATTTTTTCGCTTTATTTGTAACCATTTGAATGCAGTAATGACGGGACAAGGTTCAGAGCATCCTGATAAAGGAAAGGGGTAGCAAGGCCTACGAAGAGGCAACGGCAGGCACCAAAGTATGTACTTAGGGTGCCTGCTAGACTACCTACCCCTGCTCCCGGTAGTTCATCATCTGTGGGGCCTCCTGCTACCCCTAGTATACAGACTCCTACACCAGCAGTAGACCCTACTCCTCCTCCTGCAGTACACCCTTCTACTACCACTGCAGTGGACCCTTCTCCTCCTCCTGCAGCACACCCTTCTACAACCCCTGCAGCAGACCCTCTTCCTCCTCCTATTATTGCCACCCCCATTCCTCCCCCTATTGTTATTACCCCCACTCCTCTCCCTGACCCTACTTCTATACCTTCCTCATCTTCTGTACCTCCTTCTGAGACTGTCACACCACTTGGTGATCCAGATTCAAGTGGTGATGCTGAAGATCTTGACCTGCCGCTCCATGATCGACCATGGATTGAGCCCTATGGTAAAGGGTAAGTTTATAATCTGTTGATATCATTTGATGTTTAAACCATATTGTAATTGAAATGAGTTTTGTTATGCAGGTTTATTCCATCTAGGGTTGCTTCCCAGGCCATCACACGTTCAATAAAGCAACACTTTTTAACTCCATGGCCTACTTAGGGAGCAATACCTCATGACGACAGAAAGCCATTCTGGCAGCGCTTTCAGGTGAGCAATCTATTACACTAATGTCCGTCTTATTTTAGTATGTTCTGTAATCAATGTTTGTTCTCTTTAATGTTACAGATGAAGGTGCAGTGGAAACCTGAACATGAAACTCAGATACACAGAAATTTCCACATGAAAGCATCTCATCGGCTGTCAGAGATGTTTAGGGATGCCCGGAATGCAGGACAGCGCCCTAACTGGCTGGGTGAGCACATTTGGAACTCTTTACTGGCCCATTGGAATACATTAGAGTTCCGCAATAAGTGTGCCAAAGCCCAGCGGAACAGAGCGTCTGAAAGGGGTGGCACCCTGCATACTGGTGGGTCGATCACCATTCATGAGCATGCCATTCGTATGGTATAATCTCATTACATAACTTTTTCTTTCATACATAAGTTATGTATATTCTATTTCATATGTACGCTTGTAATTCTTAATTATGTTACAGGCACAGGCTCTAGGACGGGCGATCCATGTTGATGAGGTCTTTGCACAGACTCATGTTCGGAAGGGAACTAATCAATTTGTTAATGAAAGATCTCGGAAGACTCATGTAAGCAAATAACACTATTACTATTACTAATTGTTCATTTATGTTATACTATCGTTCCCTGACATTGCTTTTAATGTTTCAACAGGAAGACTTTTCTACGAGACTTTCACAGGTTAGATCTGAACATGAGTCAGCTCCTACACCGGATGATGCCAGTAATGCAGATGATGACATCCGTAGGACACAGTGCTGGATCGACATCGTTGGTGGGAAGAAAAAGGGACGAGTGTATGGTGCGGGACAGCTTGCTGCAAACTATACAGCATCCAGAGGAGGTACTCTGAAGCACCAGCCTTCTTCTTCCACCAGTACTCCTGACGAGGTTCTTCAACTCAGGCAGGAACTCCATCAACGTGACCAGGAGATCACTGATCTCAGAGCAGAGTTTACAAATTTTAAGGCCCTGGTCATGAGAGTCTTGCCTCAAACCTCACAGGACGAACAAAATATCCCTCCCACCCAGTCACGACCCTCCTCATCACCTGCTGCCACTCAGCAGCCCACATCAGTCCAACCCTCATCAGTCCAACCCTCATCAGTCGAACCCACACCAGTCCAGCCATCAGTAGAGGAGCAGGATGATGAAGATCATTCTGATGATAGTTATGTACATTATTAGTTTCATTTTCTTCTTACTTTGTTAGACAAACATTTTGATATTAGAACATTTTAGACTTGATATCATTTCAGTGTTAGTTAGATCTACTTCCAGACTTTGGATGTTAGAACATCCTTTTGTTACATTGTTTTATATTTGAACTATAATTACATAATCTATACATTAATGGATGTTCTATGGATTAATTGATGTTCAATGGATATTGATAATTGATTGCATCTTTGAGATGCACATTATGCATGTTTGTATGTGCTTGAAAACTGATATGCAGGTCTGTTTGTAATTGAAATTTGATATACAAGTGTGGGTTCCAAAGAAAAACCATTTCTCTGAAACCTGCTCTGCATTTTACCGAAGGCTTTTGCCCTTCGGTAAATGCCCACAGCAGGTCATTACCGAAGGCTTCTGCCCTTCGGTAAATACCCTCGAATGGCCATTACCGAGGGCTTTTGCCCTTCGGTAATTACCGAGGGCTTTTGGCCCTCGGTGGCTTGGGAAGCAACCCCTGGATGGAATAAACCTGCATATAAAGAAATAAAAGTCATTTGAAGTAAGACAACCTTTAAACATCAAAATGGTTGAAAAAAGGATTAAAGTCTTACCCTTTACCGTATGGCTCAATCCATGGTCGATCATGGAGGAGTGGGTCAAAACTATCACCATCACCAACAAAAATCCTAGAAAACATTGTTAGCACAAAAATAAAGCAAAACGACACAAAACACAAATTAAAAATAAGATAAAAAAATAAAAATTAAAATAAAAATTAAAATAAGAAAATAAAAATAAAGTCAAAGGTAATCAAGAATCACACAAATAGAATAGTTTAAACTGTGAGTCCCAGGCAGCGACACCAAAAACTTGTTGATGGATCGACAATTATACCGAATCGCACAAGTAATATAAAATGGTAAGACCAAATAACGTATCCCAAGAGACTCTCGACACTAGAGAGTCGTGTGATAACTCGATTAATTAAGACTTAAAGAAAACAAGACCATTGGTTTCAGATGCAAAGACAGAAAATTAAATATGAATGCATTTTGATCAATAGTAGAATAACACAGCGATGAATGAATGTTGTTTTTAATATGAGATGAGTAAATTGTTGGGGTTAGATGTCACCAAGTTCACTCTCATGTATCTAAGAATTCTTTGTTATGCATTAATGTTAACGTCACTCACTAAATCACTTAATCCCGATGCCTCAACGAAATAAGTCTGTCCTTAATCACTAGTTCATGCAATTCCTAGCATTCCTAATAATTAAATGTGAAGATCAAGAGCTTTAAGACTACCAAGACTCATACCCTCATCCTTGAGAAATATTACTCTTGGGAGTAATTCAACAAGAACTTAAATTGTAAAGAACCTCCCGACACTCATGCAATTCATAAATCATGCTATTGAATGAGTTAAACAAAGCAAGCGTTGTAACAGATGAATTACTCTAACAATTAATGAAAAAGCATATATTATTAAGAATAAATTGAAATACATGAGAGTTCACAAGGTTACATCATCCCCTAATAAAAAATAGTATTTAGTTCACCATAGACATGGTGAAACTAGATGAATAATAGAGAAGAATGAGATAGAAAAACCCTAAAAGTAGACGGAAGCTCCCGCATCCAAATCTGCCTCCAGAGACTGAAAGAGTGCGCTGTTGCGCTCCCTTTGCCAAAGATACACAACCTAGGGCGTCTGGGTCCTCAAGCGCCCTAAGTGGGATGCTTGGGCGTCGAACGGTACTTTCTAGCGCTTAAGTGCCCAAAAGGGGTGCCCAGGCGGTGTGTGGTGCACTTCTGGTGCTCAAGCCTCCAAAAAGGGCACCCAAACTTTGAGCATTCATCCCTTATGGTGCTTTTCAAGGCCTTTCTAAGTTCCATCTCCTTGGCACTTCATCTCTACTTTCTGTATTATCTCATTTCCTGCCAAAACAAGGGAATTTAGTCATAAATTTAACCTCAATTCTCGTATTCACACAACTTAACATAGAAACATGATTCATAAACAAAATATTTGATCCCCGGCAATGGCACCAAAAACTTGTTAACACTTCGGCAAGTGTATCAAATCATATCAAGTAATAATAAATGGTAAGACCAAGTATCGTTTCCCAAGAGACTCAAGGCCTAAACAGTTGTGATTTATTAATTAAATAAGACTTGTAAACGAAATCATTGTGTTTATACTACGAAAAAGTAAACATGAATGGAAGTGTTGATCAATTGGATCGAAAGATGCAAAAGTGATTAATGTAAAATCACTAGTGCATAATTGGCTTTTAACGTCTCCCCATAGACGTCCGTCGACAAAAGGCCCAACGTAAATAATTGACCGGTGGCATATTCGTAAATAAGTGAAACTCTAGACGTCCGTCCTGGGATGGAACGGACGTCTATAATAATATAGACGTCCGCTTCTGATGAGTCAATATTTCTTGAATTATATTTAGTTTGTTGCACTTAAATAAACCAGGGAATTGTGTTTAATTGTCTGTTATTTCCCCGTTTTCCAAATTCTGCTTAATTTGGTCGGAAATTTGTAATTGTGCTAATTTGGGTTTTCTGAGTTGATTAAGTGCATTTTTTATTACAGGAAGAATTTTGGAGATACATTTTGGGACATCAGGAAGAATGCAATAAAATTCAAGACTCTCCACACAGACATTTTAGAATTAATTAAATTGTAATTCAGTAGTTTAGAATTTTTGAATCAACTCTCACATTTTGGGTCAATTTTTGGTAAAGTAGACTAGACCCAAAAGTGAAGGTGAATGACTTGGCACCTTAGGGTTTCTGTGTGGACCCCACCATTATTAAAAGGTGACACACGGCCTTTAGGGCAGCCGCCACCCTTACGAAATTGGCTCTCTCTTGGCAACGTTTTTCTTAAGAGTTTGGAATCAATGAAGAGAGAGGTGTGAAGTGTGCTGCCGCCACACTCATATGGTTCTTTGGGGATTGGAACGTTTATTTTGAAATTTGATTTTTCATTGAATGAGAAAGGTGTGCAACACTGTTACAGGACGATGAAAAAGCTTTACTTTCGATGTGTTGATTACTCCTTGCCCATTTTTTTCTCTTCATTTTAATTCATGAAATTTTCGAGTAAAGCTTGGGTGCAGCTGTGCTAAGTATTTGGAAAGAAGACACGGACTGCCAGGGGCTCATGTCTAGCGTTGAGAATAAAAGCACACACGTGAGTCATCTTCATTTTCTTTGCTGGAGAGAAGCAAGCTGTTGAACACGTCTAGCTTGGTTGGAGCGGTGCAGCCACCACCCCTTAGAAATTCAATTTAATTGATTTGCTTTTAGGAAATGAAAAACGCTGATTTCATTTGGTGGAGGAAGCGGTGATGCTGGCTGGAAGAATGTGCACACGTTGGATGTCTTTGGGAGGTGTTACACGTTGCCGTATTCAGCTGCTGCTGCCACATCAAACATTCATTTTGAAGAGCACACGGTCTGGATGGGATTGCAGTGCATGGTGATTGAAAGAAACTTTCATTTTGCTTTTTAAAGAGAATGAAGTGGTAATGTGTTTGGAGCAGCAGTGGTGTGACATTATGGAATGAGAACTAGATTAGGTGAAAGAAGTACTTGTCACGGCTTAGCATGGATGCACACGACCCTTTTCATTTTTGCTGGAAAAGCTTTATACTTGGAGCATTGGGAGACGTGGAGTTAATTTAAGTAGGGGTTGAATTCGTTTTTGAGCTGCCCATTAAATTCTTGAAAAAGAAGAGGTGATTAGACGGGGGTAGGTATACATGTACGATGGTTAATGTTGGAAGAAGAAGATTAATTAATTGCTTGGAGAAGTGGGTGCAGGGATGTTACGGCTTAGAGGAAAAGTAGCTTTGCTTTTGATTATTTCTTGCTTTCAATTGGAGAAATGGTGAGGTGTCACGGCTGGAGAGGAAGCAGCTCTTATCCCAACAGTGGTGATTTATTTTAGAAGAGATTGGGTGCACACAGTTTTCTTTCTTGCTTCCTTAGTTTTTCCGAATATTGCATCTCATTTATTAGATAAGGCATAGCTTAGTTTATTCCAGTAGTAATGATGCATTTGTCATTTATTTATTGCATTTCCACGTGTCACACAATTTGGCATTTAGTTTATATCCACTGCATTTCAATTGGTTCAACCCTTTTAAATTGAAGTTTTATTAGCTTAAGTGTAGCAAATGTTTATTCCAAGATGCAATGTGTGGTTTCTAATGTATCATATTCTATTCAAGTGAGTCAAGCAAGTTTTCCTTAATTTAGTTGTGATGTTAGTTTAAGTCAGTTGGGAAATGTGTGTTGGAAAAGACGTTAGAGTAGCACTTTATTTTGTTAATCTGTGATTGAAAGTATTGTAATTGAGTTGATGACCAACCGTTTTTTTTTATTCTGGGTTTACATCCGTGTTTACTATCGCATTTTAATTTAGTTCATCTGCATTGACAAAATCTTCACCAACCCCCCCACTACGTGTTTGTCCTAAGACCCGAACCACATTTGGTTCTTGAGAGACGACCTAGGAGTCACTTCCTAGTTTATACTGCATTAATTTTGCAATCAACTTTTGTGTGAGGTGCGACCCTCTCATCAGCTTCCTTCAGGACGGACATTCATTAGGCTGAACACTGAACGCTTCAACTCCCATGTCAGCTACTTGAACGTCCGTCCTGGGAGTGAGCGGACGTCTATAAAATTTTAGACGTCCGTGAGAATGGGGCAGACGTTCATTAGGGTGATGACTGAACGCTTTCAATTCCAATGTCAGCCACTTGAACGTCCGTCCTAGGAGCGAGCGGACGTCTATAATATGGTAGATGTCCGTCAGAGTGGGGCGGACATTCATTAGGGCGCGTACAGTGTTCAACGTTCAGTATTCAGCAACCCTGTCAGCCCCTTAAACGTCCGTCCTACCAGGGCGGACGTTCATTAGGGCGCGAACGTCCGTCCTGGTAGGACGGACGTTTAAGAGGCTGACAGGGCGGCTGAATACTGAACGCTGAACATCCGTCCTGGGAGGGCCCGAACGTCCGTCTTGGGAGGACTGACGTTCAAGGGGCTGACTGTAGAATTAATTTGACTTCACTCCCTTGAACGTCCGTCCTGAGGGGAGCGGACGTCGCTTCCTTCAGGACGGATGTTCAAGGGACTGAAACCAATTAGTTATCCAACCACTTGAACGTCCGTCTTGGGAGGGCCTGAACGTCCGTCCTCAGGACGGACGTTCAAGGGGCTGACAAGGGTGGCTGCAGAATTAATTGGCTTCAGTCCCTTAAACGTCCGTTGATAACAGTTGAAAAACTGTTATTTTCATGCTTAAAATTGATACTAAAAGCAACCTTTATACTTAGAAACTAGCTTGATTTTATCTATATTTTCAGAAATAAGAGAGCTGGACAGGTTTATGCTTGATTTCAGTGTTTTTGTGCAGGTTTTAAGGTGAATTTGGTGAAAGAAGTGAAGAAGGAGAGAGATGACATCAGAAAAAACATTAAAAAGTGCAAAAGGAGAAGCCGAAGTCACCGCTCAGCGGCAGTTTACCGCTGAGCGGCACCCAGGAGGTTGCGGGAGGACCGCTGAGGGGCAAAATGGCCGCTGAGGGGAGAAAACAAGTCACGCAACCACCGCTGAGCGGTATTTTATCGCTGAGCGGCACTTTAATGGGCTTGGGCTTAACTTTTTGTAATTTACGAATGATATATAAGCTTTAGGACGTCCTAGGGTTTGTATCTTTGGCAGAAACGAGGCAAACACTCTCTCTTCCACCACTTTGAAGGAGGATCTTGGATGCTCAGGCTACCTCTTCACCTTTTCAGGGTTTATTCTTTCATTCTTTCATTGTAATTCATCTAGGTTCACCATGAATATGGTGAACTAAACAAATGCATGATATCATGATTGTGATTGTGAAATTAAGCAGGATGTGTATGTCAAATGTGAATGAGCTTATATGTGAGGTTTTGAGCTCCAGAGTTTTTGGTATGATTGAATGCTATTACTTTGAAAGCATGAATGACTTTGCCCAGGTTTTCTATGATTGAATCAATTGCTTGTTTTGCATCATGTGATCAAGGCCGTTTGTTGAAACCCTTTTTATTGGCCAAATTCATAAAGTTAGCCCACTAAAAGAGAACACGTTGTGTTCTATCCTTTGAACCCTTAGCCTTGAACATACACTGAAACCCTTGATTGAAAATCTTTACCTTGAGTTAAGTAGAAGATCTTGTATGGTATTGTTAAATGTTCAAGTTTGGGGTTGTTGGGAAAACATGAAAAGCATTGAGCTAAGAGTTAAAAAGTAAGAATATGCAAAGAAACAGAAAAGAAAAGAAAAAGAAGTAAAGTTCAATGCAAATGCAAAGGCAAAAGAAAGTTGGGAATGAATAAGAATAATTGTGTTGTTATGATTCTCTTAACTCAAGGATTTTGTGATCCAGAAAAACCAATTTTCTTGTTAGCCCAGCCACATTATAAGCCATTGAAAAGTCCTTGTGATGATGCATGCTTGTGAATGTTTTTGATTGTGGTAAAATGAAAGGCAAAGTTAATTCATGTAACATTGTGATAGTGGAGTGAATGAGTGAAACACTTTACCTCTTATACACTTGTGTGTTGAGTGAAACACTTTACCTAGTGAGGAAATATTCCATAAGCACATGAACATCCATGCTTAATTGATTGATCATTCATGAAAAATAGCATTTGTTGGAATTTAAATGACTTTGTGAACACTAAAGCATGTGCACATCTTGAATGAACTCTTGGTCATAAGTTTGAGTGAAGTTGTTACTTATCTTGAAAAAGAGGATTTTTGAATGAGTAAACCATCATATGAATTGGTTGGAGATTGAGTTACATTTTGTTTGCTTGAGGACAAGCAAAGTTCTAAGTTTGGGGTTGTGATAACAGTTGAAAAACTGTTATTTTCATGCTTAAAATTGATACTAAAAGCAACCTTTATACTTAGAAACTAGCTTGAAATCACACTTTTATCTATATTTTCATAAATAAGAGAGCTGGACAGGTTTATGCTTGATTTCAGTGTTTTTGTGCAGGTTTTAAGGTGAATTTGGTGAAAGAAGTGAAGAAGGAGAGAGATGACATCAGAAAAGACATTAAAAAGTGCAAAAGGAGAAGCCGAAGTCACCGCTCAGCGGCAGTTTACCGCTGAGCGGCACTCAGGAGGTTGCGGGAGGACCGCTGAGGGGCAAAATGGCCGCTGAGGGGAGAAAACAAGTCACGCAACCACCGCTGAGCGGCACTTTAATGGGCTTGGGCTTAACTTTTTGTAATTTACGAATGATATATAAGCTTTAGGACGTCCTAGGGTTTGTATCTTTGGCAGAAACGAGGCAAACACTCTCTCTTCCACCCCTTTGAAGGAGGATCTTGGATGCTCAGGCTACCTCTTCACCTTTTCAGGGTTTATTCTTTCATTCTTTCATTGTAATTCATCTAGGTTCACCATGAATATGGTGAACTAAACTCTGTATGTTTGTTTGGGAATCAATGTAATCTTTTGAAGCTCTCATATATGGAATCTGTTTTTACATCTTTTAATTAAGACTTATGCTTTCTTTCATCATTAGTTAGGGTTTTTCCTCTTTGCTTAATGCTTGCATTGTTTAACTCATTCGATGCATGATTATTGGTTTTGTCGAGGGAACGTATGGGGAAGTCTAGATCCGGGGAATTTCTCCCAATATTATGTTGGTTGTCGTTAAGCTCCTGAGCTTATGAACTGATCATTAGGAATGCTAGGAATTGTATGAACTCGTGATTAGGGAGAAGCCTTCTAGAAAGGTACTTTAGAGAGTGGCATTAACAATGATGATTTGAATGTTGAATTCCTAAAATCTATGAGAGTGGATAAGATGAAATTGACCCCCAACAACATATTCATTCATATATTTCATTGAAAGTGTTTATCTTTTGCTTTTTCCATTGATCAAAAACTCGTGCATACATGTTTATTTTCTGTCTTGCATACTAAACTCCAAATATTTCGTTCTTAAGTCTTAGCTAATCAATAAACCACACAACTAAACTAGGCCGTGAGTCCTTTGGGAGAACGATACTTGGTCTTACCAAGTTTATTACTTGAACGATTCGGTCATACTTGCCGATTGTGAAACAAGTTTGTGACATCATATTTTGGTGCTCATAAAGAGGCTGACAGGGCGGCTGAATACTGAATGCTGAACGTCCGTCCTGGGAGGGCCCGAACGTCCGTCTTGGGAGGACTGACGTTCAAGGGGCTGACTGCAGAATTAATTTGACTTCACTCCGTTGAACGTCCGTCCTGAGGGGAGCGGACGTCCAGAATATAGACGTCCGCTTCCTTCAGGACGGACGTTCAAGGGACTGAAACCAATTAGTTATCCAACCACTTGAACGTCCGTCTTGGGAGGGCCCGAACGTCCGTCCTCAGGACGGACGTTCAAGGGGCTGACATGGGTGGCTGCATAATTAATTGGCTTCAGTCCCTTAAACGTCCGTCCTGAGGGGCTTTGACGTCTATAATATTATAGACATCCGTGCCCCTTAGGACGGACATTGAAGGGACTGAAACCAATTAATTCTCCAACCACCATGTCAGCACCTTGAACGTCCGTCCTGAGGGTCACGGACGTTTATAAATTCCTAAAGACGTCATATTAGTAATGGGCCGGACGTCTATAGTATTATAGACGTCCGGTCCATCCGTACCGGACGTCTAAGAGCATTAAAATGACCAGTGCGACCCGAGAGCAGTTACGCTCTCACTGTTCATCTCTTCCCCGCGAACGCCGAACGCTGCTGCTGCGCCATTGTTGATTTTCGAGGTTCGTTTTCTCTCTTTTGCACCGTTTAAATTTACTTTTAATTCGATTACATTGCTCTGTGATGAAATGTCTTTCATTTGAACCGATTTAAAATCGTTTTCGGTCCATTTTTGTGCAGTGTCTTGCGTGTTCTTGGACGGCTATTTTTGACTATTTTTGGGCTACGTTTTGGCCGTTCCCTCCAAGATTTCCCTCCCTTTCATTTCGAATCTACTTTTCAGGTTAGCTTATTGGTTGATAAATTTTTGTATGCATGTAATTGGGTTTTGTGTATGCATGTTTTTTACTCTAAAGTTATGTGTTATTGGCTTTTGAATATGTATGTACTAGTTGTGTTATTAGAAATATCAAATCATTGAGTGACCCATAGTTCCCGTTTGAAATTTAACACAAACGATTAATCTTTTAATCGTTCGTGTTAAATTTTGAATTGTCCGATTGGACAGTTTGAGAAAATTAATTTTCGTAATTTGCAATGACATGTGAATCGGAGTTTATGGATAAGATTGATAAAATTTCGGTTCAGTATTTGTGTTGTTCTTCGAATGCATAATTGATTGTGGTCATCGTTGACTACTCTCATTTCGTGTATTTCGGAGACCAATGCGAAATGCTGCCGAAATCTTATCAATTTTATGATGTAGACTTCACTGCACGTGTCTGAGCAAATTATGAAAATTAATTTCTTTGAATGGGTAGGGCCTAACCTTGTGAGAGTTAAAAAACTTAAACTGATGATTTTACGAACATAGTATGGATCGAAGCTGGATGAACGAACGTCGCTTCAGTGAAGAATATGATAAGGGTGTTTCGAAGTTCTTGCAATACGTTGAACAAAATGCTAAGTCTATCAACGGGACATATTTTTGTCCTTGTGTCCGTTATCTTAATCAAATATGACAACACTTAGGCAATCTGCGTGACCATCTATTCATGTATGGCATAATGAGGACTTATACCGTTTGGACTTAGCATGGAGAAGTACTGGACCAACCTACCACGTCACGAGGAACGGATTGTGTGGAAGAATGGATGAGTGACCATTTAGAGGACATGATACGTGATGTTGGTGAAGATAATTTTGGAAGGGCTAATTTGTATGATTCTCTTATTAATGATTCAGAGGAACCGTTGTTCCCAGGATGCTCGAACTTTACACGTTTGTCTTCAACTTTAAAGTTGTTTAGTTTAAAAGCAAGGAATGGATGGACGGATAAAAGTTTCACTGAGTTGTTGGAGTTGTTGAAGGAGATGCTTCCAGAAAATAATACTCTACCTATTCGTAATTACGAGGCCAAATTTTTTTTATGTCCAATGGGTCTTGAATATCGAAAGATACATGCTTGTCCTAATGATTGTGTTTTGTACACAAAGGAGTTTGCATCGTTAAAGTATTGTCCAACATGTGGGTTATCCTGTTTTAAAAAGAAATCTGACAGAGACACTGTAATGAAGGTAATGATGGTGCACCTGCTAAGGTTATGTGGTATTTGCCTATAATACCTAGGTTCAAACGTATGTTCTCTGTTAAAGAAGATGCAAAAAACCTTAAATGGCACTCTGATGAAAGAAAATGCGATAATCTTCTTCGACACCCTGCTGATTCTCCACAATGGAAAAAGATTGATGACAAATTCCCTGAATTTGGTGCAGATCCAAGAAACTTAAGGCTTGCACTTGATATAGATGGTATGAATCCTTATGGAAACTTAAGTAGCAAACACAGTTCGTGGCCAGTTATGTTGATGATTTACAATCTTTCTCCTTTGTTGTGCATGAAGAGAAAATATGTGATGTTGTCCATGATGATATCGAGTCCTAGACAACATGGAAATGACATTGATGTTTACTTAGCACCTTTAATTGATGTTTAAGAAGTGTGAAGGTTCCGCAAGGTTATTCTTCAAATATTAGTAACCTTGTGTCTATGCAAGACTTAAAGCTAGTTGGTTTAAAGTCTCACGATTGTCATGTATTGATGCAACAATTGTTACTTGTTGTTATTCGAGGCATATTACCTCATTCTGTTAGGGGTATTCTGACACGTCTGAGTTTTTTCTTTAATGCCATTTGCAAGAAAGTCGTTGACCCTCGAGGTTTAGATGAATTGGAAAATAAGGGAATAAGACTACTATGTCAATTGGAGATGTATTTTCCACCTTCCTTTTTTGACATCATGGTACATTTGATGGTTCATCTGGTCAGAGAAATTCGACTATGTGAGCCGGTCTTCTTAAGGTGGATGTACCCAATTGAAAGATACATGAAGATCTTAAAGGGATATGTCAAGAATCAGTATAGACCAGAAGCTTCAATCATAGAGCGATACGTTGCAGAAGAAGCAATTGAATTTTGTTCAAGTTATATGCCATCTTGTGAACCCGTCGGTCTTCCCAAGAGTAGACATGAAGGAAAATGTGAAGGTAAGGGTGTTCGAGGTGTGAGAATTCAAAGTGTTAGCAGAAAAGAACTTGACCAAGCTCATTTGTACGTCTTAAACAACACTACTGATGTGATTCCTTACATTTCTGACCACGTTAAGGAAATAAAGGCAGCAAACCCAAAAATGAGTGAAAAATGACATCTTAATGAACATGTGAAAACCTTCTTGCTGTGGTTTAAGAAAAAGATTTATGCAACTCCACATGTTTCTGAAACTTTATTGAGGTTATCTCGTGGGCCAAACACCGAAGTGATTACATATGGTGGGTACTATATAAACAATATTTCTTTTCAGACAAAGGTAGAAGATGACAAAAGCAGAGTTCAAAATAGTGGCGTCACACTACAAGCGGAGTCTGTGCACTTTGCTAGTTCGAAAGACAAAAATCCAATCACAGCATGCATCAGTTATTTTGGAATAATACAAGAAATATGGGAAGTTGATTATGTCACTTTTAGAGTCCTAGTTTTCAAGTGTAAATGGGTTGATATAAATTCTAGTGTCATGACAGATGACCTTGGTTTCACATTGGTAGACTTGAACAAGATGAATTACACTGATGAACCATTTATCATGGCTAGTTAAGCAAGACAAATATTCTACGTAAATGATCCATCGAATAACAAATGGTCAGTGGTTTTAGAAGGAAAAAACATGCATGGACATGATGATGACGATTCTCTTGATATACTTGAGACAACATCTGTTGCATGTAGACCCACTGAAGACCCAGTTGATGACGTTGTGGATGTCATGCAGGCAATTCGTAGTGATCACAACGAAGGTATTTGGGAAAAAACAATTAATTAATAGGTTGATATTTTCACTTTTATTGACTTTATATGTATGTTTATCATAATTGAGTTATTACTAACGTTGTTTAATTTTGCAAGTATGTCGGCCTCAGACTCAGGATCGGGAAAGAGCAGACGTGGACGAGGCGTCACTCGAGTGGTAGATGTGACGTCCGGACGCGTGGATGGTCAGAGGAGGCATGTTGACATCGACCCCAGATCAGGTCATTCATCAAGGCCAAATGCTGATAGATTTAGGAGTTATCTGGGTAAGTTAGCAAAAAGTCATGTCTCTATCCTTCATGCCTGTAGGGATGACGTTCTAGAGGTCGACAAGAACCTCTTATGGCAAGATGTTCAGGTATGTTTATACTTCATGCAATTTGTGATATACTTATCTTTTATGTTGTATTTTGGAATAACAAGTTTTTTGTTTTAAACAACAACATTTTGATATTCCAAACACAATGCAAATTAGAAAGAAAGTGTTATCGCATATAGCGATAAGATGGAGGGATTTCAAGACAAGGCTGACACGATTGTATGTCTTTGGAGACAGGCAAAATGAAAATCCCTGTGAGCAATATACATTCACAGAGGAGGATTGGATGCAGTTTCGTGCATCTAGAGAGTCTGAGGAATGGAAGGTATGTTTCTTAACATCGTCTTTCATTGAGTTTTTATGATTTTACACTTATTGATATACATGGTTTCACAGGATAAAAGGTTAGCCGCCCAAGAAAGACAAAGGCTAGACGATGCACCCCACCTGTTATCACGAGGTGGATATGCAAAACTGGAGAAGAAACTGAGAAAGTCTAGAGCGGATGCCTTGGGACTTGAGTCGCCGGACCTAGCACCTGCACCTGCTAGGTACGAGTTGTGGAAGGTTGCTCGGACTGAATCTGATGGGAACATGACATCTTCCTCAGCTGCCTTGATCTCACAGAGAATTTTAAGTTCAAAATATAAGCAGTTCTGTGATTGTGTATCTATCACAGCATGTCTTATAAGTAACTTGGTTTTTTTATATGCAGGATGAGTTGGTTGAGCAACAGACTCAGGGCACATTTGTTGGCCAAGGTAGGGACGACCTTCTAACAACGGCCATTTGAAGGCCCGAGCACCCAGGACGTGTACGTGGAGTTCTTGGGGCGATTGGTCTTCGTGACTACTTTGGCCCTACATAGAAAACCCCCCAATCAATGAGTCAGGAGACACTGAAGCAGATGGATCTTCAGTGGGAGGAAATACTCAACCAAAGCATGAGATCAATGGAGCAACGATTCATGGAGCAGCTACAAGAACAAAAAGAAATACAAAGAGCGCTTGAAGAAAAGTTGCATTCCATGATGCAAGGCAACATGGGGGCCGATGAAACTCCCACACCACCTCGTGTCAGCACTAGAGGATCGTGCTCACCTGTAGACCCCACTCAGTATAGCGGTCAGTATGAGTTGTTGGTTGATGGGGATCCCCCACGCATTGTGGCTGTCGGACAAGTGCTTGAGGGAGGTGAGACTATTCATGATGTTCCCATATTTCTTTTATTTACATTGTTTTAGTTTCTAACAACTTAACTTTGTTGTTTTAGGTACATGGACACAATCCTTGTAGACCAAGTTCGGTCTTCCATGTACGAATTTGTTGAACCTCAGACCATTCAACCGTATGGTAACACACTTCAAAACAGACAACATTATTTGCAAACATGGATGGATGAGTCAAAAAGAGACGTATACCTTGTGCAATACATTGAAGGGTAGGTGTTGTTATATGTGGTCATTTCATTATTATAGTTTCCTTAATTAGTTGAATAACTATTTGTCCTTCGGGATAGGTCGCACTGGCAGCTGATGGTCATTATTCCCAAACAATGTAAAATTATATGGTTTTGTTCGTTGCACAGGAAGATGAAAAATGACTTGAGAACCATGCTTCAAGGGTAAGTGTTTCTCCAAAAATGACTTTGAATTTGATGTTCACCTTCAACTTTTATGATAAATATAGTCATATTAATTATACTTTGTGTTTTCAATATGTACAGAGTTATTGGTAAATCTCGTGGTCAACTGGTTCAAATTTTGTATCCAAAGGTTGTAAGTCATTTATAGTTTCTAATTCATTTTTATATGTTATTCAATGATCAAATTATTAACTTTTTACTTTGTGACTTTAGTGTAACCAACAGCTAGATTCATGGGAATGTGGCTTCTATGTGATGTGTTGGATTAAGACCATCATTCGAGCTGTCATTACAGATGATTGGAATGAGGTAATGATGTATACCTTCAATACATTACAAATCAATTTCATCTTCAACATATATGAAACCATAATGAATTTTTCTTAAATGTTGCAGCGCTTCAAGAGTACATCGCCTATGTCAGAGGACACAATTAAACAGATAAGGCAGGAGTAGACCGCATATCTTCTGCAAAGATGGAGTTAGGAATAGTTTTAGTTTAAGTTTTATTATTTCTTGTTGAACATTGCTTAGTTTTAGTTTAAGTTATATTATGATAGTTTTGTTAGTGGATTCAACTCCACATTAAGAAGAACTTCGTTCATATAAAACGTATATTTATATTATTGCAAAATTGTTCTGGGACAATTTTCTAGTTTTCAGGTGTGGTTTTAATGGAAAAATAAAATAATCTTTTTAAAAAAAACGCCCAGTAGACGTCGGTTGGTGCACTGCCGCACGTCTATAGACGTTCATTAATGCACCAACTGACGTCTACGAACGTCCGGCAGTGCACACACGGACGTCCAGGGGGGCGAAGGCACGGACGTCTATATTGACGTCCAGTGTTTCAGGGGGCGGACGTCCATATAAACGTCCATTGTTGTAGGGCGGACGTCTATATACACGTCCGGCTGACACAACGTACGTCTATATAGACGTCCGGCTTGACACCACAGACGTCTATTTAGACGTCCGGTTTGGTACCCCCGACGTTTGATTAACGTTACCCGCAAAGACGTCGGGGGATGATCGGACGTCAAAACGGCGACAGAACGGACGTCTATGAGCTTTTTTGCACTAGTGAATATGGAATGATTACGTTCTTGGGGTTTCCGACTTATCCTATCCTCTCTCATGTATTTATGAATTAATCTTTCTTCATTAATGTTAATGTCACTTTCTAATTTACCTTAAACCCGATGTCTCGGTGAAGAAAGCCTAATCCTTATCACTAGTTTACAATGTTTTGTCTCCCTAGCAATTAATCATGTATTACATTCGCACAGAAGCTTAAAAGCACTCGATCCTCTTATTCCTATGTCTAGGTAACATTGCTTCCGGGAGACTTTTCCCAATTCTAGATTTTCTCATATGTGTCCATAGTGACAAAACCAATAATCATGCAATTGAATGAGTTAAACAAAGCATGTATAGAGTATAGAGGAAAAACCCTAACAATTAATGAAGTAAAGCATAAATAATCAAGAATTAATTCAATACATGATATTTCAAAGGATTACATCGTTTTCCCAACAACAATGGAGGTTTAATTCACCATATACATGGTGAAACTAGATGAAAATAATGAAAAGAATGAAAGGCAGAACCCTAAAAGTTGAAGATTAGAGCTTCCGCATCCAAAATCTGCCTCTAGGGGGTGAAAGAAATGGGATTTTGCCTCTTTCTGTCCAAAAATCCCAACCCTAGGTCGACTAAACCCTTATATAGTTTATTAAAAAATACAGAAAATTGGCCCAAGCCCAAGTTAACAACGCTGAGCGGTGAGTACGACATTTAGAATTAGCCCTCATCAATGATGCTGAAGCGCGAGACAATGTACTCAACAAGCAAGCTTGGTGCTTAGCGGTGAAATGACGTTGATCGGTGACTACGATACTTGAATTGTGTACTTTTCCTTCCTTTCCTGAGTCCAACTCCTTGCTACTTCAACTTCTTTCATCCAATTCTTCTAAATTCCTGCCAAGACAAGGAAAACCAAGCATAAAACCCATCCAACTCTCTTATTCCCACAACCTAAGATAAAAAAATTATTTCAATCTAGATTCTAAGTCATAAAGGGTGTTTTTGATGTCAAAATTAAGTATAAAAATAACAGTTTTTCAACTGTTATCAATGATTCCAAGAAAGTTTCTAAGTAGAAAATTACATCATAGATAACGGTATTTTAACCGTATCACAATCCCAAACTTAGAACTTTGCTTGTCCTCAAGAAAAACAGAATGTAACTCAGCTTTTCAGAACAATTACTACAACGATTCAACATTTTTCAAAACTTTTCCTTCCAAGACAAGAATCACTTTTATCAACTCAACCTAAAGATGTCAGTCAAGATGTGTAGATACCTTAATTCAATAAAAATCAATGTGATGCTCATATTCTTCAACAGATTCTATCCTTAAGAATGATCAATCAACCAAGCAGAGATGTAATCAGAAATTCAAAGAAATACTCCTCACCAAGGAAAGTGTTTCACTCAAGCACTCTAAAGTGTATCACTTAAACACTCAAAAGTGTATCACTCAACTCAAAGGTGTATAGTGAGGTGGTTGTGACTTTTTCACTCTACTATCACAATGTCATACAAATTAACTTTGCCTTTCATTTAACCGCAATCAAACAAACTCACAAGCAATAAGTTATCATTACAAGGGCTTTTTATGGCTTGTAACATGGCTGGGCTAGGAAGGAAATTGGTTTTTCTGGACAGCAAAATCCTTGAGTTAAGAGAGACATTTATGATGTCATCATTCAAGCATATACTATCTTTCTTTTCCCAGCTTTCCGTTGCATTAAGCTTTTCTTTTCTTTTCTTTTCACTTTTCTTTTTCTTTTGCTTTTGCTTTTCAAGTACTCACTACTTAGCTCAATTTTTTTCTTTTTCCTTTCTCAATCTTTCCAGCAACCCCAAACTTGAACCTTTGTCAATACCTCATCAAATGTTCTCAACTCAACTCAAGGTAAATATTTTCAAAAAAAGGTTTTTCAAACATACATAAGGCTCAAGGTTCAAAGGTTAGAACAATTTATTCTCTTTTCAATTGACAAAAATTCATGTGAAGGCTAAAAGAATAAGGGATAACAAAAGATGGCCTTGATCATATGAAACCTGCAAGCAAGTAGTTCAATCATAGAAAATTTGGGCAAAATCATTCATGCTTCCAAAGTAATAGCAATTATTCACATAAAACTCTGAAGCCCAAATCTCACACAGGCAAACTCACAAGTCCCAGAATTCAAAAAAACACTCTGCTCAGTATTTTAATCAAGTTTTACCTCAAGCGCCTGTTCCATACACTGTGAGCCATCACCTGTATATCAGCACATCATGCATCATCTCAACCTCAATCAATACACTAGAATATCACAAAGTAATACTCATCACAAAACACAACAGTGTTGAATCAAAGCGGTGTGGTTCATTCAAGCAAAGTACAGTAACAAAACAATTGATTAAAAAGAAAGGTTTAGAAAGTTGGGTTGCCTGCCAATAAGTGCTTCTTTAATGTCAGTAGCTTGACACCATCTTCATCATCATAGCATCCATCAGTAGATGTTGTAGGTAACATCCATAATTAGATATCTAATCACATAACATCCATCAGTAGATGCTAATATTTCTTATCTTCATTGGTATCCCTCAGTAGACACCAATCTTTTTCATCTTCATCGGCATCCATTAGTAGATGCCTAATCACCTAACATCCATCAGTAGATGTCTAGTCACCGTCCTCTTCCATAACAGCATCCATTAATAGATGTTGTTATTCATCATCTCATCATAGCAACATCCATTAGTAGATGTTATCATTACTGCCATCAGAAGCATCATTTAACCTAAAAAAACTCAAACACAGAAAAAAATCAAATCAAAACCACACAATTAAATCAACTAAAAAGAAAAGTTAAGAAAAATGGGCTATCATTCATTGTAGCAGCATCCATCAGTAGATGTTGTTATCTGAATCCTCTTAGCATCCCTCAGGAGATGTTGTCCAGCATCCATCAGCAGATGCCATCATTACTGCAAAACAAAATGAAATCCACACCACACAACTAAATTAAACTTGTGCCTCAATTGTTCCTTTTTCTGGATATTTTTTCGTTTTTGTTGATTTTTTCTGGAATTTAATATAACCAGGAACCTGTTGCAGTGTCCTAATCATAAGAATTTTAATCTCTAATTTCTTGAAGATTTCCATGAAATGCTTAAACTGTTTTTCCTTCTCCTTCCTATGATACTTCTTTGGGTGAGGAAGGGGTTTTTCATATGATTCTTTCTTTTTTCTGTCATCCTCCTTTTCTCTCTCTTTTCCTTTTCTTCCCTCTCGTTTTCCTCCTTGAAACATTCCTTAGGGTACAAAAGATTTTTCTCAATTTTTTTCTTTTCTCTCTCAACCTCTTATGTTTCTTTTCTCTCTTCTTCCACATTCTTCCCCTTTTCTTTTCTCTCAACCTCACTTTTTCTCTCTTCTTTTTCACTCCACCTTTCTTCTTTTTTCTCTATTTTTCTCTCATCTAAAACTTTGTCACTTCTAGTGATAATAGCTTGACATTCCTCCCTAGGGTTAACTTCCATATTGCCCCCAAAAATCATCTAGCTTCTCAAGTATGTGACCAAGCTGCATCTCCATTCTTCTGAGTGCTGCTTTAGTGCTTTTGCGATGAGAATCAGACGTCTGCATTCATTGTTGAAGTGTGTCATCCATCTTAGCCATTCTTGCTGAGAGAGAGGGTTGTTGCTGCCATTGTTGTTGTGGCAGCCTATCAAATTGACCCATATTTAAGTGAGGTTTCCACCAGTGGTTAAAATTACCTTGGTGGAATTGAGTATCCATATAGTTAACTTCTTGTCTGAATTACATCCTGCATAAACTAAACACAAACCCTAGAAAACACTGTTAGCACAAAAACAAAGCAAAATGACACAAAACACAAATTAAAAATAAGATAAAATAAAATAAAAATAAAAATAAGAAAAATACAAATAAAGTCAAACTTAATCAAGAATCACAAAAATAGAATAGTTTAAACCGTGAGTCCCCAGCAGTGGTGCAAAAAACTTGTTGATGGATCAACAAGTGTACCGAATCAAACAAGTAATATAAAATGGTAAGACCAAGTATCGTATCCCAAGAGACTCTCGACACTAGACAGTCGTGTGATAACTCGATTAATTAAGACTTAAAGAAAACGAGGTCATTGGTTTCAGATATAAAGACAGAAAATTAAATATGAATGCAATTTGATCAATAGCAGAATAACACAGTGAAGAACGAATGTTGTTTTTAATATGAGATTAGTAGGTTGTTGGGGTTAGATGTCACCAAGTTCACTCTCATGTATGTAAGAAATCTTCTTTATGCATTAATGTTAATGTCACTCACTAAATCAATTAAACTCGATCCCTCGACGAAATAAGCTTGTCCTTAATCAGTAGTTCATGCAATTCCTAGCATTCCTAGTAATTAAATGTGAAGATCAAGAGCTTTAAGACGACCAAGAGTCATACCCTCATCCCTGAGAAATATTACTCTTGAGAGTAATTCAACAAGAACCTGAAATGTAAGGAACCTCCCAACACTTATGCAATTCATAAATCATGCTATTGAATGAGTTAAACAAAGCAAGCGTTGTAACAGATGAATTACTCTAACAATTAATGAAAAAGCAAACATTATTACTAGGACAATTCAAATACGATAGTTCACAAGGTTACATCATCCCTCAACAACAAATAATATTTAGTTCACCAAAGACATGGTGAAACTAGATGAATAATGAAGAAGAATGAGATAGAAAAACCCTAAAAGCAGAAGATGGAAGCTCCCGCATCCAAATCTGCCTCTAGAGACTAAAAGAGTGTGATGTTGTTCTCCCTCTGCCAAAGATACAAAACCTAGGGCGTTTGGGTCCTTTAAATAGAGTTGAATCAAAATAGAAACAAGGTCCGACCCATGTCACTAGCGCTCAAGCGCCCAAAGTGGGGCGCCCGGGTGTTGAACGGTACTTTCTGGCGCTTAAGCGCCCATGCGATGTGCGGTGCACTTCTGGCGCTCAAGCCTCCAAAAAGGGCACCCAAGCTTCGAGTATTCCTCCCTTATGGTGCTTTTCCAGACCTTTCTGAGCTCAATCTCCTTGGCACTTCATCTCTACTTTCCGTATTATCTCATTTCTTGCCAAAATAAGGGAATTTATTCATAAATTCATCAAATTCAACCTCAACTCTCTTATTCACACAATTTAACAGAAAAACATGATTCCAAGCAAGTTTATAAGCAGAAAATGGTGCATTTAGTATCAAAATTACATCACAGATAACGGTATTTTTAACCGTTATCAGTGTACTACAAGGGTAGGAGGAGGGTGTACTATAGGGATAGGAGGAGGCCCAACGGATGATGGACTGGGGGCAACAGTGTAGGCAGTGTAACAGGCACCCTAAGTAGGCAAACAATTGTTTGAACTCTAATTAGGCACAAAACAGAACTGCAACTCAGATTCACTTTACAAGTTCCAAAAATGGGTCAAATATGATGGTTTGAAATACTAAATTGCTTATAGGTGATTCTAACTTCATATCAATAGTTCTAACAACTTTAATACATCAATTTGAACTTGTTTAAACTTTCAAACATCACAAAATCATAGCAGAACGAAATTTGACTTGTAATGACTCAATTAGGTACTTTTTACTACACTTTTAAGGTTTTAAGTAGTGTGATTTTGAGTTTTAGGGAATTCTTTACTTATGAACACTTTTTTTCCTACCATCATTTCACTACGTTAGACTTGTTAGGATGTTAACATTACTTAAAATTACTCTACTTTAGGTGAATTGGCAATTTGTCACCCTTTAAGTGAACATTTTAGGTTGAAACTACTCAAACTTTGATTTTTAGGTACTTGTTTGCTTTTGAGTAGTTTCCTACTTTCACTTGACTAATTTAGACTTATTAGGATATTAACATTAGTTAAAATTAGTCTACTTTAGGTGAATTGCAAATTTCTCACTTTTTTAGTAGACTTTTTTAGGTTGTAACTACTCAAAATTTGAGTTTTAAGTACTTGTTTGTTTTTGAGTAGTTTCCTAGTGTCATTTCATTACTTAGGACTTGTTAGTATATTAACATTAGTTATTGTTTGTCTACTTTAGGTGAATTGCCACTTTCTCACCCTTTTAGTAGACTTTTTTAGGTTCTACATATTCAAACTTTGAGTTTGAGGTAATTCTTTACTTTTAACAAGTTTCCTAGCTTCATTCCACTAGTTTAGACTTGTTAGGATGTTAACATTACTTAATACCATATTTAGTGTATTAAAACTTCCTGACCATATTCACAGTTCAAGAAATCCAATTGTCACATTCATATGCATAATTTCAATAGTAGTTAGAAGCTTACTTGCAATCTTTTAGGTTCAATTAGTCCTTTTCTGATTTCAGTGATATTGTAAGCATTTTAGTGTTTTAAGAGTCATTTAATGTCATATTATAAATGATCCCATGGTATAAGTATCATTCCATGCATGACAAATAAGAAAACTACCTTTTAAGTGTTGTCATAAGTGTTGTCACACTCCATTTTAAACTACCTTTGCTGTCAAAATTGATGTGATAGTCATTTTGTGATTCTTGAGTTTCTAATTTAGTTTCACCAATCATTTAGCATTGCTACACATATACAAAGATGTTCACTTAATTTGCATTGCACAATACTAAGGTTATCTCATTCAACAAACACTAAATGAAACCTACACTCTCATTGACACATTCCATAATCTTCACTTACTACTGCCCTTCTTTTATTGCCTATACTCATCAAGACCAAAACAGCAGAGAATATGTGCTCCACTAGCACAACTTTGTTCTACAACCTTTAAAGAGCAAGTTTTCATTATTTAAGATTAGTTTTAGCATGGTTTTAGGTTCTCAATAATGAATTTTGAGTTTTTGTAGAGAGGAAACTTTTGAGTTGTTTCTTGAATTTCTTTTAATATTTATAACCCGCTTAGACAACTGCATTGCATTTTACTTTTCCGGTTAAATGAAATTCTAATTTAGTTTCACTTAGGATGCTTCTTACAGGTTCTTATAGGTAAAATTTTATAGTGCTTTTGTAAGTGTACTCATAACCATATTTTGTAGCACTCTTTCACAATTTAGAAATTGTTTATAAGGTGAATATAGTGGTTGTTTTAAGTGTACTTATAGGTTCTTGATAGCCAAATATTGTAGCTTTTTCTATATTTTGAGTAATGCTTATTTCTATCTTTGTTTTAGTATTCAAAATTTGTGTACATATTTTCTTGGTAATTCTAATTAGTAGTTTACTTAAGTTTACAAGTTTAGAATTTTTAGCCTATTCTAGTTGGTAGTTTTAGGTCTTAGGTAGTTATATTTCGAGTTTTAGGTATTTTTTTTTCAAATTTAAGTTGTTTCTTACCTCAAATTTACTATTTTAAACTTGTTAGGATTTCATATTTACATATTCTTAGGTTAGTTTACTACAATTTACAAATTTTACATCTTTACTTGAGATTTTAAGGTTTTTAGTAGTCAAATTGATAGCACCAGATATGTTAATATTTAATTATTTTCTACACTCTTCACATTGAGAAATGTGGTGTTTACATATTGTTTTGAAGTTCAGAAATTATGGTGAGACACAACCTATGTGTTTGAATCCGAATTGGTGTTTAAAAGGGAACTTTTGTTTGAGCCAAGGACAAAAGAGAAAACAAAAAAAAACAGTTGAAATAGAATGAAATGAGAGAATCAAAGGCTGCTAGAAATGCGAGTTGAATGTATTTAAAATGTTTCTATTTAAACAGTTGCAAAAATTGGGTGTATTAGTGATGGTACACTCACTAATAACCTCTCCCGTGTTGGGAAGATCTACAATGCAGGGAATACAGAAAAAAGGTTGTTAGGGTTCAACACTAAATCTACACTTTACTCATTTTTGGACCATACCATATCAAGAATATCATGTGTAGGCCCATCTCATACATGTGTGTTCCCTATAACAAAAAAAATTCTCTCTTATTTTGTTCCATACTTTTATAATTTGGCTATAATAACATTATTTGATAGAGAATTATATATATAGTTCCACATGATGATGTGCTTAAATATATCTATATAATTTCTACAATATATTGATATAGTAGCTTTAAAACAAGAATGAACACGGAACAGAGAGAATTGAATATACAAAAGAATGAGAAGCATTTGTATAAAGATACAAAGTTCATCAAAATAAGGTGTGATATATAAAAGAGCACATGAATCACTCACTTCTATAATAGCTTATGTAAGGTAATAATTGGCACAATTTTTCTTACACCTGACACTTTTTCTTATTAGTATCTAGGTTAAATATGTCTTTTGGTCTTCATATTTGTTGGTAAATCTCAAGTGGATCCTTGCCTTTTAAACTGTCAAAATTGGGTCCATGTATTTGTAAAATTGAGCTAATTTTGTCCCTTCCGTTAAGTTTTGATAAACAACGTTAAGAGATGTTGAGCTGTAATTTTTTTCAAATGGCGTGGCATTGTGTATTAAATTGAATGGATTATGTGTTAATTTCACATTAGAAATTCCCATTCACAAAAAAAAAACTCTCCCCCCCATTAACTTCGTCTTCTCCATTGAAACCACCCTAACCGTCGTTAGCCATGCTCGCCACCATCCTCGCCAAAACCACCACCATGCTACATAACCATCAACACCGTTAAGCCACAACCTTCCACTATCAACCTCGTCGAATCCACCATCTTCTTTTGACCCAACCAGAAAAAAGGATTACCTTTTTTCTTGCACCTCCTTCCATTGTGTATTAGATCATACCATATTAAGTTCAAGAATATAAATACTTTCACTAGGATGAAGAATTCGTAAAACCTAGAGTAATCCACATCCAAACAATAAGTGTGATTTGTTTGTTGGCTATATTTTGCACAGCTGAAACCTCTCTTCTACCTTCATTAAATGAAATCACAATGGGTGTGTTTAACCTCGCTTCATCTTCACCCAACGACCTGAAGAATAGCAGAAGCAAAATAAACTTCATTAGCGACTTTCAACGAGTCACACACAAACTGAACTCAATGAACTGAAAATTGGAGTTGGACTCAGTGAACTGCAACGAACGAGAACCTGCACGTTGACGCCTTTGTCCTTATCGAACTTGCTGTGACCACTGGAACTAGAATCCGCAGGTCGCAGATCTCACATTAGCTTGTCGCCTGAGCGCACCGTCTGAGGTGGCGATAACGACACCAACCCCTGTGTGACTCTTCCTAGAACCGGTTGGTCCATACATCATGATGGTACACTTGTTCCGAAGCTTAAATCTGTTGATCCTCGACTCCTCAAACTTTTTATAGAACACATCCAGGTCCTCTTCCTCAGACACATAAACCCTATCAAGGGTGAATCCCGGTACCCAAAATCAGCTCAAACCTGGATAAAACTCGTGTTGGAACTGGTTTGAAGAACATATAAAGGCTTATCCTTTCGATTTGGGTAGTCACGGATTCTGGAAACTACTTCAATTGGGTGTTTAGGAGGGGGTTCCTTGTTTGCAGCACAATTTGCGTTCGGAGAAGGGTGAATTTGCAATGCTGATTTGGGGCCATGGAAATTGAGACGATGCTTGGACTGTGGAGTCTTCATCTAGGTAGGGTAGTTTTGTTTGGAAGAAGAGGTTGGAGCCATTGTTGAAAATTTGACCGTGAGAAATAAAGATTGAACTGAGGAGAAAGAATTGAGAAAAAGAAGAAATTGGCGCCGGAGACAGAGAAGAAGCCGAAGACCTAACACCATAAAGAATTTACTTTCCCACGTGGAATTGTTGGTTCTAGAACACATAACCCAATAATTTAATACATAATACAACACCATTTTAAAAAAAATACAGCTCAACATCTCTTAACATTGTTTATCAGAACTTAATGGAAGGGACAAAATTGGCTCAATTTTACAAGTATATGGACCCAATTTTGACAGTTTAAAAAGCAAGGACCCACTTCATATTTACCAACAAATATGAGGACCAAAATACATATTTAACCTAGTATCTATAGAGAAAAAATAGTTAAAATTAGTTTTCAAAATTTATACAGAATTTAAAGTACAAAAGTTATTCTATTATTGAATTTTTATCATGTAGAGTTGTTCTCCATGATAATAATTTAACTTATTTATTTACTAAATGTATTCAGTATTTACAATCTAATATAACAACAAATTTAAGAGAAAGTTTTACTGCAACTATAAGTCTACAATGGAGATGCCAAGACTTAGAATTCAAACCACAATGAACTTACCTAATTTTAAAGGAAGCAATATCTCAGAAGAAACTATTTTGTACACGCTTATATGAACTTGAAATTACCTAGAAAATGGTATAGACTCCTTCCAAAAGTACATAGGAAAGTGAGTGGGTTTGAAAAATATTCACACTAGTATGGACTTGTACCCTTCTTTTTTCAACAACAACCACTAGATAAAGCATTCTTTCTCCTTCACTCTATGCTTGTGACTTCACTCAATCTCCACACACTTACCATGCTACCTATTTTGCATATTCACCTTTCATTCCCATAAATTTCAATAAAGGTTTCATCTTTTTTCCAACTCATCAAAATCTTCTCTAATTAGGAGATATTTTCAAAACTCACACTTCTTATGTTCGGAGCAGAGCAACTTCAAGTGTAGGTGGTCCTCATCGTGGCAACCCAGACTAGCCAGAAACATTTACAAAAACTATCACTTTCAATCCAATATAATCAGATCCAAAATACCTAAAACTGCACATGTTGAATCAAATAATAATACACTAATTCCATACAACAAGAACTCCTAATCTCTATTTCTCTATATTAGATTTATTAACTGAATAGAGCATCCAACACATATATCCTTTCCAAAACTCCACAATCCCTCTCATATCAACACAAAACATCAACAACTTAATTTCATTTCCACCAAACATAATATTATCTTCTTGAGTTTACTTTCCAACCCAATTTTTTTTAGTTAACACCCAAACAAGAATTGATCAAAACACTCCCACTTCTTTTCATTATTGTACGGTTGTTCAATCAATATTACTATACCCACTCGTTCCGGACTCACACAATAATTCTAGTTCAGAAATATTAAAACACCACATAGGGAAAAAAAAATTAATATTAACAAAGAGGGCAGCCACCAAAAGGTACATAATTTGAAGCAATAACTTACCTCTACGGGAGCGACAACCCTAGGTGTATTAGCACCTCCGCTAGCCTCTCTCGCGAAGTCCTTCTCCCGCACAAAAAGCCAAATCGTCACGCAGCCCCTAGATTAGCCTCCCTCGTGAAGTCGAAGCTCTACTCACGCCGTGACACCACCCACTAACCCGGCGACGCACCTCCTCACGCCGTCAAAGGACCATCGTGAACAAACCCTAAGAGAAGTACCATCCACAATGAAAGGCGTCATGCCAATGCCTCTGGCCTTCAACCAGACACACTTTTGGAGAATGGAGAGGAGCTTGAGAACGGTCAATGGCGATGGCGAAACCATAATGGACGAGTGAGAAACAATGGCAATGGTGCTTTCGAACTCTGAATGAGAGAGGTAGACATATTACGGTAGGAGGAAAGGGGAGAGGGCGGAGCAGTGAACAAGAGAAAGGGCAGAAGCTTAATTTTCGAAAAGGGATTTTGGGAGAATGGAGGAGGGAATTCCCAATTCTTGATTTCATTAAGTCCATGCCTATACCGATGGCTAAAAGCCTTCGGTGAGTTCATTGCCCATTACCGTTAACCATAAGCCATATGTAATAACCATCTTAATTGACCGTCGGTAAATCCTTCGGTATATCATCTTTACCGACGGCCAAAAGGTTGTCAGTATGAATCCTTCGGTAATAAACGCGTTTCTAGTTATCAATAAACTAAATATTCATTTACCATATATCAATATAATATATGATTAATTTGGTTAAATAATATATTAATATTATTATTATTTATCATAAAGATTACGAGCTTTTATTATTTTTTATTTTGTATCAAATTTTATTTTATAAGATTCAGAAACTCTACAAATATACACTGTATTTTCTTAGGAAGTATAATCACAATTCATACTCATTATTATGCTTACGTAAATTCTAAATCTCTCTTACTTATTTGAGTGTAAGAAAATCTTTTACAAGTTTATCTCTCTCATTTGAACAATGAGAAATTTGGTTCCAATCATGGTTATCAACTCACGAGTTAACTCATTAACGCGTTTGAATTTATGTTTTTACTAATAGCTATTAAGTTAAAATATAATATATAAGTTAAAGTATAATATATAATGTAACTAATTAAAGTCATTCTAAAAGAATAATAATATAAGAAAAATACTTTAAAATAAAATATAATAATCTAATAGTTATAAGAATAATATTTCATTCAAAAAAATATAAAAAGTTTGTTTCGGTTGAATTGGTTCGAGGATCGGTCGTCCTTCCTTATTCTGCTTTATGTTTCGATTGTAGTGTTCACGTGCAGAAGACATTCTGACACTCAAGTCATATGTGTTTCATAAAGATGTCTTTATTTTATTAGAATAGATCAAGGTTATTTTACTTGGATATCAATCGTATATTTATAGGGCTTGTGGCAGTCAAACACAATGAGTAACTATTAATACAATATATTTTTAGACAATCAAACCCAATAATCAATTATTAATTTCGTATATTTGTAAAGTGTAAGACAATCTGACCCATTAATACTTGCTAATATACCTGCTAAGTGCCCATAAATGACTGTCATTTATGGCCAGTTAGCAAGTATATTACCAGGTATTAATGGGTCAGATTGTGTTACGCTTTTCAAATATACGATATTAATAATTGATTATTAGGTTTGATTGCCTAAAAATATACTGCATTAATAGTTAATCAATGTGTTTGGCTGCCACAAGCCCTATAAATATACTATTGATGTCCAAGTAAAATAACCTTGATCTATTCTAATAAAATAAAGACATCTTTATGAAACATATCTAACTTGAGCGTCAAAGTGTCTTCTGCAGGTCAACACCATGATCGAAACATAAAGTAGAGCAATGAAGGACGACCGACCCTCAGACCAAGTCAACCAAAACAGAGTTATTTACAGAGTTATTTACATAATCAAATAATGATAAAGTATTATATTATTTATAAACAATTTTATTTTATTTTTTTTACAAGTTTATGAGTCGAGTTTACTAAGCTCTTACGTGTTTAAGTATACTTTCGAGTTTGACAACCTTGATCCCAACTATGAGGAACATTCAAGCCACCACTTAGATCTTAACACTTGTGCAAAGGTCTAAGCTCCGATAAAAACATTTGGTGCTCATGTGGAACCCAAATACAACTTTATCCTATCTCGACATTTAATACTATTGTTAGCATGTATAAAGATAATTCATTAACAATCATCTTACTCATGCAACCATTAGTATTTATGACTAAAATTTTACAATGTATTTACGAAAGCGCTATCTTGACATTCCCTCTGTTCTACATTAATATTTTACAATGATATAATAGTTTATTGAATATTTATGGGGAAACATTTTTTTCTCCTTTACTTTGATTACACTTGCTTGAAAAAATCTTATATTCATCTAGAGATATATATTTTTGAATCCTATTTTTGAATCTGTGTTCATCTATGTAGCAAGACATATTATCATATTTTTGAATCCTATGCTCTAAATTCATTACTTGAATATTCATTTAGAGATATATATGTTTAGGCATAATTATTTGTTATGGTACTAATTTGATTCTTAATGAATTTGCCTTAATCCATCAAATTACTCTGTTGATTCAATACTATATTTCTTCATCCACTCAACAATGTTATATTTTTCCATCCATAATTCAATTTCAAATGGATTGTAGCCACGATGTGGAATATGAAGTAATGATGTGACATTTTTTGTTCGGTCACCTACATTTTGGTAGATTGATCGAGTTAGTGAGTAAAGGCATGGTTCATGGACTTTCAAGCATTGAGTTCAATGCAAAGTTTTTGTGAAGAATGTGTACTCGAAAAACAATCGAGGACATCATTTTTTAGAAGCGCCTATAACCAACCAAGGGAGAAATTCGATTTGATACACACTGACATGTGTGGACCAATTATCCCGGGATCATCTAGTGGTAATGAAACGGTAATGTCTAGGAAAGAGTAGGATCTTTTTTTAATTTGAATCCTTAAGGGACACAAAAAAAATAAATCAGAGAAGAATGTAGAATAAGATAGAGATGAAGGCGTCACAATCTAGCAGATCGATAAGTCAAGTGTAGATTCACCACAAAGATGTTAATCTTTGATAAGAATTAGAGTTCTAATTCAAGAACCAAGAGAACCCTCTCTTAAAAATGCAAATGCATGTATTATGACTCAAAAGTGTCGACATTAGCTTTTGGTACCTCTATATATAGGCACACAACTTTAATAAAACCTAGAAAGCCTAAAATAAAGCCCAAAACACATTAAAATTGTGGATGCAAACTTTTTGCCTAGCAAGACCTACTCGTCTAGCAAATTTAACATTCTATAAAATTATACTAAAATTGCAAATTATTTAATTTCCTAAATTATTCTTCAATTGTGCTTATGATCTTCATGTTCTTTAAATTCTCTCCTTCACTAGACATTATAAGATTCAAGGAGACTTGTTTTGATATTAGACCTTATCACATATCCTTTGAATTGCAAATGTTCTTCCTCAAGTTCTTCTCATATATGTTTAAGGAGATAGTCCTATATCATACCTTCTTCTTGAAGAGAATTTGTTTTCAAATTCGTACTAGTTGAAGATCTTTTATCATTCTCCCTTGTTTGAGGTGAATTCGACCCGAATTCTAGAAGATTCTACGCACAAACACAGACATAAATCAAAGAGAAAAAAGTAAAATAATCCAAAATAGAAATTCTCCTAAAATGAGATTTGGATCATTGAAGAGGCTAATTTCTTACTATCAAATATTTGGAGGTTTGCCTCCAGGAGAAAATACCCATCTACAAATATCATCAAACAATTTTAAATTAAAGATGCAATTCTCAAAGAAGATCAAAAGAATATTTCCCAAGTAAACAATCAAATTATAAGTATGACTTTGATTATCCCTAAGTTTGTTAGAGATGGTCAATCAAGCTAACTCATGTGCATATATTTCTTAGCTTGTTTCCATACTAAGAGAATGACTTTGAATATCGGAATGAATTAACAAAAAAGCTAACAGATTATCAAACACAAGTTCTTTGAGTTCTAAACTTATGTCTTCCTTTTTTGTCATCTTTTCATCCTTCCATATTTGATGTCATGGTTCCTTGATAAAAAAAATCTTCCCTAGGCAACAAAACAAAAAAAGGCCAGTTTGTATTTTCTTTTAGTGACAAATTAGGATGCTCTCTTCCTTTTCTTCTTTCTCCTTTCTCACTCTTTTTTCTTTCTCTTTTTTTTTCTCTATTTTCTTTTTCCTTTCTCTCTTTTCTTTCTCTTCTTTTTCTTTATTTTCTGTCATCATTCCCAAACAATGTAAAATTATATGGTTTTGTTCATTGCACAGGAAGATGAAAAATGACTTGAGAACCATGCTTCAAGGGTAAGTGTTTCTCCAAAAATGACTTTGAATTTGATATGCACCTTCAACTTTTATAATAAATATAGTCATATTAATTATACTTTGTGTTTTCAATCTGTACAGAGTTATTGGTAAATCTCGTGGTCAACTGGTTCAAATTTTGTATCCAAAGGTTGTAAGTCATTTATAGTTTCTAATTCATTTTCTATGTTATTGAATGATTTAAATTCTTAACTATTTAGTTTGTGATTTTAGTGTAACCAACAACTAGATTCATGGGAATGTGGCTTCTATGTGATGTGTTGGATTAAGACCATCATTCGAGCTGTCATTACAGATGACTGGAATGAGGTAATGATGTATACCTTCAGTACATTACAAATCAAATTCATCTTCAACATATATGAAACCATAATGAATCTTTCTTGAATTTTGCAGCGCTTCAAGAGTACATCGCCTATTTCAGAGGACAAAATTAAATAGATAAGGCAGGAGTGGACCGCTTATCTTTTGCAAAGATGGAGTTAGGAATAGTTTTATTTCTTGTTGAACATTGCTTAGTTTTAGTTTAAGTTTTATGTTGATAGTTTCTGTAATGGATTCAACTCCACATTAAGTAGAATTTTGTTTATATGAAACATATATTTATATTATTGCAAAATTGTTCTGGGACAATTTTCTGCTTTTCAGGTGTGGTTTTATTGCAAAAATAAATTAATTTTAAAAAAAAAACGCCCAATAGACGTCGGTTAGTGCACTAGTGGCCATATCATTATTCTACCTTAGCTCTTAGATTAACCGATGTATATAACTTTATACACTTCGATTTTCACATAACCGAAGCCTATATAGCGAATTAAAAACCATATTTTTTACTAGTTAAATATATTTTGTAAAAAAGAACAAAAAAAAAAGAAAGTTTACCAAATGATTTTCTTAGCTTTGATACTTTATCAAAATCACTTGAAAAATAAGAACCTGACAAAGAACGTCAACAAACCCAAATATGTAAAAGTACCTCTAAAGAAAAATGTTCGGAAAGTAGAATTTTTCACATATTTGAACAAAATATCGAAGCCACATTCCAGGTTATAGAAATGCTCAACCTCCTGTGAGTCTTAGGTTCTCCAAATCCTTAATATACGTGACAACGAGAGTGTTCCCATTTAGATTCTCCAAGTATCATTCAGGATCAAGTTTTTTTTTTTTGTAAACGTAGCAGCAAAAATACAATCTACGTAGCCCAATTTAATAAACAAAACATTCAAAACATAGATACATAGTTATTATTGAAAAGTAAATTTTTGAAGTAATACATATTTCAAAAATAAATAAATTTATGAGTTGATTACTCAGACACTATCAGCAAAAACATTTCCCAAACCTACGACAATACAAGAAAATGGAAAAACGTTTCCACATATAGGAAAGTTAACAAAATCGGTCAAACTATAAGTGGTGTGCAATATTTTAAAAAGTGGGGCTTTATAAATATGAAAGCGGTTGAGAGTTCTACATTCATTAAAAAAAACTAATTTAAAGTATATAAATAATATAAATTTCAATTTACAAATCAATTTTACGAGAGTGACTTAGATTTAAAATTTACTTTTCAACAAAATGAATAATAGTTTTAAAAATATAATAACATTATCTATAATGATGCAAGAAAGATATATGGATGATGGTGATGAAAAATATATATATATTTTTAGTTTATACATATTTCAACAACAAAAGTAATTTTTTGAGTTTATTATCAAGTCAATATCAACCAAAAATAATTTTATTATTTCATGCATATTTCAAAAACAAAAGTAAATTTTCGAGTTCATTATTAAGACAATATCAACAAAAATAGTTTTATTATTCAAAAACAAAAGTACATTTTTGAGTTCATTAAGAGAATATCAAGCAAAAAATATGGCAAACATAATATAAACAATGGAAAGAGTTTCGTCCATATATGCAAAAGTTGAGAAAATAATCAGTCAAGGTAGCCATTTCCAGAAAAGGTTGGAAGATAAACATGGAAGGAAGTCATTTTCAATAAGACGAAACCACTTATTGTGGTGATGGAAGAAAGGTGGATAGTGGTGATGTAAATGCTTCTCAAAACAAACAAAAAAAACAACATATTTAGTAAAATATTTGACATAGTGCATGGTAGTGAATTTTCCTAAGGTTCTTAATGTACAATTCAAGAATTCTCCATGGATGAAAATCTCTTGTAAAATCAAACCTGTTATGAAAATCTCTTGAGAAAAATGAAACCTTTAGTCCCCTTGTATTGGAAAAGAAGGTAAGCACAGACAGCAAAAGTTACAATAATAAGTAGAACGATGTTGTTTCTATTTCAAATTCCGATTATATAAATGCAAAAAATTCATAATACAAAAAATCATAGTAGTTTTTTGAAAATGAAAAAATGCAGAACATTGCTTTCTGAAATCTCACATGCAAAGAGATAACTGAAAATTAAAAAAAAAAAAAACATAATAAAGGTAACGCTAAGAAAAACCTATGTGAATGAAGAAGTGAAACGGAGATGAAGTTAAAATTGTTTCTTGTAATATTTGTACACACATGTGAGAAGAAAAGCAAGCCTACCAAATGAAAGAGCACATGAACATAACATATGCAAAGTAGGAAAGATAATAAACCAAGAAATCGCATAAGCAAGATTTATCTTCTTCTTTCTATTATGATCCAAATTTTTTTATTAAAGTATTTTGTATGAGGAACGGTGGTTGATATGAAAAATAGATATTCCTTGAAGAAAATTGAGAGATTAAAAACTCCCTCGAAATCAAAGATACTCCACTAGTCAACATATGATTATTGGAAAAAGAAATTATTTAAAGAAAAAAGAGAAAGAATATAATAATGAATGTAAAAGAATATGAAAAATTATTAAATTTAAAAACACACACTATGATCTTTAATTTTATTTATGTCGGCTTAACCAGAACACACTGAGAGACAGTTTTTTTTTTTTTTTTTGTATGGGTTCTCCTCAAGTTTGAACATTCATCCATCTCCACCTTGCTACAGTTTCTCCACCTTATCTTGCATCACGCTTTTTTCATCATTTTGTCCCCTCTCATTGTTGCATTATGCATATATGTTTTATTTCTCTACTATATCATAATTTTAATATTAATTTGACTACATAGTTGTAACATTGATATTTTAATTATTTAAATATTATTTCTTTAGTATTATTTTTTAGTGTATTTTAGAAGTTTTACAATATAGAATGATCCACATAAATTATTAGGTAGGTATGATACTGATTGAACGCATAGAATGTTTATAATATATGCATTTATGTATTTTATTTCCTGCTATAATTAGTCCTTAGACTAATGTTTTTAAACTTTAGATATACATGAATTAAATTTTTTTAGTCTCCTATCCACAACTCAGGTTACCACTTACATATTTAATTGATGTTACGTGTTTATTTTAGTAATTTTGTATTTTATATTGATGCATATGTAAGAAACATTAGCTCTATTTGATATTTGATACAAAAAACTTAAATAATAATCCTTTCTACTAAATTTTGAATTGCCCATTTGAATGGTTTAAAAAAATAACTTATATATTTATATATGGGAGATTTATATATTTTAAAGAAACCATACAGTGACTGATTTATGTATTTAAAGTGGTGTAATTTTTATTTTAATTCCTTGAAATTGTGCAAAAAAATATATTTTTAAAAAAAATATGAAAATATATAAATCATGTTTAGAAGTCAATTTCATTAAGAAGAAGGTTTGCTTAGAAATTGTCTAAGGTTCCTGCATCCCATAAATTAAAAAAAAAATGTATCGTTTGGGAATTAAATTCACTAGGCACTGATTCAATTGGTGTTGAAGTGTTTCTGTTCATCTGTAAAGGTTGGGTAGATTTTGAGAGTGATCTTGATGTCACAGGCTAGTGGTGGCGTGTGGTGGTGGGGTTATTGGTGACTGGAGATATCGGCAAGTCATGTTGTCTTGTTTATGATTTTGAACTTTATGGATTATATAATTTGGAATTATATAATTTGGTGATGTTCTCAATTATATAATTTAAAATATTAAATATAAGTTGTATTTATATGGTCTAGGATTATTTAACTTTATCAACTATAATTTTAAGATGAATGACTAATCAAATATGAGTACGAATTTTCATATTGGATATCTGGTATTTGATATCTAACTAGTAGAGCTTACATGACAAATATCAAATATTTTATAAAAGGTAAGTTACTTACCGAATATGAGGATTTCACTTCAAAGGAGTAAGTTTAATATCTTACTACATTAAATGTTGATAGTCAAATACTAACTATTGTATTCCAACTAAAGATTGGATAGCTCCTTATTGAAGTTAGGTACCACCTAATGGTACCTATCGCTACATATTGAAGACATTAATACATTCTATAAATATTAAGACAAAATCATCTATAAGACTTATATGTTTAAATGATTCCATGTTTTGAAGTTTAATCAAATATATAACATTAAACAAAATAAGAATTGAAAATGCTATAACTAGAAGAAAAGGATAGGCAGAAACATAAAGACGCAAAATCCCTAATCATCTAGTAACATAGGAAAACCTTAGGAAAACACTTAGGGATATATAAAACGTAAAATAACTAAGTTAAAACATCCAGAGGCATCGCTAAATGACTCCCAAGTCAAAGTGTCTATGAGAGTTATGCTAAACGTGAAGTTATATTATACTCAATGATAATTAGTTGAACTCTCAAGAAGTGAAAAGATATTGAAACAATTTCTTTGGCTAAACCCTTTAAAAGCCTCAAATCCAAAAACATGTAGAAGACGAAACTTGCTAAATGCTCTTGCTCTGAAAAGGAAATATCCCAAATAATGTTTACAATATACTAAATGATACCCTGAGTTAAACTCCTCACTTCGTCCAATGATGAAGTTCTTATTCAACGCTTGGTATCTTAGAGAAAAGTTTAAATGATAAATGCTACCTAAATGGTAGGAAATGTTAAAAACACTTTGTTGTTTTGTACAAGCATTAAATATCATTAAATGCTCAATATTAAAAAACAACAAAAGTGATAAGAGATAAGACATATCTGCTGCATGCACAATCTACTATATTATATACAGATACCCAACTACACACATCCACCAACTCTATTCAAAATATATCAGAAGTGGACATTATAGACAAAGAAGACATTCATTGAATGTTCTCTCCATTAGAAGTCATGCCTGAAAGATAGTACAACCTACTTCTAGTAAACTAATAAAAAAATTTTTGTTTTGACAAGTTGACAAAGAAGACACAAGATTTAAGGCTAAGAGCTTAGTCTAATGGATATCTTTTGAAGAGCCTTTAAATAGAAGATTATTCAAAGAAAGAATCAAGCGAATAACTTACAACGTAAATATCATCCTACAAAAAGCATTTAGAAGAAAAACACAGAGAAACTAAGGTTCAAAGAGAATATCTAAGAAGAGAAAAAGCAAAGTCAAGCAACACTCTCAAGCTTCATTGTAATATTTGTTTACTATTTGTAAGAAGAGAAAAAAGAGAAAAGAGAGAAACACTTATCGAGTCTATAGATTGCATTGTATTGAACAAATATCCTTTTTGTGAGAGTAATCGTCTAAACGACTTGTAAGCAATCAGTTGATTGCAATTCTAAAAAGAATTAAAATACTTGTTGTACAACTCAAGAAAGTTAAGGAAATCTAGGCAGAGTATCAGAGGATACTAGAATTGTCTAGAGGAAAGCAAGAGTGGGTGAAACTAAACTAGTTTAGGGTAACAGAAGTTATCCGCTGACTAGGGATACCAGGAGTGGTGAAGAATATTGCACAACTAGGAGTAAGGGAAACTCAACTAGGCAACGTATTGGGGGATATCAAGAGTGCCTAAGGATATCAGGAGTGGTGAGAATACTCAATTGTAGTCTTGTTGAAGATTATAATGGAAACCTCTAAGGATAGACAAGACTGGACGTAGCTAAGTTGGAGTGAACCAATATAAAAATATCTGTGCATTTATTGTTTACTCCTAGCTCAACGCTTCTCTTATAAAAATTGTAGTTTCATTTTAGTTTTGAATATAAGAACTTTTCATATTAAACAATTGTTCATTAAAGGAAAATCTTCACAAACACTACAGTGAATATTCGTTATAGCACTTGAAAAGAAGTTATTGTTTAAAACAAATTAGAATGTCGAATGGTTAATAACTACTTGAAAAATCATGTAGTCGACGAAAGTTCTTTATTAAGAAGGTTGCGATAACATTTTTTCATTAACACTATTCAACCCTCCTTCTAGTGTTTTTCAAATACTTCAGTAAGTTAGCCAAAATTGGTTACAAATCGTCACAATCAAAATGATCATCTGGTCAATAGGTCAATAGGTCCATGATTACAACCCATCCAATTAGGGTTCATAGTTGGTAAAGTACTATAAATATTATTTCAATTGAATTTCGACTTTATTTTTCATATCAATCATACTTTAACTAGAATATCTTACTAGAACTTTTACCTGACTGTCGAAAAATCTTCTACCAACATCTTATTCACTCTTTTTGTAGAAAACAAATACCTAGAAGAGAAAAAAAATTCGAAAGATAAGTATGAGATATTAAAAATTCGTGAAATGAAAAGAAATCTTTACATAATCCTTTCATCTTTGTAAATACATAAGTTCTTTTTCATATTTTATAAAAATATAATTTAAAAAGTATCTTTTAATATTCAGCTCTATAAGTATATAACTTTTTATGTTTTATAAAAATATAATTTAAAATGTATCTTTTAATAAGATAATACGTTTTGAATTGTATAGTTTAAAATATAATGTTTTAATAAAGTGATGATTTTGGATTATATAATACGAAATATATTTTAAGATTTAGACTTGCATTATGCAATGTAGGATATATTACCTGGAAAATATATTTTGAATTTTGTCAATCTTAAATATGCATATATACCCGCTATAATAAAAACAGTTACGAAAATCAACTTCTTCAATTGACGTGATAGGACAATGGGTGTCAAAGTGGTTCTTGGCAGTGGCAAAGAAATCCACCTGTTGTTCTGAAAAGAAAAAATTAAGGAACAAAAGAGAAAGGGAAGTATAACTAGGGTAAGAAGAAGATGAAGTGAAAAAAATAAGAGTAAACGGTAATTTCATAACTCCATGGAGGTGCAGATTGAAATCATGATTGTGGACGAAGAAATGGCCCAGGTCTAATGATTTAGGCCCAATCAATGTTAGACTAAAGAGAGTTACTCCCTCCATCACCGCACACTACTCCCTACACCTCCCAATTCCTAATTTGCCCTTTAATATATGCGTTCACGGATGCCAACGTTCATGTGCGAATATCAACGTCAGGACAAACGGATGTCGACGTCAGGACAAATGGGTGTCGACGTTCGTTTAATGGAGGATGCACCGGGAAAATCAAAGTCCATGAAGATACACCACCAAGTGGTTATGGGAAACACCACCAATTCAATCCATCCATGAAATCCTCCATCAGAGCTTCATATGCATCCTCCGCAACCAAAATCAAAATGAAAACTTTGTAAAAAAATTGTGCATACCTTGCCAGTCTCAGCTTCATCAGTAACCTTTAGCAATCAACACTAACCTCCGACAACCACTGATCAGGGAAAGGGTCTCCTCCTCAAATTCATGAAATCCTCCTCAGTCTCTTCTTCATCAGCATCAGAAAAAACTTCAGTGGTCGCTCCTCTTTCTCCAGCGACCCTCTTAATTTTGGAGACTTTTTGGCGCCGGGGACACTCTTCAACGGCGAAAATGACGTCCCGACCTTGGCCTTCCTCTCGTCAATACTGACCATCACAGGAGCGATTGGGTTTTGGATTTTCTCTGGTTTCTTCTTGCAGGTCTCGCGAGTCACAACAACGACATTGGGTTTTTAGGGTTCTGTTTTGGGTTTGATTTGGGGTTCTTGGGCTAGTTTTTCTGAGTGCAAGGTTGAAGATGATGACGCAAGGGAGGAAATGATGGAGAAGAAGACGCTCACACAACAGAGCGATTTAGGTTAGTGAAGGATTTGCAATGGAGGTTTATGGTGAAGAATATGATCTTGTCGCTGTAGATGGTGCGAGACGCAAAGTGGTTCTCATGGTGGGAGTAGCTCATGGAGAGGAGCTGGTGCATTAATGGCGGAGGCAGCTCGCTGAGAACTGGTGGTGAGAATGACGACGATTTGCAGTCCTGATGGTGGTGACCATGGAGGCTCACGACTGATGGCGAGGTTGATGGTGGTGGAGATAGGGTTTAGCGGCGGCAAGGTTGGTCGCAGCGGAGGCAAGGTTGGTTTGGTCGCAGCGGAGGCAAGGTTGGTGGTGATGGAATTAGGGTTTCTGTACAGACGAAAAAGCTGACGTGGTAGGTGAGGGGGTGTAAGGAGATTTAGGATTTTAAAAAAGATAAATAAAATTAAATTAATGTAGGATATTTTTGAAATAATAAAAATATTGTGGAGGTGTAGGGAGTGGTTGGGGTGGTGGAGAGAGCAACTCTCTAGAATAAATACTATAACGGCGTTTCACCCTGCTCCAAGGCTAAGCCCGCATCTTCAATTTTTCTTAAAATGTTTATTATGTCCAGTGCGAATATATTCAACGAATTTTAAAATTTGATTGGATTTTTATTGAATTTTAAAATTTTATTAAATTTTAAAATTTGATTGGGTCTTTATCGAAATTTGATAAAGACTTATTAGATTTTAAAATTGGATATAATTTTAATTGAATTTCGACATTTGTTGGATGTTTTTCATTCGAATTTCAGAATATGTTTGGTCTTTTATTGGATTTTAAAATTCGACGAAAACTCACTGTAATTTCAATTTTTTTTTAATATTTATTCAATTTTGAAATTTGATTTGATTTTTATTAAATTTCAAAATTTGGTGAAAACTTGAGAATTTCACAACATGTTTTCATGCACATGTAGCTAACCTTACAAGATTTACCACCAGCACCACTTCTCTCTAGCAGAACCTCTCTACGAGCAACACAATTCACATGAGAGGTGTAGAATATATAAAAGGAAGGAGAGCATTGAATAATGTCGTAATTGTTTACCCATTTTAGTAAATGAGAGTATTTTTCAATAATTTAAAGGTGCATATTGAAATCTTAGATGTACATGATGAAACACTGATACGATAGTATCATTGAAAACCCCCTAAATGAATACTAACAATATGATTCTTAAATTGTTAGAGTGTTACTCTCTCCACCATCACACACCGCTCCCTAAGCCTCTCCAATTTTTTTTTTTAATTTCAAAAATATTCTTATTTACTTTTACCCTTTACTTTTTTTTTTAACTTTTTTTTAAAACCCTAATTTTTGGTCTCTTATTCACTCAACTGCACACCACACCCCCACCCCCACACTCTTACTTTCTCTCTTCCTCTCTTACTCTTTCCCTAATTTTCCATCTTCCTCTTTCCCCAATTAACCATTTTCGTCAAGGTTCTCTTCTCCTTTTCTTGGTTCGTGTTGTTGCTTGATTCATGGTGGGTTCATAGTGTTGTGGAGTTTGGTGTTTCCTTTATTGTTTTCTATGATCCAAGTTAGTGATTCTATATGCGTCTATGTTTTGTGTTAAACGAAGAAGAGAAACGCCAAAGGTTGCAACGGATATGGGACATTCGTTGAGCCTTCAACGGATCTCGATATCTGTGGACGAATCTCGAGATCCGTTGAAGGCTCAACAGATGTTCCATATTCGTTGAAGTCTTTCAATGTTTTGGGTGTTTTCCTCCATTGAAGGTCCAACAGGTCTCCTAAATCCGTTAAGGCCTTAGAGTTTTGTTTTCTTGTTTTTTTAGGTTATTAATTTAATTTTATTTAGGTTGTTAATTTTTTTATATTTATTTTAATTTAATATGTTTTGTAGTATTATTTATTTATAAATGAAAGCATGGAAAGCATGGAAAGCTGAACAAATTCTTTTATTTATTTATTTTTACTTTTTAGTTTATTAATTTATTGATTTGTAAATTAATTTTTAGATACTTTTAAAGTTAAGTAATTATATTTTAATTATAATTATATTTTAAGTAAATTATGTATTTATAATTAAATTAATTTTGTTTTATTTAATGAATTAATTATTACTAATTTAATTAAAGTTAATTGATTTTGTTTTGAATTGTTTTATTTTTAAAGAACAACAGTTACATGGAAAAGGAAAAGAAGAGGAATTTGGTTTTCGTGGAAGTGGTTGATAACGGTAATTCTTACCATTATCTGAGGTTCATTTTAGAGACAAAATCAGCTCCCCTTTAGCTTATTACTTGCTTAAATCCTCTCTTTTAACTTGTTTTAATGTTATTTATATTTTGGGCTACATTGATATTCATCATTAGTCCCCTTATTTTGTAGCTAATATTGTGCTTGGAAGAACCTCCACCAATGTAGAGAACTGAACCAACCACAAAAGCAACAAAACAACAAAAAGAGAGAGTTTTGAAATGTTGCCGCTGAGCTACCGCTAGGCTACTGCTAAGTTGCCACTGGGCTACCGCCGGGCTACCACTGAGCGGTGAAAATCTAGAAATTTCCAGAATTTTGCGCCTGGGCACCCCTTCATGGGCGTTGAGCGTCATTTGCTTCGCAAACTCGCTTGGGCGCCCTAGCCTGGGTGCTGAGCGCCATCCAGTTCTGCAGAGCTCGCGCCGAGCGCTCCTCTAGGGGCGTTGAGCGTCACTTTTGCTGATGTGGAAAACATTAGCTTATTTAACCCTAAAACGGGAAGGAGTTTGAGTCTTTGGTGGTTTGGAGGCGCGATTTCACTTAGAGGAGAAGTTGGAGGGCTGCTAGGGTTCGTGGGAACACTCCATTCTTCCTCTTTGGGTTCTTCTTCTTCTTCCATGGCAATTTTGTAAGCTCTAGGGCTCTCCATGGAAATGGAGAGACAAACCTATCTTGTGGGGGATAGATGTAACCTTTGAAGTCTTGTGTATTTGATGAATGATTTGAATATATTTATGTCTTTTCTATCAATTGCTAGTATTCTTGTTATTCTTAAAGCTTGCATGTAATAGAGATGTTCATGGCTTGATCTTTGATTCATGGGTATGGGAATGTATCTTGTGTAATTTAGAACATAAACAAGAGTGCTAGTGGTTCATTGATTCTAGGAATGGAAGATGATTCACTTCTTGTCTTAGATTCTAGTTCTTAATGCGGGTTTTGCTTGTTAGATTTTCCAAGAAATTGGAGTTTGATAGGGAAAAGCTATGCTCTTTCACCTAAGAAATTAAGGCTAGAGTAATTTTACTAGTACAAAAACAACGTATAACGTCACGCGTTTAACGTCCAACCAATGAATAACCAACGTTAAAAATGATCGGTGACATTTTTGTAAATAAATGCAATTATTAAACATCGTTTAAAATTGTAATTGGACGTAAAATGATATAAAACGTCGAATGCCCCAGCGTTAGACGTCAAAAGGTTAGTGAATTCAATAAAAATTTGACCAGAAGATTGAAAAATCATTCACTTTATCTTAGCGTGCGAGACCCTCTTCTCTTTTCAAAATTTTCTCGAACGAAGTTTCACAACCATCACATGTAATCTTTCTTTCATTTGACCTATTATTTTCGTGCTTTTGTCCTTCATAGGCGCATTCTGCTTTCTCTATCATCAGTGAGGACACTTTATTCCAACGAACCCACCTTTTGAAGGTTAGTTTTCGTTTTCATTTTGAAGAACTTATTTGTTGAACTTATTTGTTATTGTTTGGTTGAACTTGTTTGTTGTTGTTGTTGTTTGATTGAACTTGTTTGTTGTTAGTTATTGTTGTTTGTTCTTGATACTACGTTCATAGTTCTTGCTTTACAAAAAACCACAAACTAAAATTTTCTGTTTTTTCTGCTTTTTAGGTCTCGTAGAGTTGTAAAAAAGTATCACAATTAATTAAAAAAAACAAAAAAAGGTGATTAACATCATATATTAACAAAATTGGACGTTAAATTAACTATGTATATTGACAAAATTCGACGTTAACTTAACGTCGAATTTTTTAAATTCGACGCCAATTTAACGTCTCCTAATATGACGTCGTTTGCGAATTCACCGTTAAAAACCCAAAATATTCGACGTTGTATGCGATTTTTGTACTAGTGTTTTTGTGGATTGACTTTAGTAATTTGATGGAGAGGAGATGAAATTGTGTATGCACAAGAGTGAATAGGTGAAAACTAACCTTAACAATGTCATTTCAAACCATTTCTAGTCTAGTCCATGTTGAAGTGTCTTCAAACACCAAAGTTCAAACTCGTATAGTTGAAATTTATTTTCTTTGCACTTGTTTTTCAGTTTGATATGTTGTTCTTGAGTCTATGAGTTGTTAATAGTTCAATTAACTAGTATTATGCGAGTCTCTTGGGAAAAGATACTTGATCTTACTATTTTATATTACTTGAACGATTTGGTACACTTGCCAATGAGTTTTAATAGTGGTGGAGTGTGGGGGTGCGTTCACATATTGGTGGAAATCATTAATGAAGTTGTTGAAAGTTGGAGAAAGTTAAAATTTTTAACCACCACATTAAATATGGAAGGGCAAAAGAGGAATGGAGAGGTACAGAAAGCACTCACTACTAAAAATATAGTTTTTTAACGCGTTTAATACGCTTCGGTTTTCACAAAACCGAAGCATATTGAAACGCGGCGGCAATTTTGTAATTAAGGCGAAATTATACGCCTCGGTTCAGTAGGAATCAGAGTCTATACATTCTACTGCCTCGGTTATTTTACGAACCAGTATCATTAGACATTTATGTTTTCGGTCTGCCTTTTAACCGAGGCATATAGGTTAATTTGGAATTGTTTTTAGCTCTTTAAGCACCGGTTAGCAGATGAACCGAGTTAGTAACTCTTTCAAATTACTTACCTCAGAAAAAATTTACACATTTTTCTTCTTCCCCTAGAGTGATCTTCTTCCCCTACAACCTCCACCACCACTAGGCGAAACCCTAGCCACCTTGTCGTCAGCTACCTTGCCGTCAACCACCTTGCCGTCAGCCACCTTGTCGTCAACCACCTTGCCGTCAGCCACCTTGTCGTCAACCACCTTGCCATCAGCTACCTTGCCGTCAACCACCTTGCCGCCAGCCACCTAGAATCGCGTCCTCACCAGAATCGCATCGGCACTATCTTCCATGGCCGTCTTCACGAAGCTCCGGCGTTAGCCTTGCAACCTCCATCTACATCGCAACTCGATCAAAGAAATCTGCAAAACGATGCAAGCAGAACACACCACCATTCATCTTCATCACCTACAGTGGTGAAAAAAAGGTATATGCACTAGTGAATCACCACACAGTCATCAGTGCAGTCAAGGGAAATGACACCGGTTATTTTCGTTTATAGGCACCGGTTTTGCAACCGAGGCATATACAGGCAAGATAAAAAGGGATAAGCTTTTTGCATCGGTTCTAAACCTAGTCAAAAAGAGATAGGATTTTGCCTCGGTTCACCGGTAACCGAAGCAGTACAAATTTTTTTTATATTTTTTTTTGGAAGAACGTTTCACCTCGGTTCCTATTGAACCGAGGCAGTTTCTCCCAAGCAGAAATTCGAACAATCAAGAATTAAGCTATTATAGGAGAGCTTAAAAATCTCAAGACTCTTTCAGTCTACACGGCACATCTCTCAGGTCATATCCCACCAGAGATTCAAAATTGCTCAGCCTTGGAGGATTTGTTTCTGTATGAAAACCAGCTTTCTGGAAACATTGCTTATGAATTTGACTCCATGCAAAACCTGAGGAGGGTGTTGCTTTGGCAGAACAATTTAACTGGGACCATTCCCTAAAGTCTTGAGCTTCCTTGAGTTATCAAATAATAAACTCAGTGGAGATATTCCCTCTTAGATAGGAAACTGTGCTCATCTAGAATTTCTTAACTTGCACAACAATGTGCTGGAAGGAACCATTCCTTCATCTTTGAAATTCCTAGTTGGTCTCAATGTCTTAGATATTTCGGCAAACAGAATAACGGGAAGCATTCCGGAGAATTTGGTCATTTGCAAGGATGAGATATCCTCTTGAACTTGAGGTGGAATTCTCTTAGTGACCCCATTCCACAGACCTTCTCAAATCTCTCAAAACTATCCATCTTAGACCTCTCTCACAACAAGCTCACAGGTACATTCACAGTATTGGTTAGTCTTGATAATCTTGTGTCTCTAAATGTCTCCTATAATAGCATTTTTGGTTCTCTTCCTAATCCAAAGAATGCAAATCAATAGATGTGAAACATTGGAATGAAGGCCAAGAAAATATCATCTTGCATCCACTAACTTCAGCACACCAGAAAATCAATCTCACTATGGAAAGGAGATTTGCATGAGTTAAAACCACTGCACTAGTGACTGCAGTAGTGCCTATATTATTTTTGACCATCCTGTTCTTCATCTAAAACAAACTTACTTTCATCTCTCTTTCTTCTTAAATCTATTCTTCCAAATCCATCACTAAAAACAAACACACTCTAACCTTATCATCCACTTGCATTAAAACATTTATCACTACACTTCTAGAATTCATACTTTGTATTTTATTCAAAATTATATTAATATATTTCATCTCTTATGTTAATATATGTAACATCCTAAAAATACAGTGTAAAACCATATAATAGAATGATCACATATAATAATATTACAGTTCAATTCTTACAAAAGATAGGACGTACGGTTATGGCCGAACGACCTTACAAAAATAGCAAGGAGTTAAAACTACACAAATGGCTACAAATATAGGACAAACGACTTATAACCCTTCCTATGTAGAACGATCAAATCAAAAGATAAAGTAAACGCATGAGTGAACGCCCTTACAAAAGAGTAGGCCAACAACTGACCGAGCGTCCTAAGGTTCGACCTTCACATCCGTCTCTTCCAATGCTTCTTCCAGCAACTCTTCTCCTTCTGCTCCCACCCACAGGGTGATCATCGCAATGACAAGGACGAACGAACAGGAATACATGACAAGACAGGAAATAGGGTAAGCTTATGTAATTTAATTCATGTATCAACATATATTTCACACAATCAATTAAACTAGATAACTCATTAACTCTTTCATGCAAAGCCTAATACTAGACTCTGACGGTCCGGACTGTTGAATTCTGTGTAGCTACGATGTTCGTGCACCCTGGTGATGTAGTAACTAGGATACCCTCAACAGCTGCCACCGGAGGTTAGTCCTATCTGTCCAAAATAACCATAAGGACTAGGACCTCCTGCCATTCCCACACATGACTTACCCTTCTCTACGTGAGAAATGAGTAATCACGGAGTATCAGGATGAACCGCCAGCTTATCTTTATCTACATTCATATTTTACCAATTCCAATATCCATTCATGAGATATTCCTCCCCGGAATACTCTTTCATAACCAAAGTCATTTCATCCATATCATATTCCATTATCTTTCATTATTAAAACCTCAACTTAACCAATTTGAATAAAGATCCCGTAGGATACCAAATACCGAACGTTAGTTTTTAACCCAAAACAAGACTGAAAACTTGGAGTGAGACTGAGATGTCTCCAACTCAAAACAGATCAAATCGTGAGAGTTACTCACTTATTGTGAAATGGACCGAATATAATAATAGTTCTCAGAGTCTAATAGAATCGAACGTTATTTACCAAGTGAGCCAATTTAATGAACTGACTCTTGATAGTCTAAACCGAACACCGTAAAGCCTAGACCGAGTACTAACACTCTAGGCCGAACACCATTAGAAACTGATACTGTAGGACATCAAATAATAATAACGGAAGTAATTATATGAAGAAACCGAACGATGTAAATACTTATCTTTATTAATGAGTTTAACATCAAGGAGAACGAGTGCTAGTCGAAGACCGAGCACTGTAGAGACCGAATGCTATTGAGTTTGGCCGAATGCTATTGAGTTTGGCCGAATGCTCTTATTTTAAAAATCATATTACTAAATCAAGGTCTAGCGCTTGGTTTAAGACCGAGCACCACTTAGTACGAGTACTTGGTGTAAGACCGAGCACTACTTAGTACGAGCGCTTGGAGTAAGACCTATCACTACTAAACTTATAGAATAAAGGCTTAATACATATAAGATATCATTTAACTAGTGTTCAAGATCGAACGAAATAGACAAATGAATATAGATATATTGAAGTTTATAACCAAATACCAAGGAAGGACTACCCTTGGCCGAACGCACATGTACGAATATTACAAAACGAAGACGCTCGTCCTCAACTAGAATTCTCTCTAAATGAAAGAATACAGTTCCAACCGAGTCCACAAGAAAACCGAACGTTATATCGAACGAGCGCTGGTCTAATACCAAACACTTATGAAGAACAAATGCTTGTATAATTGAATGGTTAATACTAACTCTCGACAACATGGTCTAATATCAAACAGTTATTAAGAACGAACGCTACTGAGAACGAACACTTGTATAATTGAATGGTCAATACTGACTCTCGACAACATGGTCTAATACCAAACACTTATTAAGAACGAACGCTATTGAGAACGAACACTTGTATAATTGAATGGTCAATACTGACTCTCGACAACATCCCTACCCATTTCATGGCTTTCATTAATCATCAATACTTTTAAACAACATACTATATTTCATCATCAACAAAATCATCAAACACAATATCATTCCAGTTTCTCATCTCTTAGATTCATATACTCATACAGCCAACAATGCAGTAACAACCATATTTCATATTCATTCAACAATCAACGATCAAGCATCCATTCAAAGCAACAAAATAAATCAAATTATATAAGTTTCCCTTACCTCTAAGCGTAACCGAACGTTCACAAATGCAGAATATGGTTTGCCTCTACTAGAGACCTTAGCGTTCTATAGTCACGCCTTAAGAAACTAAATCAAACACATGACCAGAAATACTCAGAGAATGAGAGGATCAACTCATGCAACCAAAAATTTGGGTTTGCATGCGATAGAAAACACACGGCTGAGGGAGAGATGAACTTACCAGCTCGGAATAAAAAACTGATCGGTTCAAACAAACGCCCTCGACACTAGGAGTACTCAGGTGTGGTTTGTTTGATGATCGGAGGAAGAAAAGAGTAAGATTTTGTAGAGGGAGGATGAAGAAATCTTAGAGAGAAGGAGGAGAAAATGAAAGTTCAGAGCTTTGGGGAAGAAGGGTGCATGCAGAAGTGGCGTGAACTTTTGAAAACCCAGAATTTTACTCCTACCGTCATTAGCGAACGACCAACCTCCTGCTACCACCTTCCACTCTCTAATTTCCATCTCTCTTCCTTGATATTTGGCTTCCACTCAAATGGAGTTTTTTAGTGGTTTTAAATGGGTTCTAACAATATCTAATACAATTAATTTGGTCACACTCAATAATTGACTATCATTAATGATTTTGATGGTATAAGATAATATTTGCATAAGTCTCTACCAAAATTATCAGTTATGTGATACACATTTTTAAAAAAATATATTATTGAAAATTTATTAAATAGAATTACAGATAAGTGAATCACAATAGATAAACATAATAGTTTCGTCTTTTCTAGTTAGAATTTTCTTCAAACCTTTTTACAAATTTTCTTGTAAAAATTCATACTTTAGATTTGATAAAACATCTTTAATCATAACAGCAACATTTACCCACCATAGAATTTAACTTGTACTCTCGAGTTTGTTCTTGTATCTTATGTGTATCGATCTATCAACAGATAAGTTATCATTATCCAAACCTTCATAAAAGCTTAGTATCCGAGATAGAGTATTAAGCTCTCAAGAGTCTAATGTTCCTATTTGTCAAAAAATTTCAAAGTTCTTACGAGAGAAAGATTCTAATAAGTTGTTTGTTGTATTCCCTTGGCATTGAGGCTCGACCTCTGATTGAGGATACCTTAACCATTATACGCAAGGTGATTGCAGCAAATTCTGTTAACCTAATGTGTAACTGCTATGCTTCTCATATGCTTGGGACTGTTCTCTCTCTTTGTAGAGGAATACCATTAGACAAGTCGGGATCTAGATTTATCAAAATTTTGGCCTGGATTTCCAAATCTACTGAAATTACTTGCGTCAGATGTGTTGAAGCATGCTAAGAAATGTATTAAGACACTACAAGTTGACCAATTCCGTAGTTTGGTTTTTCAGACAATGTTGAGGGTCTTGGCATTTGATGATGAAGAGTTATTACATGTGATTTATTTCCTTCTTGGCTGCAAGGATAAGAATAATGCATAGGACAATTTTATAGACATTAAAGTAGTAGCAAATCTCAAGAAAAGAATCTAAATTCAGCCATCTAATGGAGGTCGTTTTGGAAGTATCTCCTGAGGCCTTGTTCAATGAATTATTCACTAAAGTATTCAGGAATTCCTTGTTTAAGTGTTGCTGTAATCTCTCTTTAGCATAATTTATGCAGAACTGCTCAAAACTATTTCTAATGAAAGATTTAGAGCCATAGATATCTAGAATACTGATTGATCTTCCGGTACGTCTTTTGCCAACATCAGGTGATTTATTTATCTGTTCAACCAACCAATCAAACGGGCATGGATATATTGACTTTGCTAAAGCATCTCTTGCATCAATTGCCTATGATAGAGTCAACTTGAGATCTTCGATGTATGGCTACACGGAGCAGACCCTCATCTTTTACAGCTTGAACATGATTTTCATTATGAATTACAGTGAAAGATATGTTTCTCAATCATAATACTGCAGCAAGCATTGCAAATACTTTTTCTTGATCTTTTTACCAACGACGCATAATCAGAAGATCCTTTCTACTATGGATGATATCTGTTTGAAATTAACGACTGGGGTATAATACGTTCCTAAAGTGGCTTTTTTTCACGCTTAGTAGTATATAGTTTTCTACCAGAAGACTATAGATATCAAAACCGTTTTTCTTGACTAGCTTGTGTATTTCATTGGTGAGTTGAGGGAGGAGTGCCTGCCACTGTTCAATGGATCCCTTGGATGGCGTCGAGGATCGGGCCACCGCTGGCTAGAGGAACGAGGAGTTGTTCAATTGATGCTTCCTAGCTTGTGTATATTTTTACATTAATTTGATACTATATTGTTTTACTTTTTACTCTCTTTTTTGCTTGAAAAAATACAAAACTTCACTATTTTATGACCATTTTACCATGGTATTGTGTCAAATGAATGAAAAGTGTCATCTTACCGGTGACAATAGTTTTGGTAAAGCAGAGTATGCAACGATACAACAATATTTGGCTCTTGATCAGTGATGATAAGGACAAAGAAGCATTGCCAAACATGAAACTTGAGAGAAAATATCATGACAAAGAAATGAAATAGTATCGTGACATACTTTTACATTCATTTGACATACAGTATAAGGCTTAAATGGTTATAAAGAAATAAAGTTTTTATATTTTTTAAGAAAGAAAAAAGTAAAAAGTAAAAAAAAAAATGTCAAATGAATGTAAAAAATATATGTGTATCAAAATATCATTTTTCTTATGAGAACTTGTGAACATTTACTTGTGAATATTGGCACTCATGAATGTTGTCTTAGGTTTGTGAGCTAATCACTACTTTATGAATAATCCTATTTGTGTATTTTGTTTCAACAATATTATAATTTAAAAGATTTATATTTAACTAATAATATCTAATTATTACAAAGCATAATATTATAATAATTATTAATATTCAAAACATAACACACTAAAATCTTTATTTTTCTCTCCTAAAACATCAAAATATAATTATTCATAAAATTTGTTGAACCGTTCTCCATTTAAATTTATCCTAACAAAATTTCTCCGTAAACTTAAATATTATTTGGATTCTTCACTCTCAAACTTTTTTATAATTATTGAACAACACATTAGATAATAACTTTGTAAATAAATTTGCAATTTGATCTCAACTTTCCACGTGCACAATCTATACATTGCTTTCCTTCATTAGTTCTAAAATGAAATGAAATTTCATTTCAAAGAGTTTGCTCCTCTTATGATTAACCGAGCTCTTTGTTAACTCAATAGTTGACTTGTTATCTACTCGAACTATAGTATCAGTTTCTTAGCTTTTGCTCTAGTTTACTTAGGAGATTTCTAAGCCATTCTGCTTCACATGTAGACAATGCTATTATAGGTTGCTTCTTTGATAGCCAAGGGAACACCATATTGCCCATGAAAAATACATATTCGGATGTACTTTTATAGTCATATACATCTCCACACCAATCACAATCTGAGTACCCTACAAATCGGTAGTTGTCTAACCTAGTTGAGCATAGGCCGGGTGATATTCTTCCCCGAACATACCATAATATCCTTTTCAGCCCTTTCCAATATATGTAGCTTGACTCCTCCTTATACTGACTTACTATTGCAATGCTCAGTAGAAAATTTGACCTTATACTTGTCAAATAATGAAGAGCTCCAACCAAACTTTGATACTTGTTATCATCTACTCCATCTCCACTAATATGTGAGTAAATGTAATTGCATTCATGTCTTAGTTTAGGTCATTTGCATGCATAATTGCATTCATTGAAGGATTTAGTCATGGATTATCTTTGTTTCGGATCATACATTGGCATTTTGTGTTTTTATTGTAGATTGATGATTCTAAGTGCCAAAATCACAATTTGGAAAGAATTGATGTACAAGATACCAAGATGAAACCAGAGAGTTCAACAACCAAGTTGTGAACAGTCTCACAACCTGTGGAGTTACATGTGGACGTTGCTTCTAAATGGAGTTGCAAAACAGAAAGTTCAACAACCGTGCTGTGAAAGTTCCCACAACCTGTGGAGTAATATGTGGATTCACGAAAGAAAACAGAATTAAAGCAGAAAAGAACACAAGCAGAGTGGGGAATTTTCCATGGGCTGTGAAAGTTTCCAGGAGCAGTTATTGAGCAGTTAGTGATCTCTTTTATGACTGATTTAAAGAGATTAAATTAAAGGAAAATTGGAGGAAGTTAGAGAAAAGGAAAACCACTCTCCTAAAAAAGAGGAATTTGTGGAAATGATGGGGGAGGATGAAAACACGTGGAAGGGTGAGACAAAAAGGGGGAATTGACGCACAACAAGGGATTTCTTCTTCTTCGTCTTCTTCTGTAGCTTTTTCAGACTTTTGCTTTAGGACTTCTCTTACATTATGCAGAACTAAATTTCCTTTTGTTAGTGGATTGATGTAGTACTTTGGATTATATTTTCTGAACCTTTTTCAATTGATGTTAAGTTCATTTTAATTATCCCAGTGTTCTATTTATGTTTTAATGTCTATTCTATGAGCAGTTTCACAGTTGGGAGATTGGGAATTGCTTGCGTTTATAAATAGAACAGATTAGATGCTGTCACAATTGGGAAATTGGGCAGGACTAGTTAGTTTGAATTGAGATATGATTGTTCTTCATGATCTTGTTGAATTTGTAATTGGCCTAAGGGATTGGGGATTCAAATTCAAGAGATACGTTTGCCTACTAAGGGATTAGGGGTAAACAAGCTCTAAATAAACTCAAGTGGATAATTATAATTTACACATCGATTGAAAAGGGGAGGAAATTATATGAAAAGGTATGAAATCAATTCTCTAACATTGTTTATACTATTTGAATTTCCATCACTTGTTTATGTTCATCATTCTACTTGACAATCTTTGTTGCTCAAAATTAAGTAAATTAGTAAAACTAGTACTCAACTCATTCAATCCTTGAGGACGATATTTTGTTACTACAATTACGATTGGTACACTTGCCAAACGTACATCAAGTTTCTGGCGCCGTTGCCGGGGATTGATTATTATTGATATTAGTGATCTAATTAGCTTAAGATTTGAGTTGTTATTTGTTTTTAGTAACGTATAATTTTTGTGCAGTGTTTTTGTGTCTTTAGTTGTTTATGCGAGGTACTGTTGCTCCGGAAGATCTACTTTTTGATTCAGAAATTGAACGCACAGCACGAAGCAACAGAAGTAGTGCAAGAAGAAGAAAGCGAGAAAGAAGAAAGGAACAGAGACGAATTGAGCAAGAAGAGGAGACATCAACAATGGCAGAAGAACAAAATCCGAGAAAGACTATACGTGATTATTCTATGCCAGATCCTAATGGTTATCAAGGAAGCATTGTGAGACCTCCTATTCAAGCCAATAATTTTGAAATCAAGCCTGCCTTGTTACAAGTCATTCAACAGAATCAATTTCGAGGTGTAGTTTCAGAAGATCCTAATTCTCACCTGGAGAATTTTCTGGCAATCTGTGATACTTTGAAGTATAATGGAGTTTCAGATGATGCAATTCGTTTGAGGCTTTTTCCGTTTTCACTACGGGATAAAGCTAAAAGCTGGCTTCAATCACTACCTCAAGGAAGTATTTCTACATGGGAGGATATGGCTACAAAATTTGTAACCAAATACTTTCCTCCTTCCAAATCAGCGAAAATGAGGAATGAGATCACCTCCTTCGTGCAGCAAGACAATGAATCCTTATATGAGGCATGGGAAAGATATAAGGAACTAATGAGGAAGTGTCCACATCATGCTTTACCTGAATGGTTGCAAGTGCAGACTTTCTATAATGGTCTTTCACCCACTTATAAGGCAATGTTGGATGCAGCAAGTGGAGGATCATTCATTTTGAAAACACCAGAGGAAGCTTTGGCGACTTTAGAATTAATGGCAAACAACACAGTGCATATGCAGTTTGACCGTCAAAATAGAAAAACTGGAGTGTTGGAGCTTAATACTTTGGATGCTATCTTAGCCCAAAACAAGTTGTTAACATAGCAGATTATAGATTTGACTCAGAAGTTGGGAAATATGCAAGCAAATAATGTTAATACAATATCTCCAAGGTGTGATTTCTGCGAAGGAATGCATCAAAATGGTGAATGTCAGGCCACTCACCAAGAGGTACAAGTAAATGCAGTGGGACAACAACAAAATCAATTTTCTACCAACTTTAATGCAAATTGGAGGCCCCAACAACCTAGACCTTGGAGTAACCCAATCCAATCTAACCCGCAAAGGCCTCCATATCAATATCAAGCTCAACCCAGCAATCAAGGGAACAAGATGTCTACGTTGGAAAATGCATTAGAGAAGTTAACAATGCAAACTTCTACCTTTGTGGACCAGACTTCAAATTTCATGAATGAGACAAGGACTAATTTCAAGAACCAAGAAGCTTCAATCAGAAATTTGGAGAACCAGATTGGACAACTTTCAAGACAACTCTCAGAGAGATCTCCTGGCACATTCCCTAGTGACACAATACCAAACCCAAGGGAACAATGCAAGGCAATTCAATTGAGGAGTGGAAGAGTGTTAGAGAATGAAAAAAGGAGTGAGATGGAGAGAGAGAAAAAGAAAAGAGTTGATGAAACAGTAGAAGAGAGTGCTGAAAAAGAAATTGAGAGAAAATGTGAGGAGAAGGAAGAGGGAGAAAAAAATCAAGAGAGTGAGAAAAAGATGCGTGAGTATATCCCTACAATTCCATTCCCTCAAAGGTTGAAGAAGCAAGAACAAGCCAAGCAATTTGCAAGATTTCTTGATGTTTTTAAGAAGCTCCACATTAATATTCCATTTGCCGAAGCATTAGAGCAAATGCCAAGTTATGCTAAATTCATGAAAGACTTGCTGTCAAAGAAAAGGAAGCTTCAAGAAAATGAAACAATTATGCTCGCAGAGGAGTGCAGTGCAATAATTCAACAAAAATTACCTCCTAAGTTGAAGGATCCAGGAAGCTTTGTCATTTCATGTGAGATTGGAAACATAACTGTGGGTAAAGCATTATGTGACCTTGGAGCAAGTATCAATTTGATGCCTTTGTCCATTTTTAAAAGGCTGGGTATTGGTGAAGTAAAGCCCACTATGATAACTTTACAATTGGCAGACCGATCAATGACTTATCCTTATGGAATTGTGGAAGATGTTTTAGTGAAGGTGGATAAATTCATTTTCCCAGCTGATTTTGTGGTTCTTGACATGGAAGAAGATGCTAGAGTCCCAATTATATTGGGAAGACCATTCTTAGCAACAGGAAGAGCATTGATAGATGTAGAACAAGGACAATTGATGTTAAGAGTGGCAGATGAAAAAGTCACATTTTCTATGACTGAAGCAGTGAAGCACAAACTTGACAGAGAGGACTGTTTCAAAGCTGAAATAATTGAGTCTCTTGTGTTGGAGGAGATAAATTTCCATGTAAAGCAGAATCCATTAGAGAGAACACTACTGTCAGGAATGGAAGCAAAGGAGTTGAAAAGAGAAATTAATGAATAGGTGGTGAAGTGTGCTCATAAATTGGAAGTGTTGGAGCCAATATTCAATTCCACTAGAGGAATAGAAGATTTACACAAGAGTGAAGATGGAGGACCAGTGTCTCATTCATGGCATCACAGTGTGCCGATGAAACTGAATTTCCTTGATTTATTCTTCAAAAAAAAAAAAAAAGCAGTTGACACTAATGCTCATATCCAGTAGTCCCTTACTGAACTCGAAGCCCAACAACTCCTACATTATCAGGAGTTCATCCAATTTAGGGACAATCAAATTCTTCATCAAGGGAAGGTGGAACAACTCTTACAAGAAGTTCTCACCAAGCTCAACTCTAGTCATCACTAATCTTGTGAGTTCTAACCCCCTGTATATTTTTTTTTTTACTTTCCATCCATTGCGGACTTTGTAAATATGTAGGCTTAGGGTGTTTGTATGGATGATATCTTACATTTTGCATTTGCATGTGCATTTAACGTTTATATGGAAATGTATCATTTTAGCTTTGAGTTCTATGTTTTGAACAATGATATTTTCTAAGCACATTGTGAATAGATTTCTGATTGCTTGTTGGGAAACTTCACATATTTACAGTGCGATTTGACACTAAGATACTAATGGAAGATACTATTTGGGGAAAAGATAGAAAATATTTTCTGTTAGGTTTCTATGGTGACACTCACTGCACTTGGTTACTGGAGAATTGTCTGTCAAAGTATATATATATATATATATATATACATATATATATATATATATATATAAAAACACAAAAACAAAAACAAAACAATAAATTGAAGGAATAAATTGACACCCCTTTGAGACTATATGTTAATGAGGAAGAGACACTCCTTTGAGACTGAGTGTGGCAAGTGGAAGACCCATGCTTAGTTGACAGGTAAATGTTTTCTAAGTGAGGAACCTAATAGAAAATCTTTTTTAGGACACTTCAATGTCAAATATTATTTGCCTTAATGTCTTGTGTCGTACCTCAATTCAGTAATTGCACTTAGGGTCCCAATAAGTTAGTCATTATGCTTGAAATTTTGTGAAGTATGGGCTTGAGGAATATCATTGTTTGAACTGAACTTGAAATGAGATGGTATGTTTCCATTTAGGTTTTATATCATTCTGTGTGCATAATCATTCTGTGTTAGTTGAATTCTCTTTGCTTGAGGACAAGCAAACGTCTAAGCATGGGGTATTTTGATATGTGAGTAAATGTAATTGCATTCATGTCTTAGTTTAGGTCATTTGCATGCATAATTGCATTCATTGAAGGATTTAGTCATGGATTATCTTTGTTTCGGATCATACATTGGCATTTTGTGTTTTTATTGTAGATTTATGATTCTAAGTGCCAAAATCACAATTTGGAAAGAATTGATGTACAAGATACCAAGATGAAACCAGAGAGTTCAACAACCAAGTTGTGAACAGTCTCACAACCTGTGGAGTTACATGTGGACGTTGCTTCTAAATGGAGTTGCAAAACAGAAAGTTCAACAACCGTGCTGTGAAAGTTCCCACAACCTGTGGAGTAATCTGTGGATTCACGAAAGAAAACAGAATTAAAGCAGAAAAGAACACAAGCAGAGTGGGGAATTTTCCATGGGCTGTGAAAGTTTCCAGGAGCAGTTATTGAGCAGTTAGTGATCTCTTTTATGACTGATTTAAAGAGATTAAATTAAAGGAAAATTGGAGGAAGTTAGAGAAAAGGAAAACCACTCTCCTAAAAAAGAGGAATTTGTGGAAATGATGGGGGAGGATGAAAACACGTGGAAGGGTGAGACAAAAAGGGGGAATTGACGCACAACAAGGGATTTCTTCTTCTTCGTCTTCTTCTGTAGCTTTTTCAGACTTTTGCTTTAGGACTTCTCTTACATTATGCAGAACTAAATTTCCTTTTGTTAGTGGATTGATGTAGTACTTTGGATTATATTTTCTGAACCTTTTTCAATTGATGTTAAGTTCATTTTAATTATCCCAGTGTTCTATTTATGTTTTAATGTCTATTCTATGAGCAGTTTCACAGTTGGGAGATTGGGAATTGCTTGCGTTTATAAATAGAACAGATTAGATGCTGTCACAATTGGGAAATTGGGCAGGACTAGTTAGTTTGAATTGAGATATGATTGTTCTTCATGATCTTGTTGAATTTGTAATTGGCCTAAGGGATTGGGGATTCAAATTCAAGGGATACGTTTGCCTACTAAGGGATTAGGGGTAAACAAGCTCTAAATAAACTCAAGTGGATAATTATAATTTACACATCGATTGAAAAGGGGAGGAAATTATATGAAAAGGTATGAAATCAATTCTCTAACATTGTTTATACTATTTGAATTTCCATCACTTGTTTATGTTCATCATTCTACTTGACAATCTTTGTTGCTCAAAATTAAGTAAATTAGTAAAACTAGTAGTCAACTCATTCAATCCTTGAGGACGATATTTTGTTACTACAATCCATCAAACTTTAAGAGCTTTGCACCCGGTTCCTTTGGTATCAAAATCGGGTTTCAACTTGTCATCTTGAACTTGTTCAAGATCTCTTCGGCATACCTTTCTTGAGACATAAAAATGTTTGTCTCAAGTTGTTTTTGACTTCCAATCTGAGGAAGTACTTCATGTGTCCAAAGTCAGTCATTTCAAATTCTTTCTCCATGACAATTTTGAACTACTTAATTTCCCATGAAAATAAAATCATCAACATAAAGAGCAATGAACATCACATTCCCTTCATGTTTCTTTATGTATAAGGCATGTTCATATGGACAATTTTCATATTTATTCTTCTTGAAGTAAGTGTTAATGCAGTTATTCCATGCTCAAAGAGTTTGTTTCATTCCATATAGTGCCTTCTTCAACCTAAATACTTTCTTTCCTTCCCCTCTTCTCATATACCCGAGTGATCATTCAATATAAACTTCTTCTTCAAGACTCCATTCAAGAATGCTGACTTCACGTACATTTGAAGTAATGACCATATGTGTTGAGCTGCTAACGCAATCAATAGCCGATTAATTTCCATTCTTGTGATTGGCGCAAACATCTCAGCATAGTATACTCCCTCCTTTTATTTATTGAAACAGAAGAAAACACTAGAAAGAGGATGGGGGCAGGGAGTGGGAGGACGGGGAGGGGGGCGGGGTTGAATAGTGTTTTAAAAACTCTTCGCAAATAGTGTTTAATATTACTTTGAGGGTTAGATAGTCTGAAATAGTAGTTAAACACTTTGGTTTAAAGAAAGCGTTGAATGGAAAAGTTGTTTAAAAACAAAGGAAGAAATCAAACTTTGATTTTATATTGATTTACTCAAACTGAGTTACATCCAGTTCTCTCTTAAAACCTTTAAAGAGGCTCCACTAAAAATGAATTTAACCACTCTTGGTTTATAAACTAACCAAACTGGTTAGATGAGTTTCACCACTCCGAATATCAACACTAGACAACTATCTAGAACATTTAATTCCACTAAGTTAAATTTTACAAGTGTTTGAATTCACTACTGAATCTAACACAAAAAGTGTTTTTGAAATCTTACAAGGCAGAAGATAACTCTCATAGAGTTATTTTTTGAAAACTTGTAAAAATATCTCTTCTCAAAGACAAGACTAAAGAGCTTAGAAAGAGAGTAGAGAGCGTGGTAATATTCTTGATAGAAAAACTTCTTCTCTTCTCTTCATGCAAACTCCTTTATATAGACTTCTTCAAAAAAGATCTGATACTTAGAGCTTTTGATTTTCTTTTACGGATGTAGCCTTTAAGGTAGAGTCAGAAGCTATGTTACGTCCTAATAGAACAATTGTGCTAAGTGTACGAAAAGAGCATACATAAAGCATGTAAGAGACATTTCTTGAATATCCTCCTATCTCGTAACGTTCTTCTAATTTCTGGCATACTTTTTGATAAAATTGATAATTTTCACAGAAAAAAGAGCACAACATAACAGACAAAAGAGTACTTATACGTATATGTATTAAATTGTTAGACGACCAAAGTATTTAGGAATGACACGAGTACCAAATTTTAGTGCTTATTTATTTTAAATAACTTTTAAAGCGTTTTGGATATATTGTTTAGCGAGGTTATATGTATCCTAGACGGTCTATCTTTCTTTTAGATGCTTTTGGAATTAGATGCTATGTTAAGAACTCTATAGCGTTTAACACTTATCAGGCATGCATTAGATGCTTTTAGATATTAGACGTTCTAGATCGTTTAGGCATTTAAAGAGTGGTGTTTAGAATTTCTAACATATTATCCTGAATGATTAAGCACTAATTTATTTTAGATGTTACGTTAAACTTCAAAATAAGGTTTGCTTAAACGATTTTGTCTTAACATTTATAACGTTTTGCAATAAGTTAGGCTTTGTGTCACTCTATCTCACCTTGAGCATTCATCTTCACTTTGTTTACCCATTTTACACTTATGGGTCGGGCTTCTTTTGGGAGATCGAACAACTCCCACGTGTTGTTACGCTTTATAGCACTTGTCTCCTTATCCATTGCAACTCACCATTTCTCTTTTTGAACAACCTCCTCAAAAGTTATGTTCTCTAAATTTGCCAAATGACAAAGAATATGTACCTTTTCACTAGACTCATACAAATCTTGCAAGGTTCGCATTCTAGGCCGTTATGGTTCACCTTCATCATCGACCTTTGGATTTGCTATAATTTGTGGTATAATAATTGACATTCTAGTACTTTCACTGACCTCTTCTACCAAGTTATTCCATATATATTCACTTGCTTCATTTACTCAAACATCATGACTTACTATCACCTTTTGGTTTATTGGGTTAAACAACTAGTAAGCTTTAGCATTCTCATCATACCAAATAAACACAAGTTTCTTGCTTTTGTGTTCAAGTTTTTTCCTTTGTTGAACTAGTACATGAGCACATGCCATGCTATCAAAAACCTTGAGATGAGTTTTTTCCTTTTGTCCACTCCATACTTCTAGTGGTGTCTTTTCATTCAACTTTACATGTGGACACCTATTATGCATATAAATGGAACGCTACACAACTTCAGCCCAAAACTTCTTTGCCATATTCTTCCTTTTTAGCATTGATCAAACATTGTCTAGAATTGTTCGGTTCTTCCTCTTAGTTACCCCCATTTTGTTGTGGCGAGTAGGGTGTTGTTAAAAACCTTCTTTTGTCGTGTTCCCCAAGTAATTCATGAACATGGCTTACATGAACTCGTCTCCTCTATCGGACCGAACAACTTTAATACGTTTTCTTGTCTCCTTCTCAACCATCATTATAAACTTTTTGAATGTTTCAAAAATTTCACATTTTTCTTCCAAGTAGTATACCCATGACTTTCTTGAAAACATCAATAAGCAAAACAAAATACCTCTTACATGATAAAGAATCTTCAAGTTGTACGAATTTGACGATGAATTCTCTTCAAGAAAGAGAGTATGATAGAGGACTATCTCTTAAAACATATATGAGAAAAACTTGCGGAAGAACATTTGAAATTCAAAGGATCTATGACAAGGTCCAATATCAAAACAAGTTTTCTTGAATCTTATAATGTTTCATGAAGAAGGGAATTTAAAAACCATGAAGATTGTGAGCACAATTAAAGAATAATTTAGGAAATTAAATAATTTATAATTTTGTTATAATTTTTTAGAATGTTAAATTTGATGGACGAGCGGACCAAGCTAAGCAAAAAACTTTGATTTTCATTTTTTGTTATTTTTATGTGTTTTGGACTTCAAGCTTTATTTTTGGGTTTTTAGGTTTTATTAAACTTATGTGCCTATATAGAGAGGTACCAAAAGCTAATGTAGACACTTTTGAGTCATAAGATATGCATTTACATTTTCGAGAGAGGATTATCTTGGTTCTTGGATTATAACTCTTATCAAAGATTAACATCTTTGTGACAAATCTTCACTTGACTTATCAATATGCTAGATTGTGGCATCCCCATCTCTATCTTATTTGGATTCATCTCTAATTTATTTTTCTTCCCCGCTGAGGATTCAAATTTAGAAAAAAAAAATCGTACTCTTTGTTGGACAAGATCGTATCATCTGGTATCTAAAGTAAGGTTCTGGTTTGAATACCCTCTTTATCTTATTTTTCTATCATATTTATAAAAAAAAACAAAATCGAATTACCTTGAGTTTTTAGTTTTCGTATTTCTTTTATGTTCTTCTTTTAATTTGTGTATTTCTACATCTGATTCATGGAAATTATCTGTTTTTTCTTTTTTGTGTTTTCCTATTAATTGTAGTCCCAATTAAATATTTACCTTGATCTTGCATGAGTTTTGGTGTTTGAAGGACAATCTTTGTGTGTTAAACTGCTAAATTAAAACATATATTTATATATATATATATATATATATATATATATATATATATATATATATATATTGGATCTAAGTAAAAAAGAAACAAATATATATTAAAAAAGAAAAGAGAAAGTAAGGATCCAACTGTAAAAAAAAATTAATTCTAGATTTCAACACAAATTATTATGTTGCACTATTGTTTATGAATGTTAATCTATTAAATTATATATCTTCTTTTTTTAGAGTCTCCATGTTGTCTCATTTAACTCTTTTTGGTAGTCTTATAATTTTCTAATTTTATTATTTTATGTCTTTTAAAAATTTCTTGAAGTTTTTGTCTAAAGTTTTCTATTTTCTTTGATCTGTTGAGTTAAGTTTAGATATCGTAACATTTTTTATATTGTTTGTTCTCTTTTTGTGTAAGCTACTAGAGTTCTTTGTCAAGTGATAAGGAGAATTTTTGTGGTTAAAGGAAAGAAAGTGCATTCAGAAAAATCCCGATACATGAGTGAAACTTGAATCAAACAGTTAGACGAGTGGTGAGGATCTAAATATATTCTTTTATTTTCCTTTCCTATCCTTTTGTAAGATTTATCAATATTGAACAATGCAACATAGTCTCGTAGAGACATCCTTCTGAAAGTTGTGTGTTTGTGAACTCTTGGAGGAGAATGTCAATTCCTTTGAGTCTAGAATTATAAAGTTGAATGGTGAAATTTTTAGTACTAAAAGGAAGCACTAGCATGACAAATATGTTTTCCCAAAGGTTAAATCAAGTGTTATAAGATGTTCCAAATGTGAAGGCTATGGGCATGAAACTCATCAGTATCTTAATTAGAATGCAAGTCTCATTATTACCAATGAAGACCTCAAGAACTACATGTACATTATATATTTGAAAGAGGAGGAAGAAAGGACTTTGCAAAAATTAGATTCGTGTAAAAGAAGATAATAGTCTAAGCTTAGAAGAGAACAAGAGAAAAAAAACACTTATAAAAATGAAAGAAAGAGAAAAGAGAGAGTGTGAAGAAAGAGAAAAGAAAGAAAAAGAAGAGAAAGAAAAGAGAGAGTGTGAAGACTAGCCTGCGTCCTCCTGGGCCATTAATGCTCGGATTTTCGCTCACCAATCCTCGACCTCATCTTTTGTCACGGTCAAACACTCGTCGAATGGATGTAGCAGTACCTAGCGTATGATTGTAGTCAACTGACCTTTGTCTTTACCCGAACTTAGCTTTGATAACATGTCCGCCCTAGAGTTATCCTCGCGAGAGATGTGTCGGATGTCCACTTATTCAAACGTTTTGGCTAAGGCCGAAGCCTTGTGGAAATACCGAAGAAGGTTCTTGATTAACGGGTCGCACCGCTCACAAAAGTTGATTGCACGAAATTAATGCAGTATAACTAGGAAGTGACTCCTAGGTCGTCTCTCAAGGACCAATTTTTGATGGTTCAGTCTCAGATCTAACACACGAAGGTGGGGGGTTTTGTGATTGTGTTTGTTGTGGTAAAATTAAAGTTGACTAGAAATTAAATAACACAAAATTTAAAAATACTGAAATAAACTTTAAAGACAATAAAAACTGAACGGTAAAAGATGGTAAAAACATAACAGTAAATATGCAAAAACGGTAAAATTAAACGATGCAGAAAACAATAAATGGTATAATGACGTTTGAAATTAAAACGAACATAAAAATACATTGACAGAATTTTAACGTTTTAGAAAATAGTAAACGGTAAAAATAGAAAAGAAAGTAAAATTTAAAACATTTAACATGAAAATAAAATTCATCAAAGATTAAACATTAAATTAAAATTCTGGACAGTACAATTAAAAATGAAACGATCAAGAGTGACACATTCAGAAATGAAAACTTGGCTTTTGGCACTGTTGAAATTAAATTACAGAGAGTTTGGAAGAGGAAGAGGCAAGAGCCTCCTCCGAGACGTGAGTTCCTAAACTACTCCTACTTTCTAAAAACGGATACCCCTTCTTTGCTGCTTGTGGTGGTTTTATAACAAAACATCTGAACCCGTGAGTCTCTCCTTTTTCCAACTAATATTTGTCCTCTTCTCCCAACTTGCTTCTCTTCATTTTGCTGCTTCTAGTTTCAAGCTTTCAAGCTTCAAGCTGCTGTGCATCTTTCAGCCACCTTTATGCCTTGCTTCTATGTAGATGGTGCTGTTAGAATATGAAACCAAACCAGGCTATGACAGCATCTAGGCCGTGAGCTACTTTGTGGAAAACACTTCAAAAATTCTGCACCAAACTTCTCAAAGCCGTGAACTCATTGCATATATGCAAGCCAATTTTCGTTTTAGGAAAGAAGTGTGGTGTGTGTTGTTTCTGAAGCAATTGTGAGATGAGTGCAAAGTGGGCCATAATGTATTTTCTACCATCAATACCATGAGCTTCATTAAGTGGTTTGTTGGCTTGGCAAAACATATCAGTAACACCACTTCCCTTAATAATATAAAATTCAAATTTTTGCAAGCTTCTCCCGTGAACTTGAACAAAGTGGTGGCCCCTCTTTAATTCAACATATGTGGTGAATGCTTTGCCCAAAATAATATGGGGCATGTGTTTATGAAGAATTAAAAGCATAGCATTTTGGAGCTCTTACACCTTCACGTAAACTTTTCAAAGTGGTGGCTCCCATGTTGTCTAGCCAAAAACAAATGGAGATAAAAACAAACCATTCACCATTCCATTTTTTCAAGTGTTGGACGTTAGCTTCAACCATGGTGGCCCCAACTTTCCATTTTAAATGCTTGCCAAAGAATAAGCTAATTTTGCAAATGGCCTTTCCTTTTGTGTATATTGCCGTGTGCACTTCATCATGAAATTCCAATGTATTGGCTTGACAAGATGAATGGCTGTGAATGCTGAAGACTTATGGCAGCCACTTTCTTCAAAAGCCAGTGAGTTGCAACCTGGTTTCCAAACAAACCAATATTGCTTCTTGAAATGAGCTATAAAATGTGTCAATATGAGTGTTGAATCCTTGAGTGTTGGGAGGTCTTAGCACCGTTCAATTATCAATTCCTAACCACCACAAGTATGAAACAACAAGCAAACAATGCAAACAAATTAGAAGCCACTTAAACAGTATGAACTTGACTGACACAGGGGAGTAAAACAATTACTGGGAACAACACATAACGAATTTGAACAAAGTAAAAACTATACATGAAAATAGACATCCATACGAAACTATGAAAAAAAATTGCATGCAAAACGGATAAGAATTGTATTCAAACGAAGACACACAAGTTGACACAACATTCACGCAGCACTGGGATGACATAGGAGAGTAAACAAATTACTGGGAACGGTACAGATCGAATTTGAACAAAGTAAAAACTATACATGAAACTAAACATCTAGACGAAACTATGAAAAAAAATTGAATGGAAAACGGATACGAATTGAACTCGAACGAGGACAAACAAGTTGACACAAAATTCACACAGCAACCAGCGAAAATTGAAGTGGCTGAAATGCATTGGGCTCAATTGTCATTTCTCATTTAGCCTTCAAATGTCCCAAAAAGATATCCAAAATTTTCCCATAATTAATAATGCAAAATAATAAGTTCAGATAATTCAAATTAGTTAAAATAAGAATTTCTGATCGAATTAAGCACAATTAGGAAAAATAGGAAAATAACGGACGATTAAGCACAATTCCCTGATTAATTCTAGTACAATAAACTAAGTGAAGTGAAGAAAATATTGACTCATCAAAATAGACCACACTTAGTCTTTTGCACTCCTGGGCAAAATCAAGATGCAAATCAGGGAATACGACATCAAAGGACTGACACAGATGCAACATACATAAAATAAAAACTCGCAAGAAAAATAAACAGAATTTACACAGTTCTCAAGAATTCTGGATAGAGAAAAGAAGTAGAAAATATCCGATACAAAATCAAATAAAGCAGATACTTACAGAAATCATCCAAGCAATTCAATACACAGAAAAATAATCAATCAGCTTAAGAGGTGATTCAAAAATAACAAAACCTCACAGATGCACTCACAGTGTTTCTCTCAAGTGTCTAGGGTAAATAATTTCAACTCAATGTACTCAAGAAAACAAACACAAGTAGACTTGGCAAGTTTCTAATTATCAATACTTAAAACATATGCATATTCAGATCAAAAGGTCTTTACATGGTTGTAATGGGGCCAAGGACAGGGGAGGATAAATATGGATAAGTAGTTACAGCTCAGAAGAAAATAGAGGACAAATGGGGAACAAGAGTAAATACAGTCAAATCTCACCCAAACCTCTAATTCAATCCTCTTCTCGACTCCATTGTTTACAAAATTATTTTTCATTTTTCTCATCATTTTTTTTTCATCCTGTCTCTCTTTTTTTTCTTTATCACACAACAGGATATAAATCACCATTTCAAAACATGATGAGGAACCAACTAGCCAATTTCATCAGAATTCCCAAGGAGACCACACTTTTTCATAAAACACTTATATAGCTCCAGACTTTCCTAAGGTTAAGGTAATCATTATTTTTCACTTAGGGTCAGTGTATGAGCTTCAACACAAAGAAATGGGGAAAGTATAGGCTCAAAGGGGTTATCAAAGGATAATAACAGGGTAGGCTTATTTGGCTAAAGAGGCTCAAGAACAAAAATTGCCTTTATCACGTCTGAACATGCATATCAATCAAGTATATCAAAAAAAATCAAGCCAAGGCATATGTGCAAGCATTCAAGATACATATCACACACAAGAAAGAAAATTAAGTGGCTCAAATCTCACACAGGGTATTCGTCACAATCAAATCAACCTCTTAAACACATAATCATCTTTCCAGGCAGAGAAAAACAAGGATTTTAAACCATAAGTATTAATGAAGTGAAGGAAAAATCTACAACTTAGACATCATCCAGAAATCAAGAGAAAAATGTAAAATTTATTGCACACAAAACTCGATAAAAATAACTTAAAAGAGAAAAAATTTAACACTCAAAAACAAAAAATTTAACACACAAAATACAATCTAACAGAAAAATCAGAATTTCTCCCAGTAGACCACACTTAAATCACACAATGTCCTCAGTGTGTTACAATCATCAGATGATCAAATTCAGAGCAGTCAAATAATATAGACAAGTGCATTAAAAAGTTAGGAAAAATGGGAAGAAATTTTTCAGTAACATCCATCAGTAGATGTTATCAGGGACATCCATCAGCAGATGTCTAAAACACCTAGCACCCATCAGTAGATGCTAATAATTTTTATTATTATTATTATTATTATTTATTTATTTTTATTTTTTTTTTTTTGAAAAAGGAGACCGGTACTGTGACAACAGTCTCGGTGGCAAAGACCGGAACTGTTGCTACAGTGGCAAAGCTTTGGCTACAAATGAGCCCCTCCTCCGCGTCTGAGCGCCATTTCCTGACTCTCTCTCTCTCCTCTCTGCTTCTCTCTCAACTCTCTCTACTCTCTCTGCTCTCTCCTATGCTCTCTCCACTCTCTGCTCTCTCATCTCTCTGCTCTCTGCTCTCTTCTCTCTTCTCTCTCTCGAGCGTCTGGATCTGCGAGGAAGCTCTGCCCCTTCGCCTTCTGAAGAGTCTGAGTGAGATCTGTGAGGAGCCTCTGCCTGTGTGCCTTCGGAGCATCTAAGATCTGCGTCAAGCTTTTGTAAGCCCTACTACTCCGGGTAAGTCCTCTACACCTTTGATCTCCTTCTTTCTGCCGTTTAAGCTTTCTGCTCTTAAGCTTTACCTTTTCCTGCTTTTCAGATCTTTCATTTTTCTTCTTTTCCTGCTTTCAGATCTTATTCGCTTTTTTTTTTTTTTTTTTTTTTTCTTTTTCTGCTTTCTTTTCCTGCTTTCTGTTCCTTCTTTATTTTCAGCTTTCTGCTCTTTATTGTGCTTTCTCTATTTTGCTCTCCCTTTCCCTTTTCATTTTTTTTTCATATTTTTGAAACTGAAAAACACTTAAACACATAAAACACAACTGTCTAAAAACTTAAGGGGTATATCGGCTGGAAACCAGACGTTAATCTCCCTTCGATTGAAGGTATGGCAGAGACAATCGGGTAGAACAACGCCACGTACCCCACTTAAAATTAAATAAAACACAGAAACATAATATACAAGAACAATATGGACAAGGACAACTGGACATAGATCCGTTTAGGACCCTTTGCAAGGACCGTGAAACAGATCTGAGACCAGACACAAAAACAATCAAAGACAGACAGGACAAAATAAATCTAAAATGAAACAAGAACAAACAATTAAAGAAAATACTGAACTAAGAATCTAATATATTTTTATGCTTTTTTTTTTTTTTTTTTTATGTTTTAGTTCTTTTTATTTTTATATTTTTTTTTTATTAAGTTTTAGAATATTTCAAGAGGAATGATGACGAGTGAGATGGAATCAGAGAGATACACTAGTCAGCGATGGCGTCCTACAGATGATCAGATCACGATGATGACCAAAATCTACAACTATGGGGTCACACACCCAAGCCGAGCGCAAGTCGTCGAGATCGCGTCTCGACTAAGGACCTTCGGCGAAGCCACTGAATACAACGTGCACTGCTGGTTTAACAACCATGGCAATCGGGTCAGGCGCTGGCAAGCGGAGATAGACCCCACAGGCACTCTCTTTTCACAACTGCCGCTATATATGTACGGTAAGACCTCTGATCACACCTCCATAAAATTTTCCATTCCTCTTCTATTATTAACACAAGTTTTATTTTTTTATTTTTTTATTATTTTTTATTTTTTATTTTTTTGTTTGAAAGAAAATAACTGGGTGATAATGAGGGCACCGAGGCTGCTGAATTTGTTTCCAGTTCCGATCATTATCGATGACGACAGAAATGAACGAGAAATTCCTCCACCAAAGCCTCCGCTCGTGACTTTTCGAACCAGAGCTCCCTCAACGGAGCTCTCCCTTAGACCACCACAACCAGCTCGAGAATTCTTCCAGTTTTAAAGTTTTGTGTTTTTTTTTTTTTTTTTTTTTCTTTTTTTATGTTTTTGCTGTTGGCCGAGTGTGGCCAGAATATTAATGAGGACTGTAATATGGACACTTAAATTTTTATTTTATTTTATTTTATTTTTTTTTTATTTTATTTTATTTTATTTTATTTGCTGGACTGTAACCTAAACGATCACTAATGATCGACTACTGCCCGTGTTTTATTATGTGTTTTTTTTTTTTTTTTTTTTTTTTAATTTTATATTTAAGAGCTTAAGACAGATGTTTTTCGGTGTATCAAGTTATCAATACAAGTGCTCAAATTAGTATCTCAGTCCAAACCTCACCTCTCTGCCTTTTACTGTAAATTTACTCTCTGATTTTTTTTTTTTTTATTATAACAAAAAACTAAATAAATAAATAAAAACAGAACACATATTAACGAAACAAAAGACCTAATACTGAATCAAAATATCAAACCAAATAAAACACATATTTCAAAAATAGCAAACAAAACACATATTTACAAAACAGACATTAACAAAATAACAGACCTAAAACAGAACATAATTTTTTTTTTTTTTTAATTCATGCTCACAATTTAAAAATGAAATAAACACAACCATGAAAACACACCAGAAAAGCTAAATAATATGTACATAATGAGGAAAAAGAGTGCTCCCTGGTCATGGTGGCAGTTGCCAATTCTGGACTATCAGTGAGATATCTTCCACCTCAGGATCCGGCGAAGATGTCTTCAGGAGCAGCTCGCCCAGTACTGCCCTCTCACTCAAATCAAGACTTTTCTTCCTTCTTCTCCGAGCAAGTTGTTGAATCAACAAAATCAGGAGCCTTCTGTCCACCAGCAGTTGTTGAGTCTGTGACACCGGAGTAATAAGAGAAATAGCAGTATACTTTCCTTCATCTATCATTGTTTCCTCTATGTCAGTACCTGTATTCTCATTTACTTTTGTAACTTGGTCATCAAACTCATAATCAATAGCATCTGTTATGAATTTAGAATCTGTTTGTAACACATAATCAATTTCAATACAAATCGGGCAAGAACCAGATTCACAATCACATTCACAATTCTCAGAAAACTGAGTCAGATCAATGTTTTGTTCTAACTCTATCATGTTATGCGACTGCAAAATTCCTGTCTCAAAATCAATATTGACATATGCATCATCAACAAAATCCACATTCAGTGCAAAGCTATTATCAATGGAAATTTCATCACTGTAATCATGTTCATTCAACACAACATTTATACCAATGGTTTCAGAGACTAATACTGAATCAAAAACTTCAGAATTGTCAATCAAGTCTGTATCAGTTTCAATCCTAAAACCTGTAGAATCATTGTGCAACAAATCACAAGCAATTGAATGTATAGGTAGATCTGGTAAAGAGCTTGTAATCTCAGTTTCAGAATAAACATGTTTTTGCTCAGAATAAATTTTCTCATGAATTTCCAATTCATCAACTGCACATTCAAGTTGAGGTACGTTTACCTCCACGGTGGAAGATAAAAATGGTCTACCTGTCTCAACAGTGTTACTCGTACCTGCCTGGTCCTTAAAATAATCATCAACAGTCTCAGGTGCAAGAGTGGGATCATAGAAAGGTAGGAAAGAGGGTGTAGTAGTAAACTCATAGCTTTGCTCCCCATCTTCTATGTTGATGCCACTATCATCTTGAAAGTGTTGAGTGGCCATCTGCCCGATCTGATCAGTCAGCTTCTGAATGGCAGCTTGAGTTTCCATGCTCTCTTGCTTGAACTGCATGTTCCCTTTCTGAAACTGAATGTTCTGCATGGTCATCTGCTCCAATAACTCCTTCAATGTAGGTTCAGAAGTTGAAGGCTGAGAAGCTACTTGGGCAGGAGCATCATACTGCTGACTCTGATATTGCTGAACTGGTGGAACCGGCTCCCAAAGGGAGCTCTCAGGAATTTGAGGATGATCCATATTTTTCTCAGTATTAAAATCAGCACAAGAATCAGAGTAATATGCAGAAAGAGAATCATAATTACAGGCACTTGTAGAATAAGCACTATTCACAAAATTAAAATAGGTAGACATGGAAAATAAAAATAAAAACTAAAAACTAAAAATTACGAAACAGATAAACTAAACACATTTATACATGCTACAAGCACACACAAGACAGAACATCAATAGTAAAAAAAAATAAATAATTTTTTTTTTAAATATAGCAACTAAATACAGAACACAGCACAATAAAATATAAAAGACAAAACATATATTAACACAACATAATCGAAAAACACAGCAAAAATCTAAAACGAAAAACCTGGAACTGAAGTGACAACGCCGCCAAAATTTGCTGAAGGTGTCGTTGTCGCCTACAAAAATATACAAGACAAAACACACAAAACAAACATATTAACAGAACAAAACTTTATACAACAAAAATCTAAAACCAAACCTCCATTGATTGGTCCCCGGCAACGGCGCCATTTTGATTAACGGGTCGCACCGCTCACAAAAGTTGATTGCACGAAATTAATGCAGTATAACTAGGAAGTGACTCCTAGGTCGTCTCTCAAGGACCAATTTTTGATGGTTCAGTCTCAGATCTAACACACGAAGGTGGGGGGTTTTGTGATTGTGTTTGTTGTGGTAAAATTAAAGTTGACTAGAAATTAAATAACACAAAATTTAAAAATACTGAAATAAACTTTAAAGACAATAAAAACTGAACGGTAAAAGATGGTAAAAACATAACAGTAAATATGCAAAAACGGTAAAATTAAACGATGCAGAAAACAATAAATGGTATAATGACGTTTGAAATTAAAACGAACATAAAAATACATTGACAGAATTTTAACGTTTTAGAAAATAGTAAACGGTAAAAATAGAAAAGAAAGTAAAATTTAAAACATTTAACATGAAAATAAAATTCATCAAAGATTAAACATTAAATTAAAATTCTGGACAGTACAATTAAAAATGAAACGATCAAGAGTGACACATTCAGAAATGAAAACTTGGCTTTTGGCACTGTTGAAATTAAATTACAGAGAGTTTGGAAGAGGAAGAGGCAAGAGCCTCCTCCGAGACGTGAGTTCCTAAACTACTCCTACTTTCTAAAAACGGATACCCCTTCTTTGCTGCTTGTGGTGGTTTTATAACAAAACATCTGAACCCGTGAGTCTCTCCTTTTTCCAACTAATATTTGTCCTCTTCTCCCAACTTGCTTCTCTTCATTTTGCTGCTTCTAGTTTCAAGCTTTCAAGCTTCAAGCTGCTGTGCATCTTTCAGCCACCTTTATGCCTTGCTTCTATGTAGATGGTGCTGTTAGAATATGAAACCAAACCAGGCTATGACAGCATCTAGGCCGTGAGCTACTTTGTGGAAAACACTTCAAAAATTCTGCACCAAACTTCTCAAAGCCGTGAACTCATTGTATATATGCAAGCCAATTTTCGTTTTAGGAAAGAAGTGTGGTGTGTGTTGTTTCTGAAGCAATTGTGAGATGAGTGCAAAGTGGGCCATAATGTATTTTCTACCATCAATACCATGAGCTTCATTAAGTGGTTTGTTGGCTTGGCAAAACATATCAGTAACACCACTTCCCTTAATAATATAAAATTCAAATTTTTGCAAGCTTCTCCCGTGAACTTGAACAAAGTGGTGGCCCCTCTTTAATTCAACATATGTGGTGAATGCTTTGCCCAAAATAATATGGGGCATGTGTTTATGAAGAATTAAAAGCATAGCATTTTGGAGCTCTTACACCTTCACGTAAACTTTTCAAAGTGGTGGCTCCCATGTTGTCTAGCCAAAAACAAATGGAGATAAAAACAAACCATTCACCATTCCATTTTTTCAAGTGTTGGACGTTAGCTTCAACCATGGTGGCCCCAACTTTCCATTTTAAATGCTTGCCAAAGAATAAGCTAATTTTGCAAATGGCCTTTCCTTTTGTGTATATTGCCGTGTGCACTTCATCATGAAATTCCAATGTATTGGCTTGACAAGATGAATGGCTGTGAATGCTGAAGACTTATGGCAGCCACTTTCTTCAAAAGCCAGTGAGTTGCAACCTGGTTTCCAAACAAACCAATATTGCTTCTTGAAATGAGCTATAAAATGTGTCAATATGAGTGTTGAATCCTTGAGTGTTGGGAGGTCTTAGCACCGTTCAATTATCAATTCCTAACCACCACAAGTATGAAACAACAAGCAAACAATGCAAACAAATTAGAAGCCACTTAAACAGTATGAACTTGACTGACACAGGGGAGTAAAACAATTACTGGGAACAACACATAACGAATTTGAACAAAGTAAAAACTATACATGAAAATAGACATCCATACGAAACTATGAAAAAAAATTGCATGCAAAACGGATAAGAATTGTATTCAAACGAAGACACACAAGTTGACACAACATTCACGCAGCACTGGGATGACATAGGAGAGTAAACAAATTACTGGGAACGGTACAGATCGAATTTGAACAAAGTAAAAACTATACATGAAACTAAACATCTAGACGAAACTATGAAAAAAAATTGAATGGAAAACGGATACGAATTGAACTCGAACGAGGACAAACAAGTTGACACAAAATTCACACAGCAACCAGCGAAAATTGAAGTGGCTGAAATGCATTGGGCTCAATTGTCATTTCTCATTTAGCCTTCAAATGTCCCAAAAAGATATCCAAAATTTTCCCATAATTAATAATGCAAAATAATAAGTTCAGATAATTCAAATTAGTTAAAATAAGAATTTCTGATCGAATTAAGCACAATTAGGAAAAATAGGAAAATAACGGACGATTAAGCACAATTCCCTGATTAATTCTAGTACAATAAACTAAGTGAAGTGAAGAAAATATTGACTCATCAGTTCTCCTCCTTCCCCTGGAATTCTTCGTTCATTTGCCCTACTACGAGTTGGGAATCGGTCCGGCATATTACCTTCCTAGCCTCCATATCCCTTGCCAATTCTAAACCTACCACTAAGGCTTCATACTTCGCTTGATTGTTGGAGGTTTTGAACTTGAAGATGAGAGAATGTTCTAGTAAAATGTCGTTCGGGCCTTCTAAAACTACCCCTGCTCTGCTTACAGACCTTCCCTTTTTGGTTCCCTTTGAATTGTAGGAGTAGAATTTGCCATCAGTAGCAATTGCTCCTTTTCTCTCTTTTCTTTTTCTCTTTTCTCTTCTTCTTGTTTTCTCTCTTCTTCTTTTCTTCTCTCGTCTTCTTTTCTTCTTTCGTCTTCTTTTCTTCTCTCGTCTTCTGCTCTCTTCTCTCTTTCTCTTTTCTTTTTCTATATCTTCTCTTAATTCCTCTTCTCTCCTTCCAGTCTCTCTCTTTCTTCTCTTATCTAAGAGTTTCTCAAGTTTTTCTTTAAATTCAATTTCCCTTCTAGAGAAACCATCTAGACCTTTCATAAATGTTTTTCCCTCTTGAATGAGGTGTCCCATTAATTCTAGGTCTTTCTTGGCTGAAGGAGGAACACAATTTCTTCTCATGCAAGCTCTTAGTTCATACCAATCATGAATGGAGGATTTTCTACCTTTCTTGACACTATATTGCCTATGATTCCACCACTCACTTCCATGTTCTTCTGATCTAGAAAGATACATGTTAAGAGCAAAGGATTCACTATCTCTAGCAAGAAAAGATTGTATTTTATCAATTTTTCTTTCCCAAGCTAAGTATGTTAAAGCACTAATGTCTTTACCAAAAAATAGAATATATTTCCTAGCTTGGTTGTACCTTTCATCCTTCCTTCTTTCTTTTTGTTCACCCTGATTTTGATTTTTCATGTATTGGCAAACAAGTTCATAAGCTCACTCATTTATATTCTTCTCTTGATGATCATGATTTCCTCAAACATCTTTTTAATTTCAAAAGTGGCTTTCTTAGTTTGAAAAGGTTTAAGATTTTACCAAGAGACAATTCCCATGTAAGAGAGGTGAACCAAAGGCCGCTTAAATACCAAGTCTTACCTAGCCAGAATGTCTAAGGTTACTTGACCATTTTCAAAGTAAGATTCACTATTGAATTTAAAAATGGACTCAAACAATCAAAATGAAAGATAAAATACCTAGACTTCTAATGGAACAAAAGCCTAGAGCGTGAAGATAAATCATAGGAAATCCTAGGTGAGGCTTGTAGCTTTGGCTAACAAGACACACTCACGTCTACTATCAAAGCAAGCAAAGAAAATTGCCAAGATTGGAGAGAGCACCAAGGACTCTTCCAAACACATTTGGTCTTAATGGCCTTTTACAAGAAAACAAATGAAAACCAAAAATGGAAACATTTTACAAGTTCAAAACTCAAAAAGAATCAAGTTAAACTACTATGTTGCTCCATATATGCACCGTTTTTGGAAATTGGTTCAGCTGCTCCCTTTGTTGCATTGCATAAAATCTACTCCTTTGGTCTTACAGCTCCTTGGACCTACTGTGAAGAATTGATTGGAAGTCTGCCACGTGTCCAAGATGAAGGCTGTTGTGTTGGAGACTTGGTTCTATCCATGATTGCTTGGAAGGTCTGCCAAGAGCTTTTACTTGATGCACTACTGTTTTCAGTTCAAAGAAACCTCTACTGTAGCAGTTTTCAAACACATTTTTGTACAAACAACAAGTTCACCATCTGATCAATATTCACCCCTTGTAGATTTGAACTAGATATTGTAGAATATAGTTTCTACACTAGAAAAACTTGTATTCAACCCTTGAGATGCAAACAGATATAAGCTTGATGATCTGCAAGTTGCCTAGCCAAAGGTCTTATGACTGCTGCACAAACGTTGATCAATTGTTCAAGCACTGAACACCAGCATAAGGTTGATTCTGTTCTACATTTTATGTTGTTTGAACAACTGAATATCTTCCTTTAAGATTCACAGACCTGCATTGTTATGTTAAATCACAGCCAGCATATACTCCAGACAGAAATAAACTATCTAGCACAAGAAAACGAACAATTTGGTTTAAACAAAGTGTGAAGAGATGTTTTGAACACTTTGATAAACTGAAAACTGCACCTTTAATTGTCAAAAACCAATTCAATCAACAAGTTTCAAAATCATTTTGATCATTTAAAATGTTTCTCAAATCAGAATTTGTATAAGCCAAATTGATAGCACAATTTAATTTGAGAAAATGGATTTTTCAATGCCAAAATTTTCCTCTCGGCCAAGACTATTTAGCTTTAGGTGCAGCCTCAAACTCTATTTCTGAACTGTTTTAGGATGTTGGCTCTCCTCTAGCAAGCTTCTTTCAGGTTCCAAACACTCAATCTCTCATTCACTTGGGTATGGAGCTGGTCTCTCGAAATTTGGCTATAGGAGTTGCCAATTTTCACTGTTTTTGCTTGCTGGACAACACACTTGAATTCCAAAATTTTGGTTCCTCTCCACTTCCTAAGATGCTACCTTTGTAGGAAAAGGGTTATGCAACTTGAATGCTCCAATTGGACTTCACAACACCATTGCAATCATCCAAAACAATCACCAAACATATTAGAAATCTGCACCAGTTTCAACACCAAAATTTGAGTTGAATTGGACAATTTAAGAGGCCAAAAAGCTTAAAAGCAATAAAATAGGTTTAGAACAGAAGTAGGCACTCAAATGGATCCTAAGAAAGGTGCTAGAACAGATTAAGAAAGCAAAAAAATCAAAATCACATATTAAACCTGTTCAAGCTTTCCAAAAGCACAAAAATAACAAGATTCGAAAATCACCCTTGCTATAGCCAATTTATGCAACAAAATACACCATTATACCACCCAAAATCAATTTTCAAAGAATCAAAAGGTTGACAAAAATTAAAATGACTCAAGATGTAACTCTACTAAACTAAGCTAGAATTAAGATGCTTAGCATGACCAAACTCAGATTACACAATTCAAATAAATTGAGCACGGTGAAAAGCCTGAATTCAAAACTGAAACAGTGAATTGCTAAGGATTGTGAGCAACCAAGCTATGCATATTGCATTTCATTGCTTATTCTGGTTTGTCACACCTTGAGACACATTCAACAACACTAAGCAATATTGCACCAAGCTTCAGAACCAATTGAAAACCAACTGAAACAGATTTGAAATTTCAAAACCAGATTTGAATTTCTTGAGCAGATTTGAAACCATAATTATTTTCTAGTGCTTTTGCTTCTATCACCAAGGCTAGAACATGTTCTCATTACCGTATTTGGTTGATTTAAAGCTTTTCCAGCACTCTAAGCTCAACTAAACTGAAAAACACAACAGAATAGATTAATACTGGAACAAATAGAATTAAAATTGCATCAGAATGTGCACATGACTTATGACAAACTTGAAATTGAAAGATAAGGCTAAAAATGACTCAAGCAAAGAAGATTCACCGTTTAAAATGAAAGATAAACATGATTACACAATGGAAACACAACAATAGTGACTGGAAATAGCAAAACAGACTGAAAATTAATTCAAAAAAAGAAGCTGGAAATCTGAAACAGAAAGCATAACAGAATGCAGAAATGAAATAGAAAATGGAGGAAATAGCTTAGCTTTTGGTGAGTGGACGACCTAAGCTCATGATACCACTTGATGGAACCCTCTCCTTGCATTAATCACGCAAGCAGAAGCTTCGAAACAGATGCAATGCAGAATGGGATTTGGTGCAGTGAAATGGATGCATAGAAAGGTGTTTGATGAAAGATTGGATGAAGGTGTGGTATGTGTATGATGCCTCTAAGCTTAGAAGGCCTTCCTACTAAGGAAGGAAGCTAGAGGAGAGTATCTGAATTCGAAATTCAGAGGTGCCTAAGGGATATAAGAGGCTGAGCAAACAATTCTACAACATTTCATTACATCCCAAAGTGAGTCTTACAAAGGGGAGGCCCTCTTATTTATAGGTGAGGAAGGGCCTTAATTCTAAGTTAATTTCCCTCTAAGCTAATTTCCCTCCAAAATTCAAAATAAAAGACGATCTTGAAGGCCAAGTCAGTTGGGTCACGGGAAGCATGCTGGGTCACATGGACAGTGCTGCCAAAACGTGCTTCAGGCTGCTCCGCTAGCGTTGGAGCCCCCCCCCCTTCCCCCCCTGTCTGAGGGCGCTGGAGCGCACGTGAGTAAGGAAGTCCATTTGGTGCATCTGAGCTGAAGCCCCCTATTTGAGGGTGCTTGAGCGACCTTGGTGTTGATTCCTTGAAGAATGCTTTTCCCAAATCTGATTGGTTGACCATGGTTCTTGCCTTTATTGTATCCTACAAAACAAAACAATCATATAGTATTAAAAAGGAATCCTTTTAAGACATAGAGAAAGAAAATCAAGAAAGAGCCTTTAAAAGTTCTTCTTCAACTTCCCTTTCCTATCCTTAGATTAAGTTGATACTTTTTTGAATGGAATGCCCTAAATGGGTTCCCATCAGTTAGCCTTTAACCGACCCCCTTGGTTCATACTACAGACCGAATTCTGATAGTTCAACCGCCCATCCCACCATTCGTCCTACCAAGTTAGGCTTCCTTAAGATCTTGGAAATAGAGAAATTCGTCCGGACGATGACCTGATGGCTCTAGAAGCACGACCGGAGTCTTCTGGACGCGTTCAGCAAGGCCCTTCTCCACTTGTTGATATCGTGTTTCAGCCTCCTAGAGGGTCTGACTTATGAAATACACGAGCTTAGAATCGGGTCGCTCTTGAAGAAGCGCAACGCTGATAGCTGATCCTGATAAACCCAAATAGATCTGCAAATCTTCTCCGAGTGTCGGGCGGTTAATCACTGGTGGATTCATCAAGAATGGTTCTTCGCACTCCGTATCCCACACGTTTCTTGACCCTCTCCTCATCTTTCTCAACACCGGTCGCACCCATTCGGCCAGCTTAGGAATGAATCGTGACAGCGCGGTGAGCTGGCCGACCAACCTCTGGACCTCTTTAAGGGTGACCGGGCTTTGGATTTATAGAACAGCTACACATTTATCGGGGTTGGCCTCAATTCCCTGGGCGGTAAGCATAAATTCGAACGTGTACTTCGCCAGGTTCGCCGAGTTCAACATGCATGTCCATACATCGACCGATCTGCTCAGCAAAGATCCTATCCATTAGACGTTGTGATGAGTCAATATTTTCTTCACTTCACTTAGTTTATTGTACTAGAATTAATCAGGGAATTGTGCTTAATCGTCCGTTATTTTCCTATTTTTCCTAATTGTGCTTAATTCGATCAGAAATTCTTATTTTAACTAATTTGAATTATCTGAGCTTATTATTTTGCATTATTAATTATGGGAAAATTTTGGATATCTTTTTGGGACATTTGAAGGCTAAATGAGAAATGACAATTGAGCCGAATGCATTTCAGCCACTTCAATTTTCGCTGGTTGCTGTGTGAATTTTGTGTCAACTTGTTTGTCCTCGTTCGAGTTCAATTCATATCCGTTTTCAATGCAATTTTTTTTCATAGTTTCGTCTAGATGTCTAGTTTCAAGTATAGTTTTTATTTTGTTCAAATTCATTTTGTGTTGTTCCCAGTATTTTCTTTACTCTCCTATGTCAGTCTAGTGCACACTGTTTGAGTGAATTCTAGTCTGTTTGCATTTGTTTGCTTGTTTTTTTTTTTATACTTGTGGTGGCTGGAATTGATCATTTTGACAAGCCAATATCATTTGGTACCAATAACAATTCATTTTTGGCAAAGCTATCACTTGGAATAAGGAAAAGGGGGCCACAATTGTTGAAAAGTCACGTAAGAGGAACTCCAAATTGCTAAGTGCTGAATTAGTATTATGAAGGGAGTACACGGCCCTCATCCAAAGAAAGAAGAAGGTGTGGGATCCACCACATATGAAAGGCCACAGCAACTCCTTGTTTACAAATGAAGAATTTTGCAATTGGCAAGAATTTGGAATGAAGAGCTCCTCACGGTTTTTGTGAGAGAATGACTTGGCAAAACTCAACAAAAATTAAAGAGCTCACAACACATAATGTATATCCAGCTGGCCACATTCCACACGTTTGCAACCATTGGTAAGTCAACAAACAAAAAAAAGGGACCACTTCCAAAGTGCAGCCCACGGTTTTGTATACTAAGTATGGTGTGCATAGTTGAAAGCTACAAAGAATTTCATTACATGTGAATGGAGGGACCACATATTTCAGCTCACGGTTTTGGAAGCATTAACCACATGGAGATGCACACAGTTTAGGGTGCCACCACTTTGAAGTTTACGTGAAAATGGAGAGAAGCAAGGCTTTGATATTCTAGCATATGGGTCCATTCACCACTTTGAAGGCTTATATACTTCCAAAATGCTTTCCTTCTGATTTTTAATGAAAGCACCACACGGCCATGGACAATTTATTGCAACAAACATCATATATATCACTCACGGTTTTGTGCTTTTGTGGAATGGGAAAACTTATGTCCAAGGCAAACATGAGTTGAAGAAGTGCATATCTCGGTGCTTGCTAGAAGAGAAGAGAATAGGAGAACGTGTTGGAGCAACCTACTGGAAGTAAGAAGTATGACAGCTGCAACGTGAGGAGGCCATGGCTGAATGGAAAGGAGTCTCCAGAATCCAGCAGCTGGTCCAGTAAAGGAGCGGAGGTTTGGAATCCAGCAGTGGTATTCTCCGTTGGAATAAAGAAGGAGAAGGGAGCCCACGGCTGCAAAACCATTTCCATGAAAAAGAGGAGAAAGTGTGTTCACGGGAACCAATTGAAGAAGAAGATAAATGAAGGGCCCACCTTTTTGCTCATCTTGGCACATTGAAGAAAGTCAGGAAGCTAGGCAGACAAAAACAAAGCTGGTCACGGCTTGGATAAAGAAGCACAAAACCAACGCTGGAATTAAGGAGGTCACGGGAGACAACAGCAGCAGTAACAAAGTTATGAGTTTGGGCTATAAAAGAGCATCAGCAAGCAGAGATTAGGGAGATTTGAGGAGTAGGAATTAGGAAGCAAATTTATGTGCTGGCTTTGATTTTTCTTCCTCCCCGTTGGGGAGGTTTTGTTTCCATTTTCAGTTCATTGCTTATTTCCGATTGCACAATTTAATTTATTTCAGAAGTGTATTTGTTTTGCAATTTATCTTTTTCTGGTCTAGTTTCTGGAATTTTATTTGAAGTGTTGAAATTACATGAATCTTTTTCATTTTCAGTCAAGTGATTTTATTTTACTGTCTCTTTATTTTACCGTCTGCTATTACGTTTTATGCACGTTTGTAGTTCCAGCATTTTGATTTCAAACACTGTGTAATTTTCCATTTTCCATTTTTACCGTCTTTTACCGTTTATTTTTATTGTCTTTAAAAATTTATTCCAGTGTTTTTAATTCTGTCTTATTTAAATTCCAGTTCATTTTACTTTAATTTTACCACAACAAACACAATCACAAAACCCCCCACCTTCGTGTGTAAATCTGAGACTAAGCCACAATATTGGTCCTTGAGAGACGACCTAGGAGTCACATCCTAGTTTATACTGCATTAATTTTGCACATCAAATTTGTATGACCGCGACAGTCGTATCAAATTTTGGCGCCGTTGCCGGGGACCAACCAATGGAGGTTTGGTTTTAGATTCTTGTTGTGTAAATTTTTGTTCTGTTAATGTGTCTTTTGTGTGTTTTGTGTTTTGTATTTTTGTAGGCGACAACGACACCTTCAGCAAATTTTGGCGGCGTTGTCACTTCAGTTCCAGGTTCTTGTTTTAGATTTTTGTTGTGTTTTTCGATTATGTTGTGTTAATATATGTTTTGTCTTTTATATTTTTATTGTGCTATGTTCTGTATTTAGTTGTTATTAAAAAAAAAAAAAAAAAAATTTACTATTGATGTTCTGTCTTGTGTGTGCTTGTAGCATGTATAAATGTGTTTTGTTTTATCTGATTCGTAATTTTTAGTTTTTAGTTTTTATTTTTATTTTCCATGTCTACCGATTTTAATTTTGTGAAAAATGCTTATTCTGCCAATGTCTGTGATTATGATTCTTATTCTGCATATTACTTTGATTTTAAATCTGCTGATTTTTATGATGAGAACAATATGTTCCATCATCCAATTTCTGAGAGCTCTCTTTGGGAGCCAGTTCCACAATACGAGAATCAGCAGTATGATACCGCTCAAATAGCTCCTCAGCCTTCTACTTCTGAACCTACATTGAAGGAGTTACTAGAGCAGATGACAATGCAGAACATTCAGTTTCAGAAAGGGAACATGCAGTTCAAGCAAGAGAGCATGGAGTTCCAGCAGGAAACTCAAGCGGCAATTCAGAATCTGAGTGATCAGATCAGGCAGATGGCCACTCTTGCACCTGAGGAGACTGATGAAAATTTTGGGGACCCGGCAGAAGTAAGCAGTAATCCTGAACCAGGTAGACCACCTTCACCTTCCCACACTCTAGAAATCTTCAAGGAAGAGGAGGTAAGCATACCACAATTTGATTATTATGTTGATTGTGATGATGATCGGTATGCTAATGACTATAATCTTGCTGAGTCTGATTTTAATTTTTCCTCTGTGCATGATGAGAACCGCTTTTTACTATCACATTCGAATGGTTATTCTTCATGCACTGAACATGAATCTGAGTCTATGATTAATATTGCATGCAATTTAGAAATTGATTCATGTTATGAGGATTTATCTAAAGCTCAGTATGATAATTTGGGTGTTATACCTCTGCATAACATTTCTTTGGAACCACATTGCACTAACCATGTTGCAGGAGGTGTACATGTATTGCATCAACAAACACCCACAATTGAAGACAAAGGTGCAAGCTTACAAAATGGTTTGAAAATCAATTGGCACCTGTTGAACCCAATCATCAACAATTTTTTCTGCTTAGATCCAGCGATGGAAGACATTTCATTGCGAGATCAAATCTGGAGGATGAAGCAGTTCGTCCTCAACAATTTCATGCTGGAGCCTAAAGAGAAGAACATCTCCCTACAAATCCAAAATCGGCAACGGCGCCATTTTTGATAAACGGGTCGCACCGCTCACAAAAGTTGTGCACGAAAATATGCAGTATAGCTAGGATGTGACTCCTAGGTCGTCTCTCAAGGACCAATATTGTGGCTCAGTCTCAGATTTACACACGAAGGTGGGGGGTTTTGTGATTTTGTTTGTTGTGGTAAAATTAAAGTAAAATGAACTGGAATTTAAATAAGACAGAATTAAAAACACTGGAATAAATTTTTAAAGACAATAAAAATAAACGGTAAAAGACGGTAAAAATGGAAAATGGAAAATTACACAGTGTTTGAAATCAAAATGCTGGAACTACAAACGTGCATAAAACGTAATAGCAGACGGTAAAATAAAGAGACAGTAAAATAAAATCACTTGACTGAAAATGAAAAAGATTCATGTAATTTCAACACTTCAAATAAAATTCCAGAAACTAGACCAGAAAAAGATAAATTGCAAAACAAATACACTTCTGAAATAAATTAAATTGTGCAATCGGAAATAAGCAATGAACTGAAAATGGAAACAAAACCCACCCCCTTTTTTGTGAAAAAAAAATCTAAGACCGAACCACAAAAATTGGTCCTTGAGAGACGACCTAGGAGTCACTTCCTAGTTATACTGCATTCTTTTATGCACAAACTTTTGTGAGCGGTGCGACCCGTTCATCAAAAAATGAGTAAATACGCAGAAGACAAAATAACAGTGTAATTAAAATTTACCAATAGTTCCAGTAAAAATAAACCGTAAAAACGATTCTTGAAAATAACATGACCAGTAAAACACAATGACAGAATTTAACGGTGCAGAAAATACTAAACTGTAAAATACAACAGATAAAATAAAACACTGGAAATGGAATTCATCAAACATCAACAAACAAAAAAAAGGGACCACTTCCAAAGTGCAGCCCACGGTTTTGTATACTAAGTATGGTGTGCATAGTTGAAAGCTACAAAGAATTTCATTACATGTGAATGGAGGGACCACATATTTCAGCTCACGGTTTTGGAAGCATTAACCACATGGAGATGCACACAGTTTAGGGGGCCACCACTTTGAAGTTTACGTGAAAATGGAGAGAAGCAAGGCTTTGATATTCTAGCATATGGGTCCATTCACCACTTTGAAGGCTTATATACTTCCAAAATGCTTTCCTTCTGATTTTTAATGAAAGCACCACACGGCCATGGACAATTTATTGCAACAAACATCATATATATCACTCACGGTTTTGTGCTTTTGTGGAATGGGAAAACTTATGTCCAAGGCAAACATGAGTTGAAGAAGTGCATATCTCGGTGCTTGCTAGAAGAGAAGAGAATAGGAGAACGTGTTGGAGCAACCTACTGGAAGTAAGAAGTATGATAGCTGCAACGTGAGGAGGCCATGGCTGAATGGAAAGGAGTCTCCAGAATCCAGCAGCTGGTCCAGTAAAGGAGCGGAGGTTTGGAATCCAGCAGTGGTATTCTCCGTTGGAATAAAGAAGGAGAAGGGAGCCCACGGCTGCAAAACCATTTCCATGAAAAAGAGGAGAAAGTGTGTTCACGGGAACCAATTGAAGAAGAAGATAAATGAAGGGCCCACCTTTTTGCTCATCTTGGCACATTGAAGAAAGTCAGGAAGCTAGGCAGACAAAAACAAAGCTGGTCACGGCTTGGATAAAGAAGCACAAAACCAACGCTGGAATTAAGGAGGTCACGGGAGACAACAGCAGCAGTAACAAAGTTATGAGTTTGGGCTATAAAAGAGCATCAGCAAGCAGAGATTAGGGAGATTTGAGGAGTAGGAATTAGGAAGCAAATTTATGTGCTGGCTTTGATTTTTCTTCCTCCCCGTTGGGGAGGTTTTGTTTCCATTTTCAGTTCATTGCTTATTTCCGATTGCACAATTTAATTTATTTCAGAAGTGTATTTGTTTTGCAATTTATCTTTTTCTGGTCTAGTTTCTGGAATTTTATTTGAAGTGTTGAAATTACATGAATCTTTTTCATTTTCAGTCAAGTGATTTTATTTTACTGTCTCTTTATTTTACCGTCTGCTATTACGTTTTATGCACGTTTGTAGTTCCAGCATTTTGATTTCAAACACTGTGTAATTTTCCATTTTCCATTTTTACCGTCTTTTACCGTTTATTTTTATTGTCTTTAAAAATTTATTCCAGTGTTTTTAATTCTGTCTTATTTAAATTCCAGTTCATTTTACTTTAATTTTACCACAACAAACACAATCACAAAACCCCCCACCTTCGTGTGTAAATCTGAGACTGAGCCACAATATTGGTCCTTGAGAGACGACCTAGGAGTCACATCCTAGCTATACTGCATATTTTCGTGCACAACTTTTGTGAGCGGTGCGACCCGTTTATCAAAAATTGGCGCCGTTGCCGGGGATCGAAGGAGGTTTGGTTTTAGATTTTTGTTGTATAAAGTTTTGTTCTGTTAATATGTTTGTTTTGTGTGTTTTGTCTTGTATATTTTTGCAGGCGATAACGACACCTTCAACAAATTTTGGCGGCGTTGTCACTTCAGTTCCAGGTTTTTTGTTTTAGATTTTTGCTGTGTTTTTCGATTATGCTGTGTTAATATATATTGTGTATATATGTGTTTAATTGTGCTATGTTCTGTATTTAGTTGTTATTAAAAAAAAAAATTAATTAAAAAATTTTTACTATTGATGTTCTGTCTTGTGTGTGCTTGTAGCATGTATAAATGTGTTTTGTTTTATCTGATTCGTAATTTTTAGTTTTTAGTTTTTACTTTTTATTTTTCCATGTCTACCTATTTTAATGTTGTGAATAATGCTTATTCTGCCAATGTCTGTGATTATGATTCTTATTCTGCATATTACTTTGATTTTAAATCTGCTGATTTTTATGATGAGAACAATATGTTCCATCATCCAATTTCTGAGAGCTCTCTTTGGGAGACAGTTCCACAATATGAGAGTCAGCAGTATGATTCTCCTATTCAAATAACTCCTCAGCCTTCTATTTCTGAACCTACATTAAAGGAGTTACTAGAGCAGATGACAATGCAGAACATTCAGTTTCAGAAAGGGAACATGCAGTTCAAGCAAGAGAGCATGGAAACTCAAGCTGCCATGCAGAATCTGAGTGATCAGATCAGGCAGATGGCCACTCTTGCACCTGAGGAGACTGATGAAAATTTTGGGGACCCGGCAGAAGTAAGCAGTAATCCTGAACCAGGTAGACCACCTTCACCTTCCCACACTCTAGAAATCTTCAAGGAAGAGGAGGTAAGCATACCACAATTTGATTATTATGTTGATTGTGATGATGATCGGTATGCTAATGACTATATTCTTGCTGAGTCTGATTTTAATTTTTCCTCTGTGCATGAAGAGAACCGCTTTTTACTATCACATTCGAATGGTTATTCTTCATGCACTGAACATGAATCTGAATCTATGATTAATATTGCATGCAATTTAGAAATTGATTCATGTTATGAGGATTTATCTAAGGCTCAGTATGATGAATTGGGATTGGGTGTTATACCTCTGCATAACATCTCTTTGGAACCACATTGCACTAACCATGTTGCAGGAGGTGTACATGTATTGCATCAACAAACACCCACAATTGAAGACAAAGGTGCAAGCTTACAAAACGGTTTGAAAATCAATTGGCACCTGCTGAACCCAATCATCAACAATTTTTTCTGCTTATATCCAGCGATGGAAGACATTTCATTGCTTGATCAGATCTGGAGGATGAAGCAGTTCATCCTCAACACTTTCATACTGGATCCCGAGGCGAAAAACATCTCCCTGATTGTCCAATTTTGGCAACTGCCACCATAATCCAGGGGAGTTTTCTTTTTCTTTCTTCCCCGTTTTCCTACTTTTATTGCATTTGTCCTTTATCTGTTTAGTGTTTTAACTGATGATCTTATGCCTTTAACTGATTTGGGACATTGTAGTCTAAGTGTGGTCTGGGGGAGATTCTGCATTTTGTTTTTCTTTTAAGTTTGTTTTTCCTTTTCTTCTTAGTTTTCGAATTGTTATCTTTAAAAATAAAAAAAAAACAAAAAAAAAAAAAAAAAAAAAATATTTTGTGATAAAATTGTTTTTGTTTAAAAGCGTGTCAAATCTGTATTCTGATATGTATAATTATTTTTTTTTCTTAGTTTTCACATTGTTATCCTTATAAAAAAAAAAAATTCAAAAATTCAAAAATTGTTTTGCGTATTCCTTGATTTTATTTCGACCCTCAGTATCTTATTATTTCATACCAATAAAAATTTTCACTTCAGATCTTATTTTTCCTTATTTTCCTTCACTGTAAATATAATTTCTTAGTTGTTTGCATACAGATTATTGATTGAAAAATTTGACTAAGAAAGATTTCATTCATCATTGCAAAAAAATTACAGTATTGGTGAATGGAAATTGAACAGATCTGAAATTGAAATTGCAGTAGATATATATGAAATTAAAAGATGTTCGGGGGTCGATCTTTAGTGATCGTTAAATATTACAGACCATAAAAAAAACATAAAAACATAAAAAAAAAAAAAAAAAACATAAGTGTTCATATTACAGTCCTTAATTCTGGCCACACTCGGCCAACAAAAACAACAAAAAAAAAATAATAAAAATAAAAATAAAAATAAAAAAAAAACATAAAACATTAAAACTGGAAGAATTCTCGAGCTGGTTGTGGTGGTCTAAGGGAGAGCTCCGTTGAGGGAGCTCTGGTTCGAAAAGTCACGAGCGGAGGCTTTGGTGGAGGAATTTCTCGTTCATTTCTGTCGTCATCGATAATGATCGGAACTGGAAACAGATTCAGCAGCCTCGGTGCCCTCATTATCACCCAGTTGTTTTCTTTCAAACAAAAAAAAAATAAATAAATAAATAAATAAATAAAAAATAAAAAACTTGTGTTAATAATAGAAGAGGAATGGAAAATTCAATTGAGGTATGATGAGAGTTCTTACCATACATATATAGCGGCATTTGTGAAAAGAGAGTGCCTGTGGGGTCTATCTCCGCTTGCCAGCGCCTGACCCGATTGCCATGGTTGTTAAACCAGCAGTGTACGTTGTATTCAGTGGCTTCGCCGAAAGCCCTTAGTCGAGACGCGATCTCGACGACTTGCGCTCGGCTTGGGTGTGTGACCCCATAGTTGTAGATTTTGGTCATCATCTTGATTTGATCGTCGGTAGGACGCCACCGTTGACTGGTATATCTCTCTGATTCCGTATCACTCATCCTTCCTCTCGTAATATACAAATACTTAAATAAAAAATAAAAAAAAAGAACAAAAACATAAAAAAAAAAAAATAAACATAAAAAAAAAATAAAAAGAACTAAAAAAAAAAAAAAAAAAAAGAGAAGCATAAAAAAAAAAAATTAGATTAGTTGTCTGTTTTCTTTATTTGTTCTTGTTTCCTTTTAGATTTATTTTGTCCAGTCTGTATTTGATGTTTTAGTTTTTGGTCTCAGATCTGTTTCACGGTCCTTGCAAAAGGGTCCTAAACGGATCTACGTCCAGTGTCCTTGTCCATATTGTTCTTGTATATTCAGTTTCTGTGTTTTAGTTTTAAGTGGGGTACGTGGCGTTGTTCTACCCGATTGTCTCTGCCATACCTTCAAACGAAGGGAGATTAACGTCTGGTTTCCAGCCGATATACCCCTTAAGTTTTAAGACAATTGTGTTTTATGTGTTTTAAGTGTTTAGCAGGTGAAGAAGAAAGCGAATAAGAGCTGAAAATAAAGAAGGAACTGAAGGCTTAAAAGAAAGCAGAAAAAGAAAAAAAAAATGAAAGATCTGGAAAAAAGGAAAAGGAGAAGAAGGAAAGCAGGAAGGCATAACAGCAGAATAAGCAGAATGAAAGGAAAGCAGGAAAATGGAAAAGAGGGACAGCAGGCAAGAGATCAGAGAAGAAAAAGAGAACAAACAGAGAAAAATAAAGAGAGCAGGGCAGAAAAAGGAAATACTGAAAGGGAAAGACTGGAAGGCAGGAAAAGTAAAAAACAGCAGAAAAAGCCGAAAGAAAGGAGATCCAAGGTGCAGATGACTTACCCGGAGTAGTAGGGCTTACAGAAGCTTGACGCAGATCTCAGAATCTTCGAAGGCGCTGAGGCAGAGGCTCCTCACAGATCTCAGATTCTTCAGATGGCACGGTGGCAGAGCTTCCTCGCAGATCCAGACGCTCGAGAGAGAGTAGAGAGCAGAGAGAGCAGAGGGAGAGGCTCCCTGCAGAGATCCAGACGCTCAGGTTGAGAAGAGAGATGAGAGTTGTAGAGAGAGTTGAGAGAGAAGAGAGGAGTAGAGGCAGGCTGAGGGATCAGAAATGTCACTCGAGGCTGAGGAAGTGCCCTTTTATAGCCAGATAGCTCTGCCACTGTAGCAACAGTTCCGGTCTTTGCCACCGAGACTGTTGTCACAGTACCGGTCATCTCCTTTTTCAAAAAAATAAAAAAATAAAAAATAAAAAATAAAAAATAAAAAAAATATTAGCATCTACTGATGGGTGCTACGTGATTTAGACATCTACTGATGGATGTCACTGAAAACATCTACTGATGGATGTTACTGAAAATTTCTTCCCATTTCCTTACTTTTTATTGCACTTGTCTATATTATTTGACTGCTCTGAAATTGATAATCTGATGATTGTAACACACTGAGGACATTGTGTGATTTAAGTGTGGTCTACTGGGGAGAAATTCTGATTTTTCTGTTAGTTTCTATTAGTATGTATTTTGTGTGTTAAATTTTTTTCTGTTTTGAGTGTTAAATTTTTTCTATTTTAAGTTGTTTTTAGTGTGTTTTGGGTGAAATAAATTTTACATTTTTCTCTTGATTTCTGGATGATGTCTAAGTTGTAGATTTTTCCTTCACTTCATTAATACTTATGGTTTGAAATCCTTGCTTTTCTCTGCTTGGAAACATGATTATGTGTTTAAGAGGTTGATTTGATTGTGACGAATACCCTGTGTGAGATTTGAGCCACTTTATGTTCTTTCTTGTGTGACATGTATCTTGATTGCTTGCACATATGCCTTGGCTTGATTCTTTTTGATAATTCTTGATGGATATGCATGTTTAGAAAATGATAAAGGCATTTTATTTCTTGAGCCTCTTTAGCCAAATAAGCCTACCCTGTTATTATCCTTTGATAACCCCTTTGAGCCTATACTTTCCCCATTTCTTTGTGTTGAAGCTCATACACTGACCCTAAGTGAAAAATAATGATTACCTTAACCTTAGGAAAGTCTGGAGCTATATAAGTGTTTTATGAAAAAGTGTGGTCTCCTTGGGAATTCTGATGAAATTGGCTAGTTGGTTCCTCATCATGTTTTGAAATGGTGATTTATATCCTGTTGTGTGATAAAGAAAAAAAAGAGAGACAGGATGAAAAAAAAAATGATGAGAAAAATGAAAAATAATTTTGTAAACAATGGAGTCGAGAAGAGGATTGAATTAGAGGTTTGGGTGAGATTTGACTGTATTTACTCTTGTTCCCCATTTGTCCTCTATTTTCTTCTGAGCTATAGCTACTTATCCAAATTTATCCTCCCCTGTCCTTGGCCCCATTACAACCCAGTAAAGACCTTTTGATCTGAAGATGCATATGTTTTAAGTGTTGATATTAGAAGATTGCCAAGTCTGTTTGTGTTTGCTTTCTTGAATGCATTGAGTGACATTGATTTACCTTAAACACTTGAGAGAAACACTATGAGTGCATCTGTGAGGTTTTGTTATTTTCAAATCACCTCTTGAGCTGATGGATTATTTTTTCCATGTATTGAATTGCTTGGAAGATTTCTATAAGTATCTGCTTTATTTGATTTGTGTTGGATAATTTCTACTTCTTTTATTTGTCCAAATTCTTGAGAACTCTGTAAATTTTGTTTTCTTGCGAGTTTTTATTTTTCTGTATGCTGCAATTGTGTCACGTCCTTTGATGTCGTATTCCCTGATTTGCGTCTTGATTTTGCCCAGGAGTGCAAAAGACTAAGTGTGGTCTATTTTGATGAGTCAATATTTTCTTCACTTCACTTAGTTTATTGTACTAGAATTAATCAGGGAATTGTGCTTAATCGTCCGTTATTTTCCTATTTTTCCTAATTGTGCTTAATTCGATCAGAAATTCTTATTTTAACTAATTTGAATTATTTGAGCTTATTATTTTGCATTATTAATTATGGGAAAATTTTGGATATCTTTTTGGGACATTTGAAGGCTAAATGAGAAATGACAATTGAGCCGAATGCATTTCAGCCACTTCAATTTTCGCTGGTTGCTGTGTGAATTTTGTGTCAACTTGTTTGTCCTCGTTCGAGTTCAATTCATATCCGTTTTCAATGCAATATTTTTTCATAGTTTCGTCTAGATGTCTAGTTTCAAGTATAGTTTTTATTTTGTTCAAATTCATTTTGTGTTGTTCCCAGTATTTTCTTTACTCTCCTATGTCAGTCTAGTGCACACTGTTTGAGTGAATTCTAGTCTGTTTGCATTTGTTTGCTTGTTTTTTTTTTTTATACTTGTGGTGGCTGGAATTGATCATTTTGACAAGCCAATATCATTTGGTACCAATAACAATTCATTTTTGGCAAAGCTATCACTTGGAATAAGGAAAAGGGGGCCACAATTGTTGAAAAGTCACGTAAGAGGAACTCCAAATTGCTAAGTGCTGAATTAGTATTATGAAGGGAGTACACGGCCCTCATCCAAAGAAAGAAGAAGGTGTGGGATCCACCACATATGAAAGGCCACAGCAACTCCTTGTTTACAAATGAAGAATTTTGCAATTGGCAAGAATTTGGAATGAAGAGCTCCTCACGGTTTTTGTGAGAGAATGACTTGGCAAAACTCAACAAAAATTAAAGAGCTCACAACACATAATGTATATCCAGCTGGCCACATTCCACACGTTTGCAACCATTGGTAAGTCAACAAACAAAAAAAAGGGACCACTTCCAAAGTGCAGCCCACGGTTTTGTATACTAAGTATGGTGTGCATAGTTGAAAGCTACAAAGAATTTCATTACATGTGAATGGAGGGACCACATATTTCAGCTCACGGTTTTGGAAGCATTAACCACATGGAGATGCACACAGTTTAGGGGGCCACCACTTTGAAGTTTACGTGAAAATGGAGAGAAGCAAGGCTTTGATATTCTAGCATATGGGTCCATTCACCACTTTGAAGGCTTATATACTTCCAAAATGCTTTCCTTCTGATTTTTAATGAAAGCACCACACGGCCATGGACAATTTATTGCAACAAACATCATATATATCACTCACGGTTTTGTGCTTTTGTGGAATGGGAAAACTTATGTCCAAGGCAAACATGAGTTGAAGAAGTGCATATCTCGGTGCTTGCTAGAAGAGAAGAGAATAGGAGAACGTGTTGGAGCAACCTACTGGAAGTAAGAAGTATGACAGCTGCAACGTGAGGAGGCCATGGCTGAATGGAAAGGAGTCTCCAGAATCCAGCAGCTGGTCCAGTAAAGGAGCGGAGGTTTGGAATCCAGCAGTGGTATTCTCCGTTGGAATAAAGAAGGAGAAGGGAGCCCACGGCTGCAAAACCATTTCCATGAAAAAGAGGAGAAAGTGTGTTCACGGGAACCAATTGAAGAAGAAGATAAATGAAGGGCCCACCTTTTTGCTCATCTTGGCACATTGAAGAAAGTCAGGAAGCTAGGCAGACAAAAACAAAGCTGGTCACGGCTTGGATAAAGAAGCACAAAACCAACGCTGGAATTAAGGAGGTCACGGGAGACAACAGCAGCAGTAACAAAGTTATGAGTTTGGGCTATAAAAGAGCATCAGCAAGCAGAGATTAGGGAGATTTGAGGAGTAGGAATTAGGAAGCAAATTTATGTGCTGGCTTTGATTTTTCTTCCTCCCCGTTGGGGAGGTTTTGTTTCCATTTTCAGTTCATTGCTTATTTCCGATTGCACAATTTAATTTATTTCAGAAGTGTATTTGTTTTGCAATTTATCTTTTTCTGGTCTAGTTTCTGGAATTTTATTTGAAGTGTTGAAATTACATGAATCTTTTTCATTTTCAGTCAAGTGATTTTATTTTACTGTCTCTTTATTTTACCGTCTGCTATTACGTTTTATGCACGTTTGTAGTTCCAGCATTTTGATTTCAAACACTGTGTAATTTTCCATTTTCCATTTTTACCGTCTTTTACCGTTTATTTTTATTGTCTTTAAAAATTTATTCCAGTGTTTTTAATTCTGTCTTATTTAAATTCCAGTTCATTTTACTTTAATTTTACCACAACAAACACAATCACAAAACCCCCCACCTTCGTGTGTAAATCTGAGACTGAGCCACAATATTGGTCCTTGAGAGACGACCTAGGAGTCACATCCTAGCTATACTGCATATTTTCGTGCACAACTTTTGTGAGCGGTGCGACCCGTTTATCACGTTGATACGTGGCTCTGGCTTTCTTCAAGCCAAAAGGCATAATCTCATAACAAAAATTTGCCTTATCTGTGATAAATGTTGTCTTTTCCCAGTCAGTTTCATACATAGGTATTTGATTATACCCAGAGTACGCGTCCAGGAAGGTTAACATCCGGTGGCCCGAGGCCCCGTCTACCAACGTGTTAATGCTTGGAAAAGGATGAGAATCTTTAGGACAGGCCTTGTTCAAGTCAATGTAGTCAGTGCACATGCGCCATTTTCCACTGGCCCTCTTGACCATGACCACATTGCGAGCCGTGTCGTGTATGTCACCTCTATGATAAATCATGCCTCCCTCAACTTCCTTACTTCCTCCTCAACAGCCTTCTTCTTCTCTTCTCCCATCCGCCGCTTCTTCTATGCTATCGGTCGTGCTTCTTTAAACAACGCTAGCTTGTGGGACATGACCGAGGGATGAATCCCCGACATATATGCGCCCGTCCAAGCAAACAGATCTCGGTTTCTCCATAAGACGGAGCAGATTTCTCTTTTCAGCCCTAGTTCCAACCCACGGGCCATAGTTGTGGCTCGAGAAACGTCTGTCCCTATCAAGACCGATTGTATCTCTCCTAGTGGCTTCAATCGGTCTTCTATGTTTGTCCGCGGGCCAAGGTCTGCCATGGCCACTTCATACCTGCTCGACCTTCTCTTGACCGTTCGAGTATAGAGCTTCAAACCCGCTGCGTAACATTCTTTTGTTGTTTTTTGATCTGCTCGGACCATGCAAATCATTCCCCTGTCGGATGGATACTTCATGACTAGATGGAGAGTTGACACATTTGCGGAGAAGGCGTTCAGACATGGTCGGTCTAGGAGCATGTTGTATGAGGTGTTAGCTTCCACCAATAGATACCTAATCCTTTTCTCTTCGTTGTCCCGATCGGTACCCAGACGAGTGCGCAAATCAACGTACCCCCAAGTGTCCACTCTTTCACCAGCGAAACCCACGATCTGCTCATTGTATGGGACTATCAGGTCGTCCGAGATATCCATCTTTTGGAAGGTTTTCCCGTAGAGGATGTTCACCGAGCTTCCATGGTCAATCAACACCTTGCTGACGCTATAGCGGGCGATCTCCGCCGTTACTACCATAGGGTCATCTTGGTCAGAGTCGGGGCGTGAAAGTCTTCGTCCGAGAAGGTTATGGGCGGCATCGTTCTCCGTGGCTTCCCTACTGCGTGCACTGATCGCAAGGCCCATACGTGACGCTTTCGGGCAGATGACGTGGACCCGACCCCACGAATCCTCCGAAAGTCGTGTTGATATGTCCTCGTAGGGGACGGTCTTGGCTCCTGCTTCGACTTCTGCTTTGTGGACTCCTCCACCAGGGACTTCGTGGTCGCTGTTGTGGTGTCTCGGGACGGTCAACCCTCACATATTTCTTCAACCGTCTTGCACGTATTAGCTCTTCGATCTTATCCTTCAGGGTCACGAACTCTTCCGTGGTGTGACCCATGCTCTTGTTGTACAAATAGTGTTTGTTATCGTCTGCCCCGGGCGGCGTGGGTCGTTTCTTCGGCGGCATGATTAGTTCAGCTCTCAAGGCCTCTTGAAATATCTTCGCCCGCGGGGCATTCAGCGGGATGTACTGTTGGAATCGTGGTCCCCTGGGCTCTCTTTGCTTGAACTCCCCCAGCTTGTCAGTTCGACCGTCCAACCTCCTTCCGTCAATCTTCTCTCCCTTGACCTCCTGGCCTTCTTTCTTGTATGACTATTTCATGTCTTCAACCCTAATCTCGTCGGCTGCTCTCTCTCGCAGCTCCTCCATGGTTTTAGGGGCTCGTTGGCAAACACTATCTTTGAAAGGGCCACGCTTGAGGTCGGGCAGGACGTATTGAAGGGCGAGTATCGGGCTTAAGCCCTTCACCCGCCCAACGGTCTTTTGATAGCGATCCTTTCCTTGCCTCAGGTTGACGGTTGAACATGCGTTGTAGTCCCACAAAATTCTCTATGGAGTTTGGGGCAATTGAATTGAACCATTCCAATGCATCCCCCTCTAGTGAGAGAGAAAACGCTCGGATCCAGATGGCATCGTTGCCCGTGCAGAACGCCATTGTGTTGGAAAAGGTCTTAATGTGGGCCTCCGGGTCCGTCGTCCCGTCGTATATCTTGAACTGGGGCGGAACGAACTCTTCTGATATGTGGATGTCGATGATCGCCTGGACGAAAGGAAGCAAAGTGGTTGAGCTCTCGGTCTTTATCGTTAATTGTGTGTTCGCTGCAGCGCTCTCGGCATGAACGGATTTAGCCTTACTTCCTTCGATTTCCTGCTCAGTCGGTTTCCACGTTTCATCCGACGAGCCACTACGCTCGGTTTTATCTTCCACAATAACCTTCTTGCGTTCCTTACTGTGCTGCTCTCCCTCCCGATTCCTTCTCCTGGCCAATTCACGTCAAACATTCATGGCAGGGTAGCTGACGGCGGCCTACGGTTGTCAATGGTGCTGGCGGCACAAGGAAGCTAGGGTTTGGAAATTAGGGTTGCCACGCAGTCAGAGAAACTGTACACGTCATTAACTTTTGTCTAGGGTGGCAGCTGCACCGTTAAAAATTTGACGCCATAACGGTAGGACAATTCTGAACATTCCCCCTCTTTCGAGGGATTAAAAGAAGTATTAAGGCTTATTTTTATGCCCCAAATTTTTTGTTTCACTTATATGCAATCCCCAAGCTATTGATCTTTTTTATTTTTGACCAAATGGATGACAAATGGTGAAATTTTGAAATATTTGAAATTTTCGTTGCTTGTGACAATTCTTAATATTTTTATCAATGCTTTAAATTTACACGATAATACAAGTACTCTGCTTAAAGCATCCCAAGATGTTGCTCTCTTTTTGGGAGGGAGAGGGGGAGCAGGTATCGAAGCAGATGGTTAAATTTTTTAATACTTGAAATTTTCATCAGTTGTGGCAAGTCTAAATATTTTTTCATTGCTTTGAACTTTTTCATTATGATACAAGTGACCTGCTTAAACAATCATCTGTTTCATACTAGAGTGATGTAACATTATAGTTATTTTTTATGAATAGAGTAATTTCTTGTGTGTTAGCCTGCTAACTTTTATTACAGAAAAGAAAAGAACAAAATAGAATGGGTTGTGGGAAAAGGATGAAAAGATGGCACTAACAAGCATTCCAGTACAAGCATGAAAAGATAACACTGACAAAAAGAAGAGAAAACATTGTTTGTGCGTATTTAACGGAAGGGACGGCGTTGACGAAAAATTTACTAAATGAATGCCAATTTGACACAATTTTAAAAGGAGGGATCTAATTGAGAAAAATAAGCAAATCTGGGGAAAAAAAGGCTATTAAGCCAAAAAATAATTAAAACTGATAAGCTTAAGAGAGAAATATAACAACACCCTCTTTTTCTTGTTTGTTTGAGGTGTGATAAATGATTAAGGAAAAGATAATTGAAACTAATATGCTTGAAGAGAGAAATACACAAACAAGATTCAAGACTTTCGATATCCTACTTACCCTTTTTCTTGGAAGGAAAAGATTAATTCTTAATCAAAGTTATTAAAGTAAATTATTGTAGTGTAGTAGTGAGGAGCAGACATAGGCAACCTCGATTTTGAAATGTGGAGAATTTTTAGTTGCAGTTGTAATCTCAAAGCTAGTCACTTGAATGAAACTCTTTTCAAAAACCCATTTTCCTTCAAAACAACGTCATTGGGAAGGAAAAGATGAGTTTTCTCACTTTTTTGTAATTTCAAAAATCCAAATAGCAAAGAACAAAGGAGAACATTATATAAAGAAAAAAAACCACAAAATAGAAAATAAAGGGTGTTAGCGAAAAAAAGAGCAAACAAGTCACATGCTCTAAGTTAGATGTTATGCTATAAGCTATTACACTGGTGCTAAACCTAGAGATATATGAACATGAGTATGTGAACCCTAAATAGCTCTATCAGAGACAACCAAATGCATTTTAGGGCTTCAAATTTTGTGAAGCCTGAATGAGGAAAGAAAAATAAAATTTCAAATAGGATAAATTAGGTTTTAGGAAGATGGTGCCTCATGTACGAATTCCTTTTTTCCTGTGGTGGACCGTGACGTTATTGGAGCTTTATCGCTTGCTATCCCCTTCACTGGTCCACACAACGCCGTTGCAACATCATCATCATAGAGGCGGCTCTGTTGGAAGAGGAAAGAGTGATACGTTGGAGAAAATGGGAAGAGGACAATAACTCTACTGGAAGAGGAAAGAATGATATGTTGGAGGAAATGGAAAGAGGAAATGAAAGAATGAAAAAAAAGGAAGAAAGGGAATTATACGTAGGAAGAGGGAGTGAGAAAGAGTGAAATTTTGAGAGGGAAGACGTAGTGGGAAATTTTGGAGACGTTAGAGGGGAAAGTTTGTAAAAAAAAATAAGAAAAAGAAAGGGAAAAAAGACATTATAATTTGAGGAGGTTAATAACCTCTTCAACAAAAATTAAAACTCCACTATTATTATCATTTAGACGATCTAACAAATTAATCCTAAATCTTGTCAATTTGTGGAAGTTTTTGTAACTTCCGAAAAATAACCTCCACAAAATAACATTTTTTTGTAGTGTTGATTGTTTTGGACCTAGAATTAACATTGATAACATCTTGAACTTCCTTTTTTTGCATAACCATAGAGGCTGCGTGCTATGTGAGTTGTTTTGCAAACCTTGCAGATTTCACTAGTAAAAAAACAGTCTTTTAATGTGTCTAATAAGTCTTGGTTTTCACAAAATCGAAGTATATTAAAATGCGGTGGCACTTTTGTAATTAAGGTGAACTTATACGCCTTGGTTCATTGGGAACTAAAGCCTATGTAGTTTATTGCCTCAGTTATTTATCAAACTGAAGCATAAAACCCTCTGCAATAATATATTATTTCGGTTTGCCTTCTAACCGAGGCTTATAGGTTATTTTGAATTTTTTTTAGCTCTTTAGGCATCAGTTAACATATGAACTGTGTTAGTAGTGTTCTTACTATCTTGGTTATTTGTTGAACTGAGGTAGTAGCTCTTTCACTGGTATTAATGAAACCTGAAAAGAGTTTACACAGTTTTCTTCTTCCCCTACTTCTTCTTCCCCTGCGACCTCCACCACTAAACGCATAGTCCTCATGTCCTTCATTTCTCTCGCGCAAAGAAATTCACACTTCGCGGTTTGGTTTCTCTCACGGGTTGCTCGCTACGTCCACCGGCGCCTCCATTGTCTCCGGCGAAGTGCTGTCCAAGTTGGGTGGCCCGTCAAATTCTCGTTGGGGTTCATGTAGGGTTTCTGACGTGTCCAGGAGAAACGGTTCCTTTGGGGCTAGGGATTCCAATTGCGAGCTTCCCCCTTCTCGCACAGACGAGACTGATAATTGGGCGGCAACAAAGAAACCTTCGGGAGGGTTTGAGAGGAAGGAGAGGGATAGAGGAGGGTTCTTCGATTTGTAGTCGCACGTTGACAAATCAGAGTGTTAGGTCTCGAATAAGAGCTTTGTGCCATCGGAGCGGTGATTCGCCTCCAACGATGGAGGGTTTGAGAGAGAGAGAGAGAAAGGTTATTGGGTTTAGCTCTAGCGGCGGTGCTGATTCAAAGACTAGAATAAGAAGAAGGGCAAATCCAACGTTGGTAGCGAGAGTGTTGGTGCTAGTGGAGGGAGACCAAGACTTGTTCTACAACCTTAGTCTTTGTCGGTGTCCAATGAACGGGGGGATGAGAATGTGGAGAAACCTAAAAGGATTAAGGAGACAAGTAGAGGTGATGCCTTTGTGAAGAGGGGTTTTGGGTCTTCGAATGGAGAAGGACGATCCAAGATGGTTTTAAGAAGGGTGATCCAAAGGCCTAGGTCTTGAAAACTGTTAAGGCGGTTAAGTTTGGACCTACCTTTAAGAAGAAGACGAAGAAGATTCAAACTTTTGTAACTTTCCACAGGCCGAAGACATTGAAGAAAGACAGGAACCCTCAGTACCCTCACATTAGTGCCCCACCAAGGAACAAGCTTGATCATTATCAGATCCTGAAGTTCCCTCTTACTACTGAGTCTGCTATGAAAAAGATTGAGGACAACAACACTTTGGTTTTCATCTTCGACCTACATGCAGACAAGAAGAAGATCAAGGATGCAATGAAGAAAATGTATGACATCTAGGCCAAGAAAGTTAACACCTTGATCAGGTAATCATCTATGCAATGATTAATTGGTTTTGATAGTAATAGTTTGATGACTTGCTATTGCTAATGAATTTGATAGTCTAGTGAATTTTTTATTCAACTAGTGGCTGATAACAGTTGAAAAACTGTTATTTTGATGCTTAAAATTGATACTAAAAGCAACCTTTAACACTTAGAAACTAGCTTGAAATCATGCTTTTGGTCATATTTTCATAAATAAGAGAGTTGGACAGGTTTATGCTTAATTTAAGTGTTTTATGCAGGTTTTTAAGGTGAATTTGGTTAAAGAAGTGAAGGATAGAAATGGAATCAGAAAAGACATCAAAAAGTGCAAAAGGAGAAGTCGCAATTATCACTCAGCGGCAGTTTACCGCTGAGCGGCACAGGAGCTCACGTTGGATCCGCTGAGGGGTGAAAATGCCGTTGAGGGGAAGAATCAACTCACGCACTTACCGCTGAGCGGTAGTTTACCGCTGAGCGGCACTTTTATGGGCTTGGACCTAATTTTCTGTATTTTTATAATAGTATATAAGCTTTAGGACGTCCTAGGGTTTGTATCTTTGGCTGAGACGAAGCAAACACTCACTTTTCCACCCCTTGAAGGAACATCTTGGATGCTCAGGCTACCGTCTCCTCTTTCTAGGGTTTTATCTTTCATTCTTTCATTATTATTCATCTAGATTCACCATGAATATGGTGAACTAAACCTTGTATTGTTGTTGGGGAATCAATGTAGTCTTGTGAAACTCTCATATATGGAATTTGTTTTAACATATTATTTTAAGACTTATGCTTTCTTTCATCATTAGTTAGGGTTTTTCCTCTTTGCTTAAAGCTTTCTTTGTTTAACTCATTCATTGCCATGATTATTGATTTTGTCGATATGGGAACGTATGGAGAAATCTAGATCCGGGGAATTTCTCCCAATAGCATATTAGTTGCCGTTAAGCTTCTGCACTTAAGAATTAATTACTAAGAATGCTAGGAATTGTATGAACTCGTAATTAAGGATAGGCCTTCTTGCAAGGTGATTTAGAGAGTGGCATTAGCATTGATGAAAAGAATGATGAATTCCTAAAAGTATATGAGAGTGGATAAGATGAAATTGATAACCCCAACAACATACTCATCCATCTAATTCATTAAAGTGTTTGTATTCCTCTTTTCCATTGATCAAATTCATGCATACATATTTAATTATTGTCTTTTGCATTTAAACCTACAATCAATTGTTCACAAGTCTCAAATAATCAACAAATCATATAGCTAAACTAGGTCGTGAGTCCTTTGGGAAAACGATACTTGGTCTTACCTTGTTTTATTACTTGATACGATTCGGTCACACTTGCCAATTGTTAAACAAGTTTGTGGTGCCGTTTTTCGGTGTTCATAAATTTGTCATCAGTGGCATAGCATGTTGGGTTGTTTTACTACCTTTCAAAAACGCTTTTATTTCAATACATTATGGCAAATATAATTCCTAGTCCTGTTTGTAGCTAGGCCTCTTTTCTGCCCTTAAGCAACTATCATGTGTCGTTCCTGTTCTCTGTTTTATGTTTTAATTACAGGTTTGGGCGTTGTTACCAGTTTGGTGCACTAGTAACATTATTGAATTAATAATTTCATTTGTGAATTGTGGAATATTTGTACCTGTTCAATTTGTATTGCTCGTAAAGTAGGGAATTCTTTGAATTGAGAGTGTAGGATTGTGTATTATTTTTGTGTTTGAGATGCCCATTTATAGTGCACTTGTGGGAAAGTGTTTAGCTTTAGTTCACCATATAAGGAATTTGGGCTGCAATTTTTGAAGCTCAACTCTGTTGCAGGCTTGATGGCACCAAGAAGGCTTATGTCAGGTTGACCCTTGATTATGATGCATTGGATGTGGCAAACAAGATCGGCATCATCTAAGTATATGGGTTTTATTAAATGTTAGGCAGTTTTATGGTGATTCTTGACGATAACTTTTCAAAAAAGGATAGGTTCTATATTTCGAGTTTTATTATTTCGAATCTTTTGCTTCAGTTGACAGTAACTAGACAGCGTGTTTCAATTTTGAATCTTAAATTGATGATTGAAATGAGCATGTTAAAATTTTATAATTTAGTGATTAGGTGACTCATTGAATGTGAGGTTAATGAGTGTCCTTGAATTGAAGCAGAAACTGCTCCATGATCTTAATTTGTATTGGGAAGATACTGCCTCGGTTAAGTAGGAACCGAGGCGAAAAGTCCTTCGAAAAAAATAAAATAAAAAAAGAAAATACCCTACTGCATCGGTTACCAGTGAACCGAGACAAAATCATACCCCTTTTTGTCTCGCCTGTATATGCCTCGGTTCAAGAACCGCTACCTATGAGCGAAAATAATCGTCGTCGTTTCCCTTAGTATAAAAAGCAAGACGTAGGTTTCGTGGTTCTTTCCCAGAATTAAGGTATTCATGATTAACTTTTGCCCATTAGGGAGAATTTGTAGGGTGTCAAAGCTTTTTCATTACATATTCTTTCCTCTATATTTCATCTTAAGTTTTTTGCATCTTATTCATTATGATACAAGTACCTAAATCTTAGTATTATAGGAAAATACCATACCACTTTAATCAACACTAAATTTTTCTTATAGCGCAATGTCATACATTTGGGACATTTATCTAATGGTGCATATTCATTTTGAAAAAGAATGATATCATTTAGACAAGCATGAATCTTCTTGTAGCTTATCCCAATAGAGCTTAACATTTTTCTAGCCTTATATATTTGACTAGGAAGCAAATTTTCTTCTGGTAGCATATCTTTTATAACTGATAGTAATTTAGTAAAGCTTTTATGAGACCATTTATTTCCTTCTTTCAAATTGCATAATTTTTACACTGCTGTTAGTCTTGTGAAATTAGTACAACCATTATACAATGTTGTCTTTGCATCCGTTGTCAACCTATTAAACATCTAAGGACAATCTTGCATATCCTCTTCGATAATGTTTGCAATCTCCTAAACTTGGTCTAACTCATATGGTGTGTCAGTCTCTTTTAGTGTATAACTTTTACTATCATAAAAATCATGATCTATATGATTTTTTCTATTTTCACCATGTTTGGTCCAACATGCACTACAAAAATAATACATTTTAGAAGGGGTTATTTTCTGGTGGTTTCAGAAACCCTGATTACTTCCTGCGGTTAATAATAAAAATCGTCCCTAAATATTTTAATTTTAATTTTTAGAATAATTTCCCCTTACACCTCCCACCTCTTCGTTCCTTTCGCATAATCTAAATTTCTCCCCAAACCCTAATTCTCTCTCCCTGCTGCCTTCAATCTCCCAAACCCCTTCATTCCTTCAGCATAATCTAAATTTCTCCCCAAACCCTAATTTTCTCTCCCTGCTGCCTTCAATCTCCCAAACCCCTTCATTCCTTCAACATAATCTAAACTTCAAATAATTTCTTCAAAACAGATTTGTGGTTCTCCGCATCCGTTTGGTTCCCCGCATCAGAATCTTCAAACAATTTTTGTGTTGGTTCCCCGCATCCGTGTGGCTTCGTGTTGGTTCCTTGCTTGGAAACGAGGCGTTCGTCAAGATATCTTATTATAGAAAGAACACAACACTCTCAACAAGGTTCCAATTAATTTCGTGTGTTTTATGTTTTTGTTTGGTTTGATTTTTTTCTCTCTAACCTGAGTGCATGTGTTGCGCTGAAAGAAATAGAGGTGGAGTGTGAGTTTTTGAAGAGGTGGTGTGAGAATCTGACAGAGGAGAACAAAAGGTTGCAAAAGGAAGTGTAAGAGCTCAGTGCGGAAGACTTGAAATATGATTTAGGTATGAATTGATGGAAAAATAAATCGCATAGCAGGATTTTATGGTTAGGCTAATAAATTGTTTCCAACTTTTGAGAGTAGCTTCGTTACTCCTGTTATCATTTTGAGTTTGGAATCATGAATGTGACATTTGATAAAAATGATTAACATTTGCAAATAACGAATTTAACCTTATTAAAATTGCCTTTGCTTACCAATCTCAATCTTCACAACAGTAGAGTGTCGTAAAGACCAGATTTCCAACTATAACTACATTATTTATTATACAGTTTAACTGATATCATTACGCAGGTTTAACGTTTTTCTGATATGGATGATTTATTACACAATATATTTTTTGAAATTGTTTGTAAAATTTTTAACTTTAATTTTTATGAAGTTAATGAATTTCTAATACTTAAGCATGAGAGTGTGTAAAATTATTTTACTTTACCATGCATTAACTGTGTTCTCAATAATTTATTGATTTTCAAAAGTGACTCATGAAAACAACCTTTTTAAGGTAATGTGTTTTAAAAAATAATAAAATGACATGATAACTTTAGAAGAAAAGAAGTACCAAAATTTTTGTTTTGATCAACTGATTTGCATGGAGCCATTTTTCCACTCTAATTGTCAGACCCTTCATCCAATGACAAAGTCAATGTAACCATTTGATTGCCTTGTTCTTCCCATGTGGATCTGAGTCTCTTGCTTGAACCTCACTCCCTTGGACGAAGCTTCCCTAAGCCTTCCTGCCTCCTCCTCACCATAAATGAACTTCTTTTTCTTATCTATTTTTCATGAGTTTTTGTCTCATGTAGACAAACTGAGATCCAAGAAGACAAGACCTTGTAAGTATTCTGAGATTTTAATAACAATTGTTGTTTGTTTTGGTTGTTAAAATATTACTAGACTCCCAATTTGTTGATGAAATTTTTGTGACAGAATATTCCCTCAAGACTCAGTCATGTATAGACCATTTATGACATGTGATGATCACTAAACACATATTACATATCCCTCTGCTTGTAAACAGAAATAGGTACCCTTTATTGATAGTGTGTTTTGGTCTATGTCAGAATCAGAACAAGGTTCCAACCTCAATGCCTCAACCAGTGATTTTCTTATGATGCAAAGACCTGCCAAAGGGTGAAAAATCACTTTGTATGGTTTTGCTTCTGATAAACCATTTGATTGAACTTACTGTATCATTTAAGTACTTAGGCAAGGTATTATCCTAATATTGCAAAATCAAAGTAGACATGGTCATTTATAATCATACTGGAGATGCTTCACTATTTATTTGTAAATATTTTTCTTTTTACGAGACATGATGTTTTCCATTTAAACCATAACTACATTAAGGTCACTTTTATGGGCTTGGCATAAATATTTATGTTGTAAAAATGTCCTCTGTTGCTGTTAATTTTAATGTTACTTTTGAAAACCTCACTCATAATCAATAATCAATCAAGAATGAATTTTGTTGTGGAAACCTCTGTTCCAATATATGCTTTGTTTTGGAGTGATAAACAGGATAGTGTGCTATAGCAACAACACTTTGATTGTCGCTCTGGTGAACTATCAAGGTTTGAAGTCCCTTTCTATTGTTGTGTAAAGATTGTGGATTTCTGTAGTAGATTTTCTTTCTTGGAGGGTTTGGTATAAGCAAATTATTTTGACTTTTGCTTACATTGAAACCTAAGCATAAGATGTTTTGAAATTCAAAATTCACCTTCTATATAAGCATAAGATATTAGTTTTGAATTTTATTTTACAAATTAGTGTTACTAACTAAGCTTTTCTTTGACAATACTAACGGTTTCAGTTGTTCTAATTTTCTGTGACAAACAACTTTTTGCTATCTTAGTCAGTTATCTAACTTTACTAACATCTCTTGTTATTTCTAACGTTTTTTTATTGGTGTTGCTTTTGTAGGTTCTACTAAGTTTTAAATATAGATACTGGGAGAACTTTTTCAACAGTCTGATAAGTATATCTACAACATAAGTTTTCAATTTTATAAATTATAGGGAAATTGTTTCCTTAATTAGTATTATTTTATTACAATGTAATGTATTTAATGAGACTTTGTTGTTCACTTTTTTCTATTCTCTTTCCTTTATTGCAGGTGTTCGCTGGGGAATTAATTGTCAATTTCACATATCAGGATAACTACCTGATTTTCTTTAATCTAATTGATTGTGAATGGTTGCTTCTGTTGTTCTGATTCCAAGGTATGATTGTTTCTTTTGTGGAATCACATTTTTAGGTAGTAAGTTACGACTATATATCTGCATGCGCTTTATAATATAATTTGAGAAAAGTAAGAAAAAAAATTAAACCATCTCTGGAACAAATGAATAGTCTATAAATGATATTATACCCCATTACCAATTTAGAAGCAAGATAATGTACCCTATAAGAGTATAGTAATAGAATAAACCCAAAACTTTTTGTTTTCTTAGCACATCCAATTCACTGCAGAGATAGACTAGGATGCATAAGTAGGGGTTTCACAGCTTGGTTGATTATATATAATTCAATTTCACCAGAATTTTTAATACACACTTACATCATCATTAATCAATTATATTAACCTATTTTCTTTTTTCTATTTTTGAATTAATTTACTCTATGAATTATTGTTTTGAAATTTTTTATTTTTTATCTTAAAAGTATATCATCTTCTTGTTGGTTGAAGCAGAGTTTAATTTCTAAAAGATTTAGATATGTTAGAACTTGGAAGGTAGAGATTCCTAGTTTCCGTACTTTTAAATTAAAAGATTAGTATATTAGGAAAATAGACATCTAAACGGCCTACTCTATTTGTTCAAATGTTTAGATTTTTAAAACTAGAAAGGAGTTGAATTGCATTTAAAGTTGTATATATAGTAATGAAGTTAAATAATTGCATACTCTTTTATTTCTATTTTATTACATTCATCATTACAATATGTGCAGTTAAGCTACATAGAAGTGATTCACAAGTGTTTTTGGTTAGTTGAAAATTGTAATTGCAACATACTTTAATGCTTCATTTTTCACGTTATTTGTCTTTTTTTATTTAGTGTATAATCTTTTGGGTGGTTACTTTAGGTTAGATTGGATAATAATTTTTATACTTAAATATATTTTAAGTTTATGCATTTACCTGAATATTATATTTTAGTTCCTTGTAAAAAGTGTTTTTTTTATTAATAAAAATGTATGTTTTAGAATATGATCATACATTATGGCCAATTTTTAGGACCTGTGACTTGACTTGGGAGGACGATGGTTCCTACCAACACAGTCTGGTGAATTAATAATAAATCACTTTCTTTTTTTCTAAAATGAAAGTAATGATGAATATTAAATTGTAATAATTAATATTATAAAGCAGTAAATAAGGAGAGAGGGTGGAAAAGAACTAAGAAAATGGAGATTTAGAATTAGTCAATTTGCATATGGATGCATATTTGATGTCACCCTCTTAGGTGTTCTTGATCAGTATCAAAGCTTCACTCATTTTTTTTTAATTCTCTTTGCTTTGTTCAATCAATATTAGAACTTTTCATATTTTGTGAATTTTTTTTGGCAAACTTATGTTGGGAGATCAATTTCATTCTTTTTAGTAAGTGTATTTTTGTATATATTCTAATTTATTTTGATGATCTAAAAGTTCATAATCAATATTATAACAATATTTTTGTATTCACTTTTTGTGTATCAGGGAGTCCTATTAACTGTGTTACAAGATTTGGAGACTATTCTGCTAAAAAAATCTCAAGTGGTAATACAAAAAATTCTGACTTTGTCCTCATTTGGAGACGATTTTTTATTAAATATATTATCGACTAACTATTATGTTATATTGTAGGTATTTGATCAAGGGAGTGAGCCAAACAATGGATGTAATGAAGAAAAAAATTAGATATTGTTATTGAATACTTTTATGAGTCATACTTTTAGTATTGAATATTTATATTGAACATATGTAATGAACCTTTTTCTTTCTAATTTTTATGTATGAACAATTTGTTGTATGAATGATATTAGGTTGAACAATGTAGTTTATTTTATACAATATTATTAAATTTTAGTTCATATTAATTTATTGAATGTTTAGTTCATATTCAATAAAACCATTTTTATTATAATCTAATTTTATTACAATAAAAAAAATGAACTATACAAATTTCCGGCGGTTTTAAAACCCCGGTAAACTAAACCATTAAAAATAGGGGCGGTTTTGTGATAACCCCAGCTGGTTCCGGTGGTTTTTAAGGTGCCCCACTATTCCCGGCGGTTTTCATAAAGCCCCAACTAATTCCGGCGGTTTCTACAAAACCCCTGGAAATTCCGGCGGTTTCTGGAAACCCCCACTAATACTGGCGGTTTTTCCCAAAACCGCCGGTAATTGCTTAGCGACGAACGTTTTCCCACCGATTTTTCCAACCGCGGGAAATATGATTTGCAGGGGTTAAAACCGCCGATAATATTTAAAAAAACCGCCGATAAAAATATAGATTTTTGTAGTGATGAATAACCTTTATCAATTTCGTTGGATACTAAATGTTCTTCTAACTCATTTGAGTTCATTACCTTTGAATGACAACACTTCAAACAACAACAATGATTTTACTAGGTTTGCATACTCAATTGCAAATCTATATGAAACTCTTTCACTCCATCCTCATATTTTTTTTATAATCGAGTAGCAAACATCCATTTTTAATTTATATTTTCTTGATCTATCATATCATGGTTAATTAATAATATAATATTAGTTATATAGAGATGTGAAGATACAATATAATAATAAGACTCTTATTTTTAATGTAATAATTTAATTTTATAAAATAATGTTCATGGTAGCTCAACTTTGAATACATTGTATGTGTAATAAAAGTCCACAACTACAAATTAAAAAAAAAAGAATAAAAATGCAATTAGTAAAAATGAAACTAAAGGAACATATTTCACTACTTGATGGAAGCACGAAATCCTCAACTGTCACGTGAGGACCAACTCCTTTAAGACGCAAGTGATTATGGATCAGAAATGGAAATGAACGTAGCGGAATAATGAAGATTGGTGAAGATGATGCGTAAGGTGAAATCTAAAATAGGACAGAATGCGTAGATAGGGAGAGAGGCTAGAGAAGGCTCTAGGATTCTCTGGCCAATGACTATCAAGCAAGAAAAGGGTCTGGATTGATCTCAACAAAATCTCTTTACAGCTCAAAAGTGAAGTATACAAGATGGAAGGCTGGATTTATTAGGTCCATCTGGATGGTCTTGGAGAAGATAGGTCTTGAAGCTCATTAGGTTGATTTGGAGCTCTGCTAGTTGGGTGTGGATGGATAAATACATGATGCATTAGTTAAAGAAATTACTATGTACTACAGATTAATTAATATGACTGAACTCTGTGTTGGGAAATTCAGAGGTGGTGGGGTTACAAAGTTTAATGATCAAAATGGAATCTCCATGCAAAATATAACTTTGGGTATATATGTCACTGTAGTGGTTCTTGGTCTATCCACTTACCAATCCAAAATCTAATATTATTTTCTTTTCCTATTTTCCATTCCACATTATCCTCAAAGCAAGTAAGACCTACTAAAAATTATAGAGCTTTTCCTTTTTTATTCAGCTAATAATTTCTATTTTTCTCAACACCTTTCCATAAATGATGGTTCCAAGTATCACTCCGAGTTAGCATGCATAAAAATAAAATGAATAGTGCATGTTGTCGCATTTTAACTTTTTTTTAAAAACCTTTTGTATATAGTCTTGTCATTATCGACACCTAAGTATAACCTCGCCCTTATAAATTGTATTTTTTGATTCACTAAATAATAGTGTAACATTTGTGAAATGCATCATGTTTACCTCTCTTTTCCCCCCAACTTTTATCTCATAAACAAATGTAGTCAAATTTCCCGACTAAGCCCTTTAGAAGAGTAAAAATCCTGAACTGGACTTCCATTAACCACCGTTGACATAATGGATAATTAGGATTTATAACAATTGATATTATCTTAATTACTTATTTAAATATTATTGTTTAATTCAAACATTGTTATTATTATTATTATTATTATACTATGAAAAAGTTATTAATAAATGGTATATGAAAAAGAAGTCATCATTCAAACACACTGAATGCATGTTTTTCCTCATTCACAAGTTCATTATCAATAAAGCAAACATGTTATTGAAAAGTGTTTCTGAATTGATTATATCATTAACAGAAAATACATTTTATATCAATCATTGCATTAACAGATTAAAAAGTTTATTTATATACTCAGTTTAGAAAATTATCACCCTCTTTATTCACAATGAAAGTAAACACTTTCCACCTGTTTATTACAACAATCTATGATATCGAAGATTATATAGAAGTCCTTTTAGAAGTAAGTGTTTTACACACGTTTTCCTCTTTTTACGCGTTAAAAAAAACAAAAATAAGTGCTTATATATATATATATATATATATATATATATATATATATATATATATATATATATATATATATATATATATATATATATATATATATATATATATATGTATATATATTACTTTGAGCCTCTCTTTCCCTCTTTTTTAATTTTTACCAATAAGCTATAACTTTATAACTCCTGTCTTAATAATATATATTAATATTTTAATTAATATATTCAGTTTTTAATTGATTGGTTTTTTATTTGTAACTTTCAAATATCAATTTTGTCAGTTGGACCACCTCACGTGCAAAAAGAGTTATTCCACGTTTTTTCTCCCTTTCAGAGAGGAAAAACATTTGTTTCTATCAGTTAAAATGGCAATGTCTTTTTCCTTCGCTTGGGTCACAATGTTTTTTTTCCCACATCGCTACCTCGCATGCCAACCAAAAGAAAAACAAGCACAGGTCACATTTTTCGTGCTATGATCTATCATTTATTTCACATAAATTCAATCTTTGAAATTATTACTGGTGTGGAAAATTTTAGATGGTAGACCATGCCACTTACGACTTAATAATTAAGCACTAAAGTTATTCTATACCATAATGATGAATCCATATTTCTATAAATAATATAAAATTCCTTTTCGTTGGCTATATAAAGCGCTGCATACCAAAATTTACATAACTACACAGCATACGAAGTAGCAGGTTTTACTAAAAGTACTGCATTCTGTCAACTAAAGCCAGAAAGAGCAGAATCACTTGGAGGAGAAATTAACGATGTTTAGTGTTAAAGAATTAGTTGAATCGAGTACCATGAACTCTGTTCCCTCCAACTACATTTGCCATAAAACCCCTGAAGATTTCATGTTGAATTATGAGACAGAGAACATTCCAACCATTGATTTTCTCCAACTCACCTCTTCCAATCCCAATGAACGCTCCAACTCAATCCAACAACTTGGAGATGCATGTCGTGATTGGGGTTTCTTTATGGTATTCATATGTTTAACCTCAAACCTTACATCATATATGCATATGTTTTAACTTCTCCACGTGCGTATTCCTGTTCCTTCGACATGGATGCACATAATACATATATATATAAGTTTTGTTGTGGTGTTAACATTGACCTGGTTTATATAGTTGATCAATCACGGTGTGCCGGAGACACTGAGTGAGAAGATGGTTAGGGTTGGTGAGAGCTTCTTTGATATGAGCAAGGAAGAAAAAATGGAGTTTGCAGGAGAGAACATACTTGATCCAATAAGATATGGAACAAGCTTCAATCTCATGGTCGACACGGCACTTTTCTGGAGAGACTATCTCAAATGTCTTGTTCATCCTCACTTCAATGCTCCTTCTAAGCCTCCTGGTCTTAGGTACACACCTTTTCTTACGACAACTTTTAAGAATTTTGTTACAAATTATATGTTGAGTAGAAATTACATTAAATGGGCTGATAAAACATAACTCATTTAATAATAAAATATTATATTCAAATAATTATAATAATAACATATTTAATTATATAGTAGTTATATAAAATGATATTTTTTTTGTCAATTATATCAAAAAACCTTTCTCTAAAGTTTGTAACACTTTTTGGTCGTTAAAATAATGTTGACGAGGTTTATCTTCTTTGGTGGGTTGTTAAAGATTAGGTAAAGTCAAAAGCATTATCAGGTCCTTGTGAGCGGATACACTTATTTTCTTTTTAATGTGAATTTCTTTGGTTTTAATATTTTTATTAAATATTGAAAATGGATATACAAGGAAGATTGGGTATTTATAAGTTGTGACTTAATTCATAAAGGATTATAACAATGTTACGCATTAAATTTGAATGTTTTTTTTTCTAGCACTCTATATATGAATTGAAGTATTTTTTAATTGAATTTTTATTAATTACTTTTTGTTTATTGACAATTTAAATTTTTTACATTTTTCAATTAATTTTTTATGGTTTGTTTTGTTCATTGATTCACAATTTCATTTGTCATTTTATTTAGTTGTTTCTATATGTGAGGTTGTAAAGTTAATATAAAAATCATCTTATGGTTAATCTAACATGTAAAATTTATTGTTATTCTCGTTAAAAATGTATCATGCTCTTCCATAATTCTTAAGTCATTACTTATGCATATTAGCAGAACTATATCCATGTCACTAATATTAATAAAATGATTTGTTATCAGTACATTTTCAAAGAAAAAATAATATAAATTAATCACAATATTATTTTATATTAATGGCATACAAATAACTCACATAATCTAACTAAAATAAATAAATAACAATAAATTAAATAAAAAATATAAAACTTAATTAAAATATACAAATTAAAAATCAATTAAATCTCTTTTATATACCCTCTAATTTAATATAAATTAATGAAAAAAAGTAAAAAAAGTAGAGTGAAACTTATATTAATTTTCTTGGATATGGTCTAACTCAGTAAGTATGCAAACGTCTCGAAAGAAGCACAACCACTCTAACAACCTAAACTTTGCTGTTATTTATAGATATTTCATCTTCAAAAATGTCACTGTTTCCATTTTCATGCCATACTTGTTCTTTTATTCACAGTAACAAACTAAGAAATATTTATCAATTTGTCACCACTAGATCAATTTTAGTAAGTTTTTCTCTTTCTTTCATTTTTATAATATCAAGTTGAGAAAAGATTCGTGAGAAAGTTTTAAAGTAGTTGAGGCAGTTTTGCGCGGTACACTTATCAAATTTATCTTTACACATCTAGATTGGCTTAATGAACCCTGTTCTACATGAAGACAAATATATTCTCTCTTTTGATGAAAAAAGTTGTCAAAATGAAGCAGAAACAAACCCCACCAGTGATAATGCCAACAGTAAAAAAACAACAAAATATTAAAAGTTTGGTGCCATATTGCGTTGCTGCGTCGAAAAATCTTAATTTAAGGATAGAAAAGGAAGTATATTGGAATTCGGACTTTATAAACTAATGAAAAAGACACTCCCAAGTGTCATAACATAGTACAGCACTACTGTTGGTGAAGATAAATTCTTAAACCTAATGGGAGACAAACATGTGTGCGATGGTCCAACCCACGTAATATGAGCACTCCATCTATTTTGCTACTTATTGATGTGATATTTAAAGCAGTCATTGTCAGAGGATCAAATCCACGCATTATATATTAGTGATAAATATCACTTTACTAATCATTTTGATTTACCTCTAATATTTTGTATATAGAAAATCAATTAAAAAAATAAAGAAATCTATTACACATAACTATTTGTAATTGAAATTATTGTAGAATAGTTTACATTATTGAAAGATATATCACTTATTAACTATTATATGGTCAACATTCTCCATTTATAGATTCAAACAACCAAAGGAAAAAACAAAAATAAAGTGGTTGTGAAAGATGTACACCTCTAAAGAAATAAAAACGAAAAGAATGGTATAATCTTATTGAAAAGATGAAAAGAAAGGAAGTCTCACCCTTAAATTGTGCTCTATAATTTGTAATACACGTGGTAGATGTAATGATTTAAGATTTTGAAATAAGTATTTTAAAAAACATGTAAAAATAAGTTAATAGTTTAAAAGGATTATCTAAACAAGTTAACCTTTTGAGTAATAATTATTGAATTTTTTGAAAAGAATATATAACAAGTTTATTCGAAAATTACTCGAAATATAGCTTTTACAAGAAAACTTTACTTTTCAATCATTGTTTTTAGATTTCAATGAATAAATATACATCTTCATTTTTGCTACATTTATTATATATATATATTTCTATTAAGCTGATTTTAATACATTATACAACCTATAAATCTATAATTTTACTTTTTATCTAGAGGTATATTAACTGTTGATATATATTTTGAGTATGTATGAATTGTTTTTGGCTTTTGAATTTTGCAGGGAAACTTTTGAGGAATACAGCAGAAAGGGTAAGAAAGTGGTTGAAGAGTTGCTGAAAGGAATATCTCTAAGCTTAGGGCTTGAAGAAAACTACATACACAAAAGGATGAATGTAGAATTGGGGAGCCAAGTGCTTGTTATCAACTGTTACCCACCATGCCCTAAGCCTGAACTTGTTATGGGTCTTCCTGCACACACAGACCATGGCCTTCTCACTCTTCTGCAGCAAAACCACCTTGGAGGGCTTCAAATTCAACACAAGGGCAAGTGGATTCCCATCAACCCCTTACCCAACTCCTTTCTCATCAACACTGGAGATCACATGGAGGTAAAACAAAATCCTTTCCTTTTTCTTTCTATGTTCTTCAGCTTTGAGAAAATCATGACTTTGCAATTTTTGTGGCAGATACTAACGAATGGGAAATACAAGAGCGTTATTCATCGAGCTGTCGTGAACACAAAAGGGACTAGAATTTCTGTTGGTACTGCACATGGACCCAATCTTGACACCATAGTGGATCCTGCACCAGAGCTTGTAGGAGATGATAATCCAGCACTATATCGGGCCATCACTTACAGAGATTACATACTGCTTCAGCAAAACAATGAACTCGATAAAAAGACTTGCTTGGAGCGTATTCGGATTTGAATCAACGCAACAAACTGCTCCGAACCATAAATTTTATGCAGCATCCATGATGCAATTCTTGTATGCTTCTGTTTCACCGTTTAGTTTTTGTTGTGATTGATGTGCTCGGAATTAATGTACTGTGTAGCTGAAAATGGATGCGAAAAAGATTAATAAATTCACTTCATGGAAGCAAGTGTTGTTTTAGCCGAACAGGTTGGAGTTTGGATTGAAGGTTCAAAATGATCTTGCCGTTGTTAAATTAGTACAGTAAGTAACGTGTTTTTTGCTTGACACGGTTCTCACGTACGAACCTATGGAAACCTAAATATATGTATATAGGGCTGGCCACAGTTCACTTAAAAACTCTAAACTACCGTTTACCTATTTATTGTTTTGTACTTAAAAAACTTAAACTATTTTTACTAAAAATCAATTATATTGTTTAATAGTTCAATTTAAAAACCAATTACTAAAAACCAATTATCCTAGTTAATTGTGAACTGTGGTTTAGGTCATTCTCTATCACAATATTACATCCTACATTGCTTTCTCAACTCTCACCCTCTTGAAAGCTTGCCACCGTTCAAGGTTCGTCGCCGTCGAAGACTCATCGAAAGCTTTTTCGCATTCTTCCGTCGCCGAACTGTCGGCTCTACTACCATCACCGAAGGTTCGTCGCCGTTGAAAGTTCGTCACTGTTCGTCGCCGTCGAAGGTTCGTCGCTTTTGAAGGTTCGCCGTTGTCGAAGGTTTGTCGTTCTCTCTCTAATTGAGTTGTGGCATTGCTACATATAGCATCGCACAAGATGAAATGATGTCATTTCTTTGTTTTGGTATGTCCCTCAGTGGAAAAGGTGGTACCTTTTTTGATGGAATTTTGATGGGTGTCTTTGTTGTTTTACTTGTGTGGAGTGGGAGAAACTGGGGTTCTTTTGTTTTTTTTTCTGTTCGTGTGGTAAGTTGTGATATGTTGGAGTGTATGGAGCCATTTGTGTTGTTTCCTTAATGTTTGCGGTTGAAAAATTGGTTTTTTTGTTGTGATTCTAGGTTGTTTCTCCTTGTTTCCTTTGCCTTGTGGATTAAGATTAAGGAACTCTTTGAAGATTAAGGTTCTAAATTATGGTCGTAGAGTCTATTTTTGTTGAGTTTTTGGTATTACAGGAAATTGCAGCTACAGTTGTGGTTGTGGACTGTTTTTTGAAAATCTTGTTCAAGGTTTAAAAGATCTACAACTCTTTCAAGGTTTCAAAAATGATTTGCAGCTGCAATTGTGCCACAATTTCAAGGCTTTTTGGGGTCTTCAGTTATAAATGGGGCCGCATTTGTTCTATTTATTTAGTTTTCGGTAATGTCTTGGATTGTGACAAAACCATGACTGTAGTTGCAATTTAGAACCTTGGACTTATGGTTTAGTTTCAAGTGAGGAGATGAACTGGAAAAAAAATAAAAGCATCTTTTTTTATAAGAGAACTCTTAATTGGAGGGGAGGTATTTGAGGTCCTCATTTTCCCTTCCCTCTAAACCTTTGAAGCAAACAGCAAATTTTATTCAAATCCCTCTCTCCTTCCTTGTTTTTATATCTGCGTTGTACGAGGATTGGTTCCCATGAACTGTAGTTTAAGTCATTTATAATATTGTTAAAATCTAAGGACAAAAATTAAAAAAATGCTATCTTTGTATTGATTTCTTGATTGGTAAGTTGGAATGAAACTATTGGTGTTTTAAGGAAAAAATATAAATACTTCAGTAACTGTGTTGATCTTTAACCCAAACCTATATTATGCCAATTACTAAATTAAAACTTTAATTTTGATCAGATAACACCAAACGCACTAAGGGATTTCTATCTACGTTTTTTCCTTGGCATTATACTTACTTTATCTGTTAATATTAGTTTTTCGTTAAATTTCCTTTTTAAGTATTTGGTTGAGTTAAATTTTTAAGTATCTCACCTATCCCCATCTTTGTTAGCAACAACACTCAGTAAAGCTCAACGCTGAAACACTAGAGGAGTAGGCTTCAGTATTGGAGAAAGAACTGAGCTTAAAAGAAAGGGAAACTATTGATGTGTTGAAAGAGTTGGCTGGACCTTGAGCAGTATGCTTCACTATAAAAATAGTTAACTGAACCACACTATATTATAATTGAACTTAGTTCGCTTATTCTAAATTATTTTTTAGTTCAGTGCAGTTTTTTTAAATTGATTTGTAGTTAACTATAAACTTTTGCATAGTTTGCCCACCCCTATATATATATATATATATTATAACAATAATTAACACGATTATATAGTTGCCATTCACAATTGAAAAAGGTAAACAATTGTAGTATTAAAGACGTACAGAGATATGAAACAAAAAAATATGAGAAATGGAGAAAACGAGAAAGAACAGCAGAAGTAATGTTGATGGAAATAAAAAAAAGAATGGAAACTTATGAAAATTGTGTTACATGAACGAGAGAAAAAATATTAGATATTTTAGATTATTAAATATCTTATATATTTGGTATTTATTTTTTATTTTTAATTATTTATATTTTATTATTTTGTTATTATTTTTTAGTTTGTATTTGGAATATAATCCATATTTTTGTTCTTGCTATACATGTTCTAAAAATAGAACAAATTATTATACACCAAAGATATTTAACATCTTTAGAGTTTTTGTTATAATTTTTTTAATATTGTTGCTCCTCGACATTAAGACTTTAGTGATTATATGGGTATAAGATTCATGTTCTTTTTCATGAATTGAATGAGTTATTACCTTCTACTTCTACTTTTGTATAAGAAGTAGAGCAACTCTAACACTCTAGTTTAGGATGTCACGTGAGTAAAAGGACCCCATTACTTAGAAAAAAACAACAATGATTCCATCACAATGTAGTAAAAAATTTAAACTTTATTCTGTTATTGTAAAAAAATAATGTCAATGCAAAAATAATAAATAATTCAACTACAACTGAAAATAATATCCTACAACTTCTCAACATAGTTTATTTTAAAAAAGAAATAACGTTTTGGAAACCCCAAAAATCATTCTCCACATCCCTCATTCTACACCACATCAACATCATTAGCATCATCCTCTATAATATTATATGCTCCCGTATACATATGATTATCACAGGTGGAAACCACTGTTGAAATTTATGATTTAGAGATTAACAACAGAGCAATAAACAATATGCACTAAACCCTTTAATCAGAGCAGTTCCCAATATTCCTATAAAATAGAACGGAAGCATACCTGAAGAATTGGACATTAAGAATAATTAATGAACCTCAATTAGTCTCTCATCTTCCCTTTGTAGGGCACCTTTAGTTCTCTCTAGATTTTCTCTTCTAATGGGGATAAAGAGAAAGAAACAGGAATGAATCGATGTGCTCACATATGGGGACCATGACCCTTTAAATAAGCTTTGACTGTTAATATTCTTTAGTTTCAATAATTATAATTTGGCCCCTTCAACAAATTAAAATTATTGTTGGTCTTTACACAATATACCTTTCATGATAAATATACTCTTAGCCATATTTATCTTAATTAGAACACTTTATAAAGTTGGCTAATAAAATATAATGACCCTAACACATTTAATGATTGTTTTATATATATATATATATATATATATATATATATATATAATAAGTGACCCAAATTGCTACCAATCTCTCACTGGTCACAAATATATATCCATATAAATCCCTATAAATGTGTTAGACTTTATGAGCTCAAAATTGCCATTATATACCTTGAGTATATCTAAAAGTCCCGTCCATTGATTATATTCGCATATAGAACCAAAGCAGTTTTAATTGCAACAATCGCAACTAAACCCAACACTGATCACTAATGCTGACAAAACCAAATGACATGGATACATCATGAAATGTGTAGCATGAAAATTACGTGAGGGTGGCCTATGCACATCTATTTTCAATTGGTCCTAACTTTAACTTAATGACATCAACATAATAACCTTATCGTACAAAGTGTAATATTCGAATGATAATAAACCATATATTTATTAAACCAGATATGTCCAAAGACAATATATGCATATACTTAAACCAAACATAGAATACAAATACAAAAGTGACTATCTCCCACTAAATTAAAGATTCCTCAAAAGCTAAAACACCCATGTGAGCAACATGCTCATGAAAGACCTTGGGTGTAATTCCCTTAGTAAGAGGATCTGCCAACATGGAGTTTGTCCTTAAGTGCTCTATAGAAATTTGTCCACTTTGCACTCTTTCTTTAACAGCCAGGAACTTGATGTCAATGTGCTTTGACTTGCTCAAGCTCCTATTGTTGTTAGAATACATTACAGTTGATTTGTTGTCACAGTATAACTTGAGTGGTCTTTCAATTCCTTCCATAATGTACAGTCCTATGACAAAGTTTCTCAGCCATATACCATGATTTGATGCCTCATAGCATGCTACAAATTTTGCAGCCATGTGGGTGAAGCCGTAAGGGTTTGCTTAGCACTACGCCAAGAAACCGCGCCACCGGCCAACATGAAAATGTAACCCGAAGTGGATCTCAAACTATCTTGGCATCCTGCAAAATCTGAGTTAGAATATCTAGTGATCTCTAACCGGTCTGATCTCCTGTACGTGAGCATACAATTCTTTGTGCTCTGTAAATACCTCATAACTCTTTTTGCTGCTTTCTAATATTCATTCCTGGATTGCATAAATATCTGCCTAAAACCCCAACTATGTAAGCTATATCTGGACACGTACATACTTGGGCATACATCAAACTCCCTACTACTGAAGCATAAGGAGTCTTTTGCATTTCCTGAATTTCTGGATTTCTTTTTGGACATTGATTAAGATTGAACTTGTCTCCCTTAGCAACTGAAGTATCTCCTGCTTTACAATCCTGCATACCAAACCTTTTAAGCACCTTATCAACGTAATTCCTCTATGATAATCCTAGAATACCGCGAGATCGATCTCGATGTATCTGAATTCCTAATACAAAGGAAGCATCACCAAGATCTTTCATTTATAGAAATCTCTTGGTTTTGTGAAACATGTCTATATTGTTCGTAGCAAGTAGTATGTCATCAACATACAAGACCAAGAAGACATACTTGCTCCCACTGAACTTGTGATACACACAATCATTTAACACATTTATTTCGAAACCAAATGAGACAATAACTTGATGAAATTTGTGGTACCATTGACAAGATGCTTGTTTTAGCCCATAAATGAATTTTGTCAACTTGCATACCATATTCTTTGACACAAAGTTTTTTGGTTACACCATATAAATCGTCTCATCAATGTTGCCATTAAGAAACGCTGTCTTGACATCCATTTGATGAAGTTCCAAATCATAATGTGCAACAAGAGCTATGATTGTTCTAAAAGATTCTTTCAATGAAATTGGAGAGAAAGTCTCTTTAAAATCAATCCCTTCCTTTTGAGTATAACCCTTTGCCACAAGACGAGCCTTATACCTCTCCAAATTACCTTTAGAATCCCTTTTGGTTTTAAATATCCACTTACAACCTATGAGTTTAACACCTTCTGCCAATGGGATAAGTTCCCAAACTTTATTATCTTGCATGGATTTATACTCCTCATTCATAGCTTCAATTCATTTTTCTGAATTAGGATCTTGCATAGCTTGATGGATTGTGACAAGGTCATCTTCCATCGTACTATTATTTTCCTCATTTTCTTGGAGAAATACTACATAATCATCTCGGATGGCACTTCTCCTTTCTCTCATGGATCTCCGCAATGATACTGACTCATGAAGCACTTGTTCTTGAGGGTCTTGAGTTTGTTCTTGTAGAGGTTGAGAACTTAGCGGTGTCGTTCTCGCTTCATCAAAATCAACTGTATGAATCGAATATGGAGTTGATACCGATTCTTCCTCAAAGACAACTCTCTTACCTTATTCTTCCTCCCAAACTCAATATCCTCAAAGAATGTAGCAGTTTCCGTGTCAAAAATATTCTTAGATTTAGGATCATATAATTTATAGCCTCTTGATCTTTCAGAGTAACCAATAAAGTAGTTGCTCATTGTTCGAGAGTCCAATTTCTTTTCATTTGGCCTGTAAGGCCTTGCTTTAGCTGGACATTCCCATACACGTAAGTGTTTTAGATTAGGGTTTCGCTCAACCCAAAGCTCATGAGGTGTTGCAACATCTACCTTGGTTGGTACTCTATTTAAAATATAAGCTGCAGTCTTCAATCTAGAGTAATCGTCTATGAATGATATAAAATATTGTTGACCATTCCGTGAAGGTGTAGGGAATGGACCACAAATGTCTGTATGTATCAGTTCTAAGACGTCTGTAGCTCTATATGCACCCAATCTCGTTGTCTTGGTTTGTTTTCCTTTAACGCATTCAACACAAACATCAAAATTTGTGAAGTCAATGGAATTCAAAATCCCATTTGACACAAGTCGTTCAACTCTATTTTTAGAGATGTGACCTAGACGTGTGTGCCACAATGCTCCTGAATCATTATTGTCAATTTTTTGCTTAGTACCAAATGATTCTATATTGAATGATTCACTGTAGGAAGCCACTGTATCAAGCATATAGAGGTTATTATCATTGTCTAAAAGTGAACCAGTCCCAACAATATTTGAATTTAAAGACAATTTGATTTCATGGTTTCCAAATGAACACAAATTTCCTAATTTCTCCAAATAGGAAATTGAGACCAGATTTCGTCTAAATGACGGCAAAACAAAAGTGTCTTTCAAATCCAAGTAGAAACTGGTACACAATAAAAACCTAAAATGCCCTATAGCTTCCACCTCTACTGATTTTCCATCTCCCAGATAGATCCATCTTTCATAATCAATTGGTTTATACATCCTTTCATTAGTAGTTGCACCAGAATCTAACCACCAAGTGTTTATCGGTATTGAAGCTAAATTGACCTCAGAACAAACCAAAGCAAGATTGTGCCTAAAGCTTATACGATCAAGGACTATCTTCATGTTCTTGTTCCAGCCTTTAAAGAAATTAGCATATATTGAAGCAATCGTAGTTGTATTTAGAATACGAGAAACAAAGGAATTAAACTCACACCATAAAATTAATAATTATATAAATATAATTCAAATAATGGTCTATCACATCTCAAGACACCCAATTCCCCATCAATATCAAGTCTTTGGACAGTAATATTAACTGCTAGAGGTATCTTGGTGTAATGATCAACACTGATAATAAGAACATGTCCAATAACAAACATATCTTTGCATCAATTTTATTATCGACATGTAAAACCTTATAATTATCACATGTTACCATCACAGGTGCGTATACAGTCCAGCCAAATATTAATCTTCCTTTAGACCGACTAATACTCGCATGGATATGCATAAACACGAACATTCATAATTTCTCTATGAACTACTCCAGATAAAAAAGACTCACTTTGGTGATTTCTTAATTATCAATAGTTCGTTTAAAAAATTATAAACAAGACCAAAATTAAATTTTATTTATTTATTCCTAATTAATTATTAATTTTACTTTTTATCTTTATTTATTCTGAATTAATAATTAATTTTATTTTAAAATTTTAATTTTAATCATTCATAAAAGTCCAAATCCTTTTAGATCTTAATCAAATCCAATGTCCCAAAATTAGATCTACAGTCTGTGCCAATTTGGGCATGCGCTAGTTTGGGCCTGTCCACTTCCCGTAACCCAATGGCATAACAGTAGGGGTGTTGCTCCCTCCACCACCACCCTATACTTCCTCCACCTCCCAACATTATTTTAAATACAATTATATCCTTGAGTTAAAAAGATTTTTACTTTTATCCTATTTTAAATAATTTGAAACCCTAATTTTACTTTCCCAGCACCCACCCACGGAACTCTCTTCCTCTTTCCCCATTTTCGTTTCACCTCCCCACCTCCCGCACTTCCATTCCTTTTTCTTCCCAGTTTTTTTTGGTTTGAAAGCTTCCATTACCGTCGTGGTGTGAAGCAGCGTCGCCGCCGTGGTGTGGTGGAACATCGAGGAGCGTCCAGAACATCAACCAGCTTGAGGAAGTATACATCAACGGAGGTGACATCCTTCAACGGATGTCCCCTAATAAAACAAACTCTAAAATAAAAAAAAAAGTAACCTTTAAACGGAGGTGACATCTTCAACGGATGTCGACATCCGTTTAAGGTTCTTGCCCATGGATCACCCCTTTAGAAGAAACAAAAAGGCATTTCGCAAAGGACAAGTTGAAACGGATATGCCCCCGCCAAAGTTGACTGGATCACACGTCTGGAGAAGAGTGAAAGACTATCCAAAAGTCACTGAATCTGGTCAGAATAGGATAGAAGGGTTTGGAGAATGGCATAATTGGACTAAAAGAAGCATATTCTGGGAACTTCCCTATTGGAAGGACAACTTGCTAAGACACAACATCGATGTCATGCACACAGAAAAAAATTTCTTTAACAATGTCTTCAACACAGTTATGAATGTTAAAGGTAAGACAAAAGATAATGAGAAAGCAAGAAAAGATTTACCTTTGTATTGTGGACGAAAAGACTTAGAGTTGAAGGCGCAAGGTAACGGCCGATTATTTAAACCAAAAGCAAATTACACCATGTCAAAAGACGAGACAAGAATAGTGTGTGGATGGATCAAGGAGCTTAGAATGCTAGATGGATATTTACCCACCATGTCAAATTACACCATTTACACACTAATCAGATCCGTGAGAGCCAATAGAAACCATTTACCCACCATTTCCCAAAATGGCCCCATAACTTATGTTCCTCATTCAATTACCATGAAGTGGGCTCTCTTACAAGAACATACAATAACCCACGTGACCATTCACTTGCACCCAGACACATCAAACGTATATAACACTGTACCTGAAAGTTACATAACACTATCTACTCTTCACTATGTAGTTCTTCATCTTAGGCATATAAACAACTAAATTGGACCCTTACTCTGAAAAAACCTAAGTGCACGAATACATCATGTAAAACTTACTAATCATAGTATAGGCATCAATATTACAGTCACAATCTAAAGGGAGAGAAAATAAAATGAAATCCATGCACACGTGAAATACCTGAAAAACACTAGAAGGATGGGAGGGGAGGGTGGAGAGTTGAATAATGTTAATGAAAAAAAATATTGCAACCCTTCTAAAATCACATATTTGTAGAGTATTAGATTTCTCAAATAAGTATTTAAACGCTCGACCTTGTAAATGATTGTGAAAGATAGTTTCATTTTTACATGCTATTCATAATATACACTATAGTTTTTATGAAAACTTCCTTAGTTAAATGAGAATCCTTTAGTGCGGAAGTTACTTGTATGTATAATTAAAATGCAACTACACGTTTTAATAAGAGAAACGTTTAGACAAAAGTAAATAATAATTGCACAAATATTTTTATACTAGTTCACTCCAACTAAGTTACGTCTAGTTCCTCTATCCACAAAGGGTTCATTTATAATCTTCAACAAGATTACAACTAAGTATTCTCACCATTCCTGGTATTCTCAGTCAACGAATAACTTTCTATTACCAAAAACTAGATAAGTATTCATACCACTCTTGGTATCCTCAGTCAACGAATAACCTCGTGTTACTGCAAACTAAATGAGTATTCGCACCACTCCTAGTATCCCTAATCAACAAATAACCTTTTGTTACCCTAGATATTTTCAATATTCGCACCACTCTTGATACTAGACAACACAGCCTAGATTTCCTTAACTCCACTAAGGTCAACAAGTGTTTTATGTCTCTTCATAATTGCAATCAACGATTTCTTACAAGCCGTTTGGACTATTAGAAATGAGAGGCCTTATATCTCAATCCAAGAGGGGGTGAATTGGATTTTACCTTTTATGTGTTCTTGGATCTTTAAATCAATAATCAAAGAATTATGAATCAACTAAGTAAAGAAGGAATAGAGAAAGATCAAGACACAATAATCTATACTGGTTTCTCCTATCACAGGCTTACATCTATTCCTCCATCAACAACCTTAGTTGAAGGGAATCCACTATAACCTTTTGTTACCCTAGATATTTTCAATATTCGCACCACTCTTGATACTAGACAACACAGCCTAGATTTCCTTAACTCCACTAAGGTCAACAAGTGTTTTATGTCTCTTCATAATTGCAATCAACGATTTCTTACAAGCCGTTTAGACTATTAGAAATGAGAGGCCTTATATCTCAATCCAAGAGGGGGTGAATTGGATTTTACCTTTTATGTGTTCTTGGATCTTTAAATCAATAATCAAAGAATTATGAATCAACTAAGTAAAGAAGGAATAGAGAAAGATCAAGACACAATAATCTATACTGGTTTCTCCTATCACAGGCTTACATCTATTCCTCCATCAACAACCTTAGTTGAAGGGAATCCACTATAATGATTGAGTTTACAAGAATACAATGACAATCTCAATTAAACTCCTCACACAACTCAAAACAAAATAGCAAACACAAGAGATGAACACACTCAATCTCTTACAAATCACAACAACAATCCCAGCTCTCAAACCTGGCTATCCTCGCACTGGTATTCAATACGCATATTGATGAACCTAATCTTCAACACACTCTTCAAAGTGCAGATTGAATCAGAACTAAAAAAGTCCAATGTTTGGAAGTAAATCTTGATGTGTAATCACTAATTGAAGCTTAGATTCTCTAAGAACGTTTCTTGAGTTTGTCATGGCTTCCTTGGTTTTCTTGTTCAACATTCTCAATCTTGTTTTTTTTTTTACATTCTTCCATATATTTTGGAGTATGAATGAGTTCATAAACTTGTGTTTTTTTCAGCTCAACATCAATCACGGGCACTAGTAAAAAAATTGGAAACTAACGTGTCATATACACTTCGGTTACACAAAACCCGAAGCGTATAAAAGACTATATGCCTCGGTTACAGCTTGACCAAAGGTCGAATGGTAATATTGTCTCGGTTAGAAGAAGACCCGAGACCTATACATTTGTTCCGAGTACACAACTTTTTTTAAAAAGCCCTATTGCCTCGGGTTACCCAGACGACCAATGCCTATACACTCGCCACAGTACTACCTATACTCTGAACCTTTTCATTTTCACACTCGAACAACTTCTTCTTTCTTGGTGCTCTCTCTTCCCCTCTGTGCTCTCCCATTCTTTCCATAGTTGTGCATAGTCCAGACGACCATTGCTGCCTCCAAACGACCGCCGTTACCTCCAGACGATCGCCGCTGCCTCCAGACGACCGCCACTGCCTCCGCCATTCTTCTCCTCTGTATCTTCATCTTCATCCACCCCTCCAGATCCGCCGCTCCAGATCCACTGCTCTAGATCCACCGCTCCAAATCCACCGCTCCAGATCGCCAAGTTGCTCTAGATCGGCGAGTCCTCCGTCGTCGTTGTCGCGGCCACTGCTGCCTCAGCCATTCTTCCCCTCCGCGAGTGATTGGAAACCCTAAGGGAGCTTCTTGGTTCTTCTTCATATCTGGTTTTGGATTTTCTAGTTTTGGGATTTTCTGGTTTTGGGATTTTCTGGTTGCTGAAAAACAATTTCACTTGCACCACTCAATTTTAGGTCCCTTTGCCGTCAGAGTCACTTCTCGAGTTGAAGGTTTACACATGATCAATCAACCCCAATGGGAGTTCTCTGTGACATGGAATGGATTTTTGGATCTGAAGAGCACGGTTCCATTGTGTACTAAAATCTAAGAAAAAAAAACATACTACCTCGGTTATCAAAGAACCGAGGCATAATTTTGTATTGTTTTATCTCGACATCTGACCGAGGCATAAAACGTGTTTGTTTTACCTCGTCCATGTATGCATCGGTTCTACAACCGATGCCTATTAGAAAAACTAACCGGTGTCTTTTTTCATTATTGTACTAGTGGAGATTGAATAATAATGTTTATCAGATAAATAGAGCTAAGGTATGCTAATTATTATTATGCAAGACATATTGACAAACATTTTGTGTTCAAGTCATGTGCTTTTATTTTTCTCTCCTTGTCTCACTACTTGGCTTGTATCTTGTGGGGTAGAGTAAGTAAATTATTTTATAATGTAAAATTCCTCATTCTTGGATAGTAAATGATGTGTGAGTACATTTAATTGCATTCATGTCTTAGTTTAGGTCATTTGCATGCATAATTGCATTCATTGAAGGATTTAGTCATGGATTATCTCTGTTTCGGATCATACATTGGCATTTTGTGTTTTTATTGTAGATTGATGATTCTAAGTGCCAAAATCACAATTTGGGAAGAATTGATGTACAAGATACCAAGATGAAACCAGAGAGTTCAACAACCAAGTTGTGAACAGTCTCACAACCTGTGGAGTTACATGTGGACGTTGCTTCTAAATGGAGTTGCAAAACAGAAAGTTCAACAACTGTGCTGTGAAAGTTCCCATAACCTGTGGAGTAATCTGTGGATTCACGTAAGAAAACAAAATTAAAGCAGAGAAGAACACAGGCAGAGTGGAGAGTTTTCCATGGGCTGTGAAAGTTTCCAGGAGCAGTTATTGAGCAGTTAGTGATCTCTTTTATGACTGATTTAAAGAGATTAAATTAAAGGAAAATTGGAGGAAGTTAGGGAAAAGGAAAACCACTCTTCTAAAAAGGAGGAAATTGTGGAAATGATGGGAGAGGAATGAAAACACGTGGAAGGGGGAGACAAAAAGGGTATTCACGCACAACAAAGGGCTCCGGCTTCGTCTTCTTCTGGGGAGCTTTTGGCTGCAACCTTTTGCGAAACTTTTATTGTTTGATTTTTATTTTTCAATTATGCAGAACTAAATTTCCTTTTGTTAGTGGATTGATGTAGTGTTTTGGATTATATTTTCTGAACCTTTTTCAATTGATGTTAAGTTCATTTTAATTATCCCAGTGTTCTATTTATGATTTAATGTCTATTCTATGAGCAGTTTCACAATTGGGAGATTGAGAATTGCTTGCGTTTATAAATAAAACAGATTAGATGTTGTCACAATTGGGAAATTGGGCAGGACTAGTTAGTTTGAATTGAGATATGATTGTTCTTCATGATCTTGTTGAATTTGTAATTGGCCTAAGGGATTGGGGATTCAAATTCAAGGGATACGTTTGCCTACTAAGGGATTAGGGGTAAACAAGCTCTAAATAAACTCAAGTGGATAATTATAATTTACACATCGATTGAAAAGGGGAGGAAATTATATGAAAAGGTATGAAATCAATTCTCTAACATTGTTTGTACTATTTGAATTTCCATCACTTGTTTATGTTCATCATTCTACTTGACAATCTTTGTTGCTCAAAATTAAGTAAATTAGTAAAACTAGTATTCAACTCATTCAATCCTTGAGGACGATATTTTGTTACTACAATTACGATTGGTACACTTGCCAAACGTACATCAGTAAATAAAACCTTGAATCTTACTAATGGTATCATTTGGTATGCTTCTTGCTTATCATTTGCATGTGTTTTTGTTCTGTATAAATTCTTGATCACAGCTGATGGAATCGTACTTGACGTAGTCCTCTTTTTGTATTTTTACCTTTTATAGTTTAGCTCTTAAGGAGCATGGGTTACTATAAATGCCCAGCTCCTTTATTGTATATTTACTTTTGAGATTAATGAGAATTAAGTTTTCTGAAATAGAAACAATTCTCTCTTGAAAGTCAGGCTAGAGAGTCCAAAGACTCCCTCTTGCCACCTTCCAAGCACCTCTCTCCCTTTCATTTTCCATTTCCACCGTGCTTCTCTCTCATCACACACCATCCGCTTCAGCATAGTGGCGTCAACACTTCTTGGCCACGCATCCTCCTTTCTCTGGTGCACATCATCTAGTACCGTGCACGCGTCAACGTTCCTTTCCTCCACCTCTTCATTCAGCCACTCGTGACATCTTTCACGCTTCACTTTCATTCCTCTCCCGTAAGAACATCACCACATTTCTCTCATTTTCCACTTCGAAGAAACCTCATCAGCTAGGGTTTTCTTCTTGAGTGCATCACCATCACAGATCTACGTCTCGTCCTTCGTAAGTTTCATTTCTCTTCATGAATATACATCTCCTTCCATATTTGCACCTCATCTTCATCGTTCTTTCGATTTCCACCGATTAAAAACCTTGTTTCCCGATTCAATCCATTTTCCACCGTTCAATCTTCATTTTGAACCGATTAATCGGTTAATATTGGGTTTCCTTCCATTTCTGGGGTTTCTATCGAATTTAACCCTCTATTTCTTGTTCTTCTTCGAGTTTTTGTCTTTTTCCGCTGCGTTCACATCTGGAGGAAGCTTCAAAGGAGCTCGCAACACGCACATTCGTCGTCTCCTCGGGCGTTCTTCCATCAACAGCCACCAAAGAAACTTCAAAATTTAACTATACATCAGGGTGAACTCATAATTACTTTTGTAATCACCTAACGGTATGTTTAGGGAATCTGGTGCTGGGGTGTTTAAAGTAAGCTAGTGGAAGGAACTCAAGAGTATCTTTTTGAGGAGACTAGTGGGAAATTTTCATTTAAATTAAATGTGATGCAAATTGTTTTAAACCAGTTTATCTTTAAAGCATTTAAAGTAGCGTGGCTTATATATATGTAAATTATTTAGCTTAATGCTAATTTGTTTCAAGAAGAAATCTGACGCTCTAGAATTTGAAAAAGAAAAACACTGTATTAGACATATTTTCCTTATGTTTTATGTTTCTTAGAAGTTATTCTTGAATTTCTTCAATTCCAGGTCAATCTTGAATATCTAGGAAGGGTTGATTTCAACAATGAGGGCCTCCTCTATCCTGACAGTGTGGTTGAGACTGATTCACATATTACTATGATAGACGGGCTTAGTGTTGCTGGATGGGGAGTTAGAGGTATTGAATCCGATGTAGCAATGCTTGCCCAAGTGCTTTATCTTGTCATCTTAATATATAAACATGTAATGTAATGCATGTAAATCTTAATTCTATTCTAAATCCTACTAATTAATTAATCGATTATTGTTAGTTAGACTCAGTTTTTCTTTTGACCGTTCGATTTCTTGTTGTTAACCATTCGGTTTGATGTCTGGTTGTTTGTGGCCAAACTTTCTCTTCTGAGCGTTCGGTTATGAACGTTCGGGTCTTTTGACTATTCGGTCTCGTTCGGCCTCTTTTGCGTTTTATGATTCTTTACTTGGATTGGCTATATATATTGTAGCTTGTCTTGGTTTTTAAGATAATTCAATATTGTAATATTCATATAATTCATCTCTGTGTTTTTCTCTCTTCTCTCTCTCGTTCTTTCTGGTTCTCTGTTTCACACTCGAATCCAACAATTGGCGCTCACCATGGGGCAGTGAATCAAGAAACTCAAGAAGCAATGGCAACAAAGTTAGATATTGAGAAGTTCAATGGTTCTAATGATTTCGGGTTGTGGAAGATCAAGATGGAGGCTATCTTGATACAGTAGGGATGCGATGAAGCGTTGAAGGGTTAGTTAAATATGGGTGTTGGGATGTCGCAATAAGAGAAGAAAAAAATGGTTGATAAAGCCAGAAGCGCAATCATATTGTGTTTGGGTGATAAGACACTGAGAGAGGTTGTGAAGGAGAAGACTGCAGCTGGAATCTAGGCAAAGTTGGAATCTCTGTACATGACGAGATCGTTGGCTCATAGGTTGTGTTTGAAGAAACAACTCTATACGTTCAATATGACAAATTCAAGAACCATAGAGGAGCTGCTTGCAGAATTCAGTAAGATCATTGATGATCTAGAGAATATTGACGTGGGATTGGAAGATGAAGATAAAGCAATTATTCTTCTGAATGCTCTTCCAAGAACCCTCGAGCATTTCAGGGATGCCTTGCTCTACGGTAAAGATCAGGTAATCACACTAGAGGAGGTTGTGACATCTATTCGAACCAAGGAGTTTCAAAAGCTCCAAGATTCGAAGGAAACCGAGGAGGTGGCATCTAGGTTGTTTTGAGTGAAAGGTAAATGGAAGAAGCAGGCTAGAAATGGGAAGAAGACGAAGTTAGAGGGTATGAAACAGGTGAGATGTTTCAAGTGCCTGAAGATGGGACATATCAAGAAGTATTGCCCAGAGAAGGGCAAAACCGTTCGGCCACAGCAAACTGCTGATGTGGTAGAGGCTTCTGAAGGATATGAATCTACTGGTGTTCTGGTAGCTTCGTCTGAAGATTCTCAAAGGAGTTGGGTCATGGATTCTGGCTGCAGCTATCACATGTGTCCGGTGATGGAGTTTTTTGAGAGTCTAGATCAAAGAGAGCATGGAAACGTGTTGCTGGGAAATAATAAGGCTTGCCGAGTGCAAGGAGTGGGGAGCGGTAAGGCTGAAGATGTTTGACAATTGGGAGATGGTACTGCAGGATGTGAGGTATGTGCCTGAACTAAAGCGAAATTTAATTTTAATAAGTTCTTTTGATCTTGGAGGCTACACAACAAAAGCCGAAGATGGAGTGATGAGGGTGTGTTATGGAGATTCGGTGGTCGTCAAAGGCAGAAGGAAGAATGGCTTGTACATTCTGGAGGGATCCATAGTCATTGGTCATGTCTCGGTAGCAAGTGGAAAGACTGAGAACAACGCTCGGCTTGGCACTTGAGGATGAGTCATATCAGTGAGAAGGGTCTTGAAGAATTGGAAAAGCAAGGCTTACTTCTAGGTGATAAACTGCAGAAGTTGGATTTCTGTGACCATTGCGTCTTGGGAAAGTCACACAGGATACCGTTCGGTCAAGGGAAGCACTTAACCGAACGACCATTTGAGTACGCCCATGCTGACTTGTGGGAGCCTGCAAGAACTCAGACTCATGGTGGAGGAGCGTATTTCCTGAGCATAATTGATGATTTTTCAAGAAGAGTGTGAACTTACGTTCATAAGAATAAATCTGAAACCTTTCAAAAATTCAAGGAGTAGCATACACAGACCGAGAACCAATTGCGGTATAGGCTAAAATATCTTAGAACTGATAATGGTCTAGAGTTTGTTTCAAATGAATTTAATAAGTTCTGCAAAGATCAAGGGATAAGAAGGCACAAGACTATGGTGGCAATGCATGCTGAAAATCCTGGATACGAGAAGAAAACGCTCGTTAAGGTGGAGCATACTACTGATGGGGACGTTCGGTCATTGACTGAGGAAGACCGAACGGGTGAAGGGCAAGACGAAAGTGTTCGATTATCAGAGGTAAATCGAACGGGTGAAATACGAACAGATCTTGGTGATGAAACAGATGGTATATTTAGCGATGTGAGTTACCCAAGAGGAGCTGGTGATGAAATGAGGAATTATCAGCTTGTTCGTGATAGAGAAAGGAGAATCTCTAAGCCAATCAAACGGTTTGGAGAGGCAGATTTAATTTGCTATGCCTTGAATGTTACTAAAGATCTTGAAAGCTCGTGTGAACCGAGAAGTTACAAGGAGGCTCTTCACAACAATGATCGACATCTTTGGCAGGCTGCTATGGAGGAAGAGCTAGAGGTGTTGAGGAAGAATAACACCTGGAAATTGGTAGATCTGCCAAAGGGAAAGAAGGTTGTAGGTTCAAAATGGATCTTCAAAGAAAAGGAATCTATACCAGGGGGTGAGAAAGCTAGGTACAAAGCAAGACTTGTTGCAAAAGGCTTTACTCAGATTGAGGGTGTAGATTATCATGAGATTTTTGCTCCTGCCGTGAAGCATTGTTCGGTCAAAATTTTAATGGCGGTAGTTACTCACCGAAATTTGTATCTAGAACAGTTGGATGTGAGAACTGCATTTCTACATGGAGACTTGTAGGAAACAATTTATATGAAGCAGTCGGAGGGATTTGCTGTGGATGAAAGAGTGCGCCTGTTACAGAAGTCTCTTTATGGCTTAAAGCAAAGTCCAAGACAGTGGTATAGAAAATTTGATGATTTTCTGATGAAGCTGAACTTCAAGCGATGCAATTATGATGACTGCAATTCTGATTTTCTGCTTTTCAGGTGTGGTTTTATTGCAAAAATAAATTAATTTAAAAAAAAACGCCTAGTAGACGTTGGTTAGTGCACTGTCGGACGTCTATAGACGTCTGGCAGTGCACAAACGGACGTCCAACCCCCAGCCCCTACCACAAACAATTCAGGCAGTTGGACGTCCAGCGAGGGAGGAGTCGAACGTCTATATAGACGTCCGACCTGGCACACCGGACGTGTATATAGACGTTCGGTCTGGCACACAGGACATCTATATGGACGTCCGAGGGTGTACACCAAACGTCTATATAGACGTCCGGTCTGGCACACAGGACATCTATATGGACGTCCGAGGGTGTACACCGGACGTCTATATAGACGTCCGGCGTGACACACCGGACGTTTATATAGACATCTGGTGTGAATCCCCCGACGTCTGAGTAACATCACCCACAAAGACGTTGGGGGAAGGTCAAACGTCAAAAGGGCAAAGGAACGGACGTCTAAAGCTTTTTCTGCACTAGTGACTACTCAAATCATCATTTTATATGAATTTTGTTTTGACTACAAAATAACATTTTCTATTGGTTTCCATTGTAATAAATCTAAAATGTTGGCAGATTTTCATACTTTTTGAAAACTTTATACTTGATTTTGTAATTTTGTTTCTTAGAACTTTCGAGAGTCAAACAATATAACAAATTCCATGTAATATAAGACATATATATCAGCAGATTAAGTGTGCATCATGTCAGCCAATTTTAACACGGTGTGAAAACTTAACGGAGTTGGCTTAATTGTCACAATTTTACAAGTTTATGGTCCAATTGAGACCGAAAAAAAACGAGGACCCACTTGAGATTGACCAACAAATACGAGGATCAAACGAGGGTTTAAATATATATATATATATATATATATATATATATATATATATATATATATATATATATATATAATAATTTAGTGGTAATTGTGTATGATGAATAAGCACCTTTGTTTATAATATCACCGTGAGTATATTTAATTGGATTGGAATTTAACATGTAGTGAGTGGTTTATGTTTTAAGTCAAAGATGCAGGACGTAAGGAGTGATTCCTTGGTTAGTCTTTGATGTGGCTATTAAGTGCAGCATGGTTAACCAAATATCCTGTATTAAGTATTGAAGATTAGATGTCTTGGTGATGACGAGTTGGTTAGAGTTTAACTTTGAGAAATAAAGAATTATTACATCCACTTTTGAACAGTGACCAACATGATAGTTAAAATCTAAGGTGTTAAATTGGTTGTTGGTGGCTGAAATCAGAAGTGGCCTTGGTAGCAAAATAATTGCAGACCAAAATTATTGAAATTGAGTTAATTAAAATTTCTTTTGGACTACATACAATGTTTAAGTTATATTTTAAAGTACTGAAAACTTTGTATATCGTTTTATGGAAATATTACTACAAAAATCGCGTACAACGTCAAATATTTGAGTTTTTAACGGCGAATTCGCGAATGACGTCATATCAGGAGATGTTAAATTGACTTCAAATTTTAAAAAATTTGACGTTAAATTAACGTCGAATTTTGTCAATATACGACGTCGAATATTTTGGGCTTTTAACGACGAATTCGCGAACGACGTCATATCAGGAGACGTTAAATTGACTTCGAATTTTAAAAAATTTGACGTTGACATCGAATTTTGTCAATATACAATGTCATCGAATTTTGTCAATATTCGATGTTAATCAATTTTTTAATATTTTTTTAATTAATTGTGATCATTTTTAACAACTCTACAAGATATGCTGAAAAGCAGAAAAACAACAAATTTCAAGTTTTTGATATTTTGTAAAGCATGAAGTTTAATCAACAACAAACAACAATAACCAACAACAAACAAATTCAATCGAACAACAACAAACAAGTTCAACCAAACAACAACGACAAACAAGTTCAATCAAACAACAATCATAAACAAGTTAAAAAAACAACAAACAAGTTCAACAAATAAGTTCTTCAAAACGAAAACGAAAACTAACCTTCAAAAGGTGGGTTCATCGGAATAAAGTGTCGTCACCCGTGAGAGAAAAGCAGAATGCATCTATGAAGGACAAAAACACGAAAATAATTGGTTAAAACAAACAAAAATCATACATATAGTAGTTAATTAAAATGCATTTGTATCAAATGAAAGAAAGATTACCTGTGATGGTCGTCAAACTTTGTTCGAGAAAAGTTTGAGAAGAGAAGAGAGTCTAGCGTGCTAAGATAAAGTGAATGAATTTTCAATCTCCCGTTCAAATTTTTATTGAATTCACTAACCTTTTAACGTCTAACGCTAGGAAATTCGACGTTTTATATCATTTTACGTCAAATTACAATTATAAACGACGTTTAATAATTGCATTTATTTACAAAAATGTCACCGGTCATTTTTAACGTTGGTTATTTAGTGATTCGACGTTAAACGTGTGACGTTATATGTTGTTTTCACTAGTGGGAAGACAATTTTATCTTGTTTTAAAAAATAAAATAAAATAATAATAGAAATAACAATTTTAATAATAATAATAATGATGATGATGATAATAATAATAATAACAATGGCATAGCATTATGTAAAATTTAGACAAATTAAGTTTGGTGTGACTTTCCAAAGTTGGTGTTGTTTTAATGTTTTGTAAGAATGTTTTACTTTGCATCTCTAAATTTTCATCTTGCACCTCTAAAATAAGCGTTTTAAAATAAGTGCACCTCTAACATAAGCGTTTTAAAATAAGCGCTAGTATTCCAAAACCAGTTAAGAAAAAACCTTAATTAGTGAAGTTTTATTTTTCAAGTTTATTTTTTATTTAATAATAACAAACAATTAATTAATTTAACATATTTCATATAATTATTATTATAAATTAAAAAAAGTAACTTAAAAAAAATTTAAACGTAATTGGAAATATAGTTGTCAATATCCAATTTCGTCCGGATAAACAAATATCATCACAAAAATAAATAATAAAAAAACAGAACAAAAAAATAAAAAATATATTATTTGTTTTACTACTTGCACCCGTAAATTAAATTTTATTCCTTAATTCAATGGTCCAAAATAATCTCACACTTTTTACTTCCTCACCACCCCTTTTCTCTTATCATACCCCACTCTCCACATCATCATCCACCTTATCCTCCATATCACATTCCACATTATCTACATTTTTCATTTACTTTTTCCACCTCATTTCCTTATTAATTTTTATATACCAAATTTTTTAATTATTCCACTTACATTTTTTAATTATATCTTCTCCATCAATATTATTTTATCTATTTTCTCCACCCACTTTTTATATTATTTCTTTGACTTATTTTCCACATTAACTTTTATTATTTACTATATTTTATTTCACCTACTTCTCCCCCAACTTTTTATATTATTTCTTTCACTTATTTTTCATATTAACTTTTACTATTCACTATATTTTATTTCACCTACCTTCTCCACCAACCTTTTATATTATTTCTTTCACTCATTTTCCACATTAACTTTTTCTATTCATCTTTTTTATTATATTTTATTTCATCTAAATTTTCCACCAACTTTTTATATTATTTCTTTCACTTATTTTCCACATTAACTTTTATTATTTACTATATTTTATTTCACCTACTTCTCCACCAACTTTTTATATTATTTCTTTCACTTATTTTCCAAATTTACTTTTTTCTATTATATTTAATTTCATCTAAATTTTCCACCAACTTATTATATTATTTTTATTCATCAACTTTCTTCATCCTTAACTCTATAACTACCCACATTCTCTTCGCTCCTAAAAGACACACAATTACATAATATCCATCTCTTCTCTCTCAAAACTTCTTCATTCCATCCCAAAACTCTACTTCATTTTTCTCTCACATTTTACTATTTCCTAATCCCTCTATATATAGTAAATCCCATACCACATTTCTACTATAAATTCATCTTCTTCACCATCAATCTATCTCTTCTCACAACTTATTACAAGCAAAGACTTGCTTCATCATTCAAATCTTCAACAAGGTACACATTTTCTTTTCATTCTATTTATATGCATTTTGATCATTCATTTTAGTTTATAAATTTATCCTGTTTTCTACCACAATTTTATCCTATGCTTTTCAACATTTTTATGTCATAGATATTTCAACTCACCTCTCTTTCTTAATAAAAAAATATAAAACTTTAAAAAACATGTAATGATATAAATATCGGTATGAGTACTCGTGCGATCGTGTACATCAGCCTAGTACTCATTACCCAAAATATAAAATAAAAAAAAAGTCGTATGAGTACTCGTGCGATCGTACGCATTAGCCTAGTGCTCATCGCAAAAAAATAAAAAAATAAGAAAAAAAAGTCGTCTGAGTGCTTGTGCGATTGTACGCATCAGCCTAGTGCTCATTACGCAAAAATCTAAATATTATATCAAAATCCCAAGAAAATATTTTAAAGGTTAAGTACATGTGTGATCACTCGCATCGTCCTTATGCTAAAAACCTTTTCTTCTTTCTCAAATAAAATTATAAAAATATGTCTTAAAGGGTTAAGCACACGTGTGATCGCTCGTATCGTCCTTGTGCTTAAAATCCTTTTCACCTTCTTTTTCTCAAAAAATACCAAAAAATATAAAATCTTCAAAAACTAAAAACATCCACAAACAACAAACAATTTCTCAGTCAGAACTACGTGATCCTTGATTCTCCAACAAAAGTGGAGATACGTAGGAGCAAGGCTAGTCCTTGTCAGATTCACTTCCCTAAAAATCCAAATTTATCCATAATCAATTTCTCAAACAAATTTCTCAAACAATTCCTCAAACAAAATTTTCAAGCAGTTTCAAAAAGAACTACGTAACCCTAATTTCTCATTTTAATGAGAATACGTAGGAGCAAGGTCAATCCTTGTCGGGCACAAAAAACTAAAAAATATATTTTGTTTCTTTAGAGTTTTATTTTAGGGGATAGTTAAACATTTTGAAAATCATATCATATTCGCGTATTTAGTTAAAGCTACTGCCTCAGGACAGGCATTGTAGGGTGCTAATACCTTCCCTACACGTAACCGACTCCCGAACTTAGAATCCCATTTTCGTAGACCATGCCTTATCATTTTATGCTTTTTCCGTAGTTTTCCAGAATAAACTATGGTGGCAACTCCCAATCTCTTTTTCAAACAGTGTTTCTTTTTTCAGATCGTCGTCTCGTCGCGATTTCGGTTGCGACAGATGGTGACTCCACTAGGGACCAAGCGTATACCAAATTCTCTCTTTTTCAAAACCGCGTGTTTTCCTTTTTGGGTCGTCGTCCTGTCGCAATTCCGGTTGCGACAAATGGTGACTCCACTGGGGACCAAGCGTATACCAAATTCTCTCTTTTTCAAAACCGCGTGTTTTCTTTTTCGGGTCGTCGTCCGGTCGCGATTCTGGTTGCGACCATAGTTAATATAAAATAATTCAAATGATGATAACCCTATTTTCAAATATGGTTAACATATTTTGTTTTTAATTTTAATAATATTATTTATTTTTAATAATTAATATTTGATAAATTAAAATAGTAGCATATATTTAATTTTATGAAAATATTAATTAATATTTTCATAACATTAAATATATACTAATATTTTAATTTCTAAAATATTAAGGGTTAAATATGTTTTTAGTTCCTAAACTATTATTTTGGGTTTAGTCCCTATTCGAAAGGTTTGTTCTTTTTAGTTCTCTTAGTTCTAAAACTCTTATGTATAGTCTTACAATTGAACGACGTTAACTTTTTTTTGATGTGGCAAATGACGAGTCACGTGATGCCACATTCCCTCGTTACTATGTGCCACATTGATTGTTTCATTTTTCAGATCAGCGAAGGGTCTCTTCCATTTTTTTTCCCTGACGGCCAGATTCTGGAACGACCCAACTTGAAGGAGTTTAGTTTCGGGGACCTGAAATCTGCGGCCAAGAGTTTCAAGGGCGACACATCTGGGTGAAGGTGGGTTTGGTAGAGTCTACAAGGGTCGGTTGGATGAGAAGAACCTTACCTATGCCATCTACGAATACTACTCCCAGGAACAGTTTTTCATGGCGAACCTGCGAGACTCATGCCCTATAAATTTTGCTTTCTCGCCTAACTTTAGAGGTAATTCTTGTTTGTAGTTAGATTCTTTCCTTTTCGATTTCAGTATTGCACCTGTTTCATCAAAGTCCTCATTGTGAACACAGTTTTCTGTTTTCTGAAGTGAATTCATTCAACTTGTTGAAATACTTTGAAACTAACTCTATTGTATTGTATTCCCTATATTTACTTGTGATATTTAAATTCAATTTTTGTAGAATTTAATAAAATGGGATAATTGGGGTTTGAAGGTTGATATTTGAGAGTTTGACTAAAATCAGAATTGATTTATGTTTCTGGCCAAGGTTTTGAATAATCTTGCCCTTTCTCTGATAATGGGTAAAGCTAAAAAGGGTCCAAAGTTTGTTGTTAGGAAGAAGATTGTGACTTCCAAAAAAATAAAAAGGTGAGGTTTTTTCTTTCTCTTCCTTGGGTGTTGGTTCCTTCACTAGACTTGGTTTTATTGCTTGAAATCACGTCAATTTCAGTTACAAAGAAGAGGTTTTGAACCATAAAAAAAGAATATTGTGCCCTTGGCATTGCCCCATTACGTGATGCGAGTCTTGGAACCCGACCTGCGCTGGCACATACTAAACCACAACTTAGAGTCACGAGCGCAGAGAGAACCCAATTGCTTGGAGGTGCAAGCCAGGGTGGTGATTTCCGATGGGGCGAGGAAGGAGAGGATGCACACCTCATGATGCCGCCAAAGGGCAGCAACCACACACATGCTAGCATCCCAAATTGGCGCAACACCAAGATGACCCAGATCGAGTTCTTCCAATCGCCTAACCTCAACCTCTGAACCAAACCACCGTGGAGCTTGCCGAATAAACCTCCATCTTCACCAAATCCTAATTTTAAGAAAAAACTGTCACGTGGTAACCTTTCATTTGACAGTCAAAGAATTAAACATTTAAAAGTCAAATGCATGAAAGAAGGATGACACATTTCAGTAAAAAAAAAAAAAGAAAAAAAGTGACGTGGCTCGCCGTTTGCCACATAAAAAAAAGTTAACGTTATTCACTTTTAAGTACTAAAAATAAGAGTTTCAAAACTAAGATGACTAAAAGGAACAAACCTTTTGAATAGGGACTAAACCCAAAATCGCTTGATAGTTTAGGTAAAAAAAACATATTTAATCCAAATATTAATTATTAAAATTTTGAATAATATTATAAAATTAAAAAGAAAGAAATATGTTAACTGTATTTGGAAATACGGTTAACGTATTTAATTTGAATTATTGTTCTAACCATATTTCCAATTACAGTTAAAGTTTTTTTTTTATAATTTACTTTTTACTTTTAATTAATAATTATAATAATAAACAATTAATAAATTTAATATTTTTTATAAAATTAAATATACATTAATATTTTAATTTATAAAATATTAGTTATTAAAAAAATAAATAATATTACAAAATTAGAAAAAAAAAACAATTAGAAAGAAATATGTTAAGTGTATTTGAAAATACAGTTATCATATATTTAATTTGAATTATTTTATATTAACTATATTTTCAATTACGGGTAAAGGTTTTTTTTTAAGTTTACATTTTGTTTTTAATTCGTAATAATAATAATTATTGTTTATTAAATTATATGAAAAATATTAATAATAATAATTTGGCTTAAATGCTTACTTCGTCCCATGTTAAGAGGTGAATTTCTGTTTAGTATTCGGTTTTAAAAATGAAGACATTAGGTCCTATATTATGAAAAATATATGAATAGTTCAACAAATCATCAAAGAAAAACTTTAACAAGAGAGAAAAAAAGTTGGAAAACAAAAGAGAGAAGACAAAAAGTACGGCCACATCAGCATGGCTTAACGTCGTTGTTGTCAACTCAACGGACAAGACCTTATTTATACATTTTTCATAACATGGGGAATCAATGTCTTCATTTTTAAATCGGGTACTAAACAGAAATTCACCTCTTAACATGAGGACGAAATAAGCATTTAAGCCTAATAATTATTATTATTTGAAAAATTTTAAATTAATTAATTTTTATTATTATTAAATTAAAAAAAAGGTAAACTTAAAAAAAAAAAAAAAACTTAACTGCTCGAACGTTAGTAGGAGCATGTTTAGCATTTGGAGGTGTAGGATAAAAATTTGGAGGTACAGAATAAAACACTCTTTTGTAATTGAGTAGATGGAAAATCAGGAATGGTGAAACTTATTGTAAAACTAAGAGTAGTAAAACTCGTTGTAACATTTTAAAGCTAGTGGAATCTTGTAAGACCGTCTAACTCCTACAAATAACATCTAGCATTAATTATGAAAATTTTTCACACTCTATTCCCTCTTTCTAGAGTTTACTTATTATTTTAGTTGATATGAAAGCTAACCTCTTAAGGTTAGTTCAAAGTTGGACTAGAGGAATGATCCAAATCGCAATAAAAATGAAGGATTTGTCATCAACTGTCATCTCTATTCAAGGAGAAAAGTTGAATTATTAGAAAATAAATAAGTTTAACATAAGTTAAGCATTTAAGATAACAATAACCTTATTTATGGTTTATATTTATTTTAGTTTTTTTTATAGTTAGTGTTTTTTTAAATGATGTTAACTTTAGTAAATATCAGAAATAAATAAGGTTAATGAACCTAACTTTATTCATTTTTAATATTTATTTTAGTCAGCGTACATTAAACCAACATAAATATTTATTTATTAAAAATAGTTTTAAATCTTTTAGATTTTTCTTAGAAATTATTTTTTTTATCATATTAAAATGAATTACGTTGATACTATTTGTACTGTATGGTCATCCGGTCAGCCAAGGACCAGACGGTCGACTAGCGAGAAAATGACCGATCAATCTAGAATAGTCACTAATTGATAATTGTTGAGATTAATTATCAATTAATGATTGTTCTAGATCGATCATTCATTTTCTCGCTAGTCGACTGTCTGGTCTTTGGTTGATCAAGTGACCATACAAGAAACTAATAGTATCGTAATTTGGTTTATTAAGTAATCCATATCATTTTCTCAAGAATACGAAATGTCTCATTCCTTATCATTCAAATTCAACTTGTAAGACAAGACTTACATCTTATTATATATTATAAATTTGTTATTATATTTAATTGATGTGAAATCAATCCCCAACATATTTATACAAAAAATTTGAAATCAAATATTATTGATGATGTTGTTATAAATTCATACACATTCTAGCTAGGATAAGCTTTGAAATATTTTTAGTGGGAAGAAAAACTTTAAACTAACTTAATTCTAAAAAAATTACTTGTAAAATAAGATTTAGAGTGACTTCAACATTTTTATATATAAATATGACTCAAAATACTTATAATTATAATTATGATAATGATCATGTTAATTTCCATCTTTCTCATACACTCAACTTACAACTTCATAAACTTTTATTTTATTATAATCTTTTCTTATATTTATTTTTATTGTTAAGATAATATTCTTTTATAGAACCCCGTTGTGAGGTGAATGTAGAATGAAGGAGTGTCAAAAAGAGGTGTTTTAAAAGACGTGTTCACAAATTCTTCTGCAGCATAGTACAACTCATTTTTCGTTTTTTTGTGCAAAGAGATCTGCTTGTTCTGAGCCACCGCAAGTTTTGGCTTGTAGCTGCAGATGAGAAGGAACCATAACACCCCATATGCCAAGTTGGGTTCTGCTATATACAGAAGTTATTGAAGGTATCGAAATAAAAATGTAATTCCAGGTCTTCGAAATCCTTGTTCTTTTTACTCATTCCTGGACAGAGCAAAACCAGTCCCAGTACCAGAAGGAATTCAAAATGTTAAGCGTTAAGGAGTTAGTTGAATCCAACAGCGTGAGGTCTGTTCCCTCCAACTACATCAGCCTTAAAAGCCCTGAAGATTCCATGTTGTATGAAACAGAGAATATTCCTACCATTGATTTTTCTCAACTCACCTCTTCCAATCCCTTCGACCGCTCCGAGGCAATCCAACAACTCGGCTATGCATGCCGCGATTGGGGTTTCTTTATGGTATTAGTACATATTTAACCTTAAACCTTGCATATTTTAACTTGTTTACACATGCATGTCGGAGTTTCTTTGCATGTATGAAACTTTCGTTGTCGTGCTAACTTTGAACTTCTTTATATAGCTAATAAATCACGGTGTTTCGGAGACACTAAGGGAGAAGATGCTTAGGGCAACGCAGAGCTTCTTTGATCTGAGTGAGGAAGAAAAAAAGGAGTACGCAGGAGAGAAGGTGCTTGATCCAATAAGATATGGAACAAGCTTCAATGTGATGGTGGACAAGGCACTTTTCTGGAGAGATTTTCTCAAATGCCATGTTCACCCTCACCTTAATGTTCCTTCCAAACCCACTGGTTTTAGGTATACAAAAACAAATTCTACATTCTACACTTTCTTTTTTTTCAAATTTTTAATGGATTTTTCAAATCAAACACCACCCATTCAAGACAATTCAAGACAAGTAAAGGGTTAAAAGAAAAAATACCTCAAAAAATATTTTTTGAAAAAAATTTCTAATTCTTTTTTAATATTAATTAATTTAAGCCTCTAAAATCATTGTTTCAAAAAAATTTTAAAATGAATTTTAAAATAAAATTATAATAAAATATTTAACTTTTAAATTTGTTTTAGATATAGTAAATCCTGGATTAGTATAAAAGTAGTAGAAAATAATAGGGGTAGTGATTTGTTGATTGAATATTGTTTGCAGTGAAATTGTGGATGAATACATAAGAAAGATCAGGGAAGTTGTTGGAGAGTTGCTGAAAGGAATATGTGGAAGCTTGGGCCTTGAAGAAAATTACATACATGAAAAGTTGAATATAGAGTTGGGGGCCCAGATGCTGATTGCCAACTTTTACCCACCATGTCCTAAGCCTGAACTTACAATGGGCCTTCCTGCACATACAGACCATGGGCTTCTGACTCTTTTGCTGCAAAACCAGTTTTGTGGGCTTCAAATTCAACACAAGGGCAAGTGGATTCCTGCCAACCCCTTACCCAACTCCTTTCTCATTAACACTGGAGATCACCTTGAGGTAAAACAAAGTTAACAATTCACATTAAAAAAAAAAAATACTAAATGTCTTTCATAATAGATATGTCAGAGTAATAAATAAGATAGTTTAATTACATATTGTTTTGGATAAGTACAAAATCATGGTATTTAATATGTCGATATTGCCACTAGCTAATCATCATTAACAAATTTAAATACCTTTAAAAAAGTGTGTGATCAAAATAAAATTATTACTTTAAAAAATATTAATTTGTGAACAATGCTTTAAAATTTAATTATATAATTTTTTTTATATATAAATAACTTTATTTTTCCTAATATTTGATTATAGAATTTTACTTGAATTATACTTTAAATTTATTTCTTTTGGAATTTATATTTAAAAATTTACTTTAGGGTTAAATATATTTTTTGTTTATAAATTATTATTACATTGTTTTGTCCTAAACTAAATACATACATATGTTGTCCATGTATTTTGTGAAAATTAATTAAAAAATTCTTTCTAACAAATGATACATAGATGTTATATTATAATTTGTGGTTGAACTTCCTTTTATTACATGAACTATATTATAACATTTAATTGTTTTTTAAGAGAATATTTTACTACGACTTTTATAATAAATATATATATATATATATATATATATATATATATATATATATTTGTTTAAGAATAAAATATAATTTTCAATAATAACTTAAAAATATATATTTAATTCTTATATTTAATAACCTTATTTAAAATTTAAAAACAAAAATATAATATATATATATATATATAAGTGAATATTCGAATAATGTGACTTTAAGAAAATCTACGAATATTTTTAGCAAATATCCAATTTGTAATAATACGAGATAATTTCTTTTAATAGAAAGGAGGATGGATATAAGAACTATCCGAACTCTATAGTCAAGATCTCTTTCCATTTCTAATTAATTAAAATTTATATTTAAAATTTATATGTATGATGATGGTCTTAAATTGTCACAAATTTTATTTTATTTAATAGTATTATTTAAAACAAAATCATATACTTTTATATTCCAACTATTCCTTTCGTGAGATGAGTTTCAAATACAGGGAAAAGGTTGATATTGAATTGCGATGACAAAATTTTGTTAAGTTGATCCAAAATTAATTATTATTTTAATTTAATTTTATAAAATCGATTTATAAAAAAATTTACAATTTTTTACAATATTATAATTTATATCAAACAGATTAAAAATTATTATTATTAGTAAAATCTTAAACTGATTTAAATTTAAAACAAATGAATGGATAATCTTTTGTCGTCAGATACTGACTAATGGGAAATACAAGAGCGTACTTCATCGTGCAGTAGTGAACACAAAAGGCACAAGAATTTCCATTGCCACAGCACATGGAGCTCCGCTTGATACTATTGTGGGTCCTGCACCAGAGTTTATTGACTGTGATAATCCAGAAGCATATCGTGCCATTAAATATGGAGATTATATACAGTTTCAGCAAAGTCATGAACTCGACGGAAGGTCCAACTTGGATCGTATTCGGATTTGAATGAAAAATGGTTCGGTAGCATTGTCTCAATCATTTTGTGCTTGTGTTTCAACATTTAGTTTCTATTTTAAAACTTGTGCACTTGGGATATGATTTATATATGTGTAGGTCAAAATGCTTGCTGTACCAACTTTTCCATCCAGTTCAATAAATTTTATATTTTAAAATATGAAATATAATTTGCTAATATTTTTATAATATAATTAATATATTTATGTTTGATTTTTCTACCAAAAATAAGATTATTTGGTTTAAAAAATGAAGAATTTGTCTTTTAATGTAATTCCAAAAATATTTAATAAAAATGTAAATTTTAATAAATATATTATTATAATATTTATATTAAAATTTAAATTCAGTGTCAGTTCGGAAAGAACAAAATTACTTCTTTTAAAAAAATTAGAATTAAATTGAATCAAAATAACAAATATAAAAAAATTAGATTAAATTAAACATAAAATATCGGTGTGTGGTATTGACACATTTGTTTACCACAAAATTAAATTTTGGTTTTTCTTTTAGATGATGACCCTCTTCATGAGAAAAATTAAATACATATTCTTTTTTGGATCGAGACTTTCCACATGGTAATGACTATCCTTTTAGATAAAAACTATATTATACAAAAAGCTTAATATCTTTTTTGGTCCCTTCAAAGAGTGGTTGTGTTCAAAATGATCCTACCTTTTTTAAAAAGTAACAAATGATCCTAATTTTTGAAAAAACGAGTTAAGTTAATCATTTTTGCTTACGGCATCAAAAATTAAACGGTGTAGTTGCCCCCTACACAAAACTTAATAACATGTCAATTTTATGTGATTGCATGGCAATGTTAGGTTTATTGATGTGTAAAATTAAAATTGGGAGAAAATAAATTGAGTACGTGGCAATGTACTCTGAGAAAGGTTAAAAAAAAGAGGGGGTTAGGGTTAGAATGAAAATCGCGATTTGGGATTAAACATTGTGGTGAAAGTTGTGTTGAAATTGAGATCAGTGTTTATCTCGTTGAAGTTGAAGGTTTTCTCATTCTTATTCGTATCAGATTTGAAGGTTTCCTCTAAAAGGTTTTAGCAGCCATTAATATTTGTTTTGTCCCATTTGGAGGACGAACAAGACATACACGAGATTGTTCTTTTTTTTTGTTTAAAAGATGCCAACTTTGATTTCGTCTAGGTCCAAACTGAAACTGAAGTTGAGAACAGAAGCAAATCTAATAAGGTTAAGCCATTTGGTTCACCCAGAGAGAATCTCAAGAACAAAGGAAAGCCCTTTGACACTAATGAAAAGAAGAATAAAGCATTTAGGGTTGTAGAAAAACAACAAATGGAGTTTTCCCCTTTTGCTACAAAGTCATTTTCAAAACTTGGTCTCCCACATGTGTTGATTGAGAGGCTAGAGGAGGAGTGTTTTACTGTCCCGACTAAAGTTTAGTCTGCTGCAATTCCCTCCATTCTGAACAACTGTGTTGATCAAGTGCATACCCAAGCTCAAATTCAGCAAAGACTGAGCATCAGTTAATCATTATTTCTGTAACTGTGCCTTTTTTTACCACAATTTTAATCTTAGTGTCAAACAACTGTTACACAATAAGATAAATTGAGCACGTCATTAAGTTTTGTCCAGGAGACAATTGTACCATTTAATTTTTGATGTCGTTAGCAAAAATGATTAACTTGACCAATTATTTAAAAGTTGGGATCATTTGTTACTTTTAAAAAAGGTAAGATCATTTTGAACACAACCTCTCTTTCTATGACAAAAAAATATTAAACCTATAAGAATTCTAAAAGAAAAGGTTTATTTTATCAGGACCCTCCGCATATAGTAATGATGAAATGAATCTCTTAGATAGAAACCCTTTTTTTCAAAAATGGTTAAATTTCGTGTTTTATTGTGTATCGAGACCTTTTCAGACACAACCCTTTGTGTGGGAATGTTAAAATTTATGAGTTCTATTTTCGGATCAAGATGTTCTACATGGGAATAGTCATCGAATGCTTTTGGATAATAGCTCTCTCCTCGAGAATTTTCAAATTCCGTTTCTTTTTTAAAAATCAAAATATTTGAAAAGAAAAAGATTTTCATATTGGAACCTTATACTTGATATTGGTCACTGAATCCTTTTGAATAATCCTTTTGAATAATGACTCTCTTTATGGGAATAGTGAAATCTATAAGCCCAATTTCGGATAAAAACACTTTTTGAAGGAATGATTGAATCCGCAAATTCAAAAATTAAAAAAATCAAATAAAAAAAATTCAATTTCAAAAATTTTCATATAAGGTTTCTATTTTGGATCAAAACCCTCTAGTAATGGTCACTTTCCGTTTCAGATAGAGATCTTAGACTCAAGAATGGTTGAAACTCTGCATACAAAAAGAAAAATTGGTTCCAAAATTTTAAAAATAAAAAACTTTTTTAATATCTTGTTTTGCTTTTAACTCGGGGTTTCGACACCCGTCAAGATTTTAAAACCTTTGAAACATTCTTTACCGCATTCAAGTCGAGGAGGATTCAACACCTTATCAAGGTTTTGACACATTATTTACCACTTTCAAGTCATGGTTTCCAACACCTTGTTTTCTTGCTTTTAATTCAAGGTTTCTACAGCTGTCAAGGTTTCAACATTTTGTTTCTATGTCACGGTGGGTACAAATAAGATTTTATATCGGATAAAATATGAAATACATATAAGTTTATATACACACAAGATAATTTTTTTAGTAAAAACTTTTTAAAGTGATACTAAAAACAAATTCGTAAAGATTTAACTCAAAACGGACAATATCTTACTGAGGAGATATATGAACACAAACAACATACTACATGAGGACCCTCCTTTGGAATGATCATTGACTTTTGTTCAAAAACTTAAAATTTCAAAAATATTTCAAAATTTTAAAAAAAAATTCTCTCTTTTAGATCTAGGTGTTCTATACGGTAGTGGTTACTAAATCCTCTGAGATAAAAACTCTCTCCGTGTGAATGGTTGGATCCGAACATTTCAAAAGACATTAAAAAGTTAAAAAATTTAATATCTCAAAGTTTACCTTGCATCACGACCCTCTCCATAAAATTATCAAGTTCGTTGCTCTTTTTTTATCATAATCCTGTTCGTAGAATTTGTCCCTATGTCCAATATTTTCTTATCCCACCATTTTCTTTATTCTTTTGAATATATTAACGAAATTAATGTTTCTAGTTGTGGTACTATGATAATAATATAAAACTGTTAATTTTTTATGTTAAATTTTTATATTATCTAGTAAAATTTAAATAGAGCGAACCAACTCTCAACATCAACCTTTTTTAGTCAATGAAATTTATTCCAAAAAACAAATCACAATGGAGATAAATAAGAAAGATAAAATCAAACTTTTTTCAAAAATTTAAAAATTAAAAAAATAATTAATTTTCATTTTAAATTTAAAAAATCAATTAAAAAAAGACATTAAAAATTAGATTTTTGTTTTCTTTTAAAAGAATATGATGATAGGAAAGAGAAGAGAAAAGTCAAAGAAAAAGGAAACATAACTTTTGTATCAGACAGACCAGGCTGTCCGAGAGCAGCGTCGACATCAACCTAACCATCAGTGTTTCTTCAATATGTTTTACTCCTCTGATAGCATTATCGGACAGCTTGCATAAACACTCACTACATGTTGTGCACTCGACCGTTCATCCTTCCACTCGGGTGAGTAATGACTGTGTACCTTACGGACCGGACGACTACACAAGACCAGTCGATGGGTGAATTGGATCATTAAAACTAGGATTAAGGTAAGTAGTGATTAGAGCTATTGGGCTAGAATTGGGCTGTGATTAACTTTTCACTAATCCAAGCCTATGGCGAAAACTATAAATACAGGTAAGCGGTGAGTGGTAGATAGGTTGCATTTACTGCATATTCATTACTATTTCATTGAATCGCCAAATGGTTTCTATACTGACTTTGGCATCGGATGATCTTTGACAGGTTCCTTCCTGGATGGAAGAGTGGACAACGAAGCTTGGAGCGAGACCGGACGGTTAGAAGACAAATTCTGGAGGAGCTTGGTGACTCAGCCCCAATAATCGAAACATTTTGGCGCCCACCGTGGGGCCGAGTTACTTGCAAAACCCAATGGTGACCACGAGAAACATGAGTATGGACGACCCTGTGGAGATGATCCGGATGCTACAGCAAAAGATGAAGGAGATGCAGCAGCGTCATGAGGCAGAACTCATAGCCGTCAGGGCTGAATGTTTGGCGCGCATTGCCCAAGAGGAGGCAGGAGAAAAGGGGGAAGGAGAGTAGACTAAGGAGCGTGGCAAGGCTGCAATGGAGGACTAAGCCGAGCACAACAGTGGGCGGGACAAGACGTGGAAACCCACAAAGCCGGAAGTCAAGGGAAGCAAGGTTAAATCAGTACACGCGGAGAGTGCTGCGGGGGACAAGCAATTGGTGATAAAAACTGAGACCTCGTCAACATTGCTACTCCTCTTCGTCCAGGCAATCGTGGACGTCCAGATATCGGAGCAGTTCGTCCCGCCTTAGTTCAAAATATACGACGGGACAACGGATCTGGACGCCCACATCAAAACCTTATCGAACACAATGGCGTTCTGAACTGGCAATGACGCTATTTGGTGCCGAACGTTCTCCTTATCAATGGAGGAGGAGGCGCTCGAGTGGTTTAACTCACTTCCCCCCAATTCCATCGAGAACTTCGCGAGATTGTAGCGTATGTTCAATCGATTGTTCCCCGACAACAATACTCAGGACTTGACCATTTTCGAGTTGGTCACCCTGAAACAAGGGAAGGAGGAAACTTTGAGAGCGTTCATGAATCGCTACCAGAAGGCCGTCCGGCGGGTGAAAGCTCTGAGCCCAGAACTCGCCTTACAGTACGTCCTCCTTGCCCTCAAACCCGGACCATTCAAGGATAGTGTCTGCCGACGAGCGCCCAAGACCATGGAAGAACTGCGAGAGAGGGCGACGGATGAGATAAGGGTGAAGGAGATGAAGTTGTCGTACAAGAAGGAAAGTCAAGAAAGCAAAGGAGAGAAAACTGATAGGGGGAAATCGGGTGATCAGGATGGAAAGTCCGGGGAGTTCAAGCAAAGAGAATCGCCCCGAGGACCACGATTCAACCAATATACCCCCTTGAACGCTTGCGGGCGAAAAGTTTCTAGGAAGTCCTAAGTGCGAAGCTGATTCTAGAGCCGAAGAGGCGACTTACGCCGCTGGGGGCGGACGGTAATAAGCATTGTCTATATCACAAGAACACTGCCCACACCATGGAGGAATGCGTGACCCTGAAGGATAAAATCGAGGAATTTATCCGAGCAGGGCAACTGAAGAAGTACGTACTGACGAACGTCCTCGTGAACCGTTGGATCGACCGAATCCACGGCAAACCAATCGTAGGAGGTCCGAGGGACGAGGAAGATCTAGAAATGACCAAACTGATCGCCCACAATCGGAGAGATAACAGAGTAGAAGCTGTAGTAGGAGTCGAGATCGTTCCCTACGCGGACACATCAACACGATATCTGGTGGTTTCACCGGAGGAGGATCTTCTTCATCCGCCTAGAAGCGTCATGTACAGGCCTTACAATCCGTTCACTCGATGGACAAACCCCGGAGGACGATGCCCCTCATTACGTTTTCGGATGAAGCCTTTCACGCCCCTAACCCGATCAGGACGATCCGATGGTGATAATGACGGAGATTGCCCGCTACAGTGTTAGCAAAGTGCTAGTGGACCAGGGAAGCTCAGTAAACATCCTCTACTAGAAAACCTTATAGCAGATGGACATATTGGATGACCTGATCGTCTCATACAACACGCAGATTGTGGGCTTCGCAGGTGAAAGGGTAGACACCAGGGGATATGTAGATTTACGCACAAGACTGGGGACCGGTCGGAACAACGAGGAGAAGAGGGTTAGATACTTGTTGGTGGAAGCCAACACCTCCTACAACGTACTCTTGGGCTGGATGTGCCTGAATGCTTTTAGGGCAATCGTGTAATCTCCTCACCTCATGATGATGTATCCCTTGGACAAAGAGACAATCTACACTGTCCGGGCGGATCAAAAGACGACTAGGGAATGCTACGTCGCAGGCCTGAAGCTTCATACCCACATGGTTAGAAGGAGGACGGGTGGTTCTGAGGTGGCTATGGCCAATCTTGACCCGCGAACAAACATGGAAGATCGATTGGAGCCTCTCGGGGAGATACAGCCAGTCCTGATAGGGAAGGACGCTTCCCAAACCACAGCTATGGATTGTAGGTTAGAGCCTGAGATGGGGAGAGAGATTTGGTCCGTCTTGTGGAAGAATCGTGACTTGTTTGCGTGGACAACCGCTGATATGCCAAGGATCCACCCCTCGATCATGTCACATAAGATGGCGTTATTCAAGGAGGCGTGGCCAGTAGGGCAGAAGAAGCGGCATGTGGGAGAAAAGAAGAAGAGAGCTATAGAATAGGAGGTTGGAAAGTTGAGGGAGGCCGGATTCGTCAAAGAAGTGACATACACCACTTAGCCTGCCAATGTAGTCATGGTGAAGAAAGCCAGTGGGAAATGACGTATGTGTACCGACTACACCGACCTGGACAAGGTCTGCCACAAGGATTCTCATCCTTTGCCGAGCATAGATGCATTGGTAGATGGTGCCTCCGGCCACCGGATGTTAAGCTTCCTGGATGCTTACTTCGGGTACAACCAAATACCCATGTATGAACCTGATCGGGAGAAGCAGCATTTATCATCGAGAAGGCAAACTTTTGTTACGAAGTTATGCCTTTCGGCTTGAAGAATATCGGGGCCACCTATCAGCGTTTGATGTATAGGATCTTCTCGGAACATATTGGTCGATGCATGGATGTGTACGTTGACGATATGGTCGTCCGTTCACCGGATGGACGGCGCCATGTGAAAGGTTTGGAGGAGGTGTTCCGGCAAGTTAGAAGGTACGAGATGCGGCTCAACCCAACCAAGTGCACGTTCGGGGTAGCCGCTGGAAAATTCCTCGGTTTCATGCTCACCGCCCTAGGTATTGAGGCCAATCTTGACAAGTGTGTGATAGTGATGGAGATGCAGAGCCCGATCACCCTTAAAGAAATCCAAAGATTGACCGGTCGGCTCACGGCTTTATCGCGATTCGTTCCCAAGTTGGCCGAAAGGATGAAACCGGTGTTGAGAAAGATGAGGAAGGGATCTAGCGTTGTGTGGGTGTTAATTGATTTCGGCAAGCGTACCGAATCGTTCAAGTAATAAACTGTGGTAAGACCAGGTATCGTTTTCCCAAGAGACTCGTAATACTAGAGAATTGTGCGATTAACAACTCATCTAGACTCAAGAACAACTCAACATTTAAGAATATGTGCAAAAAGATAAATTCATAAGTAATTACAAGGTTGGACTTTGGTATTGAAGACACTTGGAAATGGAAAAGACTAGAAATGGTATGAAATGACAATGTTAAGGTTAATTTTCACCAATGCACTCTTGTGTATAACCAATTTCATCTCCTCTCTATCAATTTACTAAAGTCAATCCACTAAAACACTCTAGCCCTAATCCCTTAGGTGAAAGAGCCTAGGTTTTCCTTATCAAACTCCAATCCCTTGGACAATCTAACAAGCAAACCCGCATTAAAGAGCTAAGATCTTAAGACAACATGTGAATCATCTTCCATCCCTAGAATCAATGACCACAAGGACTCTTATTTCAGTTCAAGATTTCATCTTACGTCCCCATAGTCCATGAAACCCCAAAATCAAGTCATGAACGTCCCCATTACATGCAAGCTTTAAGATCAGAAACAAGATTATATATATATTCAAATCATTCAACAAATACACAAGATTCAAAGGCTACAACTAACCCTAACAAGATGGGTTTGGCTCTCCATTTCCATGGAGAGCCTTTAAGCTTACAAAATGGCCATGGAAGAAGATGAAGAACCCAAGAGGAAGAAGGGAGTGTTCCCACGAGCCCTAGCAGCCCTTCAAGCTCTCCTCTGAGTGAGATGCACCTCCAAAGAACCAAAGACCCAAAAACCCCTTCGCGTTTTAGGGTTAAATAAGCTCAATCTGACACATCAGCAAAAGTCGCGCTCGGCGCCCTCTCAGTCGCGCCCGGGCGCGAACATCTCTGGAAAAGTCACGCCCGGGCGCCCCATTTCTCCCGCCCGGGCGTGAAACTCTCTGTAAAGTCGCGCCCAGGCCCCCTTTGTCACGCCCGGGTGCGACCAGCACGCAGAAACTGGCTTCTGTGCAGGTGGCGCTGGGCGCCCCTAACCCAAGGGGGCCCGGGCCTGACTTTTCAGCACTGCATCATTTTCACTTTTTCCGCAGCTATGCTTGTTTCTTGTGGTTGGTTCAGCTCTATACATTATTGGAGACTCTTCCAAGCTCATTATTAGCTACAAAATAAGGGATTATCGATGAAAGTACATCAAAGTAGCCCAAAACACAATTATTTAGAAAACAAGACAAAAAAAGAGGATTAAACAAGTTATAAGTTAAAAAGGAGTTGATTTTGCTATTAAATTGATGCTTAGATAATGGTAAAAATTAGCATTATCAGTGGGATGCTGAGTGCGAACAAGCATTTCAGGATGTCAAGACGATCTTAATGAATCCACTAGTAATGAACCGACCAACGCCAGGGGAAGATTTGCAGATCTTTCTGGGTGTCTCAAACTCGGCGATCAGCGCGGTGCTAACACAAGAACGACCCGAGCCTAGGCTTATATATTTCATCAGTCGCACCCTCCGGGAGGCCGAAACACAATATCAGCAAGTGGAGAAGGTTGCCCTAGCTTTGCTGAATGCATCCAGAAGACTCCGGTCGTACTTCCAGAGTCACCAAGTCGTTGTCATGACCGATTTCCCCATTTCCAAAATTTTGAGGAAACCAGACCTGGCGGGATTTTAGCCTACGTTATGAGCCAAGAGGATCGGTCAAAGTCCAACACTTGGCCAACTTTGCAGCATAATTGTCCTTAGCGACCAATGATGAATGGAACCTATACATCGATGGTGCGTCCAGACGATCAGGGAGTGGGGCCGACATAGTGTTGGAGGCCCCGAACGGATTCCTGTTGGAGCATTCCTTGATCTTTAAGTTCAAGGTCTCCAACAACCAGGCGGAGTACGAGGCCCTGGTGGCCGGACTCGAGCTAGCAAGGGATATGGGTGCCCGAAAGATCGTGTGTCGGACGGATTCCTAGCTTGTTGTGGGTCAAATGAATCGGGAATTCCAAGTGAAAGAGGAGCAACTCCTCTGATATTTTCACCGAGCAACTGTCCTGGTAAAGTTGTTTGATAAGGTCGACATCTGGCACATCCCTCGCGAGGATAACACATGAACGAACATGTGTTTGACGTTAAGTTCGGGAAAAGAAAAGGGGCAGTTGACGACGATCATTCGCCAAGTATTGCTGCACCCATTGGTCAAATGCTTGACGATGTCTATGGGTGAAGTTGGGGACTGGCGAACGGAGATTCGAGCACTAATGGCCCAACAAGATGCAAGCTAATCCATTAAGTTGAAGGACGCCAAGAAGATCATCCGCTATCTCATGGTAGGGGACGACCTGTACCGGAGAGGATTCTCCAACCCTCTCCTTAACTGCCTCGGGAAGGAAGAAGCACAGTTAATAAGCTATCGTCGAAGCTATCAAATTAATACTACTTTTCAAGGCAACATCAGTATTGCCAAGTAGTATTCAAGAATGTAGATAAGGCTAAAGTAACCCTGAGTCGTCTCCCAACGAACACGGAATTGCTTCTGAATATCTGACTCTTATGCTATGCAATGCTTATGAATAAAAATGATGTTTGAAGAATGTTTAAAGAACAAATAATAAACTTAAAAATAGTTATGATTAAATAGACTAATTCCACTACTTTTCCAAGATAGATTCGTCATTGGTTATTCTTAGATAATTGTTCAATTGATTATTATTTAAGTTTCAAATTAATTAAAGTACATTCTTAATTAATTTGAGGGCGATCATGCATTTAACCAAAGTAAATTCTCAATCAAATGCAAAACCTTTCTAGATTATTCACAATAAATTCAACCAAAGTACATTCTCAATCAAATTTTATTGTGTTTAATCATGTCTGTTCTTAAATCTCTTAACCAAATTAAAAGTTAATCAATCAAAGTAAATTCTCAATTGATTATAGTTGAAATTATTACTACCAACCAAAGTACATTCTCAATTGATAGTAAAAACCATTTAATCATATGAAAGTTTCTAAATTAAATCAAAGTAGATTCTCAATTTAAACCTAGAAACCCTAAAACTCATATAATCAATATGCATGTAGATTCAAACATATTATGATGCAAAAATCTTTGCTTTTAACAAGATAGAGAGATGAAAGACATAAAGAGAACAACTTAAATCAATAATCAAAGTAAACAATTGCATTAACTGAACATAACCTCAGAATCCGTCTTGGAATTACAGCAGAATAGCCCTAGATGCTTAACTCTCCATGAATGTAGTTGAATACAAGATGAAAGAAAAATGAGAGGAGTATGAGAGAATGAATGAATGAAGTGAAGTTCCCTGGGTCTCTTAATATAGCTTGTTTGGGCTTGGACTCTGAATATTCAGTTGAAAGAATCTTTTATCTCATATCTTCCAAATAACAAAAAGCTTTAGATAATTATAACATTATTTGGAAGATATTTTCTGTTGATATTCACAAATTAAATTAATTTAACAACTGGATTTTATTTTTTAGTTTTTCTGACTTTTCAAAATTGCGCAAATACCCTGAAATTGTCTCTATCTGCACTTTAGCCCCTTCAGAATTCTCCAAAATTGCACCAGAACCCCTGTTGACCAGCTTTGACTGAGGAAGGCCGCGGCCAATGAGAGCTTGACACGTGTCAGGCTCCTTCCTACCCAAAATTAGGGTTCAGAATTAGGGAAAAAGGGTTTGCCCCTATGCCTGCGGCGGCTTTGCGTTTTGCAGATCTGGAGATTTGCTATTTTATGGTTGGGTTTCTGCAGGTGTGGATGGCTGTCGTGGTTCAAGGAAGAAGATGATCCGTGCAATGACTTTCGAACAACGGCGCGACTTGGAGATGGAGGTTTCAAAAGCGGCGGCCCTGGTGGTTGATGGTGGTGATTTCAAAGGAGGCGGCAAGGTGTCCCGCGAAGAGATGTCGCGATTAGAGATGGAGAAGAGGACGGTGACTCTGTGCGACGGCGGCGAGATCTTGGTGATGCGAAAATGAACTCGCAGATGGCGGTCATGGTGGCTTCGAACCCTTGTGCGAAGGAGAAGGAAGGTGGCGGCGGTCTTGCGGCATGGTTGCGGCGAGGATGGTTGCCTCTCGCGAGGAAGAAGAAAGGTTGCGCGATGATGGTTGCCTCTCGCGAGGAAGAAGAAAGGTTGCGCGATGAAGGAGAAGGTGCTCTCGTTGATGGCGTCCATGGCGGAATCGCGATTTGCGATTGGGTTCTGAGAATGGAGAAGATGAACGAAGGTTGCAGATTATGCAGTGCAGAGCTTGCATCAATGGAGGAGATGCGCGACATGGTGGAGCGTTGGTCACGGTGGAGGTTAACGGCAAGGTTGGAGATGGTGGCGGCGCGGACGGAGAAAGGAAGGAGATGGTGTTCTGGCCGTGGCAGCAACTTGCGGCATTGGTGGGAGCGACGGAACGGCAGAACGGCGGCTGACGGCACTGGCGGCTAGGGTTTCTGTGGAGAAGGTGGAAGATGATGCTCATGGTTAGGGCTGACGTTGCGAAACATGGTTGGCTAGATCTGTGTGGGGAGGATTTGGACACGTGGCATGATCTGGTGGAGTCTAGCTTAGGAGGGGTATGGGTAGGAAAATTTAGGAGGTGTATTTAGAATAGGGTTACTGTTTGGCTTAGTATTGGGCCTGTTTAAGAGAAGAGGGGTGTATGTAAGGAAATTGGGATGTGTAAGGGTAAAAGTTGCCTGTTTGGCCCATCTGTACATTATTTTCCAAATAAAATTTGATTTTGGGCCTTGAATTGCCATTTGGACCAATAAAACTTATATTCTCAGCTGCACAAATAAACATTAGAACATCCAAAAATAATTTATGCGCTAAAACTTACTTTTTACGTCTCTTTATTTCTCAAACCCGATAATTCCAATTATCACAAATTCACTTAAAATCAACCATTTAAACACAATTATCCCATCAAAATTTTAATTTTCAAACATAAATGTGGGCATAAATATGCACTCATCACACCCCCACACTTATCCTTTTGCACTCCTGGGCAAAATTGATTAATTCCAAGACTTTGTTCTGAGTCATTTTATTTCATATTTGCATTTGGATCAAAAGAATGAACAACACCAGACATACATCAATCAACTAGAGATCACTTTGTCATGGACATGCAAATGGAATCACTTTATTCTTCACACATGAGTTAACCTTTTTGAATTCCCAAGAAAATCAAATATGAAAGACAACACTCAAGTCAACATGTATCTATTTCTCCTCAACTCTCTCAAGTGTTTTTGGCTTGTGTTTACACTCAAAATACCCATGAAAGTAGACACCCTTGATATTTAGCAAGACTCTAACATTCACACACTTCAGTAAACATGCAATTACTGATCAAGAGGGCTTTTTAAGGTTTTATTGAGGCCAAGGCAAAGGTAGGGAATTTTTCTGGAATTTCTGAATTTTTGAAATTGATATAGAAAGAGTAATGACATTTGATTTCAAAATCAACTCTATTTCTTGCTCTTTTAAGGAAGATTTTTTTTTCTTTTTATCTTCCTTTTTATCTTTTTATTATTTTGTGGGTGAGGTACTCACCCACACACTTATTCATCACTTTACTTCTAACAGAATCCATTACTCCTTTTTCTTTACTAAGGTAAGGAACATATGATTTTTCTTCTTTTCACATTTGACAATGACTGGAAACAAGAAAAATAGGCTTAAGGCTCAAAAGGGGTTCCAATGGATTAATGTTAGGACAAGTTTATTTGGCCAAGTAGCTAAAACAAGCAATGCCTCAATCATATCAAATCATGCATATTCAAATCAATTGCACAACACAGAATCAAGCTAACTATTAGAGTATCAACAAAACATGGACAAATCACACAAGAAAAATAGGTATGGCACATGGTGGTCCATCCTTAACATTAAGTCCAAAACTCACATGGTTCAAATTTCTTTCACAAAAGATTTAATTAGGAAATTCTCAAGTCAACTCAATCAGCAAATCATAAAAGCAATCCACTCATATCAACATGACTCATTTTTTTTTCTCTTGAATTCATGATCATTCCAGTTACCGATTCAAACTCACAAATCCAATGCAAATATGTTTTTTTTTAAAACAAAATAGGGAACAAAATTAATTGTTTCCCCCACACCCCCACACTTAAACTATGCATTGTCCTCAATGTATGCCTTATATGTAGAATGCAAAGAAAAAGTATGAGGGTACTTACCTCCTTCATGGTGGAAGGAATGTTGGAGTGGTCAAATTCACTCCATCCATCGTCTTGTTCAGCATGTCTTGATTTTCATTAAATATCCGCAAACGATGGCCATTAACCTTGAAAATTCTATCAGAAGATTCTTCCTTGATCTCCACTGCTCCATAGGGAAACACTTGTGTTACAATGAATGGACCTTCCCATTTGGAGCGTAATTTACCACTCATAGGCCCTATCCTTGACTTGTACAATAACACCTTTTGATCTATATTGAGATCCTTTTTGGTCACAAGCTTTTGATCATGGAATTTCTTGGTTTTCTCTTTGTAAAACTTAGAGTTTTCATAGGCCGTGAGCCTAATCTCCTCTAGTTCTTGCAGTTGGAGCTTTCTCTCTTTCCCTGCTCCTTCCATGTCCAAGTTACAAGCTTTCACAGCCCAATAGGCTCGGTGTTGAATCTCCACAGGTAGATGGCAAGCCTTTCCAAATATTACCCTGAAAGGTGACATACCTATTGGTGCTTTGTAGGCTGTTCGATGTGCCCAAAGTGAATCATCCAATCTTGCGGCCCAATCCTTCCTATTTGGCTTCACTAGCTTTTGCAATCACTAGTGCAGACTTGATCTTTAACGTCACCCCATAGACGTCCGTCCACCAAAACTCCAACGTAAATAATTGATCGGTGGCATAAATGTAAATAATTGAGTGTGGAGACGTTCGTCCTAGAGGGGGTCGGACGTCTATAATATAGTAGACGTCTGCCCCTCTAACAGACGTTCAAGAGCCTGACGGGAGAGTTGACGATTCGGCCTTTTGAACGTCCGTCCTGGAGGGGGACGGACGTCTATATATAATAAACGTCCGTCCCCCTCCAGGACGGACGTTCAAGAGGCTGACGGGTTCAGCTACTCTGTCAGCCTCTTGAACGTCCGTCCTAGAGGGGGACGGACGTTTACTATATATAGACTTCGGTCCCCCTCCAGGACGGACGTTCAAGGGCTGACAGGGTAGGTGAACCCATCAGTCTCCTGAACGTCCGTTCTGGAGGGGGACGAACGTCTATATATAATAAACGTCCGTCCCCCTCCAGGACGGACGTTCAAGAGGCTGACAGGTTCACCTACTCTGTCAGCCTCTTGAACGTCCGTCCTGGAGGGGGACGGACATTTATTATATATAGACGTCCGTCCCCCTCCAGGACGGACGTTCAAGGGCTGGCAGGGTAGTTGAACCCATCAGTCTCTTGAACTTCCGTCCTGGAGGGGGACGGACGTCTATATATAATAAACGTCCGTCCCCCTCCAGGACGGACGTTCAAGAGGCTGACAGAGTAGGTGAACCCGTCAGCCTCTTGAACGTCCGTCCTGGAGGGGGACGGACGTTTATTATATATAGACGTCCGTCCCCCTCCAGGACGGACGTTCAAGGGCTGACAGGGTAGTTGAACCCATCAGTCTCTTGAACGTCCGTCCTGGAGGGGGATGTACGTCTACTATATATAGACGTCCGTCCCCCGCCACAACGGACGTTCAAAAGACGTTTAAAATAAGGACATACACACCAAAACGCGAATCCGTGAGGAGTTATATATGCGAACCCGTGAGAGTTCCCTCTGCGCCTTGCATTTCCAGGTTGGTTTTTATCTGTTTTGGACCATTTAATCTTACTTTTATTTCGATTAAATTGTTCAGTAATGAAATATCTTTCATTTGGACCGATTAAAAATCGTTTTCGGTGCATTTTGGTGCAGTTTGTTGCGTGTTCTTGGGCGGCGTTTTTTGGCCTACGTTTTAGGTCGTTTAATCCTCCATCTTCCTCCATTTTCATTTCGAATCTGCTCTTCAGACGTATTGCAGTGCACAAACAAACGTCCAAACCCTGTAATCCTAAATAACCCGTAAATAACCCTAAATAATCCGTCTAATAAAGCCCTTTCTGTAGTAGTGTATAGACGTCCGAGAGGTTCACAGCGGACGTCCATATAGACGTCCGTCCTACCACAACGGACGTCTATATAGACGTCCGGCCTGACACAACGGACGTCTACATAGACGTCATCCGCAAAGACGTCAGTCGAACGCCGGACGTCAAAAAGCCTAAAGAACAGACGTCTATAGCCCTTTCTGCACTAGTGAATATCTTCTTGATCTCTCTGTTAGAGACCTCAGCCTGTCCATTAGTTTGGGGGTGATATGGTGTAGCAATGCGATGCGTCACCCCATACTTTTTCAACATATTCTCTAACAACTTATTGCAAAAGTGGGTCCCCTGATCACTAATGATGGCTCGGGGTATTCCAAACCTACAGAAAATGTTAGACCTGACAAAACTCATAACAACTCGAGCATCATTAGTCCTTGTAGCTATGGCTTCCACCCATTTGGAAACATAGTCTACAACAAGCAAAATATAAGAAAACCCAGACGAAGAAGGAAAAGGACCCATGAAGTCAATACCCCAAATATCAAATACCTCACAGTATAGCATGGGTTGTTGAGGCATCTCTTCCCTCCTGGTGATGGATCTGGCCGCCCTTTGACATTGCTCACAATTTTCATATATCCTCCGTGCATCTTTAAAGATGGTAGGCCAATATAACCCACAATCCAACACCTTCCTACCTGTTCTTTGCGTGCCATAGTGTCCTCCAAAAGGTGATGAATGACAAAATTCAAGCACATAAGGTATCTCTATGTCAGGAACACACCTCCTTACAACTTGGTCACTACCAATGCGCCATAAGAATGGTTCATCCCATACATAGTACTTCGCCTCACTTTTCAGTTTGGCTTTTTCAGATTTGGAGAAAGATGGAGGAATAGCTGAAATAGCCAAATAGTTAACAATGTCAGCAAACCAAGGTTCAGGATACATACCTTTTACAGAAGTTAATGCTAGCAAGACTTCATCAGGAAAGTCATCCTGAATAGGAATTTCATCTTCTTTTTTTTCAATCCTACTAAGATGGTCTGCTACTAGATTATGGGCTCCAATTCTGTCCCGAATCTCAATGTCAAACTCTTGGAGCAGTAGCATCCATCTGATCAACCTTGGTTTGGAATCTGCTTTCTTTAGAAGGAATTTCAATGCAGCATGATCTGTATAAATAATTACCTTGGATCCAAGTATGTATGATCTGAATTTATCCAAGGCAAATACAACAGCTAGTAATTCCTTCTCAGTTATGGTATAATTTGCCTGTGCAGTGTCTAATGTCCTGGAAGCATAGTATATCACATGTGGTAGCTTCCCATTTCTTTGTGCAAGTATCGCTCCTACTGCAAAGTTTGATGCATCACACATCAACTCGAATGGCAATGTCCAATCAGGTGGTTGGATAATGGGAGTGGTAGTGAGTGCCTTTTTCAAAGAATCAAAAGCGGCTTTGCACTTCCCTCCAAAGTCAAATGGTACATCCTTCTGAAGTAAGTTGGAGAGAGGATTATCTATCTTGCTAAAGTCCTGTATAAACCTCCTGTAAAACCCTGCATGACCAAGAAAAGATCGAACCTCTCGTATAGAAGAGGGGTAAGGCAATTGTGAAATAACATCAATTTTAGCAGGATCTACAGATATACCATTCCTGGAGACAACATGACCCAAAACTATACCTTGTTCCACCATAAAATGACATTTTTCAAAATTCAAAACAAGGTTAGTTTCCTCACATCTCTGCAAAACTCTTGCAAGATTAGCCAAACAATTATCAAAAGATGAACCATAAACACTAAAATCATCCATGAAAACCTCAACATACATCACTGAAATATACCAGGAGCATTGCATAAACCAAATGGCATTTTCCGATAAGCATATGTACCAAAAGGACAAGTGAAGGTAGTCTTATGTTGATCCTCCGGGGCTATACAAATTTGAAAATACCCGGAGAATCCATCTAGAAAGCAGTAATGTGACTTACCTGCCAAACGATCTAGCATCTGATCCATGAATGGCAAAGGAAAGTGGTCCTTTCTAGTGACTTGGTTCAATCTCCTATAGTCAATACAAACCCTCCAGCTATTCTGAATACGAGTAAGAATCAATTCCTCCTTCTCGTTTTTAACCACTGTGATTCCAGATTTCTTGGGAACCACATGTACAGGGCTCACCCAAGTGCTGTCAGAAATGGGATATATAATACCTGCTTGTAGCAACTTTGTTACCTCTTTCTTGACAACCTCCATCAGTTGAGGATTCAGTCTTCTTTGAGGTTGTCTCACTGGTTTAGCATCCTCCTCCAAAAAGTATTCTGTGCATGCAAAATGAAGGGCTAATACCAGGAATATCTGCCAAAGTCCAGCCTATTGCTTTCTTGTGATCTCTGATAACCTTTAATAGTTGTTTTTCCTGCTCATCAGTAAGCAATGCAGATATAATAACAGGAAGTTTCCCATCCCTCTCAAGATAAGCATATTTCAAATGGGATGGTAAAGGTTTCAACTCCAAAATGGGTGGCTGCACCACAGATGGCAAAATTTTACTGCCTAAGGTAATCTCAGCCACCTCAACATCACACTCGGACGCCACAGAGGTATCATCTATTAATATCGCGTCCTCAATATCACCTGTTTTACAATTTTCTTCGTCGTCCAAAATCAGGCACGACATGTTTGAAAAAGAAAAGTCCAAAGATGGAGAAAAAGTTGAAAAAATGTCCAAGAAACTAAGAGAAAAATTATTTACAATTTCACTTAATAAATCAATACAAAACAGAGAATGCTCTTCAATTGGGTGCTTCATGGCTTCCAATACATTAAAATGCATCTTCTCATCACCTATCTCCATGGTCAGTGTGCCTGCATGCACATCTATCTTGGTTCGTGCTGTCATCATGAAAGGTCTTCCCAAGATAATAGTGGATGACTTAATTCCATCTTCATCCTTCATATCCAAAATGTAGAAATCGGCAGGAAAAATTAGCTTGTCTACTCGGACAAGGACATCCTCGAGCACACCTGCAGGGTTAACTGTGCTACAGTTGGCCAGTTGAATGACCACACCAGTAGTCTTAAGAGGTCCCAAAGATAGAGAAGTAAACACTGATAAAGGCATTACATTAATGGAAGCCCCTAAATCTAGCATGGCATTGTCAAACTTTAAATTTCCAATAGTACAAGGAACAGAAAACATACCTGGATCTTTGCATTTTTGTGGTATTTCAATGTGTTTCTTAACCAAGCTTGATGCATTTCTTCCCAAATTCACAATCTCATTATCCCTAATGCGCCTTTTATTTGTGCAAAGTTCTTTCAAAAACTTGGCGTATTTAGGGATTTGTTTAACCGCATCAAGCAAAGGAATGTTGATCTCCACCTTCTTGAAAGTATTTAAAATCTCTTGGTCTAATTCCTCCATTCATGTTTGCAGCAAAAGCTTTAGATGAGTTTTCCACAGTAGTTTCCACCAAGCTAGGACATTAATCAGTGTAATGGTTAGTTGAAATGCAAATTCCACACTTCTTAGCAATTTGTGGAGTTGAGGTTTTAAACAAACTTGCAATCTCGTCGAGTTTGCTTTCTAGCTTATTCAATCTTTCATCTATCCTCTTTCCATCAACTGCACCATTATCAATTTCATGCACTCCCTTCAATAAAGTCACTGAATTTTCTCTTGTGCCATACTGTTGATTGTCTACTGCCTTTCGTTCTATTAGATCTATACCATCTTCTAGTGACCTGTCTAAGAAAGATCCTCCGCTTGCAGCATCTGCCCATGACCTATCAGTAGGACTTAAGCCTTCATAAAAGCTTAGAATAAAATCTTCCATTTGGAGTTGAGGGCATGAAGAACATAGTTTCTTGAATCTTTCCCAATATTCACTAAGATTCTCTCTGTCTCTCTGTCTTATATCTTGAATTTCTCTGCGGATAGCTGATAATCTAGATGCAGGAAAATACTTCTCAAGAAAGAGTCTTTCAATAGTTTCCCAATTTGTAATTCGTGCAGAGAGATAATACCACCAATCTTGAGCTGCGCCTTGAAGAGTAAAAGGAAAAGCTCTCATTTTAAGGCTCTTTATTGTGATCCTGGGAGATCTAAAGTTTTCACACAACATGTGAAATTGTGTCAAGTGCTTGTGTGGATTCTCCCTTGATAACCCATTGAACTTTGGTAAGGCATTTAACAGGTCAGGTCTCAGCTCCCACTCCTCATTAGGATATTCAATGTTACTTCGGATAGCTGTATTGTGGGAGGTGGCTAACTGTCTGATGGTTCTTTGTGCCATATTGTTTGGGTTAGGATCAGGTAAAGGATTGGATGGTATGTTTGTGATTGAAGATGATGAAGGTGGAATGACTTCAGATGTAGGAAGTGTTCCCTCAGTAGAACACCCAAATTTCAATCTTCTCCGCAGCTTACGCAAATTCCTTTCGACTTCCGGGTTAATTTGATAAAATTCTCCCGGGTTAGCTCTGGTCATGCACTACGTAATCTGCTTGAAGTTGTTTCTCTTGACTTCTCTTTTTCTTTTATTCTTGCTTTAGAGAAAGATTTCAAATAAGAGATAAGAGAGACTTGTTGGATCCACTCCCAGGAAAGAGAGGTGCGTCACAATGGACAACTTAAGTACCAAGTCTTTCCTAGCCAGAGTGTATTCAAACTAGCCTCAAGTATTTCTCAAAAGAAATTCTTAATAAAAACAAGAACAGAGATTTTTCCTAAAACAAGAATGACTAAAGGCTACAAAATAACTCAATTTAAATTAAATGTATGTGCGTAAAAAAAAACTAAAGAAAAAACTCAAGATAAAAATAAAAATAAAAATTAAAAATAAAAATAGAAATAAAAATAAGAATTAAATATTCAAAATACTAACCATATTCCCCGGCAACGGCGCCAAATTTGATAAGCTATCGTCGAAGCTATCAAATTAATACTACTTTTCAAGGCAACATCAGTATTGCCAAGTAGTATTCAAGAAGGTAGATAGGGCTAAAGTAACCCTGAGTCGTCTCCCAACGAACACGGAATTGCTTCTGAATATCTGACTCTTATGCTATGCAATGCTTATGAATAAAAATGATGTTTGAAGAATGTTTAAAGAACAATAATAAACTTAAAAATAGTTATGATTAAATAGACTAATTCCACTGCTTTTCCAAGATAGATTCGTCATCGGTTATTCTTAGATAATTGTTCAATTGATTATTATTTAAGTTTCAAATTAATTAAAGTACATTCTTAATTAATTTGAGGGCGATCATGCATTTAACCAAAGTAAATTCTCAATCAAATGCAAAACCTTTCTAGATTATTCACAATAAATTCAACTAAAGTACATTCTCAATCAAATTTTATTGTGTTTAATCATGTCTGTTCTTAAATCTCTTAACCAAATTAAAAGTTAATCAATCAAAGTAAATTCTCAATTGATTATAGTTGAAATTATTACTACCAACCAAAGTACATTCTCAATTGATAGTAAAAACCATTTAATCATATGAAAGTTTCTAAATTAAATCAAAGTAGATTCTCAATTTAAACCTAGAAACCCTAAAACTCATATAATCAATATGCATGTAGATTCAAACATATTATGATGCAAAAATCTTTGCTTTTAACAAGATAGAGAGATGAAAGACATAGAGAGAACAACTTAAATCAATAATCAAAGTAAACAATTGCATTAACTGAACATAACCTCAGAATCCGTCTTGGAATTACAGCAGAATAGCCGTAGATGCTTAGCTCTCCATGAATGGAGTTGAATACAAGATGAAAGAAAAATGAGAGGAGTATGAGAGAATGAATGAATGAAGTGAAGTTCCCTGGGTCTCTTAATATAGGGCTTGTTTGGGCTTGGACTCTGAATATTCAGTTGAAAGAATCTTTTATCTCATATCTTCCAAATAACTAAAAGATTTAGATAATTATAACATTATTTGGAAGATATTTTCTGTTGATATTCACAAATTAAATTAATTTAACAACTGGATTTTATTTTTTAGTTTTTCTAACTTTTCAAAATTGCGCAAATACCCTGAAATTGTCTCTATCTGCACTTTAGCCCCTTTAGAATTCTCCAAAATTGCACCAGAACCCCTGTTGACCAGCTTTGACTGAGGAAGGCCGTGGCCAATGAGAGCTTGACACGTGTCAGGCTCCTCCCTACCCAAAATTAGGGTTCAGAATTGGGGAAAAAGGGTTTGCCCCTACGCCTGCGGCAGCTTTGCGTTTTGCAGATCCGGAGATTTGCTATTTTCTGGTTGGGTTTCTGCAGGTGTGGATGGCTGTCGTGGTTCAAGGAAGAAGATGATCCGTGCAGTGACTTTCGAACAGCGGCGCGACTTGGAGATGGAGATTTCAAAAGCGGTGGCCCTGGTGGTTGATGGTGGTGATTTCAAAGGAGGCGGCAAGGTGTCCCGCGAAGAGATGTCGCTATTAGAGATGGAGAAGAGGACGGTGACTCTGTGCGACGGCGGCGAGATCTTGGTGATGCGAAAACGAACTCGCGGATGGCTGTCATGGTGGCTTCGAACCCTTGTGCGAAGGAGAAGGAAGGTGGCGGCGGTCTTGCGGCATGGTTGCGGCGAGGATGGTTGCCTCTCGCGAGGAAGAAGAAAGGTTGCATGATGAAGGAGAAGGTGCTCTCGTTGATGGCGTCCATGGCGGAATCGCGATTTGCGATTGGGTTCCGAGAATGGAGAAGATGAACGGAGGTTGCGGATTATGCGGTGCAGAGCTTGCATCAATGGAGGAGATGCGCGACATGGTGGAGCGTTGGTCGCGGTGGAGATTGACGGCAAGGTTGGAGATGGTGGCGGCGCGGACGGAGAAAGGAAGGAGATGGTGTTCTGGCCGTGGCAGCAACTTGCGGCATTGGCGGGAACGACGGAACGGCGGAACGGCGGCTGACGGCACTGGCGGCTAGGGTTTCTGTGGAGAAGGTGGAAGATGATGCTCATGGTTAGGGCTGACGTGGCGAAACATGGTTGGCTAGATCTGTGTGGGGAGGATTTGAACACGTGGCATGATCTGGTGGAGTCTAGCTTAGGAGGGGGTATGGGTAGAGAAATTTAGGAGGTGTATTTAGAATAGGGTTACTGTTTGGCTTAGTATTGGGCCTGTTTAAGAGAAGAGGGGTGTATGTAAGGAAATTGGGAGGTGTAAGGGTAAAAGTTGCCTGTTTGGCCCATCTGTACATTATTTTCCAAATAAAATCTGATTTTGGGCCTTGAATTGCCATTTGGACCAATAAAACTTATATTCTCAGCTGCACAAATAAACATTAGAACATCCAAGAATAATTTATGCGCTAAAACTTACTTTTTACGTCTCTTTATTTCCCAAACCCGATAATTCCAATTATCACAAATTCACTTAAAATCAACCATTTAAACACAATTATCCCATCAAAATTTTAATTTTCAAACATAAATGTGGGCATAAATATGCACTCATCAACAGTACGTCATGGATGAACTCCATAATGGAATATGTGGATTCCATACCGGTCGTCAAGCTCTGAAAGCTTGGGTGCTACGGGCCGGGTACTACTGGCCGGTACTACTGGCCAACTATGGAGGAGGACACTAAGGTCTTTGCTCAGAAGTGCCTCAACTGCCAGGCCCACGCCAACAACACCCACGCACCACCGAACACCTTGCGCCCCATGACGTCACCTTGACCGTTCTTTATTCTTTTGAATATATTGACAAAATTAATGTTTCTAGTTGTGGTACTATGCTAATAATATAAAACTATTAATTTTTTATGTTAAATTTTTACATTATCTAGTAAAATTTAAATAGAGCGAAGCAACTCTCAACATCAAGTTTTTTTTAGTCAATGAAATTTATTCCAAAAAACAAATCACAATGGGAGATAAATAAAAAAGATAAAATCAAACTTTTTTCAAAAATTTAAAAATTAAAAAAATAATTAATTTTCATTTTAGATTTAAAAAATCAATTAAAAAAGACACTAAAAATTAGATTTGTGTTTTCTTTTAAAAGAATATGATGATATGAAAGAGAAGAGAAAAGTAAAAAAAAAAAGGAAACATAACTTTTGTATCATACAGACCGGGCGGTCCGAGAGCAGCGTCGACATCAACCTAACCATCAGTGTTTCTTCAATATGTTTTACTCCTCTGATAGCATTGTCAGGCAGCTTGCATAAACACTCACTACACGTTGTGCTACTCGACCGTTCATCCTTCCACTCGGGTGAGTAATGATTGTGTACCGTACGGACCGGACGGCTGCACAAGACCAGTCGATGGGTCAACTGGGTCATTAAGACTAAGATTAAGGTAAGTAGTGATTAGAGCTATTGGGCTAGAATTGGGCTGTGATTAACTTTTCACTAATCCCAAGCCCATGGCGAAAACTATAAATACAGGTTAGAGGTGAATGGTAGATAGGTTGCATTTACCGCATATTCATTACTATTTCATTGAATCGCCAAACGGTTTCTGTACTGACATTGGCATCGGAGGATCTTTGACAGGTTCCTTCCCGGACGGAAGAGTGGACAGCGGAGCTTGGAGCGAGACCGGACGACTATAAGACAAATTGTGGAGGAGCTTGGTGACTCAGCCCCAATAACCAAAACAACTTTCATTTTTTGCATTATTTTACTCTTCATTTGCATGTTGGGTTAATAGTCCAAGCTTTTGTTGTTGTTCTTTTTCTTGTTTACACCTTCCTTTAATGGGCTTGAATCCCAATTTACCTTTTTTTTTTATATATCTACCTCATTGTTCTTCTTTTTTATAGTACTTTTTTTTATAGACTTTGTAATCCAATTTTTCAATTTACATTACTTCTTTTAATTCCAAACTTTCTTGATTCATTGGGATGTTTGTCTAAACTCTTTTTCTCTACGCTACTGTCGCAATTGAAATCACAATGAGATGGTGAAACATAAAAATAATTAGAAGCAAAGTCTTTGAAGTTATCAGTGTAATTTATTTTGAAAAACTATGAAAAAATCGAAAACATAAAAAAGTTTTCTACAATGTCTGTTTGAATTCAAAACCTTTAATCAAATGTGCAAAACAAATATAGATTTTTGAAATATTTAATTTTCTCTAAAATAAGAAAACACTGCACAAAAAGAAACAAAATTATACTTTTTTTTTCTAGCAAAGATAAACCTTGTGATGAGTGCCTATTTATGTTCACATTTATGGTTTATTTTTAAATTTTAAGTGGAATAATTATGTTTAAATGGTTGATTTGAATAAGATTTGTGATGTTTGGATTTATCAGGTTTGAGAATTAAAGAGGCTTAAAATGTTAATTTTAGTTGTATGAATTATTTTGGATTGTCTAATATTTATGATGCAGTAAAATTAATGTTTGATTGATTCAAAACATGAAAATAAGTGGTCCAAGTTAGCTTGACACAAAGCAACCTAACCTGACCAAACTAACCTAGCCTATTCAAACTAACCTAGAACCACAACATACCAAAAGTAGCATGACAACATACCAAAACACACCATGGCAACATACAAAAAACACATGGTACACACTTATAACATCACTATTTCAACTTAGCAGAAGTAATTCAGAATAAACTCAAACAACACGACTGACTTCCATTTCTCATTAATCAACACTTATGCACTACTTCCTTATAAAAATTCACCACATTTTAAACCTTATAGAACATCTAACAAAAATATTGCTAACGTCAATAAGTATATCGAAAATACCTACAACAATCATACATCGTGCAGTAATCCATATACCTCCAAAAATTTATTCTCATGCAATATACCATATTCCTATATCATCTTGAATCTTAAGAACAAATTATCAAGACCTAAGAATTAATTGGTTTAATTTCGAAAACATAAAAGGACCCTGCATACACTCATTCATAGACCACAATGCATTAATCACAAAACCAAATCACAACCGTTAAAAAGCCATAGTACAACACGGTGTTTGATAGCACACATATTAGCATAAATTAATCAACATGAAAACAAGATCATTCACTACGAAAATTGCTTGACAACACGACATTTGCAAAATTGATCAACATGAAACAAAACCATAATCCACGGAAATTTCATGACAACACCATAATATCATCACCAACAAAAGAATGTGCCAACATAATATAAATTAAAAGAAAGGACAACTCGAATTTGAAATAAAACAGGATAGACTTGAAGCCAACAACATAATTACGTAATCAACATCATATAGAAATAGAAGGATAAATCCCCTTATCTTGGTTTCCACTACTTTATATCCTTGATCAGAAAACACCATTCTGTCACATTTTCTAGCTCTCATGGGTTAATTGCATGCTAATTCCCCTTTCTAAGTTATCTTAATTAGCATAATATAAATAAATACAAGAAAAAGACATATCTTATGTACACTCCAAAAATTATACCCATGACCTCCAACCCTTAAAAAAAACTCTAAGCAATTGTATTATATTTCAATTTTTATAACTTATCTTTTTTTTATTTTAATTAATAACATTCCCTTCGACCACCTTTCTAAATATTTTTTTTTTTCGGATGACATAAACTAGAAATAGTCATTTTCTTACAAAAGTCACTTTTGATTATAGTTTCAAATTATGAAAAGAATATAACTAATTTCTTGCTTTAAGTCTCAGATCCTATAAGTCATGTCACGATCATTTTAAGAATATATGTATATTATGAAGATAAAGACAGCATTTCCTTCTCTACGTAACTTTGTTTCTCTTTTACCTTTTTACCTGTTTTTATTTGTTTCAATTCTAATTTAGTTCTACTTATTGTTTTACCAATAGTCTTGTTCTATTCGGTTTAATTATTTGTAATAATAAATTAATCTATTTTATGTACTCTTATATTGTCTAAACTTTTTTATTAAAATATTTAATTCAATCGTAAGTTTCATCAATTCCAAAATAACGAGATTCACATGTGTAGCTGACTTTAATTGATTCCATTTATTATAAACTTCTAAATACAATTATATCATTATCATGTGTATCCTAAGTTCTTGTTCTGATTTGTCAAAAACTACTCATTGAGAAGAATAATTCCTGTTCTTTGCATCGTGAATGCATGACTTCTTCAAGAATCAACATTAACTTTATCTAAATATTATAATCTTAGTGTGTCAATTTTACATCCTAACACAGATTTTATAATCGGACTGCGAAGCCGACAGCTATTAAAAATATAGAAGACGCACGTTCGCATTTAGTTAGGAAAAAATTGAGAGAGTAAAACAAGAAATTTTGAAAAAGTGTTATTCTTTAAGAGAGATCATAACCATCGATATCTGTTATCATTAGCGACAGAAAAAAACTTATTAAATGACCGAAAAGGTTCCAGTATTAATTCATGCACCAGCCTTTCAATTAAGTAGTAAAATTATACAAAATCTAGATTTTAATTAAATAAACATAACTCGGAAAAGTAAAATTATTTACGCTATGAATTTGTCAAATTTCTAAATGGTCAAATTAATTCGATAATATGCTATTCGTATAAATAATAATAATTTCCTTCCATTTCAAACAATACCTAACTGTCCTTCCCCTGTTGTAATATAGTACTATACAATATCATACATTTAGGTGTCTCCTTATATCACCTTTCATCTTTTTAACTATTTCTTCTTCCTAAAAGTTTAATTTATGTAATTTTCAAAAATTTATTTTATATTTGATGGGGTTTAATTTGTATATTTTACATTTACTATCGTTTTTATTATTATTATTATTTAATCACTTTGTTTAAATTTAAATAGTTAAGTTATATAAAAGAAGGTGAGATAAGAGTCAAGAACGACGACAGTTTGTGAAAGAAATATAAAAAATAAATATGAGAAATAGAAATGAAGAAAAATGATGATGTCTTTTCTAATAATTTATTACACTGTAGAACTCAATTGAAATAAGGTCATCACATAAGTCTTATAAAAGTAAAAGAAAAAAAAAAACTTTTACTTTGGTATAATTTATTAAACTGTCTCTTGTTATCCACATAAATTGAGACATTTTTTCACTTTCAAGCACGACTTCACGGTTTTTCTTTTCTTTTTGTAGATTAAATTATGCTGTTTCACATATTTATTTCTCTTTTTATGTTTTTAATAAAATTTGTCACCTTTAGATTTATAAAAAAACTTCTACTGTTGTGCTTAACTTTTATTATTAAATATAGCTAGTCTAACACAAAATATGAAAGTATTAAAATATTTAAAATAACAGGAACCTATTTTAAATTAAAATATTTAAACTATATTTTAAGTAATTCAATTTAGCAATGTATGTATTATTTATAGCAATGTACAAAAATAATTCTCCCGCTTATGGTATACATTTTAAATTTCTATGTTATTATATTTGAAAATTTTAAAAAATCATATATTAATAATATAAAACACACACACACACACATTATTTTATTATTAATCATAGACAAATAAAAGATCATTAAACGTAATAAATATTATACATAAATAACTCGCACCTTACATTAACATAATTGGTTACAAAATAAATACAAGAGAGCTCATGAATAATAGACAAATAAATGAATATGATTTTACTCCAACCATAGTTTTATTTTCTTTCTACTATTTTTCTAATTACATCTTTATTTGTTCAAAAATTTAAATACATTTAAATATTTTATCTTAAATAAAGAACATAAAAGGAAACTTATTAATAAGTTTGTAATTATAAAAGTATGAATTTTATTTTTTATTTATATAACATTTAACATACACTGTTATTTTGAAAAAACAATGAATTAATTAATGTGATAGATAAAAAATGAGATGGAAACGAAATTAATTAATATTTCTTCACCCTAATCTTAAGATATTGTTTAAAAGACTTCTTATTATTTTTATAATATACTTTGTAGTTGTTCATTGCAATACTTATTTTTCATTAGAATAGCTTAATGATTTTAGTTTATGAGCCGTAAATGTAATAAGTTGTATTTTTTCGGGAAGATCAGAGAACACAAGTGTTTAATTAAAACAACTTCATAATTATTTTCCTTTACTTTATTAAATATATAAAAGTAAATTTAGAAAAATATTATTACTACTTTAATTTAATGATTTCTAGTATACATGTATTATGTATGTATTTAATTGTAAACATTTTCCTGAATTCTTTGGAACCTTAAATTATACTTAGAATGAAATTTTAAAATGAATGAATTATCGTTAATACTTTGATGGCACTGTATTGTACCTTTTGGCTTTCTTCCTGAGTCAAATTAATTTTTATATAGTTTTAATTCTCATAAATAAACCAAGAGAAATATGCAACTCCGTGAAAAACCAGAAAATTGAGCCATGCATATTTGTGGCAGAAAAAACAACCAAAAGCAGAGCATTTGAACACTCTCCAAAGCTATGTCCCTCCGCAAGACACTCACAAATCTCCTACACACTTTCAACGACAAAACCGCAGTGATCGCAGCATCACTTTCACTCAAACGCCGCGTGTCCTCCGTTCGCGTCCATGTCCTTCGCGCCACCACTCATCGCCTTGCCACTTCTCCGTCCGAGTCCCAAATCGCTGCCGTTCTCTCCGCCGGCCGCAGCTCATATCTCCTGCCACGCACCTGCATAGAGGCAATCATGGACCGCCTTCACAGAACCCAAAGCGCCACAGTGGCACTGAAATGCCTCTTCACTCTCCACAACATCGTATCCGAGGGACCCTTAACGCTAAAGGACAATCTCTCGCACTACCCTTCCCGCGGAGGACACAACGCCCTTAACCTCGCTACCTTCCGCGACGACACGGACGTGCAATCTCTGGAGCTCAGCTCGTGGGTTCGATGGTACGCGAATGTTCTAGAAAATGTCTTGACGGTTTCGCGCGTTTTGGGTTATTATCTGATAAACAGGGGCGTTGAAAGAGAGTATTCGAGGGTGTCTAGTGTTGAGTTGCTGTGTGAAATACGAGGTTTAGTCGATTTCGTGGAGCAGGTGAGTCACGCGCCCGAGTCGCTGCACCTCCAGAGGATCGACTTGGTGTATGGCGTTGTGAGATTGGTGTGCGATGATTACGGGCGCGTGCAGCGCGAGATTTCACAGCGCGTGGAGGAGAGTGAGAGGAGGGTGGGGGATTTGGGTGTGGAAGAGTTGAGAGAGTTGGTGCGGTGTTTGAAGAGGTTGGAAGAGTGTAAGGAAAGGTTGGTGGTTTTGTTTGTGAATAGAAAGAAAAACGATTCGTTTTGGGATTTGATTGGAAGAGTTAAGAATAAGGGGGTGGCGGTTATGGAGGATACGGAGGGGAAGTGGTTGACGGTGGTGGTGAAAGGTAGGAACGATTTGACTGAGTCGACTCGGTTCACCAATCCGTTTCTAGAGCCCGGCGAAATTCTATATTCCGGTCCCACCGGGTGGCGCGTTGCCACATGTCAGCTAACTGTTCCCGCGTTAGGATGACAAGTTCCAACGGTCTTATTGTCAATAAGGTGTGTGATTTGTCGTTTGTTTGTTTTCCCTTTTTGTTGTCACTTTGTTCATCTTTTTACTTTTTTATTTTTCTTTTTCTAAAGGGATTTTTATTTTTATTTTTACAATGTATAGTTTTCTACCTATCACAGATATTTGTAGCTAGAAAAGAGATTTTGTATAATTTTGACTTTAAGCCTTCTCTGTTGGATGGAGTTAGTCTAAACGTGTAATCCGTTGGGATGTCATATCTGGAAGCTTTATCGGCGGGTCCAATGCAAGGAAAAGAGAAAGAAATTTCGTTAGAATTTCTTCTTTTGTAAAGAATATTTTTCATGATTAAACTTGATTGAACAATTGAGGATGAATTTTTGGTCCATTGCTTAATGGTGTCACATGTGTTGCAATGATTAACAGTTTGAATTTACCTAATTAGTTTGTTAGATATTATTGGCTCTGAACAGAAGGGAAAACAATTGTTTAGTTCCGAGAAATTAGGTAGTTCTTTTGTTGGGTGTATTTAGTTATAAGATGCTACCTTGTGTTGTGTTCTTTTGTTTGCCTTTTATTAAGATTTGCCTCTTGCTATGTGAGTGCGTTTATATACATCTATCTTTTTGAGTTTTTGGGTGCTCTTATTCGTCAATAGTCCATCTTAACACGATTTTAGATAGAACAGAAGAAAATTTCCAAACTAAAAGTGTTTTTATATACGAAGTTTTCATTTTTAAGTTGTGTTACATAATATAACTTGTTTATAGTCGTATTTCTTTTTAAAAATTCACCCATTTCCATCAAATCCAATAGAATACGTACTAGTTTGACACCTCGGGTGAAAGTAAAAAATATAAGTCTTTATTCACTACAAAAGTAATATATTTCAGCAGAAGTTATTTTTTATGGTTTCTGAAATCCCGAAAAATTTCTAAAATTCCGAAAAATTTCCGGCGATTTAAAATCGAAACCGCTCTAAACATTTAAAACTTTTTGTTTTTAAAATAATTTTTTTGTGCTTTCATTTTTTCTACGTTTTTTTCCAAATCCTAATTCCTCCTTGTTGTCTACATTTTTCCCAAACCACTATCTTCATTTCCCTACAGCCTTCATTTTCTCCCAAACCACAATCTTCATCCCACTACTCCACAAGCACCATCTCAATCTCGCCGTTCTCCGTCACCGTTGTCGGATGCTTAATTCCACTCTTTGCTGCTCTTCTTTCTCCTAGAAGCACCACATGAATTTCCCTAACTCCGATGACGTCGTCGAGCTTCCTTTCTTCCCTCTCCCTCTAGTGCTCTTCCCCAGCGCCATCCTGCCCTTGCAGATCTTCGAGTTTCGCTACCGTATCATGATGCACACACTCCTTCAAACAAACCTTCGCTTCGACATCATCTACACAAATGTCGTCTCCGAAACCGTCGTCGTTGGCTGCGTCGCCGAAGTCATAAAGCATGAGAGCCTCGTGGATGACCGCTTTTTCCTCATCTGTAAGGCCAAGAACGGTTCCGAGTGAACAATGTGCTGCGCACGAAACCCTACCTGGTCGCGCAGGTGACGTGGCTTTAAAACCGGCCATCTCCCTCCACCGATCTCGATCTGGAAAGGCTAGCCACCATGGTGGAGACCTACATGAAGGACGTTATCCGATTATCCAACTATTATTTTCAATTATGCTTTCTTGTGTTCACATACACATGCTTTCTTGGCTATTTGTTCTTGTATTCTGACTACTTGTTTATGTGCTCATGGATATCACTTATTTATGTATATGGTTTGTCTTCTTTTCATAAGCATTCATGCATTGTAAAGAAACACATTGTTTAAATTCTTTATTACGTGGTGTAGTAGTTGAGACAATAGGTGAGAATGTTTGGGACAGCAAAGAAAAACATGGTAAAGAAATCATTCACATTGTTTAAATACCTTCGTGTATTTTTTCATATGTATTTTATTATTTTATGGAGGATCAATTGTTTTCAAATCCTTCATTGGGTGGTATGCTCTGTTATGTCATTGTATGTTCTTGCCTCGGAGCTTAGAATGAATAGAGCCTTCCTTCACCAAAAATTTTATGTATCAACCTACCAAAAATGTTTGAGAATTTTAAGTTCAGTCATTTTTATTCATTATTCTTGAATGTGATGGATCCGACATATGTTTCTAAACCTGATACCTGCGTCATATGTTGTCAATGGTCTTTTAATATAGTGGCAACTAGCTTCATTGGTGAAGACATGAACCTGTGTTTGATCTCAAGTATAGAAAACAAGAGTGTTATTTTATCTGTCATTTGGCTCTATAATCATCTTATTCATTCATTTAATTCCTCTAATCAAAAGATTCTAGTGGGTCATTTCAATTCACATGAATGTTTCCTCTCTCATCATGCAAGGTGCATTTATCAGATTCTGCGAAAAGTCATGAATATGCTGACATAGATGTGATGATCTATGAAACTTCTTCTTGTGCTCTTTCACTTGCTTATGAATAATTTTTCTTCCCTTACTATTTGAAATATATAACTACTTATTTTACTGATGGATGCTGGAAGATTCAAGGGAAAACATCCACTGATGGATGTTGTTGGATCTGGATTTTTATATTTTTGCTTTATTTTATGCTTATTTGAATTGTGTTTATTTTGTTGTTATGTACTTGGTTTAATGAATTGTGCTTCAATGGTCTGATATGATGTGATAAACTATTGTTTGTGATGAGTAATATTCTTGTGTTTTCTCTATTGTTTTATGATGCATGTTGAGTTAATGATTGGTGAGGCTTTTAAGCATAAATGGTGGTTGCTCATAGTTTTGTTAAAAACAAATGCATGATTTCAATTGTGATTAATTTGCTTGGCAGTGTGTTTATCAAATTCTGGAACTTAAGTTAACCTGTGAGAGGTTGGACTCCAGAGTCTTTGATTGATTGAATGCTATTACTTTGGAAGCATGATTGATTTTGCTTGATTTTCTATGATTGGACCACTTGCTTGCTTGTTACACATGATCATGGCCATGTTTTCTTCTCCCTTATAAGCCAATGTGTGAACCCAACAAAGAATAATGTTTTTCTTTAACTTTTGAACCTTGAGCCTAAATGTGAAATTTTGAATATATTTTTTGAAATCCTTACCTTGAGTTGAGTAGAGTATGTTCGTATGGTAATGGAGAATGATTCAAGTTTGGGGTTGTGAGAAACCGGAAAGAACTTTGTGAAATTCATTAAAAGAGCATTGAGCAAAAGAAAAAAAAAGCGAAAGCAAAAAGAAAAGAAAGGAAAGAAAAGGTTAAGTTCAATGAAAGGAAAGTTGGGAATGAGTTGAATATTGATTTCTCACATAAAAGAAGAAAGAGAGATTATTGTTAATGTGAATAAATGAATTGTGCACTCTCTTAACTCAAGGATTTTGTTGTCTAAAAAACCAATTTTCTTCTTAGTCCGACCATGTTACAAGCCTTGAAAAATCCTTGGGATGATAACTTGCTTGTGAGTGTGTTTGATTTGTGGTTAAATGAAAGGCAAAGTTGATTCATGTGACATTGTGATGGTAAAGTGTCAGAGTGTTACCTCACTATACACCTTTGAGCTTGAGTGAAACACTTTTGAGTGCTTGACTGAAACACTTTTGAGTGCCTGAGTGAAACACTATCTTTGGTGAGGAATTGTTCCATGCACTTTATGATAACATTCTTTCTTGGTTGTTGATTATTCATAAGGTTGTTGCATCTGTTGTGTATGTCTTGATTATGTGAGCGCCATAGTTGAAGCTTGATTGACTAAAACATCATTATATTTTGACTAATCATTTTATGATGAGCAAACATGAGTAATTTACTTGTTCTAGAGGAAAATGCTTTTTGGTGTACTAGACCATTGTAGTATGATTATTTTGTTTAAGCCAAGTTACATTTTGTTTGAGGACAAGCAAAGTTTCAAGTTTGGCGTTGTGATAACGGTTGAAAATACCATTATTTGTGATTCAATTTTGATAGTAAATAAACTCTTTTTGACTTAAAAGCTTGATTGAACTCATGTTTTTAGTTTAGTTTTATGAATAAGTGAATACAGGTTATACTTTATGATTTTATTACTGAATTCTCTTTGTTTTGTAGTTAATAATGTGCCTGGAAGAATATCCAACAATTATAGAGCTTAATCATCCATAAAAGCAAGCAAAACAATAACAAAAACGTGAGTTTTGGAATGTTACCGCTGGGTTGAGCGCTAGAAAGGGGGGCTGAGCACCAATTTCATGTATCGCACCAAGTTGAGCGCCATTCAGGGGGGATGAGAGCTAGTTTTCTCGCAGTTTCGCCTGGGCACCCTTTTTGGGGCGCTGAGCGCCAGTCTTCATGTAACGTTTCATGCCTGGGCACCCTATAAGGGACGCTAATAACAATTGAAAAACTGTTATTTTTATACTTAATTTTGACATCAAAAGCAACCTTTATGACTTAGAAACTAGCTTGGAATCATGTTTTTGTTTATGTTTTGGAAATGAGAGAGTTGGATGGGTTTTATGCTTGGTTTTCCTTGTTTTTGCAGGTTTTAAAATGAATTGAATGGAAGACGTGAAGGAGTCAGAAGTTGGATTCAGAAAAGGAAGAAAAAGTGCATAAAAGAAGAGCCGCAAGTACCGCTTAACGCCACTTTTACTGCTAAGCGGCACTCTGAAATCCCGTAGTCACTGATGAGGGGCAAAACTGCAGTTGAGCGTCAAATAGAAGAACCGCACTTACCGCTGAGCGCCATTTTAATGGGCCTTGGGCCACTTTTCTGTAATTTTTAGAAGGCTATATAAGGTTTCAGCCGAATTAGGTTTAGTATCTTTTGCCAGAACGAAGCAAAATCACACTTTCTTCACCCCTTGGAGGAGGATTTTGGATGCTCAAGCTCCACTCTTCAAATTCTAGGGTTCTATCTTTCATTCTTTCTTTATTTTTCATCTAGTTTCACCATGATTATGGTGAACTAAACCTTCATTGTTGTTGGGGAATCAATGTAATCCTTTGAAACTCTCATGTATTGAATTGGTTTTTTAATCCATATGCTTTGTTTCATTAATTGTTAGGGTTTTTCTTTTATACTCTATGCATGCTTTGTTTAAATCATTCAATTGCATGATCATTGATTTTATTTGTATGGACACATATAGATAAATCTAGACATGAAGAAATTCTCCCAATAGTAATATTGCCTAGACATAGGGATAGGGGGATTGGTTGTCTTTAAGCTTCTGTGCGAATGTAATGCATGAATAATTGTTAGGGAGACAAGACATTGTAAACTAGTGATTAGGAGTAGGATTTCTTCATCGAGACATCGAGTTTAAGGTAAATTAGAAAGTGACATTAACATTAATGAAGAAAGATGAATTCTTGAATACACGAGAGTGGATAAGATTAATTTAAAACCCTAACAACATCATCATTCCATAATTTACATAAATCAATTTTTCTTCTTTTGTCCAATTGATCAATACATGCATTCATATTTACTTTTTACTCATTGCATTTAAACCTACAAGAATTTGTTTTACAAGTCTTATTTAATCAACAAATCATACAATTGTTTAGGTCGTGAGTCCTTTGGGAAACGATACTTGGTCTTACCACTTTATTATTACTTGATACGATTCGGTACACTTGCCGAGGGTTAATAGACGCTGAGCGCCACTCCTATGTAAGCTCGCTTGGGCACCCTAAGTAGGGGCGCTGAATGGTGTCAACGTTGGCCCATGATCCAATTCAGCCCTATTTAAGGATTTGCTCGACCTAGAGAGAGTATCTTTTGACATAATTGACACAAAATTCAGATTTTCTACAACTCTCTGGAGGTAGAAGTGGATGCAGAAGCTCTCATCTTCTTCCGTACTCAAGCAAACACGACCTGTTCATCAACGTAGGACTTTTTGGTTCACCAAAACCGGGCCTACGCACCAACGTAGGACTTTTCGATTCACCAAAACCGAGCCTACGCACCAACGCAGGACTTTCCGATTCACCAAAATCGGGCCTACGCACCAACATAGGACTTCCTCGCATCATCATCCATTGAGTACGTAAGAAAACAAATGATTCACAGTCACCTACTAGCATGACTTATCGAACAATCCTTATGGAAAACAACTCAACCCACTCATGTTCCACTTGTCACACAATCCAATTAACTTAGTAACTACACCATGCAAGAATAGCCACTTGTCACACAATCCAATTAACTTAGTAACTACACCATGCAAGAATAGCTATACAAATCATGCATTTAACCACTACAACCACCATATAATTATCTCTACAACCACCACACGCCGTGATATAGGCTCACAACATTGCAAACATCACCGATTTCCTGGAGACACTTTCAAAACACACATCAAGTATCTAACAACACCATACATCCGGAAACATCAAAACATATAAAAAATACTATAGCTTCTTATAAAAGATCATGACACCATATAAAACAACTTCAAGTTCAAAGTATCAATTAAAAATACACAAGTCACGTAGTAAATATCAGATGCTTCATATGTCATTACCTAATAAAATACTCATTTATAACTACTTTTACAATTACACAATAATTTGAACACCACTCTAAAAGTGTCCAAACCATTCTTAAATAAAATAAATCTATTTTATTATATTATTAATCATTAAAACATCACTGTTTACGAAAAGTTATATTGATTATAATATAGATATATATAAAAAAATCTTTATACTAAAGTTCACCAAAAGCTATATTGTTTATAGTATAAATATATATCTAAAAAAATATCATTATGCCAAAAGTTTACATTTGCTTCCCGTATGTGATAACTAAATATCAATCCCAATTAAAAGTTAGTTGCTGCCAGTATCAAATCAATCCATTGATAAATGTGAAACTCCTCTGTCTAAGAAAATATTTTAGTAAAAAGATATTAACTGAGACCAATCGAAATTAATACTTTTGATGGCTATTTAGTGTCATGTCTCATTTAATGCACTCCAGAGCCACCTTTTTACTCTCATAAATGTACCCACGTCACTTGCTCATATGCATTAAAAATGCACTCAACATTTCATGCATTAACGCCAAGTGTCACAGTAGAAACTTCGAAAAGTCAGTTAGTGGAGTGCAGGTGTCAACAGGAGAGTGCACGACCATTTGAAAGTAGGGTAAACAAAAATGATTTTTTGAAAACGTTGCTCACTCTCCTGCACGCACCTTCTTCTTTCTAAACTCAGACCTCCATTTTTCTCCTCCTTCTCTCTAGAAACCTCTTCCTTCTCTCTACTGAAACTCATCCTTTCTCTTCTCCGTTCATCATTCAGAAACCATAGAAGTACTCCCGGCGCCATAAGCTTCAATTTGGACCAAACCGATCCAGACTCTGAAACTGGTAAGTTCTCGTTTCTGGTCGTTCGTTCTTGGGTTACATGCAAAACCCAGTTTTGGGTGCATGCAGGGATATCATCTAAATTCTTCTGTATATTTTTGGTTAGACTTAGTTGGAGGAATTAAGAAATCGTTGGGGTAGGAAGCTGTAGACGGACACCCAAAATTTACACTCTTAGAACGTTCACCACTGATCCAGGTAAGGGAAGCTTATTCAATTTAATTCGTATGTTTTATTTGTGATGTATGGACGTTTTTGGTGTTGCATGAAGTATGATTTATGTTATTGGATTTTTGATATATGATCATGAGTATGAACTGAAGTATGTTGAATATGAGATGTACTATGATATGATTATTTGGAAGTATGAAATGTATATGCTGTAAAATGAGTAAATGGAATTGAATCTTTAAATATGAACTTCCCTATGATATCGTACGTTCGTCATTGAACGGTTCTTGACCGTTCGGTGTTGTTAGCGAATTTCTTTGAAAGTGAATTCTTTCATTTGGAAAGAATTCTGGTTGAGGACGAACGCCCTCTTGTATTAGTGTTACGTTTGAGCATTCGGCCAAACGTAGATATCCTGAGTGTTGTGTAAGGAATTGAGAAGCTTGAAAATATACATTCGGACACTTAGTCATTCTTAAAAAAAACGTAACTTTACCATCTCGTCTTATATAAATTCCTATTTCTATTATTAATTCAAATCAGCGATGGGTCTCGACCCAAAGCGTACGTTATGAGTGGCGCTCGGTCTTATACCGAACGCTCGTCTTTGTCCTTAATTACCAAACGGGTGGAAATAGCGTTCGTCCAAAATTTCAGTAAATACGTATTACCGCGTTCGGTCATTGACTGGCAGTCGGTTTCCCTAAGCGAATTGATCTCGATATAGTTCTTTATTCGTCTTGTGGTATTTATATCCATTTGGATTCGGCCTAGAGCATTTGTACTTAACTTATTCTGAGTATTATTCGGATCGTTCTAGAGTCAGTTCATTCAACTGATTCAAGTGGTAATGACGTTCGTCAAATAATATGTGTCGGCTTTGTTCTGCTTGGAAACAAGTCTTTCTCGGTCTCGTCTTTAACGTTTGTCCTCGTTATGAAGAGGGCTGAACGCTCGTTATTTTATGAAATCGGAACGGAAGCTGAAAATGATCTTAAGGTGAAAAATTATAATGAATGAACAGTATAAGAGATGAATTCATGGTTGTGGATTTTGAACGAGCGTTCCAGGGAGGAACGACTCTTGGATGAAAGTTGGAATTGTAAAGTATGAATGTGGACAAAGCTTAGCTGGCGATTCATCCTGATGTTCCGTGAGTTCTCGTCCTCACGTAGAGGGGAGTATGTCATGTGTGGGAACGACAAGAGGTCCTAGTCCTTAGAGGTACTTTGGATGGAAGGGACTAACCTCGGATGGCAGTTGATGATAAATGCCAGTTACTACACCACCTGGGTGCACGAACGTCGTAGCTACACAAAATTCATACAGTCCGAATAGTCAGTATAGTATCAGGAATTGATTGATTAAAGAATTGATTGAATCATGTGTTGTGAAATATTTGATATGTTTGATGTGTTATGAAATGCATGTTATTACTTGAATTAAATTCAATAAGCTTACCCTTCGTTTTTCATTATGTTGTCTCTCGTCCTTGTACGTCCGTCCTGTCTTTGCAATGATCATCCGTGTGGATGTGAGCAGCTGGAGAGGCATTGTTTGAGGAAACGCTGGAAGAAGAAATTCTGGAGGAAGCAAACCTCGTGGATGTGGAAGTGAAGGCCGAACAATAATGCGTTCGGTTGGCTGATTAGTTTAGTTATATTAGCTTGATGTATTAGGACGGCCCCCTTCCCTTTCTGCTTAATTTTGGCCGTTCGGTATTTATATTTTGTAAACCGTTCGGACAGGAAGTCTTAGATTGAACATCTTCATTTGTAATTGCTTATGAAAGGCCGTTCGGCTAAGAGTGTACTTTACCTCTTTAAATGTAAGACTGAGTTGATATATTAATATATGTGAATATTCTATTTTATATGGTTTATTACTGTATTTTATGGGATGTTACATTTACTAAATAAATAAAAACCAACGTGATAAAGATATATTTCCAAGCACCACTTTTCCGAAGAAAAACAAGATTTAGGGTTTATGAAATAAAAACCCACGTTAATCCAAATTTCCTTTTCAGCACTGAACCACTCTCAAACATTTTTATTGGCTTAACAATACCTAAAATCACCGCATCTCTCCACAATGGCAACACAATAGTTAAAATTAATGTAGCCATAAAGCATTTTGATAACATCCACTGTCTTCATAGTATCGTCGCTTAAATACTTGAATTGTATCTCTACGAAAACATACAACAACTCCTATACGAAAATCTCAATCATATAATTAAATTATTATAACTCAATCTCATCCCCAGAAATTAACAACTCATTAAATCACATACAACACAACATTAATTGAGTGATAACGAAAAGTACATGACACGCTGCACCATATTTTACGGCATAGACCCAAAAATATAATGAATAAGAATTTATACATCATTAAACAATCATACACACATAGATATTGAAGGCTAACTCTCCTTACCTCTAATCCAACAAAGAATTTCATATCTTCTAAGCTCTCCTAACTGCTTAGTTCCTAGTCTTTTTCTTTGGCAGAAAAATATATTGTCCTCTCAAACCTCCCTCACGGTTACATAGTGTTTTTTTGTCTCTTTTCCTCCGCTTGGTTCTATTTTAACGGAGACATACTTGACCCTTTTAAATTTATTTTTCTAAAATCTTCGTAAAAGCACATTATTATTAAAATAAAATTATTTTAGCTTAATTTATTTTCATAAGTCCTTAACTAATATACTTTATCTTAATATTTTTATTCTAATTGATTTTGTTAAATCCATGCATAATATATTTTAGGGTTAAATACGTTTTTAGTCCCTAAACTATTGGCCATTTCTGGTTTTCGTCCCTCTTCCAAAGTAAGGTACAATTTGGTCCTCATTCTTTAAAAACGTTCGTTTTAGTCGAAAAAACGAACGTTTTGAGGACTAAAACGAGGACTAAAAACAAAATTTTGAGGACTAAAACGAACGTTTTTTTAAAGAATGAGGACCAAATTGTACCTTAGTTTGGAAGAGGGACGAAAACCAGAAACGGTCAATAGTTTAGGGACTAAAAACATATTTAACCCTATATTTTATTTTAATTGTTCATAAACTACCTTAATTAATACCTTAATTTCACTCTCCTCATTTTAAATAATTTTTATCAATCACACAATACACATCACACTTACACATAAAAAATTATTAAAACTAATAAACACATATTATGCACACATCAACAATCAATACATCACCACCAATCCATAACAAGGAACTCTAATCATCAGTATTATACTTCACTAAGACAATATTTATCTTTCATTATTTTATTTCATGATACCCACGTCCACCGTCTTTTCGTATAATTATTTTTCTTGGGTCTTACAACATGCAGTTGGTTAATGACCTTCACATTCATCTATTATCATTATTCAATGACCTTCACATGCATCTACATTGTAAAGATGTCACGTTACTAACAACTATTACACGTGTAGGCCTACAAACTTAATCACACGCAATCATTGTTTCACCTACAACATTCCATTTTGTTTTAAAGCTTAAATCAATATGCATGAACCACAACTTAAACAACAACCACAGATTCAACAATACAAAAGAAAAAATAGTACTACGCACTAAGGGGACAATAGCACAAAATAGTTCGCACTAACTGGGGACCAAAGCCATACAAACAGTACGCACAACAAAATGAAAAGCAGTGAAGAACGAGACCACTACGAATCCAACGTTATTATAGGGGGGCCACAACACAACAAAGGGGGACCACAACAGAACATACTAAGGGGACAAGAAGACAAGATACTTCCATGGGCGAAAGCAACTACGTAAAAGAAGTAATAAAAAGCGCACCTTCCACCTTTTCGCTCAACAATCTCCTTTGAGAACGTGAATCCTTCGAGAACGTCAATCCTTTCACACTATTAACCAATTTAAAGACTGAAAAATCCCCAATTTATGACCTAACTTGCGTAATGTTTTAATTTCCACGATTAAAAGCCCTAATTATTTAATTTCCCAAATTTAAAAACACATAATGTATTCTTTTGGCTGCCACGTCAACTAATGTAGCCCAACTCATTGCCACGACCACATTTTTTGCACACCTCACATTCATAGTCAGTTCAACGCTTTCAATTTTAATGCCGTTAAAACAGATAGGACTGAAGTCATAAACTTTTCGTAACATGGGGACTAAATGTCTTCATTTTTAAAACCGAGTACTAAACAGAAATTCACCTCTTAACATGGAGACGAAGTAAGCATTTAAGCCTATTTTAATTTATTCAACTAGTCAAAACCAAGTTCAATCAGCTTTGAATCCCATAACCCAACATTCCCTGAATCTATACCAATTTCAACTACATTGAACATTGATGCAACATTTTAAGACTAATTTATGCAAACAAAGTAACAAAAGCAATCATGTATGTTCTCATTTAATGCATTTCTAGTTACTTCCAGTGTTACAAACCCATAATTTCTGTTACGAAATTTATAGGTCAAATTACACACCCATTAGCCCTTTTAGGGTGTTAGATATATGGTTGATTCAAGCTATACTAGTTCTGGTAAACTTATTCAACTGAATTATCAATGCAAAACCATATTACCCAACATGGACTTTTTTTCTCAACATACATTTCCCCGATAAAATCTAGTTAGTGTAATGTTTATTCCAAAAGTTAACATATAAAATTACTTAAGTTGCCAAACATGAATTAATCACCCCAATTTGTTCTTATAAGTTACCCTTGGCTTACCGAAATTCCTTGTTAAGCATTGGAACAAAATATAACCCCACATTTCAGTTTTAAAAAAATATCATCCTCAACCCCAATGTAACCACCCAATACCATCATATTTAATTTTGAATCACCAAGTAATATAACTTAATTTCACATAGTCAACGTACAATCTTATATTAAAGAAAACACCTACATTTTATTAACTCAAACGTTTAAAGTAATTCAATTTATACCCATCATTCCAACATCAACTCAAACATTCAGCCACACATTTCATTATTAGGATTCGTACTCAAAAGCAAAAAATAGTATTTTCAGATATTTAAACAAGAAAGCACATGTTTAGCTCCCCATACCTTTTTAATAATGGACACTAATGAGATCAGAAACCAAAGGACTAAGATTTCATTTGCTTGTGTATATATACTAATGTATAAGTCTTTAAGATTGTTGTAATAAAGCTAACAAAATCACGAACAATATTTTCTAAGGTGTGTAATTTCACTGTCCTTAAGGACTTGTGTCGCGGTGTATTACACAAGGCCCCTAGGATACAATAGGAACTTCTCGAAAATATTCGAGGATCTTAGAACAAGCACGAAACTCTAAAAGGAGTTTATACCCAGGATATAAGAGTAAATGTAAACTCAAAAAGAAGAAGAAAAATGGTGTAATTTTTTAGAAGGAGAGCTAGAAAATAGAAAGAATTTTGTTTGTTGTCTTTTTATGGAATGCAGGGGTGCTCTATTTATAGAGCATGCAAAGGATTATTGCCAACAAATGAACGTTGCATCAGAACGTTGGTATTTGAAATTGCACTCATGAATGTACTCCATGAACGTTGGGTAACTTTCTTTTGCACACTAGTACAGAAATAGCATATAACGTCACGCGTTCAACGTCTAACCACTGAATAACCAACATTAAAACTGAGTCGTGGCATTTTTATAAATTAATACAATTATTAAACATCATTTGGAATTGTAATTCGACGTAAAAGAATATAAAACGTCGAATGACTTTTAAATTTGACGTCAAAAGGTTAGTGAATTCAATAAATATTTGAGCGGGAGGTTGAAAATTCATTCACTTTATCTTAGTATGCGATACCCTCTTCTCTTCTCGAACTTTTCTCGAACGAAGTTTGACGAGCATAACATGTAATCTTTTTTTCATTTGATACAAATGCATGCTAATTAATTACTTTATGTATGATTTTTGTTTGTTTTCAAGGATTATTTCTGTGCTCTTTTCCTTCATAGGAACATTATGCTTTCTCTCTCACTGTGACGAAACTTTATTCCGACGAACCCACCTTTTGAAAGTTAGTTTTCGTTTTCGTTTTTGTTTTGAAGAACTTATTTATTGAACTTGTTTGTTATTTTTTTTGTTGAATTTGTTTGTTGTTGGTTTTTAGTTGAACTTGTTTGTTGTTGTTGTTTGATTGAACTTGTTTGTTGCTGATAATTATTGTTTGTTGTTGATACTACACGTTCATGGTTCATGCTTTATAAAATATCAAAAACTGAAATTTGTTGTTTTTTTTGCTTTTCAAGTCTTGTATAGTTGTAAAAAAGGATCACAATTAATTAAAAAAAATAAAAAAAAAATTGATTAACATCAAATATGGACAAAATTCAACGTTAAGTTAACGTCGTATATTAACAAAATTCAACGTAAAATTAACGTCTCCTGATATGACGGCGTTCACAAATTCGCCGTTAAAAGCCCAAAATATTCGACGTTATACACGATTTTTTGTACTAGTGACAATAATAAAGTAATACTATTACAACATGTGCTACATGTATGTAGGAAATATTACACTTTTAATGAGAATTGTGTATATCTCCATGAAAAAATGAGTGGAATAAATGTGTATCTGCATGTGATTTATTGAATAAGATGTTGAAACCTATTATTGGACGTAGATAAGAAAAGAATTTGGGGATATGGGATTACAAATTTGAAGATTTAGGATTGAATATCATATTTTGAAATTCAGTTAAAGAATATTCCAAATTTTAAAATTGAATTAAAGGAGTGACCGAATTTGGGATAATATCAAATTTAAATATCTGGTAAGAAATGCACCGACTTTCAAATTCGGTTAAGGTGTGGACTGAATTTTGAAATTCAATTAAGGAATGCACTAGATTTCAACATTTAATTAAATAGTTTATCAAATTTCGAAATTCGATTAAGTATTATATTTATGTATATATATATGTGTGTATTTTTATATTTTATTTATTATTTTTAATCTTTTAATTGTTATTTTGATTATTTTTAATTTTTTTTAATGGTTTTTGGTTTTGTTATTTTTTAATTTTTATTTATTTTATGTTATAAAAATAGCAAGAACACGAGGTGTTTTTAAGTACGGGATTGAGAGTTATACAAGGTGAAACTATAATAAAACCTATAATATTTGCTCGTAGAAGAGGTTGTGATGGTGAAGCTAGACAAGTTGTTACATGAATTGTTCAGTGTCAACACCCAATTTCGTCCGGATTGATAAATAGATTTATTGTATTTTATTTTCGTCTAAAAAAAAAAAATAAAAAAATAAAAAAATAAAAAAAAATATATATATATATATATATATAAATAAAATAAAATAAAATAATAAAAATAAAAATAAAAATAAAAATAAAAATAAAAATAGGAATAAAAAATAAAAATAAAAAATAATAATAAAACAAAAATAAAAATGGAGCTGCGTTCGTCCTCCACCGTTCGTCCTTTGTTTATTCGACCGTTCGTCCATTCAACCTCTAGGACGTTCGACAACTCTAAGCCACAAACGTTCGGTTTTGAACGTCGTTAGTGAATGTTCGGTTTTGAACGCTCGGTTTGTTTAATGTTGAACGATCGTCATGCTTAAAACGATCGTCCTTGATGAGTTGATCGTTCGGTCTTCAGGTGGTCGTTGAACGTTCGTTCTACTATTTATGAACGTCGTCATGTTTAATTGTTAATTGAACGTTCGGTTTGATCCGTGTTCAACGTTCGGTCCTAATGCTCTTGAGCGTCTTGTCTTTATTGTTGAACGTTCGCTCATTTTGTTTCGCGTTCGGTCTTGATTTTTGTTGTTAGTGTACGTTCGTCCTCTATGGAGCGCTCGTTCACTATTTAGCGCTCGTCCTAAATTGGACGTTCGTTCTTTAAGGAGCGTTCGTTAACCATTCAATTGATCTCATCAATACTGCCGCTCGTCCAAATAGTAGAGTGTTCGTTCATATAATTTGAGCGTTCGTTTCGTTTTTGGTTTTGACCGAGCGTTCGGCACTTGGGGTATTGCGTCGCTCGTCCAAATAGTAAAGCGTTCTTTAAGCGTTCGGCAATTGGAGTATCGTGACGCTCGTCCAAATGGTAAAGCGTTCTTTAAGCGTTCGGTCATAGTGTTTACTAAGCGTTCGTTCTCGGTTTTGAGCGCTCGTCCTATCCCTAGGGTTTTTTATCGTCCGTTTCGTTCTACCGCTCGTCCAAATAGTGTTTTGAGCAGTCGTTCGTTTTTCGCGAATGTGAGCGTTCGGTCATGAACAACGTTCGTCCCAGTGGCTAGCGTTCGGTCTGTACGGAATTCTCCGTGAGCGTTCGGTTTTGGGCGTTCGGTTTTGGCATTTTGGTATCCCCTAAGCGTTCGTTTTCGGTTTTGACGAGCGTCCAAAGGTTCCCCCGTGGTGGCGAACGGATTTCTGAGAGAGGAGAATATTTTGGGCTGAGTTTTGGATTTCTTGGAATCAGCTGGCACATTCCTTTTTGGAGTTGTCTGCCACGGCTGTCAGGTTTTTGCGCCCTTCAAGAGAGGGAACATTCTTGGAAACATGGGGAAACCCATTATCTTGGGTTTTTCTTCATTGGAAGGAGGACCTGGGACCACTACCACCAGAACCATTTTTTTGGAACTCAACAGACTATCTAGGGGAAGAGGGATTAACGGGAGGAGAGCAAAAAGAAAAAAGAGGGGGGGAGGAGAGTTCACAAAAAAAAAAAAAAAAACGAAGAGGACTCCAGTTTTCGTCACTTCTGAGATTGCTCTCAAGGACCACTACCAACAAAAAGAGTCCACCACCTATCCGCACCCAATCATCACCTTCATCCATATACACCGGTCACCATAGCTATGCACCCCTTCCACCTATTGTTCGACTATCGCCCATCACCATACCCAACATCTTGACCTCATAGCCAACGTCCACATCTCCATTCGCACCAGAGGGAGGAAGCCAAAGAACAGAGGAGGCGTTACTAGAAAGGGGGGAGAGACAAAAAAAGAGGGAGTCAGCCACAGGGGACACCACTCAAACAGTACAAGGAACAAGAAGTATCATTCACTGCAAGGGAAAGGAGAACCGAAGAGTCCATCTTGAAGCTGCGGAGGTAAGTTTCGTATACCCAAAACTCTTTGGTCATGCCCATGCTCATCCATTTGACTCCCTTATGCTTGTTGAGATGAATGAAGTATGTGTTCAATCAATGTATGGTTACATTCACTCTCCTCTGTTAATTAAGTATAACCCCTGTATAAAAACTCCATCTTCTGGCCATATTTTCAACCCGGCTTCCCTGTGAGCGTGCGCCTCCAGGACCGAGCCTCCAATTTGCTGCACGGACGATCCTCATCCAGGTTTCCTCACGAGCGTTCGTCCTCCTCACGAGCGTTCGTCCTCCTCAGCCAACGGACAGCACCTAATATCTTCATCTTCTCCGATCATCTCCAACACCCAAAAACTCTTTCCCACTGTAACCACCTCAACCCAACGCCTTCATCATCTATCATACAGAAACTCATAATCCCAGCCCACCGTTTTCATTCTTACCATTCGGCCAACCTCAGCACTCTTATCTCCAACACTATCACACGGCCATCATCATTCATACACAGCCAGTATACCCCAACCTTTTCACTCCTCTCTCCGGTAACCGCCTCATCTTCATCCGTTTACAGTAACCGACACACACGGCCAACACCAACTCCCAGCATCCTCACTCTCATCTACCCAACATTGCCAACATCACTTCCACTTTCACCACTTTCATCTCTCAAAACCCAAACACAAAAAAATGAAAAAAATAGAGAATAGAGGATAGGAGTGCCCATCGGCGGTGGCTCCCTGGGCTGACGTCGTCGCGATCAGGAATGGGTCCGGTGACATCCGGAGTTTGCCGCCGACGCCAAGGTTGCGGTTGTTGAACGGCGGCCGGCTTGGCAAACGCAACGCAGAGGCACATCGATGGTGGCTAGGTTGCGGTGGCCGACGTTCATGGCACGACGGCTCGACGGCGACACGCAGTGGCGCGGGTGAACTGGCCACGGACGGACGGTGGCACGCGGTGACCGGTCCTGGTTGGAGCGGCGGCGAACTTCGGCGAAGGGAAAGAGACCTATCTTCGGAACTGAGTAGGGGAATTGGGAATGAAAGGGGGAAATGCTGAACCCCTAATGGGATTAGGTTTTCTGAATAGAGAGGCTTTGGGCCTGGTGCGGTTTACCTCCCTTCTCTCCTTGCCACGCGCGCAATTCCATTTGCACCCCCTACTATATGGGCTGAAACCCATTTTGTCTCTGCAAGTAAAAAAGGTTGAACCAGCAAACACGAAACGCACTCCCACTTCTCATTCACACCCCATTCCGATTCTACAAACCGGAGGAACCCCAATTTTGTTCTGCAGCCCCACTTTCTCATTTTGGGCACCCCCCATTTTTTTTGTCTTGTTTTTTATCACTTCTATTGTTGTTATAGTTTTTATTGTTTTTTTTTTATTTATTTTATTTTATTTATTTATCCTAAATATCTATTTGTTTTAAAAATAAAATATTTATATATATATAATTACAAAAAATACGTTTTAAGGGTTAAGCACACGTGTGATCGTTCGCATCGTCCTTGTGCTAAAAACCTTTTCTCTTTCTTAAATAAAAATTACAAGAAAATACGTTTTAAAGGTTAAGCACACGTGTGATCGTTCGCATCGTCCTTGTGCTAAAACCTTTACTCTTTCATAAATAAAAAAATTGCAAAAATATTTTGAAAAGGTTTAAGCACACGTGCGACCGCTCGCGTAGGCCTTGTGCTGAAAATCTTTTCCTTTCCTTTCACAAAAATAAAAGCACAAAAAATATGTTTTAAAAAAGGGGTTAAGCGCACGTGTGATCATTCGCATCGTCCTTGTGCTAAAAACCTTCTCTTTCATAAATAAAAATTACAAAAATATGTTTTAAAGGTTAAGCACACGTGTGATCGCTCGCATCGTCCTTGTGCTAAAAACCTTTCCTCTTTCTTAAACAAAAATTACAAAAAAAAAAATATGTTTTAAAGGTTAAGCACACGTGTGATCGCTCGCATCGTCCTTGTGCTAAAAACCTTTTATCCTTCTTAAATAAAAATACCAGAAAAACATATAAAATCTTCAAAAACCAAAAACATCAACAATTTCAATCAACAAACAATATTGCCTGCCAGAACTACGTGATCCTTGATTCTCCATCAAAAGTGGAGATACGTAGGAGCAAGGCCAGTCCTTGTCAGGTTCATTCCCCAAAAATCCAAATTATCCATGACACGTTTCCCAGCAATTTCCAAACAATTTCTTCAAACAGTTTTCAAAAAGAACTACGTAACCCTGATTTCTCATTTTTGAATGAGAATACGTAGGACCAAGGTCAATCCTTGTCGGGCCCAAAAACTAAAAAAATATATTTTGTTTATTTAGAAATTTATTTTAGGGGATAGTTAAACATTTTGAAACCACATCACATTCACGCATTTAGTTAAAGGTACTGCCTTCGGGCAGGCGCCGTAGGGTGCTAATACCTTCCCTACGCGTAACCGACTCCCGAACCCAGAATCTGGTTTTCCCGGACCGGGTCTTATTATTTTATGGTTTTTCTGTAGTTTCCCAGAATAAACTATGGTGGCGGCTCCAAATCTCTTTTCTCAAAAACTTTTATCTATTCTTTTTGGATCGTCGTCCCGTCGCGATTCCGGTTGCGACAGATGGCGACTCCGCTGGGGACCCTTTTTAGAGAGTCAAGCCATTTAATTAGATGCGCAAATTTGATGTGGTTTTGCTTATGTGTTTTGCTTTCCCTTTTCTCTATTTGTGCTTGATATTTGGAATAACTGCAATAACTGTCGGATATTGAACCCTAGGGTAGACAATATGTTTATACCTGCCTGGGAAGTTTTCTGGTTGTTTTGCAGGTGAGGGTTTGGGTGTGCATAATTTCCTCCCTTCACACACATACTTTCAGCATATCATGAGTGGGGCCCTATACCCGGATCTGAGCGTAGCCTAGAATTAGAGGAGTTGTGTAGCGGTGTCACTCTGGGATGTACTTCCTGTTTGGCTATCGTGAGAACTCCAGCTAGAGTCTGTTCTCTTCATATGTGTTTCCACACCTAGTTGATTACTCGACTGTTGTGGGGATGCTAGGAAGGGGGCCATAGCTCTAGTGACCCTTGACCTTTAGGTTCAGGGAATCATCCTTGTGAGATTGCATATACTTGACCTTGAACCCTAAGCAGTGAACCTTTGGTAGGGCACGATGGGAGGAATATGTACTTCTGTAACCCTCACGCTGTTCATTTTTTTTTTTGTGATATTACATTCCATATCATGCATGTGCTTTGTTTCGCCATGTTGTTTTATTATCATGCATCATATTCATACATCATTTAGTAACATGTTAAAAGGAAATCACAGGTACCTACTTGACTTCATACGAGATGGATGTTAACACAAGATCCGATGCTACACAGCACACCGACTCTTCCGATTTAAGAAAGAAGTATAGTCTAAGGACCCATGTTGGAAACTTGACCGGGCTGATAAACTTGGGCAAAAGGCTGAAGACTATAAAAAGAGAAACTTTTCAGAGAAGATATGGAAATTTGTTGAATCTAATGGAGGTTGAAGTACAAATACCCGCTATCACAGCCTTGGCACAATATTATGATTCTCCGCTTCGATGTTTCACATTTCAAGACTTTCAGTTGGCACCAACCATAGAAGAGTTCGAGCATATCCTGGGTTTGCCACTGGAGGGCACCATTCCCTATCAACATTTAGAGCATCATTCCTCTATACCCACCATTGCTACCATCATGAAATTACATCCCAAGGAGCTTGAAGATAGGATGATGATGAGGAATCAAGTGCATGGGTTATCACAGGGATATCTAGAGCAGTATTTACATCACCTGGCTGATAAAGAGGATTGGGAAACTTTCATGGATGTATTAGCCCTCACCATATATGGCATTGTCTTGTTTCCCAAAATAGAAGAATTCGTGGATTACACCGCGATAGACGTCTTCGTGGCGAGTAAAACCAGATCAGAGAATCCTGTAACAGCAGTTCTTGCGGATGTTTATGGGACCTTGAGTTTTTGCCATGAGAGAAAGGGAAAGAAGATTCTTTGTTGCTTACCGGCGTTGTATACATGGATGACAGCGCGTGTGTTTAAGGAGATGGTCGACGTCAAGAGTCTATCGGAGACTTTGTCACACCAAGGGCTTAAAGGTAAAGGAGGAAACGATTGGGCCCGATTCCTTGCTGGCTTGAGCGAAAGAAATATAAAATGGCGCCTTCCTTGGCTCGGAAATAAACTGGCTATCCAGCATTGTGGTAGTTTTCTTAATGTGCCTCTCATAGGGGCCCGGTACTGTATAAATTACAATCCTCTTTTGGTGCAAAGACAATTTGGGCATCCCATGAAAGGGGCACCTTCATCAGATTACCTTGCTACCCTATTCATTTATTACGAAGACGGGCATTTCATCGAACTGCTGCGAAAGGTTAAAAGCGCCTGGGAAAATGTTGTTCGAGCAGAGAAGGACTTGAGGGATGGAGTAGTGGATTGCAGGGTCAGTTATCACACCTGGATTCTGGAGAGAGTGAAAATAGTCAAGTTGCCTTTCAAGCCAATCAAGGATCAATCAGCTAGTGAAGGACCATCCCAAGCTCCAGAAAGTGAAGAGGTGCAACAATTAAGAGCTGAGATAGAGAAATTGAAAATAAGGAATGCTAGATTGGAAAACGAATTACAAAGGGCGCGTAATGATCTTGTGGATATGAAAAATGATAATGAAGAAAAGTCGCGGGCTTATGAAAACCTTGTCAAAAGCCAGAAGGCTGAAAGGGATTATACATTTCGAGTGAAACAGGATCTAGCGGCCGCGAGTAAAGAATTATCCATGCGGGTAAATGAGAAGAAGATGGCTTTAGAAGAGGGAAAGGAGTGGAAGCACCTCTACGAAGAAGCCAAAAGAGATAAACGAGAAGCCTTGAAGAGACTGAGAGAAGCACAGGTTCAGATAGAAAAAGCGGGGCATGAAATGAAAGAGATGGCCATGTCATTTGAGGCAGATATTAATCGGGAGCGTTGGAAGCTAACAGAAGCAGAAGAAGAGCATCGAACTCTGATAAGACAAATGGAGGAATATATCGAAGAGCAGGAAGAGCGATGGAGGTCGATAGATTTTGAAGAAAGGCATCAGGCCTTGATAAAGCGAATGGAAGAACACATCGCAGAGCAAGAGATGGCTGTAAAGCACTGGAAGGAAAGCTTCGCTCAGTTGGCTGCTTTGGCAAATGGGGCAATTGAAGACATCCCCAGGATGGTGTCGAATGCTGAAGCTAGTACTCATTTTTGTAACTCACCAGCGGAAATAGAATTGTTTATTAATCATTGTAAATGGTTGGTGGGAGAAATGAAATCTTTCATTGCCCGGGCGCGGGATTGATGTACATCAGAATTATGTGTTTCGTTCCTTAGACGATGTAATGGATCAAATTTTCTTGAAATGAAAGATAGGGGATGTTTGTTTGGTATTGGCTTGTGTTAATTTTCCATCAGTATTGTCATAGTTATCCTGTGATTTCCACTTATCACTAGCATGCATCATGTTTTCTTTTTGCATTTTTCATCCTTATCTAATAAAAAATAATCAGCAGTACAAGTGAGAGAACAACGGCAAGTTTTCCAAGACATCCGTACAGGACCAGAGCTAATTCGAAGGTCATGGAGAATTGGGAGCAGTCACACGAATCTATTAAGGCCGATGTCAGCCAGTTGAAGGATCAAATGGCCCAGATTTTGGCGGCTCTTGAAGCCCTGAAGACTACGGGAGGGGCGACGTCTGCGCAAGTTGAGGGAATTGCTCAATACTACCCTCCGTTGTTCAATGCTGGGAGCCAATCTGTTTCATTCCCAATGTATGGATTACCCCAAGGTTACACCCCACCTGTGGGAGAATACACAGAAGGGGAGCAGACTTCATTCTCCTTCCCTACCACTGCTAACCTACCGCCCATCAGTACTCAGGAGCCTGTTGTGATGTCTGCACCTATGGTAAATGAAGGGATGCATACAAGCATGACTGATGGAATACGAGTAACCCCGGTGCCACCTGTGATTACCGGAGAGGGCTTTTCTACAAGGGCTGCGCCATATACTTCGTTTCAGGGGGTAACTAGTAATGTTGATGGGGCGAAGGATAAATTGGAGAGCCTAGAGGCAAGATTGAGGGCTGTTGAGGGGTACGAAAGTTATGGATTTGGGGATGTTTCTAGATTGAGCTTGGTTCCTGGCGTCAAAATTCCACATAAGTTCAAGGCGCCAGATTTTGAGAAGTATAAGGGAAGTACATGCCCAAAGAACCATCTGACCATGTTTTGCAGAAAGATGGCTGCATATGCTTATGATGAGCAGCTGCTCATCCATGTTTTTCAAGATAGTTTGGCAGGAGTGGCATTAAATTGGTATACTCATTTGGAGCCTACTCGAATTCGTTGTTGGGCGGACCTGGCTGATGCATTCGTGAAACAGTATATATACAATACGCATGTTGCGCCAGATCGTTTACAGCTACAAAACATGTCAAAGAAAGACAATGAAAGTTTTAAGGAGTATGCTCAGCGGTGGAGGGAATTGGCTGCACAAGTTGAGCCACCTTTGTATGATAGAGAAATGGTGGCAATGTTCGTAAATACGCTCCAACCACCATTTTATGAACATATGGTGGGAAATGTATCTTCAAATTTTGCCGATATCATCGTGATAGGTGAGCGGATAGAGATCGGGTTGAAAAGTGGGAAGATTGCATATGGCTCGTCGACGGTCGCAAATTCCAAAAAACCCAATTTCAACTCAGGAAAAAGAAAGGAAGGAGATGTGCATGCAACATCTGCAACTCCCGTGTGGAGAGGTCAAGCTCCCACTCATAACTATCGACCATACTGGGGTCAACATCCACATGCCGCTAACGTGTCATTTGGTCATCAGATTAGGCCTGAACAACAACCAGGGTACTGTCAACCACCACACATCCCAACGAATAATTGGAGGGGAGGGGCAAATGTAGGTTCCAATATGAATGCGGGTCCAAATACTTATCCAAGAAGGAACCAAGAAAGAAATTATGTTAACTTTACACCAATTCCTACAACTTACACGGAATTATTGCCTCATCTGATCAAACAAGGTCTGGTTGTCGTTTGTCCCCTGAGACCTTTGCTGCCTCCGTACCCAAGAGGCTATGATGCAGAGGCAAAGTGTAGTTATCATGGAGGGGCCGCTGGTCATTCCACTGAGAGGTGTCTTGCTTTCAAGCATAAAGTGCAGACTCTAATTGATTCTGGGTGGTTAAAGTTCCAAGAGGATAAGCCTAGTATCGAGGCCAATCCTTTATCTGGGCATGGAAGTGTTTCGACGAACGCAGTCGAAGTGAAAGAACATGAGCTGGTGAGAAACGTGAAAGAAGTCAGGAGCTCTAGGAGGTTTATTTTGGAGGCATTGCTGAGAGTGGGTATCTTGAAGGGTGATTATGATGAAGGTATGGCATGCGCGTTCCACCCAAATGCGGAGCACTCTATTGAGGAGTGTGTGGAGTTTGAAGAAATTTTGCAAGACCTGCTAGATCGTGGTCTGATGCAAGTATGTTACAAGAATGAGGAGGGAAAGGTATTTGCACAGACTGGTGATGAATCCGGTATGATTTTACCAGAACCATTAGTGATTCGTTTCACTAAGACTACTTCTATCCCACCAACTCAAGGAAGATCGCCTGTTGTTATCCGTGTACCAACTCCTTTTCCTTACAAAAACGAAAAAGCCGTTCCATGGAGATATGGGACGCATACGTCAAGCGAAGAACAAAGCGTTGACCCTGCCGTCAAAAACATATCAGGGATAGGTGGTATGACTAGGAGTGGTCGAATTTTCACATCCCCAGAGTTGGCACGAGAAAGAGTTAATGATAAAGAAACAACGATGGCCGTGAAAGCAAAAGAATTCTTAAAGGGGAAGGGTGCACAGACAGAGGAGATCCCCGACAAGGAAGAGAAGAGAGAAGTTTCTGAAGAGGAGGCTTGTGAATTTTTAAAATTCATACAACAAAGTGAGTATAAGGTGGTGGAGCAGTTAAACCGTATGCCTGCTCGTATATCCTTGTTAGACTTGCTCATGCATTCGGCATCACACAGAAAGTTGCTAATGAAGATACTCAGTGAGGCTCACGTGGAGCAAGGTATTTCGTTGAATAAATTCGAAGGTATTGTTGGCAATATTGTTGCTAATAATTATCTCACTTTTACGGATGAAGAGATACCAGCTGAGGGAAGAGGGCATAACAAGGCTCTTCACGTCTCTGTGAAATGCCTGGATCATGTTATTGCGCGTGTTTTAGTGGATAATGGGTCCTCTTTGAATGTAATGCCGAAAGCAACCCTGGAAAAGCTACCTTGCGAAGGAATGCATATGAGACCTAGTTCAATGATTGTGAGGGCGTTTGATGGTAGTAAACGAGAAGTGATGGGAGAGGTGGAATTACCAATACAAGTTGGCCCGAGTGTCTTTCAAATAACATTCCAAGTTATGGATATTCTGCCAGCTTATAGTTGTCTACTGGGGCGCCCATGGATCCATTCGGCTGGAGTTGTACCTTCTACACTACACCAGAAGTTGAAGTATGTGATGGGAGATAAGCTGGTGATAGTATCAGGAGAAGAGGATCTTCTTGTGAGTGGGCCATCATCCACACGCTACATCGAGGCGGCTGAAGAAGCTCTCGAGACAGCCTTCCAATCATTGGAGATCGTGGGAAATACTTGTGTGGAACCGTTTCCAATAAATCCTCGTCTATCATGTGCTTCTATTATGATGGCTAAGATTATGCTAAAAGAGGGCTATGTATATGGGGAAGGTTTGGGCAAATATCGGCAGGGGCGAGCATTCCCTCTGGAAATAGTTGAAAACAAGAACAGATATGGCTTGGGGTACAAACCTACCAAGGAAGATAGGAAAAGGATGATTGAAGAAAGAAAAGAGCGCAGTCTGGCCCGTGCAGAAAGACGAGGGCCCAGAGAGAGCAAAATTCACATTGTTGACATCAAAGAAAGCTTCCGCAGTGCTGGATGGATCAACACTGACCAGATAGCAGCTGTGGAGGATGAAGAAAGGGTTCAAAGTTTGAACTTCGTGTGGGCTTGTTCCCCTGATACTCAACTCAACAATTGGGAAACACTGGATTTACCTGTGATGCTTAATGTGAACAAAATGTAATAGTCTTAATTAAGCTTATAGTCTCGATTGGGGTTTTAGAACTAAAGTTTTGCGGATTGATTCTTTTTACTTTTCACTCAGCGTGACAATAAAGTTGCATTTCATCATCATTCGGCATTTTTCTTTGTTTATTTTATCTATTTATACTTTTTCATAAATTTAAATGATGCAGATGTGACAATGATTGTTTTGAAAATAACGATATCAATGTTCCTAATTTTGAGCACCCTATCAATAATACGGAAGATGATTTTGAAGATGATGTGGAACCCTCTCCAGAATTGTTGAGATTAGTGGAACAAGAATCTAAGGAGATAAAACCCCATCAGGAGGAGATTGAAATACTTAACTTGGGAGAGAAGGATGAGATAAGGGAAGTGAAAATCGGTACTAGTATGAAAACGGAAGTGAGGGAAAGATTGCGTGTCCTGTTGAAGGAGTTTAAAGATGTGTTCGCATGGTCTTACAATGACATGCCGGGTCTAGACACCGATATTGTGCAGCATACGCTCCCCCTCAAGCCGGAATGCCCTCCAGTCAAGCAAAAACTGAGAAGAATGAAGCCGGAAATGTCCCTAAAAATTAAAGAAGAGGTCCAAAAGCAATTTGACGCAGGATTTTTGGCTGTGGCAAGATACCCACAATGGGTAGCAAATGTTGTACCAGTGCCTAAGAAAGATGGGAAAGTCCGAATGTGTGTTGACTATCGTGATTTGAATCGTGCAAGTCCGAAAGATAACTTCCCATTACCACACATCGATACTCTGGTGGATAATACGGCCAAATTTTCGTTATTTTCGTTCATGGACGGATTCTCGGGATATAATCAAATTAAAATGGCACCGGAAGATATGGAAAAAACGACCTTTATCACGTTATGGGGGACATTCTGTTACAAGGTCATGTCTTTCGGACTCAAGAATGCTGGAGCAACGTACCAAAGGGCAATGGTGACACTCTTTCATGATATGATGCATAAGGAAATTGAAGTCTATGTGGATGACATGATTGCAAAGTCGGAATCAGAAGAGGAGCATATTTTCAATCTAAGGAAATTATTTGAGAGACTGAGAAAGTACAAACTCAGGTTAAATCCTGCCAAATGCACGTTCGGAGTAAAGTCTGGAAAATTGTTGGGCTTTATTGTCAGTCAAAGAGGGATAGAAGTTGATCCTGACAAAGTAAGAGCGATAACGAAAATGTCTGCGCCCATAACAGAAAAGGAGGTTCGAGGTTTTCTGGGAAGGCTGAACTACATTGCTAGGTTCATCTCCCAATTAACTGCTACCTGTAAACCAATGTTCAAGTTGCTACGGAAAAATCAGGCGGTAGTCTGGAATGAAGATTGTCAAATTGCTTTTGAAAAGATCAAACAATACCTGCAGGACCCTCCCGTATTGCGTCCACCTAGGCCAGGAAGACCGCTCATTTTGTACTTGACCGTATTGGACAATTCAATGGGTTGTGTATTGGGTCAGCATGATGAAGACGGGAAAAGAGAACATGCCATATATTACTTGAGCAAGAGATTCACAGATTGCGAACAACGATATTCGTCGTTAGAGCGAACTTGTTGTGCACTGGCGTGGGCTGCTCATCGTTTAAGGCAATACATGTTGAGTCACTCTACTTGGCTGATATCTAAAATGGATCCTATCAAGTACATTTTCGAAAAGCCCGCTCTCACTGGAAGGATAGCTCGATGGCAGATGCTACTATCGGAGTACGACATTGTATATGTTACTCAGAAATCTATCAAGGGTAGCGCTTTAGCAGAATTTTTAGCCCATCAACCCATTAATGACTATCAGCCAATGCAACCTGAGTTTCCTGATGAAGATATCATGGCTTTATTTGCTAAGAACAGAGAGGATGAAAATGAAAAAGCCTGGACGGTATTATTCGATGGGGCATCGAATGTAATGGGGCATGGAATAGGGGCAGTGCTTATCTCTCCTAAGAATCAATACATTCCAATGACGGCAAGGTTATGTTTTAATTGCACGAATAATATCGCAGAATATGAAGCCTGTGCCATGGGTATTCGAGCAGCAATAGAGTCTAAAGCAAAAATTCTGGAGGTATACGGAGATTCAGCTTTGGTCATCCATCAATTGAAGGGAGAATGGGAGACTAGGGATACTAAATTAATTCCATACCAAGCTTACATCAGGGGATTAATTGAGTATTTCGATTCCATCACGTTTAATCATATACCGCGAGAAGATAATCAATTAGCAGACGCGTTGGCTACCTTGTCGTCGATGTTTGAAGTTGATCAAGATGCAGAATTGCCAATGATTGAAATGAAGAGTCATACTGAGCCAGCATATTGTCATTTCATCGAAGAGGAAGTAGATGGTAAACCTTGGTACTTTGATATCAAGCAGTATCTTAAGACTCGAGAATATCCAGAGAAGGCATCCGAAAACGATAAAAGGGCGTTAAGAAGGTTGGTTGGCAGCTTCATTTTGAGTGGGGATATTTTATATAAGAGGAATCATGATATGGTTCTCCTTAGATGCGTAGATGCAAAAGAAGCCGAGTTGATACTAAAAGAAGTACACGAGGGTACATTTGGCACGCACATGAACGGGCACTCAATGGCTAGGAAGATACTGAGAGCAGGGTATTTTTGGTTGACTATGGAAAATGATTGCTGTACACATGTGAGAAAGTGTGAGAAATGCCAGGTGTACGCAAATAATATCAATATGCCACCCACGACCTTGAATGTGTTGTCTGCGCCATGGCCCTTTTCGATGTGGGGAATAGATGTCATCGGAGCTATAGAGCCAAAGGCGTCAAATGGACACCGTTTCATATTAGTCGCAATCGATTACTTCACCAAGTGGGTTGAGGCTGCTTCTTATGCTAATGTAACTAGAAAGGTGGTGACCAAGTTCATAAAAAAGGAGTTGATTTGCAGATACGGGCTGATGAGTCAATATTTTCTCAATTTCACTTAGCTTATTGTACCAAATTTAATCAGGGAATTGTGCTTAATTGTCCAGTATTTTTCCGTTTTGGCTAATTGTGCTTAATTTGATCAGAAATTCTTATTTTAACTAATTTGAATTATCTGAGCTAATTATTTTCATTATTGATTGCAGGAAAAATTTTTGGATAATATTTTGGGATTCAAAGAGAATTGACACATTAATTATACAAAGAAAGGCTGTGCAGATTTTGTTTTTAGGATTCTACACGATATAGGCTTGATTGTAAAAGTCTCTTTCAAAATTAAGAAGTGGAGCTTGAAAACAAAATGGTGCAGCACACGGTACTAAATTGCTTAACAGGAAATGGATCAATGTTCATGCAGGTTCACATGATGCTTTCATTCTGGAAAGTGCACAATGCTTAATAAATTGGAGAAGGGACTTCACGTGAGTAACACTCTTATACGGCCACACCAAGCCACAATAATAATAAAAAAAAAAGAATATAATTTCTTTAAGAAGTAGAATACGTGGAGGAGCTCCAAAATGCAAAGTTCTGATTTATTGAAGTATATAGCAACCCCTTCTTCTTCTAGAAAAGAATTATATAAATGCTAAAGGAAACAATGAAACAAAAGTTGGGACCACCACATTGTTTTGTTGGCTGGAACATGATTCACAATTGGAGAAGCCACTTTACGTAAAGAAGGAAGGGAAGTGGCTACATGGAAAAGGAAGTAATTGCCTATGGGGTCCATCCACTACTTATTTGCTTGGAAAAATTCTGAATTTTAGCTTCATGGCCCACGTACTACATTCATTTTGGCTATGCTTTGGAATAAAAGAGAAGTGGTTTCACGGTTTATTGTTGCAGTACCACAAACTCCATAAAAGCAAAGAAGCTCACGGTGTGAGGGATGAAGCGTGGAGAAAAGAGAAGCTGGTGCAGCAGCTAGCAACAAGACTCCATCCAACAAAACATCCAGCTTGGGAAGAAGGTGTCAAGGCCAACGTTCACGGTCCAGTAGCAGTAGAAGCAAGAAGTTGTTCTTTGCTGAAGGAAGCAGGGCTCACGGACACCATTTGGAGGGCCCATTTTATTGACTTTGGCACGTCCAAAGAGCTGAAGATAGATGCTAACGGGGCAACAAAAACAAAACCTTGCTCACGGGTTCAGAATTCACGGTTATAAAATGGCAGCAGAAGAGGAGATAAAAAAAAAAAATGGGAGGAGTAGTTTAGGAACCACTCACTGCTGGAACAGAGAAGAAAAAAATCACAGTACAGAAGATGGAGGGTTACGGTTGATGCACACTTCTTGTAATGTTGTATTTCATATTTACTTTTCCCTTTCTTTTGTTGTAATAAATTCATCTACTATTTTAATTCAATGCATTAATTTAATTTACTGTTTCTGAAATTTAAATTCTGTTTTACTGTTTTTTTTTTACTGTTGAAATTTAATTACTGCTGTACTTTAATTTCTGTATCCAAATTTCTACAATTTAATTTTAATGTTGTCTATCTTTTGCATGTTGATTATTTCACTGTAATTTTGCTCTCTGTATTTTACTGCAGTAATTTTGACTCTGTTTTTACTGTTTTCGAAATTTACTGTTTTTCTGTATTTTCTGTTTTCTGTGTTTTCATTTTCTGTATTTACTTTTACTGTTTTCTTGATTTTGTAATTCTGTATTTACTGTTTTTACTGCAATTATGTGCTGCTGTAATTTCATTTTCCAAAAATTTATTGTTTCCTGTTTTTACTGTTTTCTGTATTTTGTTTTTCTGTATTTCGTTTTTACTGTTCCAGAATTATTTTTAATGTTTTAAGTTACTGTATTTCGTTTTTACTGTAGCAATTTCGTTTTTACTGTTTTCTAAAATTTACTGTTTTCTATTTTTACTATTTCTGTATTTACTATTTACTGTATTTTCTATTTTTCTGTATTTTCGTTTTTACTGTTTCAGATTTATTTTTACTGTTTTATGCTGCTGTAATTTCATAATTACTGTTTTAAATTTCGTTTTATTGTTTTTAAATTTTGTTTTACTGTTTTGAATTTTATTTTAATGCTTTTAATATTACCGCAACCAAAACAACCTTCAAAACCCCCCCACTTCGTGTTTAAATTTGAGACTAAACCCCAATATTGGTCCTTGAGAGACGACCTAGGAGTCACCTCCTAGCACTATACTGCATTCTTTTATGCACAACTTTTGTGAGCGGTGCGACCCGTTCATCAAAAATGGCGCCGCTGCCGGGGACCAAAGACGGTTTAGTTTTAGATTTTTGTTGTATAAAGTTTTGTTCTGTTAATATGTTTGTTTTGTGTGTTTTGTCTTGTATATTTTTGTAGGCGACAACGACACCTTCAGCAAATTTTGGCGGCGTTGTCACTTCAGTTCTAGGTTTTTCGTTTTAGATTTTTGCTGTGTTTTTCGATTATGTTGTGTTAATATATGTTTTGTCTTTTATATTTTATTGTGCTGTGTTCTGTATTTAGTTGCTATATTTAAAAAAAAAAAAAATTGTTTTTTTACTATTGATGTTCTGTCTTGTGTATAAATGTGTTTTGTTTTATCTGATTCGTAATTTTTAGTTTTTACTTTTTACTTTTTATTTTTCCATGTCTACCTATTTTAATGTTGTGAATAATGCTTATTCTGCCAATGTCTGTGATTATGATTCTTATTCTGCATATTACTTTGATTTTAAATCTGCTGATTTTTATGATGAGAACAATATGTTCCATCATCCAATTTCTGAGAGCTCTCTTTGGGAGCCAGTTCCACAATATGAGAGTCAGCAGTATGATTCTCCTATTCAAATAACTCCTCAGCCTTCTATTTCTGAACCTACATTAAAGGAGTTACTAGAGCAGATGACAATGCAGAACATTCAGTTTCAGAAAGGGAACATGCAGTTCAAGCAAGAGAGCATGGAAACTCAAGCTGCCATGCAGAATCTGAGTGATCAGATCAGGCAGATGGCCACTCTTGCACCTGAGGAGACTGATGAAAATTTTGGGGACCCGGCAGAAGTAAGCAGTAATCCTGAACCAGGTAGACCACCTTCACCTTCCCACACTCTAGAAATCTTCAAGGAAGAGGAGGTAAGCATACCACAATTTGATTATTATGTTGATTGTGATGATGATCGGTATGCTAATGACTATATTCTTGCTGAGTCTGATTTTAATTTTTCCTCTGTGCATGAAGAGAACCGCTTTTTACTATCACATTCGAATGGTTATTCTTCATGCACTGAACATGAATCTGAATCTATGATTAATATTGCATGCAATTTAGAAATTGATTCATGTTATGAGGATTTATCTAAGGCTCAGTATGATGAATTGGGATTGGGTGTTATACCTCTGCATAACATCTCTTTGGAACCACATTGCACTAACCATGTTGCAGGAGGTGTACATGTATTGCATCAACAAACACCCACAATTGAAGACAAAGGTGCAAGCTTACAAAACGGTTTGAAAATCAATTGGCACCTGCTGAACCCAATCATCAACAATTTTTTCTGCTTAGATCCAGCGATGGAAGACATTTCATTGCTTGATCAGATCTGGAGGATGAAGCAGTTCATCCTCAACACTTTCATACTGGATCCCGAGGCGAAAAACATCTCCCTGATTGTCCAATTTTGGCAACTGCCACCATAATCCAGGGGAGTTTTCTTTTTCTTTCTTCCCCGTTTTCCTACTTTTATTGCATTTGTCCTTTATCTGTTTAGTGTTTTAACTGATGATCTTATGCCTTTAACTGATTTGGGACATTGTAGTCTAAGTGTGGTCTGGGGGAGATTCTGCATTTTGTTTTTCTTTTAAGTTTGTTTTTCCTTTTCTTCTTAGTTTTCGAATTGTTATCTTTAAAAATAAAAAATAAAAAAAAAACATAAAAAAATTTTTCTGTTGTGATAAAATATTTTGTTTTAAGCGTGCCAAATCTTTATTCCGATATGTATATTTATTTCTTAGTTTTTGAGTTGTTATCCCTTAAAAAAAAAAAAAAAAACATTTTCAAAAAAATTGTTTTGCGTGTAGTCCATAATTTCTCGGCTCTCAATTTCTTATTATTTCATATCAATAATTCACTGAAAATTTTCACTTCAGATCTTATCTTTTTCCTTATTTTCTTCGTTGTAAATATATTTTCTTAGTTGTCTCATACAGGTTTTTGATTGAAAATTTTTAGACTAAGAAAATATTTCATTCATCAATGCAAAAAATTACAGTAATGGAGAAAAGGGATTGAACATTTTTTTTAGGATTGAACAGATCTGAAAATGAAATTGCAGTAGATATATATGAAATTAAAAGATGTTCGGGGGTCGATCTTTAGTGATCGTTAATATTACAAACCAAATAAAAAACAAAACAACATAAAAAAAAAAAAATTAAAAACATAAAAAAACTTAAGTGTTCATATTACAGTCCTTATTCTGGCCACACTCGGCCAATAAAAACATAAAAAAAAATAAATAAACAAAACTTTAAAAGTGGAAGAATTCACGAGCTGGTTGTGGTGGTCTAAGGGAGAGCTCCGTTGAGGGAGCTCTGGTTCGAAAAGTCACGAGCGGAGGCTTTGGTGGAGGAATTTCTCGTTCATTTCTGTCGTCATCAATAATGATCGGAACTGGAAACAAATTCAGCAGCCTCGGTGCCCTCATTATCACCCAGTTATTTTCTTTCAAACAAAAAAATAAAAAATAAAAAATAATAAAAAAATAAAAAAATAAAACTTGTGTTAATAATAGAAGAGGAATGAAAAATTTCAATAAAAATGGAGGTATGATGAGAGTTCTTACCGTACATGTATAGCGGCAGTTGTGAAAAGAGAGTGCCTGTGGGGTCTATCTCCGCTTGCCAGCGCCTGACCCGATTGCCATGGTTGTTAAACCAGCAGTGCACGTTGTATTCAGTGGCTTCGCCGAAGGTCCTTAGTCGAGACGCGATCTCGACGACTTGCGCTCGGCTTGGGTGTGTGACCCCATAGTTGTAGATTTTGGTCATCATCGTGATCTGATCATCTGTAGGACGCCATCGTTGACTGGTATATCTCTCTGATTCCATATCACTCATCCTTCCTCTCGTAATATACAAATACTTTAATAAAAAATAAATAAATGTAAAAAGAACAAAAACAAGAAAAATAAGCATAACATAAATAACAATAAAAAAAAAAAAAAAAGCATAAAAAATTTAGATTAGTTCTGTGTTTTCTTTATTTGTTCTTGTTTCCCGTTAAATTTATGTTGTCCTGTCAGTCTTTGATATTTCTGTGTTTGGTCTCAGATCTGTTTCACGGTCCTTGCAAAAGGGGCCTAAACGGATCTACGTCCAGTTGTCCTTGTCCATATTGTTCATGTATATTCAGTTTCTGTGTTTTATTTTTAAGTGGGGTACGTGGCGTTGTTCTACCCGATTGTCTCTGCAATACCTTCAATCGAAGGGAGATTAACGTCTGGTTTCCAGCCGATATACCCCTTAAGTTTTTAGACAGTTGTGTTTTATGTGTTTAAGAGTTTTCAGTTTCAAAAATATGAAAAAAATTGAAAAGGAGAAGATAGATCGGGCAGGGGGAGAGGACAAGTATTGCGGCAAAGAAAATAAATAACAGGAAAGCAGGACAAGGGAGAGGGAAAGAGAACAAGCAAAGAAAAATAAAGAGAGCAGGGCAGAAAAAGGAAATACTGAAAATGAAAGATCTGGAAAGCAGGAAAAGGTAAAGAAAAGAGCAGAAAGCTTAAACGGCAGAAAGAAGGAGATCCAAGGTGCAGATGACTTACCTGGAGTAGTAGGCTGGCAGAGAAGCTCCTCGGGGTTCTCACACTCCTCAGATGGCACCGGGGCAGAGGCTCCGTAGAGATTCCAGACGCTCAGGTTGAGAGAGAGAGTAGAGCAGAGAGAGTAGAGAGAGAAGAGAGCAGAGAGGGCGAAGAGAGGACTAGAGAGAGAGACTAGGTCAGGAAATGGCGCTGGACGCGGAGGAGTGGCTCATTTATAGCCAAAATTCTGCCACTGTAGCAACAGTTCCGGTCTTTGCCACCGAGACTGTTGTCACAGTGCCGGTCATCTCCTTTTTCAGAAAAATAAAAAAAAAATAAAATAAATAAAAAAAAATAAAAAAAATATAATAAAAATTAATTAGCATCTACTGATGGGTGCTACGTGATTTAGACATCTACTGATGGATGTCACTGAAAACATCTACTGATGGATGTTACTGAAAATTTCTTCCCATTTCCTAACATTTTATTGCACTTGTCTATATTATTTGCTGCTCTAAAATTGATAATCTGATGATTGTAACACACTGAGGACATTGTGTGATTTAAGTGTGGTCTACTGGGAAGAAATTCTGATTTTTCTGTTAGATTGTATTTTGTGTGTTAAATTTTTTGTTTTTGAGTGTTAAATTTTTTCTCTTTTAAGTTATTTTTATCAAGTTTTGTGTGCAATAAATTTTACATTTTTCTCCTGATTTCTGGATTTTGTCTAAGTTGTAGATTTTTCCTTCACTTACTTAATACTTATAGATTGCAATCCTTGCTTTTCTCTGCTTGGAAAGATGATTATGTGTTCAAGAGGTTGAATTGATTATAACACGGATACCCTGTGTGAGATTTGAGCCACTTAATGTTCTTTCTTGTGTGATATGACTCTTGATTTCTTGCACATATGCCTTGGCTTGATTCTTATTGATATACTTGATTTATATGCATGTTTAGAAGTGATAAAGGCAATTTTATTCTTGAGCCTCTTTAGCCAAATAAGCCTACCTTGTTATTATCCATTGATAACCCCTTTGAGCCTATACTGTATATATTTATTTGTGTTGAAGCTCATACACTGATCCTAAGTGAAAAACAAATGATTACCTTAACCTTAGGAAAGTCTGGAGCTATAGAAGTATTTTGAGAGTAAGTGTGGTCTCCTTGGGAATTCTGATAAATTGGCTAGTTGGTTCCTCATCATGTTTTGAAATGATAATCTATATCCTGCTGTGTGATAAAAAAAAAAGGGAAGACAGGATGAAAAAAAAATTTGATGAGAAAAAGAGAAAATTGAAAAATAATTTTATGAATAATGGAGTCGAGAAGAGGATTGAATTAGAGGTTTGGGTGAGATTTCACTGTGTTTACATTTTTTTTCCATAGTGCACCTCTATTTCTTCTGAGCTATAGCTACTTATCCAAATTTATCCTCCCCTGTCCTTGGCCCCATTACAACCCAGTAAAGACCTTTTGATCTAAACGTGCATATGTTTTAAGTATTGATAATTAGAGACTTGCCAAGTCTACTTGTGTTTGTTTTCTTGAGTACATTGAGTGATATTGATTTACCTTAAACACTTGAGAGAAACACTTCTGGTGCATCTGTGAGGTTTTGTTATTTTTGAATCACCTCTTGAACTGATTAATTATTTTTGCCATACTTTGAATTGCTTGGCAGATTTCTGTAAGTATTTGTTTTTCTTGATTTTGTGTTGGAAAAATTTCTACTTCTTTTATCTGTCTAGAATTCTTGAGAATTTTGTAAATTCTTTTATTTTTCTTGAGCCTTTGCTTTCTGCGTGCTGGGTGTGTGTCACCTTCCTAAAAGTCCTTTAAACCATTCCGTGATTTACGTCTTAATTTTGCCCAGGAGTGCAAAAGACTAAGTGTGGTCTATTTTGATGAGTCAATATTTTCTCAATTTCACTTAGCTTATTGTACCAAATTTAATCAGGGAATTGTGCTTAATTGTCCAGTATTTTTCCGTTTTGGCTAATTGTGCTTAATTTGATCAGAAATTCTTATTTTAACTAATTTGAATTATCTGAGCTAATTATTTTCATTATTGATTGCAGGAAAAATTTTTGGATAATATTTTGGGATTCAAAGAGAATTGACACATTAATTATACAAAGAAAGGCTGTGCAGATTTTGTTTTTAGGATTCTACACGATATAGGCTTGATTGTAAAAGTCTCTTTCAAAATTAAGAAGTGGAGCTTGAAAACAAAATGGTGCAGCACACGGTACTAAATTGCTTAACAGGAAATGGATCAATGTTCATGCAGGTTCACATGATGCTTTCATTCTGGAAAGTGCACAATGCTTAATAAATTGGAGAAGGGACTTCACGTGAGTAACACTCTTATACGGCCACACCAAGCCACAATAATAATAAAAAAAAAAGAATATAATTTCTTTAAGAAGTAGAATACGTGGAGGAGCTCCAAAATGCAAAGTTCTGATTTATTGAAGTATATAGCAACCCCTTCTTCTTCTAGAAAAGAATTATATAAATGCTAAAGGAAACAATGAAACAAAAGTTGGGACCACCACATTGTTTTGTTGGCTGGAACATGATTCACAATTGGAGAAGCCACTTTACGTAAAGAAGGAAGGGAAGTGGCTACATGGAAAAGGAAGTAATTGCCTATGGGGTCCATCCACTACTTATTTGCTTGGAAAAATTCTGAATTTTAGCTTCATGGCCCACGTACTACATTCATTTTGGCTATGCTTTGGAATAAAAGAGAAGTGGTTTCACGGTTTATTGTTGCAGTACCACAAACTCCATAAAAGCAAAGAAGCTCACGGTGTGAGGGATGAAGCGTGGAGAAAAGAGAAGCTGGTGCAGCAGCTAGCAACAAGACTCCATCCAACAAAACATCCAGCTCGGGAAGAAGGTGTCAAGGCCAACGTTCACGGTCCAGTAGCAGTAGAAGCAAGAAGTTGTTCTTTGCTGAAGGAAGCAGGGCTCACGGACACCATTTGGAGGGCCCATTTTATTGACTTTGGCACGTCCAAAGAGCTGAAGATAGATGCTAACGGGGCAACAAAAACAAAACCTTGCTCACGGGTTCAGAATTCACGGTTATAAAATGGCAGCAGAAGAGGAGATAAAAAAAAAAATGGGAGGAGTAGTTTAGGAACCACTCACTGCTGGAACAGAGAAGAAAAAAATCACAGTACAGAAGATGGAGGGTTACGGTTGATGCACACTTCTTGTAATGTTGTATTTCATATTTACTTTTCCCTTTCTTTTGTTGTAATAAATTCATCTACTATTTTAATTCAATGCATTAATTTAATTTACTGTTTCTGAAATTTAAATTCTGTTTTACTGTTTTTTTTTTACTGTTGAAATTTAATTACTGCTGTACTTTAATTTCTGTATCCAAATTTCTACAATTTAATTTTAATGTTGTCTATCTTTTGCATGTTGATTATTTCACTGTAATTTTGCTCTCTGTATTTTACTGCAGTAATTTTGACTCTGTTTTTACTGTTTTCGAAATTTACTGTTTTTCTGTATTTTCTGTTTTCTGTGTTTTCATTTTCTGTATTTACTTTTACTGTTTTCTTGATTTTGTAATTCTGTATTTACTGTTTTTACTGCAATTATGTGCTGCTGTAATTTCATTTTCCAAAAATTTATTGTTTCCTGTTTTTACTGTTTTCTGTATTTTGTTTTTCTGTATTTCGTTTTTACTGTTCCAGAATTATTTTTAATGTTTTAAGTTACTGTATTTCGTTTTTACTGTAGCAATTTCGTTTTTACTGTTTTCTAAAATTTACTGTTTTCTATTTTTACTATTTCTGTATTTACTATTTACTGTATTTTCTATTTTTCTGTATTTTCGTTTTTACTGTTTCAGATTTATTTTTACTGTTTTATGCTGCTGTAATTTCATAATTACTGTTTTAAATTTCGTTTTATTGTTTTTAAATTTTGTTTTACTGTTTTGAATTTTATTTTAATGCTTTTAATATTACCGCAACCAAAACAACCTTCAAAACCCCCCACTTCGTGTTTAAATTTGAGACTAAACCCCAATATTGGTCCTTGAGAGACGACCTAGGAGTCACCTCCTAGCACTATACTGCATTCTTTTATGCACAACTTTTGTGAGCGGTGCGACCCGTTCATCACGGGCTCCCTAACAGGATCATCACCGATAATGCCACTAACTTGAACAACCAGATGATGACAGAGTTATGTGAGGAATTCAAAATTCATCATCTTAATTCTTCTCCTTATCGTCCAAAGATGAATGGGGCAGTAGAGGCTGCTAACAAGAATATCAAGAAGATTGTGCAGAAGATGGTGGTCACATATAAGGATTGGCATGAAATGCTTCCTTTTGCTTTACATGGTTATCGCACTTCGGTACGAACATCGACTGGGGCAACGCCTTTCTCGCTGGTATATGGAATGGAAGCAGTACTTCCGTTTGAAGTGGAAATTCCGTCCTTACGAGTTTTAATGGAAACCCAATTAGAAGAGGCTGAGTGGATTCAAGCTCGTTTCGACCAGCTCAATCTCATCGATGAAAAAAGATTAACAGCAGTATGCCATGGACAATTGTACCAAAGAAGAATGAAGAAGGCATTTGACAAAAAGGTACACCCAAGAGAATTTCATGAAGGTGAGCTAGTGTTGAAGAAGATCCTACCTATACAAAAGGATCATAGAGGCAAATGGACTCCAAATTATGAAGGGCCATTTGTAGTGAAGAAAGCATTTTCTGGTGGGGCACTAATTCTCACAAGAATGGACGGAGAGGAGTTACCATTGCCAGTTAATTCTGATGCAGTAAAAAAGTTTTACGCATGATGATTCCGTGATAGTGGTTGCCATTAAAGGGGATGTTGATATTATTGTTAAAGATTATTGTACTCTGTGTTTTTTTTAATAAATGAAGTTCACGCGAATTCATTCATATTTTGGTTGTTTGCATTCCATCTGGAATATTGCATGTCACGCTGAGCTGTTAAGTAGTCAAAGGAAAATGAAAATGAAAATGAGTAAGCGCATGTTGATAAAAGCATCACAGGTATATCAGGTTGGTGAGCTCGGTCCTGGAGGATGTCGAAAAAGGAAAAACAAAAAAAGAAGAGAGGTCACATGCTGAGTTTGTTGTTAATAAAGTTGTCAAGGACACAGTATTTTCGAAAAATTATGAAAAAATACTGTTGGTGAGTCCTTTCCTGATTCAAGGTTTTGGGTGTAACCAGTGTTCTTTTCTTGATAAAGCATCTGCATTCATATTACTTGAACCCTAATTTTTTTCGTTTCCCGTAAGAAGAAGGATTTCGCCGTACGCTTAATATTGGGGCAGTTTTCATCATGTTACATATCACCGATAATCCGTTGATTAGGGAGATATATAAAAAAAAAAGAAGGAGAAAACAAAGGAAAAATGAAGTTGATGTGTCAGGCACTACATAGTTTCGTTTCAGGTTTAAATTCAAGAGAAAGTCAGACAAACAAGATTCGGAATGACGTCTGGCCATTTTTCATTATCCAATCGTCAAAAGCAGTTCATTCAATTGCACCCCTTTTGAGCCAAAATTCGTAATTGTTTTTATCACCCTATACAAGAATCATCAGCATGTCGACGTCAATTTGAAAGGGTACATCATAAGCATCCAAAGTTGAAAAAATAAAAAAAAAAAATGAATGAAAAGGAAAGTATCATAAAAGGACTACAACAGGGGCAACGAAAAGAATGATCCAAAGGGAAAGAAAGAAAAAGCGACGATAGGCATGCTTGAAATTCAAATCCCTAAAGACAGTTGACGGGACACCTTGCAAACGATTCTTGTCTAAAGACTTTAACCGTCAAACAATTATTTGGGCCTTTATTATCCTTTCTTGCAAAACCCTTTGTCCTCTAGCCACGGTACAAGCCCATAAAAGTCCACGCTGACTGAAGACTGTTGGTCCTAATCTTTCTCACGAATTTAATTTTGAAACAAAATGATGTGGTAAACGACACAATTCAGTGTTATTTTCAAAAAAAAAAAAAAAAAAAAAAAAAAAAAGAAGTCTCCCTGTCAATCGAAGATCATCCAATTTGGGGGGAATCCTTCATACCCAAAATCTTTTCGCTTTTCCAGTGTGTAAAATTAGTGCAGCATGGGAGCACAACATGTTAATATCACTTTTACCCAAATGAGGGGCACACGTACGTTAATATTTGCTCACAGAAAATCATTACGCGTTTGCTTTTCATAACCATTCTTCCACATTCTACAGGGTTCAAGTTAATTTGGATTGCAAAAAGCGATAAAAAGAATTTTAACTCAGGGTTACACTTTGTTCCTGCTCATTAAAGGGTTCTATACCTATCAACGTTGTTTTAAGGAATGCGTTTTGAACGTACATCGTGTTTGATGACAATATTAACAATGGATCCCAAGCATGGAAATTAAATAAAAAAAAAATGATGATGAAAAGCGAGAGTAAAAGAAAAGACCAAAATGAAGGTCTCATGTGTCCATGCATCCATGCATCATCATGACATAACATCATCTTAGAAGAAGAGAGGAGAATTGTTTGCAAAATCTTCATGTTTTACTCGGCATTTATCAACTTTTCAAAGTTACAAATCATGGTTTTAGTTTTCTGTTATTGACCCTCTGCATGGCAATGGTCGAATTTAAATTTCTGTTCTGTGAGTTTGGCCCTCTGCGAGGCAATGGTCGAATCCAGGTTTTAATTTTTTTGTTATCGACCCTCTGCGTGGCAATGGTCGGATTTAATTTTCTGTTCTGTGAGTTTGGCCCTCTGCGAGGCAGTGGTCAAATCCAGGTTTTAATTTTCTGTTATTGACCCTCTGCATGGCAAGGGTCGGATTTAATTTCTGTTCTGTGAGTTTGGCCCTCTGCGAGGCAATGGTCAAATCCAGGTTTTAATTTTCTGTTATTGACCCTCTGCATGGCAATGGTCGGATCTTAATTTCTGTTCTGTGAGTTTGGCCCTCTGCGAGGCAATGGTCAAATCCAGGTTTTAATTTTCTGTTATCGACCCTCTGCGTGGCAATGGTCGAATTTAAATTTCTGTTCTGTGAGTTTGGCCCTCTGCGAGGCAATGGTCAAATCCAGGTTTTATTTTTCTGTTATTGACCCTCTGCATGGCAATGGTCGGATTTAATTTCTGTTCTGTGAGTTTGGCCCTCTGCGAGGTAATGGTCAAATCCAGGTTTTAATTTTCTGTTATCGACCCTCTGCGTGGCAATGGTCGAATTTAAATTTCTGTTCTGTGAGTTTGGCCCTCTGCGAGGCAATGGTCAAATCCAGGTTTTAATTTTCTGTTATTGACCCTCTGCATGGCAATGGTCGGATTTAATTTCTGTTCTGTGAGTTTGGCCCTCTGCGAGGCAATGGTCAAATCCAGGTTTTAATTTTCTGTTATTGACCCTCTGCATGGCAATGGTCGGATTTAAATTTCTGTTCTGTGAGTTTGGCCCTCTGCGAGGCAATGGTCAAATCCAGGTTTTAATTTTCTGTTATTGACCCTCTGCATGGCAATGGTCGGATTTAAATTTCTGTTCTGTGAGTTTGGCCCTCTGCGAGGCAATGGTCAAATCCAGGTTTTAATTTTCTGTTATCGACCCTCTGCATGGCAATGGTCGGATTTAATTTTCTGTTCTGTGAGTTTGGCCCTCTGCGAGGCAATGGTCAAATCCAGGTTTTAATTTTCTGTTATCGACCCTCTGCATGGCAATGGTCGGATTTATTTTTCTGTTCTGTGAGTTTGGCCCTCTGCGAGGCAATGGTCAAATCCAGGTTTTAATTTTCTGTTATCGACCCTCTGCATGGCAATGGTCGGATTTAATTTTCTGTTCTGTGAGTTTGGCCCTCTGCGAGGCAATGGTCAAATCCAGGTTTTAATTTTCTGTTATCGACCCTCTGCATGGCAATGGTCGGATTTATTTTTCTGTTCTGTGAGTTTGGCCCTCTGCGAGGCAATGGTCAAATCCAGGTTTTAATTTTCTGTTATCGACCCTCTGCATGGCAATGGTCGGATTTAATTTTCTGTTCTGTGAGTTTGGCCCTCTGCGAGGCAATGGTCAAATCCAGGTTTTAATTTTTTTGTTATCGACCCTCTGCGTGGCAATGGTCGGATTTAATTTTCTGTTCTGTGAGTTTGGCCCTCTGCGAGGCAATGGTCAAATCCAGGTTTTAATTTTCTGTTATCGACCCTCTGCGTGGCAATGGTCGAATTTAAATTTCTGTTCTGTGAGTTTGGCCCTCTGCGAGGCAATGGTCGAATCCAGGTTTTAATTTTTTTGTTATCGACCCTCTGCGTGGCAATGGTCAAACCCTGCAATCAAACTCAACTCATTCACTTCCATAGGGTTGGTACACCCTCCACGAGGTTTCTACACCTCATCAACTTCATCCATAGGGTTGTTACACCCTCCGCAATGTCTACACACCTCAATTTTGTTAGCCTTGTTTATGTTTGTTTGAAGTTTTCCTGTTGTTCATCGTCCATTTTGAAATCCAGACGAAATTAGTGTTTCTTTCTTTACTTAGCTTTTACTCCAATAATACGAAAATTCAAAATTTTCATATTATTCTGCAACATCTAAGTAAAGAGGGGCAGCTGTCAACACCCAATTTCGTCCGGATTGATAAATAGATTTATTGTATTTTATTTTCGTCTAAAAAAAAAAAAATAAAAAAATAAAAAAATAAAAAAATAAAAAAAAAAATAAAAAAAAAAATAAAAAAAAAATATATATATAAATAAAATAAAATAAAATAATAAAAATAAAAATAAAAATAAAAATAAAAATAAAAATAGGAATAAAAAATAAAAATAAAAAATAATAATAAAACAAAAATAAAAAATGGAGCTGCGTTCGTCCTCCACCGTTCGTCCTTTGTTTATTCGACCGTTCGTCCATTCAACCTCTAGGACGTTCGGCAACTCTAAGCCACAAACGTTCGGTTTTGAACGTCGTTAGTGAATGTTCGGTTTTGAACGCTCGGTTTGTTTAATGTTGAACGATCGTCATGCTTGAAACGATCGTCCTTGATGAGTTGATCGTTCGGTCTTCAGGTGGTCGTTGAACGTTCGTTCTACTATTTATGAACGTCGTCATGTTTAATTGTTAATTGAACGTTCGGTTTGATCCGTGTTCAACGTTCGGTCCTAATGCTCTTGAGCGTCTTGTCTTTATTGTTGAACGTTCGCTCATTTTGTTTCGCGTTCGGTCTTGATTTTTGTTGTTAGTGTACGTTCGTCCTCTATGGAGCGCTCGTTCACTATTTAGCGCTCGTCCTAAATTGGACGTTCGTTCTTTAAGGAGCGTTCGTTAACCATTCAATTGATCTCATCAATACTGCCGCTCGTCCAAATAGTAGAGTGTTCGTTCATATAATTTGAGCGTTCGTTTCGTTTTTGGTTTTGACCGAGCGTTCGGCACTTGGGGTATTGCGTCGCTCGTCCAAATAGTAAAGCGTTCTTTAAGCGTTCGGCAATTGGAGTATCGTGACGCTCGTCCAAATGGTAAAGCGTTCTTTAAGCGTTCGGTCATAGTGTTTACTAAGCGTTCGTTCTCGGTTTTGAGCGCTCGTCCTATCCCTAGGGTTTTTTATCGTCCGTTTCGTTCTACCGCTCGTCCAAATAGTGTTTTGAGCAGTCGTTCGTTTTTCGCGAATGTGAGCGTTCGGTCATGAACAACCTTCGTCCCACTGGCTAGCGTTCGGTCTGTACGGAATTCTCCGTGAGCGTTCGGTTTTGGGCGTTCGGTTTTGGCATTTTGGTATCCCCTAAGCGTTCGTTTTCGGTTTTGACGAGCGTCCAAAGGTTCCCCCGTGGTGGCGAACGGATTTCTGAGAGAGGAGAATATTTTGGGCTGAGTTTTGGATTTCTTGGAATCAGCTGGCACATTCCTTTTTGGAGTTGTCTGCCACGGTTGTCAGGTTTTTGCGCCCTTCAAGAGAGGGAACATTCTTGGAAACATGGGGAAACCCATTATCTTGGGTTTTTCTTCATTGGAAGGAGGACCTGGGACCACTACCACCAGAACCATTTTTTTGGAACTCAACAGACTATCTAGGGGAAGAGGGATTAACGGGAGGAGAGCAAAAAGAAAAAAGAGGGGGGAGGAGAGTTCACAAAAAAAAAAAAAAACGAAGAGGACTCCAGTTTTCGTCACTTCTGAGATTGCTCTCAAGGACCACTACCAACAAAAAGAGTCCACCACCTATCCGCACCCAATCATCACCTTCATCCATATACACCGGTCACCATAGCTATGCACCCCTTCCACCTATTGTTCGACTATCGCCCATCACCATACCCAACATCTTGACCTCATAGCCAACGTCCACATCTCCATTCGCACTAGAGGGAGGAAGCCAAAGAACAGAGGAGGCGTTACTAGAAAGGGGGGAGAGACAAAAAAAGAGGGAGTCAGCCACAGGGGACACCACTCAAACAGTACAAGGAACAAGAAGTATCATTCACTGCAAGGGAAAGGAGAACCGAAGAGTCCATCTTGAAGCTGCGGAGGTAAGTTTCGTATACCCAAAACTCTTTGGTCATGCCCATGCTCATCCATTTGACTCCCTTATGCTTGTTGAGATGAATGAAGTATGTGTTCAATCAATGTATGGTTACATTCACTCTCCTCTGTTAATTAAGTATAACCCCTGTATAAAAACTCCATCTTCTGGCCATATTTTCAACCCGGCTTCCCTGTGAGCGTGCGCCTCCAGGACCGAGCCTCCAATTTGCTGCACGGACGATCCTCATCCAGGTTTCCTCACGAGCGTTCGTCCTCCTCACGAGCGTTCGTCCTCCTCAGCCAACGGACAGCACCTAATATCTTCATCTTCTCCGATCATCTCCAACACCCAAAAACTCTTTCCCACTGTAACCACCTCAACCCAACGCCTTCATCATCTATCATACAGAAACTCATAATCCCAGCCCACCGTTTTCATTCTTACCATTCGGCCAACCTCAGCACTCTTATCTCCAACACTATCACACGGCCATCATCATTCATACACAGCCAGTATACCCCAACCTTTTCACTCCTCTCTCCGGTAACCGCCTCATCTTCATCCGTTTACAGTAACCGACACACACGGCCAACACCAACTCCCAGCATCCTCACTCTCATCTACCCAACATCGCCAACATCACTTCCACTTTCACCACTTTCATCTCTCAAAACCCAAACACAAAAAAATGAAAAAAATAGAGAATAGAGGATAGGAGTGCCCATCGGCGGTGGCTCCCTGGGCTGACGTCGTCGCGATCAGGAATGGGTCCGGTGACATCCGGAGTTTGCCGCCGACGCCAAGGTTGCGGTTGTTGAACGGCGGCCGGCTTGGCAAACGCAACGCAGAGGCACATCGATGGTGGCTAGGTTGCGGTGGCCGACGTTCATGGCACGACGGCTCGACGGCGACACGCAGTGGCGCGGGTGAACTGGCCACGGACGGACGGTGGCACGCGGTGACCGGTCCTGGTTGGAGCGGCGGCGAACTTCGGCGAAGGGAAAGAGACCTATCTTCGGAACTGAGTAGGGGAATTGGGAATGAAAGGGGGAAATGCTGAACTCCTAATGGGATTAGGTTTTCTGAATAGAGAGGCTTTGGGCCTGGTGCGGTTTACCTCCCTTCTCTCCTTGCCACGCGCGCAATTCCATTTGCACCCCCTGCTATATGGGCTGAAACCCATTTTGTCTCTGCAAGTAAAAAAGGTTGAACCAGCAAACACGAAACGCACTCCCACTTCTCATTCACACCCCATTCCGATTCTACAAACCGGAGGAACCCCAATTTTGTTCTGCAGCCCCACTTTCTCATTTTGGGCACCCCCCATTTTTTTTGTCTTGTTTTTTATCACTTCTATTGTTGTTATAGTTTTTATTGTTTTTTTTTTATTTATTTTATTTTATTTATTTATCCTAAATATCTATTTGTTTTAAAAATAAAATATTTATATATATATAATTACAAAAAATACGTTTTAAGGGTTAAGCACACGTGTGATCGTTCGCATCGTCCTTGTGCTAAAAACCTTTTCTCTTTCTTAAATAAAAATTACAAGAAAATACGTTTTAAAGGTTAAGCACACGTGTGATCGTTCGCATCGTCCTTGTGCTAAAACCTTTACTCTTTCATAAATAAAAAAATTGCAAAAATATTTTGAAAAGGTTTAAGCACACGTGCGACCGCTCGCGTAGGCCTTGTGCTGAAAATCTTTTCCTTTCCTTTCACAAAAATAAAAGCACAAAAAATATGTTTTAAAAAAGGGGTTAAGCGCACGTGTGATCATTCGCATCGTCCTTGTGCTAAAAACCTTCTCTTTCATAAATAAAAATTACAAAAATATGTTTTAAAGGTTAAGCACACGTGTGATCGCTCGCATCGTCCTTGTGCTAAAAACCTTTCCTCTTTCTTAAACAAAAATTACAAAAAAAAAAATATGTTTTAAAGGTTAAGCACACGTGTGATCGCTCGCATCGTCCTTGTGCTAAAAACCTTTTATCCTTCTTAAATAAAAATACCAGAAAAACATATAAAATCTTCAAAAACCAAAAACATCAACAATTTCAATCAACAAACAATATTGCCTGCCAGAACTACGTGATCCTTGATTCTCCATCAAAAGTGGAGATACGTAGGAGCAAGGCCAGTCCTTGTCAGGTTCATTCCCCAAAAATCCAAATTATCCATGACAAGTTTCCCAGCAATTTCCAAACAATTTCTTCAAACAGTTTTCAAAAAGAACTACGTAACCCTGATTTCTCATTTTTGAATGAGAATACGTAGGACCAAGGTCAATCCTTGTCGGGCCCAAAAACTAAAAAAATATATTTTGTTTATTTAGAAATTTATTTTAGGGGATAGTTAAACATTTTGAAACCACATCACATTCACGCATTTAGTTAAAGGTACTGCCTTCGGGCAGGCGCCGTAGGGTGCTAATACCTTCCCTACGCGTAACCGACTCCCGAACCCAGAATCTGGTTTTCCCGGACCGGGTCTTATTATTTTATGGTTTTTCTGTAGTTTCCCAGAATAAACTATGGTGGCGGCTCCAAATCTCTTTTCTCAAAAACTTTTATCTATTCTTTTTGGATCGTCGTCCCGTCGCGATTCCGGTTGCGACATTCAGCATGTTCATGAGGATGTTATTGAGCAGTAGGAAGATGTTATTAAGCATCGAGAGGTTGTTGTTCACCAAGAAGATAAAATGGTTGGATATCTTCTTTGTTGACATATGGTGATTATGTTGCATATGCATTATGGGAAGACTAAGTTAGTAATGTTTTTGTTTTTTTTTTTATATTTGATGACTTCTTTAAATTTTATATGCAATTATTATATGTAGGATAGATGGGAGATAAAGTTGGTCTCCCATGGAAAAAAATTAAATATGTTTAGAGCATGTCATTTAGCTATTCAAAATTATGTGTTGAATCTGGTTTAATGTCTCTCTATTATATTTCATACATTTACGCTAATAAGAGGTTGTTATTGACGTTTATTGAGATATGCCATAAAGACACAAACATGTTCCCATCTCCTTATTGGTGAGATAACTGTCACACTAGATGACATGTTCATGCTGCTACATCTTCCTATAGTGGGACAATTTTATAAGACTTTGAAGGGACTTTGAAAACTCTCATGGATCTATTGGGCAAAGACCACACGAGGGCTACATTTGAGCTCAGGCAATGTCATAGTCCCCACATAAGATTGAGTTGGTTGAGAGACCTATATAACAATTGTTGTGAGAAGAAATAGTGGGAGTATGTTGTATTGGTCTACTTGTTGCATCTTGTTATGTGTTCCCTACTTGATGATCTTTAGAGACCTGCAACTATATGGAATATATGTCCAAGGAGTTACTGCACTTGTCCACTTGTACAAGTAGTTTGAAGATTCTAACTTTGTAGAGACAAAACAATTAGTTGAATATCTAACTCTTTTACATGTACATATATATCTTGCACTTCTATTTTCTTTATTGTTTCATTAATTATTGAAATACATTTTGAAATTTTTTTGTAGAGTTAGGTATATAAGCACTTTTCTAAAATGGGAAGGAAACATTTGTTAGCTAGTTATGATGAGACTAAACCTCGGGCATCACATTTTATGACTGGGAGGTAGATTTCCAACCTACATGAGGTCATGACACATTTAGATGCCTTGACATATGATGGGGTGATCTGAGTCCTATATTGATCACATCAAATTAATTGTCCGCATATGGAAATTTGTATGTTCTTTGGCTATATCAGGGTGGGCGGGATTGTATATTGTCATATGCCCAAATGTGTGTTATGAGTAACCTATCTCGTAGTCATCAAATGTTGTTCCAGAGGCTAGCTTAGCCACCATTGATAATTGTTGGTTATACTTTGTAGAACATGTGTTGGTGAATGTCATAACAACTTCCTCTCCATTTGCATGTGTCGATAATATTTTGTACCTGAGTCATGTTATTACCGATGAATATATCTCACAATAATTACTGAAAGATATAACCTTCAATATTATCGAAGGATATATTCGCCAATATATACTAAAAATATTATCTATCGATAATTATTAAAAAACATAATCATCGATATTTTTACAGATAAATTTTTTTATTTTATTGAAAGATAATAATTATCGACGAATTTTTACCGTTTTTGATAAATATTAACAATCATTAAATTGAATATATATATATATATATATATATATATATATATATGTATATATATATATATATATATATAAACTAAGTATAATAGGAAGATAATATAAAATAACCTTTTCACATTCTGAAAATAACTTTGTATTTTTCTAAAAGGTTAAGAGTGAAAAAGTAAATAAATAAATGAAACCAATTTTGTAAAATTGAAGTAGAATTTAAGAAGATTTGAAAGAAATAAACTCAATTGTATAATAATTAAATGAATTGAATTTCGTGTATTTTGAGTGAACTAAATTAAATTAAATTACTTTACATAATGATTGATATATTATCAATGGATATTTTATTTAAATTAGATTTTCTAATTTCATAACTTCTAATTAAATTTAGTTCAAAACTTTTTATTTAAAAGTAATTTAATTTTTAAAAAATAAATTAATATAAACAATTCACCACCAATTTTTTAACAACTCAATTTTTTTTATAACATTTAATTTTAGTATCAATTTACTTCACTTCAATTACTCTTTACAGATTAAACAACTTATTTTTAATTTTAACCTTCATATAAAAATTAACTTTTGTTCTCAAAATCAGTGTATATAAAAAGAATGCTGCCAATCAAACTCTTGAAACTAAAAGGCCGCAAAAATATTTCCATATTCATTCACATTTAAAGGAGTTTCCCAATAACAATATTTCATAAGCTAAAATTAATTTATGTAAATTTAATAATAATCATTAAAAGAAAAAGATTATAGAAATCTATAAATGAACTCCACTTGTCTTACATACTGGTCAAGCTATCACTGTCGGAAACATCCATTGTTGTCAAACAAATATCATACCAAAGACAAAAAAAAGAAAGTTATGTATGTTAGAAAAAGAAGAAGAAGAAAAAAGAAAGCAGAAAAAAAGAAGCATGAAGAGAGTGCTCCTACTACTAAACTCGGTTCTTCTAGCTCTAGGCACTTCCGGTGGCCCCCTCGTAATGCGTCTCTACTTCATCCACGGCGGCAACCGAATCTGGCTCTCCAGCTTCCTCGAAACCGCCGCTTTCCCTCTCATTCTCATTCCCTTAACAATCTCTCACTTTCATCCCACTTCTCATCATTCACCCAAACCTAACCTCGTCTCTATCAAACTGCCTCTCTTTCTCGCCTCCGCCGTTATCGGAATCCTCACCGGCCTCGACGACTACCTCTACGCCTGCGGCATAGCGCGCCTTCCCGTCTCCACTTCCTCCCTTATCCAAGCCTCGCACCTCGCCTTCACCGCCATCTTCGCCTTCCTCCTCGTTAGGCACAGGTTCACGGTGTACTCAGTCAACGCCGTCGTGCTTCTCACCGTCGCGGCGGTGGTTCTGGCGCTGCGTTCCGGTGGAGACCGTCCGCCAGGCGAGTCCACGCGGCAGTACGTGATCGGTTTCGTTATGATTCTGGCGGCTGCAGCGCTGTACGGATTGGTCCTGCCGTTGATGGAGTTGGTGTACAAACGGAGCAAGCAGCGCATTACGTACTCTCTGGTGATGGAGATTCAGCTTGTGATGTGCTTCTTTGCTACCTTGTTCTGCACCCTTGGCATGCTCATCAATAATGACTTCAAGGTTTGGATAAGCTTTTTCTCTGTTTTTGGTTGGAAAAATATCCATCACTCAACTCTCAAATTTTTTTAACACTTTAATTTTATGTATTCTTTCTATACAACATGTGATTATTAGATAAGATATACAAAAAGATTGATTTTTTATTCCTATGTAAATTTTTTAGACTATATTGCATAAGAAAGAAAATAATAGCGTTTTATAATAATTGTGCATGCCATTAAACTAAAGGAATATAGTATATAAAGCTTGAAGGTATTTATTAAAACTCATGAAAGCAATTGAATTTCCTCTTATTTTTTTCTAATAAATCATACATTTAAATTGTGAATATTAGTGTTATAATAATAATAATAATGCTGGTTAGTTGAGAAAATAAGTGTGGTTATTGTTTTAGGTGATTTCGCGAGAAGCAAAAGACTATGAACTTGGGGAAACCAAGTACTATGTTGTGCTGGTGGGGAGTGCAATAATGTGGCAGTTCTTCTTCTTGGGAGCAATAGGGGTTATCTTTTGCTCCTCGTCTTTGTTTTCAGGAATTATAATTGCTGCTTTTCTTCCAGTGACCGAAGTTTTGGGTGTTATTGTATACAAAGAAAATTTTGAGGCAGAGAAAGGGGTTGCTTTGGTGCTGTCTCTTTGGGGGTTTGTGTCATATTTCTACGGTGAAATTAAACAAGACAGGGAAAACAACAAGAATGGTTGCCCAGAAACAGAGCTACCTCAAAGTCTTTCTCCCAATGCATGATTACAACTAAAGTTGTTGTCTTCATATTTCACTGTCTTTGTTTGTGTTCAATTGTCAATATTGAAGGCTAGCTTTGGCCCCAGCAAGATCCAAACCACAGATCTCACCCTTTCAAAATACAAAATGTTAAATGGGTAGAAAAAAATCTATATAATGATTTGACAATCTATTTTTGATATGCATTGAATTGATAATTCGTATATAAGAATGACATTTGAAATTGAATAGGGGATTATTAAATAATTACATAAATATTTGTTGTAAATATGTAATTAGTTCAAAAGAAATATTTACTTAAAAATACTTTTAGCATAGAAAATGTTTGGAATAAATTTTAGAGAAGACTAATATAAACAACCATATCTTAAATACAGTTATACAATCATATTTAGAGTTTCTTTTTATTAATATCTATCTTATTAAATACGTTACATTTCGTAAGTGAAACTCTAAATTAATTGGAAAATATAGATAGATTACATTTGTCCTTAATTAGATAGTAATATTATATAAAAGTTGTCTGATCTAATGAAAATATTTATTCGTATATTATTTCAATTTTTTTTTTGAAACATTTATTTGAGGGAATTAGATATGGCAAATTTTTTTTTTGAAACATTTATTTGAGGGAATTAGATATGGCAACTCACAGGGACCGTTGACTGCCCCCACAGACCACCATCAGGCTTTCCAGGCTTAACCATGGAGTTCTTATGAGTCAGGCTACCAGCTTCCGCTCTGGTTCGTCCTCGAACCACACCGTACTGGGAGAGGCTAGGCTCTGATACCATCTGTAACGTCCTGGCAACTCACAGGGACCGTTGACTGCCCCCACAGACCACCACCAGGCTTTCCAGTGTGCTTTGTCCTCACTCGCACACTTTCTGGGAAAACTTCCCAGAAGGTCACCCATCCCAGAATTATTCCAGGCCAAGCACGCTTAACCATGAAGTTCTTATGAGTCAGGCTACCGAAAAGTAAATGCATTTTGGTGATATGAGTAGCCAAATCAATTCCTTTAAGCTATCCTTCAACTGTATAGTCCCATACCTATACAGTCTCCAGATCCCTCTCATTCCGGTGTATGTTCGATTCATCCATGTACCCCTTCCACCCGAAGCTGCCAGGAGCCGCTCCTTGTCTGTGCCCCCTGCACCATGCTTCTTGCACCGGCGTCACTCCCCGCCCTCGTCTCCGTGTCCGGGTGTCACATCCTTCACATTCAGTTCTATTAAATATTTATTTTATAATTTCGATTGTCAAATTATCTTTTATTCAAAATTATTAATTTTTATTTTTTCTTTTCTTTTTTGAGATTTATGATGTGTTTGTGATATGAAACAAGCTTAGAGTAATATTTATTTGATGAATTTGAATGATTATGTAATGTGTTATATAAGTTAGCTTTTTAGAAGGTAAAATTTTGAAATTTTGACTAGAAAATGAACATTTAATTAATTTATATATTTAATTAATTTCAATGATAGAAAGAGCTAATAAACTGAAAACGAATATGTAATCAAGCCAATATTTATATATTCAATAATTTTTACGTAGAATGTTTTTCCCAGTTTTTATGGCGTAATCATATTACTTTCCATGTTTTATCTATGTTTGAAATATTTTTTGAAAGAAAAAATATAAAAGTTAAAGAAGCCTATGAGGATTTCACAATCCATAAAATACCTACCTTTAGCTTTGACAGAATTTGGTTAAATATATATATATATATATATATATATATATATATATATATATATATATATATATATATATATATATATATATATATATATATCTGTGTATCCTCTTATTTCAATTTTTTGAGTTTTATATGTTTTAAGGTTATGTTAAATAAACTCCCTTTAATTTTAAAGTCATTAATAAACTAATAGTTACGCAAATTTAATCTTTAAAGATATCCATCTTCCTCAAGCTTTTGTGGTAATAAAATGGTTAAAAATAAAAAATTACTAAATCGAAAAAAATAATCAAATTTAAAAACAATAATTTAAAGGATAAAATTCATAAATTATTTCAATTTAAAAAAAATCATTTATATAAAGAATGAAATTAAAAAATAAATATGAACATAAAAAAATATTCTTATATGAAGTTATTAGTTTTAGAAGACATTAACATTGTTAAGCTTTTATATCATAATAATTATACTTTTTATTAGTTTTTAAAAGACATTTACATTCTTATTTTTGTCCCGTGTCTCTATTTTATTAATTTCCAAAATCAACTAAATTATCATACAAACATTTTATTATCCTCGTATTAGTTCTAGCGTTCAAGTATTAGAAAAAAATCAACATTAAAAATATTAATGATATTGTTGTAAATAATTCTACTATTTAAACATTAAAAATTCTTGAATACTGTACGTTTAATTAATATCAGAAATGTTAGATTCTAACGTTCGTTAACGTTGGAGTTTCTAGACGTTACATGGTTTCATGAGTCATGTCAATATGTAGAAAAATGACATTTGGATTGTCCAATAAACAATTAGATGTCCAAAGAGGTGAATTCTTACTTCCATTAAAGTTGGAAATTCACCTTTTGGACATTATATTACCTTTGAATTTCATGAAAACATTAAAACATTTGGTGATTTGGTGGGTAGTTACCATATGTTCTCTAAAAGTTTGAAAAAACATAAATTACGCATATTATTTTTTCGTGCTTTCATTTTATTTGATCCTGAGTTTTCGAAGACAAGTGCGAGAAAGCAGAAATGTTAGTTTTTACTCACTTACCTCTTGTAAGAGGAGGAACTTATGGAATCAAACTCCAACACGGTTTTGAACACTATAATCACTTTTTTTGATAGCTTAAATCAAGTTCTGATTTATTTGATAATATTCTCAACCTCCTTACTCACTTTTTACATAAAAACAATTTCATCTTAGATCAAACTTATCAAAACATTGTTATTTCTGTCAAATCATTGTGGATACAACATTTGTTTACTACAACAACTCAGTATACTTGTTGTATATTTCTGTTGTTACAAACTAGACTAACAGACCTGTAGTGAAAAAATGGCACTCAATGTCAAAACATTTGCATTCTTTTACGCTCAACTGGATAAAACTACTGGTGGAGCTAAAATACTCCCAAACCTACACAATGAATTGGCGTTTAGGGTTGAATGACCATCACTCAATGTTGTATCATATATGAAGAGATTAATTTCTATGATTTTAGGAAAAAGGAACTTGTTCAAATGGTCAAATTTGTATTCCCTTCTTAGTACCTTGGTCAAAAACAACTTTTAATATCAAGGCATATACCAACTTGCTTAATTTATCAAATCATAAGTTCTTCAATTAACATAAACTCAACCAAGATAAACCTCAAGCCAAACATCCAAAAAAAAAATCAAATTCAACAGATAAAATTCATCATACAACTCAATCATGCAAATCACAATATATTTATAAAAAAAATGTAATTAATTTCCTTTACCTAAGATACAAATGAAGTTGCTCTAAGGAATCCTTCAAGCTGACAGGATGTCCTATATACACCTAGGAATGAGACGAACACGATCAGGGCACATCATTGAACCACTAATCAACAAAGTCTTATATAGATGACCAAAAAACGCATGCAAATGAAAGTGGGCATGCAATAGATAATAAATAAAGACCAAGAAAAAGAGTTGAAACTCAAATTACACGAACGAAGAAACTGATCAATCTAAATGAAAGAGTTCGTCGCAATGATCAATCCTATAGTCTCGGTTCTTCAATCTAACGAGCATAGAGGAAGAATCCTTAGAGAGATGTCAGAGAACTCTATAAGAGTGATTTCTACAGAGATGTTGTGTTTTAAAAATAAAGAAACTTGTTCATAACAAAACTATTTTTATTAAAACCTTTTAACATTAATATAATCGAGTCTTGCTATTTTTAAACTAATTTCACTTCTAAAATGCCACTTTCTAGGTCTTTACATTCTTACCAAGAAGAAAAAAGTTTGCTCATGAAAATTCACTCATCAAGTAGAAAGGAAAGTATGTCCTCCTCATTTTCTCTTATCACAACCACCTAAACTTGACCGATTTACACTCCCCAACACCTTAACTAATTAAAAAACCTTGCCTTTATGCTAAATGAAGTGTTCAACAATGTAGATTGTTTTAGCCTTACTCCCTAAACAAAACTCTCAACCTCAACCTAAAGCTTGATTGATCCTTTTCGCCTAACCAACCAATATGTATCTAATATACTAAACTTACTTTTCACATGCCTTCAACTACCTGTTGTAGGTTTTACCAAAATATAAAGATAACCTTAGGGCTCAATTTGAAACATGCTAGTTATCACTTCACACCATCTTATTCCCTTTTTGAAGCTATACTAAACTAACTTGATCACATATGACTGCTGATCCACTACCAAATGTTAACACTTTTGGTCACCTTTATTCACAACCACCCTTATAACATGCTTTCTTTATTGACATTGGTCAGTTGGTAACAAAGTCCTCAACAACCATTTCCAAAGTAGAACTTTCACCTTATGCAACAACAAAAACCAAATATGGTTCTCCATATGCACTTCTCAACTCACTAACCTGTATCCATCTTTAGAATTGCATTCTTATCAATTGAAATCACTATCTTGATCACTACCCTATAACTTTATGATATTTCTCAGAGTAGGATTGTTCAATATGTCTTTTCCCTAACCATTTTGAGAAACTCCTTATGGTGACTGCATTAATAAAATCTCCTCACAGATTCACTTTAGGATCTGGTCCTTATACTTTACCACCAACTCGTACTCTATCCCAATCAAACCAATGACTTGAATATTCTTTCTACTCAAAGAATCTATTAATACTTTCTCACTTCAAGGTTGACACCACAACTTGAAATCATAGCTAAGTTCATCTCCTTAGTCTCATGTCCAACTTCCTCTGTGCAACTCCCCACTTCAAGATCTTGACAATCACTAAACACCTTTATCTAAACATCATAAAGATGACATGTTTTCTGCTTAAAGAACTCCCTAATGCATCAACCACCAAGTCATGAGTAAGATAGTTCTTCTCATGTACCTCTCATTAACGAAAAACATAACTTACCACCATTCCGTTGCGTAACTTTGATCTAGATACATTCATACTCTTTTTTTTTTATTGAAAAAGGATAACCCTTTTGTGTCCACCATGACAAGGAAATGATCACCCTTGAGAAACCTCCTTCAAAACTTCTATAAACCAATAAAACCTTTAGAACTCCCATTTCAAACGATATCTTTAGTGTTCCTTTTCCTCAACATTGTCTCAACTCATTATAACTATATCTCTTAATAGTTACTCCTCCTTGAGCCAAGACTTACACTTGAAAGGTTTGACATACAATCTTCTTCTCTTTCAAGATCCACCAAACTTATAGTTGTTCCAATTATTACTTTGAGTCTAAACGACTATTTCTCTAAAAGCTCATCCACATGCTTTTTTACTTCACACTCTCAATAGGAAATATCTAATTAGGAACTATTGACATTGGTTCATCTTAAGACATCAATGCAAGAGTGAATCCCACGCTCCTAGGTAGTAATTTTAGTACCTGCTTCGAAACACATATAGAAACTCTTCCACAACTCAGATCTTGCGCGTCTAATCTTTACTTGCCTTTGTCAAACTACTTTGAACCTCACGACACTTTGCCCCCACTATTTTGTTTGATCCACACTTTGCACAACAATTTGACCTAAGGAATATCTCTTTGAGACCAAATCCACAAGAATGGAATTGGAAAACAACCAAACCACCTTTGAGATTGTGCCCCAAACTTGCAAAGAAAACCATTCATATAGAATTTGAATTTCAATCCTTTGAACACCATGAGACATGTCACACATTCGAGCAATCTTCACTCGACCACAATTGTAGCAAAACCACTAACTCAACTCTACCTCCCTCTTGTAGGAAACCACGACAATTTACAATACTAGTAACATTAAAAGATATATAAGAAACAAAAAATCATTAGTCCAAGCACAACCTTTGTAACCCGTATTTTTGAATTAGATCATCTATGGTAATCACTTCAACTCCAACTATCATAGGCATCCTTTAAGCTACTCAATTCTTTTCTACTCCTTTCCTTATTCATTGTTCTCAAATATCACTAGCATTGCCTTTCCTTATAAATCAAACTTAAAGAGGTGTTTTTTCTTCTGATATTTGAAATCATCCACCTCAACTTAAGATCGAACCTTCCTCTTGTGTAAAACATTTTTCTTGAAACATACCTTTTAATCTCAACTTAAATGCTACCACCTGTTGAGAATATCCGACCATATTATTTTGATTGTTGAATTAAGCATAAAACCTCTATGATACTTCATTCTCAATAAAGATTGTGTCTCCCTCACTTTAAAAACACCACCTTGCCTGACTTCTCCTCAAGCTCTAATTCATTTTAGTCTCCTTTTCCAAATTTGTTCACATCAGGGTTCATAAACCCTTCTTAGCTTTAACCTCAAACCTTCCACCACTTTCCTTCTTTTGTTCTTAGACATTGCCGAGATGTAGAATCATGTTGACTTCTCAAACCTTGTGACACGAATACACATTCATATCTCCCCTTATTTTGACATAGGATTACAAATAGATATGTTGCACTGGGTGCACAATTCACCCACTAGAGAACATTTGGGAGATTGTGCTACTTTGAAAAGGATCAAAGTTATGATTTATCGAAGAGAATTATGAAATGATATTAAGAATTTTGTCCACGAATGCGCTAAATTCCATCAATGTAAGTACGATAATTCAGGATCTCTAAGATTATTACAACCCTTACCCATTCCTAATTATATATGGGAGCATATTACTTGGATTTCATTGAAGGATTACCCAATTTAAGAGGAAACAAGTAATTTTTATGGTGGTAGATATCTTAAGTAAATTTTCCAATTTCATGGATTTAATTCACCCGTATACAACTACAAATGTAGCTTAAACATATCTTGATAATTTTTTTAAACTCCATAGAAATCCACGTGCCATCACTAGTGATCATGAAGCCATCTTTATTAGCCAATTTTGGCAGGAATTTATGTCTTTACAGGGAGTGCGGATTTCTGTTTTCCTTTAGTTACCATCCTCAAACAAATGACCAAAATGAAATCGTAAATAGGTGTTTGGAAACATACCTAAGATGCATGTGCTCAGATTCCCCCCACATGTGGTCGAAGTGGTTATCACTGGCTGAGTTGTGGTACAACACCTCCTATCATACAACCATCAAAGCTACCCCTTTAAGATAGTGTATGGACAACCAACTGTTATGCACCTCTCATACCTTCCAAGAGCATCAAAATTGGAGTTGGATCGAAGTTTAGGAAAAAAGGAGGACATGTTAAAGGTGAATAATTTTAATATAAAACATGCCCAAGAAAGGATGAAACATTTGGTTGATCATAAAAGAAGTGATAGGCAGTATAAGAAAGGTGATTAGGTCGATGTGAAGTTGCATCCCTATAGGCAGATATTTATAGCCTTTTAGAGCAATGCTAAGTAGCCTAAAATTCATTGGTCCCTTCAAAGTTATGGAGTGTATTGGAGTTGTGGCTTATAGATTAAATCTCCATGTTACGAGAAAAATTCACAATGTATTCATATATTCCAACTTAAAAAGTGTTTGGGAAGTGCAACGATATAGATAAAACTTCCTTATTAGTCAAAAGATGTATTCTCAGCAAAAGATCTAGAAGCCATAGTAAACAAGATGATAGTTTGTCAAAGAGGTTTATCGGTCAAAGAAGTGTTGGTCTGATGGAAGCATTGTTTATCGGAGTAGGCAACATAGGGGTATTATTATTTCGAAGAAACAATTCTCATCCTTTAATCCTTGAGGACAAGGATTTAGTTATGAGGTAGGGATTGCTATAATTGTTTCATGTTTCAGGGGTTTTGGGTAGTTAATTAGTTTGTTATAAATGATAGATAGTCTACTTTATATTGTAATAAGCACAAGAGTTGTTGACATGTATGTTGTATTTCTACATGGTCTTTCTATAAGTTAATATCTAGAATAAAAAATTGGTTGTGATCTTTGTTGTGAGCACACTATCTCTCATGATAATATTGATTTTCAATCCAATGTTCCTTCATGATTCAATTGATACTTCAACTCTTGGCTAACTCAATCTTTGAATCAATAATTTCACATGCATTATGCCACACAGAAGAGATTTTTCAACTTTATTGGATAAGCATCACTAGTGTAAAAATTGGAACTTATAACGACTTATAATGAGATGTGTAGTTCACCTATCATAGTAAGTTTATTGATGAAATTTTCGTAATAAAAGTAATAGTTATTATGACCAATAAAAGGGGATTCGTCATAATAAGTTTATTGATAACATTTTCGTAATAAAAGTAACACTTATTAAGACTGGTAAAATAAGACCTGACATAATAAGTGAAAAACAAAACCTTAATATGACAGGTGTAATGAACTCATCATAAAAAGTTAGGCACATAGGTAAAATTGAAATTCTGTTCAAAACTTGTTATGATAGGTTTAGGAAGATTTGTCATAGTAACACTTTTCCATTAATATTAGTCCATCACTTGTCATAGTATGTCTAAATACCCAATTTGTCTATTGTTTCAGTATCCACAAATCCTCATCATAGAAGTCCTCGCTCATAGTCTCGTAGTCATTGTCTCGCCACACCATTAGACGCAAGACGCCGTTGCCTCTACACGCCATAATCTCCCACAATCGTCATCACTTACAATCATCGACATAATGATCTATGCCTTCTCTATTGCCCATGCCTCTCTCCTAAACTGAACCTTAGTTTTCAACTAGTGGAGCTCACCCAATCATCTGCAACGAGATCAGTAGGGGGGCTCAGCACAACCCAAATCACTTTACAAATCAGAAACCCTAAAGGATTGAACTTCATCTTCCAATTAGATCTCTTTCGAAGGGCTTCACCCTTTTCTCCCTCAAGCAAAACATGCCACGATTGAGTTAGTAGTTGTTGGAACCTCTATCGCACCTCTGACAACCAAACATTGCCACTACTCTCGGAGCCACCGTCCGCCCTGTTATCCTTGTCAATGGTATCGATAGAGTTGTTGGCACGAATGAGGAGTGCATGACTTCTACTCTTCTCCCCAACTCCCCCTTCTTCCATGGTTCCTCCGCTATTGCTCATTACACTATCGGCCAAAAGCATTGTTGGCGACATTTGCGGGCCAACTTCAAAATTTTATTGACTTTTGTGATGGCTCACCCCTTTTGTTCACCCTTTTGTTCACCCTTTTGTGCATGACAAAACACATTTACCCAATGTCATCGACATGACTCAGCTTCCATTTCAAACTCTGACTCGTTGGCGACATCACGATTGAAACATTACCTAAAACACCTTAGTTTCACTATGCTTCCTTGCATTATGATTTTCTATTTTTTCTTCCTCTTCTTTTGTTCACCCTTTTCTTCCTCTTCCTTGCAAGGTTTTGCATGACGAAACATACTAATAATTGTGAAGATGGGTATGAAAAGGGGAAGGAGATTCAAAATGGTGATAGTCGAACAGATGAAAGGGAGCTCCTCAGGTGAAGGTGTGCAAAGGTGATTGTGACTGAAGAGGGAGATTGGAATGGTTGTGGGTGTGGTCTTTGTATCGATTTCGATATTGGATGAAGATAAAAAATGAATGGATTGAAATCTTTTGGGAGAGATGGAAATTAGGTAATAGGTGGTCGTTCCATGTGGTTGCTGAAGGAGGCTTAAACTGCTTGTGCAAACATGTTGAAACATAGGTGCTCTAATGGTGAATGACGAGGTAAATGAAGCTTTGTATAGTGTTGATTCTTCACTGATTATTTTATTTTGATGATTACATTCTATTTTTGATATTTAATTGAAGATTATGCAAGCTCATACCAAGGTTAAGGAACACAAGCAATTACATTCTATATAATCACTGAATCAAAGGTTGATTACCTAAAAACATTGATTCTTTCGGTGGCTTAGAATTGCCTGTGATACAAACACAAGCAAAAGAGATTAAAGAATCTTCAATATTTGGTAATTAAACAATATATGGTGAACATTTTTCTCATTCCTTTTCATGTCTGAACCAACTTATTATTACTACTTTTAGTTGTTGAATACCTTTTCTAGAATTTTCTTTTTTGAAGGGTTTATTACATTGCATGTGTTGATTTGCTTTTAGAGATTCAAGTTATGGTTTTGGCACACTGTAATACAAGCGATTTTGTCTTTAACTGATGTTTGGTTTTCAGGTAGTGATTGAACTTACCTATGTTTACCATTTAGTGTTTTATTTCTTATATATCACTTGAAGGTTATCTTTCTTGTATTTGTGCAGAAGGACAATGTGGAAAATCAAAAGGAGCACTTGATTCTTTTGTTTGTGACTGTACATGTATGAAAAGTTCCAAAAACTGATCAACAACCTAAGATTTGATTTTATCTATTATTGTGGATTTTGGCTTTATTATTTCATATAAACATACTCTTCCCCCTTTGTTTTTCTACATATTGCATTTTCTTATTTAGTTCAAACATTGTCCTTTAAATAAAGTGATGAAGAAACTCTTCAGAAACTACAAAAAATGGTGCAAGTATTTGGATTGCAAAAGTAGCATGTAGTGAGATTTACATTTCTCAATTAGTAGTTACTTCAAATGCTAGTTTATTTGAGTGTCAAATTGAAATTTGTGGTCTTATAAGTACCTAGTGAGGGTAGAGATCAATCTGCATTCAGACCTCAAGTTTGTTGGCATTATTAGAATCATCATATTGTTTAACTTCATTTTATTTTTTATAGATTTTAATGATTCATTTTCATTAGAAGGTAGAGAGATGGAAGAAATTAAAAGTAAGTGGGCTTCCTTTCTTTTGAGTGTTAGTGATTTACAAGGTTTATAATGCTTTACAATCTTTTGGATAGTATTTGTAAAAGTTATAAAAGTTGTAGGTTTATGTATATACAATTTCATCTTTTAAAGTTTGTTGAACGACTTAATGTATGAATTGATTTGCTTGGAAATTGTTTAGTCTAGTGATATAAGTTGTTTGGAATTTATAGGTAAGTTGAATGGACATAAAAATGGTAAAACGAAATGAATCTAAAAAAATATAACTTACTATGACAGATCTTCAAAACTTGTCATAATAAGTTGGACTTACTATGACAATTACTTGTTTACTTGTTTACCTTTTATAGTAAGTCAAACTTATTATGACAGATTTTCGTAGCGTAATAGAAAGAGAAAATTTTTTATGACTCTTGCAACTGTGATGCTAGAACACTTGTCATAAAAAGTTTAATTTACTTGTCATAGAAATTATCGTGTACAATAGTGCATGCCAAACAATGTTAGTTTTTAACAGACTTCAATATGACGTGTATTAGGAGATGGGCCAACTCAGTCTTTGAATCAATAATTTCACATGCACTATGCCATAAATACAAGATTTCTCAACTTTATTGGTTCAGTGTGTCAATCAAATGCTAGCTTTTAGTACACTTTAATGTAACATGTTTTGGGAGATGGGCCAACTCATTCTTTGAATCAATAATCTCACATGCACTCTACCATAGACAAGATTTATCAACTTTATTAGGTAAGCTTACAAAACAACTTCATCCTTCACCAAACTTTATTTTGACGTGTATTGGCAAATGGGTTGACTCAGTCTTTGAAACAATAATTTCACATGCACTTTTCCACAAAGATAATATTTCTTAGCTTTATTGGGTAAGCGTACCAAACAAATGTGAGCTTTTAGTACACTTCAATCTGACTTGTATTGGGAGATGGGTTGACTCATTCTTTGAATCAATAATTTCAAATGCACTCTGTCATAGAGACAAAATTTCTTAACTTCATTGAATAAGCGTGTCAAAAAAATGTTAGCTTTTAGTACACTTCAATCTGACATTTATTGGGAGATGGGTTGTCTAAGTCTTTGAATCAATATCTCATGTGCTCATTACTTCTACTTATTCCGTACCCCATCATTTTGACAATTCTAAATTATGAAAATGTTTCTCTGACGGGAAACAACATTATTCTATATTCAGTGCATCCTCATTTTGGCCCTTCGGATCGGTGCTAATGGGGATCCAATGATATTCTAAGTGGATAAATTTCAAAGTTACTGATAGGAAATGGATAGTTTATGAAAGAAAGAGAAAAGGGAATAAAGCGGGGAGAAGCGTTAGGTAGTTATAACAATATTAGTATTTGGCCGGGAAATAAAGTTCCTATAAAAGAGCTATTGTATTATAATATTAGACATTTTTTTGATTATTTGTGTAAAGACTGGATCACGTTTATCCTATGGAGGGAAGAGTATTTGGCTCTGTTGGAGGTTGTTGAAAGGGTAATTACTATACTGAATATAGAAATATATAGTTTATAGTTTCTTTTCTGGTTGTTTAGTGTGAGTGAGTGCACGTTAGATAGGTTTCCATTCTAGAAACCTATCAATTTCGTCCAACCTGCCAGATCAGTGAGAGACAGGACTGAGATGGAGGGAAAATTAAATGCACTAGAAAGAAGAATGGAGGGAAGGATGAATGTGTTGGAGGGTTGAATGGAGGCTTTGGAGAAGACTGTGGATGGGTTGAAGGCGAAGGCGATGGGCTTACGGCAAGAACTTAGAGAATTAAAGCAAATATTTAGAGAGAGAGGATGAAATCCAGAGAACCATCAAGAGGGAAGTCAAGATTCGGTGAACGGAAGCAAAGGAGGACGAAGAGAAGGCGATGACGAAGAAGATTCGAGTGGCACGCAACCAAACTGGGTGAAGAGGATTGAGTTACCAACCTTCGAAGGAATCGATCCGCTAGGGTGGATTTCTCATGCGAAGAAATGTTTTGAGATTCAGAAGGTGACGGAAAGGGAAAAACTTCGATTGCGCGTACATCTGCATGGAAAGGAGCACGAGTTATTGGTTCCGTTTCTAGAAAGAGAAAACTCAAGCGCCAACATGGGAAGGCTTGCGGTAAGCTCTAATAAGGAGGTTTGGAGGTCATGATAGAGGAATAGTGTTTGAGAGACTTACGGCGATAAAACTGAAGAGCATGGTCACTTAGGACATCTAGGAATTTTAAAATGTTAGTGGCACAAACGAAGGACGTGACGGAGGATCAGCTCCTTGGATATTTTTTCATGGGTCTACAAGGGGAAGTTCGAAGTCAGATTCGTTCGCATAATCCTCGGGATTTATTAACAACGATGGAGATTGCGCGAGACGAGGAGAAGGCGAGTTGAGGCGCGCAGACGGTGGGAGGAACCGGAATCAAGGGTAGCCAGTTGTGGGGGTGTCTCACGGTGGGACCGACACCGTAGCGAGATCGGAACCGTTTAACTCGGGTTTGGGGCGATCGAGAGTAGCAAAGAATACTATGACGACACGAAGGGAAGTTCCGCAGGGAATCACAGTGTCCCAAGATGGAAGTAGCACTGTCAGCGACGGTCATGGAAGAGGAATGAGGAATTTGCCTTACCCTGAGTACGTTAGGAGGAGGGAAAAGGGGTTGTGCTTCCGTTGTGGGGGCCCTTATAGTCCTGAACGTTGTTGCACAGAAAGAATCTTGCGAGTGGTGATCATGGGGGAAGACGAAACCAACGGAGACGAAGATGAAGAACTTGGGGGAGAGGCTGAGCAAAAATGCATAGAGTTGTCGTCGTTTTCCGCTGGCGGTCTTACTCAACAGAAAACCATGAAGCTACAAGGGTGGGTCTGGGTAAGAGGGTGCTCGTCCTCATTGACAGTGGCGCTAGCCACAATTTTATAGCAACAGGACTGGTGAAGGAGTTGGGTTTACTAGTGGAAGATACCCCACCGTATAGAGTAAGTCTAGAAATGGGAGGAAAAAACAAACTACAGGATGTTGCAGGAAGGTTCCAGTAAATATGGGTGAAATGGAGGTGATGAAACAATTTTATTTATTTGAATTAGGAAGAGTAGACTTAATTTTGGGGATGGAATGGTTGGCCAAGTTGGGGAAGTAACTATTAATTGAGGCGAATTAAAAATGGTTTATAAGCAGGGAGAGAAGGAGGTAATGATCAAAGGGGACCCGACTTTGGCACGAAAAATAGTGGAACCGAAAGGTTTAATGAAAATTAAAGCGGTGGAAGCGATGACTTTGGTATGGACTTTGGGAAAGGCAAAGATAAAATCTGAGACAGCAGAGACCAATCCAGACTTAACAGGGATCCAGATGGAAGAATTGCAGCGAGTCTTGTAAGATTTCAAAGAGGTTTTTAATGAGCCCAAGAGCCTTCCACCAGTTCGAAATGTAGTCCACTGAATCCTGCTCAAAGAAAGGATTGATCTAGTTAACGTCTGCCCTTATACATTTTCTCATGTGATGTAGGAGGAGATCGAAAATCTGGTAGTTAAGATGTTGAAAGCGGGGATCACACGACCAAGCACTAGCCCTTATTCAAGTCCCATGATTTTGGTCAAGAAAAAAGGTGGCAGTTGGCGCTTCTGTATTGATTACAGGGTGATGGAAGCTTGCTAGGCTTAGAACTCGCAGGTTGCAACTCCAAACAGCAAGCTAGGAAAGTGCAACAGAATGGAAGTAGATAAATGGTGTTTTGGTGTGTATTTAATGGAAGGAGTGTGTGTAGGGACCTCTCAACTCAGAAGGCCTTCCTACTATGGAAGGAAACTAGAGGAAAGGGTAGAGAAAGTGAAGAGAAGGAGTGACTCAAAAGCAATAGGGTTGGAAAACAATTTCTGCAGCATTTCACTAAGCTCAAAAGTGAGAAAATACAAAGGGGAGACCCTCTTGCTTATAGATGAAGAAGGGCCTCAATTTTGAGCTAAATTCCCTCCAAAATTCAAAATAAAAGATGAGTTTGGAGGCCAAGTCAACTGGGTCACGAGAAGCATGTTGGGTCACATGGACAGTGCTGTCAAAACATGCTTCAGGCTGCTTCGCTGGCGCTGGAGCGCACGTGAGCCAGGAAGTCCATTTGGTGCATTTGAGTTGGAGCCCCCCGTGTTTGAGGGCGCTGGAGCGACCCTGGCGCTGATCCCTTGAAGAATGCTTTTCCCAAATCTGATTGGTTGACCATGGCTCTTACTTTTATTGTATCCTACAAAACATTATTTACAAATATTAGTTTTTAGACAGGAGAAGAAGGATTTTCATTAGTAACCTTCAATAGAAGTAAAGTGTTAGCTGATCCTTCTACTTCTTGAATCTTCCTTGCCATGGCTCTAGTAAGAGGTCCAATGTGATTCCTTGATGGTCTTCCATCACAGGGCCTTGAACCGTGCCACCATTTCAGAAAAATTCCTGATACCAGTCATAGAGGAATTATTAGATGAATTGAGCGGGGCGAAATACTTCTCCAAAGTGGATTTGAAGGCTGGGTATCACTAGATTCGGATGGGGAAAGAGGATATCTAGAAAACGGCCTTTAAGACACATCAAGGACATTATGAGTTCCTTGTTATGCCTTTCGGCCTCACCAATGCACCACCTACATTCCAAAGTATGATGAATGATCTACTGAGAACATACTTAAGGTGGTTTGTGCTTGTATTTTTTGATGATATCCTGATATACAGTCAAGAGTGGGAGGAGCATTTGAAACATCTTAGGCAAGTATTGAATACGCCAAGACAGCACTAGTGGGTGGCAAATTGAAGGAAGTGTGAATTTGTGAGTAAGAAGATCAGATACCTAAGGCATTTAATTTCAGAAAAGGGGGTGAAGATGGATAAAGAGAAAGTGGGGGCAGTGGATGAATGACCAGAGTGCAGGACCCTTAAAGCTTTAAGAGGGTTTTTGGGAAGATTGTGAGACCCTTGACAATTACAGGAGGTTTGTGAGGGATTATGGGAAGATTGCCAGACCCTTGACAATACTATTGAAGAAGGGGCAGTTTACCTGGTCTGCACAGGCAACAGAAGCTATGGCAAGATTGAAGGATGCCATTACTACTGCACCGATTTTAGTGTTACCAGATTTCAAGCAGCAGTTTCACATTGAGTGTGATGCATCAGGGGGTGGAGTGGGTGTTGTTCTAACTCAAAACAACAAGCCTATTGTTTTCTTTAACAAGGCATTGTCAGAGGGATCCCTAAATAAATCCATTTATGCAAAGGAGCTCATGGCTTTGGTGATGGCCTCCAGTATTGGAGACCCTACTTGTTGGGTCAAAATTTTGTGGTGCATACAAATCAGAGGAGCCTCTAGTATTTGCTTGAACAATGGATAACTACCCAAAATCAACAAAACTGACTGACAAAACTATTGGGGTATGATTTTGACATAGTTTATAGATCTTGGGTGACTAATAGGGTGGCTGATGCATTGTTAAGGAGAGGAGAATACAAAGAGCGGGAAGAGGAGGTTGAATTAAGAATAGCCAAACCATATTGCAGGATTTTCAGGAGGTGTTAAGGGAGGTTGAGGAGGATGAAGTGCTTAAGAAGATAATAGAGGAAGTAAGAACAGATTCTAATTCCTACCCTGCTTTTACAATGGAGAACGATCGACTATACTACAAAGGAAGGTTGGTTTTATCTGCAAGCTCGGTATGGATTCCTAAACTCCTAGTTGAGTTCCATACTACAAATATTGGAGGCACTCGGGGGTATATAAGACTTATCGTAGGGTGGCCCAATCATTGTATTTGATAAGGATTAAAAAGGTTGTCACTAATTTCGTAGCTAGCTGCTTGGTATGCCAGCAGCACAAATACCTGACATCTTCTCCTTAAGAATTGTTACAGCCTTTGCCAATACCACAAGCTATTTGGGAAGAAGTCAGCATGGACTTCATAGTCAAACTACAAAACTCACAAGGCCATGATGCGATTCTGGTAGTGGTAGATCGTCTAAGCAAGTATAGCCATTTTTCTTCCTTAAAGCATCCCTACACAGTTAAAACCATAGTAGAGATTTTTGTTAAAGAAGTAGTCAGATTACACGGGGTGCCAGTATCGGTGGTCAATGATAGAAACCCTTTATTTTTGAGCTTATTCTAGAAAGAATTGTTCAAAGTGCATGGCACACAACTACAAATGAGTACTGCATACCACATAGAGTTTGATGGACAAATTAAGGTTTTGAACAAAATATTGAAAGGTTATTTGAGGTGTTTCTGTTCAGAACAACCTAAGAGTTGGAATAGAGTTCTTCCTTGGGCTGAATATTGGTACAATATAGCTTTCAAGGTGCAGCTAAATATAGCCCATTTGAAACCGTTTATGGATGAGCCCCTCCTGCTCTTACTCGTTTCATTCTTGGGAAACTACCGTCGAGGCTATGGCTTAGGAGCTTCAGACATGGGATGAAGTGCTCAAACAACTCAAATTTCACTTGCAAAAGACCACATGAATTGATGGCTAAGTATGATAACAGGAAGAGGAAACCAATAGAAGTTAAGGTCAATGACTGGTGTACCTAAATATTAGGCGTCATAGACAAGCTTCCATGCCAACTAGGTTGCATCCCAAGTTATCAGCAAGATACTTTGGGCCTTTTAAAGTAATACAACAGGTAGGAAAAGTTGCTTTTAAACTGCTGTTACCCAAGACAACAAGAATTCATCCTATCTTCCATGTGTCACAATTGAAGATAATAGTGGGCACAAGACAAGTTGAGAAGGATCTGCTAGAGGAACTACAAGTTGATGGCCCAATGTTCTGGCCGCTCAAGATCCTTGACAAGAGGAAGAAACAACATGATGAGGAGGTCATACCGTAGATATTGGTTGAATGGCAGGAAGGGGAAAGGGAAGGAGCAACAAGGGAGGATGTGCTAACTATCTAGGAACAATTCCCAGACTTCAACCTTGAGGACAAATGATACGTTGTCGTTGAAGCTATCAAATTAATACTACTTTTCAAGGCAACTTTAGTATTGCCAAGTTAGTATTCCAGAAAGTAGATAGTGTTAAAGTAACCCTGATTCATCACCCAACGAATACAGAATTGCTTTTCATTATTTGAATCTTACGAATGCTATGCAATGCTCAAGAATGAAAGTGAGAAACTATGCTAATGAATTTAATGTTTGAAGAATGATTGAAGAACAAAGAGGAAACTTAGAAACAATTATGATGAAATAAGTTAATTCCACTACTTTTCAAAGATATATTCATCATCAGTTATCCACAGATAATTGTTCAATTGATTATTGCTCAAGTTTCAAATTAATTAAAGTACTTTCTTAATTAATTTGAGGGCAATCATGCAGTTAACCAAAGTAGATTCTCAATCAAATGCAAGACCTTTCTAGATTATTCATAATGAATTCAACCAAAGTAAATTCTCAATCAAATTCTATTGTGTTTAATCATGTCTATTCTTAAATCTCCTCGCCAAATTAAAAGACAATTAATCAAAGTAAATTTTCAATTAATTATAGTTGAAATTATTACCACCAATCAAAGTACATTCTCAATTGATAGCAAAAGCCCGTTTAATCATATGAAAGTTCCTAAATTTAATCAAAGTAGATTCTCAATCAAACCTATAAACCCTTGAACTCATATGATTAATATGCATGTAGATTCAAACACCTTATGATGCAAAAATCATTACTTTTAATATGATTAAAAGATGAAAGACATAGAAAGAGAGCAACTCAAATCAATAATCAAAAGATACAATTGCATTAATTCAACTTAATCTCAGAATCCATAATGAAATTATAGTGGAATAACACTAGAAGCTTAGCCCTCCATGAATGGAGTAAAAGACATGATGAAATAAAATGAGAGTAGTAGTCAATGAATGCTTCCAAGTGGAGGAGCCTAAGAATCAATGAGTTGTGTCTCCCTTGGTTCTCTTTATATTGGCTTGATTAGGCTTAGACTCTGAATCTTTTGTTGATAAGATCTTTTATCTTATATCTAATATCTTTCAAATATTCAACATATTTAATCAGTTTTTGAGAATATTTTATAATATATATTTTTTAGATTCAAAAAGATTTGGAAAATATTATCTTATATTTTTATTGGTATAGTTAAATAAGGTAATTATTTAACAATATCAAATAAAATATCTTAAGATATAGTTTCTCCAAATTATCTATTAAAATAAACTTGTCCAAAATTACATTTCAACCCGTTTTATTTTATTCAAAATTGCACAGAAGTCGAGAAATTTCCTCTAATTGCACTTTAGCCTTTTCTTTCTTTTTAGAATTGTAATTCAAACTTTAATTTCAGTTGCATCAATAAACATTAGACTATCCAAAATAATGTATGCAACTAAAATCACATTTTAAGTCTCTTTAATTCCCAAACCCAATAAACTCAATCGTCACAAATTCACTTTAAATCAATCATTTAAGCACAATAATCTCATAAAAAATTTGAATTTTAAAACATAAATGTGAGCATAAATATGCCCTCACAACACGCACCACACTTATCCTTTTGCACTCCTAGGCAAAATTGACTAATTTCAAGACTTTGTTCTGGGTCATTTTATTCCATATTTGAATTTGGATTAAAAGAATGAACAACACCGAACATAGATCAATCATCTAAAGATCACTTTTTCATGGACATGCAAATGAAATGACTATATTCTTCACACATGAGTTGACCTTTTTGAATTCCCAAAAAAATCAAATATGAAAGATAACAATCAAGTCAAAATGTATCTATTTTTCTTCAACTCTCTCAAGTGTCTTTGGCTTGTGTTTACGCTCAAAATACCCATGTAAGTAGACACCCTTGATAATTAGCAAAATTCTAACATTCACATACTTCAGAAAACATGCAATTATTGATCATGAGGGCTTTTAAAGGTTATATTAAGGCCAAGACAAAGGTAGGAATTTTTTTTTTGGAAATTGCTAAGTTTTAAAATTGATATAGAAAGAGTAATGACACTTGATTTCAAAAACAACTTTATTATTTGTTGCTCTTTTAATGAAGATTTTTTTCCTTTCTCTCTTTTTCTTTTCTTTTTCTCTTTTTTTTCAAAACTCTAACTTTTCATCTTCCTTTTTACTTATTCACCACTTACTTCTAACACAATCCATTACTCCTTCTTTCATACGATTTTTCTTCTTTTCTCATTTGACCAATGACTGAAAACAAGGAAACTAGTTTTAAGGCTCAAAGGGTTTTCCAATAGATTAATGTTATGACAAGTTTATTTCATCGGAAAAGTCATCCTGCATCGGAATGTTATTTTTTCCCTTTTCAATCCTACTAAGATGGTCAACTACTAAATTATGTGCCCCACTTCTTTCCTGAATAGGATTCAACTTGTCTTTCTCGTTTTTGACCATTGCGATTCCATATTTCTTGGGAACCACATGTACAGGCCTCACCCAATTGTTGTCAGAATTGGGTATATAATACCTGTTTGTAGCAACTTGGTGTCCTCTTTCTTTACAATCTCCATTAGTTGAGGATTCAATCTTCTTTGAGGTTGTCTCACTGGTTTATTATCCTCCTCCAAAAGTATTCTATGCATGCAAAAATAAGGGTTAATACAAGGAATATCTGCTAAAGTTCAACCTATTGCTTTCTTGTGATCTCTGATAACCTGTAATAGATGTCTTTCATGTTCATTAGTAAGAAATGCAAATATAATAACAGGGAGTTTCCCATCCTTCTCAAGATAAGCATATTTCAAATGAGATGGTAAGGGTTTCAACTCCAAAATGGGTGGTTGTACCACATCCTCAACATCACACTTGGATGTCACAAAGGTATCTTCTATTGACACCACGTCCTCAATATCACCTACTTTACATATTTCTTCGTCGTCCAAAGTTAGGCACGACATATTTGAAAAAGAATAATCCAAAGTTAGAGAAAAAGTGTTTACAACACCACTTAATAAGTCAATACAAAACAAAGAATGATTTTTAATCGGGTGCTTCCCAGCTTCCAACACATTAAAGGGCACTATCTCATCTCCTATCTCCATTGTCAATGATCTTGCATGCATATCTATCTTGGTTCGTGTTGTCATCATGAAGGGTCTTCCTAAGATAATAGTTGTTGGACTAATTCCTTCATCATCCTTCATATCCAAGATATAAAAATCTACATGAAAAATTAACTTGTTTACTCAGACAAGCACGTTCTCAAGCACACCTACAAGGTTAAATGTGCTATGGTTGGCCAATTGAATGACTACACCAGTAGTCTTAAGAGGTCCCAAAGATAGAGAAGTAAAAACTGATAAAGGCATGACATTTATGGAAGCCCCTAAATCTAGCATGGCATTGTCAAACTTTGAATTTCCAATAACACAAGGAACAGAAAACACACCTGGATCCTTTCATTTTCACAATATTTCAATATGCTTCTTAATAAAGCTGGACACATTTCTTCCCAAATTCACAACCTCATCATCCCTAAAACGCCTTCTATTTGTGCAAAGTTCTTTTAAAAACTTGGCGTATTTAGGGATTTGCTTAACAACATCTTGCAAGGAAATGTTGATCTCCACCTTTTTGAAAGTATTTAAGATCTCTTGGTCTATTTCCTCCTTTTTTTTTTGTTTCTCGACTTCAACCGATTTGGATATGGAGGAAGTGGAGAATAAGATGAAGAAGAATTTTTAGAAGAAGAGTTAGAGGATACTAACTTGGATTCATCAGTTGTAGTCTAAGGTGATGGTTCACTTGGTCCTCCATTGTCATCAATATGTGTGTCTTCTTTTTCCTTATCTTCATCCTTTTAGGCTCACTTTGAGCCTTGTACTTGCTTCCCCGTTCTTAAAGTAATAACACTTACATTTCGCGGGTTGATCACTGTTTGTGCAGGCAATTTATTTGATTCCTTAGCCTCTAACTTATCTACCCTCTAATCAACTCTACAATTGATTTCTTGATTTCTGAATTTTGCTCAAGTATTGTCTTCATGAAATCTTGCAATGACATTTCAGGTTGAGGTTGTAGCCTTTATTGAGGTGGAACATAAGGTTGCATGTTCTGCTGATACCTATTAGACGATGAATTATGATAATTTTGGAATGGCCTATTTCCTCTAAACATGTTTGCAGCAAAAACTTGAGATGGGTTTTCCACAGTAGCTTCCACCAAGCTAGGACATTCATCAGTGTAGTGATCAGTTGAAATTAGATTTCTTAGCAATTTGTGGAATTGAGGTTTTAAACAAGCTTGAAATCTCATCGAGTTTGCTCTCTAACTTATTTAATCTTTCATCTATCTTCTTTCCATCAACTACATCATTTTCAATTTCATGCACTCCTTTCAACAAAGTCACTGAATTTTCTCTTGTTTCATAATGTTGATTGTCTATTGCATTCTTTTCTATTAGATCTATATCATCCTTTGGTGACCTGTCTAAGAAAGATCCTCCGCTTGCAGCATCTGCCCATGACCTATCTATTGGACTTAATCCTTCATAAAAGCTTAAAATGAAATCTTCCATTTGGAGTTGAAGGCATGAAGCACATAGTTTCTTGAATCTTTCCTAATATTCACTAAGATTCTCCCTATCTCTCTGTCTTATATCTTGGATTTATCTACGGATGGCTGATACTTTTCAAGAAAGAGTCTTTTTATAGTTTCCCTATTTGTAATCCGTGTAGAGAGATAATACCACCAATCTTGAGATTCTCCTTGAAGAGTAAAACGAAAAGCTCTCATTTTAAGGCTCTCTATTGTGATTCTGGGAGATCTAAAATTTTCACACAACATGTGGAATTGTCTCAAGTGGTTGTGTGGATTCTCCCTTGATAATCCATTGAACTTTGGTAAGGCATTTAACAGGTCAGGTCTCAACTCCAACTCGTCATTATGGTATTCAATGTTACTTCGAATAATTGTATTGTGGTAGATGGCTAGTTGTCTAATAGTTCTTTGTGCCATTTTGTTTGGGTTAGGATCAGGTAAGGGATTAAATGGTATATTTGTGATTGGAGATAATGAAGGTGGTATGGCTTTAGATGTAGAAAGTGTTCCCTCAGTAGAACACCTAAATGTAGAACTTCTCGGCAGCTTACGCAAATTCCTTTCAACTTTCGGGATAATTTGATAAAATTCTCCCGGGTTAGCTTCGGTCATGCACTACGCAATCTGCTTGAAGTTTTTTCTCTGTTCTTGACTTCTTTTTTTCTTTTGTTCTTGCTTTAGAGAAAGATTTCAAATAAGAGATAAGAGATACTTTGTTTGGGTCCACTCATAGGAAAGAGAGGTGTGTCACAATGGACAACTTAAGTACCAAGTCTTTCATAGTCAGAGTATATTCAAACTAGCCTCAAATACTTCTCAAGATAAATTCTTAATCAAAACAAGAACAAAGATTTTGCTAAAAATAATAACTATAGGCTATACAAAACAACTCAAACTAAATTAAATATATTTGCGTTAAAAAAACAAATAAAGATAAACATAAAAATCAAAATCAAAATCAAAATATTCAAAATACTAACTGTAGTCTCCGACACCAAATTTGATATGTTGTCCTTGAAGCTTTCAAATTAATACTACTTTTCAAGGCAACTTCAGTATTGCCAAGTTAGTAGTCAAGAAAGTAGATAGGGATAAAGTAACCCTAAGTCGTCTTCCAACAAATACGGAATTGCTTATCAATATTTGAATCTTATGAATGTTATGCAATGCTCAATAATGAAAGTGAGAAATTATACTAATGGAATTAATCTTTGAAGAATGACTGAAGAACAAAGAGGAAACTTAGAAACAATTATGATTAAATAAACTAATTCCACTGTTTTCCCAAGACAGATTCAACATCGGTTATCCACAAATAATTGTTCAATTGATTATTGTTCAAGTTTCAAATTAATTAAAATACACTCTTAATTAATTTGAGGGCGATCATGCAGTTAACCAAAGTAGATTCTCAATCAAGTGCAAGACCTTTCTAGATTATTCACAATGAATTCAACAAAAGTACATTCTCAATCAAATTCTATTGTGTTTAATCATGTCTATTCTTAAATCTCCTAATCAAATTAAAGCTAATTAATCAAAGTAAATTCTCAATTAATTATAGTTGAAATTATTACCACCAATCAAAGTACATTCTCAATTGATAGCAAAAACTCGTTTAATCATATGAAAGTTCCTAAATTTAATCAAAGTAGATTATCAATCAAACCTATAAACCCTTGAACTCATGATTAATATGCATGTAGATTCAAACACCTTATGATGCAAAAATCACTACTTTTAATATGATTGAGAGATGAAAGACATAAAAAAAGAGCAACTCAAAATTACATTTTAACCATTTTTATTTTATTCAAAATTGCACAGAAGTCCAGAAATTTCTTCTAAATGCACTTTAGTCTTTTCTTTTTTTTTAGAATTGCAATTCAAACTTTAATTTCAGCTGCATCAACAAGCATTAGACTATCCAAAATAATTTATGCAACTAAAATCACATTTTAAGTCTCTTTAATTCCCAAACCCGATAAACTCAATCATTTAAGCACAAGAATCTCATCAAAAATTTGAATTTTAAAACATAAATGTGGACATAAATATGCACTCATCAAGGTTGCACATAAGGCGGTGGGTAATAATAGGAAATGGATAGTTTATGAAAGAAAGAGAAAAGGGAATAAAGCGGGAGAGAAGCATTATGTAGTTATAACCATATTAGTATTTGGGCAGGAAATATATAAAAGAGCTATTGTATTCTGATATTGGACACTTTTTATTGTTTTACTGTAAAGAAAAGATCACGTTTATCTTATGAACGTTTATCTTATGGAGGGAAAAATATTTGGCTCTTTTGGAGATTGTTGAGTGAGTAATTACTATATATACAGTTTATACTTTCTTTTCTGGTTGTTTAGTGTGAGTGAATGCACATTAGATATCTAATCCAGAAACCTATTAGTTACAGTCAAAGGTTAAAACTTATTTAGCATAAATATGAAAATTACAAGGCAGTAACTGAAATTGCCAGGATTGTAACACATAAGACCGTATGACAAGACATACAGACACACTGATACAATCGCACAAGTAACATGCCCTGCCTTCCGAAGGTAGAATGAATGCTAAACAACGGTAGAAAAGAAGAGGAAATTTACTTCCTATAGTGTTGTCACGAGGAATATACAAGACAAAGAATAACACATTGGGTTCTGGTTTCAGAAACAGCTCTTTATTCGTTATTTGTTTTAGAAAAACAAGTGTCAAATTTCCGACCACTGTCGTCATGACAATCTAGAAAGTAATCAAAGAGCATTGAAAATTGGTCTCTCTTTCTGTTTTAAGTTACTTTAGAAAAATAAAAAATTGTTTGGAGAAGTTATCCATTAGTTTTAATATGTATTACAGTAAGAGATTACAACACGAGCTACAATGTGGCCCCAAATTCCTCCTGCTACTTTAAAGATGACAGTGCAGATGCAACATTTCGAGAAATTCGGTCATGTATAGGCTCCTGCAGGAAGAAAAGTGTATTAGTGTCGATTGCATTAAATAATATAGTTTAAAAAATACATATTTATGAATTACCTCGGTCAATGGCATCTCAAACTTTGAGTTTGTTATAGTCTCGTACAAGAAAATGTATCTGTCAGCAGAATAGTATGATGATCATTTAAATGAATGAAACATAAATAATGTATCGAAATCAAACACAAGTTGATTTACAGCAATACACACACACATATGTATGAATAGGATATACATGTCATGAAAATGGGACACTGAAAACTGATGATCACTGTATTCATTTTAATGCATACTGGCAAGGAACAGTTAGAAAATTTCTTAAAGAATGTAATGTTTTCCTTTTAGAATGAAAAAAAACCCTTTCATATAACTGAAATAAATAACATAAAAGCATCAGCTTAAAGCAAGTATCCATAGGAGCAACTACTAGAGTTTTTGGCATGGAAGAGCTTTGACAGCTTTTAAATGAAGGAAATGAAGAACTTTTTTCCGTTGTGGTTTTATTCATTTCTTCATTATCGAGCGTCCCTTATCCACCAAATTGAATTTCTTTAATTTAAGGGGGGAAAAAAGAAAAGAAGAGGACAATACAAGTACAACTCTTCCATTCAAATTTGTACATTATAAATCTGACACTAGAATTTCTGTCACCATCTTACAAAGAAAAATCAGAGCATAACTGCTTCAGGTTCATTTCTAGAAGTAAGCTCAATGCAAAGTATATCAAGTGTAAAAGGAATTAGCGCCAGAAGACATACCGCCAGGATAACTCACAAACAAGATCTTCGGGAGCATCGGGAAGGACCTAAATAAAATTCACCAGTGTGGTGTGATGCAATCTTACAAGTTAAACCATTAGCACTATAAAATGTAAATACCTCATCTTCATACGGGTTGCAGTGACTTTTAAACCACAGCCTCAAGAACTCCTAAAAATCAGATTGTTAAATATTAGGGAATTGCTGACTATCTATATTTCATAAAAAAAGCAAAAGGTAATACATCCACTTAGCACATGTTTGGTTCAGCTTATTTTTATTTGAGTGAGCTTGAAATTAAGCAAATATTTTCCTATGAATAATCTAAACCAAACATGCATTAAATCTATATACTCTAGAAAGAAAAACAACTCACTTCATGAGGAAAAACTAAAGTTTGATACACATAAAATACCTTGTCAATATTTTCAGGCTCAAGACCATTTTGAAAGCGCTCCAGGTAAGAATTGGCAATCCAATATCTACTTGAATCAGGAGTATGGACCTGGGATTTGGAAAAAGAATTTTATCACATTTGTATACTTAATATATGAGTGCATGTACGAGTTCAATAAGCATTATCCATCCGGATATCGTTGTACCTCATCGATCAACATAATTGAACCATCATTTGCCTTCCCAAACTCATACTTAGTATCTACCAATATGAGGCCATGCTCTGAAGCCACTTTCTGCAAAGTCAATAATCAAATGGAAAAGTGATACGAAGCAAAGGGAAAAATAATTTAACAGCGGTAAAAATATAGATTGCGCACACAGGATCAAGCAACCAATCAATGGATCAATCACCAATATTCCTAGGGAGAGAACACTGGGCCCTTTTGATGAATAGATCTTATAATCAAAATTAGGTCACTAGTCAGTGATGATTTACACATAAATCTCCATCAATTACTGTGGAAAAATGAAATTTGTATGGAAGAGATGAGATTGGAGAAATGCAAGTAAGTTGTTTGAGTGGGCTACAGTTCTTGAAGTTGCAACAAACTGATCACTAAAGTGGCATTTCTTAGATTTTTTTTGCTGATGAAAATGACTGAATTGATATTAGTATTGTTGGATTTGTGATCACGACTTCAGTGATTGAGTAATGTATTTACAAGTGGTTTGACATCATGATAACATAAAGTTTGGAGCAAGTTGCTCTTACTTATGCAAATTTTGAATTGATAACTTGCCTTCAGCAAAGATCCTACATAAGATGATGAATACAAGTTGAGTAATGTCTTTTTAATAAACGTTTACAGAGACACATTTCCCTTCTTATACAAAGTTTGAGGACCTAGCCATCTATTTTATAATTAAGGAATGATGATCTGTTCCTAACTTCAATTTCTTCTCTACTATGCATGGCAAAGACAAAAATGAGAGAACTTCAGACCAAGCTAATTATTCAACATGCTGCTGACTAGTGTATACAATATATTCTATAATTTCAAGAATGGTGCATCCCATACCCTGTGCTTCCTAAAGATCTAAAAAGGCTTAAGAAAGCACTAGGATAATGGGACTCTCCTTTTACCATTTTACTTCTAAAACGCAAAAATAAAAATAAAAAAATAAAAAAACATTTCAAAATTAAGTTTCTCTCATGTAAAATATATAACATTAATACAATATGGATCAGAATTATAGAAAGCAAGGTTGCTATTAATAGAAAAGAGTATAAATGATTCTGGCCACGGACTTTTGAGAGGGCTGGACTCTTCCTTTACAATGCACAGAATGTCTCTGCCTCTCAACCTTTTTCGTTATTTATGGGCAACATGCCATCTTTTCTAATTACTTCAGCTCCCAACTCCCTTATTAACTAACTATTCCACTAAATATGGGTTAACTGAAAGAACCAAATATATGAAAAACAATATAGAAATAAATGTCTACAGAATAAGCAAAGACATCTTGGTATTTGAACCACCTAATATCATAATCAAAGGTGTAACTAACTTGAAAGAAAGAGATGAGTATATGTACATCATTAAGTATCATGGAACTCTCTTCCAGAGAAGAACAATTTTATGATAGGATACTGGGTGATAGGATAGAAGGTAGGGGAGCCAAACGATAGGAGGCAGGAGGGCCGAACGGTAGGAGGCAAAGGGAAGCAAGCCAAACGGTAGAAGACGGTGAAGAGCTGGAGCCGAACGGTAGGAGGCAAAGGGAAGCAAGCCAAACGGTAGAAGACGGTGAAGAGTTGAAGCCGAACGGTAGGAAACAGGGGAAAGCAAGCCGAACGGAAGGCGGTGAAGAGCTGGAGCCAATCGGTTGAAGAGCGACTATACTAACTGGGACAACAGTTAGGTTGGGCTGGGAAATAATTATAGTAAATATGGTCATATTCTAGAAAAATATTCAGTATAAGTTAATTATAGTAAATAGAGCTATATCCTAGGGAAATATCCAGTATAAGTTAACTATAGTAAATAGAATTATATCCTAGGGAAATATTCAGTATAAGTTAATTATAACAAATAGAATTATATTCTACGGAAATATTTAATATAAGTTAATTATAGTAAAGAGAATTATATTCTAGGGAAATATTTAATATAAGTTAATTATAGTAAATAGAATTATATTCTAGGGAAATATTTAATATAAATAAAGCTAGATACTATTGTTTAGGGCATGCTTTTGATTATTTTGTTTATTGATAGGCGGCTATGCACCTGTGAGGGAGGTTATGCTCCCAAGTGACTGAAGGAGGTTATGCTCCCAATTATTGTTTGCTTTTGTTTATTCAGATATTACCATCAATAAAAGAGATTCATTCGTCCATTATCATTCGTTCATTGTTATGTTTCGTGTTGTGAGTGTGTGAGAGGTTGTTCTGGTTGCTTTCGTACTCAGGTACGTAACATTTTACATTACACACTTATTCCTAAAAGTATGCCCTAACTATAGAACAAACATCGTAAAAAATTTAAACCGTAATACTTTTGTCTTTTTTCTCCCTTTTTCAATTTCAAAATGAGTTGCTGACACATCATCTATCCAATGTAACCCAAATAAAGTATAATGTTAGTTATATCTATTACCACATTATTTAGAGTTATTCCTTCTGTTGTGCAAAAGAAAAAATACGTCATAGTTTACAAGTGTGATTTTAGTGGCTACAGTGAAAAGGCACTTCATTGTGTCCTGTATTTCCCAAATTCAAAAATGACTTAGCAACGTAGGTTATTTACCTGTCCATATTCAAACAAGGATAATGCTTTTTCACTCACTTCTTCATAATCAGATTGAGTCATCAGTCCCCTTTCTATAATCTGCAAGGGAAATGCATCATAAAAGAAAGTAAAAATTTGAGATAAAAGCACTGTTATCAAAGATAATCATTTTGGTGGAACTCCATCATCACACCTTAGAAACTCCAAGAACAAGAATATTCTATTAATAATCATGAGGATACCCTAGGCTTTTATTCATGCTTCCTTTTACCAACGTACCAAGTTAGTCCACTACTCCACCTTTAACAAGAAAATCTACAATCATAATTTTGCTCATTTCGTCACTGATTTTGGATGATATTTTCACAGAAATAATAACATAAAAGCTGCAATGTAAAGCAAACTGAAAAGAAACACCATTGATGATTTAACACAAGCATCCTCTTTTATAAGGGGAGTAGGAACTAATTGATAATGCAAGTCAATATTATAACATGATCATCATTCGCTGTAACTTCAACCATACTGAAGAAGCTGGTTGCAAGAAATAAAACTAGGCATCACACCTCCTCTGGAGTGACCGGAACATCATGATCTACAGCTTTGGTTGTTGGAGTGAGTATATTTTCAGACAACTTCTGATTTTTTACCATTCCTGTCATGTGTTAATGTCCTATTAAATATACGGACAAACATATTTTAAGAATGAGACACAAATGAGATATCCCACCATCTGGGAGGACATTTCCACAATAGTTCCGAGCACCCTTATTGTAGACTGTCCATAGAGATGTATCAGTACTTCCAGTTACAAATCCTCTTGCTACAAGCCAGTAACATATGTCAACAGATGGTTGTTAGAATCCAAACCTTCCATTTTTAAAAGATTTAAATAGTTTACAACAGATCACAAACACAATAAAATTAAATTTCAAAGGCACAAGACAATATGTGGATCTTCAGAAAAAACCAAAAATAAATTTAGATACTCATGAACCGGGAACAGCAATCATTGTATCCCAATTACTCAAGTAAACTTTATGGATTCTCTTCCAAATTTCAAAATAATTAAACAAAATGCTGCCAAGGATATATCCACAGTATCTATTATTTTCCCAAGTTACCTTTTATAGCAAAAGAACTCCTCTGCTACATCCTACATTAAAAAATATCTCCCTAGCAGAAAAAACATCTGTTTAAGTTACTCCAGTGTAAAATGCCAATTAATCAACAATCAGTACCTATCAAAGCATTTAATAAGATGTGAAGTAATAATTAACCTGAAAAGCCCAACCATCTTTGTTATTTTCACCACTTCTCAGAATAGTCTTTGCATTTCCAATAAGAAATTCTACTATGTGAGAATTCAGTATTTAAGTTCAGACATATCATAAGATAGCTCTGATCCCCCACTTGCTCCAATAAAAGCCTCTCTCATTTACTCTTACATAAGAAATCACATTATATGGTATGACAAAATAAAATGGAAAAAGAAAAACTTCAATTACATCATAACACTATTTCATGTTATAGAGTCACAAGCTAAAGGTGATTAACGAAATCGTTCAATAAGCCAACAAAAATTGTTTGGATGAGCAAGTACTCACCAACAAACTCAACAGGGAAAACTGAGCATTTCTTAGCTATTGTAACATTTTTATCCGGAGCCGATACAACTGCATTAGGAACTATCTGCTTAGTTCTTTCAAACCACCACAAACTTGTCTCATTCAAAACCTGCAATTGGGAGGGAAAATGATAAGGTTATTAAATGCTAAGTGTTCAGTAACCACCACTCCACCAACTAAAATAATTTTCCACACATCCTCTTATTCATCTACAACTTTTACATCAAAACAATTAGTTTAAGGATCCAGATCATCTCCTTTCCCTTAAGTCCACGAAGTGTTATGTTAAGAGCAAAAACAAAAAAGAAACACAAATACAAATACCCTGCTCAGATAATGGTTATTCCTCTCAAAATGAAAACTATGCTTTCTTCAACATTATCTGCTAAAAATCATGGATACAACACAATATGACACTGGACATGAATACTTTATACAGTTAGTTATATATGACACATACATGGCAGCAATATGGCAAACTTAAAAATTCAAAACATGGCATGCCTATAACACAACACACGATACACATTTCTAAAATTGAGAGAGAGAAATACAGTTTGTCTGATTCCCTTTTCATCCAAAATCTATAAGTTTTAAGAAACAGGTGTTCTAGAAATTAACAAACAGAATTAGGTAAATGTTTTCTCATCCCCGTATTGTTTTCTTCAAAAAAGATAAAATTTTAGAAAACAGCAATATGTTCAAAAGAACAAACAATTTAAAATGAGCTTATGGTGCTGACAAGTTTTCGAAAAAGTAAACTCAAAAGGTCTAATGTTTTCAAATTTACCACGAGTGATTGCAGACATAATAAAATTCAATAGCGTTTATCTAATCATTGCAGTATCCTAATACCTACCAGAAAAGAATTCTTCACTATTCAAAACCCGAATTAACCACACACCTGGCCTTTGAAAGGAATGGAAGCAAGAATCCTATCAAACGCACTCTGCCGATCAGTGGTCACCAAAACGAGGTAATCCCCGGCGTCGTAAATATCTCGAACCTTCAAACACATATCAAACGATTTCTCAATCCAAACGACACATAACAGAGAATAAATAAATAATGGTTTCAAAGATGGCACACTTTGCCGCGGGTTTTGGACAGGAGACCAGGAACGGTGTTGTGAAGATTAGTTTCGGAGAGGCAGTTAGAGATTGCGCTCCTTCTGATAAAATCAACGACGTCGTTTCTGTGCGGACTGTTCACGAGAGAGTCTCCCAGAGACGAGTGTTGCTGGCCTTCACTCGGCATCACCGAGGCGCGGATTGCTCGAAATCCGTGCGGTTTGAAAGAGATTTTGGTTACGCGCCCACGCGCCGCCGCGGAAGTGCGATTGATGGGTGGTAGAATCTCGAGGCCGAAGGTTTTGGGAGGGTTTAACGCAACCGTAAAATCGCCCATTGTTTACCGAAACTGAAGCTGCTTCTCTTACTGTGTTGACTACCGTTGCTTTGCGTTGCGTTGCGTTTTGCGAAGGGCCAAAAAACAACTTGAGACTTCTGATGGAATTGAACGGTGAAATAAATATGCAATATAGTAATATAATATATCTAAAGGCAACTAAAATGGACGGCAAAAATTATGACAGAAATTAAAAATTAAAACATGCAAATCAAAGTAACATGAGAATAATAGAACAATATTAAAAAACAATAAAAGGATATGTCATATACGTGTTTTCTTTTCCTAGGAAACAAGGCAAAATAAAATATTGAGTCATAATATTAGTATGGGTGATTCGGTAAATAGAAAGTTTGTATTGGGATTGATGTAATAAGATAATTTTTTTTTATATTTTTAAAAATTAGTTTATAAATATATTTGTTTCAAAATAGTGTGATATGTAAATAATTTTAAAATATAAATTAAACTAAACATAAATTTTAAATTAAATTGAAAAATTATCATTAATCCTATTAAATAAAAGGCTATGTATTAAAATAAATTTCTTTATATAAAATATTTAATTTATTTAATTTATATTATTAATTATTTGAATATTTTTATTTTAATTATTCATTTATTATAACATAATATATTAATAAATAAGTATTAAAATAATTAAAATTATATTATAATTAACATATAAACAAAATATAATTAAGTAAAGGAATATTTTATAATCAATTATCCCACTTTGTAAATTTTCGTATAACATCAAAGAAAGTTTAGCAGTAATTTTTTTTTTCATGTTTTTGCAGGTTTTCATTTTCCAACTTTCTACATGTTACATACGTTTGAATAGTATTTCAATAAGGAATGGTTTTGTTTCATCTTTATAATGACAATTTTTAGTCTCTTACCTTCATTTAATTATATATGTTTTTGCAATATAAAAAAATGGTTGTCAGCAATACGTTATTACAATAACAATATGTTGCATAAAGGACAAGATGAAATCATTTACATTAGATTCAAAATATATATTGTCATATATATTTTGCGCACATGAATAATTTTATTTTTATTTGATATCATAATCTAAATTTAACGAATGTAAAATTAAATTTGCATATGCATTTTTTGCATTAAAAGAAAGATTTCATTTGTCTTCTAACTATTGACTAAACTAGTAAACTAGTCAGATTCTATTAATACAAGTGTTGTTTAAATATTATTTTTATCTTACTATTTTCTTGTTTTTTGAAATTAATTGCATGTCTATTCTTTAAAAAGTTTTTTCAAGTACAAATATTTTTTTCGGGTCTAAGTCACAGTAGGTTTACAAACAAGGATGCGTTTACGAAAGATTAATGTTGTTTTTTCTCAACCTAAACTTAGAGTTTGCATTGAAATGACAAAATAGCTCTACAAAGATAAGTTTACACGAGTTTTCACAAAAGATAATATTACAGTGTCAAAACTTTGCACAAAAGCTTTGGAAAATAAACAACTTTTACTGGATAGTTTAAAAGTGTGATAGGGGCTAATTAAATTAACACTTTAATAAAACATTTTCATAAAGAGATTAAACTGATTAACACTTTAATAAAACATTTTCATAAAGAGATTAAACTGATTAATGTAACATCCCGATTATATAATAATAAATATTACATAATAAAGACGTCATCATTCAATATAGAGAACAGTCAGAGTATGACGTGTAATTTAAGTGTGAAATTACAATCATCCAGATAAAAGGAGTAAAAATTTAAACTTGAACAGTTGAAAGGATTGATCACTACAAGTGTTCAATCAGGAAATTTCTAGAAAGACTACTCTGCAACATCAGCAACCTCTAGCTCTTGATCCAAAGGACTCTCCTTGGCAGCATCTGCTCCCATCCAAGTGGATGATCATCGCCAAAGAAAGATATATCCAAATTGGCACACAACACAAACAATGCAAGGGTGAGCTAGATATAAAAAGCATGTTATCTCCTAGCACAATTAATTCATGCAATCATTCATAGGTTCATATAAAATAACAATTAAAGCATACTCATTGATCCATTTTTCACATACTTCCATTACATGTAAACATTCATCCAAACATGGTAAACTGACATCACAAGACTTGTTACTTTATACCCCGACTTGTTCCTTTATAGACCGACTCGTCCGGACTAGAATGATTACCGAGCTATGGCGGGTCTTGCACTCGTGGTGGCTTTATGAAACTTGGGCACTACCGCCCTGGCACTACCGCCTGGTGAAACTTTGGGGCACTCCCGCCCGGCCACAATCACGAGGTAAATCCGTTATCACTCACCTTGGGTCATGTGGAAGCACCCAAGACTAGGACCTCCTGCTACTCCTCACCACATGGTTCAATCCTCTCTACATGAGAAGAAAGACCATTGGAGCTTCAGGATGACCCCAAAAACTGAGCTACCATGTAATCATTCTATACAACCCCCAAAACACCACCATGTATCCTCTCCTTGAGGATCATGGAATTACGTCCATGAATCATATTATTACTTTGAAACTTAACCACAATTATGAATATTCCGATACCACCATATTATCACAACAAATCCAACATATTTCATACATTCACATATTTTCAAATAAATCACGTCATACCATACTTTCAACATTTTACATATTTAATTCAACCCAAAACAAGAGCAAATGAACTTAGAACCCATCACCCTTTGCAGAACAGTATTTGGACGGACACTATTCACCACTCATTTTGGACGAACGCTTACAATCAGCAGACCGAACGCTTGTTTGGTCGAACGCTCATTACTGAGTAATTTGAACGAACGCTCGTGTTGAAGCCAAGGCCGAACGCTCACTTAACATCATTAGGCCGAACGCTCAGTGAAACCAAGACCGAACGCTCGCTCACAATCGTACAAAGGCCGAACGTTCCCTACTGAAACTTAAGGCCGAACGCTCAACTACCGAACACCAAATTCAACACGGTTTGGACGAACGCTCAGAGATCAAACTTAAACAAGACCAAACGCTGATTATTTACACATACAGAAACAAAATCTACTAAGACCGAACGCTAATATCATTAAAACTCAACAAGGACGAACGCTAACTAACTCCTACAGACCGAACGCTCAAACCGAACACTTTGGACGAACGCTTAAGCCGAACACTTCTTTGGACGAACGCTCAGCAACAGGCCGAAGACGAACGCTGAACACTTGGACGAACGCGCAAACCGAGCTACGAGGACGAACGTTCAGAACAAAAACCGAACGTTCACGATTTGACTACTTTGAACGAACGTTCAGAATATTACCGAACGTTCAGAATTGGCCATTCTGGACGAACGTTCGAAATTTGGGACGAACGTCCAATTTGAAGCCAAATTGGACGAACGCGCCTGCAGAATTTCAAAATTTTGCAGAAACCCAGAAACGAAACCAGAAACCCAAAAACCTCCATTTTTATCTCCAAAACTTCTAGATTTTCATCATACACAACATATATCATCAATCAAACAAAAGATCTAGCTCCCCTTACCTCTTGAAGATCTCCTTGAATCACTTCCAGCTCCAAAATTTCTCCTCTTCTTCTCTCCCAGAACTTCCAGCAACTCTTCCAAATGCACCACCAAAGTCTCCTTGCAGCTTCAACAGCAGCTCACCTCACCTTTCTCTCAGTTTTACAACCAGGAATCCCTCCCAAAACCGAACCCCTACCCTCCTCTTTATTCTCCCAGCTGCCTCCCCTTCTCTCCCCTTCTTCTTCTCTTTCCTTTCTTGTTTTTCTTTCTTTTGTTTTGTTTTTAAGGGGAAGCAACGTTTGCTGTCCCTTGTGGCAGCGCTCGTTGCTTCCTCCCTTGTCTCTTTTTTTTTTTTTTTTTTAATAAGATTCTTTACAATTAACACTTTAATAAAACATTTTCATAAAGAGTTTAAACTGGAATAAAACAATCTATGCATATAATAAAAATGCAGACAAAAGTTTATTTATACTCATTTACTTCGTTACATTTAGTTCTTCAACTATGGAATGTTTTCACCATAATATATTTGCCACAAATATTTTTGTTATTACTTTTTATTTACATGAGTAAACTAAGTTATTTTTGGATAAAAATATATTAAAAATAGACGTCCTAACATGTGAGTCATAAGGAAGTTCGACATCCCTTAACAATGGATATCACAATAAATTGATATCCAATTTGTGTCACTTCTAACAAAAAATGTACAACATTTGACGTCTGTTCGTGCACTAACAAACATCAAATGTTGTCTTCTTTTAGAATATTTTTTTATATTTATAATTTACCCAAACCTGAGAAATAGAAAACACTTTAGAACAGTTAAAAAATTTTCTACATAGATTATATTTCAAAACTAAAATTGTTAAAAAAAATGTAACTAATAACACTAAATCTACCAAAACTAAAACTAGTAAAACAAAACTAAAATAAAATAATAAAAAACTTGTTCTAGATAGTTTTCAAGCAAAATACAATTGCTATTGTGGGTCCTAACTCCATTGTTCCAATAGATACATTGTTTACTCCTGTCTTATCTTCTTCATTGTGTCATATGTTATAGGTAATGGATTCTTGAAGCGCTGCAAAAATAACACAACATCATTATGTGTGCATACTAATGTTTAAAGTTTAATGTGATTTGTAATATATGAAAGGTATATATTATTACATCAATCCAATCATCTCTAATTCTTGCTCCAATGATGGTTTTTATTCAAGACATGACATAATAGTTATATGCATATGCATCTGGCTGTTTGTTATACTAAATATGACAAAGAAAATAATCACATATCAAGGTCATAAATTGACATGTGAAAATTAATAACTTTAAGATAAATGAGTTCCAACCTTTGGATATAGTATTTGAATTTGTTGTGTTTTAGGCTTACCACAATTCTAAATTAAATTTGAAACATAGATTAGTATTAATATAGCTAAGTAGGTTATATGAAAAACTATAACGCATACGTTTGTAACATCGATTTCAACTCAAGTTTCATCTTCCTGAGCAGGGAGCAAAACCATACAATTGTTCATTATCTTAGTTGTCAATGGGTCCTACTATGAATTACAAATAGGTCGTCGATTAATTAAGTAAACCTTCATAAAATATTACATTTATTAGCACATACCCAGCAATGTATGATGAAAGATACATCTCTCTTTTTGACTTAGACATCTATGTTTGCAAATAAGTTTGTTTGTGCTCAAGTGTGTTTCCAAGAGGTTAAATGGTTTGAGATTCAATAAATTCACACATGGAAGTCCAACCTTGGTCACAATGACTATGTCCATGTACCTATAATTAACAAGAAAGTAAAAAAATATATTAAAAAGTAACAATTCCTAGATTTAAATATGAAAGACAATGAAAAATATTACATGCATCATAGTTGTATGATTGAAATATTCAACATTATGTCTCTCCCAATGACTTCTAGTGCACATTTAGAGTAATGTACAACAACACATGACACTAGAGGCCAAATACTCTTAACTCTGACTCTAGCTCTATCAATTCTCTATTCATCCTGTTTAATTTCGTCATGAGCTTTCCTAGAGGATCATCATCTACTTCTACCATGTCATCATCTTCATAAATAATAGGTTGACATGTGGCCTACCTTTAAGGACGAAAGAACTGGAATAAATATTTTCAAAGCTATTATATATCATTTATTTATAAAATGTTACATAAAAATACTAAGAATAACAATATAGTACCTTTGGTAGGCCAAAGTATGACATGATCAATGTTTTAAGCCAAACAATAAATGTGCCTAAGGCCTCCCTCACGAATTGGATTTCTGAAGTTGACACAAGCACTTGAGCATGGAGATCTCGAATGATGGAGAACCATCTAGAGATCATATAGAAGCTCTAACTAGAGCCATGTCAAGGAGAATTCAAGAGGAAAAAGGATTACAAAGCACATTTATTTTATGGAAGATTAATTACTAATCCTTCCTTCTCTTCGTTAAATATTTGTATATTCTTGTTTCTCTTCTTTTCAGGGGAAAATAACATCATAGACTCAAAGTGGGTCTTTAAAACTAAATACAAGGCTAATGGATCAATTTAGAGAAGAAAAGAAAGATCAGTTACCAAATATTTTCAACAAACTACAAGTGTGGACTATGATGAGACCTTCAGTCTAGTGATCAAATCCAACACTATAAGAATTTTTCTATCCATTGCAATACATTTAAATTGGGAAGTTAGGCAACTAAACATAAATAATGCATTCTTGAATAGTAATCTTAAAGAAATTATGTTTATACATCAACTTAAAGGGTATATAGATTCAACTAAGCTTGATCACATGTAAGTTAAATAAGGAAATCTATAGTCTAAAGCAAGCTCCAAGGGCTTTGTATGGCAGGTTGAAGGACACTATTAAAATGAGGTTTTCAAAACACCAAAAGTGATTCATCATTGTTTGTCCTTAATGGAACTGACCATATCATACTTCTTCTCATATATGTTGATGACATAATAGTAATAGGGAACAACAACAAGTCCTTGGATACTTTCATTACTCAACTAAACATTGTTTTCTCTCTTAAAGATTTAGGTCCTCTACACTACTTATAGGGAATTTAAGTACGTAGAGATACTGGTAGGATATATCAAAACCAAACAAAGTACATTAGAAACCTACTCAAGAAGTTTAATATGGAAAAAACTTCATCTTATCCCACACCAATGGTAATAAGGAAACAATTCACTACTGAAGGAGAACATATTGCTAAACCTACTATATACAGACAAGTTATAGGTACATTACAATATCTAACCAAAACTCGACCAGACATAACTTTTTTCGTTTATAAACTCAACTAATTTAATAGTTCCCTAATTATAGATCATCGGTAAGGAATAAAAAGAATATTGAGATATCTCCATCACACAACAAATTTATGTCTTCATATCAAACCCTCAATTAATCTTGATATTGTTGGATTCTCTTATGCAGATTGGGCCACTAGGATAGATGATAGGAAATCCATGACATGACAATGTGTGTTTCTTGGAGAGATAATAATCTCGTGAGCATCAAGAAAAAAAATGGTGTAACAATCAAGTACTAAGTTAAAATACAAAGCTTTGGTTGACCAAGCCGTAAAAGTAGCCTAAATCAAATCAATTCTAAGTGAGCTGAAATATTTTATGCTTAGGAAACTAGTTTTGTGGTGTGATAATTTACATGCCAAGGAACTGACATCCAATCTAGTAATTCATGCTCAATCCAAAACATATTAAGATAGATTTTCACTACATATATTATCAAGTGCTTCATAATCAAGTCACAATAACCTATGTACCCATAACACAAATCAAATTGAAGTTTGTTTAACCAAACCTCTCACACATACAAGATTCAACATTTTGAGAGACAAACTTGAGATGACTATGTCACCATTAGTTTGAGAAAAGAAGTTAAAAAAGTTAGATTAGACTTTTCCTTAAATTATCACATGTTTTATGCCATGTCTTAGTGTTTGTCTTATGCCATGTCTTATATTTGTATATTGTAATAATTGTTAGTTTAATTATATGTATATAAGCATAATATGTAATAACAATCCTAAATAAAAAATTTGTTACTTTGCTCCAAATTTGTAAATGGTTTACAGAATTTCTAACTATGTTTTTTCTTCATTAGAGTGCGCTCAATTAGCCTACATTGGGTTAAGCATTTTCACAAAATTTACCCAATATAACAAATTAACGTCGAATTACAATTCTAAACGACATCTAATAATTACATTTATTTACAGAAATGTCATCGATCATTTTAACGTTGGTTATTCAATGGTTGGACGTTGAACACGTGACGTTATACACTGTTATTGAACTAGTGTAACATATTCCTAAGCGTTTAGAAATTTTAATTATAGAATGTGTATGACCTTTCATCTTTGCTAAACTGAATGGTTATTTATATATGCCTAAATAATTATGAGTATGAATATGAATGAATGAGATCATTATAATGTTTGCATGATAAGCTTGAGAAGGAATGAGTTTCAATTGATGTTGGAAACATTGAATATGGGTGTGTTTGATTGATGAACAACTGAATGATTAAATAATTACATGTGAGAGTCACAAATTTTGTGTTTTCATGTGATGGATATATCTATATGATGAGTATGTGTACTGATTGAGTTGTGAATTATTGATAAGTTGGATGATTTAGGTTGATGCAGATGATTTTTGTATGTTATAGATGTATTGTTGTATCTATAAGCCACAATTGTTTGTGGGTTTCCCTAGTAAGGCTCTGGGCTTAAATAGAGTGACTCTAGGAGAAACCAAAGTAACGATATGATATGGGAAATGAAAGACATAACAACGAAATTAAATTATGGCAACTATATGGTAATGTATATGAAATTTGATGATGTATGTTGAAATGAATGATTTTAAGTTGTGTGGATGAATTTGTTTTGTTATTTTCTCTTTTGTGTTTTGGTTAACTCATCCTTGCTTTTTTGTGTTTGTGCGATGATCGTATAAATCGTGTTGTTATATGAAAGCAAATGATATTTAAGAGGAAGCTAGACATGCGTAGAGATGAGAAATATTCTGGGAAAAATATTTGGGAATTTTCTTAAGGATTGTAATTTTAAATCAATGTTATTTTAAGATGTGTACTCAATTTTCAATATTTATAATGTAATAAAAATAATTTTCATTGAAAAAATTGAAATTTCAAAGTTTGAAAAAGTAAATGAATGTTCTACGAATAAATAAGGACACCCAAATCGAGGTGTTACAAAGGCCATTGTTGTGAATTTTGGTAAGAAGGTCGTGAAACAAGCAAGAACTCAAGTTTGTGTTGAGAAAAAAAAATGAAAAAGAACATGTGTTATCTCATCTCTTTGTAATAAAATCATAAAGTGGGGATAAAGATTTATTGCATAATTTCTTTCTATTTAACGAATCTTTCTAAAGGTCCATCAAATTTATTAGAAACAAAAGGGAGAGAGAAGATAATGTTCACACTAGAAAGTGTTGAATCTCTTGTTGAAAGTGACCAAACCATTTGGGTGAGAAACTACTTTGTGAATTTCACTCCAAGATTGTAGTATAGTTTGTAACATGTCTCACTAGCTTCCTGCATATCATTTCTTCATAAAAAATAAGCATTTCAAGAAAAGTAAGTAAACTAAATATATGACAAAAGTATCAAATAATGGTGAATTACTCAATAATCCCTTGTGATAATAGAATAATAACCATTTTGTAATGTGATGTTATCAAAAGATTGTGCTGATGAGGACAAAGCATCAATGGCCAGGTGGGGAAATTTCAACCTAAACCATGAGGCAAACATTACATAAAACAAACTTATTTCCACATCAATAAATCATTTATAAAATCATTTTTATTATTATCTAATTAGATTCTGTTATGTACATTAAGTTTACTGATTTTTATGATGATAACATCTTAAACGTTATATCAGTAATAATATAACATATAATTCATACAATACTCGAACTAGACCAAATTAGGCTAACACATTTTGCATAATGAGATTGAATCATAAATTATACAATACATATAAATTCATAATACAAAAATAATTTATATTATTGACAGCTAAAATTTGTCAGTAATATATGTCGATAAAAGTGTTGTTGGTAAATTTTACTAACAATTTTTTTTTACCCATCGGTAATTACTAATGAAAATCTATAGGTAATATTTTATTTATCAACGGATTTTTTTTATCTGTTACCCATCTATAAAAAGAGAAGAATTTTTTCCCTATATTTTCACTTATCTACGAATTTTGTCATTGGTAAAATCCATCAGTAATGCATATTTCATTTATCGACAAATTTTTTCGTTGATAATTCATCAGTAAAAAGAGCGGGAATTTTACCACGTATTTTGTTACTTATCAATGAAAAATTTGTCAATAAATGAAATATACATTATGACAAAAAATATGTCGGTAAATCCATCGGTAAAACGTTTTTCTCTCTGTCTGCGAGATAGGGTTATTTATTCTCTCTCGCACGTCTTCTTCATTATGCGTAAGGTAACAACTTCCTTCTTCTCCTATAAATTAATAACCAACAAAAATATGCAATGCACTTCATCCCGAAATGCGATGCACCACTACGAGCACCATCCCCGGTAACCCATTGCAATCATCATTGTTTCGCCAGTCGTTGTGACACTTCGCACTCATGCGCTGCTAGATTTGAACCTGCATCCAACATCACATGTTGCTTTGAAGGACAAGACTTCGCAATCCCATCACTACAAGGACACCCACAAACTTAACATGTCTTCCTTGTGAACCACCCATAACAAGGGGAAGAAGGAGTGACGCCTCCCTTCTTTGCATAGAGAGCCAGAAAAGACAAGAGAATGGGAGAAAAGGAGGGTCCCGTACTGAATCGAACCTTCAATTGAGAAGAGGAAGACTGCCCCTTGCATGAGTAGGACTTAAAATGTTGGGGTTTTTGGTTCGAGAAAAAAGAACAAGCATCTCCACCTTGGTAAAAAAGAAGGAAAGAAAAAGAAGGACAACGGGGAAGAAGATGAATCAAGTCATGTTATTTACAGACAGATTTTTTCGTCAGCAATTAACGATGGATTATTAATGGATTTTTTCGTCGATAATTACATTATCAACGAGTTTATCCATCAATAAAATTCATTAGTAAATAAAATATGTATTATTGATGAATTTTTTATTATTAAAAATTTTGTTGGTCACCGTCAATAAATTCTAATAGTAATTCAATTTCACCAACAAATATATTTTTACGATAAAATTCTATCGATGATTTGAAGAATTTTTGTAGTAATCGATTAATTTCAAACTTTGATAATAACCGCTTGCATTGTTTTTTTTTCATAAGTTATTTTTTAGAAAGAAAATGATTATCTGACAATAGAAAAGAAAAATGAAGTCAGCTTTACAACTATTACAAGTAAATTATTATTAAAATAATGTAACTGATGGTTACAAAAATGCATCTAAAATGTAAGACACTAGCTATACTATACCCCGTGAAACACACATAACTAAAATAACGCGTTTATTTGGTGAGATAATTAACTAAAAACTAAGATATGGTGATTCTAATGCCTCCCACCTCTCCTCTTTAACATTGACATCAGAAATAGCTGCAAACAATCAAGAACTCCAGAACCGCCACCCCACTCACCGCGAGCACCACCGTCCTCTCCGTGTGTGGATGCCCTCCTCCCTCTAATCCTATCGAACACATAAAAATTCAGTATTTTATTCACTTCTCACTAACGCAAGCAACCATAACGCAAACCGCACCTGCCTAGATCCTACAAATCCCTTTTGCAACCCCACTACTTAAATCCCTTGATTTCATTTCCTAGTATTCATTGAGATGAAATGAATAGAGAGAAAGGAGTAAAAGAAAAGAACCTTGAATTTCGAAAGAAGGAAAGTCAGATACAATGTGTTGTAGTGTATTATTTAGTATTGAAAATTGAAAGTGAATAGAGAGGAAGTCGTTGGTGTTAACGCAACCAGTATGCAGAGAAGAAAGATGTATATTAGCAGAGAGTGGACACAGAATAAGAGGGGAATATTAACACTTGTATTGAAAGAATCAAATCAATGAAGTATATATGGTGTGCATGAGCACACGGCAATTGACTGACACAAGTCAGTTACACAGTTATGTTTACAACAACATACCCCCCTAAACATAACTAGTGAAAGAATTTACACCTAACAAATCCCTCAGCTGCTCAAACATGGACTATCTGAGTGCTTTAGTAAAAATATCAGCCTTTTGTATTTCAGTTGGGCAGTGCAGTAACTCAACTCTGCCTTGACTCACTAAATCCCTTATAAAATGGAACTTAGTATCGATGTGTTTGCTTCTCCCATGAAACACAAGATTCTTTGATAGAATTATTGCAGATTTATTGTCAACCATCAGCTGTATGGGTCTTCTACATTTCAACTTCAAGTCTCCAAGAAGTGCTTCTAACCAAATACACTAGCAAGCTGTCTTTGCAGATGATATATATTCTGCTTCACATGTTGAAAGTGCCACTACGCTTTGCTTTTTAGAACACCAGGAGATAGGTGCTCCACCATATTGAATGAAATAACCAAACGTACTCTTCTATCCACTGTGTCTTCACTCCAATCTGAATCACACCATACCTCCAATATACCTTCTGTGCTGCTGGATGCTTTGGGAAACATAAGACCAAAATTTGTTGTTCCCTTCAAGTACCTCAGAACGTGTTTAGATGTTGTCAAGTGTGATGTCCTAGGCTCATGCATGAATCTACTTAGTAAGCCAACACCATAACTGATGTCAGGCCTACTATTGCAGATGTATCTCAATGAACCCACGATTTGTTTATAAAGAGAGGCATCTACACATTCCTCTTCAGATTGTTCTACAAGCTTTAAATTTGCAATGAATGGGGTTGGAGCACAGTTACAGTTAGTCATGTTGAAACGTTTCAAGACCTCATTGATGTACCTTGCTTGATGAAAAATAACTCCATTCGTTATTTCCATAAATTCCAGTCCGAGGAAATAACTCAGATTGCCTAGATCAGACATTTCATATTCTTCCTTCATTTTCTTCTTGAACATATTTATTTCTTTCTTAGAATCTCCAGTCACGAGGAGATCATCCACGTACAAACACACCAGGAGTTTGTTCTGTAATCCAGCGCTTCTTACATACACACCAAATTCAACAGAGCTCTTTTGAAATCTCAGCTTGATCAATAGTGCATTGATATGATTGTTCTAGGCTCGTGGCGCCTGCTTGAGTCCGTATAATGCCTTATTCAACCTATACACCTTTTGTTCCTCACCTTGTTTCGCGAAACCAGGTGTCTGCATCACGTAGACTTCCTCTTCCAAAGGGCCATTGAGAAAAGCTGATTTCACATCTAACTGCTGAATTTTCCAGTTATTCCAACTAGCAACCGCTATCACGAGTCTTACTGTCTCAAGCCTTGCAACTGGCGCATAGACATCTGTATAATCTATTCCTTGTTGCTGCAGAAACCCCTTCGCTACGAGTCTGGCCTTTAGCTTTGCTATCTCACCACTTGGTTTATACTTTGTCTTGAAGACCCATTTTACCTCAATTGCTCACTTATGCTGAGGTAATTCAACCATATCCCAGGTTTTGTTCCTTTCAATGGATCTCAACTCTTCAATCATTGCTTCCTTCCAATCCTTCATGTCAATGGCTTGCCTCCAAGTAATGGGCTCTGCATCTGCCAAAAACGCAAGATGAGTCAAGTCTCTAGAGTCCAATATATCACTATCTGCAAACACTTCATGCCCTGACAACCTCGTTGAGGGAAATCTAACTCTCTGTGACCTTCTGTTGTTGCCTTCATTGCCTCCAGCCATTTGTTCTTCTTCAACATGAATGTCTTCTAAAATGCCTTGAACAGAGTCTGGTTCGGCTTCTGTCGTTTTCAAATCAAAGATGCTTTCTTCGTCCACTATAACATCTCTACTCACAATTATCTGATTCTTTCTTGGATCATACATTCTATATGCACCAGTTGAGTGATACCCAACAAGAACAAGCATCTCACTTCTATTATCTAACTTCTTCCTTCTTTCATCTGGTATATGTTTATAACATATAGATCCAAAAACACGCGGATTCTTAACTATAGGCTTAACTCCAGACGAAGCTTCTTCTGAGGTGCAGTTAGTCAATGATCTGGTTGGACTCCTATTCAGTAGATGAACTGCTGTAGAGATGGCTTCTCCCCACAAGCAGTGTGGCAGCTTCTTTGCTTTAAGCATGCACCTGGTCATGTCGAGCGACATCTGATTTCTTCTTTATGCAAGACCATTGTGTTGGGGTGTATACGGAGCTACCACTTCATGCACGATACCTTTGTTGGTGCAAAACTCGTTCATTTCAAGTGAGTTAAATTCTCCTCCTCCGTCTGTTCTAAAAATCTTAACCTGCAAACCAGATTCCCTTTCCACCATAGCACAAGATTTTACAAAGCATTGGTATACGGTTTTCTTTTCTTTGATCAAGTACACCCACATCTTCCTAGTCTACTCATCTACGAAAAGCAAGAAGTATTTATTACCTCCTATTGTCTCAACATCAAATGGGCCACATACATTTGAGTAGACAACAGCAAGTGGTTGCTTTGCTCTCTTGTACATGGTTTGTTTAAACTTAGTTCTGGTCTGCTTCCCAACATCACATCCTTCACATACTTTGTCAGGAATTTGTATCTCAGGAACTCCTTTTACAAGATCTTTGCTCTTCAACAATTTCAGACTTCTAAAATTCAGATGCCCGAACCGATAGTGCCACAACCAAGCTTCTTCCTTAAAATCGACAGCGGTCAAGCATTGAACCGCAATGGTATTAAGATTTACCTTAAAGGTTCTATTCTTGGCAAGTGGGGCTCTAAGAACAAGTCGTTGTCTTTCGTCAAATACGTTTATGTGTTTCTGGCACATAGCCATTGTATAACCTTTTTCGAGAAGCTGCCCCAAACTCAACGAGTTACTCTTCATGTTTGGAACATACAGGACATTATTCATGTAGGCAGGTCGTCCATCTTTACGTTTGATCATAATTCTTCCAGCTCCTTCAGCCATGATCATGCTATCATCGACAAAACGCATGCTGCTTTGAATACTCGGATTCAGATCCAACAACAACTCTTTCTTCCTTGTCATATGATTGGAACAGCCTGTGTCTAAGTACTAACAGGATTCATCTTCTGCATGATGCGTTTCGTCAGCTAACAACACATGTTTAGCCTTACAACACCTGTCGCATGCAGAGCCACTATTCTTGCACTCGTTACACCTGTTGTCGCATGCAGAGTTACCATTCTTGTACTCATTTTTGTCTTCTTTGATTGTACTCATTAATAGCACTTGATCAGAATTAGAGTCATTTGCATATTGCACCAGATTAGCCTCCTCATTTCCTTTGCCTTTCTTTACATCTTCATTATGCCAGCATTCAGATGAATAATGTCCATACTTATTGCACGTATAACATTGTATGTTTCTTTTATCAATGTTACTTCTTCCTCTCCCTCTGGAGTATTTTCTTCCTCTCTTGCTGTTGTTCTTGTTTTCGCTACATTCATCTTCATCATTTTGATAAGAAACACTCGAGTTTCTGCCTCCAGTTCAACCTCCACGGGCACGACCTCTACCTCTTCCATTTCCACGTCCTCTGGTTTTGTAATTGCTTCTAACCTGTAGGGCTTTGTTCGTACCTTGATTCACTTCTTTTTCTGCATTTCTTCTTTCGATTAGTCTTTGTTCATGTGCCTCAAGTGAATTTTGTAATTCCTCCACCTTCATCATTGCAAGATCTTTGCACTCTTCTATTGCAACGACGATATGGTCAAATTGGGGTGTCAAAGTTCTGAGAATTTTCTCGACTATTTTCTTGTCTTTCACGATTTTGTCACAAGATCTCATCGCGTTTACAATGACTGGAATCCTTCCGATGTAGTCTATTACGGTTTCTTGCTCGCCCATGCACAAAAGTTCGTATTGTCGCTGCAAGGATTGCAACCGAACCTTCTTCACCTTGCCTGAATTACCGTATCCTTCCTGCAAGATCTCCCATACTTCTTTTACCGTAGCCGCTTTCAAAATTTTCTGAAAAATGGCAGCCGATACACATTGATGTAGGAGCATCCGGGCCTTGCAATCTAATCGCTTATTTTCTTTGTATCGCTTTGTTTCTTCGAGATCATCCTTCAATGGTTCCTTGAAACCTTTCTTGATAATCTCGTCAACCTCTTTTGACACACTAGTCATCAAACCCTTTACCATCAAACACAAGAAAGTTACTATGTATTACGTCAATCATCTTCTTGATCGTCTTGAGTTGATCCACCAGGTTTTGAACCTGTGCTCCTGATACCATTGTTAACGCAACCAGTATGTAGAGAAGAAAGATGTATATCAGCAGAGAGTGGACAGAGAATAAGAGGAGAATATTAACACTTGTATTGAAAAAATCAAAACAATGAAGTATATATGGTGTGCATGAGCACACGGCAACTGACTGACACAAGTCAGTTACACAATATGTTTACAACAACAGTTGGGAATTGGAAACAACCACGAATGAGAATAGGTAACCTAATCTAACCTCAAGATGAAGAGCACACTAATTAGGGGTATCCAATTCTAAAGGGTTGAAATCACAGTCAACATCGCAAAGCTTCTGAGTTTGCGTTATTCTACTAAAACAAACACACAACAATCTTAACATAAGGGTAATTAGAAACCAACCACAAGGCACTAAAACGACGATAAAAAATCGAAACTAAAAACCTAAAGGAAACTCAGAAAGTGAATTGCAGACTATTGAAACAGAGAAATGGGATGCAGAAAGAGAGCAAACAGCAAAAGCGAATGAATGAATATTATTGATTATTAAAAACAGATAAAAGCAAAGCTTTATATACAAAGTTTAGTTACTGATAAAACAGTAACTGAAAGTAACAGAAAACAAATTTGAATATTGTTTGAATTACACCACAATACTCTTCCTTAATTCAAACTTCATTCAGAGAAACAACACCAATTCTTCTTTTCAGAAAATCAAATCTTTCACCAGTCAATGCTTTAGTAAACACGTCTGCCAACTACTCCTCAGTTTTGCATGTGAGAGCTCAATTCTCTCTTTATTCACCATGTCTCTCAAGAAGTGGTACTTCACTTCTATATGTTTGCTTCTCTCATGCTTTATAGGATTATTTGCCATATTGATGGCAAAGGTATTGTCCATCATTAATTTCACAGCATTCTCCCTCGTAACCTTCAGTTCTGACAGTAATTCTTTAAGCCAAATACCTTGGCAAGCTCCATAGCATCCTGCTATATATTCAGCCTCGCAACTGGACAGTGCAACTATGGACTGCTTCTTTGAACACCACGAGATAGGTGCATCGTTCAGGAAGAAGATGTATCCTGAAGTGCTCTTCCTTTCTACCATATCTCCTCCATAATCCGAGTCACAAAAACCTATCAACTCCAGCTCACGTTTCTTTCTTCCATAAGGAAATAAGATTCTAGTATTCAAAGTGCCCTTAATGTACCTGATTATGCGTTTTACAGCAAGTAAATGACTTCTCCTTGGCTGATTCATGAATCTGCTCGTTACACCAACACAGAATGCTAGATCAGGTCTGGGATTGCACAAAAATCTCAGTGATCCAATCATTTGTTTTTACAACGTTTCATTTACCGTTTCCTCTACATCATCATTCATCAACTTGACATTCACCTCCAACGGACTTTTCACAGCGTTGCACTGATTCATTTTAAATCTCTCAAGCAAGTCTTTCACATACTTACATTGATGCATAATCATCCTAGCCTCGATATGCATGAATTCCATGCCAATAAAGTAATTGAGTTTGCCGAGATCTGTCATCTCAAACTCAGTCTGCATCTTCTTCTTAAATTCTTCAATATCTTCTATGTTTGAACCTGTTATCAAAAGATCATCTACATACAAATAGATGATTACCAATTCTCCACCCGAGGCTTTAACATATACTCCATGTTCAACAATCACTTGTTGAAGCCGAGACCAAGCAAATACGAATCAATCCTTTTATTCTAGGCCCTGGGTGCCTATCTTAGACCATATAGAGCTTTGTGCAGTCTATACACCATGAGCTCTTTACCCTTTTCACTAAATTCGGGAGGTTGATGAACAAACACTTCTTCCTCCAATGCTCCATGCAAAAATGTCGACTTAACATCCAATTGAAACAGCTGCCAATTTCTTTCACATGCAATTGCAACAACCAAGCGAATGGTTTCCAATCTGGCTACAGGGGCAAAGACTTCAATAAAATCCACACCTTGTTTCTGCAGAAACCTTCTGGCTACCAATCTTGCTTTATGCTTTGACACAGTGTCGTCTGGGTTTAGTTTTCGTTTGAAGACCCACTTCACACCGATACACCGCTTTCCAGGTGGCAAATCAACAAGTTGCCATGTTTTGTTTTTCTAGATTGATCGAAGCTCATCAATCATTGCTTCCTTCCACACGGGTTGCTTTAAAGCTTCATCCACCTCCACGGGTTCTGCCCCAACCATAAGTGCTATATGTAGCACATCTCCTTCTTCATTTATCTCTGCATCTGAATATAGCTCATAGTCAGAAAATCGTGACGGTCTTACCGTTTGTCTCCTTGGTCTCTGCAATGTTTCATTAAAACCAAGACTGCTGCTTTCAATGGTTGGTTCATTTCTTTGTTGTGTAAACTCATCTATTAGTCCATGCACCAGTGTCTTCTTCAAGCTTGAATGCATGTGTTTCCAATCCCATTGTTCATTCTCCTACATGATGACATCTCTACTAATCACCATCTTCTTGTTGACTGGATCATACAATTTATACGCTCCAGTCACATGATATCCTACAAACACCATCGGCTCTCCCTTATCTTCGAGTTTGGATCGTTTCTGGTCTGCAACATGCACGAACGATAACGATCCGAACACTTTAAAGTGCGTTACAGATGGCTTCTCTCCAGTCTAGACTTAAGTGGAACTTTACCCTCTACTTTCTTTGTAGGACACCTGTTAAGTATGTACACAGCTGTCGACACAGCTTCTGCCCAAAAATTCCGTGGCAACCCTTTTTCTTTGATGAGGCATCTTGCCATATTCATGATGGTGCGGTTTCTCCTTTCCACCACTCCATTGTGCTGCGGCGTATAAGGTGCGATAACTTCATGCGTGATTCCATTATTCTGATAGAAGCTTTCAAAGTCAAGTGAGGTGTATTCTCCCCCTTCATCCGTTCTGAGAATTTTCAACACCTTACTACTCTCCTTTTCTACACGAGCCTTATACCTTTTGAACAATTCCAGGACTTCACTTCTTGCTTTGATCAAGTACACCCACATCATTTTGCTGTGCTCATCAACAAATGCAAGAAAGTATATGTTGCCTGCCAAAGAGGGTACCTCAATCGGACCACAGACATCAGAATATACTATTTCAAGACACTCCTTCGATCTCTTCTTTAATTGAGTTTGGAAAGGCTTTCTAGTTTGCTTTCCTGTCAAACATGACTCACATGCATTTACTGGTACATATATATTTGGCATACTTGACACCATACCATTCTCACCAAGCCTCTGCAAATCTCTGAAGTTCAAATGACTAAAGCGTAAATGCCACAACCAACTATCTTCTTCCTTTATAGTAGCTAAACACTGCAGATTCTCAAATGCCTCCAAACTGACTTGAAAGATTCTGTTCTTTGAGATTTTGCTTCTCAGAATCAACTTCTTATGATTGTCAAAAAGCTCCACCCTATTATTGTTTCTCATGATCACAGTATGTCCCTTTTCGACTAGCTGTCCAATGCTAAGAAGGTTACACTTCATTGCCGGAACAAACAAAACATTGGAAATAACTACCTGCGAACCATTTCTTCGTTTGATGATTATATCGCCCATACCTTCAACCATCAACGTACTATTATCTGCGAATTTGACTCTGCTTTTCTTGGTGCTGTCAAAATTAACCAGCCATTCCCGGTTATACGTCATATGATTTGAGCAGCTCGAATCAAGATACCAATTATTGGTCAACGGTTCCATGCAATTAGTAGTCGTCATTACCATCAAGGTCAATGGCTCTGAGTCTGATTCTTCTTACGCAAGGTGAGCTTCTTTACCTTGAAATCTTTTCTTCTGTTTGCCTTTTCCTGAGAAACATTCGTATGCAAGTTTGTGGCAGTTGAAGCATTCAATGTTTCGTTTATCTTTCTTTTTCCAACCCTTCTCAAATTTGTTCTTCTTTTCTACAGAATCAGATTTTTCATCTGATTCATCCGCACCACTACTTTCTTTCCTCCATTTTTCTTTTCTTGACTTACCTTTCCACTTCTTGACATTCTTTTTCTCATCATTCTTGATATGGTGAACTTTTAGAGCCTGCTCATCAATTTGGATAGAATTCCTCTCACGCATTCTCATCTCGTGAGCCTCCAAAGCACTCTGAAGTTCTTCTATTTTTAACCTTTCAAGATCCCTTGATTCCTCGATTGCCACCACAATGTGATCAAACTTCTGGGGCAACGATCTCATTATCTTCTCTATTACCATGAGATAAGTAATCGTTCACCGCATCTTTTCATTTGATTTGAAGTTGTCAGCACTTTGTTGAAGTACTCGTTCACTTTTTCTCTTTCATCCATCTACAGATGCTCATACTACCTCCTTAACGTTTGTAACTTTACTTTTCTTATTTTATCTCCTCCGGCATGGCGTCTCACCAGTATACCCCATGTCTCTCTTGCTGTGGCTGCATTCTGAATCATCTCAAAATGAACATCATCCACGCATTGATGGATGATAAACAGGGCCTTATCATCTTTCCTCTTAAGCTCTTCCTTCTGCTCCTCCGTGTCATCTCCAAGGCCAGACTCATACCCTCTTTCTTCCACAATTGCACTGACGTCTTGATAACAGACCAAGACTTTCATTTGTGTACTCCACTTGCTTCAGTTTTTGTCTGTGAGAACAGGGAAACTCACGGCAGGAATATCGGCCATGACACCTTCTCTTTTCTTGCCCAAGAACTATCTTCTTGATTTCCTTAACTGTCTCAACCACGCCCTTCAGCCACCGCAGTATCACCGTGAAGAAAGTTAAAGACATACACTCCCAGGTTTCTACAACCTGGATTTGGATGCCATTATTGAAACAGAGAAATGGGATAAAAAAAAAAAAGCAAACAGCAAAAGCGAATGAATGAATATTATTGATTATTAAAAATGGATAAAAGCAAAGCTTTATATACAAAGTTTAGTTATTGATAAAACTAAAAGTAACAGAAAACGAATTTGAATATTATTTGAATTACATCACAGACAAAATAATGTGAAAGCGAGGAGGGAGGTGCGAAATTGAAAGAAGGCCGGGGATGCAAAATTGAAGCTGAAAGCAAGGAACAGAGATAAAATTTGAAACTGAAAACCAAAATAAAGAAAGCTGAGATGAAGATAAAAAATTGAAACTAAAAGCCAAAATGAAGAGAGGAAGAAACGAGGGATTTAAATTTTATGACATGTGGTTTATTTTGAATTTTATTACATGTAATCGCATCTAACTTATTATAACAGTTTTTTAGACTAATCCTAATATGTTTTAAATATAATTTTAATTTTGCTACTATATTAACCTATTACAATAAGTTTTTTAAAATATGTCATAATGTACAAAAGTGTCACTTATTATGGTACGTGGATTTCATCTAATAAGTAATTTTTTTTTTCATTAATTGATATTATAAACTTAACTTCTTAATAAAAAAAATTTATAAAAACTAAAATCCAAAACAAGTTATTAAGAGACTAAAAAAATAAACAAATTTTAGAGATAAAAAATATAGTTATATCTTAATAGTTATCTTTACGTATATATTGATTAGTAACTTAACTTATTTGCAGTTATTTACATTAACTAATCACTAACTGATACTAAGGGTTATAAATTAACTTTTGACTTATCGTTTTATTCTGGCAGCAAATAGTAAATGTTCATCTTTAATTTCAATTTTGTTTTTTATATTAGAGAGAAAGTTGATTTATTAGCATTAAAAACTAGTATTTTATTTTACGATATCATAATTAGGAAATCCATTATGAGATTAATATTTGATTAAGGACTTATTGATACTTTTAAGGTCTTTGTCGCTTCCTAATGCAGTGAATCAATGCCTTATCAATTAAGTCACACTTATTAAGTTTTCTTATAGACTTTGAATAATCTAATAAAATATTTTATGTATTAACTTTTTTTCTGTTTAAAGTGGAAGAAAAACCATATTGATATCTCCACTTTTATTATTCCATGTAAATAGAAATGAATCAATAATTAAGGTAAACAAAATATTAAATCGCAACTCCAATAAAAGAAAAAAAAGTACTCAATGGACACTAACTCAAAGAAAAAAAAATAAATTATTAGAAGAATCTTAAAGAAAAAGAATTTTTTTTCTTATTTTCTAAACACTTAAATGGAAGAGATCAGTTTTGGTATTCCTTCAAAATATAAGAAAAAGCTTCCCTATGTAAGAAAGTTGGGAGGCTTATTGTTTCCGTAGATATTTTCGCGTATATCTTAACCGAATCGTAATAAAAACTGAAAAATGCCACATATAAAGATCTTTAAAATATTACTATTTTTCTTATACAATCAGATCAATTTAATAATTGAAGTAATCGTACTCATAATAAAAACAAGATTTTATACGGAACAAACATTTATAAACTAGTACAACTTTTTCTACACTCCAACAAACTTTTATTCATTTTTAAATACTAATTAAAAACTAAATCTAAAAAAATCAATTTGGATTTGAACCATTGAGAAAACGTAATTATAACTTTAATGTAGACGAGGAAACGACTTTTGCCGTTAAGGATGTCATGTGTTGGAATCAGAAGAGGCAAATTCCGACGAACCCAAATTGCATGTCATAGCGACCAATACAACTTCTCATTTCTTAAAACGGGTCTATTGAAGTTGACTGGGCTTGATTTGGGTCATTAAATCAGCAGCAGAGGGCCCATTTGAACAAGCAGATGGGGCCCATCTGTTAAACCACGTGTCGTGAATCTTTTCGGTTGGTCTATCAACAAATAAAATAAACTAAAGGTAAACGCCACGTCACGTAACCTCAATCTTGTCCGCATATCCAAGCCCTCACTTTGACCAACAAAACAATCAACGATCAAAACGAGGCCCTCCTATATTCTTATCGTGGTCTGTTTCACGCTAGAATATCCTAGTCTATATATAACCCATCTAAGCAAAATGATAGATCTTCATTAACCGAACTCACTCACTGCTTCGCTTCTTCACTCATTTACCCCAATCTCTGATCCCTTAATTTTAGGGTTTCACCCTCGATTTCTGGTTCTCTCACTGCTACTCATCTGATAATCTTTACTTTTCTTCAGATACCAGTGTTTTTTTGACGTGAGACAGGATCGTGCACTATCCGCGAATGCGATCACCGAATGAAATGAAAAAGAAACGAAAAGAAAGCGAGGCCAGTGAGCGGTCGAACTGGCCGGAGGTTTCGAGGTCGCATTACTCGCTGGAGCGTGGTTCGAGGTTTAACAAACGGTGCAGGGAAGACGGCGTGGCCACGGTTCCCACTCGCGGCGCGTCGTCACTTTTGACTGCGGCGCGGGGATTGAAGCGGAAGATAGGGTGCATTGACGATGCCACGAGGATGGGGAGGAGCGTGAGGATCGAGGACGATTACGTGATCGGAGGGAGCACGATCGGGCAGGGGAAGTTTGGGTCGGTGACGATTTGCCGCGCACGTGCGGGGGGCGTGGAGTACGCGTGCAAGACGCTCAGGAAGGGGGAGGAGACGGTGCACCGCGAGGTGGAGATAATGCAGCACGTGTCGGGGCACCCTGGGGTTGTAACTCTTAAAGCGGTGTATGAGGATGCGGAGTGTTGGCACCTTGTGATGGAGCTGTGCTCCGGGGGAAGGTTGGTTGATAAGATGAGGGAGGGACCGTGTTCGGAACACGTTGCCGCTTGGATACTGAAGGAGGTAATGATGGTGGTTAAGTATTGTCATGATATGGGCGTGGTCCATAGGGATATTAAGCCTGAGAATGTTCTCATTACTGGAACTGGGATGATAAAGCTCGCTGATTTTGGCCTCGCCATCCGAATTTGTGAGGGTAAGTTGATACTTGATATAGATGTTTGGGTGATCGGTTTGGTCATATTAGGTTCATCAAGGCCTTAGGATGGGAGCTTTAGTCAATAGGTTGTGATTATGGGTTTGTGATAGTTGACATCGCAGGATAATGTCGCCGCAACCGTAATTGCGGCTAACGATTGCGAATTTATCGTGATCTTGAAATTATGGGAAATTGCGCAGAGTTGAGGCTGAGACTCTGGTTTTGGTTGCAGATTGGAGTTTTGTGACAAATGTGGTTGTTGCAGATTGCAATTTCTTTCAATCCTTAACTTTTTTGGAAATTGCTAGCATCGACCGCGGCAATTATTGTTGCATTCTTAGTTAGGGGTTTCATGGTGATTCTTGACATTGTAGTAATTGAATCTTGTGGTCACCTATAATTGAGATGAAGATTGTCTTCTTTATTTACATATTTTGATCATTTCACTATTTCATGTGCGATCTCTGTTTCAAGATTTTTACAAAGTCCTTTGCAACGGCAATCGCAGTAGCATGAGCTGAAATTTTCATCTATTTTCTGCTATCTAGGATTGTGATAAAAACCGTAGCTGTGACTGTGACCAAAATTTAAAGTCTTGTGTTTAATTGACTGTCCTTGTTGAAGTAAATTGAAAATAATTAATGTTGTCTTAAACTTGTTTGATAGTGGAAAATTCTAACCTGGTTAGTCTGTTAGTAAAATTTCTAGGCGGGTATGCAAGTATTTTTGACTATGTGATGAAAGTGTGAAGAAATTCTAACTACATTTTTACTGAAACAGTTGCTGATGGTGTTCATTTGACTGGTATTGTTGTTTTACAAGAGTAATTGAATTTTGGAATGGATCCTCTCATGTTAAAAAGATGATATTCTTAAGTGTGATGATGTCACCACTGACTGTATAAAATTTTCACTTTATGTTTTAATATTTTATTTACAAAATTTATACATCGCTGGAGAGAAATCATCCCCACAAAGTGTTGCTTCTGTTGCGACACTAAAATCAAATGCAAGAAGTTGTAGAGTCAAACACTAATGATAAATCAAATATTTAGTTTGACATTTGGAGTCTCAAATCCACGGACGTGAAAATTTTAAGTTATTTATAGTAATTTTAGTTTGGGTGGGGAAATATAACATGAATTGTAATTTATACAGCGTTTATTGGATTTGTGTTCAAACACACAACGTCATTGATACCTTGCCTAATTGTTTGAAAATTTGTATTGCAGGTCAGAATTTGAAAGGTGTGGCTGGGAGCCCTGCATATGTTGCACCAGAAGTGTTGTTGGGTAGATATTCTGAGAAGGTGGATATATGGAGTTCTGGGGTGCTCCTGCATGCTTTGTTGGTTGGTTTTCTTCCATTTAAAGGCGACTCACAGGATGCAGTTTTTGAGGAAATAAAAAATTTCAAACTAGATTTCCAAACGGGGGTGTGGGAATCGATATCTAAACCTGCTCGAGATCTTGTTGGGAGAATGTTGACTAGGGATGTTTCAGCAAGGATAACAGCCGATGAAGTACTGAGTAAGTTTATGATAGATATATTATTGAGAGCTTGCCTGCTTTATCTTTTTCCCACGACTATGAACATACCAAAGATTTTAGTCAATTTGATCTTTTGTTGTTGTTAATTTAGTCTTGTAATAATTAACATAGATAGTATTTCCTGGTTTTATTGAAACTATGTTTGGCTCTCTCGTAGATTCTTATTAATGAGAGTGGTTTACCTTGTTTTGACAAACTCAGCTGATCCCTTGACATATACATTTTGTAAATGCTTGAGTGGGTCAGTTAATTTTTTTTTTCTTGTTGGGGATAACAGTGAAAACCTACTACTAGTTTTACATGATTCTGTCGTTTTTATTACATACTTACCTTGTATGTGGATAAAGTCTCTTTTCCCCAATTGCTTTTACTTTTAATAACAAAAAATTAAAGCTTTACTTTTATGGACTGATGTATTGGTTCAGTTTTTCGCACTCGTTGTGTGCATGTTAAATTAACACTCGGTGGTTCATTTCCAGGTCATCCATGGATATTGTTCTATACGGCGCAAACATTGAACACGCTGCCCGTTAAATCAAAATTGAAACCCCAAAATGCTGCTACTTGCCACAAGTTTGTTACTGCACCTGAATCTGGGTTTGGAGGAAACAGGATGGATGATTGTTCCCTAAATGGTTCAAGCTCGTTTTCATCCTCTGAAAGTGGCAATTCAGAATATGATGATGACTGTGAGTGGATTGATGCCCTTACCACTGCGGTTTCACATGTGACGATATCCGAAGCTAAGAGGACCAAGCTGTGGGGTCCCACTGGTCCATTTGATTCACAAGGTTCATCTAACTTGAAGACTAACCTCTGTAAAGCATTCTGACCTACTGACAGAATGACACCGACCGCATACACCACAATATCGACTGCTTTAGCTGCGGTTTATAATAAACTTAGCCCAACAAATTCTACAGTTGGCAAAAGTGGATTTCATGCTAACATCCCATATAAGGTTGACCGCTGGGTACCAGTATCTGCCTTATTTTTTAGTGAAAAATCTAGTTACATTAATCTTCTTTTGTTCCTTTGTCCATATAACCTACTTTTGTAACCCCAGTTGTACAGAACTAGTACATATAATGTTAATGTGTGGCTGCATGATTTTACTCTTGCAAGAGAAGGGGTTTTAATCGGATGCAATATGTTATTAATTCTTACTTAGTGAAAACTTCAAAATTGTTTTCTTCAGGAAGATTTAAATCAGAACCTATTATTGAACTGTTTGTATTCCAATAAATTTTACTTTACTTTAAATTTTAAGGTGTAGACTTCATTTTAAAGAATTAAAATTCTAACAGGATAGAATTTCATTGAAGTAATTTAGTGAATACCCTAAAAAAAAAAGAATCTGTGGCATGACTTGATAACTGCACTCTTCTCATGATGAAAGCATGCAGTAAAACTTAACATGGGATGCAAAAGGGACCATTAAAAGTGGTAACATATTCGGACAGTTAGGACCTTGTGCGGAGGTGGAGATATTACTCCATATTTGGCTGGTTTCTATTTTTCTCTCCATTTCGTTTGACGGGATGCATTAAAGAGGCCCCATAAGCAATACTGAGAAAGATGGAAAGGACTAGGGGAAAACAGGAAAAGCAGTGATATCTTGTTCTCCTCGATGTCAAAAGAAAAAGACAAATTTAACTCAAAGACAATAATTTAGGATTGTGTTTTCTTGACTTAAATAAGTTTCATGTTTTTTATGATTATTTTTATTGAGTATTTAATATACTTTAATTGTTTACTTAATAAATTAAATATATTGATTTAAGAATTTAGAAAATAGAACTGAACTCAATTTGAATTAAGGAATCTTAGTAAGGCTCTTGAGTACCAAAAGTGGAGATTGTTGAGTACCTGGAGTGATGCTAATACTCATAGATGAGGAATAATGCTAATACTTATTTGTAAACAATTCTCTTACAAAACGTTCATTTCTCATAAAGGAAATTCTTACAAAACATTATATAATATATTCTAAATAACACGTCAAAAGTCATTATTGTTTATTCATATTTATCAAGTTAAACATTTAAATTTTTTAAAGAAAATTTTAGCACTCGATAATGTGCTATATCGAAAGGGTTGCAAAAAGTTTTTTATTAACACTATTTAACCTCTCCTTCTAGAGTTTTTCAGGTACTTCACCCTGCACATAACGATATCATCAATTGAGAACAAAGTGACTTGGGTAATGTACACGACAACATGCTCATCTGAATCGGTGCTACCATCATTTTGATACAAAGTAAGAATCTTCCACTCTTTAGGGAGTGAAATATCCATGATGTTGTCAACAAAGGGGTATCAACGACTTCCTCTTATTGCTAAAAAAATGTTTGTTGTTCCTCCAATTTTGGAGATAGTAGTGTAACCATTTCCCCCTTCGGCTTCATTGACAATGTGAAGACGAAATGCAATCTTTTGCACCGAATCCATGTTATCGAGAATTTCCTTGTCCTTCACCTTGTTGGTTTCCTCTTCAATCTCTACCCTCCTCCTTCACAAAATATATGTTGGCCTACAGTGAGCTCCTATTATTCTTACAGAGCCAAATATACTTTGCAAAGACTTCAACTCCAAGTACTACTAGCTCTAACTTCACACTCTGAGACTGGGATGCCTAGGTACTCATCCTCCTCAAGTCAAATTGGGGTTACGCATACACAAGACACTCTAATGTTCAATTCAACCAAATGTGTTATATAGTAGGAAATGTGGTGTAATTAATGTATCTCTGTTATTTATAATATTATTTATAAACTTTTATATGGACATACCTAAACCACGTCATCTAATTACATGTAGACTCTTTCTTAACTTAATAATGATTTATTAATGTTAAAAGTATGGTTGGTATGTCAAATACGTTTGGACCGACTACATACCAACTCAAGTGACCAAGATATATTTAGAAAAATATAATATTTATATGAATATGTGTATAGGTGAACTCCAATGTATAGTACGATCTCCAATGATTATGCTGTTTTGAAGTAAGATTTAATTCCCAAATATCTTACACGAGATTTAAAAAAGAGTATATATTTTTAGATTTCATAACATTTAAATATAATCATTTTTCAGTTTACATTGCGTGTGCCAATTGTTTCACATATTAACATCTTTCTCTTCTCATAATATAAAAATCATTTGTACCTTCTCACCTTTTACTCTTGTCGTTCTTCTTCCTCCTTCAAATGGTAGGTTTTCAAATGAAAGGCATCAACATCTTTTCCTCGATTCCATAATGTAATAAAGTACAGTAGCTTGGTTTTAAGTGAAAAAACACATTAATAAGAACTAGAAGTATTCATTTAACTCACTTCCTTGAGTATGGATTCGCGAATATTTATTTTCTTGATTTAACTTATTTAATCAAAATATATGAAAGATTGTAGGTTAGAAGAAAAATTTGGTATAGAAGCAAAACGTAGTTTTTTTGAGAGAAACAGTCCAAATGATTTTATTTGAGAAGTATCACAAGACCATAAATACTAATATTTGTTTATAAAAGTAATAAAATAAAAACAAATATAATAAAATTAGATAGAAAACCAACTTGAAAGAATGGAAAAGTTAATTGATGATATATGTTCAAGGTAAACATTCTTTTAAATAGTAATATATTCGGCATCTTGTTACATGAAATTGATTGAATAGATTCCTACAAAATAGATATTAAAATTGCTGGATATAAAATTTTAATCAACAATTTTATAATTATAAAGATTAAAATTAATTAATGAAGTAAGAGTAACAACAATTTACCGTCTCATTCCATAAAAACTGGTTCTGCTGTCGCTTCTCACGGATTTTAATTTCATTAACAAACCAGTAATTTGGGACTTTGGAACTATGATTCCATAAATCATGTTGCAACCTCCATAGGTTCTTAATTTATCACAGCATTCATAGAGAAAAATAACAACGCAAACTATTAATAACTTAAATCATTCATCATTTTTTAAATACAATTACTGCTTTAACTACGTCATATATCCCAGAAACTCATCTCAATGTCAACATTTCAATAGAAAACTCCAAAGGGTTATGGAGCCGTTTCTCTGCACCAAAATACGTAATAATGTGTTTTGATGGATTAAGCCCTTTTAGCTGGATTTTTTAACATGGAAGCTGGTCCGTAACTCACTTTCTGAACATTTTGGACCAAAGGTACACAACAAAGAAACAGACTAACGCGAAAAGAATGACATGAATGATATGGTTTGAACCACTTTGGATAATGCTCTTGTTCAATCTTCTTAAGTTGTTCTTCACTCCCGCTTGAGCCTTTATCATTGTCATTTGCTGCATTGGAAAAGATAAAGCTAAAATATTAACAAGACAGTCGGACATTTTCCTGTTAAAGAGGATATAAAACACTAATTACTATGAATCAACAAGCAACAAAAGCAAGCCAGAAGATTTTCCAGTGAACCCTGTTAAAAACAGTACATGTTCAAAAAACTATGGATGGAAGCATGATGACACAGTTTCCTTTCCTTTAACTTCTAAAGTTCTTCCCATTACAACAAGCTGACCATAGTTTCTTGATTGAAGAACGTTTTCTCTCAGTTAGCATTAAGATTTTAAAATCTAAAGACAAAATTTTAATAAATAATTCATTTTTCCAGATGCCGGCACCATTAATTTGGTGAATTGTATTCATTTTTCTCTTGCTGCGAACTTAAATTCAGGGGACATAGATTAGTGCCTCAGCATGTGCCACAATCTGGAAGGAGATCCCAACTAATTAAGCAAGTATTATCAACGTAGAATGATAGAACTGGTATTAGTAATATGCTATTAGACATATTAGTAGTATATATATGGCCCTTCCAAACTGCTCTCAGAAGGATTCTATATGCTAAAAATTTAGATGCAGATGTTAGGCCTTGTCATGTCATTTAATTTTGTATCACTATTTATTTCATACTTTAGAATTCTGATTTTAAATTGCAATGAATTACCTTATTTTCTTTAACATTGATGGCTTTATTTTTTATTTTTTTTCCACATTTATTTCGTATGGAATGAAGAATATGGAAAGATTAACTTTTAAATTATAAATATAATCAAATAATAAAATTAGCATTGATTTAATGAAATTAACCAGTAAAATTGGGTATATATAGTTCCAAGTGTCACCTCAGAACCAAAACATGCCCTTTGCAACTCACACGTCAGACACTAGTAGAAACAAACTAAGAAAATTATCCAAGAAATTGTGTACCAATTCTTCAAGAAAATTTTTCTGATACTTCACTTCCGTTCCTATCTCCTCAGCAACCTGCACCAGAAATATTGTAGGGTAAGTACAAAGGAAGAAGAAACGGAAAAGAAAAAAATATAGAAGACAGAGTTTTGAAATATGATATAGTTTCATCCAACTAGATCCATAAAAGGAATAATTAGCAGGATATGGTTGAAGTATTCAACGAGTCAATCTGCAATGATAGAACACCGTTAACTTGTAGTTGGAAATTGAACTTAATGTTTTATCACTGGAAACAGCATACATGCATCAATTATAAAATATTTTAGTAAATATTGTTATGTGAATGGGGAGAAAAAGCCAGGAAGAATACACACCACAAGCATATTTACATGGCTCTCTTCACTGACAATTCCTATTGGGGGCCAAGAAGATGCACATTCCTTATCAAGAATTAAGTACCTAAAAATGCAGATATTTCTATTTCCCATTCCACGATTCATGTCATAAGGTGTAATCTAAAGCCATCACTTGTATAAGTGATAATGACTGCAGAAAATAGTGGAAAACCAATATGTATTTTAAAGGGCAGCTCTTAATAGGGACTGGGTAGTTTCAGGTCCCCCAACTCTGCCGCACAACTTCCAACACTTCTTCCTTCAAGAGCAAAGACTTGGGGGTCAATATTGTTAGTGATTAAGAAGGGCATTTTTTTCATTTCTTTTACTCACGTGCAAGGTGAGAGTGGTGCATTATGCTTGTGGGAGGAAAAGAAGCCTGGCCATGCTACTTACCTTGCAATGTGTGGAGAATGACTCTAGTGGCTTTGCACGGACATTACACATTAAACCTACACTTAGTTTGAAAATATTATTTTGGTCCCTCCAAAATTATTAGTGAAGATCCACCATTGGTTATATTATTTAGTGGATAGCATTATGGACAACTAGCAGAAGTTGCATTATGGGTCAAAATATATGATATAATTATACATGTATAAAAATTTATGTTGTATGTAACTAAAATAAAATGCATAAAATTGACACAATATTAACCAAAATGTTCAATTAGCCACAGACTTGCTGAAGATGACAAGAGGATACAGGATGCATGCCACAACCACAACACCTACAAAGGCTGCAATAGGCAAACAGAATGGCAATCGTATATCAAGGAAAACTGCAACACAAAAGCACCATATAGTGGCTATCTAACAACACCAGGTTGTTTCCACAACTAAGGCTTTAAAAGATGGTCTACGACCGCAATTACATCATAATTTTTTAGGTTTCCCCCACATCAGCTGCATTTATTAGTAATTTTTTGATATTTCAAAGACTGAGGCAAGATTGTGATCGCGACCACAGTTGCATATCAAAACTTAGTTCACAACCTATTATGATTATCATAAAATTCAGAAAAAATCAAGTAGCACAGAGAATGATTTTTTTTTTTTAAAAAAGGTAATTTTCTCATTTAGAGAATAAAAAAAAATCCAAGGTATGGAGCTGATGCACGACCAAAGAGCAAGGAAAACTAGTGAAATGGTGACCCCCATGATACAAGAACCACATTTTAGCCAATAGGGGATTACCTACAGCTTGACAAAAAACAAAGAATCATAGAACAAGAGAAATCACTATTAGCTGTAGCTCATCGTCCGGTTAATTTATGCTGAAAAAAGGTTGTCCCCTTCCCATAATTTTGCTATTCTTATTTAATCTCAAATCTTGACTTTTAAACATGACCAATCCAGGTGCTCTCTACCAAGTTTTAAACTGCAGTGGTTGTCAAATATTCAATTTTATCAGGACCTGCGATGCTGCAGGAAAATACTAAAAAATGTGACCGATGCAGCTACAATTCTGACCACCCCAAATACCTCAAACCTTGACATTAAAGTTAAAATTGCAGCAACGGACCATTTTTCAAAACCTTGCTCTCTGCTAAGTTTTCATTAGCATGTAACACCTTCAAGTCTTCAATCAACATCTACTTGTTTAAATAGAAAAGTGTTCAATTTCCCTAAAAAACAATGAATCATATCAAATTCCATTTCTTCAAATGCGTCCAGTCCAGTCCAGTCCAGTTCAATCCACTCCCTGATTCTGATCGATCAGGTCTAAACGAATTTCTAAATTGTTCGATTGATAGAAAATAAAATGTAACATCTTTTCGAAATTTCACACATGCCCAACAAAACCAAAGAAATAACAGGGGCAAAATGAATAAATAAAATAAGAAATTAAAAAACGGTGGGAGATACATACATATTTCAACCTTCTAACTTGGCGATGAAGACCGGTGATTTCCTCGTCCAAGTCCATGGGATCAATTCGTAATTGAATCTCCTCAGAGGCACCAACCGGTCGAGTGCTAAGCCCATCTCTGCAATATCCATCACATACAATTAACTGCACAGATATGATGAATTCGAAGACACACATAAGAATACACACATACCTTGATCTGTAAGAGGCGGCGCCGCCGTAGGAAGAACCCACTCTGTGGGAATTGGCGGCCATTGTGGGAAATCAAAAGAAACCCAATTGGGTTGGTGCGTTTTGATTGTTTGAATGTTTAAAGGGGAATGAGTTGCACAGACTGAAAAATTAGGTCGAGGAGTTAAGCTGTTGAAGAATTAATGAGGGAGAAATCTTAGTGGAGAAGAAAATGGAAGGAAGAAGGAAAGAAATAGGATTGTGCCAGGCAACTGGGTTCATCTCTCCTTCCAGAGTAACCCATTCCCACCCATGTTTTTATTTTAAGGTCTTCAGAAAAAAAAATATGATGGTAATTTTGTTTTAAGGTAATTTTCGAAAGTAAATTTTTTAAGAAATTGATTGAAATCAGAAGATCTTCATCTTTGGTATGCTTTGTTTATTTGAGTAGAATGATTCGAAGGAAAATAAACATATGAATTCAAAAAAAATTGAAAATAAAGTATTATTACTTTTTATAGAGATTTTGAAAATAATTGAAAGAAAATTTAAAAACAAAATTAATAAAAGTTTGTAATGAATTTGATTGATACGATAAATTAAAAGAAATATTTTAATAGTTTGAAAATGAAAAGGTTATAAAATTTTATTAACGATAATATAAAATAATATTTACGAATAATATATTTTTGACAAAAAAATATTTAAAATAATAAATCGAGAAAATTGTTATTTTATCTTTAGAAATTACATTCCTGAAATGGGATAAATTTTAGTAAACTTTCATCACCATATATTCTAACCATGGAATCGATTATTCTTAAAGAAAATCATTTTCTCTTTCGTCTTGATCTTCATGTTTATGCTTACGACTATGACAAGCGTACCTTCAAGATGTATCATAACAGTCAAGACAAAAAAACATTTCAACCTAAATTCCTTCAAACCTCAAAAATTCAAAAAATAATCAAATATATAAATCATCGTTTTCCATAGTTTTCAAATACTTGAAAGCGCACATTTAATTGCAAGTTCGTTACCATGAATTCTCCTACCGCAAATTCTCTTAAAGAGTAAATTGTCACGAAACGAACACAACATTATTATGTTCTTCCGCTTGAGTAAATAAATTAATTCGATCATGTACAGAGATAGAAAACAAATTCAGTACCTCCTTTATTTTTTTACCCCATTTCGGGTACTTTTCCATGACTTTCGAAAGCTCACACTTCAGTACCTCCTTTATTGTTACTTTTACCATTGTTTCGTTGATTCCATGTGAAAAACTGACTAGGATGACCAACTATAGCTCATGGGTTGTTGTTGTCCAGCTATGATTTTAGGGTAAAGTTCATGTTGACCACTTGACCAAATAAGCGAAAGACATTTCATTCCATGATCAAGCATAATTGATGCAGATTGATGCCTCCTTGTGTAGCGTTCTCTAGTTCTCTATTGATGTCAAATTGTAGCCTCAATACCATGCTTTTACTACTTGTTATGATAAGTGGAACAAAATCAAGAGAGTATACTTTAATGATGTTCATCGCCTTTATAATGTTATTTCTAATCTTATCACGGTAAAATTGGAGAGTCATGATATGCAGATATATCTCGATAAGCTCGATCGCTTAATTGTTGATTTTAAGTCATTTACGTCTTTCATTAATGATGTGGACAAACATGTTGAACAACGGGGCAAGTTTTTTATGGTCCTTGCACTTATTAGACTTCCTCCTGAGTTTGAATCTATTCGTAATCAAATCTTATATGGCACAATTGTTCCATCTTATAACATTATCACTGAACAATTACTTTCCCTCTCTACTCCTCACAGGTTTCGTCAATCACATGTACCTCCCATTGATTCATCTACCTTTTACATCCAATCTTCCTATTAGGGTGGATGAAGTGGGAATCATGGTGGATATCACTATTAACGCCCTTGTTGTAATTTTTGTCAACGGTATAGAATATTGAGGCAAAATGTCATCCAAAAAAATGACAATAGCATAAGACAACTCATATTTCTCAAGTTATTTCTCCAAAACCATCATATGAGATTTCAATTTCTGTTGATGCCTATAATGAGTTCCTCGTGTTAGATATATTACATTTATCTTGTCTTTATATGTTATCTTTAGTTAGTTTGTTATTATTCCTTATTTATATTTTAGGCACACCCATATTTCTACTATTATAAATAATGTACCCTATGTGTGTATTCAACATAAGGGAGATTAATCTCTCATCCATAATTTTTACTATATTCAACATGGTATCTAGAGCCTAAGGTTTTTATGAGAAAATAAAATTTTATCACCTTTGCCACTACACTAGCCGCTGCCGGTGACAATGTCGTCCACCGTTGTTGTCGGCACCGCTACTTCCATTGGAGTTCCATTTTTGTCCGGCGACCACATGTAATCGTCTCGAGTAGGCGACCACCATGCAGTCAATGGTTGCGCTAAAATTTTTTAGTTCTCTATAGTGTCATTTTCACTATTGTCTACTATCTTCTACAGTTGTCCACTACCATTCCCCGTGAGTGGGAGTCTGTTTCTAGGTGCTTTGATGAATAAAGGAGATAATTCTTTTGAAGAGTCAAATCTTCCACCTTCATTGTCTGTCATCGGCGTGTCGTCATTTTTGCCATTCACTGTGAGGGGGAGTTTATTTCTATAAGGTTCAATCTAGTCCCTGCAATCTATCATTGTCTACCACTACATGTCTCATCCATTACTGATGGCAATCTAGTCCTTGTAGTTTATCGTTGTATGTCACTACAAGCCACCATCTATTATTGATGGCAACCTAATTTGTCTTAATTTGTCGTTTTCAACCACTTTTAGTCATCGCCCACTATTGATGGTAATCTCCTTTATCTAAGTCATCTTAATTGAAGTTTCGTGGTTGTCCACTGTTGTCCAATATTATTCTTCATAGTTTTTAGGATTTCTCTCTCTTATTCATCCAAGGCTTCTTCTACTGCTATCTCTTCTCACCTCACTTATGTCACTAGTGCATTTGACCCATCATATATGTTTTTTTCTGTAGTGGTAAAGATGTCTTTTGTTAGTTTATTTATAGTCGTGGTGGCTCTTTAACAATGGCCTATTTATCCATTGAATGTCAACAATGCATTCTTCAACGACAACTTGCAAGAAGAGATTTATATGGAACAACTCCTCAAATTTGTTGCTCATGAGGAGTCTTTTGGGTTTGTATTTCATCTTTTGTGTCGTCTTCGTAAATCATTAACAATTTGGGGTCACTTGAATGGAGAAACATATATTTCACTAAGCCTTTATCGATTATATTAGTAACAAGCTTGGTACATATAATTTATATGCATCAGTTTAAGGGAGAGTGTTAGATATATTATCTTTATCTTTTGTTAGTTTGTTATTATTCCTTATTTGTATTTTGGACTTAGCCCATATTTCTTCTATTATAAATAGAATACTCGATGTGTGTGTTCAACACAAGGCATATCAATTTCATACATAGTTTTTACTATATTTAACACCTACAACACAAGGCATCCATCCAACCTACACAACCTGTCGTTGCCATTACTCAGTCTGGTAATCATGTAGCCTGTATTTCTCAGTCTTTAGCCATATGTTTGGTAACAAGTCCCTTTTCTCTCAACTGACTCATTTGGATTCTTCACCCTTTGTTACCATGGCAAATGGCTTTCAAATAAAAGTTCATGGCATTGGTCAAAGACAACCTTCTTTTAATCTTACCCTATATTTTATACTTTATATTCACGGGTCACCTTTAATTTAATTTACATAAGTAAGCTCATTCAATACAAAAATCACTCGGTCCTTTTTGCTAATAATTTTGTTCTTGTTCAGGATCGACATATACCGAACAGACGATTGGAGCAGGACATGAGTCTCAAGGATTATACTATAGGGTTAAATATGTTTTTGGTCCTGATGCGGCTGTCGTGGCTTATCAAATTTGATGTGCATTAAAGAATGCAGTATAGTGCTAGGAAGTGACTCCTAGGTTGTCTCTCAAGGACCAAATGTGGTTCGAGACTTAGGTCAAACACGTAGTGGGGGGGTTTTGAAAATGTTTTTGTGATTAGAAATGGACTAAATTAAAACACGAATATAAACACAAATGTAAACAAAGAATTTAAAACGGTTTGTGATAAGCTGTCGTCGAAGCTATCAAATTAATACTACTTTTCAAGGCAACTTCAGCATTGCCAAGTAGTATTCAAGAAGGTAGATAGGGCTAAAGTAACCCTGAGTCGTCTCCCAACAAACACGGAATTGCTTCTGAATATCTGACTCTTATGCTATACAATGCTTATGAATAAAAATGATGTTTGAAGAATGTTTAAAGAACAAATAATAAACTTTAAAAAAAAGTTATGATTAAATAGGCTAATTCCACTGCTTTTCCAAGATAGATTCGTCATCGGTTATTCATAGATAATTGTTCAATTGATTATTATTTAAGTTTCAAATTAATTAAAGTACATTCTTAATTAATTTAAGGGCGATCATGCATTTAACCAAAGTAAATTCTCAATCAAATGCAAAACCTTTCTAGATTATTCACAATAAATTCAACCAAAGTACATTCTCAATCAAATTTTATTGTGTTTAATCATGTCTATTCTTAAATCTCTTAACCAAATTAAAAGTTAATCAATCAAAGTAAATTCTCAATTGATTATAGTTGAAATTATTACTACCAACCAAAGTACATTCTCAATTGATAGTAAAAACCATTTAATCATATGAAAGTTTCTAAATTAAATCAAAGTAGATTATCAATTAATACTACTTTTCAAGGCAACTTCAGCATTGCCAAGTAGTATTCAAGAAGGTAGATAGGGCTAAAGTAACCCTGAGTCGTCTCCCAACGAACACGGAATTGCTTCTGAATATCTAACTCTTATGCTATACAATGCTTATGAATAAAAATGATGTTTGAAGAATGTTTAAAGAACAAATAATAAACTTAAAAAAAAGTTATGATTAAATAGGCTAATTCCACTGCTTTTCCAAGATAGATTCATCATCGGTTATTCATAGATAATTGTTCAATTGATTATTATTTAAGTTACAAATTAATTAAAGTACATTCTTAATTAATTTAAGGGCGATCATGCATTTAACCAAAGTAAATTCTCAATCAAATGCAAAACTTTTCTAGATTATTCACAATAAATTCAACCAAAGTACATTCTCAATCAAATGTTATTGTGTTTAATCATGTCTATTCTTAAATCTCTTAACCAAATTAAAAGTTAATCAATCAAAGTAAATTCTCAATTGATTATAGTTGAAATTATTACTACCAACCAAAGTACATTCTCAATTGATAGTAAAAACCATTTAATCATATGAAAGTTTCTAAATTAAATCAAAGTAGATTCTCAATTTAAACCTAGAAACCCTAAAACTCATATAATCAATATGCATATAAATTCAAACATATTATGATGCAAAAATCTTTGCTTTTAACAAGATAGAGAGATGAAAGACATAGAAAGAACAACTTAAATCAATAATCAAAGTAAACAATTGCATTAACTGAACATAACCTCAGAATTCGTCTTGGAATTACAACAGAATAACCCTAGATGCTTAGCTCTCCATGAATGGAGTTGAATACAAGATGAAAGAAAAATGAGAGGAGTATGAGAGAATGAATGAAGTGAAGTCCCCCCTTTTCCTGCCTCCCTTGGGTCTCTTTATATAGGCTTGATTAGGCTTGGACTTTGAATAGTTTGTTGATAATATATTTTCTGTTGATATATTATATCTTTCAAATATTCATTAGATTAAATCAGTTTTAAAGAATATTTGATAGATATTAACTCAATTATCTTATATCTTATATCTTCCAAATAACTAAAAGATTTAGATAATGATAAAATTATTTGAAAGATATTTTCTGTTGATATTCCCAAATTAAATTCAACAACTGAATTTTATCTTTTAGATTTTCTGACTTTCCAAAATGGCACAAATACGCTGAAATTTCCTCTATTTGCACTTTAGCCCCTTCTGAATTTTCCACATAAAATCTGATTTTGGGCCTTGAATTGCCATTTGGACCAATAAAACTTATATTCTCAGCTGCACAAATAAACATTAGAACATCCAATAATAATTTATGTGCTAAAATTCACTTTTTACGTTTCTTTATTTCCCAAACCCAACAATTCCAATCATCACAAATTCACTTAAATAAACCATTTAAGCACAATTATCCCATCAAAAATTTGAATTTTAAAGCATAAATATGGGCATAAATATGCACTCATCACACCCCCACACTTATCCTTTTGCACTCCTGAGCAAAATTGATTAATTCCAAAACTTTGTTATGAGTCATTTTATTTCATATTTGCATTTGGATCAAAAGAATGAGTAGCACTAGACATAGATCAATCATTTAGGCATTACTTTGTCATGGACATGCAAATGGAATCACTTTATTCTTCACACATGAGTTAACCTTTTTGAATTCCCAAGAAAATCAAATATGAAAGACAACACTCAAGTCAACATGTATCTATTTCTCTCCAATTCTCTCAAGTGTTTTTGGCTTGTGTTTACACTCAAAATACCCATGTAAGTAGACACCCTTGATATTTAGCAAGACTCTAACATTCACACACTTCAGTAAACATGCAAATATTGTTCATGAGGGCTTTTTAAAGTTTTATTGAGGCCAAGGTAAAGGTAGGGAATTTTTCTGGAATTTCTGAGTTTTTGAAATTGATATAGAAAGAGTGATGACATTTGATTTCAAAATCAACTCTATTTCTTGCTCTTTTAAGGAAGATTTTTTTTAGCTCCTTTTTTTTCTTTTCAACTTTTTATCTTCCTTTTTTCCCTTTTTATTACTCACCCACACACTTATTCATCACTTTACTTCTAACAGAATCCATTACTCCTTCTTCTTTCCTAAGGTAAGGAACATATGATTTTTCTTCTTTTCTCATTTGGCAATGACTGGAAACAAGAAAAATAGGCTTAAGGCTCAAAAAGGGTTCCAATGGATTAATGTTAGGACAAGTTTATTTGGCCAAGTAGCTAAAACAAGAAATGCCTCAATCATATCAAATCACGCGTATTCAAATCAGTTGCACAACACAGAATCAAGCTAACTATTAGAGTATCAACAAAACATGGGCAAATCACAAAAAAAAAATAGGTATGGTACATGGTGGTCCATCCTTAACATTAAGCCCAAAACTCACATGGTTTCAATTTTCTTTCACAAAATATTTAATCAGGAAACTCTCTAGTCAACTCAATCAGCAAATCATAGAAGTAATCCACTCATATCAACATGACTCATTTTTTTTCTCTCTTGAATTCATGATCATTCCAGTTACCGATTCAAACTCTCAAATCCAATGCAAATATTTATTAAAAACAAACAAAATAGACAAACAAAATAGGGAACAAAATTAATTGTTTCCCCACACCCCCACACTTAAACTATGCATTGTCCTCAATGTATGCCTTATATATAAAATGCAAAGAAAAAGTATGAGGGAACTTACCTCCTTCATGGTGGAAGGAATGCTAGTAGGACTTCATTGGAAAAGTCATCCTGGATAGGAATGTTATCTTTTCCCTTTTCAATCCTACTAAGATGGTCAACTACTACATTATTTGACCCACTTCTGTCTTGAATAAGAGTCAACTTGTCCTTCTCGTTCTTGACCATTGTGATTCCATATTTCTCGGGAACCACATGTATAGGGCCTACCCAAGTGCTGTTAGAATTTGAATGTATAAGACCTGTTTGTAGCAACTTGGTGTCCTTTTTCTTTACAACCCCCATCAGTTGAGGATTCAGTCTTCCTTGAGGTTCTCTCACTGGTTTAGCATCCTCCTCCAAAAGTATTCTATGCATGCAAAAAGAAGGGCTAATACCAAGAATTTCCGCTAAACTCCAGCCTATTGCTCTCTTGTGGTCTCTGATAACCTGTAATAGCTGTTTTTCCTGCTCATCAGTAAGCAATGCAGATATAATAACATGGAGTTTCCCATCCTTCTCAAGATAAGCATATTTTAAATGGGATGGTAAAGGTTTCAACTCAAAAATTGGTGGCTGCACCACAGATGGCAAAATTTTACTGCCTAAGGTCATCTCAGCCACCTCAACATCACACTTGGACGCCACTGAGGTATCATCTATTAATACCGCGTCCTCAATATCACCTGCTTTACAATTTCCTTTTTCGTCCAAAATTAGGGATGACATATTTGAAAAAGAAAAACTGTTTACAACATCACTTGATAAATCAATACAAAACAAAGAATGATCTTTAATCTGATGCTTCCCAGCTTCCAACACGTTGAACCGCACCTTCTCGTCTCCTATCTCCATTGTCAATGATCCTGCATGCACATCTATCTTGGTTTGTGCTGTCATCATGAAAGGTCTTCCCAAGATAATAGTTGTTGGACTGATTCCTTCATCATCCTTCATGTCCAAGATATAGAAATCTGCAAGAAAAATTAACTTGTCTACTCGAACAAGGACGTCCTCAAGCACACCTGCAGGGTTAACTGTGCTACGGTTGGCCAGTTGAATGACCACACCAGTAGTCTTAAGAGGTCCCAAAGATAGAGAAGTAAACACTGATAAAGGCATTACATTTATGGAAGCCCCTAAATCTAGCATGACATTGTCAAACTTTGAATTTCCAATAACACATGGAACAGAAAACATACCTGGATCCTTGCATTTTCGTGGTATTTCAATATGCTTCTTAATCAAGCTTGACACATTTCTTCCCAAATTCACAACCTCATTATCCCTAAAACGCCTTCTATTTGTGCAAATTTCTTTCAAAAACTTGGCGTATTTAGGGATTTGCTTAACAGCATCTAGCAAGGGAATGTTGATCTCCACCTTTTTGAAAGTATTTAAAATCTCTTGGTCTAATTCCTTCATTTTTTTGTTTTTCGGTTTCAATCGATTTGGATATGGAGGAGGTGGAGAATAGGATGAAGAAGAATTTTTAGAAGAGTTAGAGGATACTAACCTGGATTTATCAGTGGTAGTCTCAGGTGATGGTTCACTTGGTCCTCCATTGTCATCAATTTGCGCTCCTTCTTTCTCCTTATCTTCATCCTCTTGGGCTCCTTCAGGGCCTTCTACTTGCTTACCCGTTCTCAAAGTAATAGCACTTACATTTTGCGGGTTGATTATTGTTTGTGCAGGTAGTTTATTTGACTCCTTAGCCTCTAACTTTTCCACCCTCTGAGTCAACTCTATAATTGATTTCTTTATTTCTGAATTTTGCTCAACTATTGTTTTCATGAAATCTTGCATTGACATTTCAGGCTGAGATTGCTGCCTTTGTTGAGGTGGAACATAAGGTTGTCTGTTCTGCTGATACCTATTGGAGGACGAATCATGATAATTCTGGTATGGTCTATTTCCTCAAATCATGTTTGTAGCAAAAGCTTGAGATGAGTTTTCCACAGTGGTTTCCACCAAGCTAGGACATTCATCAGTGTAATGGTTAGTTGAAATGCAAATTCCACACTTCTTAGCAATTTGTGGAGTTGAGGTTTTAAACAAACTTGCAATCTCGTCGAGTTTGCTTTCTAGCTTATTCAATCTTTCATCTATCCTCTTTCCATCAACTGCACCATTATCAATTTCATGCACTCCCTTCAACAAAGTCACTGAATTTTCTCTTGTGCCATATTGTTGATTGTCTACTGCCTTTCGTTCTATTAGATCTATACCATCTTCTGGTGACCTATCTAAGAAAGATCCTCCGCTTGCAGCATCTGCCCATGACCTATCAGTAGGACTTAAGCCTTCATAAAAGCTTAGAATAAAATCTTCCATTTGGAGTTGAGGGCATGAAGAACATAGTTTCTTGAATCTTTCCCAATATTCACTAAGATTCTCTCTATCTCTGTGTCTTATATCTTGAATTTCTCTGCGGATAGCTGATAATCTAGATGCAGGAAAATACTTCTCAAGAAAGAGTCTTTCAATAGTTTCCCAATTTGTAATTCGTGCAGAGAGATAATACCACCAATCTTGAGCTGCGCCTTGAAGAGTAAAAGGAAAAGCTCTCATTTTAAGGCTTTCTATTGTGATCCTGGGAGATCTAAAGTTTTCACACAACATGTGAAATTGTCTCAAGTGCTTGTGTGGATTCTCCCTTGATAACTCGTTGAACTTTGGTAAGGCATTTAACAGGTCAGGTCTCAGCTCCCACTCCTCATTAGGATATTCAATGTTACTTCGGATAGTTGTATTGTGGGAGGTGGCTAACTGTCTGATGGTTCTTTGTGCCATATTGTTTGGGTTAGGATCAGGTAAAGGTTTGGATGGTATGTTTGTGATTGGAGATAATGAAGGTGATATGACTTTAGATGTAGGAAGTGTTCCCTCAGTAGAACACCCAAATTTCAATCTTCTTCGCAGCTTACGCAAATTCCTTTCGACTTCCGGGTTAATTTGATAAAATTCTCCCGGGTTAGCTCTGGTCATGCACTACGTAATCTGCTTGAAGTTGTTTCTCTTGACTTCTCTTTTTCTTTTGTTCTTGCTTTAGAGAAAGATTTCAAATAAGAGATAAGAGAGACTTGTTGGATCCACTCCCAGGAAAGAGAGGTGCGTCACAATGGACAACTTAAGTACCAAGTCTTTCCTAGCCAGAGTGTATTCAAACTAGCATCAATTATTTCTCAAAAGAAATTCTTAATAAAAACAAGAACAAAGATTTTTCCTAAAACAAGAACGACTAAAGGCTACAAAATAACTCAATTTAAATTAAATGTATGTGCGTAAAAAAAACTAAAGATAAAATAAAAGATAAAAATAAAGATAAAAATAAAAATAAAAATAAAAATAGAAATAAAAATAAGAATTAAATATTCAAAATACTAACCGTATTCCCCGGCAACGACGCCAAATTTGATAAGGTGTCGTCGAAGCTATCAAATTAATACTACTTTTCAAGGCAACTTCAGCATTGCCAAGTAGTATTCAAGAAGGTAGATAGGGCTAAAGTAACCCTGAGTCGTCTCCCAACGAACACGGAATTGCTTCTGAATATCTGACTCTTATGCTGTACAATGCTTATGAATAAAAATGATGTTTGAAGAATGTTTAAAGAACAAATAATAAACTTAAAAAAAAAGTTATGATTAAATAGGCTAATTCCACTGCTTTTCCAAGATAGATTCGTCATCGGTTATTCATAGATAATTGTTCAATTGATTATTATTTAAGTTTCAAATTAATTAAAGTACATTCTTAATTAATTTAAGGGCGATCATGCATTTAACCAAAGTAAATTCTCAATCAAATGCAAAACCTTTCTAGATTATTCACAATAAATTCAACCAAAGTACATTCTCAATCAAATTTTATTGTGTTTAATCATGTCTATTCTTAAATCTCTTAACCAAATTAAAAGTTAATCAATCAAAGTAAATTCTCAAACATATTATGATGCAAAAATCTTTGCTTTTAACAAGATAGAGAGATGAAAGACATAGAGAGAACAACTTAAATCAATAATCAAAGTAAACAATTGCATTAACTGAACATAACCTCAGAATTCGTTTTGGAATTACTGCAGAATAACCCTAGATGCTTAGCTCTCCATGAATGGAGTTGAATACAAGATGAAAGAAAAATGAGAGGAGTATGAGAGAATGAATGAAGTGAAGTCCCCCCTTTTTCTGCCTCCCTTGGATCTCTTTATATAGGCTTGATTAGGCTTGGACTTTGAATAGTTTGTTGATAAGATATTTTCTGTTGATATATTATATCTTTCAAATATTCATTAGATTAAATCAGTTTTAAAGAATATTTGATAGATATTAACTCAATTATCTTATATCTTATATCTTCCAAATAACTAAAAGATTTAGATAATGATAAAATTATTTGGAAGATATTTTCTGTTGATATTCCCAAATTAAATTCAACAACTGAATTTTATCTTTTAGATTATCTGACTTTCCAAAATTGCACAAATACGCTAAAATTTCCTCTATTTGCACTTTAGCCTCTTCTGAATTTTCCACATAAAATCTGATTTTGGGCCTTGAATTGCCATTTGGACCAATAAAACTTATATTCTCAGCTGCACAAATAAACATTAGAACATCCAATAATAATTTATGTGCTAAAATTCACTTTTTACGTTTCTTTATTTCCCAAACCCAACAATTCCAATCATCACAAATTCACTTAAATAAATCATTTAAGCACAATTATCCCTTCAAAAATTTGAATTTTAAAGCATAAATATGCACTCATCAGTTTGTCACTAATTCAACTACATGCTTCCAATCACAGATTAACATACACACTACTCTGATCTAAATCCAACTAACTTAAGCTAACATTACAACTAAATTATCACAACCGAATAACATGCGCAATATTAAGTTGAATGAAAACATTAAACCGAACAATATAAGAGATAAATATCCGAACACAATTAAGGCTACTAAAACGCTTGAGCTAAAAGTGAAATGCTTAATGTATTTCAACATGGACATGAAAATTGTAAAACAAGTGTCGGTTCAAGCATAAAGGCTAAATAAAAGTAAGGCAACCTCTTGAAGCTTTCCTACTGGACATGGCAGCCATGCCTTTTTCTCAATTTAAATCACCGTTTTCTCCTCTGTTCCATGTAACATTACTAGAATACATTTCTTTAAAATTAAAAAGGTATTATTGGACACAACATGTGCCTTCTGCTGGACGACGTGCACACCGTTGTAGCTGCTGCAATGTCTGTGTGCTTTCCAGCAAAGTGAATCACACCTCCATCGAATCACCACTTCTTATTCTGCTTGCACGTGAACTCCTCTCCAGCCGTGACAACACTTATAGCTTTCTCCTTCTCATTCATCCAAAATCCAACACCGTGGGTGCCACTTCTTCTGCTTTTGCGCTTCTTTCTTCTCCTGTGAATCACCATGCTTCACTTTTCTTCCAGCAAAGTGAAATGCCCACCTCCTTCCAGCTCCTACATCAGTGCATCTTCCTATCTATAAGCAACTAAATGGTTTTAAGCAAAGCTAGTTGCTATCTGTCTGTGTGCTCTTCTCTCAATCAGCAAATATCAATTAAAAAAAATGTTTCTAAGTGAGCTAGCCAGAGCTGTGAGCGAGAATGAAAAGGGGCGGAAAGAAATGCAACCAAAATGAAAATGGCAATGTGTAAAATCAGCAATAATCCTCAACGATCACATTTTTTTCCAAATAAAAACCTTCCCAGCCAAAGATCAAAAACACATGAGGATGGCGGCTGGCTTTCACACGTCCAGCCCCTTAACTAAACATCAATCAACAGTACATAAAAACCAAAAAAAATGAAAAGGCAATGAGAATTCAGCCAAAGGAATAAAACATCAGCTCTTCTTTTTCTCCATTGAAGACAACGTTCTCCCAAAACCAAAGCAATAAAAAAAATTCCAATTATCCGTGAGGGGTGGCGGCTACCCTAAAGGTCGTGTGTCACCTTTTAATAAGGGTGGGGTCCACACAAAAAACCCTAAGGTGCCAAGTCATTCACCTCCACTTTTGGGTCTAGTCTACTTTACCAAAAATTGACCTAAAATGTGAGAGTTGATTCAAAAATTCTAAACTACTAAATTACAATTTAATTAATTCTAAAATGTCTATGTGGAGAGTCTTGAATTTATTTGCATTCTTCCTGATGTCCCAAAATATATCTCCAAAAGTGTTCCTGCAATCAATAATGAACATAATAAGCTCAGATAATTCAAATTAATTAAAAATAAGAATTTATGGTCAAATTAAGCACAGTTAGCAAAAATGGAAAAATACCATACATTTAAGTACAATTCCATGATTAATTCTAGCACAATAAACTAGGTGAAGTCAAGAAAATATTGACTCATCAGGTCCCTTCACTTTTAGTGAAAATTGGAATTAGTCCTTCTTTAAAAATTTGGCCAGTCTCCCAACTTTAGAAATGTGTAGATTTAGCCCTTTTAACTAAATTTTGTTCGGTTTATTTAATTTTTCAAAGCGTTTCATGATAAGATTTGAGTTGTTTGAATCGTTTGACACATTTTCACTTTAATGTTAATTAAGAAACACGTTTAAAACATCAAATAAACTTAAAAAAAATTGATTAAAAGGACTAAATTCATAAGTTATAAAGATGTGGGACTAAATTGATCCAAAATTTTGAAAAAGGGACTTAATCCAAAAACATATTTAACCCTATATTATATGTCATAATCGATTGCTTGTATCCCCACGACATCTCAAGCTCTTGAACATCAATGCTTAGGTCATCCTAGTCCTACCAAAACGTGTCTTATGCTTCCTAATGTCTCAGTTTATCTCTTCAATGCTAGTCTTGACAGTTAGGAAACGGCATTCATCATACATATGGTACTCGAGTTAATAAAAGTGCTTTATCACATTTTGCCTTAGCTCACTCTAATATTTGGGGTCCTAGTCGTGTCTATTCTATTTTAGGTTTTTATTTCTTCATTACTTTCCTTGACTATTTCTCCGCATGTATTTGGTTATTCTTAATGACAAATTGTTTAGATATTTTTTCGATTCCCAAGAGACTCGTGTTACTAAACAATCATGTAATACCTTAACTAATTAAGACTATAGAACAATTTCAATGATTAAAAGTAAAATGCAATAAAAGTAAACATAAAAACTTGAATGTAAAATTGATCAATTGATGCTAAAACAAGAATGAATGAATGATTTAAGATGATATGAGATGATGATGTTGTTGGGGTTAGATTTCACCTACATCACTTTCATGCATATTAGAACTCATCTTCTTCATTGGAATATTAATGTCACTTATGAAATTACTTAGAACTCGATCCCTCGACATAAAAAGCCTAGCCTTAATTATTAGACCTTAATCCTTTGAATCCTTAATAACCAATTCCAAATTAAGAAATGAAGCTTAAGACAACCAAACGTCCTACCCCTATCCTTAGGCAATATTCCCTTTGGGTGAAATCTTCCAGATCACGATTCATAAAATATTTCCCAATAGTCAAACAAATCAAACATCAAGTCATGAATGGCCAAAACAAGATAAGCATTACGAATAGGAGAAAATCACTAACATTCAATGAAAGAAGCATAAAATATTTAAAACATGTTCAAATACATGAAGTTTAGAGGTTACATCATCCCCAACAACAAATGAGTTTAGTTCTCCATTGTCATGGAGAACCTTGGTGTACAATGGAAGAATGAATGAATGGAAACCCTAGAAAGCGAGAAGGAAAGCTTTCACATGCCCAATCTTCCTCCAAAGGGTCGAAAATAGTGTTTCTCTGCTTCAGCCACCAAATGATACCAACCCTAATGTGAAAAAGCCTTTATATAGATCAAACATGGATCGTGGGCCAATGTCGCCAGCGCTCAGCACCCTAAGTTGGGAAACCAGGCGAGCTGCGAGACATGTAGCTGACGCTCAGGCAAGTAGGCGACACTGCAAGAAGAGTGGCGCTCAACACCCTAAATGAGGGTAAGCAGGTGTGATACAGTGTAGCTGACTAGCGCTCAACGCCCCTAGAAGGGCGCCCAAGAGTGCTTGCGAGATCCTTGGCCCTCAGTGCCCCTGAAGATGGCGCCCAAGCGTCCATGCGAGCCTACCTGCGCTGAGGGCCCCAAAAAGGGGCAACTAGGCACCCCGTGCCTTCTTCAGCCTCTTCTCTTGTGCTTTTGTTGTCCTTCTTGAGTTCTACTTCCTTGATACTTTTGCTTTTCTTCCAAAACATACCAATATCCTATAAAATAAAGGGGATTAGTGATAAAAATCATTATGTATGACCTCAATTCTCTTATTCACACAATTTAACTAAAAACAATAATTTAAGCAAGCTTCAAAGTCAAAAAGGGTTAATTTACTATCAAAATTGCATCGCAGATAACGATGAAATCAACCTTTATCAGTACGTCTGTTAAACTTTTATGCATCGTGTTTCCAATTTTAGCTTTTCTAATTCATAGGCTATACTCCATCAAACATCTTACTCTCACACATCTCAAAAAAATGGTGTCACTAAAAGAAAGAATCAACACTTGGTTGAAATTGCCTGTACCTTTCTTCTTCACCATAATATTCTTTTTCGCTTCTAGGGAGATATCATTCTAACAACATGTTAATTAATCAACTACATTCCTTCCTCCGACCTTAATAATCAGGTTCCTCACTCTCTCTTATATCTAGCACAAGATCTTTACTTCATTCCTCTTTGTGTCTTCGATTGCACATGCTTTATCCATGACCTTACTTCAGGTAAAGATAAACTTTCTACCAAATCACTAAAATGTACTTTCCTTGGTTACTCACGCCTTTAGAAGGGTTGTCGTTGTTTTTGTTCTCAACTTTGATGTTATATAGTTTTTGTTGATGTAACCTTTTTTTAGACTACCCCCTTTTACACTTTCACTATATTAATGTCAATCTTACAATCAAACCTTTAAAAGTCTCGCCTGTTTTGGCTTAGGTGATTGCTTCTCCTCAACATCATTTACTTTGAGACCATAAACGAGTTCAAACTCCAATTGTGACTCACTCGTTTAATCCTCAAGCATCATCTTTTTCTCTAACCGTCCCTCCGCCCATGCCTCATGCACCTCAACTTCCTATTGGAATACGCAAAAGTATTCGTTTCTCTCATAATCACCAATGCAAAAAAGGATTTTAACATCCGTTATTTTGGACTTTTTACGTCAAACCCCACCCCAACATCATATTGGGAGACGTTAATTTGACGTTAGAGATTTGGTCGGACACAAATAGACGTCGGATTACACATGGTCGGACGTTTCTTCACAAAATGACCTTTACCACTGTAAACACTCAAGTTTCCATATGTAGGAAATCATTTATAGTGTAAAACAACATTGCATGCAAACGAAAAGTTTCTTGAACATCAGAATCGACCACGTCAACACCTTCTTCTCACAACATTTTCAAATCATCGATTAAAGGTTTCAAAATACTCATCAATGTCATTTCCAAGTTGTCTAGGACCGATATCATCATGGAAAACATCACCTATTTTCTCTTCATGCACAATAAAGGAGAAAGATTGTAGATCATCAACATAAGTAGCCATGAACTGTGTTTGCTACTTAAGTTCCCATAAGGATTCATACCATCAGTTGTAAGTGTAAGTCTTAAGTTTTTTGGATTTGCACCAATTTCTATAAATGTTTCTTCCATTGTGGTGAATCAGCTAGGTGTCAAAGAATATTATCCCACTTTCTTCCACTAACGTGCCACTGGTCTAAATAGTTCTTTCATTTACAAAACTGCCACCGATCATTTTTAATGTTGGATTTTTATTGGTTAAACGTTAAACGCGTGACGTTATACGCTATTTATGTACTAGTGAATCCTAACCGTCTTTATGCTTTTGGCATTACTTATGATTGTTTTTCTTCATCTTATTTCTCCTTTGGCTTTTGTGTCTATTCCTAAGACTACAACTGAAGCCACAATTGTACACATTTTTTGGTTCGATTATGATGACACCTTTCCCCTATGGCCAAAATAACTTATTCTCGTACCTTTCTAGCCATGGCTACCATTCATCATTGGCCTCTTCATCAACTAAATATTAAAAATGCATTCTTATATGGTGAATTGCAAAAAGTTTATATGGATCAACCCCCTGGTTTTCTTGCTTCCATTGATTTTTGTCTTGTTTGTAAACTTCAACAGTCTCTCTATGGTTTGAAGCAATCTCCTCAAGCTTGATTTGGTCATTTCAATTTTGTCTTGATCCAGTTTGGAAAAACTAGGTGTGTGGCTATTAATTTTGTCTTCTGTTTTCACTCCTCTTTTAGTAAGTGTATTTACATGTTTGTTTATGTTGATCACATTGTCATCATCGGTGACAACAAGATTTGGAATCGACAACTCATAAAGCATTTTTCAAAGCAATTTAATACTAAAGATCTTGACCCTCTAAAATATTTATCAAGCATTGAAGTTGTTCAATATGCTTCTGAAATTGTCAATAATCAATGTAAGTATGGATCCCAATATACTAGGCATTTACTAGGCTTGATTGTCATCCTTTTAATACTTCTATGGATCCCAATATCAAGCTTCTTTTGGGTCAGGGGGAGCCACTAAATGACCCAGAAATATATCTTATCACGAGACCCGACATCACTTTTGCACTTAGTGTGATAAGCTAATTTCTAAATGCTCCTTGTGATAGTCATTGAGATGTTGTGACATGAATCCTTCGATACATAAGAAAAAGCTCCAAAACAAGGATTATTGTATGAAGATCCACTTTTGGGTATTGTGTTCTTATCAGAAGAAACCTTATCTCTTAGGTAAGCAAGAAGCAAAATATAGTTGCTAGAGTAAGTGAAAAAGTAGAACATCGTGTTATGGCAATAACCACTTGTGAGCTTACGTGGCTAAGGCAACTACTTCTATAGCTAAAAGTAGGAGACATCCATGAAACAATGCTTATTTATGACAATTAACTACACTTCAAATTATATTAAATCTGGTTTTCCATTAAAGAACTAAACACATTGAAATTGATTATCATTTTATTAGAACAAAAGGGTTCTTTTGAAAAATCACTATTGATTTTGTCAACTCTAGCAATTAGTTGGCTGACATGTTCACAAAGTCCCTTATAGGTCCTTAGATTGAGTACATTTGCAACAAGCTTGGTACATGTGACATATATACTCCAGTTTGAGGGAAAGTATTAAAATATAATCAGATGGTATAGATTTCTAAAAATTAAGAGTTACGTAATCTAGAAAATTAAGATCATTGATTCTTAATTATTAAGTACTTTTATTATAATTAATTTTGTTTTATGCTATAAATACATTCTATATGATTTGCATTAGACACACAATATAATATTATCGAAATATATGTTTTAAAATACAATGTAATAACTCAAAAAATTTAATAAAATTTATTTTAAAAAATTAAATTACTTTTAAACATACTTATAGTATTATCCAAATATATATTTTAAAACCCAATGTAATAGCTCAAACAAGTTAATAAAATTTATAATAGTTTAGGTTGATAGTTGACTCAAATTATAATATTGTTTAGTTTAACTCATCTAAATAATTATACAACTAAATTATTTTATATTTGAGTTTAGTTTTATAATAGTTTAATTATGTATATTTTATTTATTTATAATAATGAATAAACAACTTTATTTTCTCTATAATATTTCTAGATTAATATTTATAATCTTTCATTAGTTTCATCATGGAATGAATTAGTGAATTAAGAGTTAAATTAGTTGGTTAGTTATTCATATATATATATATATATATATATATATATATATATAAATATATATTTATATAATTAAATATGTTTTTAATCTTTTAATTATATATAAAATTGAATTTTTGTTTTGAGTTATTTTTATCTTTAAACTTTATTAATGAATGAATTTGGTTTTCATCAATCAACAACAATAACATTTTGTTTGTTGATGTGACAAATAGAGTTGACACACGTGTATGTTCACGTGTTGACACATGTGTGTTCATTTCAAAGAGTGATGACAAGTGACAATGTCATTTGTCACATTAGAAAATCTTTAATTTTTTTAGTTGTGATGACTAAATTCATTTATTAATAAAGTTTGGGATGAAGATGGTTAAAAGTTTAGTACAAAGATGAAATTAAATCTCATAAAATTTAAAGGACTAAAAGCAAAAGTATTTTATACATTATATATTCCTATGTACGAAATATAAAAATATAAATTGAAAAAAAGTTGTAACCAATAATTTAATGTTTATAAGGACATAAAATGTAAGGATCTAGAAAATGATATTTTATAATTGATAGTGTCTATAAAATACTGAGACTCTATTATTTTAATATTAAAGCACTTTAAGTACAAATAAAAATTTTATAATTGAGTTTCATTACTATAAAAATCCATTATCTCTTTAGAAACTACTTTTCTAGAACCCTCTGACTTCTCTCTAGGTGCTCTCACCCTATATTCATCCTTTTGACTATCCGAGACCACTGGAGTAATTCTCGTGGGGAGTTTTTCAAGTTCATTTAATCAGATGTTAGAGTAAGTTGCTTTTATGTTTTTTTCCTCAACTTGTTTGTTTCTTTCTCTTTGTGTGCGAGTTTTTACCTATGTGTATGTGCTATTTAAGTCATCTATATGATTTTATGTTGATCAATGATCATTATGGTATAATATGATTGTTCTTGTGATGTTTCTATGTATAGATTGAGCATTTTGTGTGGTTGAAGGTAGCTTGCAGCTTTAGAGATGTTTGAGCAATCTTACATGTGAGGGAAGTTAATTATACTTGTTTTAAGTTGAACTACTTTGTTAATTATAGGTATCAATGTTGAACTATGATTTAAAATTATGAATTTTGTATGTACTGGAAATGGGCAATAAGTAATGTATATTAGTGCATTAACAAATGTCAATTGATGTTGGCTATGGTATTGTCTGACATTAATTGACATTTGTTAGTCTACTAATAAACATTAACTGTAGCCTGTTTTAATAATTTTTTTGTTTATAAAATTTTCCCATACCTGAAAAAAAACAAAAAAGTCCAACACAATTTTTTATTTTGAATGTTTACAACATATTTTCAAAATTAAAACTATGAACTAATTAAAATTAACACTAAAACTAAAGCTATCGAAACTAAAACTATTAAAACTAACCTAATCAAAGTCTTGAAAAAAAAATACAATTGCTTGCTATTATGGGTCCTACCTCCATCGTTGTAGAAGATACGCTAACCACTCCTGTCGTATCTTCTTCATTATGTCATCCGTTATAGGTGATAGATTTTTGTAGCATGGCAAAAATAACACAACTTCATTATGTTTGCATACTAATGTTTAAGATTTAATGTCATTTGCAATATGTGAAAGGTATATATTGTTACCTTAGTCCAATCATCTTTAATTCCTACTCTAATAATGATTTTAATCAAGGACATGACATAGTAGCCACATACCATGAATCTGTCATACACTAAACATGACATAGAAAATAACCACATAGAATGATCATAAATTGATATGCAAGATAGTACTTGAATTTGTTATGTTCTGAATTTACTTCAACTCTAATTAAATTTAAAACATTTGAAACATAGGTTAATATTAATATAACTATAATTAAATAATACGCAAAAAAGTAAAAGTTATGTTTGTAACATGGATTTCAAGTCAGATTTCATTTATTTTTTTTAATAAGAGAACAAAACCATACAATTATACATATATATTTTTTTATTATTATTATTAGGTTTAATTATTTTGACTAGTTGTATAAACCTTATACTTTTTAGGCTCATTAAAAATCGTCATTTTGTTCTCTACATATATATTTTTAATACCCGTTAGTCGTTATACTATTTTTATTACTTTTAGTTTATACATTTTAAAAATTGTATATAATAGAAAGATAATAGTAATATATAAAAGGAATACAAAAGTGTAGAACTAAAAGATAAAGTTTGTTTATTTGAGAGAATGAAATGAACTGTTTAATATTACTTCAATATCCAATGCAGTAGTTTATATAGAAAAGGTTAAATGTGTAATTTAATCTATCTATATATGTGATTAATTATCAATTTGATAGAAATAATATAAAGTAATCTCTATACATTTAAAATTGCAGATGCACCAGTTTAATACAAACTCCCAAATAAATTCAATATAGATTTATTAGTTTAATTTAACACGTTCTACGTCTTTCTTTTATATATATATATATATATATATATATATATATATATATATATATATATATATATATATATATATATATATATATATATATATATATTAGAATTCTTAAAATAGGTTAAAACGTATGAGTAGTGTAACTCATTATGAGTTTGAGTTAGATTAAGTTAAAGAAAACCTACAAATTTTAATATGGACTAAAAATGGATTCAGTCTACTAAATTGCTAGTTAACTAAAGTTAAACTTGTTGATTAATTCACTGATTCAGATATAATAGGTTTTTAAATATGTTGGATTGACTTTTGAAATTATTTATATTTTATTTAAGATTATGATTTAATTTTTGGGATGAATCCTTTATTTATTGTCTAAAGAGAAAAAAAAAACAATTTTTTAAAGTAGGCTTGAATTTTTTGAAGTTTTATTACATATTAAAAAAATTAGATTGAAAAAGGTGTTGTAATCTTTTTAATTAAGTGAACTAACATGTTAAACCAATCGACCTGTATAGGTGGATTGGTCTCAAATTTCTTGAGCTCACTAATAAGTAAGTCACGTTAGTTTGGCTCACTAAGTGAACAACTCATTGTAGGTCAAGCTACGCGAAATTAGATTAAGATTAGGTGACCCGTTTTGACATATTTGAAATAGTGAGTGAATGTGATATATTTCGTTAAATTCACATTAATATAGTTTGGGAGTGTCTACCACATGTCAAAATTTGAATCAATTTCTAGTTTGAAATATCTTATTTTGACACTAGATACCTTTTTAAGTAAAAGATGACCTAAATTTTGATACGTAAAAAACTCAGATTTTGTGACATATCTCTTTGAAATAATGTTAATGTTAATTTAAGGAAATAAGTGATATTGAGTCTTTTTTTAAAAAAATAAATAAAAACTCAATTGAGTATTTTTTTTTTTAAAAACTATAAACTTAGTTGAGTAATATAAAGGCCATGAATAAAAACCTTTAATATGAAAACCAAATTATTAATTAAACCCAATCTTTCTAATCCTACACCAACCAACTATTAATGTCATTACAATTTATTACACTATCAATTACCTCCTACTTATAAAAATATTGAAAATTTCGAAAATTACATGTAACAACCATTTATCATGAATCACATGATGATTTAAAAGAGTGATATTTATTATTAGGGTTAACCATATTTTTAATCTCTAAATTTGGACGTGAAATTGAAGTGTTTCTCTGTTTTAATGCTTGATGCATTTTGGTTTTCGAACTTTAAAAATGAATATCATTTTAATTAACAAAAATAATTTTTTTTCTTAAGTGTTAAAAAGATGTTTGATGTTGTCATTTGAACTAAAAGTGTCAAACAATATAAATAATTCAAATACAATCTAAAATACAATTTAACAAAGAAAAATATTAATATTATTAGGAAAATATTATTATAGATTATAAGTTGTTCACTTAATTAAATTTTCCAAAAAATATTTTATTTTTAATTAAAAATAACATAATAAAATAATGAAATTTTTATCAATTATATTAATAAATATTACTCTAAATTGTAATATAATTTAAAAAAATATAGATTATTTAGTTCTTTACAAAAAAATTATAAAACAAAATTATATCAATTTTTTTTTCTTTCTAACTATATATTATATGTTAACGCAACTTTTTAATCTTCATGAATATTTTTCTTTATTAAATGTAAAAACTGATAATAAGAAAAGACAGCAATAAGATTCACGCATGATACCATGTCACACGCGGGAAGATTAGGAATCAATCATTTTCTTTTTGTTTAAATATAGGTCAGCATCACATCACCCATTACTTCATTTTTTATTCCTTACGTCAGATTAGGAATCAATAACCCTAAAGTAATACACTATTTTAAAATTTATGTAATTATAATTTACTTATTATTGAGAGAGAAAATAATGTAATTTTAACATTAAATTTGGTGATAATATTATTTTTTATTAATGACTTTTATTTTTCATAAAAAAGTAATTAATATTAATGTACCTATTACTTAATACAGAGACAGACATTAAATAAAAAAATTATTTTAGTTATATACGAGAATAAAATATGAATATAAAATTTTACATAATACAAATATTAAATCCGAGTGCTATCTTCACCTAAGTGTTTCAATAAATGAACAAAAACGAGGAGAAATAACATTTAATTTTTTTAGATTATATTAAATCAATTCGTGTCATCGTTAATTTTCGACTAGACATTAACGTTTTTTTATATCTTTTAATAACACTCATTTCTATTATATTTTAGTAAACATTTTGTATGTATAAAAAATAGTTTTTTTACATATCTTTTAAAATTTAATATTTAAGTTTTAATCTGCATGAGTGGCACTAAAATTAATTTTAAATACATAAAACTAAAAAAGTAAAAACTTATTTTGCAGCTTGGTACTATCCACGGGAAGAACATTCTGAGTAGTAGCCAAACAGTGGAGGAGGTCCACGCGACGTTGAATTCAATTGAAGAAACACGCAAAAATAAAAAAAAAATAAAAAAAAAGCAGAGCCTCTGACTCCTATAAATAGGTGTCTCCGCCACGGCAAACTTCAATAACGTATCCATACGAACATATTCTTCTCCTGCGGCCAACCAACCCTTCAAATTAACTCCGTTCAATCCTTGAATTCTGTTATTCCGTTAGGGTTGGTGACAGAAGGAAAAGGAAAAGATGGGAAGCGATGGCGTGAGGAAACCAAGATTATTGTGCCTTCATGGGTTTCGAACAAGCGGAGAAATACTGAAAACGCAGTTACATAAGTGGCCACAATCCGTTCTCGACAACCTTGATCTTGTTTTTGTGGATGCTCCTTTTCCTTGCCAAGGCAAATCCGACGTCGAAGGCATTTTTGATCCTCCTTACTACGAGTGGTTCCAGTTCAACAAGGTTCCATTTCCTCCATTCAATTTTTATTTCAACTTATTTTTCTCCTACTAAATTGGTATTGTTTTCCAAGGGGGTTTGAGATTCGTATTGAAAACTAGCGAGTTTTGATATGCCATTTCAATTCTGGATGAGAATATCATAATTTTGTTAGCAACCATCTAAACTTCTATGGCGAAACAGGAATTTACAGAGTACACCAACTTTGACGAGTGCCTTAAGTACATTGAGGACTGCATGATCAAGCACGGACCTATTGATGGGCTTCTGGGTTTCTCACAGGTGATCTTCTGCTCATTTTTATTCCTTTGATTTGGGGAAATAAGTTAAAAATTGAAGGATTAATGCATAGTTAGTGCATCTGGTTTGAGGTTTTATAATGGTGAAGGATTTGAATATGACTGGGTGTTTGATTTTGACCGAACAGGGAGCAATATTATCAGCTGCGCTGCCAGGTCTTCAGGAGAAGGTACCTTTAATGAATCAATTGTAGATAAGAAGTAGAGGATGACTTTATAGTTTCTTTAATATTATCAGCTGCGCTGCACATATTAAATTTATTTGTGTGCAGGGTGTGGCACTGACGAAGGTTCCCAAGGTGAAATTCGTTGTTATTGTAGGAGGGGCAAAGTTTAGGTCACCGTCTGTGGTGGACAAAGCATATTCTTCTCCCATTAGCTGTCCCTCTCTTCATTTTCTAGGTACCCACTTGCCACCTTTTGTTATTGTTTATTGGAAAAGAATATTCTCGCTAGCCCTCATTCTTGACTGAACAATGATCTTCAATTTCATTGTCACAATTTAAACATGATTGATTGTGTGCAAATATTGGGTTGCTTTCTAGCTTTTGACTTTGGCATCAATTATGTGCTTTCAATCATTCCATGTCCTCCATTGAATGTAAAACTAAATTTTCAAAAACAAGAAATATCATAAGGAGGATGTATCAGAGCTATTATAAAATAAGATTTCCCAAAGTCTTCTAGGTAATCATGAGTACAAATTTGAAACCAAAACTTCTGCAACTGAAAATTTCAAATTGTAATTCGAATCATGGCAAAAGGGAAGGTTCTATATAGAGGTGCAAATTCATGTTACATTAAACATTCATGGCTTTACAGTTCATTTTTGTTAGAATTTCCTAAACCTTTTCAATGCTTAATGCAGGTGAAGTGGATTTTTTGAAACAATATGGAATGGAACTACTAGAATCCTGTGTTGAACCCGTGGTGATTCACCACCCCAAAGGACACACAATACCAAGATTAGGTACTGACATCAATATATTTATCTCTTTTATCTATTTCTATTCATGCTTGTGCTAAGATAGGTTCTTAGTTAGGTAAGTGTGGTTTAAGTTGTATTTTTTAAAATGGGGTGGATTAAGTTCTTAGTAAGATCAAAATTAAATATAAGATTAAGGATGAAATTCATGACATTTCAGAAATATAAAGATTAAAATCATTGTTTTAATATGCAAGGACTAAAGTTATTTTTGGCGAGATTTTGGAGAAACTAAAGTATATTTCATATTTTATTCATTTGCTCACAAAAAGTGTTGTGTATGAGTTATTGATGTGAATAGTTTTCTGTTTTCTTGCTCAGATGATAAGAGCGTGAAGACCGTGATGGATTTCATCGAAAGGATTAAGAAAGACGTCTCAAAATAAGACATGAGTTTAGACAACGAGCCATTGCTTCAAAATGATTTTTAAAATTGATTTTCATTTTAACATCAAGTAATAGCATTATAGTACTCGCACTTTTATACAATTTTGTTACTGGTTTATAAAGGGTCATATTTCAGAGGCTCTAAGCCAATTGTCATATATTCACTCCGATCTTCCCATATCTTCGATATTTTGGTTTCTGTAGTCAGTACTATTTTATTCTTTTTATTATTCTTGGTTGCTAAAATAAAAAAAAATATTGTAAAGTTTATTATTTTTTCCCTATAACTTGATATTATTTTTCTTTGTTTACCATCAATATAGTTAAAGATTGTGGTCCGGATAGTTAAAAGTTTTATGATAATTAAAAATGTTGAAACAAATAAAGTTTAATTAATTTAAGAAAAAAAAGTTATAACACTTTAATAGTACTATCTTATAAATTAAAGCACTACATATTTTATGAAAAAACATAACCAAACATAGATCTATTTACAATCTTTAAAGAGAAAATTCAAGTTAAATTCTCAAAATATAATTTAATCTTTTACCAACTATGAGATCCATACAGTACAAACATTAACACAACATATAATAAATTATATATATATATATATATATATATATATATATATATATATAATTTTCTATCTCAACCAAACTATTTTTATTCTAAATTACTCATTCAAGTACTCATACAGTATATCATCGTCATAGTTCATTTACCAAATCATAAATCAATTCAAATAACCCAACAATATACATATCCAACAATTAATAGTCCAACAACTCAATTCAACTAGCTCAAACAATTTATCATTATTTCCAATAAAAAAATACAAATGTAAAAACAATACATGTCTTTAGTGACGCCAAATATTAACACATCCCCATAGACTTAGCCCTCATAACTGTTAAGACTTAGACTTTTTTGACTTATATATACATAAATATAAAATCTAAAATATATTAATTCATTATTAATTTAAATTGTTAAATATAGTAAAAATTATGTATGGAATTAATCTTTCTTGTGTTAAATATACACATAGGTATTATATTTAGTATAGAAGAAATATGGGCTAAACAAAAAATACAAATAAGAAATAATAACAAATTAACATATTTAAGATAAAGAAAAGATATATATCTAAGATATCTAATAATTTAATAATCTAACACTCTCCCTCGAGTTGGTACATACAAATCGTATGTAACAAGCTTATTACAAATATAATCAATTCACGACCCATAAAAACTTAGTGAAAATATTTGGTAACTGGTCACTTGAATTAAGGAACTTTGTCTTGATATCTCTATATACAATCTTCCCTCGAATGAAATGACAATCAATCTCAATGTGTTTGGTCCTCTCATGAAAGACAAGATTATAACTAATATGAAGAGTAGTTTGATTGTCACATATAAATGTCATTTCACATCTCCAAACTCTCTAAGTAATTGCTTAAGCCAAACAATCTCACAAGTGGCTAACTCTATATTTTGCTTCTAGACTAAATCTTGCCACAACATTATATTTCTTGCTTTTTGAAGATCAAGTTACCACCAATGGAGACAATATCTGGATGTAGGGCTTCTATTAGAAAGAGATCCTGCCCAATCAGCATTTGAATAACAAACCACTCTTGTATGGTTATTAGAACCATATAATAACCCTTTTCGAAGAGATTCTTTAATGTAACCTAATATACATATAATTGCATTTCAATGATCTTCATACAGGAAATTAAGAAATTAGTTTACCATACTAATTGGAAACGAAATGTTAGGACGAGTAACCTAAGATAATTCAATTTTTTTAATTAGTCTTCTATATTGCTCAAGGTCTAACATAGGCTCCCCTATTTTGGTACAAGTTTAGTATTAGGATCTAGGGTGTTTTAACAAATTTTTAATTCATCAACTGAGTTTCCTTCAAAATATCTAATTCATACTTCCTTTGAGATATAAAAATATCATTGTTGGACTGTGTCACCTTAGTACCTAAGAAATATCTAAGTTTACAAATATCTTTGGTTTGAAAATGATTATAAAGATGTTGTTTCATCTAAGAAATGCCATGATCGACATTGCCTATAAGAACGATGTCATTAACATATATTATTAAGTAGACACATCCAACACTCGAGTCATGATAAAAGACAGAACGATCTAGAATACAAGAAAACACTAGAAAGAGGGGAGGGAAGATTGAATAGTGTTTTAAAATATTTTTGTGAGATAGCGTTTAATGACTATTGTAGAGGTTAGATAATCTACAATAGTTGTTATGTGTTTTCAAATGAGAATTTTGGAAAACGTTTAATAATCAAAGTATTAATACAAGTATTTTTATAGTGGTTCGCTCCAACCTGATTTACAAATATTTCTCCCTTAAGACCTCTTAGGTGGTTCACTAATCTTTAGCAAAGATTACAACAAATATCAACCACTTTTGGTATACAAGTATTATCAATAATTTCTAGTTTATCAAGTATCATCAACTACTCTTGGTTTCCAACTAATCTACCAGACTAGACTATTTAGTTCACTTGAACTAAACAAACAAGTATTTTAACTCACTCCTGAATATACAAACAAAATCAAAGTGTTTTTAGTTTACAAGTACAAATTCAACAAACTCTCAAAGAGATAATATTTTCAATACAATGAGATATGGTAACTTGAAATGACATTTTCTTGTTCAAGAAAGGCTTAATACCAATTTTTGTCCCAATTTTGGTCAGTTTTGTTCGAAATGATCCTAACTTTTTTAAAATATTCAATGTAATCCTATATTTCATAATTTGTGTTCAATTTAGTCCTTTTTGTAAACGTCGTTTAAATAATTAATTGCATAGTGTCAAAATCAACAATAAGTAAATGATGTAAGTTATTTTATCAGACGAGTCTACCTCTCGTCATCTTCATCCTGGCCACTTCATCATCTTCCATCTTTTAGAATTTGGGAACCCAGCCTCTCTCACCTTCACCTTCTTCAAAATTTCCCTCCTTTTCCTTCACGCTCTCTAGACCTACATCTACCTTGATTCCCAACCCCAATCCAATGGTGTTAGAGCCGCCATCTGTCGCCCTGACATCGATGGCTACCAGCCCCTCTCCTCCAAAACCGCCGCCAAACTCAAGAAGAGGAATAAGTCCAATCGTCCTCTCCAACGGGGTTTTCGTTCCCATTATTTTATTAATTTTTAGTCTTTACATGTGGGGGACACTGCTCATTAAGGTCATGTTTGAGAGATCCGCGTTCAGGAGGTCCGACAAGCAATTGAGCATTTTTTCTGGGCTTTTGGGGCTTTCCTCATGTGATCCTTTATGCAAATCAGGTGTTAGTTATATTTGTAGCTTTGTTGTGGATAACCCTCTTGGCTGAGATTTTTGTGAATAGTAGAGATGGTGCGGCAAAGAGTGGATTTGGTAATGCAGAGAAATTGGTGGGGAAAATGGGGTTTTTGCCTTCTAATTTTGGTAGCTTTAGGAAGTTGTGCTTGTTGGGGTCTAGCTTGTTGCAGATTGTTGCAAATGTGGATAATCCCTACCCCCATTGAACCACCATCATGTGAGGAATGACAACTTCGGTGTCCCAAGTTATTGCATCAAGAAGAAGAAGATTAGGAAGCAAACATGGCTCATCAACTACCAAGATTGAGAAGAAGATTGCTTAACCTCTAACATCACTATGACTTTCAAAGAAGAAAAGTAAAAACCCTAATTTGAGAATCCACCCTTATAAAAGTATGTGTTTCATTAAATAAATGGCATGTCATTCAGAATCCACCTCACTATGCCTTAAAGTGTCCACATCAGTAGTTAAATGGCATGTCATTCACTGATTGCATAGTTGGACATTTGGACATTAACGATTTAAAGAGCGTTTGCAAAAAGGAATAAATTGAACACACATTACGATATATAGAACTACATTGAACATTTTAAAAAAAAATTAGGACCATTTCGAACAAAGTTGACAAAGATTGGGACTAACAATGATATTAAGCCTTTAAGAAAAAGTCTTAGACAATGCAAGCTCTTGGAAGGAGAATAGAAACGTAAAGATTCAATGATAAAATTTCTTTGTTATCTTTTTTCTTCTTCTCTTCAACGAGTCCTCCTTATATAGCCTTCTTCGAGAAAAAATCAGTTTCTCAGAGAGAGTTGATCTCCTTGAGAGTTAGTGACCTTAGGTACGAAGATTTGTACAATACTGTATCTTAGGAAGAGCAACATTGATTTAGCATTGAGAGCTTATACACTATTGATGAATGCATATTTATGTCCACGTTTTAGGTCTTATTTCAAATTTTTAGTGGAATAATTATGTTTAAATGGTTAATTTCAAGAGGATTTGTGATAATTGAAGTTATTGGATTTGGAAATTAAAGAGGCATAAAAAATTATTTTTAGCGCATAAATTATTCTTAGATATTATAACGTTTGTTGATGGAGCTGAAGTCAATGTTTGAATAATTAAAAGGATTAAATTTAAATGTCCAATATAAAAATAGACCCTCGTTGGATGCTAAACTCTGGTCAAAGCTAGTCCAATTTGGTCAACTTAGGGCTCCTATGAAATTTTGAAAAGAAAGAAAGGGTTAAAGTGCAATTAGAGGAAACTTCTAGGCTTCTGTGCAATTTTGAATAAAATAAAAAGGGTTAAAATGTAATTTTGGGAAAGTTTAAATCTATTAGATATTTTAAAAGATGATTTTGGAAAATATATCTTAAGATATTTCATTTGATGTTGTTAAATAATTACCTTATTTAACTATATCAAAAGATAATATTTACCAAATCTTTTTGAATCTAGAAAAGATATTCTCAAATATTTTTAGATCTCTACAATAATGAAATATATTTTGAAAATATTGGATTATTTAGAAGATAAGTTTTAAAGAGGTGAAGTGTATCACAACTGCTTATAGCTTGTTATAGGTTGGTGGTTGAAGATATGATGCTACTCTGATGGGAAACAATAACAACCAAACATACCAAAGTATGCAGCGAAAATAATTTTCCTAAACTTCCAAGAACCTGAGAAGCAGCAACAAAATAAAATGGCAACAATAATCACACAAAGAGAACACCAATATTTTTGACATAAGAAAACCCTCTCAATTGGAGAAGTAAAAACTCAATGACACAAACTAGTAAATCAAGCTCCACTAAGATCAAATATGTTACAAGAGAGTCAAATCAAAAAGCACAAACAAATGTTTATAACCACTCAATATATCAAAGAAATAATGTTCTCAAATATTAATAACAAAGAAAGAAAAATTTAAAATAAAACCACAATGCAATATACCTCCAATTAACAATTCCAAATGCCAAAATGGATAATTCTATGCCAACAATTTTCCATCTCTTTTCTTTCTTCTGAGAACTACAAAAACTAATCTCTTTTGTTTTTTTTTTTACTAAAATACTCCTTTCCAAATAGTAAGACAAAATACACTTAATTGAATTGGACATTTTAGATGTAAGACCCGTCTAAATAAAAAGATTTCTTACCTTAACTATTTTATTTTGTGGTATTATATAATAAATTGTGATGAGAATCAATGTTGAAAAATATTTAAGGTAGGGATGAAAATTAAATTAATATTGGTTTCATAGTTAATTTCAAAAAAAAAAAACAAAAACTTGAAAGCGTGTTTTAGTATAATTGTTTGCGCTATTATATCAGCGAATGGAGCTTGGTCTAGTGGTTGATGTGAGTGTGCATGTTCCACCTTGGATGTGGGTCCCACTATGTGTTATGAAAGATGGAAATTGACATGTTGATGGCCGTAGAAGTGGCTCCAAATTCATCCATTAAATGATAAAAGAGTATTTGAGTGCTTGAATCATTGAGGGAAGCACTTAGGATAAATGCTTTCATTAATTAATTTCAAGAGGGAACTTTTATTCCCATTACTCCTCCCTCATTTTTGTGAGTGCTTGAATCATTGTCTTCTTTTTCTCCACTTTGCTTGAGTGGACATATTTTCTGGGCACATGTCTTTTAGACTTAAGAGGCTTCTAAGTGACCTTGGGGAGGTTAAAGCTTGGATAGAGGAGAAGAGAAGAGGGATTTAAGTTAGATTTTTCTTTGAATTTGAGAAGGAGAGCAAGCAAGGGTGGTGGTCTAGAAGCATCAAGAGTGAGGAATTTCTTGCAAGGAAAAGAGGTAAGGGGAGCTAACTCAAATTAATTTCTAGAATTTTGTGGTTATGAGTATGGTTTCAATTGCTTGATTTTGATGAAGGGGAGCTAATCCTTTCTTGATTATGATCATGAATATGAGTATGTATGTGTTAAAATTTGGTAATGGTAGTTATATATTGACTTGTGTAAAATTTGGTTTTTAAGATTATAATTTCATATTTTCGAGTTACTGTGGTGAAAAATTTCTATTAATTGTTTTCACCGTTGGATTTAGCTAATATTTTAGTATGTGAATCCTAAGACCTATTAATAAACTTTGACCGTTCGGATTTGAAAATAGAAGTCGGTACTTGGAGAAATAAATACTGCAAGTTTGAGTAAATTAGTTACCCTGTAGTTCTGTTACTGAGTTGTCTCGGTATAATATTGATTCGGACCTATTGGACCGTTAGATCAATCTCAAAATTGGATATATGATCCCTAAGACATATTAATACACTTTGACCGTTCGGATTTGTAATTGGTAGTCTGTACTTGGAGATATATATCCTGCATGTTTGAGTGAATTAATTACCCCTGCAGTTCTATTACTGCGTTCCCTTGGTAAAGTATAGATTCTGACTTATGGGACTGTTAGATCAACTTGAAAATTGGATATATGATTCTTAGAATACATTATTACAGTTTGACCGATCGGATTTGGAATTGAAGGTCTATGTTTAGAGAACGAAATTTTGAAAGTTTGAAATATTTGATGAACACTGCAATTCTGTTCTTAAGATATAATGGTAAATATTTCATATCTATTCCATTTACCGTTGGATTGAGCCCAAACTTTAGTATGTAGTTCATAAGACATTTTAGGTGATTTTGACCGTTCAGATTTGGAATTGGATATCTGTGCTTAGAGGAATCAATTCCGCAGTTTGAGTTAAACCGAGAACCACTTAAATTTCTGTCTCTGAGTTACCTCGGTAATATCTCCATATCTACTTAGATAACCGTTGGATTAATCTGAAATTTTAGTATGTTGTTCCTAAGAGATAGTGGCATACTCCGACCGTTCGGATTTTAGATCGGAGTTACAGATTTAGAGATATTAATTTCGTATCTTCTCAGGGATCTCAATATTGCTTAATTTAGGTTTTGGATCATTTATACAAAATTGATGATTTCCGCCTCATTAACCGTTGGATTGGACTGAAAAGCTTACCATATGATCTAAACATGTTGTTGATTAGTTTGATTGGTTCATATCGTCAATAAATAATATGTTGAAAAAGGTAATTTGGTTAATTTGTGCTATTTTGGGTTAGTAGGCAGAATTGAAGCTGAGATATTGATTGGTTATTATGTGCTTGTTGAGCATGATTGGTTTGGGATTAGTGGTTGAGATGGCATGTGATTGGTTATGAATGATATGTTAGGAAAATGTAATTTGGTTAATTTGTACTACATTGGTAAGTAGACAGAAGGGAATTGAGAAACGTCCACCGGTTCTCTTATGCTTGTTGAGTATGATTAGTTTTGGATGGGTTGTGGTTAATTATGAATAATTTGTTGAAATAATGTAAATGATGTTGGTTTGTGCTACTTTGGTAAGTAGGCGAGTAGATGTTGGGTCTGCGTTACTTTGGTAAGTAAGCAGGGTGATTTACGCTACTTTGATAAGTAGGCAGATTAACTATACTGTGCTACTTTGGTAAGTAGACAGTATTGTCTTGCTGCGCTACTTTGGTAAGTAGGCAGAAGAACTTGGTTTGTGCTACTTTGGTAAGTAGGCAAAAGAACTTGGTTTGTGCTACTTTGGCAAGTAGGCAGAAGAATTTGGTTTGTGCTACTTTGGTAAGTAGGCAGAAGAATTTGGTTTGTGCTACTTTGGTAAGTAGGCAGAAGAATTTGGTTTGTGCTACTTTGGTAAGTAGGCAGAAGAATTTGGTTTGTGCTACTTTGGTAAGTAGGCAGAAGAATTTGGTTTGTGCTACTTTGGTAAGTAGGCAGAAGAACTTGGTTTGTGCTACTTTAGTAAGTAGGCAGAAGATCTTGCTTTGTGCTACTTTGGTAAGTAGGTAGAAGAACTTGGCTCATGCTACTTTGGTAAGTAGGCAAATTAATTATACTGTACTGCTTTGGTAAGTAGACAGTATTGTCTTGCGGTGCTACTTTGATAAGTAGAGAGAATAACTTGGTTTGTACTACTTTGGTAAGTAGGTCGGATGAGATGAAGTTGTAACACTTTAAAAAGTGGAATAGTAAAATTGTTGAGCAATGATATTGTGATAATATGTTGAGTGGGTGTGCTTAACTGTATTGAATACTGTGGATGTATTATTAACGGATTGTGAATGGATTGTATGCTTGTTTGAGTTAGCTCACCCTGTTGTTTGTGTTTGTGCATGTGAATGCGATGATAGTATAATGTGTGATGTTATACGGGAGCAGATTATATGACAGAAGAAGATGAAGCTGTGAAATGTGAGGATTTGCGAGTGGGGAATCTGAATGGGGGATTTCAAATGCATTTGGAAAGTTCTTATGTTGTTAGAACTGCACGTGTTTAATTTTCTTAATTGGATTGGAGATCAAAATTATTTGGTTTAAACTCAATTTGAAATGTAAATTTTAATGAACGGTATCAGACGATATTAGTTTTGAAATTTTATTTTTTTTTAAATTTACGCTTCCGCATGCTTTTAGAAAAGAAGTGTTGTGTTTTGAGGAACGATGTCACCCTCTCAGGATAAAATATCGGGGCGTGACATTAGACACATAATATAGATTGTGAAAATTGGTCATACATAAATCGTGATACTGAGAATGTAAAGAAAACTTAAGGCTACGTAAGACATTTTAAATAGTTTATACTTTTTTTAAAGTAGATAAATATAATTGTTTGATACGAAAGATACTTTTATTAGCTTGTTGTATTTATTGTTTAAATCTTGAAATATGTTCTTTTAAAATACTAACTTTTAGTTTTCTCTTTTATATTTATTATTCTTTATTTATAAATTAATTTATTAAAATTTTGTAAGAACCTAAAAAATAGAGTATTAGAGTTAGTAGGTGTATTAAAATAATGAGACCGAGTACTTTATTATAAAATAATTTCATAATATAAATAAAATTTTCTAAACTCGTCTCATTACTTAAAACACACTTTATCTCTCTAGAACTCTTTCTCTTTGCTTCCTCTCATATCTCTCTAAGTGTTCTAACTCCTCCATCATCTGTTTGACGATCAAAAGGTGTCTAGACGATCACGATGTCAAGAGCTACTGTCAATACCCAATTTCGTCCGGATTATTTTTATAGTTTTATTGCATTTTGGTTGTCACATATTTAATCTTTTTATTATTCATTTACCTATTTCCCTTTTTTTTTAGTTCTATTTATTTTATCTTATTGTTTTTATTACCCATTTCCTTTATTGCTTATTTTGTTTATTTTATCTTTTTTTTTACGTATTTATTTACTTATTTATTATTTATTTTTTTGAATTCTTCGTTTTAATATTAATTCTTATTTTATTTTTATTTTTGTTTCTTATTTTTTTTTGATTTATTTTAACTTTAATTAAATTTTTATCTTTTCATTTTGCTTATAATTAAAAAAAATTATTATTAGTTAAAAGGTTTTAAAATTAAATTAAATGAAAAAAAAATGAAAATGGATCAAAAGGTTAGAAAAGGACAAATTGGCAAAAAGGAGGGGACACAAGAGAGGAAAACGGTTTTCTGCTGGAGACAAAAATTGGTTTTGGGCAGGCAAGGACAAGGCAAGTTTTGGGGGAGAGCAGAAGCGCGATTTGGTTTTGGCAGGAGGCACAACAGAGGGACTGGCAATTCGCAAAAAGCAATGGAGAAGAGAAAGTGAAAGATACACAGCAAAAAGGAAGAGGCGAGTAGAACCAAGGAGGAGGCTCTCTGAAAGAAGAAAAAAAATCTCCTCACTGTATCAAGAATCGACGACCAAGAGAAGCTAGCTTCCTGGGAGGTTTAGGCCTGCACCGAGAGAAGAGAAGGAGATTATCAAAAAAAAAAAGAAGAAGGAAACTCCAGCATTCAGGTAAGTCGTCCATCCCCGTTCTCCATCCTAGTTTGATCCTAAAGGTAATCAATATGATATGTTAATGTTCACGTACTCAATATTGTATTGTTGTTCTTTCTTCTTCTTGCTACATTCACTGCCTAATGTTTCTGCTACCAACGTATCTCCATTCCCTTCCCATGAGCACATGAATGCGCCTTACATCACGAGGCTTCACTGAATTTCCTTTTCTCCTGAGTTTCAGTCTTTCATAACACTCAACATCCCTTTTCATCTTCTCAACACTTATCCATAAAACATCATGAGGGTCAAATCCGCATGGTTTCCTTTTTTGCTCAAGGCGCCATCGCCATAGCCTTCGTCTTGCTTCTCTCGGCCGGGGCAGCCATTCGGTTTCTCGCATATACCCCATCCGAAACCACCTCAACCCAACGCCTTCATCATCCATCATACGGAAACTCATAACTCCAGCCCACCGTTTTCATTCTTATCGTTCGGCCAACATCATCTCCAACACTGAGCCGTCACCTATCGTCTGCATCTTCAACACCTCTACCTTCAACCATAATCCAGCATTCACCCCTCACATTCAGATGTACACAACACACACTCGTAATTTCCAATCTCGTCGAATCAATCAATGCCAAATCAATCAGTAGATCAATAAAAAACGATAAAAATTAGGGGAAGAAGAGAGGGAAAGGTGGTGTTGCAGGGACGATTAGCAGTTGAGAGAATCCTCGAACGGAGAGGGAGGAAAGCGACGCTGGTAGCGCCGGTGAGGAAGCGCGCTCCAGTTAGAGGCGACGGTGGCCGGCTCTGGCAGAGGCGGCGGCAGGAGGTGCCCAAGGTGGAAAAGCCTCAACCTTAGGCTAGTGTGAGAGAAGCGAGGGAGAGAAAGCAGTGGCGCCGTGGTCGGCAGTGGGGCTGGTGGCGCGAGTTGGCGCCGGCGAGGCCAAGGCGTGTGCTGGTTGAGGCGACGATGGCCGACGCTGGCGTAGGCGGCTGTGAGCCTGCGAAGAGAGTAAGAGACCTTGGGTCTCTGGAGAGTGTGTGAGTTGAGGGAGTAGGCTTACGGGAGAGTGTTTGGATCTGAGTGGGTGAGGAATGGAAGGGAAGGTGCCAAACCCCTAGGAGATTCTAGGTCAGAAACCACCCGGGTGGGCCAAGCCCAGAAATAAGCGCGCGCCCGGGAATCTTAAGCCTTTTTCGAACGTTCGTTAATCCACCCCAACAAACGCTCGTTATTTCTCCTCTTTCCCAACGTCCGTTCATAATCAACCCAACGCTCGTTATTACCTCCTCGTTCTCAATGAACGTTCGTTAATCCTCCAACGAACGCTCGTTATTCCTCCTCATTCTCAACGAACGTTCGTGAATCCCAAACGAGTGCTCGTCATTCAGCCTCCTCCCAGCGTCCGTTCGTCATCTTACCAAACGAACGCTCGTCATCCACACTCCTGTTATCAACGTCCGTTCAATGAACGCTCGTTATTTCGCTTCATTCTAATCGTACGTTCGTCATCTCTCCCAAACGAGCGCTCGTCATTCAGCCTCCTCCCAGCGTCCGTTCGTCATCTCACCAAACGAACGCTCGTCATCCACACTCATGTTCTCAACGTCCGTTCAACGAACGCTCGTTATTTCGCTTCATTCTAGACGTCCGTTCGTCATCTCCCCCAACAAACGCTCGTCATGCAGCCTCATTTCTCAACGACGTTCGTTAATGCCGTCAACGAACGCTCGTTATTTCTCCTCACTCCCAACGTCCGTTCGTCATCTAACCAAACGAACGCTCGTCATCCACACTATTGTTCTCAACGTCCGTTCAATGAACGCTCGTTATTTCTCCTCACTCCCAACGTCCGTTCGTCATCTAACCAAACGAACGCTCGTCAACCACACTCATGTTCTCAACGTCCGTTCAATGAACGCTCGTTATTCCGCTTCATTCTAGACGTCTGTTCGTCATCTCCCCCAACGAACGCTCGTCATGCAGCCTCATTTCTCAACGACGTTCGTTAATGCCGCCAACGAACGCTCGTTATTTCTCCTCACTCCCAACGTCCGTTCGTCATCTAACCAAACGAACGCTCGTCATCCACACTCCTGTTTCCAACTTCCGTTCAATGAACGCTCATTATTCCGCTTTCATTCTAATCGTACGTTCGTCATCTCCCCAACGAACGCTCGTCACACAAACTCATTTCTCAACGAACGTTCGTTAATGCCGCCAACGAACGCTCGTTATTTCTCCTCATTCCCAACGTCCGTTCAGCCATTTCCACGGACTGTACGGCAGCTTGCGACGGACCGTTCGACACCCCTTTTTCGGGCCTCTCACTATTTGCTTTATTTTTATTTGTTTTATTTAATTTATTTTGTCTATCTTATTTCATTTGTTTTATTTATTTATTTTATTTTTATTTTTTATTTACTTTTATTATCTTATTTTATTTTATTTTGTTCTATCTATTTACTCTAGATATTTACTTATCCTAAAATATATATTTAATAATGCAATATTTTACAATTTAAATGAAAAGAATCCAAAAAATATTTTAAAGGTTAAGCACATGTGTGATCACTCGCATCGTCCTTGTGCTGAAAACCTTTTCTCTTTTCTTTATGAAAAAAATCCAAAAAATATTTTAAAGGTTAAGCACATGTGCGATCGCACGCATCGTCCTTGTGCTAAAAACCTTTTCTTTTCCTTAAGTAAAATTAACAAAAGATATGTTTTGAAGGTTTAGGCACATGTGTGATCGCACGCATCGTCCTTGTGCTAAAAACCTTTCCCTTTCTTAATTAAAATTACAAAAAATATGTTTTAAAGGGTTAGGCACATGTGTGATCGCACGCATCGTCCTTGTGTTGAAAACCTTTTCTCTTTCTTAATTAAAATTACAAAAATATGTTTTAAAGGTTTAGGCACATGTGTGATCGCACGCATCGTTCTTGTGCTAAAAAGCTTTTCTTTTCCTTAAGTAAAATTAACAAAAAAATATGTTTTAAAGGTTTATGCACATGTGTGATCGCACGCATCGTCCTTGTGCTAACAACCTTTTCTCTTTCTTAAACAAAACACAAAAAAGGTACAAAATCTTCAAAAAACCCAAAAACATCAACAATTTTAAACAACAAACAATCTTCCTACCCAGAACTACATGATTCTTGATTCTCCATCAAGAGTGAAGATACGTAGGAGCAAGGCTTGCCCTTGTCAGGTTCACTTCCCTAAAAATCCAAATTTATCAATAATCGTTTTCTTAACAAATTTTCAAACAATTTCCAAACGAATTTCTCAAACAGTTTCTAAAGAACTACGTAACCCTGATTTCTCATTCTGAATGAGAATACGTAGGAGCAAGGTCAGTCCTTGTCGGGCCCAAAAAACTAAAAAAATATATTTTGTTTATTTAGAATTTTATTTTAAGGGATAGTTAAACATTTTTTAAAACCACATCATATTTGTGCATTTAGTTAAAGGTACTGCCTTAGGGCAGGCTTGTAGGGTGCTAACACCTTCCCTACACGTAACCGACTCCCGAACCCAGAATCTGGTTTTCGTGGACCGTGTCTGTTTTTTATGGTTTTTCCGTAGTTTTCCATAATAAACTATGGTGGCGACTCCAAATCTCTTTTCAAAACCCGTTTCTTTTTGGATCGTCGTCCCGTCGCGATTCCGGTTGCGACAGCTACAAATCTAACCGATCAATTTCAAGAATATAACAAGTAAGTTTCGACTCATTTTTCTCCTTCCATTCCCAAATCTGTCTTAGAAGAAATTAGTATTGTTTCATGTGTAATCATGTCTCTCCTACTCGTTCTTGGTTCATCTAGAGTTCTAAAGACTCTGTCTATTTTCAATTTGGTGTTTTGTAGGTTAATCTAGGTTTTTCCTTGCGGTTCAAGTAATCGATGGAGCATTCTTAGAGTTGGGCAATTTTTTGAGAGGTAAGGGAAGCTAGAGTTTTCTTTAATTGATGTGTGTGGTATAAGTTTGACATTTATATGTGTATTAAACTGATTGGGTGTAATTTCTGTTTTTAAGCTAGTTTTGACTCCTTTAATTCAGTGTATTTGTGTATTCAGTGATGAAATGCCGATGTAAAGTATATTGGATGATATTTTAGTCTGGAATTGTATGTCAACATGTTGCATTACTGAATTCAATGTGTGTTGTAAAGCTTATGGAATAAGGAGTTAAAAATCTAGGAGTGTTAGTAGTTAAAATGGGGTTTTTATGTGCAATTTGGTGAGATAGTGTTTGGATGAAGGAATCTGCTAATACAGGTTTATTTATATGTTATTTGAAATTTGTTAGCACCATGAGTTAGTAGAAATCTGTATGGAACTTGGTATGGGTCAATGTGATGTTTTATAAAGGTTTAAGTTCAAATAAGGGGATTTTAAGTAGTGAAATTCGAAGAGAGATGGTAAACTGGTTTGAGGCATTTGGGGTCAATTATGTGATTTTAATGATTTGTTTAAGCATTGAAATGGAGAAAATCTGGTGTAAGAGTGTTTGGTGGTTGATAGGTAGACTTTAGTTTGCTTTAGAACTAGTTTTTGGGGATTTGGATTAGTGAGAATTTGAATTATAAATTTTGTGCTTAAATTGTCTTTTTGGAGGGTGTTAGTAAGTCATTTGGGACTTGTTTGAGTTCCTAAGTTGTTTGAAAATAAGCCATAATTAGTGGAATTCAATTGGAGTCTCTAAAGTAAGGTTTTTGATAAATTTTAGTTTGAAATCTCGTGTTCAATGAGTTTAGAATGTGTTTAGGTTGGTTTACAAACATGTATTTAGGTATATTTGAGTCTAGAATACAATCTTTGGGTGTTAGAAGTTGGAAATATGCATAGGATATGTCATGAGGGTTTCAGGGGTGCAAATTCTACAGATTTGATGCTATAGAATTATGTAGTCTTGCTAAGTGAGATCCCCGTTGAGCGAGATTCCCCGCTGAGCGAGTAGAACACTTCTAGTTGAGCGAGAGTTTTGCTGAGTGAAAGGTGAGTAAGTAGAACCCACTGTTTCTGTTTTCGCACAGCGAGCTAGTGTCTGCTGAGCGAGTATAACACTTCTAGCAACGAGAGTGTCGCTGAGTGAGAGGTGAGTAAGTAGAACCCACTGTTTCTGTTTTCGCACAGCGAGTTTGGTACGTTGAGCGACTAGTCTAGAACGTGTTTGTATTCTTTCTATCCTTGCTTTCTGATTACCTTGAGCTATGTTTTGATTTTTAAAATGGTGTAGAAGTATCTATGATATTATATGATTATTGATATTATATGTTGTGATTCAATGTGAAAGTATATAGGTATAATTATGCTTTCAAAGGTATGGAAGAGAGCTCCAAGGAGGAATTTCTCAATATTGTTTCAAGTGTTCTAAATATGAATATGGGAAGCTCAGTCTTGGAGTTCATCCTGACATTCTAATGGTCACTCATTCTCAAGTCACTAGTGCAAAAAGGACTTTAGATGTTTGTTATTTTGGGCTTTTAACGTCTGATCTTTGTCCGACGTCTATATGGGTGACTTTAATGAGACGTTGAACCCTTTAGGTTAGACGTCTCTATAGACGTCCAATCCATACAGGTTAGACGTCTCTGAGGTTGCTCTTGACTCATGGTGATTCGAGTTTATAACTTTATATTTTAGTTGAAGAGAATGTATTGTACATTTTTTTATTGGATGGTTTTAAAAATGTAGTTGAGGGAATTGAAGGAGTACAAAACACAAGAAATCGCCGCCATAGAGAGACACGAGAATAACTGCACCAAAACCCAACGAAAACGCATTTTAATCGGTTCAAATGAAAGATAATGCAGCAAAGAGTGATGTAATCGGAGTAAAATTAATTTAAAACGGTGCAAAAGTGAGAAAACGAACCTGAAAAGCGTAACCTGTAGAGAGAAAATGCGACGAAGATGATGAACAATGAGTGCGTGTAACGGATGTCTTGCGTTCACGGTGTTTTAATGCCAAAATTTAGACGTCGGTTCCTCTAATTAACAGACGTCTAAAGTGCTTTAGAAGTCGGAGTGGCGGGATGAGACGTCTAAACGGAGTCAAAAAGTGACTTTTTAAATTTCTGGATTTAGGGTTTAGACGTCGGTTCCCGCAATTAACAGACGTCTAAAGTGCTTCAGAAGTCGGAGTGGCGGGATCAAACATCTAAATGGAGTCGAAAAGTGACTTTTTAAATTTCTGGATTTAGGGTTTAGACGTCGGTTCCCCAATTAACATACGTTTAAAGTGCTTCAGAAGTCGGTTCCCTCCATAACAGACGTCTAAATAGAATAAGAAATTACTTTTTTTAACTTTTTCATTTAGTTTTGGCATCTATTCGAGGGAGCCGACGTATATGAGTATTTAGACATCGGGCCCTTCCATAACCGACTTCTAAATAGTTGTTTTATTTACAAAAAATGCCACCGGTCATTTTTTACGTTGATATTCGAGGGTCAAACGTCTAAAGAGTGACGTTAAAGGTCTTTTTTGCACTAGTGAGTAGAGAAGGGTGAGACATGTCGTGAGAATAGCAGGAGGTCCTAGTCTAGGGGTTTTACCTTGGCCTAAGTCGAGTGATAACGTTCTAACCTTGTGTGGTAGCTTGGGGTGAACCAGCTATGTTACCACAACAAGTGCATGAATTGTCATAGCTCAATATTCATACTAATCTGGATGATCAAGTCAAATAGTGGACATACATAAAGTGTAGCTTGGTTTGATGTGTTGTGTGTATCTTAGATGAATGTTTAACATGTATTAATATATCTTTATTTGTTTGTATTCTAGCTTACCCTTCTACTTGTGTTTATGTTGTATGTTTTTCTTTGTTTCCTTTCTTTGCTATGATCATTAGAGGGGTGTGTAAGCAGAGGGAGATGAGGTCTCTCAAGTAGGCTTTGGACAAAGATGTTGTGGATGCTTAGATTGCTTGGTTTAGTTCTTGTAAATAGTTTTGGACTTTTAAGCTAGTGTTGTATATAAAGTTTATCTTTATAGTTATTTTGATATGACTGTAATTAACTTTATATTTTTTTTATTTTTGTTAATTTTTCTTGTTCATTTTATAATTGTTATGACTCTTCGATATAGTAAAATACTATATTTTGGGATGTTACAACTTTCCTATTAATATTTGTTTTCCTAAGGCATGTTATATATATATATATATATATATATATATATATATATATTAACAGATAAAATTCTATTTTTTTTATTTTTTATTACATAAGTTATTGAAAATAATAGGTAATGACTGGATTTTATATTTTAATATTACATTACTTATTTAAATCGTTACTTTATTACAAATACTTATTCTATCATTTTTATATGGTTTAATCATTTTTGATGTCCCTGTTTATGTAGATTTATCTCGAATTGGTCCTTCAGTTAAGTTTTAACTCAATTAGGTACCTGTTTCTATAAAATTGAATTAATTGAACCATTTCCGTCAATTAGAGAGGACGGTGTTAACATTCCAATGACGTGGCATGCTGAATATGCAAATGGAAAACATGTGGCAGAGTTAGGGTGTTAGTGATGTAGAATTAAAATAAAAATACCCTTCTCGCTGCCGCATCCCTTTGACGGCACCCCAGCTCCATATTCAATATCACCATCCATCCTTTTCCCTTGTCACCGCCGTTCGCCAACCCTCTAGCTCCGTTGATCTCTCCTTGCACGAGTTCATCCTCGCACTCCTCGTCATCTGATGGACAAATTTATGATTACCAAAATATGATGTCACAAACTTGTTTCACAATCGGCAAGTATGACCGAATCGTTCAAGTAATAAACTTGGTAAGACCAAGTATCGTTCTCCCAAAGGACTCACGGCCTAGTTTAGTTGTGTGGTTTGTTGATTAGCTAAGACTTAAGAACGAAATATTTGGAGTTTAATATGCAAGACAGAAAATAAACATGTATGCATGAGTTTTTGATCAATGGCAAAAGCAAAAGATAAACACTTTCAATGAAATATATGAATGAATATGTTGTTGGGGGTCAATTTCATCTTATCCACTCTCATATATTTTAGGAATTCAACATTCAAATCATCATTGTTAATGCCACTCTCTAAAGTACCTTTCTAGAAGGCTTCTCCCTAATCACGAGTTCATACAATTCCTAGCATTCCTAATGATCAGTTCATAAGCTCAGGAGCTTAACGACAACCAACATAATATTGGGAGAAATTCCCCGGATCTAGACTTCCCCGTACGTTCCCGTATCGACAAAACCAATAATCATGCATCGAATGAGTTAAACAATGCAAGCATTAAGCAAAGAGGAAAAACCCTAACTAATGATGAAAGAAAGCATAAGTCTTAATTAAAAGATATAAAAACAGATTCCATATATGAGAGCTTCAAAAGATTACATTGATTCCCCAACAAACATACAAGGTTTAGTTCACCATATTCATGGTGAACCTAGATGAACAATGAAAGAATGAAAGAATAAACCCTAAAAAGGTGAAGAGGTAGCCTGAGCATCCAAGATCCTCCTTCAAAGGGGTGGAAGAGAGAGTGTTTGCCTCGTTTCTGCCAAAGATGCCTAACCCTAGGAAACCCTAAAGCTTATATATCATTCGTAAATTACAAAAAGTTAAGTCCAAGCCCATTAAAGTGCCGCTCAGCGGTAAAATACCTCTCAGCGGTGAGTGCGTGACTTGTTTGCTCCCCTCAGCGGCCATTTTGCCCCTCAGCGGGCCTCCCGCAAGCTCCTGAGTGCCGCTCAGCGGTAAACTGCCGCTGAGCGGTGACTTCGGCTTCTCCTTTTGCACTTTTTAATGTCTTTTCTGATTTCATCTCTCTCCTTCTTCACTTCTTTCACCAAATTCACCTTAAAACCTGCACAAAAACACTGAAATCAAGCATAAACCTGTCCAGCTCTCTTATTTCTGAAAATATGAATAATAGTATGATTTCAAGCTAGTTTCTAAGTATAAAGGTTGCTTTTAGTATCAATTTTAAGCATGAAAATAACAGTTTTTCAACTGTTATCACAACCCCAAACTTAGAACTTTGTTTGTCCTCAAGCAAACAAAATGTAACTCAATCTCCAACCAATTCATATGATGGTTTACTCATTCTAAAATCCTCTTTTTCAAGATAAGTAACAACTTCACTCAAACTTATGACCAAGAGTTCATTCAAGATGTGCACATGCTTTAGTGTTCACAAAGTCATTTAAATTCCAACAAATGCTATTTTCATGAATGATCAATCAATTAAGCATGGATGTTCATGTGCTTATGGAATATTTCCTCACTAGATAAAGTGTTTCACTCAACACACAACTGTATAAAAGGTAAAGTGTTTCACTCATTCACTCCACTATCACAATGTTACATGAATTAACTTTGGCTTTCATTTAACCACAATCAAAAACACTTATCAGCAAGCATCATCACAAGGACTTTTCTATGGCTTATAACGTGGCTGGGCTAACAAGAAAATTGGTTTTTCTAGATCACAAAACCCTTGAGTTAAGAGAAACATATAAACACAATCATTCTTATTTATTCCCAACTTTCTTTTGCATTGAGCTTTGCTTTTTCTTTTCTTTTCTTTCTCTTTTTCTTTTTCTTTTCACGTACTTAATTCTTAGCTCTTAGCTCAATGCTTTCAATTTCCCTTTCTATTTTCCAACAACCCCAAACTTGAACATTTGTCAATACCACCAAATATTTTCTACTTAACTCAAGGTAAAGCTTTTCAACAAGGGTTTCAGTGTATGTTCAAGGCTAAGGGTTCAAAGGATAGAACACAACGTGTTCTCTTTTAGTGGGCTAACTTTATGAATTTGGCCAATAAAAAGGGTTCCAACAAACGACCTTGATCACATGATACAAAACAAGCAATTGATTCAATCATAGAAAACCTGGGCAAAGTCATTCATGCTTTCAAAGTAATAGCATTCAACAATAACAACTCTGGAGCTCAAAATCTCACATATCAGCTCATTCACATTTGACATACACATCCTGCTTAATCTCAAAACCACAATCATGATATCATGCATTTGTTCACAAAGCTTGTGAATCACCTGTATAAGCATTTTAATGTGCACATCATCTCAACATCAATCAATCAATAAGCATCATCAACCACTACTTATCAAACAATCACAGTTAATAGCAAACCATCATAAGAAACCAGGTGTCCAATAGAGTACATCAACCCTAATCTAAAAACAAAAACAAATAAGTTCAGAAAACTTAAACCACCAAAGCAGAATCATATGATAGCATTCATCAGTAAATGCTATCTCAGCTCCTCATCAGTCTGAGCTGTCCTCTGTATCTTCCTCTTCCTCCTCATCTTCATCATCCTCAAATGCATCTTCCTCATCAACTTCATCTTCTTCCATATCTCTAGCTGAAGCTTCAGCTGCTCCAGCTCCTCCTCCATGCACTGGTTCTTCTGGCCAAGCTACTACATTATGGAATTCATCCATAGTCCACCTGTGGGCTGGAGGTGTATCATACATCCCCACTATCATCTCAGTAGTGGCCACCTGCCCTCTGTGAATGGACTGCAACTGAGCACCTATAAGAGACATATACATGTCCCTCATCTGGAATGGTTCTGCTTCATGCGTATCAGCAGATGTCTGGCTCTGTGCTGGCCCTCTCTCTCTTCGAGCCCGGCCTGGTGGAACTGGCTGAGCTACATCCTCACCTCCACAGTACTGTTTATAATAAGCCTCATCAATAGCTTTTCTTGGCCTCTCAAATGGTGGAACAGAAGTGTCCACCCCAGCTAGCTTGCAAAGGTGAGTGATCAAAGAAGGATGTCCTAGTGGTGCTTTGTTGTTTGAGGTGTTAGCACATACACTAATTTCATCAGCTATCACCTGCCCAATATTAACATTCAAATTTCTGATAGCACAGTAGATGAATAGTGCCCTGCTGAGAGTAATATCTGACACATGTGAACATGGCTGAATGTTGGCATGAGAAAACGCCATCCAATACTTTGCAAGAGGAGTCAAATCTGTCCTCCTAATGTTAACCACTGAGCCAGATCTATTCCTTTGGAAGTGTCCTCCAGGTATACATAGCACTCTCTCTACATCCTCATAATCAGCACCTTTCTCCATGCAAAGAGCAAACTGGCATTGCTCACCAGCCCACACAGTATCCAGGAAGTTGTTGATAGAATCAGGATCATACCTGATAGCATGGCCTCTGACATAGCCCAAATAATTCTCAGCTGGATAATCACCAATCTTCTTTGCATTGGTGTAAAATTCCTTAACCACAGCTATGTTGGCAGGTGCAGGATAAGTGGCTAGCTTTCCCCAATCATTCCCTAACACTTGCTCTCCAAATTGAGGAGCAAAGTTAGGTATCATTCCAACCTTTCTCTCCATCAGAAGTCTCCTGTCCTGAACCACCCTAAAGTGCTTCTCATGTTTCCTAGAGAGGAACCTGCTAGAGTGGGGTTGCTCTGGTTCCTTTTCCTTTCTCTTGGTTGCCATGGTTTTCAATCTCTTTCCTGAAGAGGATGTCATTCCTACATTCAAACACAAATACAAAACCACAGAACATGATGTTAATCATTAGTAAAACATAGAACACAACTCCTTTTGAAGCTAAACCACCGCTGAGGTCCAGAATTTCCCCTCAGCGCCACCAGTGCCACATTCCAACACGCAAAAATTCAGAAAAACCAAATCTGGCAGAGTGCCGCTCAGCGGCAGCTTACCAATCAGCGGTAACTCTGCAGATTTTTGAAAATCTTGTTTTAAAGCTGTCCTAACTCCACCCAAATGCAATTTTCAGTTTTCCAGTTCATAATCATGCAGTTTAATCGGTTCAAACATCAAATATATCATCAAATCATGCATAGAAATCAAAACCCTTAAATATTCATGCTTTGACAATCACATTCAAATTCAAGAACCCTAGAATGAACAAAATGCATTTTACTTACTTGGGTGAAGATACTAGATGCAATAAGAATGCTTCCAATCTAGAATGCTCTCTTCCAACCCCAAACTTTGATGACACACTAGTGAACAAGTGAGTGGAAGAGAAATTTTCTTAAGAGGTAAGAGTAAAAAGTGTTGAAACAATTGGTACCGTTATAGAGTCGCGCAGCGGGATAAATTAATAAAGCGGAAAGCGTGTTCAGTCAAACTCTTAATAAGATGGTCAGTTTTAGAAATTTAATTTACTTAGAGACAAATTTCCAAACAATTGATGTGTATAAAATAGTAAAGAGTATAGAGAGCAAGAAAATTCAACACAGAATTTTTATCCTGGTTCGATTCAAAAGAATCTACGTCCAGTTGTTAATCACTATAAAAAGTGATTAACGTTTTCACTAAAAATAGTTTCACAAGTTTACAATAGAGTGAATGAAACAGAAAACAGATAAAACCTTCCTTCGAACAAACGAACCGAAAGAATATAAACTTTTCCAACTTGAAGAGAACCGCTCCGACCTTTGACCCACAAAGCGCGAGCTTCTCCTTTTCACAAGACCAGGCAATGCAATGAACAAGCTTTTGGAACTTCCTCAGATCACATTGTATTCTCAAAAGCTTTTTTGTTCAACTTTTTTTTCTAATTTCCACAAAACAAAATATATAGCCAAGTACACTGAATGCCAAAGGTCAACTCCCAACTGCCATGAATAATCGATTATATTAAGTGATAATCGATTATTCAAGTCCGTTAAAGGTTTTCGAAAAAGTGATAATCGATTATATGAAGTGATAATCGATTTATTCAAGTATGACTTGTGATAATTGTCAGAGCGGCTGCAGCGGAATGGTTAGCGTGGAAACAAACCAAGAGGGGGGGGTGAATTGGTTATATTCAAATATTATCCCTTTTTAATATTTTTCTCTTAATTTCTTACTAAGCAGATAATTAAACGTAAATAACAGAGTAAGGGAAAGAGAAAAATTACACAGGTATTTTATCCTGGTTCAGATCACTAGGATCCTACGTCCAGTCGCTTATCTCAAATAAGATAAACCTTTTTCACTATCACAAAACTATTACAAATATTAGTCACACAGAAAAACAATTTGTAACAGTTTAGAAATTACCACCTCTCTTGAAACCACAAGAGATGAACTTACACCTCCTTTGAATCTTCACAAAGGATGATCACCTCCTTCGAATGCTTCACGAAGGATGATTCTCTTCCAGACACTTCCTCAGACACACCAAGGATGATCAAGCTATTCCTCTGTCACCGCAGTACCACTTCAGGACTTTGCAGACAAGAGTTTCCTTAGCTTCAGCAATTTCACAGAGTTCTCACAAGAGTTCAGAGTACTTGAGCACAAGGGAAGAGTTTTTATTTGAGAGAAAATGAGAGTCTATTTATAGACTCATCCAAAGGCTCCTCCATTTTCGCTTTTAGACTTTCTGACTGTGTTAATCGATTAGCTACAGTGGTTAATCGATTAACACCCCAACGGATAGTTCAACGTCTCAAAAAACGGCTAGTTTTTCAAACGGTAACTATGTTAATCGATTAACAGCCCATGTTAATCGATTAACGTTAATCGATTAACACCCCTTGTTAATCGATTAACACTGAAATGCTGTGCTTCGCCATTTGCCTCTGGAACAATCGATTAACGCCCTCTGTTAATCGATTAACGTTAATCGATTAACACCCCTTGTTAATCGATTAACACTGCACAGATTTTGCTCTTGATTTATTTTTACATCACTTTTGAATACATACAAGAAACTACTAATTTTCCTATGTTCATACAATTTTTACAAGAGGTTACAAGTCTTCAAAGATCATTCTTCATGAGTCTTGTTTGTTCTTGACTTGATTTGGACATCATCAAAACTTCATCTTCATCATTTTGCTAACAATCTCCCCCTTTTTGATGATGATCAAAACCTTCTTGAATTAAAGCTTTTGTGAACCAGCTGTATAAAAAATAACTTAAGGAAGAAAAAAATTGTTAGTGAACTTAGAAAAAATATTTTAAGACTTTAACTATTTCTCCCCCTTTTTGATCATTATTAAAAAGTGATGTATAATTACTCCCCCTTAATATATTAGAATCTATACTCCCCCTTAATAAAAGCATAGATGCATAGAAATATTAAGATAAGAGAACACACATTTTTATTGAATTTTAAAGAGGCATACAAGCATAGAATCATACATAAAGGGCACACACTAATAAACATAGAATCATAAAGATGCCTAATCATCATCACTATCAGGGACATATAGTTTGGCAAGTTTGTCATCAATCTCCTTAAGATGAGTATTAATCTCATCATAACGAAGATTGTGATATGCCATCATATCGTCCATTCGTGTTTGTTGCATTGTGGCCATGGCTTCAATTTGTCTAGAAATACTTTCTAGACTATATTCTTGTGGAGGATTTGATGGTCCAGCAACATTGGTTGGTTGAGGCATAGGGATATCTTCCTCTTCAGCTGAGGCATCTTCTTCTTGTGCAATATCTTCATCAGCGCGGACAAACAAATTTCCTTGTCTTATAAATCCCATTTGATGCAAAGCAGACTCTTCAATTTGATGGGTAGGTAAGACAGTGAGATGTTTTTCTCCGGTGACATCCACCCCTTTATAGATACATATCAATGAAACAAGGAGAGGATATGGGAGATGACCTCTGTCATACCTCTTGGCACGGACCATAGTATCTGAGATGAGACTTGCCCAATTGATGTTGATATTTTGAGTGATGGCGGACATAATCATCAAATCAGTTTCAAAACATTGAGCAAGGTTTGTACCTCTTGGACAAAGCATCCAAACAATGAGATAATGAAGGACCCTTTCCTCCATTCTTAGATTTCCCACTAGAAGATATCGCCTATTTGGTAGAGGTTGTTGAGGATTCCTCATAAAGGAGCGATATGCCAGAATTTTGTTAAACTCACCAAAATCATTTGGCACATGCATGGCATTTTCTAAAGGAGGAATATGAGCAACATTTAACCAAATATCGTGATCTAGAATAATGTCTACTCCTTTGACGCGAGTGTGAACAATACCGTTTTGGGATTTCAGATTGTAGTAAAACACGCGTACCAAATCGGGGTAATAGCGCCCTTGAAGTTGCAGTAGATATTGGACGCCTTGAGCCATCAATTGTTGAGAGAATTGAAATTGATGTACTGCAAACCAATTAAGATCCACAAATTTTTGGCGAAGAATTTTGCGTTCTTTCCACCATTGCAAGTATTCGTCGTGCCTTCCTTCATCGGAGATCCAACCGTGAATATTTGGACCACGTGCGGGAGGCGTGCTTTCCGATCCATAGCTTCTTCTTCTTCTTCTTCTTGATGGTTCAGCCATGAGAGTGTGAAAAGAATTTTGGGACAGCAAGAAAATTTGGACAGCAAGCAAATTGAAGAGATTTTGAGTAGGAGAGTGAATGGTAATGTTTGTGGGTAAAAATGAGGGATGGTATGGATTTAAATAGGCTGAAAAATGACCCCCCAACGTGCAAATGTTCAAAAAGAGCCGTTTATAGCCGTTACAACGGCTAGTTTTTGCAGTATTTACTGCCTGTAACGTATGTTAATCGATTAACAGGGCCTGTTAATCGATTAACGTTAATCGATTAACACAGGGTGTTAATCGATTAACTGACGCTGATTTCCGAAAAACGTCAAATTTTTACCTATATCTAATTTTGAGATATTTTCAATATTCCTAAGTCTCTTCTAAGCTCATAGAATCTATCCTTAGGCAATGCTTTGGTGAAAATATCAGCCAATTGATGTTGTGTATCAATATATTCTATCTCACAATCTCCCTTTTGTACATGATCTCTAAGAAAGTGATGCCTAATCTCAATGTGCTTGGTTCTAGAGTGCATTATGGGATTCTTTGTAAGATTTATTGCACTTGTATTATCACACTTAAGTGGAATATGATCTAAATGAATGTCATAATCCTCTAATTGCTGTTTCATCCATAAAATTTGCGCACAACAATTTCCAGCAGCAATATATTCCGCCTCAGTTGTTGATAAGGCTACACAGGCTTGTTTCTTAGAGTGCCAAGAAACTAAGGAACTACCTAGAAGATGACATGTTCCACTAGTGCTTTTTCTATCTATCTTACAACCTCCATAATCTGCGTCTGAAAAACCTACAAGACTAGGTTCTGTTCCAGATGGATACCATAAACCAAAGGATGCAGTTCCCTTAAGATATTTCAATATTCTTTTAACTGCAGTAAGGTGAGATTCTCTAGGACTAGATTGATACCTAGCACACACACAAACACTTTGCATAATATCTGGTCTACTAGCAGTGAGATATAGCAAAGAACCTATCATACATCTATATTTAGTTTGATTTACCTCTTTACCTGACTCATCTTTGTCAAGATAGCAAGAGGTTCCCATAGGTGTAGACGCTTCCTTTGCTTTGTCCATTTCAAACTTCTTAAGAATTTCTCTACAATACTTGGTTTGAGAAATGAACGTACCTTCTTTCATTTGCTTAATTTGAAGACCAAGGAAGAATGTTAATTCTCCCATCATAGACATTTCAAATTCACCCTGCATAGTCTTAGCAAAATCCTCACAAAGAGATTTATTAGTTGATCCAAAAATAATATCATCAACATATACTTGAATAATCAAAATATGTTTTCCGACTCTTTTAATAAACAAAGTGGAATCAACTTTTCCTCTACTAAAATTATTTTCTAAAAGAAAATTGCTAAGTCTTTCATACCAAGATCTAGGTGCTTGTTTTAAACCATAAAGTGCTTTCTTTAACTTATAGATGTGATTTGGAAATTTAAAATCTTCAAAACCGGGTGGTTGTTCAACATACACATCTTCTTTTATAAAACCATTTAGAAATGCACTTTTCACATCCATTTGAAACAACTTAAATTTCATTATAGATGCATAAGCAAGAAGTAGGCGTATTGCCTCTAACCTGGCAACTGGAGCATATGTCTCATCATAATCTATACCTTCTTCTTGACTATATCCTTGAGCCACAAGCCTAGCTTTATTCTTGGAGATGTTTCCATCTTCATCCAGTTTGTTTCTGAATATCCATTTGGTTCCAATCACTTGATGAGTATCTTCCCTAGGAATCAATTCCCAAACTTGATTTCTTTCAAACTGGTTGAGTTCTTCTTGCATTGCTATACACCATTGTTCATCTTGAAGAGCTTCCTTAATGTTCTTGGGTTCTATCTGCGACATGAAAGCTACATTCATACAAAAATTTACTAAATTTCTTCTAGTGTTTACCCCTTTTGATATGTCGCCAATGATGTTGTCCAGTGATAATCCTCTAGGTTGTTGCCATATTTTGTTTAGATCTTCATCATCTTGAGGATTATGTATTTCTTCTTCATTTGTTGTCTTTTGTAAGTCTTCATTTTCACCTGCATCTGATTCATCTGACTCAAGAGGTTTTGCCTCAAGGTCTACAATTTCATCAAAGACAACATGCATAGATTCTTCTATTTGAAATGTTTTCTTATTAAAAACTCTATAAGCTTTGCTAGTTAGAGAATATCCTAGAAAAATAGCTTCATCTGCTTTGGAATCAAATTTTCCTAAATTTGTTTTCCATTGTTTAGGACAAAACATTTGCATCCAAAAATTCTTAAATGTGAAACATTTGGTTTTCTACCTTTAAAAAGTTCATAAGGAGTACATTTCAAAATTGGTCTAATAAGCATTCTATTTAAAACATAACATGCAGTACTCACAGCATCAGCCCAAAATTGTTTAGGAACACTATATTCATTTAGCATAGTTCTAGCAAGTTCCTCTAAAGATCTATTCTTTCTTTCTACAACTCCATTTTGTTGAGGAGTTCTAGGTGCAGAAAAATTATGAGAAATGCCATATTCTTCACAAAAAGTTTCAAAATATTCATTTTGAAATTCACCTCCATGGTCACTTCTAATAGCTTTTATTTTCAAATCCTTTTCATTTTGAACTAAATTTGCAAACTTTTTAAATTCTTTGAAAGCTTCATTTTTAAGAGTAAGAAAGAAAGTCCAAGTATATCTTGAATAATCATCTACAATAACTAAAGCATAATAATTTCCTCCAAAACTTTTTATCCTAGAGGGACCAAATAAATCCATGTGCAAAAGTTCTAAGGGTTTTAAACTAGAAACAACATTTTTCGAATGAAAAGATGATTTCACTTGTTTTCCCTTTTGACATGCATCACACAATTTATCCTTCACATATTTTAGTTTTGGTAGACCAATTACTAAGTCTTTAGAAATGAGTTTATTCAATTGTTGCATATGAATATGTGCAGCTCTTTTATGCCATAACCATGGATTTTCTTCTTTTACTACTAAGCATGAAATATTATTATTTGATGCATTTTCTAAATCAATCAAATAAATATTGTTATGCCTAATTCCTTTCAAAGCAATTTCAGAAGAATCATTTTTATAAATAATGCAAGAATTTTGTTCGAAGGTTACCTTGAATTCTTTATCGCATAATTGACTAATGCTAATTAAGTTGTGCTTTAATCCTTCCACATATAGTACATCTTTGATCATCAAGGTATCTTCACTTCCAATATCTCCTATTCCAAGGATTTTTCCTTTGTTGTTGTCACCATAGGTGACAAAGCCTCGTTCCTTTTTCCGGAAGCTTGTAAATTTCTTTTTATCTCCGGTCATGTGTTTTGAACATCCACTATCAAGACACCACATATACTTCCTTGGTTTTGATAATTCTTGGCTGTCATTATCGTCATCTGCCATCAAACAGATGTTTGCTTCTTCATCTGAGTCGCTTGAATCTGTAATTGTTTCATTGTCGTCTTCCCAAGCAATGTATGCCTTCTTTTTCTTGAAAAATTTCTTTTCTTTCTTTTCTTCACCCTTCTTCTGATTTGGGCAGTCAGCTTTCAAGTGTCCTTTTTCTCCGCAACCATAACATCTGTAGTTTGAGGAAGATCCTTGATTTTCTCTCTTTTCATTTCTGAATCTCCCTTTGCCTTTTGATTTCATGAATCTGTTGAACCTCTTGATTAGTAGACTCAAGTTTTCATCTTCATCTGAGTCTTCATCTTCCATCTTGCTTTTGCTCTTTTCTACCTCAGATTTGAATGCTAGAGTCTTTTTCTTCGTTTTTGCTTCTTCTTCCTCTAATCTTCCAAGGTCTAGTTCATGCTCTCTCAACTTTCCAAATAATGCCGCCATGGTCATTGTGTTGAGATTTTGTGACTCAGAAATTGCAGTCACTTTTGGTTGCCAAGCCCTGTCTAAAGATTTCAAAATTTTTATATTTAATTCATCAGTATCGAAAGACTTACCTAGTCCAATAAGATGATTTACGATGTTGGTGAAGCGTTTTTGAACATCTACTATTGTTTCTCCTTGCTTCATTCTGAACATCTCGTATTCTTGGATCAAAGTATTCTTTCTAGCTCTTTTAACATCATCTGTACCTTCATGGGTTACTCGAAGTACTTCCCACATTTCTTGTGCAGTTTTACAAATGGATATCCTGTAAAACTCATCAACAGTTAAAGCAGATGAAATTATATTGCGAGCTTTAACATCATTACCGAATTTTTTCTTGTCTTCAGCAGTCCATTGGTCACGGGGCTTTGGTTCCTGCATATTGTTAGTTGGAACAAAAGGACCAGATGCAACAGCATCCCAAATATCTATATCAATAGACTCCATAAATATTTGCATTCTTACCTTCCAAAATGCGTAATTTTCACCTGTGAATAGTGGTGGTCTATTGATAGAAGCACCCTCTGCGAATGTTTGAAATGATCCCGCCATTTGAATGACTATCAAAGCAAGCTCTGATACCAATTGTCAGAGCGGCTGCAGCGGAATGGTTAGCGTGGAAACAAACCAAGAGGGGGGGGGGTGAATTGGTTATATTCAAATATTATCCCTTTTTAATATTTTTCTCTTAATTTCTTACTAAGCAGATAATTAAACGTAAATAACAGAGTAAGGGAAAGAGAAAAATTACACAGGTATTTTATCCTGGTTCAGATCACTAGGATCCTACGTCCAGTCGCTTATCTCAAATAAGATAAACCTTTTTCACTATCACAAAACTATTACAAATATTAGTCACACAGAAAAACAATTTGTAACAGTTTAGAAATTACCACCTCTCTTGAAACCACAAGAGATGAACTTACACCTCCTTTGAATCTTCACAAAGGATGATCACCTCCTTCGAATGCTTCACGAAGGATGATTCTCTTCCAGACACTTCCTCAGACACACCAAGGATGATCAAGCTATTCCTCTGTCACCGCAGTACCACTTCAGGACTTTGCAGACAAGAGTTTCCTTAGCTTCAGCAATTTCACAGAGTTCTCACAAGAGTTCAGAGTACTTGAGCACAAGGGAAGAGTTTTTATTTGAGAGAAAATGAGAGTCTATTTATAGACTCATCCAAAGGCTCCTCCATTTTCGCTTTTAGACTTTCTGACTGTGTTAATCGATTAGCTACAGTGGTTAATCGATTAACACCCCAACGGATAGTTCAACGTCTCAAAAAACGGCTAGTTTTTCAAACGGTAACTATGTTAATCGATTAACAGCCCATGTTAATCGATTAACGTTAATCGATTAACACCCCTTGTTAATCGATTAACACTGAAATGCTGTGCTTCGCCATTTGCCTCTGGAACAATCGATTAACGCCCTCTGTTAATCGATTAACGTTAATCGATTAACACCCCTTGTTAATCGATTAACACTGCACAGATTTTGCTCTTGATTTATTTTTACATCACTTTTGAATACATACAAGAAACTACTAATTTTCCTATGTTCATACAATTTTTACAAGAGGTTACAAGTCTTCAAAGATCATTCTTCATGAGTCTTGTTTGTTCTTGACTTGATTTGGACATCATCAAAACTTCATCTTCATCATTTTGCTAACAATAATCGATTATTGCTTCATCATAATCGATTATTGTAGTTAAAAATGTAAGTTTACAAGTTTTACAAGAATTTCCTACTACATTTAATTTCTACAAATTTGCTTTTAACTAATTCTAATATCTTCTGCAACTAAAACTTCTTGTAGCATCATCAAAACAAATTTCTTCAAGATTTACCAATACTCCTTATTGGTAACAATCTCCCCCTTTTTGATGATGATCAAAAAATTTAATTTTAAAAGCAAGTTTGGCTTACCTGCAAAACATACAAGCTAACAAACAACAACAAGGTTAGCAATACCTGTAATAATTTATACTTCTCCCCTTGTATTATTCTTCTCCCCCTTTTTGATCAGAAGCAAAAAGATCAGATGTTAAAGGCTCCCCCTAAATATGATCTCCCCCTCAATTAATCAAAGGATGCATATAATCAAGAGATCATTTTATTTATGAAAATAAAGATTACATTGGAAGAAGACACATAACAAACAGAATTATAACATAGATGAAATGGCAAGTAAACAACAAAAACAGTCTAACAGAGAACCTATATCTAAACCTCAGGACTAGGAGATCTCGCGGGAGGTTGAATGTTGAGATGATTCTCGATGTTAGATAGGCGAACATCAAGATCAAGAAATTGATCAACCATGTGCTCATCAACAGATCGTTGCCAATCATAAATCGCCTCAAAGTGAGTCTTTTGTGCAAGACTCATATCCTCCAATTGTTTAGATAACCTTGCAAAATGTTCTTCCATAGAAATTGAGGAAGAGGAGGGTATGTTGGATGGTCCAGCATCAGACGGAGCAGCAGCACTTACTGGGTCAGCCATATGAGTGTCCATGTCATCATCTTCATCTACATCAGGATGATCATCATCTTTGTGAATAAGGACTCTGCCTCTAGTAATGAATCCCATCTGACGAAAGGTAGTATCGCCAATTTCCGAGCCAACAACTTGAGTGGCTTGGACAAGTTCTCCGTCAACATTGACACCTTTGTACTCCAAGATTCGAGAAATAAGAAGAGCATAAGGAAGGTGATAAGAATGGGATTTCTTAGCTTTTGCCATAGTATCATCAATGAGAGCAGGCCAATCGATGTGTATGTGATTTAGGATCCCATACAGAAGAAGTAGATCCTGTTCAGAGCATTGAGCATGATTGGTTGCTCTAGGACATAAGATCCAGACAAGTAAGTAGTGAATCATCCTTTCTTCAACCTTGAAACCTCCAACAAGCAATTGCCTTCGATTTGTCTGTTGTTCAGGGTGACGTTGGAAGGACTGAAAAGTCAATAATCGATCGAAATCTTGGAGTCCGAGATGAACTTTGACAGCATCATCCCAGATGGGTAGTTGGGCAACGTTGGTCCACACATCATCATCTAAAATTATGCGGACACCCTTGACTTTAGTGGAAATAATCCCATCTCGATATCTCATGTTGAAATAGAACACTCTGATGAGATCGGGATAAATGCAACCTTTTTGCTCCACCAGATTTGAGAGTCCTTGATCATTAAAAAGCTCTGGAAATTGAAATCCATAGAAACGGAAAAAATCAAGGCGAATATACTTTATCGCCATGATTCTTCTCTCTTGCCAGGAAGTAACATAGTCCGCATGTTTCTCTTGATCGGAAATCCATCCATCAATAGTTGTCGGACGTGGTTGAGAGGAAGAGGATGCTCCAACAGCTCTGCGGCGATGTCTCCTTGAATCTGCCATGGAGAAAGGTTGAGGGAGTGATGTTTGAGAGAGTGAGTAAAATTGGAGAGATTTTAAGCTCAAGATTTTGATTGCAGCAGTTTCTGGGAGCAAAGAGATGGCCAATAATCGATTAGAGTGGCCTATTTATAAGAAGAAGGGAAAAACTAGCCGTTTATAGCCGTTTGGAGCCGTTATGGGAGGCTCCAACGGCTTTATTTTCGAAACTGTTTGCGTGATAATCGATTATCGTAAGTGATAATCGATTATCTGCTCATTGGTCACTGTCCAGAAATTGTCCGATAATCGATTATATATGAAGATAATCGATTATTTGCTCATGATTTTCCAGGGATGAGTTTGAAGATTCATAATCGATTATGGGGTAAGATAATCGATTATCTTAGTGTAGAGGATGTATCCCAGGTTTGTAATAATCGATTATGACCTGATGATAAGCGATTATTAACGCTGATATTTCGAAAATTTGCAAAGAACCATAAATGTGGAGTCTAAGACATGTCTAATACTCCTAACTCTATTCTAAGCTCATAGAATCTATCTTTAGGCAGGGCTTTGGTAAAGATATCAGCTAATTGATGTATCGTGTCAATGTATTCAATTTGGCAATCTCCCTTTTGAATGTGATCTCTCAAGAAATGATGTCTAATTTCAATGTGCTTAGTTCTTGAGTGCATTATGGGGTTCTTAGTTAGGTTGATAGCACTAGTATTATCACATTTCAAAGGAATGTGATCAAGGAAGATATCAAAATCCTCCAGTTGCTGTTTCATCCATAAGATTTGGGCACAACAATTGCCAGCAGCAATGTATTCAGCTTCAGTAGTAGATAAAGCTACACAAGCCTGTTTCTTTGAATGCTAAGACACTAAAGAACAACCCAGAAAATGACAAGTGCCACTAGTACTTTTCCTATCAATTTTACAGCCACCATAGTCTGCATCAGAATAACCTATTAAACTAAGTGAAGCATCAGATGGATACCAGAGTCCAAAAGAAGTGGTTCCTTTAAGGTATTTCAAAATCCTTTTGACAGCAATTAGATGAGATTCTTTAGGATTAGCTTGGTACCTAGCACACACACATACACTTTGCATAATGTCTGGTCTACTAGCAGTGAGATACAGTAAGGATCCTATCATTCCTCTAAACATGGTTTCATTTACCCCTTCACCAGATTCATCCTTATCTAAATAGCAAGACGTTTCCATAGGTGTGTTGGCTTCTCTACAAGTATCCATACCAAACTTCTTAAGTACTTCTCTACAATATTTAGTTTGAGAGACAAAAGTCCCCCCATCTATTTGCTTTATTTGCAGCCCTAAGAAGAAGGTAAGCTCACCCATCATAGACATCTCAAATTCACCTTGCATTATTTGTGCAAATTCCTCACATAATGAATTATTTGTAGACCCAAAAATAATATCATCTACGTATACTTGAACAAGCAAGATATGTTTTCCTACTTTCTTAATAAATAGGGTGGAATCAACCTTTCCTCTAGAGAAATCATTTTCAATCAAGAAGGTACTAAGTCTTTCATACCAAGACCTAGGTGCCTGTTTAAGACCATACAAGGCCTTTTTTAACTTATAAACATGATTGGGATATTTAAAATCCTCAAAACCAGGAGGTTGACTAACATATACCTCTTCTTTAATAAAACCATTCAAAAATGCGCTTTTCACATCCATTTGGTACAATTTAAACTTCATCAAAGAGGCATAAGCAAGTAATAATCTAATTGCTTCTAACCTGGCTACTGGAGCGTAAGTTTCATCATAGTCGATACCTTCCTCTTGACAGTAGCCCTTTGCAACTAACCTGGCTTTGTTCTTTGTGATGTTTCCATCTTCATCAAGCTTGTTTCTAAACACCCACTTTGTTCCAATGATTTGAAAATAATCTTGTCTAGGAATGAGTTCCCAAACATCATTCCTTTCAAATTGATTAAGTTCTTCTTGCATAGCAACACACCATTTATCATCTTGAAGAGCTTCCTTTATGTTCTTAGGTTCTACCTGAGACACAAAAGCTACTGTTAAACAGAAATTATTAAGATTGTGTCTAGGAGTTACCCCTTTTAATATATCTCCGATGATGTTGTCCAGAGAAAGTCCTCTTGGTTGTTGATAGCTTTTAGGATCAACTACTTGATGTTCATTTTGAGTTTCTGGTGGATAGTTTTCATTTAGATACATCTCTTCAAGAGCTTCCCTCAAATAATCCTCATCACCTGCAATTGGTTTATTTGACTCAAGAGGGTTCACCTAAAGGTCCACAATTTCATCAAAGACAACATGCATTGATTCTTCAATTGTCAAGGTTCTTCTATTAAACACCCTATATGCTTTGCTAGTTAAAGAATATCCTAAGAAGATTGCCTCATCAGATTTAGCATCAAATTTGCCTAGATTATCTTTACCATTATTCAAAACAAAACATTTACATCCAAAGATTTTCAAATGAGATACATTTGGTTTTCTACCGTTAAACAGTTCATAGGGAGTTAGCTTAAGAATAGGCCTAATTAGCATTCTGTTCAACACGTAACAAGCAGTACTAACTGCATCAGCCCAAAAGTATTTTGGCACATTTGATTCATTTAAAAGAGTCCTAGCTAGTTCTTCTAATGACCTATTTTTCCTTTCAACAACACCATTTTGTTGGGGAGTTCTTGGAGCAGAAAAATTATGAGCAATTCCATGTTTTTCACAAAACTTTTCAAAAGATTCATTTTCAAACTCACCACCGTGATCACTTCTCAAGGTTTTGATTTTCAATTCCTTTTCATTTTGAACACGTTTTGCAAACGATTTGAAAGCTTTAAAAGCTTCATTTTTAAGGGTTAAGAAGAATGTCCAAGTAAATCTAGTGTAATCATCAACAATCACAAGAGCATAGTAGTTTCCACCAAAACTTTTAATTCTAGATGGACCAAACAAGTCCATATGCAGAAGTTCTAAAGGTTTTGATGTTGAAATCATGGTTTTAGATGAGAATGAGGATTTGGTTTGCTTTCCCTTTTGACATGCAGAGCAAAGTTTATTTTTCTCAAATTTTAAATTTGGCAAACCAATCACAAGATTTTTTGAAATCAATTTATTCAAATGTTGCATATGTATATGTGCAGCTCTTTTATGCCATAGCCAAGGGTTTTCCTCTTTAGCAACTAAACATGTTATATTATGACTAGATGCATTTTCAATATCAATCAAGTAAATGTTATTATGCCTAACACCTTGCAGAGCAATTTCAGTAGAATCTTTAAAATATACTGTGCATCTATCACGTTCAAAAGTTACCTTGAGACCCTTGTCACATAATTGACTTATGCTTAGGAGATTGTGTTTGAGACCTTCAACACATAATACGTCCTTTATAGTCAATGTGTTTCCTCCTCCAATGTCTCCATTTCCAATGATTCTACCTTTGTTGTTATCTCCATAAGTCACAAAGTCTTGCTTCTTCTTCTCAAAAGAAATAAACTTTTTCTTGTCATCGGTCATGTGTCTTGAACAACCACTGTCAAGATACCACAGTGACTTCTTTGACTTAATAAGTTCCTACAAAACAAATTTGAGCAAGACTTTAGGTCCCCAATCTTATTATGGGTCCTTGGGGTTAGTTTATGCCAACATACATCATTTTACAGTTTTAACCCATGCATATTTACCATTTGGAACACCAAAATGTTTGATGCTGCATTTGTTTGAGGTGTGACCAAGTTTCATGCAGTAAAAACAACAAGCCTCATACACTTTATTTTTCACAAAAGTCCCTTTTTCTACCCAAACTCTACGAGTTCTTATCACTTTAGATTTTTTGTGTAGATGTGTGTTTCCACTTCTTGCATTGCTTTTCTCAAAGTTTGTTTTGGCATATGATTTAGACTTAGTTGCCTTTGCAAGTAAGTTCTCAAGAATGTCAATATCAAATAGATGACTTTTACATGATAGACATTCAATAGGATGTACAATAGTATCAAATTCAGATAATTTAGTTTCCAAATTACTAACTTTGTTTCTTAAAACAACTTCGTCATCTAGAACTTTTTCATATCTCAATTTCAATTCATTATGCTCTTTCTTTAGCTTTTTATGAGCAACATCAAGTTTTTCAGATTCATTTAACAAATCAAGAAATGCCTTTTGTAAGTCAAACTCATTACTTGACTCTAAGCTAGAATCACTTACTTGGCTTCCTGCATCTTCTAGGTCTGCCATTAAGCACAAATTTGCTTCTTCATCTGAATCGCTTGAGCTTGAAGAACTAGAAGCATTCTCTTCCCAAGCTATGTAAGCTTTCTTCTTCTTTGGAAACTTTCTTTCTTTCTTTTCTTCACTTTTCTTATTTTTAGGACAGTCAGTCTTCACATGACCTCTTTCTCCACATCCATAACATTTAATGCTTGAAGAAGATCCATGATTTTCTTTCCTTTCTTCACGGTATTTGTCTTTTCCCTTTGCTTTCATAAATTTTGCAAACTTCTTAATCATAAGACTCATGTTTTCTTCATCATCATCGGAGTCATCAACTTCAATCCTTTTAGAGTTCTTTCCTTTGGAGATCTCAAACTTGAAGGCTAGTGTCTTTCTTTTGCCTTGATCTTCCTCAGCCGTCAATCTTCTCAACTCAAGTTCATGCTCACGGAGTTTCCCAAACAAAATTGGCATAGACATTTGAGTAAGATTTTGAGACTCAGAGATGGCAGTCACCTTTGGTTGCCAAGACCTATCCAATGATTTCAAAATTTTTACATTTAATTCATCAGTATCAAAAGTCTTACCCAACCCTGTCAAGTGGTTCACTATGTGAATGAACCGCTTTTGGACATCAGAAATTGTTTCTCCAGGTTGCATTCTGAACATCTCATACTCCTGAATGAGAGTGTTCTTCCTTGCACGTTTCACGTCCTCTGTTCCTTCATGTGTGACTCTGAGAACCTCCCACATTTCTTGTACTGTCTTACAAACTGAAATTCTATAAAACTCATCAAGTACAATAGCAGATGAAATAATGTTGCGAGCCTTAATATCAAATTGAGCTCTTCTATTTTCCTCTGGAGTCCAGTTAAAGTATGGTTTTTCTACTTCTACACCATCAATAGTTCTTTTTGGAATATAGGGACCATTTAGTACAGCTTCCCAGATGCCTCTGTCAACAGACCCCATAAAAATTTCCATTCTGACTTTCCAGAATGCATAGTTATCACCAGTAAAGAGTGGTGGTCTGTTGATGGAAGCACCCTCGGCATATACTTGAGTTTGGTGACCGGCCATTTTCGAAAAAATTTGAAAAAATATCAAAGCAAGCTCTGATACCAATTGTTGAAACAATTGGTACCGTTATAGAGTCGCGCAGCGGGATAAATTAATAAAGCGGAAAGCGTGTTCAGTCAAACTCTTAATAAGATGGTCAGTTTTAGAAATTTAATTTACTTAGAGACAAATTTCCAAACAGTTGATGTGTATAAAATAGTAAAGAGTATAGAGAGCAAGAAAATTCAACACAGAATTTTTATCCTGGTTCGATTCAAAAGAATCTACGTCCAGTTGTTAATCACTATAAAAAGTGATTAACGTTTTCACTAAAAATAGTTTCACAAGTTTACAATAGAGTGAATGAAACAGAAAACAGATAAAACCTTCCTTCGAACGAACGAACCGGAAGAATATAAACTTTGCCAACTTGAAGAGAACCGCTCCGACCTTTGACCCACAAAGCGCGAGCTTCTCCTTTTCACAAGACCAGGCAATGCAATGAACAAGCTTTTGGAACTTCCTCAGATCACACTGTATTCTCAAAAGCTTTTTTGTTCAACTTTTTTTCTAATTTCCACAAAACAAAATATATAGCCAAGTACACTGAATGCCAAAGGTCAACTCCCAACTGCCATGAATAATCGATTATATTAAGTGATAATTGATAACAGTTGAAAAACTGTTATTTTCATGCTTAATATTGATACTAAAAGCAACCTTTAGACTTAAAAACTAGCTTGAAATCATGCTTTTATCTATATTTTCAGAAATAAGAGAGCTGGACAGGTTTATGCTTGATTTAAGTGTTTTTGTGCAGGTTTTAAGGTGAATTTAGTGAAAAGAGTGAAGAAGGAGAGAGGTGACATTAGAAAAGACAAGAAAGAGTGCAAAAAGAGAAGACGAAGGCACCGCTCAGCGGTATTTTACCGCTGAGCGGCACTCAGGAGGTTGCGGGAGTCACGCTGAGGGGCAAAATGGCCGCTGAGGGGAAGAAATGTGACGCGCAATCACCGCTGAGCGGTATTTACCGCTGAGCGGCACTTTTTGGGCTTGGGCTTTTGTAATCTTTTGTAACTCTAGATTAGTATATAAGGGCTTGTACGTCCTTGGGATTAGTATCTTTGGCAGAAACGAGGCAAACACTCTCTCTTCCACCCCTTTGAAGGAGGATCTTGGTTGCTCAGGCTACCTCTCCACTTTTATTGGGTTTATTCTTTCATTCTTTCATTGTAATTCATCTAGGTTCACCATGAATATGGTGAACTAAACCTTGTATGTTTGTTGGGGAATCAATGTAATCTCTTGAAGCTCTCATATATGGATTTGTTGAGTACATCTTTGAATTAAGACATATGCTTTCTTTCATCATTAGTTAGGGTTTTTCCTCTTTGCTCAATGCTTGCATTGTTTAACTCATTCTAATGCATGATTATTGGTTTTGTCGATACGGACACGTACGGGGAAGTCTAGATCCGGGGAATTTCTCCCAATATTTTACTGACAACATTATATTGGTTGCCTTTAAGCTCCTGCAGTCATGAACTAATCATTAGGAATGCTAGGAATTGTATGAACTATTTGATTAGGGAAAAGCCATCTAGAATGGTACATTAGAGAGTGGCATTAACAATGATGATTTGAATGTTGAATTCCTAAAATATATGAGAGTGGATGAGATGAAATTGACCCCCAACAACATATTCATATTTCCATTGAAAGTGTTTATCTTTAGTCTTTGCCATTGATCAAATTCATGCATACATGTTTATTTTCGTCTTTGCATATTAAACTTTAAATATTTCGTTTGTAAGTCCTAGCTAATCAACAAATCACATAACTAAACTAGGCCGTGAGTCCTTTGGGAAGAACGATACTTGGTCTTACCAAGTTTATTACTTGAACGATTCGGTCATACTTGCCGATTGTGAAACAAGTTTGTGACATCATAATTTGGTGCTTACAAATTTGTCCATCAAGTTTTTGGCGCCGTTGCCGGGGACTCGTGGTTTAACTGGTTAATTTGTGTGATTATTGATTATCTTTGACTTTAATTTTGAATTTCTGTTTTTATTTTTTCTGTTTTTATTTTATTTTATCTTTTTTTCTTTTTAGATTAGGTTAGATTTTATTTTTTTATCTTTTTTAGGTTAGATTAGATTCTGTTTTATCTTTTTAGATTAGATTAGATTAGATTTTATTTTATTTTGTTAGGTTAGATTTTATTAGATTTTATTTTATCTTTATCTTTTAGATTAGGTTAGAATGTATTTTATCTTTTTAGAATAGATTTTATTTTATTTTATTTTTTATCTTCTAAATTTTTTATCTTCTTATCTTCTGAATCTTTTATTTTTTTTTTATCTTTGAATATATATCTTCTCCTATATCTTTCTGTGCTAATAAATATTTTCTAGAGTTTTGTGCCTAATGTTTGCAGGATGCAATTTGGTCAAGAATTTAACTATATGGGCACTCAATTCTAGCAAAGTAATCTCAACCACTGGTGGGAACCTCACTCAAGCATGGATCAAAGCCAATTTTGGCAAGCTGCTGGACAATTTGAGAACCAACCACAACAACAATGGCAGCAACAACCCTTTCTATCAGGAAGTTTGGATAGGTTGGAGGACACCCTTCAACGATTTTTGAAAAATTCTGACGCTACTCAGAAAAGCATTGAAGAATCATGTAAAAGGATGGAGATGCAGCTTCATTCCATTAGTCAGAGATTGAATGATGAGGTTAATACTGAAGTTAACCCTAAGGAGGAAGGGCAAGCCATTATCACTGAAAGTGACAAGATTCTTGCTGAGAAAAAAATAGAGAGAGATGAGGAAAAGATAGAGAGAGAAGAAAAAGAAGAGTTGAGTGAGAAAGTTAAAGATGATGAAAAAGAAAAAGAAGTGGTTGAGAGAGAAGAGAGGAAGAAAATTTGTGTGAAAATAAAGAAGTTGAGAAGAAAAAGAGAAGGGAAGACAAAAATAAGAGAAAAGAAAAAGAGAAAATTTGGGGAGAGGAAGCATAAGAAAAAGAAGATGAGAGGAAAGAAGAAGGAATCATATGAAAAATCCCATCCTCATCTAAAGAAGAATCATAGGAAGGAAAAGAAATTTAAGTGCTTTATGGAAATCTTCAAGATATTGGAGATTAAAGTTCCTATGATTGAGACACTGCAACAGGTTCCTGGTTTGATCAAATTTCTGAAGAAGTTCAGTAGAAAGAAGAAAAAGAAGAAGGAACTTGAGCTTTACTGGGTCAAGCTAGTGACGTTAAAGAAGCGCTTGCTGGGAGGCAACCCAGTAGATTTACAAACTTTTGATTTGTTTTGGTTTTGTAATTTTTAATTTGTGAACATTATTCTGGACATTATTTTGTTGGATCTAGTATCTACTGAAGGATGCTAGGTGGTTAAGTATCTACTGAAGGATACTAGGTTTGTAACACCTACTAATGGGTGTTGGTAAGAAGATTTTGAACCTACTGATGGGTGCTGGTAAGTTTGAAACACCTACTGATGGGTGTTGGTGGATTTCGGGTCAGGCTCGTGACGTTAAACAAGCGCTACCTGGGAGGCAACCCAGTTGATTGATTGTTTTTGTTTGGATTTGCATAAGCATTTTTAACATTGAATTGCAGGGAATCTATGAGGGGTATGCTAGGAAGGCACGTAGGTCAAGAAAAGAAGGAGAAGGGCACATCACGAAAGTGCCGCTGAGCGGTATTTACCGCTGAGCGGTACTATCGCAGATGGGCTTAAGTTCCCCTTAGCGGAACCCGAGCCCATTGGGATGTTTTTAAACCCTAAGCTGCGCGTTTTTACATTCTTTCAAGCCCTTCTCTGCACAAACACTTCCACATATCTCTCTCTTAGGTTTCCTACATCTTTTTACTCTTCCTTCTTAGAAAAATTTCTCTTCCACTCACTTGTTCACTAGTGTGCCATCAAAGTTTGGGGTTGGAAGAGAGCATTATAGTTTGGAAGCATTCTCATATCATCTAGCATCTCCACCCAAGTAAGTAAAATGCATTTTGTTCATTCTAGGGTTCTTGATTTTGAATGTGATTGTCAACGCATGAATATTTAGGGGTTTTGATTTCTATGCATGATTTGATGATATATTTGATGTTTGAACCGATTAAACTGCCTGATTATGAACTGGAAAACTGAAAATTGCATTTGGGTGGAGTTAGGACAGTTTCAAAACAGATTTTTCAAAAATCTGCAGGGCACCGCTGAGCGGCACTCTGCCAGATTTGGTTTTTTCTGGTTTTTGCATGTTGGATTGTGGCACTGGTGGCGCTGAGGGGAAATTCTGGCCCTCAGCGGTGGTTTAGCTTCGAAAGGAGTTGTGTTCTGTGTTTACTAATGATTAACATCATGTTCTGTGGTTTTGGATTTGTGTTTGAATGCAGGAATGGCATCCTCTTCAGGAAAGAGATTGAAAACCATGGCAACCAAGAGGAAGGAAAAGGAACCAAAGCAGCCCCATAATGGCAGGTTCCTCTCTAGGAAACATGAGAAGCACTTTAGGGTGGTTCAGGACAGGAGACTTCTAATGGAGAGAAAGGTTGGAATGATACCTAACTTTGCTCCTCAATTTGGAGAGCAAGTGTTAGGGAATGATTGGGGAAAGCTAGCCACTTATCCAGCACCTGCCAACATAGCTGTGGTGAAGGAATTCTACACCAATGCAAAGAAGATTGGTGATTATCCAGCTGAGAATTATTTGGGATATGTCAGAGGCCATGCTATCAGGTATGATCCTGATTCCATCAACAATTTCCTGGATACTGTGTGGGCTGGTGAGTAATGCCAGTTTGCTCTTAGCATGGAGGAAGGTGCTGACTTTGAGGATGTTGAGAGAGTGTTGTGCATACCTGGAGGACACTTTCAAAGGAATAGATCTGGAGTAGTGGTTAACATTAGGAGGACAGATTTAACTCCTCTTGCAAAGTATTGGATGGCATTTTCTCATGCCAACATTCAGCCATGCTCACATGTGTCAGATATCACTCTCAGCAGAGCACTATTCATCTACTGTGCTATCAGAAATTTGAACGTTAATATTGGGCAGGTGATAGCTGATGAGATTAGTGTGTGTGCTAACACCTCAAACAACAAAGCACCATTGGGACATCCTTCTTTGATCACTCACCTTTGCAAGCTAGCTGGGGTGGACACTTCGGTTCCACCATTTGAGAGGCCAAGAAAAGCTATAGATGAGGCCTATTACAGACAGTACTGTGGAGGTGAGGAGGCAGCTCAGCCAGTTCCACCACGCCAGGCTCGTAGAGAGAGAGGGCCAGCATAGAGCAGGACATCTGCTGATACTCATGAGGCAGAACCATTCCAGATGAGGGACATGTATATGTCTCTTATAGGTGCTCAGTTGCAGTCCATCCACAGAGGGCAGGTAGCCACGGCTGAGATGATAGTGGGGATGTATGATACCCCTCCAGCACACAGGTGGACTATGGATGAATTCCATAACGTGGTAGCTTGGCCAGAAGAACCATTGCATGGAGGAGCTGAAGCAGCTGAAGCTTCAGCTCGAGACATGGAAGAAGATGAAGCTGAGGAGGAGGATGCATTTGATGAAGATGATGATGAAGAGGAAGAGGAAGATACAGAGGACAGCTCAGACTGATGAGGAGCTGAGATAGCATTTACTGATGAATGCTATCATATGATTATGCTTTTGTGGTTTAAGTTTTTTGGACTTATTTGTTTTATGTTTTTTTTTTTGTTTTTAGATTAGGGTTTGATGTACTCTATTGAACACCTGGTTTCTTATGATGGTTTGCTATTAACTGTGATTGTGTGATAAGTAATGCTTGATGATGCTTATTGATTGATTGATGTTGAGATGATGTGCACATTAAAATGCTTATACAGGTGATTCACAAGCTTTGTGAACAAATGCATGATATCATGATTGTGATTGTGAAATTAAGCAGGATGTGTATGTCAAATGTGAATGAGCTTATATGTGAGGTTTTAAGCTCCAGAGTTGTTATTGTTGAATGCTATTACTTTGAAAGCATGAATGATTTTGCCCAGGTTTTCTATGATTGAATCAATTGCTTGTTTTGCATCATGTGATCAAGGCCGTTTGTTGGAACCCTTTTTATTGGCCAAATTCATAAAGTTAGCCTACTAAAAGAGAACACTTTGTGTTCTATCCTTTGAACCCTTAGCCTTGAATATACACTGAAAACCCTTGATTGAAAATCTTTACCTTGAGTTAAGTAGAAGATCTTGTATGGTATTGATAAATGTTCAAGTTTGGGGTTGTTGGGAAATCATGAAAAAGGAAAAGCATTGAGCTAAGAGCTAAAAAGTAAGAATATGCAAAGAAAAAGAAAAGAAAAGAAAAAGAAGCAAAGCTCAATGCAATTGCAAATGCAAAGGCAAAAGAAGTTGGGAAGAATAAGAATAATTGTGTTGTTATGATTCTCTTAACTCAAGGATTTTGTGATCCAGAAAAACTAATTTTCTTGTTAGCCCAGCCACATTATAAGCCATTGAAAAGTCCTTGTGATGATGCATGCTTGTGAATGTTTTTGATTGTGGTAAAATGAAAGGCAAAGTTGATTCATGTGACATTGTGATAGTGGAGTGAATGAGTGAAACACTTTACCTCTTATACACTTGTGTGTTGAGTGAAACACTTTACCTAGTGAGGAAATATTCCATAAGCACATGAACATCCATGCTTAATTGATTGATCATTCATGAAAAATAGCATTTGTTGGAACTTAAATGATTTTGTGAACACTAAAGCATGTGCACATCTTGAATGAACTCTTGGTCATAAGTTTGAGTGAAGTCGTTACTTATCTTGAAAAAGAGGATTTTTGAATGAGTGAACCATCATATGAATTGGTTGGAGATTGAGTTACATCTTGTTTGCTTGAGGACAAGCAAAGTTCTAAGTTTGGGCTTGTGATAACAGTTGAAAAACTGTTATTTTCATGCTTAATATTGATACTAAAAGCAACCTTTAGACTTAAAAACTAGCTTGAAATCATGCTTTTATCTATATTTTCAGAAATAAGAGAGCTGGACAGGTTTATGCTTGATTTAAGTGTTTTTGTGCAGGTTTTAAGGTGAATTTAGTGAAAAGAGTGAAGAAGGAGAGAGGTGACATTAGAAAAGACAAGAAAGAGTGCAAAAAGAGAAGACGAAGGCACCGCTCAGCGGTATTTTACCGCTGAGCGGCACTCAGGAGGTTGCGGGAGTCACGCTGAGGGGCAAAATGGCCGCTGAGGGGAAGAAATGTGACGCGCAATCACCGCTGAGCGGTATTTACCGCTGAGCGGCACTTTTTGGGCTTGGGCTTTTGTAATCTTTTGTAACTCTAGATTAGTATATAAGGGCTTGTACGTCCTTGGGATTAGTATCTTTGGCAGAAACGAGGCAAACACTCTCTCTTCCACCCCTTTGAAGGAGGATCTTGGATGCTCAGGCTACCTCTCCACTTTTATTGGGTTTATTCTTTCATTCTTTCATTGTAATTCATCTAGGTTCACCATGAATATGGTGAACTAAACCTTGTATGTTTGTTGGGGAATCAATGTAATCTCTTGAAGCTCTCATATATGAATTTGTTGAGTACATCTTTGAATTAAGACATATGCTTTCTTTCATCATTAGTTAGGGTTTTTCCTCTTTGCTCAATGCTTGCATTGTTTAACTCATTCTAATGCATGATTATTGGTTTTGTCGATACGGACACGTACGGGGAAGTCTAGATCCGGGGAATTTCTCCCAATATTTTACTGACAACATTATATTGGTTGCCTTTAAGCTCCTGCAGTCATGAACTAATCATTAGGAATGCTAGGAATTGTATGAACTATTTGATTAGGGAAAAGCCATCTAGAATGGTACATTAGAGAGTGGCATTAACAATGATGATTTGAATGTTGAATTCCTAAAATATATGAGAGTGGATGAGATGAAATTGACCCCCAACAACATATTCATATTTCCATTGAAAGTGTTTATCTTTAGTCTTTGCCATTGATCAAATTCATGCATACATGTTTATTTTCGTCTTTGCATATTAAACTTTAAATATTTCGTTTGTAAGTCCTAGCTAATCAACAAATCACATAACTAAACTAGGCTGTGAGTCCTTTGGGAAGAACGATACTTGGTCTTACCAAGTTTATTACTTGAACGATTCGGTCATACTTGCCGATTGTGAAACAAGTTTGTGACATCATAATTTGGTGCTTACAAATTTGTCCATCAATAATCGATTATTCAAGTCCGTTAAAGGTTTTCGAAAAAGTGATAATCGATTATATGAAGTGATAATCGATTTATTCAAGTATGACTTGTGATAATCGATTATTGCTTCATCATAATCGATTATTGTAGTTAAAAATGTAAGTTTACAAGTTTTACAAGAATTTCCTACTACATTTAATTTCTACAAATTTGCTTTTAACTAATTCTAATATCTTCTGCAACTAAAACTTCTTGTAGCATCATCAAAACAAATTTCTTCAAGATTTACCAATACTCCTTATTGGTAACAAAAAGATGTGGAAAACCTTGGAGAAGGTATGTGGAAGTGTTTATGCAAAGAAAAGCCTGAAAGTATGAGACTTTGCGCAGCTTAGGGTTTAAAAATACCCTAATGAGCTCGGGTCCCGCTAAGGGGAACCAAAGCCCAATCTGCGAGAGTACCGTTCAGCGGTAAGTTGCCGCTCAGCGGCACTTTCGTGATGTGCCCTTCTCCTTCTTTTCTTAACCTACGTGCCTCCTAGACATGCCCCTCACTGGTTCCCTGCAATTCAATGTTCATAATACTTATGCAAATCCTATTATGCAACTAAAATGAAACAAACAGAAACATTCAATCAACTGGGTTGCCTCCTAGGTAGCGCTTGTTTAACGTCACGAGCCTGACCCAAAATCCACCAACATCCATCAGTAGGTGCAAAATTTTCTTACCAACACCCATCAGTAGGTGTTACAAACTGAGTATCCTTCAGTAGATACTTAACCACCTAGCATCCTTCAGTAGATGCTATATCCAACAAAATATTTACAAAAATAATGTCCACAGATTAAAAGTTACAAAACCAAAATCAAAATCAAAAGTTTTTAAATCACTGGGTTGCCTCCCAGCAAGCGCTCTTTTAACGTCATTAGCTTGACCCAATAAAGCTTATGTTCCATCTTCTTTTTCTTCTTTCTACTGAACTTCTTCAGAAATTTGATCAAACCAGGAACCTGTTGCAGTGTCTCAATCATAGGAACTTTAATCTCCAATTTCTTGACGATTTCCATAAAGCACTTAAATTTCTTTTCCTTCCTATGATTCTTCTTTAGATGAGGATGGGATTTTTCATATGATTCCTTCTTCTTTCCTCTCATCTTCTTTTTCTTATGCTTCTTCTCCCCAAATTTTCTCTTTTTCTTTTCTCTTATTTTTTTCTTCCCTTCTCTTTTTCTTCTTAACTTCTTTATTTTCACACAAATTTTCTTCCTCTCTTCTCTCTCAACCACTTCTTTTTCTTTTTCTTCATCTTTATCTTTCTCACTCAACTCTTCTTTCTCTTTTCTCTCTACCCTTTCCTCATCTCCCTCTAATTTTTTCTCATCAAGAATCTTGTCACTTTCAGTGATAATGACTTGCCCTTCCTCCTTAGGGTTAACTTCAGTATTAACCTCATCATTCAATCTCTGACTAATGGAATGAAGCTGCATCTCCATCCTTTTACATGATTCTTCAATGCTTTTCTGAGTAGAGTCAGAATTTTTCAAAAATTGTTGAAGGGTGTCATCCAAACTTCCTGATAGAAAGGGTTGTTGCTGTTGCTTGTTAACTTGCCCAGTTTGTCCAGCTTGCCCACTTTGTTCCTGACCAATACTTGGGTGTGGTTTCCACCCCTGATTGTAGTTCCCTTGACGGTATTGATTGGTCATGTAGTTTACATCCTCTACGACTTCAACTGGAAAGGCACATTGACCATTGATATGGTCACCTCCACACAATTCACACAACTGGGATTGTACCTGTGCAACAGTCTTTAACTCTTGTGGCAATTGTTCAAGTATCTTTGAGAGATTCTCCAATTGTTGAGTTATTAACTTGTTCTGAGCTATCAAGGCATCATTGGATTGCAACTGTAGAACTCCTTTTTGTTGAATAGGAGCTCCTCTTTCACTGTTCCACTTATTGTTATTAGTAGTCATGTTTTCAATTATTTCTGTGGCTTCCTCTGGAGTCTTCCATTTGATATTGCCTCCAGCTGAGGCGTTAAGCATCATCATGGTTTGTGAACCAAGACCTCCAAGGAAGATTAGGACTACTTCTCCTTCGTTAAATCCATGCGTGGGAGTCTTTCTTAATAGGCTTTTGTACCTGTCCCATGCGTGACCTAGTGTTTCCTCCATGCCTTGTCTAAATGAAGAGATCTCTTGCTTCCCTTTGTTGATTTTAAAGCTTTATTTCTGCCATTGTTGTTGTGGTTGGTTCTCAAATTGTCCGGCAGCTTGCCAAAATTGGCTTTGACCCATGCTTGAGTGAGGTTCCCACCAGTGGTTGAGATTACTTTGGTAGAATTGAGTGCCCATATAGTTAAATTCTTGTCCAAATTGCTTCCTACAAACATTAGGCACAAAACTCTAGAAAATATTTGTTAGCACAAAAAGATATAAGAGAAGATATAAGATTCAGAAAATAAAAACAGAAAACAGAAAAACAGAAAACAGAAAATAGAAAAATAAAATAAAATCTAATCTAATAAAATAAAATAAAATAAAATAAAATCTAATCTAATCAAATCAAATAAAATAAAAACAGAAAAATAAAAACAGAAATTCAAAATTAAAGTCAAAGATAATCAATAATCACACAAATTAACCAGTTAAACCACAAGTCCCCGGCAACGGCGCCAAAAACTTGATGGACAAATTTATGATCACCAAAATATGATGTCACAAACTTGTTTCACAATCGGCAAGTATGACCGAATCGTTCAAGTAATAAACTTGGTAAGACCAAGTATCGTTCTCCCAAAGGACTCACGGCCTAGTTTAGTTGTGTGGTTTGTTGATTAGCTAAGACTTAAGAACGAAATATTTGGAGTTTAATATGCAAGACAGAAAATAAACATGTATGCATGAGTTTTTGATCAATGGCAAAAGCAAAAGATAAACACTTTCAATGAAATATATGAATGAATATGTTGTTCGGGGTCAATTTCATCTTATCCACTCTCATATATTTTAGGAATTCAACATTCAAATCATCATTGTTAATGCCACTCTCTAAAGTACCTTTCTAGAAGGCTTCTCCCTAATCACGAGTTCATACAATTCCTAGCATTCCTAATGATCAGTTCATAAGCTCAGGAACTTAACGACAACCAACATAATATTGGGAGAAATTTCCCGGATCTAGACTTCCCCGTACGTTCCCGTATCGACAAAACCAATAATCATGCATCGAATGAGTTAAATAATGCAAGCATTAAGCAAAGAGGAAAAACCCTAACTAATGATGAAAGAAAGCATAAGTCTTAATTAAAAGATATAAAAACAGATTCCATATATGAGAGCTTCAAAAGATTACATTGATTCCCCAACAAACATACAAGGTTTAGTTCACCATATTCATGGTGAACCTAGATGAACAATGAAAGAATGAAAGAATAAACCCTAAAAAGGTGAAGAGGTAGCCTGAGCATCCAAGATCCTCCTTCAAAGGGGTGGAAGAGAGAGTGTTTGCCTCGTTTCTGCCAAAGATGCCTAACCCTAGGAAATCCTAAAGCTTATATATCATTCGTAAATTACAAAAAGTTAAGTCCAAGCCCATTAAAGTGCCGCTCAGCGGTAAAATACCGCTCAGCGGTGAGTGCGTGACTTGTTTGCTCCCCTCAGCGGCCATTTTGCCCCTCAGCGGGCCTCCCACAAGCTCCTGAGTGCCGCTCAGCGGTAAACTGCCGCTGAGCGGTGACTTCGGCTTCTCCTTTTGCACTTTTTAATGTCTTTTCTGATTTCATCTCTCTCCTTCTTCACTTCTTTCACCAAATTCACCTTAAAACCTGCACAAAAACACTGAAATCAAGCATAAACCTGTCCAGCTCTCTTATTTATGAAAATATGAACAAAAGTATGATTTCAAGCTAGTTTCTAAGTATAAAGGTTGCTTTTATAAGCATGAAAATAACAGTTTTTCAACTGTTATCACCATCGTGACCATCCTGGTGCTAATTTACATCTTCATCTTCGCCTTCGATTGCCCCTCGCACCGCCATTCGCACTCGATTCCTCCTCTGAGAGCCTCGTTCAACTCCATCCAGGTTGCCGTACAAACTTTGTTTCGCGACGAGAAATCGCTCTTCGACTATGTTTTCGGTTTGGCGGAGAAGAAGATCGCGGACTCGTGTTTTGCCGCAATTTGCAAAGATGGCACGACGACGCTATTTGGCTTTCCGGAAAATGTGTCTAAGTGCAAGAAAATGACAGAGAAAATGTTGAGGATGTTGGACTTGTACAACGCGATCTGTGAAAACCAGCAGCAAATCAAGTCTGTCTTCTCTTCCGAATCAACCTCCTCCATCATATTACAGGTGTGCGCTTCAAAGGTGAGGCTTGGTGAGGCCATCCAGACGATGTTAATCAACTTTGAATCCGCGATTCACAAGGAATCTTCGAAGATTCCAATGCCTGGAGGTGGAATCCACCCGGTCACGCGCTACGTCATGAACTACATCGATTACAAATCTTCTGGGAACATTATTGCCTCGATTGCAACTCTCGTGCCCAATTTGGCTTACTTAGAGCTAGGGCACAACTCGCTTTCCGGGAACAATATCATTCCAAGCACCATTTCTACTTTCCCCATCTTCATCTTCTTCTCTCTCTAAATCCAACCAAAAACTTCTTTCTTTTATTATTTTGTTTATTTGTTTTTAAATCTGTGGATGAAAGAAACTGAAGAATGGTGGTGGGGTTAAGTTTAAATCAGAATTCTTGATTCTTGTAGAAAGAATTGGTTTTGCCCTTGTCCGTGAAGGATGAGATTCATGGGTATTTTTTTTCTTCAAGTGGATGCAGGAGAGGTAGAGACCAGTGAGGAGAGGGACGAAGGATAATATGACGAGGCGAAGATGGGGTTGGTGGAGAGGAAGGTGGCGTAGAGCCAGTGGTAGAGGGTGTGACACCCGGGCACGGAGACGAGGGCGGGGAGTGACGCCGGTGCAAGAAGCATGGTGCAGGGGGCACAGACAAGGAGCGGCTCCTGGCAGCTTCGGGTGGAAGGGGTACATGGATGAATCGAACATACACCGGAATGAGAGGGATTTGGAGACTGTGTAGGTATGGGACTATACAGTTGAAGGATAGCTTAAAGGAATTGATTTGACTACTCATATCACCAAAATGCATTTACTTTTCGGTAGCCTGACTCATAAGAACTCCATGGTTAAGCGTGCTTAGCCTGGAGAAATTATGGGATGGGTGACCTTCTGGGAAGTTTTCCCAGAAAGTGTGCGAGTGAGGACAAAGCACACTGGAAAGCCTGGTGGTGGTCTGTGGGGGCAGTCAACGGTCCCTGCGAGTTGCCGGGACGTTACAGAGGGGGTCGGAGTGGGAGCCCGAGAGGGAGGCTGAGACGGTAGCGTAGGTGGCGGAGGAGGAGAGGAAGGAAAGGACGGGCATGAATTGCTACGGTGGAACTTTATGTTTGCTCTCACTTTTATGATTAAACACAACATTTACATTTGGTGGGGTTTTGGGCAGCAAGGAACAACTTGAGGTTTGATTTGGGGAAATTGTGGTTTGGTGAGAGGTTTGGGAATCTGGATTTGTCGCATAACGTTGGTAAGATTTCGAACAACGTTGTTGGGCTTCAGAAGTTGAACGTGAGTTACAACCATCTCTATGGTCAGATTCCCAAAATCACGTTTCCGACAAGTGCTTTGCCGGTGGCTATGCCGCTGCGGGAGGTGATTATTACATGTAGAAGATGTCGGAGAAGGTTTCGCCTGCTAATGCGCTACATTCCGATGGGTACTGGCAGTAGAAGCAATTTTTCGGCAAGGGTTTTCCAACTAAGACGATCACACTGTGCCACATCATTAAAACTTACGCAATCAGCAAACCAACACACAGAAATTTTAACGTCGTTCAATCTAATTAACGACAATGTTTCAATTGACTCAATTTTAAAAAGACAAGACCTAATTAAGATAAAATAAAATACGAGGATCTATTTCAGATAACTCCAAAGAACATTCGAAATGATTAAACATTTTTATATTAAACATAATAGTTTGTCATAAGCAGATTTTTTCTTACCATTATATTAATTAAATTTTAAGATCTATTCAAAAGTATATTTTCCTTTATTTTAAATTTGATCGATAAGTTCTTTAAATATAGCTTAAGAAAGAATAGTAATACGCATAGTATAAAAACATATAACAATTATCAGTTAAATATATATTAAAAAGGTTAATTTATAAATAAAAATTACAACATTTTAAATCTAAGATTTCTTCTTCTACCATTTAACATTTTTGAGCTACTTTAACATATAATTTTATCAAAATCATGATAAGGTAACTTAATAACTTTAGCAACCCACATTCAATATTTTGTTGGCAGAAGCTCCATTAAAGTCAGCAATATTGGCACGGTTTGTTCACTTTATTATTATTCTCAAATTTTTCCATTCTAATAATTTTTCTAAAAAAGTTGGACTAGAATGGTGTCTTTTTTGTCCATTTTGTTCCTATTCGAATTTCTTATAAAAGTAATCACCATGACTTACCCACTTTACACTACAAAAATATGTAACTTTTTCAGGGATTATTTTTAGTGTTATCGATGATTTTAACTCTTGAAAAATATGTTTTCCGCGGTTGCAAAAAGTACTAGGAAAAACAGCGTCACTAAATAATTACCGGCGATTTTATATTAAACCACCTCTATTTTTGATGGGTTTATGGAAAACTGCTGAAACTAACCAGAGTTTTGCAAAACCGTCTCTATTTTTAGAGTTTTCTGAAAAACCGCTATAATTTATCAGGTTATGCTAAAATCGTCAGAAGTAGTTGGGGTTCGAGAAAACCGCCCCTATTTTCTGTAATTTTATCCAAAATTGTCATAAATGTATATAGATCATTTTTTTATTTTAATTGTGTTGAAATTGGATTATGAGAAAATTGATTTTAAGTTTAAACCTTCCTTTGGTTCTTCGTATTTTTGCGTTAATATCAAGTAAGTCAGTTTTTTTTTTTCGGTCTCAATCGAGTCTATAAACTTGTAAAAATGAGTCAATTAAGTTATTATCGTTAAGTTTTCATTAACTAGTGTGTTTATGATAAGGTGCATTGCTTCTTTAGGTGGAATTTTTATTTAAATCGGTGAACTTGAAGCCTCCACTCCCCTCTCCATTTCCTTTTCTTTTTCTTCTATTCCCCTTCTATCCTGATCCATTGCCAAATTTCTCTTTCCGAATCAAAACCGGAAAAAGGTTGCAACTTTGGCAAGATTTTGCGACCCCAAAATGGAATTAGATCGTGGGTGCCTAGTTTTGTTGTGGGTGCTGGAGCATTAAGACAGAACTGGTCGGGTGCTAACGTACGCTTTGTCGTCTGGGAACGGTTGGAATTGGATGGATCAATTAGCGTGAGCGGTTGAAAACTGCGTCGTTCCCGTAACTCGCTCTACTCTGTATTCTTCATATTTCGTCCAAGCAACGTGTTTTTCTCCCTTTGCCTTCCGCTGCATATTGAGTTTCTCGCTCTACTCTGTATTCTTCAATTATTTGTAATTGTCATTCAGGCTTACATCATTTGAGGCAGATTTCTAAAGAGGTTTCTCGGCCAAGTGTAACAGGATGAGGAAGAAGGCCTGCAGCTTTACGTGCACTGAGTCAGAGATTGAGCAAGTTTGTGTCACTAATTGTCCTTTGCTTGATATAATTGACTAGTTATTATATTTTGTTGTCTCATGCTCTCTCTGTCCTTGTAGAATGTTCCTCCAGAAATTCTTCTTAGATTCTTGAGGGAGCACCGGTTAGAATGGGCAGACAACAACATTGATGCCTACTCAGCTGTTGCCATTAAAGCCGGTCCCTGTAGCTTGCCAGGGGCCTGACCAGGAGGAGGTTTTGGGGGTCAGGTTATTCTTCCGCTAGCTCACACAATTGAGCATGAAGAGGCAAGTTATTTGCTTCTAATTTAGTATTTTCCTGCATTGAATAATATAGTGCTTATTATTTACCATTTTATTTTCTTTCAAAAGGAAAATCAAATGGAAAACACATACTTCTTTTGCCTTTGGATTTTTCATTAACATTCTTGTAGAGCTGATAGAGTTTTTGAGATATAATGGCTTGTTTACCTGATAGAGTTTTTGAGATATAAAAACGTTTATTTCTCAAAATCAGTTATTTATCAAACAGTTTAAATTGGAAAGTGAGTATATAGCACTGAATTCGCGATCGTGTGATCTGGTGACAATTGATAAAGTGTAGTTGCTCTTGACAGCTATATTTGAATGCTAGGCAATGCTGATAAACATGGTGTTAAAGTGGTTGGAGGTTGCAGCGGTTAAAGTGGTTGGAGGTTGCAGCGGCATCAGCGTGAGTGAGCGGTTGGCACCAAGGGCGACGAGCCTTGTTCGTGATGGTGAAGGGTGCAATCGACGGAGACAGCAAAACTGTCAGAATGTTCCGTAATTGGTTTTTCCCTTTTTGTTCCTATTTTACTGTTTTTTATTTGCTCCTCTGCTACCCTATATATAAGGACACTCCTTTACTTTTCGATACACAATATATACATTTTATATTCACATAATATCATTGTGTAGATTCTTCTTTCTTGATCTTCTGCTTTTCCAAGATTACTTTTGCCGCTTCTGCCTATTCTGTAAGTCTTTCATCTTCATTGCTTGCTCATCATGATGCGCACATTCTCACACACGAATCACTCAGTTCATAGACATGATTCTTCAAGAGCATCTTCCGTCGCTCTTCCATGATGGTATCAGAGCTCTTCCTTTGAAGAGCTCTGTTGCGCCTCTAAACCCTATTTTTTTTTTTTGGTTCCTCTTTTCTTCTCTTTGCCTATTCTTTTACAGGATATTCCACGATGATGGAGGAACATACTCTTTCTTCCGGTCTCCTGTATCTCCATCCAAGCGAAAGCCCTGCAATTTCCCTTGTTTCCCCTATCTTAGAATCCAACAATTACCATGCTTGGAGCAAATCAATGTGCACAGCCTTGAGTGCCAGGAACAAGATTCAATTTATTGATGGTACCGCTACACCGCCGCAAAAGGAAGCTGATTTTTATCACGCATGGACAAGATGCAACAACATGGTGGTCTCTTGGCTCGTACATTCTGTATCTCCGGACATACGCCGCAACATCCTCTGAATGGATAGCGCCCAGGCCATATGGGACGACCTAAAATCAAGATTCTTCCAAGGAGATCTCCTACGCATTTCTGAGTTACAAAATGAAGTCGCCGCTCTAAAACAAGGGGAAAGAACCGTGACAGAGTTTTTTACCAAGCTGTGTATAATATGGGATGAGCTCGACAACTTTCGTCCTGAACCAACCTGCTCCTGTGAAATCAAGTGCTCTTGCAAACTTATTTCAACAATTGCTCAACGAAAGCATGAAGATCGGACTCTACAATTTCTTCGCGGACTGAATGAACAATACGGTAACATTCAGTCTCACGTTTTGCTTATGGATCCTATGCCTCCCATTTCAAAAATCTTTTCCTATGTTGTACAACAAGAAAGACAGGTTATGAGCAATAATTTTCTCAATGGGTTGGAAATTAAACACGTTGCTGCTGTCGGCATTGTCACTTGTTCCTATTGTGGCAAAAATGGTCACAACGAATCGGTTTGCTTCAAGAAACATGGATTCCCAGCTAACAAAAATACTACTGGTAAGAAGATTTGCTCTCATTGTGGAAAAACTGGACATACCATTGAAGTCTGCTACAGGAAACATGGGTTTCCTCCAGGTCATAAACTCCATAATGGAAAAAGTTTCATGACTACAAATCAAGATACCAAGAATGATGGTTCTTCAGATGCCAATGATCAAGAGGTCCGCTTGACACAACAGAAATATCAAGCTCTCCTGACTCTTATCAAGCCCTCTCACGACACAGGAACCTCATCAACTAATCAGATCAGTTCTGTAATATCTAATTCAATTGATACAGGTAAATCCATTTTTACCCTTACTTCTCATGAAGGCAAAGGTATTATATCTTGGATTCTAGATTCTGGTGCAACAGATCACGTTTCCTCTTCTCTCACTCACTTAAGCTCTTATGAAAAAATTACTCCTATAACCATTAATCTACCTAATGGCATGCAAACCACCGCCACACATAAAGGCATTGTTAAAATCAGTGAACATATTATTCTCAAAGATGTTCTGTTTATTCCAGATTTTTGTTATAACCTCATCTCTATCTCTAAGCTGGTTGCACATAATAATATCTGTATTACTTTCACTAATGGAAAATGTTTTATTCAGGATTTGACAACAAACAACAAGACTGGTTCAGTTGATATCAATGGAGGGTTGTACATCTTTCGTGGATCCACCAATATTACACAACATTTTACTCACTCTGTAGATAAGCACACTCCTGCTAAATCTGATTGTAAAAACATTTGGCACAATCGGCTAGGTCATTTGTCTGATAAAAGACTAGAAATTTTGAGACAAAAGTATAGTTACATTGACTTTAGAACTGAAAATTGCAATGCTTGCCACGCTGCTAAACAAAGACGTCTTCCTTTTTCTCCTAGTATTACTCGTACCTCCCATGCTTTTGATCTTATACATATTGATATTTGGGGACCATGCTCTAATCCCTCATTGCATTCTCATAGATACTTTTTAACCATTGTTGACGATTATACTAGATATACTTGGATACATTTGATGAAACATAAATCTGAAACTCGTCAACACATTCTTCATTTTATTGCATATGTTAAAAATCAATTTAAAACTACCATCAAGATCATTCGGTCTGATAACGGCAAAGAATTTGCCATGACTGATTATTTTAATTCTGAAGGTATAGTTCATCAAACTTCTTGCATTGAAACACCTCAACAGAATGGTATAGTTGAGAGGAAACACCAACATCTTCTCAATGTAACTAGAGCCTTGCTTTTTCATTCTAAAATCTCTACTCAATTTTGGACATATGCCCTCAACTATGCTACTCTTTTAATTAACATAATGCCTACTCCTTTTCTCAATAATTGTTCACCATATGACAGATTGTATCAAAATGATTTTGACATTTCCAGGTTAAGAGTCTTTGGCTGCCTCTGTTATGTTAGCACTCTTCATTCCAATAGACAAAAGCTTGATCCTCGTGCAAAGCCCAGCCTCTTCCTCAGATTACATCCTACTACTAAAGGTTACATTACATATGACCTTGATAGCCACGATATTAAAGTTTCTAGAAATGTTGTTTTTCTTGAAACTGAATTTACTGCCATTACTTTCCCCTCTATATAAGATCAGTGTGTTTCGATACCTTTATCTACTAATCCCTTTATGCATAATGATGATCACAATCACATTGTTGTTCCCATTGATAATGTAACCATAAATGATGAACATACTCAGGACCCTGTAGAAAATGCAAATCATGAAAATGACTCTCCTAGACGATCTACTAGAATTAGAAAACCACCACCCTATCTAAAAGATTTTCAAATCTCTTCTTATAGTACCACTAAAACAAAATACCCAATTAGTAATATCCTATCTTTTTCCAAATTATCAACTGCATATAAAGCTTTCATTTTCTCTCTAGATAGTGTTACTGATCCACAGGATTACAAAGAGGCCATACAACATGATCATTGGCGGCATGCTATGAAAGAAGAAATCATGGCTCTAGAACACAACAATACGTGGACCATCACCACTCTCCCTTCCAACAAAAAGGCCATAGGCTGCAAATGGGTATACAAAACAAAGCACAAGGCCGATGGGACCATAGACAGATTCAAGGCTCGCCTTGTTGCCAAGGGCTATACTCAAATGGAGGGTATTGATTATTTTGATACATTCTCTCCTGTTGTTAAACTGACTAGTGTTCGTTTCATATTATCTTTAGCTTCAGCTAAAAATTGGCACATTCGACAATTGGATGTCAATAATGCATTTTTACATGGTGACTTAAATGAAGAGGTTTACATGCAAATACCACCGGGGGTCCTTGCAACAGGTAAAAATCAGGTTTGTCTCCTTCATAAATCTCTTTATGGTTTGAAACAAGCTAGCAGACAGTGGTATGACAAGTTATCATCTTTTCTTCTCTCTCACAACTTTTCACAAACATCTGGAGACCACTCCCTTTTTACAAAGCATACTGGGAATAACATTACTATAATGCTTGTTTATGTTGATGATATAATACTCACTGGAAATAATATTCATGATATTGATCAAATAACAAACCTGCTTAATGACAATTTTAAAATAAAAAATCTTGGTAATCTATCTTACTTTTTGGGATTTAAAGTTGCTAGAAGCAGTGCAGGGATCCTTTTAACCCAGAGGAAATATGCTATTGATCTTCTCACAGAAACAGGAATGCTTGATGCCGCTCCTGTCAGCACCCCTATGAACTTCTCCACCAAAGTCTCTTCTGATGGTGTTCCTCTTGATGACCCTGCTGCATTCAGGAGGCTAATAGGAAGACTTATCTACCTTACCAACACCCGTCCAGATATCACTTACGTTGTACATCGTCTCAGCCAGTTTGTTGCTGCTCCTACCATGCTCCATCACCAAGCTGCCTTTAGAATCTTACGATATATCAAACAAACTCCTGGCCAAGGTATTTTTCTAACTGCCACTAATAACCTTCAATTAAAAGCTTACAGTGATTCCGACTGGGCCGGTTGCCCTGACTCTCGCAAATCCACCACTGGGTACATTGTTTACTTGGGGGACTCGCCAATATCATGGAAATCAAAAAAACAAAACACGGTCTCACGCAGCTCATCCGAAGCAGAATATCGCGCTCTTGCCCAAACCATATGTGAGCTCCAGTGGCTTAGCAATCTTATGAATGATCTCCATCTTCCTCTTCCACAACCTGCCACCATATATTGTGACAACATGTCTGCCATCAAAATTGCCACCAACCAAGTTTTCCATGAACGAACAAAGCACATAGAGATTGACTGTCATCTTATTCGGGAAAAAGTTCAACAGGGCATTGTAAAGCTCCTCCCCATACACACTACTCTACAACTTGCTGATATATTGACCAAGCCTCTTCCTCCTTCAACCTTCCATAGCATTAATTCCAAGCTTGGCACTCTTAACATCTACGCCAAGCTTGAGGGGGGCTGTCAGAATGTTCCGTAATTGGTTTTTCCCTTTTTGTTCCTATTTTACTGTTTTTTATTTGCTCCTCTGCTACCCTATATATAAGGGAACACCTTTACTTTTCGATACACAATATATACATTTTATATTCACATAATATCATTGTGTAGATTCTTCTTTCTTGATCTTCTGTTTTTCCAAGATTACTTTTGCCGCTTCTGCCTACTCTGTAAGTCTTTCGTCTTCATTGCTTGCTCATCATGATGCGCACATTCTTACACACGAATCACTCAATTCATAGACATGATTCTTCAAGAGCATCTTCCGTCGCTCTTCCATGAGAAACCTCTCTCGTGTGTGAAAGGGTCGATCGCCGTGTCCAGTGTGGTTGATGGCACCATGGACATGCTGCAACAGTGACGGTGGCAACAACCCAAAGACAAATGGCGCGGTGGGTTCCAAATCCCTAATTCCTTTCTTAATTTTGTCAATTTAAATAAAAATTCCAAGTAACAAAACAATGCACGTCATCGTAAATACGTCATCACAATTAGATCCGTTAATAAAAACTTAACGATCAGAGCTTAATTGGATCATTTTTATAAGTTTATGGATTCGATTAAGACCGAAAATAAAACGATGACTCACTTGATATTGACACACAAATACGAAGACCAAATAAGGGTTTAAACCTTGATTTTAATATCAATACAGATAATTAAATAATATAATCTAAAATTGAATATTATTATATAAAGTTAACTTTGTTCAATATTATTCAATATACATGATTAAATAGAAATATGTTAAATAGTCAAAATTAAAGACAAAATGTTCAATACCAAAGACAATTGGGGTTGAAGTCATCAAATGGTTAGCACCTAACGTTAGATGTTGGGTTTTGTTCCCCCTACCCCAATTGACATTGTGTAAAGGGCTGTGTAGAAAAGTGCAATATGTGAGGTGGAAGGCTTGTTGCATATGTCATTGCTGCATGTTGGTCTCAAGCTCTTCAGTGACACTGCTACTGTCAGAAGTGTCATACCCTGTCATCAAATAATGCAACTAGTAAGTGCATCAAGTGGTTTGCTAGATACACACATCTATATCACAAAGCTATTAACTTTTAACCTGCAGTACGTGCAAATCTTCATGAAATCATACTCAGGTAAACAACAAAGTGATCACCATTTAGAATAATTTGCCAAAGGGGCATGTTCTTTCATTATCAATCACTTGGTAATTCAGCCTTTCAATATAATTTCTCATCCCATTTTTATAAACTGACAGTGCACAATAATTCTTTAAAATGAATTTTGGAAATCTTAATATCATTCTCTGTCACACTTAGAATTATATAAATTTATTAAAAATAGAAAAATATGGATTCCCCTCAATTTCAATGAGTTTTATATGATTTTACTATTTTTAATAAAGCCTCTCTTATTTTTTCCTCTTTTAAAAATTAAACCAAAAGAACATAAATGAGAGAATATCGCCCAAAATATATGTAATGCTTCATTATATACATCTCACACTGAAAACGAAAAAAATATAAATAAAAAAATGAATTAAAATTTAATAAAATTTTGAATTGGAAGTATTTGGTGGATGAGGTAAACTAACAAAAAAAAAGGTGCTAAAAGTAATTAAAAGATAGAAGAGTTTAATTTAGATTGATTAACTTTCAAATTTTATTAACAAACTTATTATATATACACTAGTACAGTCAAAAGAAATGACATCAGTTATTTTTGCCTATAGACAGCGGTTCCTCAACCGAGGCATATATTGACGAGATAAAAAGTCTTCCTCTTATGCCTTGGTTGTGAACCGAGTTAGTATCTTGTCCTCTACTGTCTCTGTTGAGACCTGAACCGAGGCAATATAGTGGTTTTTACCTTTTTTTTTCTAGCCACACTTTGTTCAGCTTATTGTGATAAGAAATTAGTTCAAGGCAAATTCTTCCAACCAAGTGACCTTGAGCACAAACACGTCCAACATCTTTTTTCTCCTCAAAGATAGCCTGTGTTGGCCTCATCACTTAAAGCTCTCACAAACCACAAGAACTTGTGCTTGCTTAATTCTAAACCATGTGCTAGCTCGTTCATTTGCTCTTATGAGAGTGTTCCACCACTCCAAAATACATACAAAACCGAACCATCTTGTTGCTTCTCCAACCATGTCAGACACTCCAACCCTCTTATACAACCAGTTGTAGCTGTCCCAATTTAAACAATTGGTCTAACAGGATACAAAGGAGGGTAACCCCTTTCCTCATCTTTGAATGCTCTGATTAGACCTGTTTCCAGTAAAAAACAAAATCAGAAATAGTTTGCAATTAACCATTGTGTTTCGATCCTGTGCTTGAGCATATAGATCCCTACCATGAAAGGGCACACACCCTGGTACTGTGATAGGGTGGGGTAGATCCTTGCGGAGCATGGGGAAGTAGAAGTGCGTGCAGAGAATGGTTACAGAGAACCCAAATCACCAAAAATCACTAACCTCATGCGAGCACAGAGAACCCGAAAATCCCCAAACGAAACCCTCTGCCGCAGCGGAGACGGGGAGGCAAGCAAAGAGCAGGCGCTTGAGGGCAACAATGATGGAAGGGTTTTCGAGAAGGAGCCACTTGAACTTGAGAGATGACCAGACGCCGATGAGAAAGGTGGTGTGGGCGCAGAGGAAAGAGGTAATGGCAGCCACGGCGACGAAGGAGTTGAAGGCGGCGAGGAGGGAGGAGGAGGCGGAGAGGAAGAAGGCGAGCTAGGCGAAGATAAGGGAGAACCACATGGCAAAGAAGGCGGCAGGCTTGAGGCTGAGGGCGTCGAGGATGGCGACGACGGGGGTGCCACCAAGGTTGAGGAGGAATAAAGCGGATGGAATTAGGGCGATGGCGATCCGATAGTTGTAAGTGAATGATGAGGGGGTTTTGAGGGATCGGAGGAGGTGGAGGAAGCAGAGGTGGAGGAGACGCCATTACCGTGGATGTGACGCGACGACGAAGGGTGGGAGTCATTAGGATTTTGGGAGGAGGAGAATAAGGGGGCGCTATTGGATGAGGACAGGGTTATGTGAGGGCGAAATGCAGGAGGACAGGGTTATGGAAAGATAGGGTATATTGCCTCGGGTGGGGTTTGAACCAAGGTCATATTATCTATATGCCTTTGTTCTCCTTAAACCGGGTCAAAAAAGTTAACCTAAACTACGAAAATGCAACCGCTTTCTTATAAATTTTGGTTCCGCCTCAACCGAAGCCTATTGTACGATTTCAAATCCAATTTTTTTACTAGTGATAGTAAATTATAACAATTTCAGTGTTGGTATTATTCGTAACCTTTTCACAGTATTTGCTTTGTATGGAATATAAAATATGTTGAATGTTGACGAAAGTGGATCACAATGGAGAAAATACAGAGAAGTGTTTGATATTTTGAAAGAAAGAGAAAAGAAGTTACCAAGACGTAAATAAGAGATGAGATGAGAGAGTGAAAGTCTAGAAGTGACCCAAGTAAGAATCTGCTATGCAAGCTCCAAGAATTGGCGTTATCCACACAGATCCTGACCAATTTCACACATAGTTTCACATTTCTCACTGATGAAACTATGTCTTCATGAAGTTGGCTTGTAACGTAATTCACCAAATTCGAAGCCACTCCATAAAAGGTGATGGCAATGCTCTAGCTAGGACAAGCCAAATCTAGAAGCAAATCAAGCCATAAGTTCATGGATTAAGATTGCATAATTTGGTGGTGGTGAAAGGTGTTGATAGCTCATGGTTTTGGTGAGTTGTATGGTGATGGAAGATGTGTTTAAGGGTTCTCTAAGAGAGGTTGGGCCAACTCTTGGAGGAAGGTGGCTAGAGGAGGCCACTTGGGTTGCTCTAGCTTAGGGTGACCTTAAAACAATAGTATGGCATAAAAATTGCAGCATAACTTTACTCTAAATCAAAGGTGATTACATGATGAAGAGCCCCTCTATTTATAGGCTAAGGTGTCTCAAAAATGGGCTGAAACTTTAACATAAAAGAGCACCCTTGGTTGGCTTGGAGAGCAAGGAGAAATCCTCTCAAATAAGAGAGAGACAAGTGGCAAAAATCCTCTCAAATGAGAGAGTGACATGTGGCCACTACCTATAGAAAAACTCTTCATTCCTAGAGTGACACATGGCCACTAACTAGAAGGAAAACTCTCCAATGGGAAGCCTCCACATCTCTAGGACGAAATCTTGCTCCCTTGTCCTCTAAGCTTAGCCAAAATGTTGATCCCTTGGTCAACACACCCTTTTTGGACATTCAAGCATAGTCAACTTTGGGCATTGGCCCTTTGTTGACTTGTTTGGTCAAAATCCTATTCTACTTGGCTTAAAATACAAGGCTCAATTGAAATCCTATACTAATAGGCCCATAATACAAAGCCCAAATAAAATCTGGACTACTTGGTCCAAAATACAAAGCCCAAATAAAATTTAGACTACTTGGTCCAAAATATAAGATCCAAAATTATTCTTACTCTAATAAATCTTCATGATGACTTAAGATGACCCAAGAGAAAGAGTCTAAGTCCATCTTCTATAGATGCCTCCAACACTTCATGAATGTGCTAGGTTATGGCAAGGGGTATGCCATCATCGCCATCCTTTCAAATGATTCATACCCTGAATCAAACACCACTAAATCAGAATAACCATACCATATCATCATTGAATGCTATATGTAAGTATATATATAGAAACAGTGTATATATGTTGCCTGGATAGCAACCTATATCTGCATAATGCAACCAATATGAAAAAGAATTAAGAAATTGATTCTGACCAACACGAAAAGCACAAGCCTTCCATTTGCCGGTTTTAGATGAAAGTGCATGGTGACCACGGAAAACAACAGTAGCATCTTGGGTATAATCTGCATTGGCCAAGGATTTATCTCTCCACCAAATTGAGATGCAGTAAACTCTTCCTCTGCTTGTACATAAGCTTCATTGAATGTATAACCAAGGCCCTCATTGAAAGTAGGAAGTGGAGTATACTAAATAGTTATTGGTTAAGCATTCTAAATAGCCTATATATAGTGGTGCAGTGGCGTAGTTAAATCATATAACGAGGATCTAATGAGAACTTGATTTTTTTTTTCAATTTGTGATTTGAATATGACAATAGAAATATGAGAATTTTGTTACAGTTACCTATGACTTATTTATAATCCCCTTGAAGAAATCTTTTCAAGGAAACCAATGAGGAAAAGAAAAAAAAATAGTGAAGAGGATTTAAAGACTTGTGCGGGAAGTCCCACATCGGCTAGAAATAAAGCTAATTTATAAGTGGGTGCAAATCTCACCTTAAGGCTTTGTTCACTTGAATGGATTTGGGAGAGAGTGATTGAATGAATTTGAGTGGATTTGAAGGTAAATTTTTTGTTGTTTATTTGAGTGGATTTAGAGGTAAGTGAAAGTGGATTTGGAAGTAAAGTTTGTGAGAATTAGTATATGATTTGATTGATGTGACAAATTAAAAAAATTTAGTTCCAAATCTACTCTCACTTACCTCCAAATTCACTCAAATAAACAACAAAAAAATTACCTTCAAATCCTCTCAAATTCATTCAATCACTCTCCCCCAAATCCATTCAAATAAACAAAGTCTAAAAGTCGGTTTTGTGGGATTGAGTTAGGCTTAAAGTCAATTTCTTAACATGGTACCATAGTCATGTTAAAGCCTATCCTAGTGAGATTTGTGTGGACATATTGTTCCACCCGCTATGAGACCACTATCGTATCACCCATTAATGTCTAGTCTCACGCTCGAGATATATATACCTTGGTGTAAGAGGGGTATGTTGGAAGTTCATAAGTGGGTGCATACCTCACCTTACAAGTTGGTTTTGTGGGATAGAGCTAGACTAAAAGTCCACTAGCCGCCACTGTTAGAGTCGTCGTCGCCGACATTAGATTCGTTGTTTAGGGTTTAGGTTTTATTTAGATTTTATTTTTAAAATATTTGTAGATAAGTGGAAATATCAATAGATTGAAGAATATTCCAAGGATTATCATTTATAATTCATTCAATTATATTTTTTAGATCCAGTCAGTTCTATCCAATTTGTCCAGTGAGCAAGACCAAGTCACCCAACAACAAGGTCAAGTCGCCCAACGACTCTAAGTCACTTAACAAACCGTGCATTGCAAAATTCATTAAATAGATTGTGTAACGTATCTAAAAATAATATTTTGAGGAATAAGAAACTAACTTTAAAGGAGAGACGATACTGTCACATTCTGGAGGCAGGAGACACTTATCATCATTATTTTCATCATCTATCATTTTTCTAGTACTAAGAAAGTTTAGAAGTAATTAACTCCCTTATTCATTAGGGTTAGATGTAATATATCTCCACTCTTTGTGATTTATGTTATTTAATATACTTCTTTTTCATTACTATTGTGTTTTACTCTTATTCTTAATTGCATGATTATTGATTGTTTATTTTATAATATGCAATTATGGAAAATAATGTAAAACCTTGATTGAAATATTACAACTAATAGAGTTTACCTTTAAACATAGAGTTTAATCAAGTAATCATTATAAACATCTAAATTTAATTCAAATTTTAAATAAAAACATTTAAGGAATTGGACTTTTATTAGTAAAATTTAAATTTGTCTCTAAAGAACTAGAATTTGTTAGCTTGCGATATACATACTAGAGTAAAAATTAAAAACATTATTTAACATTTTTACATCGAATTGATATATGAAACACAATCCGAGTAAAATGTCTATCACATATTTAACTTCATAAATCTATATTTTTTTTTAGAATGTAAAATTATCTCATTAAAAGTTAATTCTTTTCATTATTTCAAATATCTTAATCTTATCCAATAGATAATCATAATTTCATTATACAAACACGGAATCTCTTGACAAAAATGTTTTTCACTTCATTATTTGTACAATTTAGTATACTTCCTAATATCTTATCAATTTCTCAGAAAATATAACTTGAAATTTTCTTAGAACACCTAACGTTATAAAAAAACCAACCATGTGAAAGAGTTTACTGACTTTTAGTTCTGCGATATTGAAAAGACTGAGAATAGTTCTTTACTGATCAAGACAGATGCAATAATGTACGGTGAAATATTAAATGCAAGTATGGACACTGATGATGGCCCACTCAACAAATTCATAGGAATAAAATCAAATGGAGGTTTAAAAGAAGATTTTTGTAGCCTTGCAATGGAGCTAATGTCTGGAGCAAGAAAAAATAATGGAATGGAAAAAGTTAGATTGCTGCATGAAGATATCTCCTCTCATACAAACCAATTATTTGATCAGCCACAGCCCACATAATGGCCTGTCCAGGGGGGATCCTCATGAGTCGAGGCAGCAGACCTTTCCATAAGGCAAGAAGTCCTTCTTCGGCATATATTGTTCTAATGGCATGCACCATACCCTTGTATTTCAGTTCACCCCCTTCTCTGCTCTGAGCCATCAACCTTGTTTTCACCACATCAAATGGACCAGTACAGATAGGACCTGCTGTGCCTGCAAGGAATCCAGAAATCATAGATTGCCATGGTTGGAGGACTTTCCCATCCCCTTCATGCTTCTTCCACAAAAGCACATCAAAAGCATTTTTGGCAGTAAACATGGCAGATTGGTTTGTCCCATTACGCATCACAGTAGGAGCAACACCTGCCCAAAGACCCCGAAATCCTTCTTCTCTGATAATCATTCGAGCACAGTGAATAGGACCTTTGTATTTCAAAAGCTCAGGGCTTAGACCTTTCTGCTGCTGCAATCTTATCTTCACAACCTGCAATAAGACATACAAACATGAACCTCTCCGATGACAAAACCAAACTATGCGCAGATGTTTGCTATGATAGGTATGTTATATGCTGAAAAGTCATACTATTAGGCTAATACTATAGTAATAACAAAAAAGAATCATCCACTGTTGCAATCAATTTAGGCAACTAGAAACTAAGCAGCATCTGAACTAGATAAACATTAAGACAAATTTGGCAGTAAAAATATAATCTGACAAGACTAGTTAAAGTAATTACAATATTTTATTTTATTTAATTTTTATGGATAAAGGTTTAGGAGAGAGGTTGCCATAATGCAAGGTCAGGCTATGCTTTAAGGCCTTAAAATGATGCGTACAAATGATCTGCCAACGAGAGAGTTCACTAACTGTAATCAAATCTAAGACCTTGTCCTCAGTGCTATTGGTCCTACCAATTGAATCAACTCTTGTAAGGTGAGGATTAATTAACTGTGACCTTCTCCTGCCAGATGAAATTTTATTAATTCAAAACTTACCATGCACAAGAAAAATCTAACATAATTAATGAACAAAGTTTCCTTCTAGTTCTGACCCCATTCAAAGAAGGGAAATTGTTCTTTCTCCTTGTATGATCTTGTATCCATAAACAAAAGTGAACATTTTTTCAATTGATTGACCAATGAAATGCTTTATAATTCAAAAGTCTGTTAATTACATAGGTAAATCATACTAATCCGCATAGACTGAATCTTATATGTTCATTCTCGTTAAAGTTTTCTTGATTCTGTTGTAATAAAGAAATGTTAGCTATCTAAATTTGTAGAATACTTTTATACGATTCTATCTCTCCTAGTTTGTGCCAGAGATATAGTTGAGTTTCAATTCTAAAAGACCAACTTGTTAGGTGAGAATTATTAACTCATCTGTATTTTGGCACTGCCTGTTGTGGTACTTCGGTTTTCCCAGTTCAGTCCTTACTATTGGACTTGGTACACGGATAAAAGGGTAAGTAAATTTGGTTTAAGTCTAACTCAATCCTTAAAAATAAAAAAACTTCTAAGGTGATAATTCTTCTCTTATAAACTTTTTTTTTTCTCAAGAACTTATTTTAGTTACATCCAGAGTAAATTAAGTGAGGAAGAAGAGAATAACAAGATTATATAACTCAGTTACCATGATGAAGCGGACACAATAGATTAGTAACATTTCCTAAGCTTTTGGAGCCAGTATGAAACACATTTCCGCTCAATGGAAAAGATCCAGACACAGACAACACTATATATGGAACAACTTAGGATGTTAGATATTTTAGCACAGATTATTTGGCTAGTCAATAGTGCCGATTAACTGTGACCATTCTTCACAAAAACACCTTGGCACTTGAAAAAGACTAGATCAGCAAATGCTTGCTACAAAACAAAGGTCATGATATTGTTTTGACTTTCAGGATAGATACAACAGCAGAGAATCTTGTTGAACTGGAGTAAGCAAGATCATCAAGCCTTTTAATGCTTGACTGGAAGCAGCAGATGGGGAACAATTGAAACAAACTCAAATGGGTGAAGGAAAAAACAAAAGCTTGAAAATCAAGAAAGAATAGAGCAAAAAAATGAAATAAAATAAAAATAAAGTTAGTGCCACACTTGTCAAAATCAAGAACATTGTAATAATCAAACGGTGAAAACAAATGACAGAGTAAAGTTGGTTCCACAACATTAGACAATCTGCTCCCCATTAAAGGTAGAGAAATCACTCATCCTTAATCCTTTATGGAGAGATGATCTTTATAAAGAGCCAAGTACAATGGCTAAACTCTAACTAACCTAACAAAAAGCACAATTGTCAGATAGGAACAGCTAACTAACTACAGATAAATGAGAGATTGATAGGAGCAGTAGGCACGATAAGAAACCACAGGAGAGTCCGGTAGCAGCAGCATGAGAGAGGGCAGCAAATGATGAATGAGAGGCCCAAGAGATCCAACATTAAGCGTAAGCAGTCGACTGAATATTTTTTATTGAATGAATTAAATAATTAATGACTGAGATGGTTCTAGATGAGGTTTATTATGATGCTGTTAGAAGGGAGGATCTTTGGTATCATAGGATTTGTTAGAAAGTGAAGTTCAATTTTTGTATGGGTATGCATTGCCATTATTCAGTACTGAATGAGAATTCAATTCAATTTCCTTTCTTCTATTCCCTGCTTTGGAGATCTTCTCTATCCTCCAAATCAGATAATATTACCATTCCTATCAGAGATCTCACTTAAGCCTAGTACAGTGTATGTTTTTTAACACTTATCAATGTAACATCTATGCATAAGTTGTTTCTACAATCAAAGAGGAAATAACATTAAATTGTTTTCATACAAATTATTAGTTGTTTCATAAGATATCTTCAAAGAGTTTATTGAAATAAACTGAACAATTATGAACATATCATGTGCTATTTTTATAAACTCACTCAAACACTCAACACGAGGAATTATGTCATGTTATAAAATAAGTCCAAATAAGTTGTAATAAACTCTTCCAAAAGTACCATCATGATTAGGTGCTCGTGGTTTCAGTTATATATCATAAGCAATGAGAAGTGATTGAATATCAAATGAAAAAAAAAAAAAAAAAGAATACTTTCAGCTTAAAAAAATCTTAGAATGATCAAAATGCTTACCTAACAGGACTAACAGTGAGTCAACAAATTCAGCAAGAAAGATGTCAATCAAACCATTAATAATCAAGCATAGCTTACCACTATGTATATAAGAGATAAAAGAAATAAATATTATAAACTTATATAATTAGCACAACTAGAAAGAAGAAACCCAAACCAAAAATTTACAGTGAACTAATAAACAGACAAAGTTTAGATTGAAAGGTAACATTGATGACATAAATTGTAAATTTAGATCCAAACAACAAAATATTATTCCTTATTGAATGCAAAGAATGAAACCAAATTACTTAAGAATAAAGCAGGGTCATGGCATGCATTTTACTTCATTTGTTTCCCTTGACTATTAAGTTTAGCTGGAATGTAACATAAGAACAGTCTACAGGAACTGAGTAATTACTGATTGCACATTAAACAAAATAAAAGACTCTGACCTCAAATGGTGTGACAATAACAATAGCCTCAAGCACTCCAGCACCAAAACCAGAAAGGAACCGCCCATGACCACTGAGCTTACCAGTCTCAGGGTCCTTAAACGCTGATTGAAATACGGCATTTGAACCCATTCGAAGTGCATACTTCAAGGTCAAATGTGTGGCAAAAGGCGTCAATCCTTTCCACAAAGCCCGCACGCCTTCTGTTCGTGAAATTGTGGCACCACAGTGCAATATTCCCTTGTAGTTCCCAGACCTATCAAGCTGCAATCTGGTCTTGATCACATCAATGGGTTGCAGGCAAGAAGCCTCCACAATTCCTCCAAGTGAGCCAGATATTGCCTTCATGTAGGGTGGGATTGATTTCTTTGTATGCAAGTTGCTGTTATCTTGTGCATCATTCCTTTTCATGATTGACGGATTGTTCACCTATAACCTTCAGCAAGCTCAATTTTGCTTCACCAAAAAGCCCATAACCACACTGGATTTGTTTGTTTCTAGGTCAATTTTCCGTGTTGATGATGCCTTCTCCCATTACTCCCCTATTGTGTTTTTGATTCTCTACACACTTTGCCATCTCACTGCTCCTGTTTCATTTCCCTTTGACCAATCTTAAGGCCCGCACAACTTACCAAATGAACCTTGGATCTTATTTGGGATTTAGCTTCTTTTTTATTCTCTTTTTTTTTTTAATATGCCAATTTATTTATGTACCTCCATATTTTTAACCTCCACCTCATAAATTTCAAATTTCAAATCTATCTTCTTTAGCATTTTTAATTTTAGTTTTGGGTTTTTTAAGTAGGAGATGTTTCCAAATATATAATTTAAACTACAAATTTACATTTTAAATTGTATATTTTAAAATATAAATTTATATTATATATATTTTTTTAGAATATGTAATCTAAAATACAAATTTATATTTGAACTATATATTTTAAGATATAAGATAAAAAATACATTTTAAATTATATAAATTATTTATATTTTAAAATGAATAATTTAGAATATTTTTATTTTAAATTATACATTTTAAAAGACAAATTTTATATTTTATTATATATTTCAAAACAATTATTTTGTATTTTAAAATGTACATCTGAAAATGTAAATTTCATATTTCTACATTTCAAAATAAAAAAAATTAAAAATACATTCTTATTATAACATTTAAAATGTATTTTTTAATAATATTAATAAAAACCAAAACAATTACAAAATCTGGTCTCTTTGGTCCACATGATAAGACAATGTGTGTATTTAAAGCAATTCCTAACAGTGGTAAAGTGTTTTTGAATGAAAAAAAAATTGAAAAATTAAAGGAGAAACAAGAGAGAAGGGTAAGAACAATGTAAGAAGAGGATGGAGAGTAAAAAATAAGAGCAAATATTGAGGGGTGTTTCTTCCTGCTCGGCCAATCTTTTCAAAAGTTTATTTTTAATCTTAGTAAATACCTTTTATACTTACTCTCTTTCTATTTAAAAAAACAGTGTTTTATATGTACCTCCAACACTTTATCCTATACTTTCAATTTTTTCAATTTTTTTTTAATCTTAATAAATACTTTTTGAGTGATTCTTCCTACACCTCATTGCCTTCATCCTGCACCCCAATTTTACTTCTTTGCCCTTCATTTAATACAAAGTCAAAACTTAATTAATGAATTTATTTTTGTTAACCACCAACCATTTTCCTAACTATCAACCACAAAAATATCTTTTCGGTATAAACCCTCAGGTGCGTCCTATTCTTCGTTTTCACTGTAGCAAGAATTGTTATTTTTCTTCACTCCTTTACTGTGTATTGAGTTGGTGGTTAAGATTCTCGGGTGGTAGTGCTTGGTGTGTTGGGAGATTTGGAGATCTGCTGTGACATTGTTCGGCGAGAGGAAGAAGACAGATACGCAAATCTCGTAACCGCACTTCGAGGTGCGAAAAGCAGTGGCCGCACTTCGAAGTGCGTTTTTTACTTTTTAGCCGCACTTTGAAGTGCGGTTTGTCATATGTATGTTTATTTTTTTTATTTCATGCATGCTTTTTTTGTTTAATTTTTTTTTTCTTTATTTCATGCATGTTTTTTTTTATTTAATGATTTTTGTGTTATATTCCTGCAATGCTTTTTTTTTTATGTTTTTTGTATTATGTTATTATTTTTTATTTAAATTTCTTGTTTTATGTTATGATTTTTTATTTTAAATTTTTTGTTCATGGATTATGCTTAGTCATTAGGCAGTGTATTATTACTCAAAGAATGAATTGGAAATACCTCTTTAATAATATTTAGGTTAGTTGATTTTTATGTTGAAAGATGAATATGAATTTTTTATTAGGTAGTGTTTTTGAATTTTTTATTTGTAATTTAATAAATTTTTAAATTGTAATATTTATTATAGGTCATATTTAATTATATGAGATGGATAAGTATCCATATTTTGATTCTGAATTAAATTCTGATTTTATATCGGAGTTTTCTTATTCTTTAAAAGAAGTGGGTGAGGGTGATTACAGAGATCAATTTTCCACTGATAAAATATTCCCAACACGCGCCGATTTAATTGAATGGGTTCGAAAGATTGCATTTGATCTTGGATTTGTTGTCGACATTATAAGATCTGACACAACAACTGGTGAAGCTGGTAGAAAGACATTTATTTTGTTAGGCTGTGAAAGAAGCGGGAAATATAAGAAGTATAAGCCAGATGTTCAACCTAGTTTCTCTGGCACAAGAAAATGTGAGTGTCCGTTTAGGTTGAGGGGTAAACCTAAAGGAGATGGTTGGGTGTTAAAGGTTATGTGCGGCTATCACAATCATGAATTAGCAAAGACTTTGGTCGGTCATCCTTTCGCGGGTAGGTTAAATGCTGCTGAACAATCAATTCTTGTGGACATGACTAATAGTTAAGTAAAGCCGTCAAATATTCTTTTGACTTTGAAAGAACATAATGAAGATAACGTGACCACGATAAAGCAAATATATAATGCGAGGTACACGTACAAACGATCTTTGAGAGGGTCTAGAACTGAAATGCAGCAGTTGATGATGTTGTTAGATAGAGACAAATACATCCAAAGAAGTAGATGTTTGGACGATTCTGACGTGGTAAGTGACTTGTTTTGGACACATCCCGATTCAGTGCACTTAGTCAATTCTTTTAATATTGTTTTCTTAATGGATACGACGTACAAGACGAACAAATATCGACTTCCGTTGCTCGAGATTGTGGGAGTCACATCAACTGGTTTGACATTCACAGCTGCCTTTGCATTACTTTCAAGTGAACGCCAAAGTAATTTCACTTGGGCATTGGAAAGGTTCAAAGGATTATTATTGACATCAGAGGGCGATCCACGCGTTATTATCACTGACAGAGACCTTGCTTTGATAAATGCAATTAATAATGTCTTTCCGGAGACTTATCAGATGTTATGTACATTCCACATTGCGAAAAATTTTAGAGCCAAATGCAAGATGTTAGTGGATAAGGTTAAGTCAGTGGATGTGTTGATGGAAGTGTGGCAGAATGTCATGGATTGTGACGACCAGTCTATGTTTAGTGCTTATGTTCATCGTCTTGAGTATGCCTCTTCTGCATGGCCTCTATTTTTTTATTATGTCAACCGCACTTGGATAATTCCGTACAAGACATACTTTGTCAAGGCGTGGACGAACAAAGTTATGCATCTAGGCAACACTACAACAAACAGGTAATTTTTATTTTCATCGGCTTTTGTACTTATGTATTTCACATTTGTGTGTAATGTATTAATGTGATATGTGATAGGGTTAAGTCTTCGCACTGGAACCTGAAGAGATTATTGGAATCTAGTATGAGAGACCTATGCTCGTGTTGGGATGCTATGCATAACGTCATTTCACATTTTTCCTCTTTCTATTTAAAGTGATCCCACACTTCTTTAACTCCGCACCTTTTTAACAAAATTTTCAAAATTTTATCTTTTACTTATAATTTAATAACTATTTAATTTAATTTCAAAATTTAATATTATTTAATATTTTTTCATTATTAAAATATAATTTTTTATTATTATAATAATTATATTACAAAAATTAAAATTAAAATAATTAAAATAAAAGTAATAAATGTAAGACCTATAGAAAAATAAAAGTAATTTTATGAATGTTGTGGTTTTGAATAATTATGGTGTGCATTCATATGTAAGATAAAGACTATTGTTTGTATTTTTTTTTTTTTACCATTTTGTTTAGCTTGGTTTTTCTTGTATTAATTATTTGTTTGATGCAATTTGTGTTGGCCATCTTTGGTTACAAGGAGGGACATAATTATAAGTTAAATAATAAAAATTAATACTAATATGGAAAATAAAAAAAATAAAAAAAACATGGAGGTTGATGTTTTGTCTTCCATAAAACATGGGTGCATGTTTTGGTAAAGGGGACTCATCCCTTTCATTTGTTTGTTTTTTTTTCTTCAATTGTGTTACGACAAGCATCTTACAAGAGGCTTCATTCTCTTGATATAAGCTTCTTATGGCCAAAAGAGAGGAGGAAAAAGAGAAGAGAGATTTAAGTTAGAATTTTCTTTGAAATTGAGAGTGAAAACAAGCAAAGGTGGTGGTCTAGGAGTATCAAGAGTGAAGAATTTCTTGTAAGGAGAAGAGGTAGGGGAGCTAATCCTTTCTTGATTATGATCATGAATATGAGTATGAATGTGTTAAAATTGGTAATGGTAGTTATATATTGACTTGTGTAAAATTTGGTTTTCAAGATTATAATTTCTCATTTTCGAGTTACTGTGGTGAAAACTTTCTATTAATTGTTTTCACCGTTGGATTTAGCTAAAAGTTTAGTATGTGAATCCTAAGATCTATTACTAACCTTTGACCGTTCGGATTTGAAAATAGAAGTCTGTAATTGGAGAAATAAATCCTGCAAGATTGAGTAAATTAGTTACCCCTGTAGTTTTGTTACTGAGTTGTCTCGGTATAATATTGATTCTGCCTATTGGACCGTTAGATCAACCTCAAAATTTGATATATGATCCCTAAGACATATTACTACACTTTGACCGTTCGGATTTGTAATTCGTAGTCTGTACTTGGAGATATATATCCTGCATGTTTGAGTGAATTAATTACCCCTGCAGTTCTATTACTGAGTTCCCTTGGTAAAGTATAGATTCTGACTTATGGGACTGTTATATCAACCTCAAAATTTGATATATGATTCTTAGGACATATTAATACAATTTGACCGATCGGATTTGCAATTGATGGTCTATGTTTAGAGAAAGAAATTTCGAAAGTGTGAAACAATCAGATGAACACTGTATTGCTGTTCTTAAGCTATCATGGTACAAATTTCATATATATTTCATCTACCGTTAGATTGAGCCCAAACTTTAGTATGTAGTTCATAAGACATATTAGGTGATTTGGACCGTTCAGATTTGGAATTGGATATCTGTGCTTAGAGGAATTAATTCCGCATTTTGAGTTAAACCGAGAACCACTTAAATTTCTGTTGCTGAGTTACCTCGGTAAAACCTCCATATCGACTTATTTAGCCGTTGGATTACCCTGAATATTTAGTATGTTGTTCCTAAGAGATAGTGGCATACTTCGACCGTTCAGATTTTAGATCGGAGTTACAGATTTAGAGATATTAATTTCGTACCTTCTCAGGGATCTCAATACTGTTTAATTTGTGTTTTTGGATCATTTATACAAAATTGATGATTTCCGCCTCATTAACCATTGGATTGGACTGAAAAGCTTACCATATGATCTAAACATATTGTTGATTAGTTTGATTGGTTCAGATCGTCGATAAATAATATATTGAAAAAGGTAATTTGGTTAATTTGTGCTACTTTGGTAAGTAGGCAGAATTGAAACTGAGATATGTTGATTTGTTATTATGTACTTGTTAAGCATGATTGGTTTGAGATTAGTGGTTGAGATGGCATGTGATTGGTTATGAATAATATGTTAGGAAAATGTAATTTGGTTAATTTGTACTACATTGGTAAGTAGACATAAGGGAATTGAGAAAAGTTCACTGGTTTTCTTATGCTTGTTGAGTATGATTAGTTTTGGATGGGTTGTGGTTGATTATGAATAATTTGTTGAAATAATGTAAATGATGTTGGTTTGCGCTACTTTGGTAAGTAGGCGAGTAGATGTTGGGTCTGCGTTACTTTGGTAAGTAAGCAGGGTGATTTGCGCTACTTTGATAAGTAGGCAGGATGAGATGATGAATGAAGAGATAAAAAGAATGATATAAATCGGGCTACTTTGATAAGTAGGCAAGTTAACTATACTGTGCTACTTTGGTAAGTAGACAGTATTGTCTTGCTGCGCTACTTTGGTAAGTAGGCAGAAGAACTTGGTTTGTGCTACTTTGGTAAGTAGGCAGAAGATCTTGTGTTGTGCTACTTTGGTAAGTAGACAATATCACCTTGTTGTACTACTTTGGTAAGTAGATAATAAAAATCACCTTGTTAGATTACTTTGGTAAGTAATCAGTATATCATGGTTATACTACTTTGGTAAGTAGACAGAAGGATTGTTGACTGCTGTGCTTTGGTAAGTAGGTAGATTAATAATATGTTGTATTGACTCTAGTGAATCGACTGATGATTTTGACTGAAGAAATATTATAAAGTATCAGTGCAATAGTTGTTTTTGAGTATGTTTGAGATGCATGTATTTGACTGATTGCCACACTTGTGATGTTAGTAAGATTGTGGATGATGCATACTTCTTGAATTGGTTAGCTCACCCTACTGTTTGTGTTTGTGCATGTGAATGCAATGATCGTATAATGTGTGATATTATACGGGAGCAGAAACTATTTCAGATGAATTAGCAGATGGTTCTGGACTTGCTTAGAAGATGAGAGATCTGTGGGGAAAAAGGAGACAGAGGGAATTTCTAAAATAAATCTATGTTTGAATTTCTGAACTGTGTGAAATTTTAAATTTCAAAAGTTTATGAACTGTGTGGAATTTTATTTTCAGAAGACTTGTGTTGCAATAAAGAACGTAAAATTTTATGGGTGTTGAAATTTGTTAAAGAAAAATTATATATGTATTTTGTGGAAAATAAATTGTAACGCCTAAATTGGGGTGTTACAATAAAAATAAAAATAATTATATAAAATATGATTTAATATATATAATAATATATTAAATTATATTAAAATATTAAACTAATAAAAAAGGATTTCAAAATTTTTAGAATTCTTAATTATTATTTTTTATTTTAATTTTTTTAATATTACTATATAAGAATATAAATTATACTTTAATAATTATTTAAATAAAAAATATATTAAATAATATTAAAATTTTAAATTAAATTAAATAATTACTAAACTATAAATAAAAAAAATTTGAAAAAAATTTGGTGTCGGAAATGAAAATCCGATGACAAAGTTATCGGATACAGATGACTTTTTCTAAATTTTATTTTCTATTTAAAATTTAATAATAATTTAATTTTTCATATAATTATATTATAAAAATTTAAATAAAAGTAATAAAAATAAATAAAATTACATGAAATCTGATTTAATATATAAATTCATATTAAATTATATTAAAATAATAAAATAGGATTTCGAAATTTTTAGATTTTTTAATTATTATTATTTTAATTTTTTTAATATTACTACTATAATAATATAAATTATATTTTAATAGTTATTTAAATATAAAATATATTAAATAACATTAATTTTTTAAATTATATTAAATAATTAATAAAGTATAAATAAAAAATAAATTTTTAAAAACTTTCATGTGGAAATCTTTATCGGATACTTTTAAATTTTATTTTCTATTTAAAATTTAATGGTAATTTAATTTAAATATGAAAAAGATTAAATTTTAATAATTATTAAAATATGAAAAAATATTAAATAATATTAGGTTTTTAAATTAAATTAAATAGTTATTAAATTATAAATAAAAGATAAAGGTTTAAAAATTTTGATAAAAGGTGCATAGTTTTGCTACATAAGAAACATTAATTGTAAGATATAATATAGGTCATTTTAATGACCTGATGGAGCTTTATTTCCACGCTGCACTGGTGCTTTTTATGTTTAATTATATTTAATTATTATTATTATTATTATTATTATTATTATTATTTTAAGATATAATATAGAATACGTAATATATCATGTTTTATAATATAGGGTTAAATATGTTTTTAGTCCCTAAATTATTGGTTATTTTTTGTTTTCGTCCCTCTTTCAAAATAAGGTACAATTTGGTCCTCATTCTTTTCGAAACATTCGTTTTAGTCCTCAAAACTTTGGTTTTAGTCCTCATTTTGTTGACTAAATGAGGACCAATTTTTTAACGGTGTTAGTTTTCGAGGACTAAAATGAACGTTTCGAAAAGAATGAGGACCAAATTGTACCTTATTTTGAAAGAGGGACGAAAACCAGAAACGACCAATAGTTTAGGAACTAAAAACATATTTAACCCTATAATATATATGTTTAAATGTTTTTGGATTAATAATTATATATATTTTGTGGATATTATTTCTATGCATATACTTGTTGTTATACGTGCAAATAGAATATGCATTATTATTAGTATATTTACATATTAAGAATTTTATGTAAATATTTATATATTATTAATGTTTTAGTAGTAATATAGTTTTAATAAATTAAAGAGTAGTCACAGTATCTTTAATCAATTAAAATTGTATGTAAAGTTTTGCTACATAAGAAACATTAATTATAAATAATTGTATCTAATATGATAAAATTTACCCATAAGAATTTTTGTCATATTTTATATGATTAATTAGGATAAAATATTAAATTATATTTCTTAATTTACCCACATGAATTAAGAAAAAAGAACATAATTTGATAGTTTTATCATTAAGATAATAAGTCTAATTGAGTAAGACTTTAGTCTACTGGCAAGTTTTATGTTAATAAACTCATTGTTAAAGACATGTTTGCATTGGTAAAACATGACATTTATTTTAGTCTCAAATTATATAATAAGCATGTATTTTTGAAGTTGCAATTTCTCAATTTGTGAATTTTTCTGATATCAAGTGTGATATTTGTAACACCCTAATATTTTAAAGGGTATTACTGATAGTAGAGACTAAATTAATTTGATATATTTTATAAACCATCAAACTTTATTTCAATTCTCCCAAAGTACAATACCAAACTTACAAACTTCAAACAATATAGTCTTCACCACTTAACATAAATTCGAATTTCAACTTATAAGTTTTACACAACATAATTTTTCCAATACAAATTTATTCTTTTTACAAAATATCCCTGAAAGTTTTTCCCCGCGTCTCTCTCATCTCTAAGCTTTTTCAACCGCATCTGCGACATTATCTATTCACATATAACATGAGTTATATGATCATAGCACAAACAAATAAGGGTAAGCCAACCATATCATAAAATCATTAAACTTGTAATAAAAATATTATAATCATGTATTTCTGCAATTGATAAAATATCATTATTCCGATGTCATTAATTCATCATTATCAAAATCATCTTTCTCATTTCTATAAATCTTACAAGTGTTCCATGCATACTCATGAAGCCTTATGGTCAGACCGCTCTCTGCCTGCTTCCTTAAGCCTCACTTATATACTATGTCTTACTTTCTGAAGCCTTATGGTCAGACCCCTCTCTGCCTGCTTCTATAAAACTTACGAATCATATGTTTATGTCAAAGCCTTATGGTCAGACCACTTTCTGCCTGCTTTCATAAACCTCAAGTGTTACTTTGCTCATACCAATCTCTCATGGTATAACTCGAACAAACTACTCCCGGTAGTAAACATCATTTCATAAGTAATGATTTCTCATATCCACCCCAACATTTCATAAAACCAACAATTCATACCCTCTTATCCACCTAACTCAATCATGTTCATTCTTTAATCATGAATTCATAATCACCCGTTTTGGTATCAATAAATCAAACATATTGCCAGATATCATGCTTCATATTATAAACTCATTTTGCCCATAACGAGTATAACTCAACATATTTTCACCAAACAAAGATCATGGATCAACCAAAATATATCAACATATCTTAAGAACTACATATTAAAGTCTGGGCTCAATGTAATGATAAATAAAATATATATGAAATTTTTTACCATGATAATATTATGCATCTACAATCAACTTGTTTTATTTTATTTTCATCCTATTATAGATTTTTCTTTACCCCAATTGGTCACCGGAGAGGACCCAGATGTCTGAACGCATCAAACTCACCTTCGACGCCAGCACATATGACTAGTCACAACTGACTGGACTAGGCTAGGGCTGCTCTATGATCAGGGATGTGCCAACTCAGGTTTTTAAGGTTCCTCTATCCTACCAACAAAGGGAGGTCCTCAATAATTAACAATTTATTTATTTAATTTATCTACCTTATTTTCTTATGCTCTAAATCTTAAAATGCTTAATTTTACTTCCTCTCACAACAACCTCAACCAGTATTTGTATATCTATTTAATACCCATATACAAGTTATTACAGAACCCTTATTCCAAACCTCCCAACAAGATCAATTTCAGCCAACAAACTCATTCAATAAATTCATCACAATAAACATCCATAATAGAATTCATACAAGATAATTATAAACAATTAACAATAATAGAACATTTCAATAAATGGTCATAGAAGAATACAATATTTGACAATCATAAAAATAATCTTAATATAAAAATTCATGGGGAAACAAGAAGTTGAATCTGGCAGAGCCGGTTAGACAACTTTTAATCCATCCAAAAATACAATATAATTAAATAACAAGAACAATAACATGTATGGGGAAATAAGAAGTTGAATCTGGCAGAGCCGGTTAGACAACTTCTAATCCTTCCAAAAATGCAATAAAATAAATAAGTAAAGCAATAAATAGTTTGGGGAAACAAGAAATTGAATCTGGCAGAGCCGGTTAGACAATTTCTAATCCTTCCAAAAGTGCAATAAAATAAATAACTGAAGCAATAGAAAGTTTGGGGAAACAAGAAATTGAATCTGGCAGAGCCGGTTAGACAATTTCTAATCCTTCCAAAATACAATAAAAATAAATAAGGAAAACAATAGAATGTTTGGGGAAACAAGAAATTGAATCTGGCAGAGCCGGTTAGACAATTTCTAATCCTTCCAAAATACAATAAAAATAAATAAGGAAAACAATAGAATGTTTGGGGAAACAAGAAATTGAATCTGGCAGAGCCGGTTAGACAATTTCTAATCCTTCCAAAATACAAAAATAAACAACTAATAACATACAAATGACATAACATAATCAATATCACGTTTTACAACTATCACACTCGGATATCAACACAAAAGCATACTCTCATTTAAATTCAAAATCATACAAAAACAAAATACTCCATAATCAAGATTTAAGATCATACAAAAGCAACATATAGCATATTCAAGACTTAAGATAATACAAAAGGAGATACTCAAGGTTAGCTTCCCTTACCTCTATTACAGACTTAATCTCCTCGCTTTCTGAAAACTTCCAGAATATCCCCTTTGAAATTAGAAATTCTTCCAACTCTCTTCTCTCAAAAATTTTCTAAGTTCTTTGGTGTAAATTTTCAGCCTCCCCCTTGGCTATTTATAGTAAAAAATTTTACTATTCATTTTTACTATTCATTTTTACTATTCATTTTTTTTATTCATTTTACTATTACAAAAATAATTTTTTATTTGCAAATTAGTGAATTCTGATCTCAAAGCTACGTGGAACACTTATCCTTTCCAAAAATAATTTTTTTTTTTTAATTTTTTTTTTACTATTCACTTTTTACTATTCACAATTTACTATTCACTATTTACTTTTTTTTTTTTTTTTTTTTTTTTAGTATCTGACTTACAAATATTTTCAAGGATCTTACAATATTCCCGAGTTGAAAGGTGATAATTATAAGGTTTGGAAGGAAAGAGGTCTTCTTCATTTAGGCTGCATGGACATTGACTATGCTATTAGAAAACCAGAACCACCGGGTATTACTGAGACTAGCACTTCAAATGTCATTGATCTTTATGAAAAATGGGAGAGGTCAAATCGTCTCTCCGTAACATTCATAAAAACCAACATTTCCGCTGGGATTCGAGGTTCAGTTAACCAGTATGAGAATGTCAAAGATTTACTAAGGGATATTGATGAGCAATTTACGACATCTGATAAATCTCTTGCCAGTACCCTTATAATGCAATTTTCATCCTTAAAGCTCACTAGAATTAAGGGAGTACGTGATCATATCATGCACATAAGGGATATTGTGGCTCAATTAAAATCTTTGGAAGTTACCATGTTTGATTCTTTCCTAGTACACTATATTTTGTTCACTTTGCCTCACCATTATGCCCCTTTTAAAATCTCTTACAACACACACAAGGATAAGTGGTCTATTAATGAATTATTGACCATGTGTGTTCAAGAAGAAGAAAGGCTATTGATAGAAGAAGGGGAGAAGGTGAACTTAACCACTTCTTTTGAGAATAAGAAGAACCAAGTTAATAAGAAGGGAAAGATTCCTGCTAAGCTAGTTATTAAGAAGGAGTCCAAATGTTTCTTTTGTAAAAAGAAAGGACACATGAAGAAAGACTTCTTAAAATTTAAGAATTGACTTGATAAGAAAGGTACTCCATTTGTTTTTGTCTGTTATGAATCTCATTTGACTAGTTTTAATCATAACACTTGGTGGATTGATTCTGGTTCCACAATCCATGTTTCTAATACCTTGTAGGGTATGCAAAACCTAAGGAGGCCAGTGAGAAGTGAACAATATATCTACTCAGGGAGTAAGATGAGTTCACATGTAGAGGCCATTGGAACGTGTAGCTTAGTTTTAAGTAGTGGTTTTGTTTTGCATTTGGAAAAGACATTTTATGTTCCTTGTTTTTCTAAAAATTTAATTTATGTTTCAAGACTTATACCTTTGGGTTTTTCTTTTAATTTTTCAGATTCTGGTTTTACCTTAATGAATAAATCTAAAGTTGTTGGTTTTGGTGAATTGTGTGATGGTCTTTATTCCATTTTTTTTGCAGAATAATATCGTTTATGATTCTATGCACGTTACTGTCGGGTTAAAAAGATGTGTTATGAATGATGATTCTTCTGTTTTATGGCACAGTAGATTGGGACATATCTCCATTGAGATAATTAAGCGATTAGTAAATGATGGAGTACTTCGTACTTTAGATTTTGCTGATTTTGGGACTTGTGTAGATTGCATTAAGGGAAAGAAAACTAACAAGTCCAAAATAGGTGCTAAGAGGAGTTCAAGTTTACTAGAAATTATTCATACAGATATTTGTTGTCCAGATATAGACACAAGTAGTCCGAAATACTTCATCACCTTTATAGATGACTACTCACGTTATATGTATCTCTACTTACTTCGTTCTAAGGATGAAACTTTGGATGCCTTTAAAATTTTTAAGGCTGAAGTTGAGCTACAATGTGGAAAGCAAATCAAGATTGTGAGATCAGATAGAGGTGGAGATTACTATGGTAGATACACAGAGAATGGACAAGCACCTGGTTTGTTTGCGAAGTTTCTTCAAGAACATGGAATTGTTGTCCAATACACTATGCCTGGTTCTCCATATCAGAATGGTGTGGTAGAAAGAAGGAACATAACTTTAATAGACATGGTGAGAAGCATGAGGAGTAATTCAAAACTTCCTCAATTCTTGTGGACTGAAGAACTAAAGATGGTTGTGTATATATTAAACCGAGTCCTAACCAAGACTGTCTTAAAGACACCGTTTAAGTTATTCAAAGGTTGGAAACCAAGTTTGTGACATATCCACATTTGGGGATGTCCGTTTGAAGTGAGAATTTATAATCCACAAGAGAAGAAACTAGACTCAAGGACTATTAATGGGTATTTCATTGGATATGCTGAAAAGTCTAAGGGATATAGATTCTATTGTCCATCGCATAACATTAGGATTGTAGAGTCAAGAAATGCAAAATTTCTTGAGAATGACTTGGTTAGTGGGAGTGATTAGTTTCAAACATTGGGAATGAAAGAGATCACTATGAAGCTCAACCCTCTAGCTCAAGTGATAGATTTGTTGTCATTCACACCCCTCAAACACAAATGGGTGTTAGACAAACAATAATTGAAGCTTCACAACCTGGTGAAAATGATCTTACAGATGAAGTTGCTAATAAGAAACAACAAGATGATGTTGAACAACCTACTGAACAGTTGCTTGAGCAACAATTTCCTCAAGAAAATGATGAGGCAACATTAAGAAGATCTACTAGAGTTAAAAGGCCAGGAATTCCTAGTGATTATGTAGTGTATTTGCTAGAAGTTGACTACAATATTGGAGCTGCAAATGATCCTGAAACTTTTTCACAAGCCATGAGTTCTAAAGAATTAGACCTATGGTATGACGCCATGAAAGATGAGATGGATTCTATGGCATCCAACAAAGTTTGGGATCTTGATCAGTTGCCTAATGATGTAAAATCAATTGGATGTAGATGGGTCTTTAAAACCAAGAAAGACTCAAAAGGAAACATTGAGAGACTTAAGGCAAGACTTGTTGCCAAAGGGTTCACTCAGAGAGAAGGAATCGACTACACAAAGACCTTTTCTCCTGTATCTAAGAAAGATTCTTTCCGAGTAATTATGGCATTAGTAGCTCATTTTGATTTTGAGTTACATCAAATGGATGTGAAAACAACATTTCTTAATGGTCATCTGGAAGAAGAGGTTTACATGAAACAACCTGAAGCATTCTCTTCTAAAGAAAATGAGCACTTAATTTGCAAGCTTAATAAATCCATCTATGGATTAAAACAAGCCTCCCGCCAATGGTATCTAAAATTTTATGATGTTATCACTTCATTTGGTTTTGAAGAAAACGTCATGGATCAATGTATATACCAAAAGGTCAGTGGGAGTAAGATTTGTTTCCTTGTATTATACGTGGATGATATTTTGCTTCCAACCAACGATAAGGGTTTTCTATATGAAGTGAAACAATTTCTCTCAAAGAACTTTGACATGAAGGATATGGGAGAGGCATCTTATGTCATTGGCATTAAGATCCATAGGGAAAGATCTCGAGGCATTTTGGGTTTGTCTCAAGAGACCTATATCAACAAAGTTTTAGAAAGGTTGAACATGAAGGATTGTTCACCAAGTGTAGCTCCCATCGTGAAGGGTGATAAACTCAATTTGAGTCAATGTTTGAAAAATGATTTTCAGCAGGAACACATGAAGAATATTCCATATGCTTCAGTTATCGAAAGCCTTATGTATGCTCAGGTTTGCATTAGACCTGACATTACATATGTTGTTGGAGTTTTGGAAAGATATCAAAGTAATCCAGGTGTTGACCACTGGAAAACTACAAAAAAGGTAATGAGATATCTTCAAGGGACAAAAGATTACATGCTTATATATAGACGAACTGAATGTTTGGAAGTGATTAGCTAATCTGATTCAAACTATGCTGGCTGCGTTGATTCACAAAAATCAACATCTGGTTATATTTTTATGTTAGCTGATGGAGTTGTATCTTGGAGAAGTGCCAAGCAGACATTAACTGCTACTTCTACTATGGAAGCTGAGTTCGTTTCTTGTTTTGAGGCTACCTCGGATGGTGTATGGTTAAAGAGTTTCATTTCTGGGCTTAGAATTGTGGACTCTATTTCTAGGCCATTAAAGTTGTACTGTGACAACTCTGCTACGGTGTTTATGGCTAAGAATAATAAAAGTGGATATCAAAGTAAGCACATTGACATCAAATACTTAGCCATCAAAGAACGTGTTAAGGAAAAGAAAGTGGTCATTGAACACATTAACACTGAGTTGATGATTGTTGATCCTTTAACTAAAGGCATGCCACCAAAGAATTTTAAGGATCATGTAGTGCGAATGGGACTTGGTTCCATGATGTAATTTCATTATCAGTGCATTTATTATTTTTAATGAAACTCTTATTTAGTTTGATGTTTTTTTTCTCATATGTTTTTGTGCACATTTATTTTGATAAGATATCATTTAGTTTTGATCTAGCATAAACATATGGTTTATGCATTAAGTTGAGAGCTAATGTTGAGAGAAATATATATTGTGGTACATGGAAGATAACACACACTATCAGAGGACCTATCGCCATGACTCGTATATATTCTGTCACTTGTTGTGGTTAATAATTGAATAAATGGACCAAGTGGGAGAATGTTAGTAATATTTTAAATATTATAGCATTTTCAGTTCCTATTTTTAAGGAACATAAAGTGGTCCATTAAGCCATTATTTTTATCTTTTTAACTGCATAGAGGTTATGGAGCAGTTACTAATTTTGTTTAAACGTAAAGTCCATTTATTTTTGAATCAGTGATGGCCAAACTTTATATAAGGGAATGAGTTACTCTCAATTTTGATCACTAAGCCTACTCCACTATTTAGTAAACACACCATGGAGTTTTAGTGAGTTAACGTTTAGAAAACAAAGCTATCTGTGTTTGGATTACAAAAGTTACAATGACAAGAGGTACATGATAACAGTTGAAAAACTGTTATTTTCATGCTTAAAATTGATACTAAAAGCAACCTTTAGACTTAGAAACTAGCTTGAAATCATGCCTTTTATCTATATTTTCAGAAATAAGAGAGTTGGACAGGTTTATGCTTGATTTCAGTGTTTTTGTGCAGGTTTTAAGGTGAATTTGGTGAAAGAAGTGAAGAAGGAGAGAGATGACATTAGAAAAGACAAGAAAAAGTGCAAAAGAAGAAGTCGAAGTCACCGCTCAGCGGTAATTTACCGCTGAGCGGCACTCAGGAGGTTGCGGGAGTCACGCTGAGGGGCAAAATGGCCGCTGAGGGGAGAAAACGTGACGCGCAACTATCGCTGAGCGGTATTTACCGCTGAGCGGCACTTTTATGGACTTGGGCTTTTGTAATCTTTTGTAATTTTAAATTAGTATATAAGGACTTGCACGTCCTAGAATTAGTATCTTTGGCAGAAACGAGGCAAACACTCTCTCTTCCACCCCTTTGAAGGAGGATCTTGGATGCTAAGGCTACCTCTTCATCTTTATTGGGTTTATTCTTTCATACTTTCATTGTTCATCTAGGTTCACCATGAATATGGTGAACTAAACTCTGTATGTTTGTTGGGGAATCAATGTAATCTCTTGAAGCTCTCATATATGGAATTTATGCTTGCATCTTTTAAATAAGACTTATGCTTTCTTTCATCATTAGTTAGGGTTTTTCCTCTTTGCTCAATGCTTGCATAGTTTAACTCATTCAATGCATGATTATTGGTTTTGTCGATACGGGCACGTACGGGGAAGTCTAGATCCGGGGAATTTCTCCCAATATTATATTGGTTGTCGTTAAGCTCCTGTGCATATGAACTAATCATTAGGAATGCTAGAAATTGTATGAACTCGTGATTAGGGAGAAGCCATCTAGAATGGTACTTTAGAGAGTGACATTAACAATGATGACTTGAATGTTGAATTCCTAAAATGTATGAGAGTGGATGAGATGAAATTGACCCCCAACAACATATTCATTCATATATTTCATTGAAAGTGTTTATCTTCTGTCTTTGCCATTGATCAAACTTCATGTATACATGTTTATTTTCTGTCTTGCATATTAAATTTCAAATATTTCGTTTGTAAGTCCTAGCTAATCAACAAACCACACAACTAAACTAGGCCGTGAGTCCTTTGGGAGAACGATACTTGGTCTTACCAAGTTTATTACTTGAACGATTCGGTCATACTTGCCGATTGTGAAACAAGTTTGTGACATCATATTTTGGTGCTCATAAATTTTTCCATCAGTACACACATTATTATTTGATTTTGTTTCCGTTATTTTTTATTTGAATATGTTACCGTGATGTTAATATAACATATTTAGGTCAATTTTATACTCTGATATTTTTATCAGTGCATGCACATCAACATGTATTAGAATAGAGAAAAACTTCATATGAAAATCCGATTATAGCTATATCAGATTTGGAAATTCGATGTGTTGTTTGTCGCATGTCCATTTCTGAATGTTGCTTTGTTATATAAAAGTTTAATTATATTAGTTATTTAATTATTTATTTTTTTAGAATTATTTTTAAATTTATGTATAATTTGTACGAGTTTATAATTTGATTAGAAAAAATTTTAATTGTTAAAATTTTTTTTTATGAATTTATTAGATTTAATAAAAATATTTTAGAAGAAATGGAATTTTAAAAATGTATATCAAATATGAAAATACAAATGAGAGGATATCGGATGTTGATATCCGATAAATGAGCAATCGAATATGCAGTTTCGAATTTATTTTAGAAAAGTTTAATTTCTTGCACTTATTTAATTAGTTTATTATAATTATATTAGAATTTATGTATCAATTTTTATGAATTTATAATTTAATTAGATAATTTTTAATTGTTAAAAAATAATTTTTATAAAGTTTTTAAATTTAATATAAATATTACAAAGAAAATAAAATTGTGAAAGTGTTTACTCGGATATGAAAATTTCTCAATCGGTTGTAATATCCTATAGATGGATGAATCATCGGTTAAATAGATCCGATTCATGTATGTTTACTGCTTTTTTTTTTACATGTTTTTTTACTTGTTTTACGTTTGTTGCACTTTTATATTTGCTGCATGCTGCTTTATTAATATTATTTAAAAATAGTTTGTTTTATAAAAAATTTAAATAAAACCAATTAAATTAATTTTAATAATTATTAAATTTTGTTAATATAAACAATACATTTTAATTGTTTAATTTTAAAATATAAAAAATAAAATTAATAGTTATTTAAATTATTTGTATGTTGATTATATTATTTATAAATGTATAATTTATAGTATTAGTTTATGATTTTATAATTTAATTATAAATGTTTAATTTATTGTATTAGTTTTTTATTTTGTTAAATTTTTTGTATAAAATAAATTATTATTTTTGTTTTATTTAATAACAAAAGTTTGGTATTTAAAATTTATATCAAAATTTTTAATAATTTTTTAGATAGTTTTAAGTAATTTTATTTTAGTGTTTTTTTAAGTTGATTACATTATTAATAAATGTATAAATGTATAATTTATTGTATTAGTTTATGATTTTATAATATAATTTTAAATTTTGAATTCATTATATTAATTTTTTATTTTGTTATAGGTGATTGTAGTCTATATGGACGAATATTGTTATGGGATTGATTCTGATATAAATTCTACCATGCTATCAGAATTTTCGTCCTTTATAAATGAGGTTGTTGAAGGAGATTCACTACAGTAGAAAAGGCTTTTAACGTCTCTTACTTGGGGCTTTTGATGTTTGATCTGTCCCTGACGTCTTATTGGGTGACATCAACGAAACGTCAGGCCCCACAGTCAGATGTATATATAGACATTGGTTCCTACAGTCGAACATCTATATAAACGTCAAATTACACAAGTCGGACGTGTATAGAGAAGTCTGACTGCACAAGTCATACGTCTATAGGAACATCAGATTGTGAGACCGACGTCTAATCCCTTGAACCCTAATCACCTGAAATTGTCATTGTAAGCCATTAGACGTTTGTGTGTGCATTGACAAACGTCTATAGACGTCAGACAGTGCAATAACAGATGTCTACTGGGTGTTTTGTTTTAATTAATTTATTTTTACAATAAAACCACATTTGAAAAACAAAAAATTGTCCCAACACAACAAAATATAATATATTTTATGCGTTTCAAGTTAACAAAGTACTAAATAATCTAAAAATTAATCCAAAACCTAAACTATCAAAAGTTAAACTTAAACTAAATGTAATTAATGTTCAACATCAATAGTGGTCTTCCTACATCCATCTCTAGAGAAGATAAGTTGCCCATTCTTGTCTTATCTTTTTAGTTACATCCTCTAACATAGGAGATGTACTCTTGAAGCGCTGCAAAATGAAGAAAACATCATTATGTTTGCATATGTTCAAAGATGAATTTTATTTGTAATGTATTGAAGGTAATCATCATTACCTCAATCCAGTCATCTGTAATGGTAACTCGAATGATGATTTTAATCCAAAACATGACATAGTAGCCACATTCCCATGAATCTAGCTGCTTGTTACACTAAAATGATAAACTAATTAGTCAAACATTTAGATCATTCAATAACATAGAAAATGAATAAGAACTATAAATGACTTACAACGTTTGGATACATGATTTGAATTAGTTGACCTCGGGATTTACCCATAACTTTATTTACATTGAAAACACAAGGTAATATTAATATAACTATATTTATCATAAAAATTGAAGGTGAACATAACAAAAGAAACACTTACTCTTGAAGCATGTTTTTGAAATCATTTTTCGTCCTCATGTGCAGCGAACAAAATCATATAATTATGCATTGTCTGGGAATGATGACCATCAACTGCTAGTGAGACCTATCATGAATCAAAAATAGTTAGTAAACTAATTGAGTAAACTTTAATGAAATTTTACTTAGAACAACCCATACCCATCAATGTATGGCACAAGGTATACGTCTCTATTTGACTCAGTCATCTATGTTTACAAATAATTTTGTTTGGTCTTAATTGTGTTACCAAAAGGTTGAATGGTCTGAGGTTCAACAAATTTGTACATGGAAGATCGACCTTGGTTCACAATGACAATGTCCATGTATCTAAAACAACAAATTTAAGTTGTTAGAACTGAGAATCTAAATATAACTAATATGGAAGACAAAATTGATTATCTAACATGCATGATAGTTGAAGGATGGAAATATTCAACATCTTGTCTCCCCTAATGACCTCTAGTGCATCATTTAATGTGATATATACTGACACATGGCACTGAAGGCCAAATACTCTCAAATCCCAATACAATTCTACTAGTCCTTTGGACAACCTGGGTAATTTTGTCATGAGCTTTGATAGAGGATCATCCTCTGCTTCAGCCATGTCATAATCTTCATCTATAACTAGCTCATGCATCGATGGCTTCTGAGGACGTGTGAACTGAAGATAAAATTTTCAAAGTTATCAATCAATATTTATAAATTAAACATACAGAAACTAATAATAAAAATATTATACTTGTGGTGTAGCAATGTGTGACATGATCAATGTTTTAGGCTAGGCTATAAATGTTCCTATGGCCTCCCTCACAAAATGAATTTTTGAAGTGGGTACAAACATATGAGCCTGGGAATCCCGAACCTCGTCAATCATCACACAAACGTGGTGGCATAATAAGGGAACACCATGAATAGTTTGTCCTCCCTCAAGTACTCGTCGAACAACCACAATGCGTGGTGGATCCCAATCAACCAACAACTCATATTGACCACTATGCTTAGTAGGGTCTACAGTAGAGCATGATCCTCTTGTGTTGACCCGAGGTGTTGTTGGAGCTTCAATGGACACCCACACGATGCCCTGAGTCATGGAATGCAACTTCTCTTCAAGTACTTTTTAGATTTCCTTTTGTTCTTGTAGTTGTTCCATGAATCGTTGCTCCATAGATCTCATGCTTTGGTTGAGCCTTTCCTCCCACTGAAGATCCATCTTCCTCAGTGTCTCCTGACTCATTGATTGGGGGGTTTTCTGTGTAGGGCCAAAGTAGTCACGAAGACCAATCGCCCCAGGAACTCCACGTACACGTCCTCGGTGCTCGGGCCTTCCAATGGCCGTTGTTAGAATGTCGTCCCTACCTTGGCCAGCAAATGTGCCCTGAGTCTACTGCTCAACTAACTCATCATGCATATAACAACATACTTTGTTCCATAAAACACATGGGATGATAAATACACAACCAATCAATGTTTAGAAATTGAACTTACAATTTGTGAGATCAAGGCAGCTGAGGAGGATGTTATGTTCCCATCAGACTTAGTCCGAGTAGCCTTCCACATCTCGTACCCAACAAATGTTGGTGCTACGTCGGGGGACTCACTTCTTAAGGCCTCCACTCGACTCTTTCTCATCTTCCTCTCAAGTAATGCATAACCACCTCGTGATAACATGTGAGGTGCATCATTTAGTCTTTGTCTTTCTTGGGCAGCTAACCTTTTACCCTGTCAAACCATATATATTCATAAGTGTAAAATCACAATTAAATGCATTAACTAACTAAAGAAAACAGTTAAGAAACAAACTTGTCAGTCTTCAGACTCTCTAGATGCACGAAATTGCATTCACTCCTCCTTAGTTATTATGTACTTGTCACAAGGAGACTCGTGTTGTTTGTCTCCAAAGACATATAGACATGTTAGTCTTATCTTGAAATCCCTCCATCTGATCGCTACATTGGATAAGACTTTCTTTCTAATTTGACCAATGTTTGGAATATCAAAATGTTGTTTTTTAAAACGAAGAACATGTTAATAGCATAATAAGAACAAAGTAAACAATATATCAAATTTCTTTTAAGTAAACATACCTGAATGTCCTGCCATAAAAGGTTTTTGTCGATCTCTAGGACGTCATCCCTAGATGCAAGAACGATAGAAATGTGGATTTTTTGCTAACATACCCAAATAACTCCTAAACTTATCAACATGTGACCTTGATGGCAGACCTGATCTTGGGTCAATGTCAACATGTATCATGTCCTCCGCAACACGTCGGGATAACACATCGGGCAATCCTGTGACCGGTTGACCACATCCGCTCCTTCCTGATCCTGATCCTGAGGTCGACATATGCAAAGAAGTCTAACATGATAAATTTGATAAGATTTCAGCAACATTTCGCATTGGTCACAAAATGAGAGTTGTCAAGGATGACCACGATCAAATATGCATCCGGAGAACAACACAAACAATATGAACCAAAATTTTAACAATCTTATCCTTAAACTCCAACGTACATGTTATAGCAAATTATGAAAAATAATTTTTCCAAACTATCTAAAATTCAAAATTTAACACAAACGATTAAAAATTAATCGTTTGTGTTAAATTTTAAACAAGAACTAAGTTTCACTTATAATATAACACGCCAATCATATTAAGACAACAAACTTTATCACATGTTTTAACTAAAAACCCAATCATATGCATACGCAAAAGACAATAACATACATACCCAAAAGCCAATAACATGCATACACAAAAATTTTCAACAAGAAATTTAACCTTTTTAACAAATTAAAAACATAGTGGAGGGAAATGGAGGAATGCACCTCTCAAAAACGCAATAAATCGCGGGCCAAAAATGCTTAAAATCGCCGCCCAAGAACACGCGTAAAACTGCACCAAAACGCAACACAAACGCATTTTAATCGGTTCAAATGGAAGATAATTCATCAAATAGTAATGTAATATGAGTAAAACTAATTTTAAACGGTGCAAAAGAGACAAAACGAACCTCAAAAGTGTAGGTCGTGGAGAGAAAATGCGAGGAAGACAATGAACAGTGAGTGCGCGTAACTGTTGCCTCGCATTCGCGGGTTGGTAATAGCAGACCTTTAGGCGTCGGCCCCTGTCCCAGCCAATGTATAAATGACGTTACACGTCCACTCCCCTCCCAAGCCGACATGTAATGGGTTTAAAATATTAATTTTGGCGAACACATTTAGCGTCTGGGTTGGGGGGAGTCGACGTCTAAGACCTGTTTAGACATTGGGGCTGACTGACGGACGTCTAAGGGCAATGAAATATCCACTTTTGCAGGTCATTTGGCGTCCGGGGAAGGGGTGTCAATGTCTAAATAGGACTTTAAATGTCGGGGTGACAAGATCAAACGTCTAAAAGTGACTATTGGGATTCTAGGCTTACCAATTCAGCGTCCAATGTTGTGGGTCGACGTCTAAATAGGCCATACACGTCGGCCACCTACCCTTGGACGTCTAAAGCCAATAATTATTTTTATTTTTTTGTATGTTTCTAACGTTCATTTGAGGGCGCTGACGTGTATGCGTATTTAGACGTCCCCTCACCCCCATAGTCGCACTCTAAATAGTTCTCTTATTTACAAAAAGTCCACTAGTGGTCAGACATCTAAAGGGTGATGTTAAAGGCCTTTTCTGCACTAGTGATCTAACAAATCATTTCACAACAAATGAAATTACTTTTTCTCATGAAAACTTAATTGAATGGGTAAGAGGGATGACATATGATCTAGGATTTGTTGTGGTGACTATAAGATCCGATAAAGTTATCAGTCAACCTATGAGGAAGACGTTTGTGTTGCTAGGATGTGAAAGAGGTGAAAAATATAGAAATTACAAACCCGATGTTGAACCTAGTACATATGACACCTAAAAATGTGAGTGTCATTTCTAGTTAAGGGGCAAGCCATCTGCTAATGGTGATGGGTGGGTATTGCAAGTGATATGTGGATACCACAACCATGATTTAGCAGAAACTTTAGTGGGGCATCCTTACGCTAGTAGGTTAAATCTTCTTGAACAAGTAATACTTGTTGATATGACTAAAACGTCCACAATGGCGCGTTGACTTTCTTCAAAATCTAATTCATCCAGATTACAAAATTGGCCTAAAATTGGGAGATGCAGCAAGGATGACACATCATCTAAAGTCACGGACATCTCACCCACTGGGAGTTGGAAACTACTAGTCTCGAAATGAAACCTCTCTACAAATGCCAGCAGTAGACCCCTATCTACGTAGTCATATGAGATGCCTACCAAAGACATCAGACTCGAACCATGCACGATGTCTCTAATGCCCTTGTGGAAGGATCCTAATTTGTTTAAATTGTTCCCATGGGAGATCAACTTCATCTCCCCCCGACCCTAAAGAATAATATTTAATATAAAATTTGCCTTCAACTAAACAATAATCATTAAAATTAAAGTTTTGAAATTACCCGACCCTGCCAATCCACCTTTAAGAACATCCTGATGCTCATCCTCCTGATCAAAATCGTGCTCCAAGAAATCCACCTTTAAGAACAATTGCATCCTCCTTAAACCTCACAACTCCATGGTCATCAACCTCAATATTAGGCTCAGTTGCTCCACGTCTTCTGCGAGCAGAAGCAGTAAGTTTCCTCGTCTCACCCTTTGAGGAAATCTCTCCGCAATGTGAAGATGCACCTCGAGTACGAGCCATACCTATTCTAAACTATTTTATTAACAACATTATAAAAAATAATCAATTCAAATAATTATACAATTATAATATTAAAAAATCATAATAACTTAAAAAAAATAAAATAAAATTACACTAGTAAAAAATATTAAATCATTCAAAACAATTTATTTAAATTCAAATCAATTAAAATGCCAAGAAGAAGATGAAGTTTGCCTCTGTGCGACTGGAAAAGAGAGCAAAGAGAAGGAGAAACTAAAATGCCAAGAACCTGTGTTAATGTGCGCGCAAGAGAACAAATAAAGGAAAAATCATATCCGAGAAGAGTGTTGTGTTTCTGTACCTCTGTTGCGAAAAAGAAGAAACTTGCGGTGACCGCCTATGCTATGCTCTGTGAGAAAGGAGAGTAAGGCAAGGGTGTGAAAGGAAAGCAAGGATGTTGTAAGAAAAGAGAGCAAAGTGGGCTTTTGCACCAAACTAGGCATATTTGCCTAGAATATTACGTAAATAGGTAAATTTTGACCAAATATGAAGTCGTGGGGGGCTAAAACGACTTCAAATGAAGAAGTTGTGCCCCCCTGCACGACTTCACACTGTGCATTTGACCAGTGCTGAAGTCGTGCACCCCAAAAATGACTTTTGGGTCCTATAATCGATTAAGATAGTGGTAATCGATTACACATTGTTAAATCGTGACCCCCCTACACGACTTCAGTCTAGTAGGCAAAAATGCTTCTGGTAATCGATTACGATACTTCTATTGTAATTGATTGTAATTGATTACCAGTGTGTTTTGGTTGGTTTTAGAAAATATATTTTGCAGTTTACATATTTTATGTATTGTTTGTGTTATATGAAAAAAGAAATTGTGGTTATTATTTAATGAATGGAGACAAATTTGAAGAAAAGAGAAAATAATATTAATAAGAAATATTAATAGTAATAGTAATATATTAATAATCGATTTGATTACAATTGGTTAAGATTAAGAAATAACTAATGACGAAATGGATAATTTACCCTATGATGACCTTCGTTGCAGCAGTAAGAGCATTTTTTTGGCTTATTTGGATTGGATTGATCCATTTCATTATGAATCCTATTTGTAGATGGTCTTCCAGATGCCTTACGTCGCATTTTAGGATCTGGTATGAAGTTTGGACCTGTATATGCAGACCAATAATCTTGATTTTGGATTGAGTGAAATTGTACTTCATATGCCTTGAAAATGTTGTTAAGACTGTACATTGGATCGATTACTTGGGTTAGTTGGATATGCGAAAATGCACAAACAGCAATGACATGATGACATGGGAGACGAGTAGCTTGGAAGTGACCACAATCACACCACCATTCATTTAGGCTGACCTTATAGGAAAGTGGAACAGGAAGGTATTGGTGAGGTGTTGAAATTTCCTGAACATCAAATTCAGAATTTTCACGGTTGTAGCGATGAACATGACAAAATGCAGATTGTTGTTAATTTTTCCTAATGATGTTGGCGATTTGTTCAGGAAATTGGTGTCCTGCTTGTAGCATAATGTTTGCCTTTAATCCGCGTTCAACAAACCATGATTGTTCCCTCTCAAATGTTGTTCTGATGAGAGCACATATTGGTAATGAACGTGCTCCCTTTAAAATGGAGTTGGTGCACTCAGCAAGATTAGTGGTCATATGTCCATATCTTCTCCCTCCATCAAAAGCCTGAGACCATTTTTTTAATGGGATTTTATCTATCCAATCAACTTGTTGTGGGTATTGGTTTCTTAGTACAGTAAGTTTTGCCGTGACAGTTGGTTGCTTGACCTTGTAAGCTGTAATGACATAATATATAATTAAAGTTTAGAATAATGTTACAAAATTATAAAAGTAAAAGTGTATTAAAAATGTTTGTAGTAGTACCTAAATTGATGAATTGTTTTTTGAGGTCATGATTTTTGAATTTGTTGTTGAAGTTGGATGCTAGATGACGTATGCAATAAATAGAGTTCAAACCATCTTGTTCCCAACCAACTTTTTCTGATCTTAAGGCCGATAGGATACCCTTTCCTCTGTCAGTGATGATGCAAATATTTTATTGAGGGAAAACATGTTATCGAAGTAGTTGAAAGAACCATATCATGGCCTCCTTTGTCTCACCTTCTACAATGGCAAAGGCCAATGGAAAAAGATTTCTATTGCCATCTTGAGCTATGGCGGTTAGCAAAGTTCCGTGATATTTACCTGTTAGAAATGTACCATCAACTTGGAGAATGGGTTTATAGTATTTGAATCCTTGTATGCAAGGATTGAAAGACCAAAAAACTCTTTCCATAATATAGCAATTATTGTCGGTTTGTCCATCAATCTGCACTGGAGAACCAGTGCATTGTAAAATTGTACCTGGGTTTGCATCCTTGACAGCATGCAACCACCTCGGCATGTGGTTATAAGAGTCTTCCCAGTCTCCAAACTCCATAGCAAGAGCCTTTTGTTTAGCGATCCAAGCTTTTCTGTATGACACAGAATATCCGAATCGAGCTTTAATATCTGCAATCAAACTCTTGATTGGAATGGATGGGTTTGTCCGGACTGAATTTGATATGATCGCGACAATGTGAGTACTATCAATATTTGTATGATCTTGAGACAGTATGGTTGAGAAACACAAATGTTGTCCGTCGATATTCTTGATTTCCCAATATTTACGGACTTTGCTATAAGCTGCCCTCAAACGCCATTGACAACCGTTGTGGTATTCCGCACAACGAATAACATAAATGTTGGGCTTCGATTCAACAACGGTGTATTTGTAACCGTTGGTGATGTGATAATGTTTGATTGCAGCAATAGTTTCGTCCTTTGACTGGAACTGCATACGCTCATTCAACTCTGGAATGACATGTTCAAATGATTGTGTGATGTGGTCGTCGTTGTTGTCATCTTCAAGTATGTTATCTAATTCATCACTGGTGTTGAATTCATCAAGATTATCTAATATCAAAGGTTGTTCGTCAATGATTTGCGATGATGAAGATGACGCAAAGTTCCCCGATGCCATAAGGAAAAAGATGTGTGCGAGAAAAAATAATATTGGAGTAGAATGAGAGTTATTGGCAGTGGATTTTGGATGAGAAGATGGATTGGTGAAAGACTCACATATATATATATATATATATATATATATATATATATATATATATATATATATATATATATATATATATATATATATATATAATGAAGTTTCAAGTGTGAAGGTTACTTTCTGCATTGTGGGTGTTACGAAGAACTGGACAATATAGCAGTGTCATATATGTATATAGGGTTGCATGCATTCAGTAACTTATAAGCTATGTATAGTATTACATTTATTTGATTCCGTATAAAGTAATTTGCAGTGTGGTCTGATATATCATAAGCTTTTCATGACACGTTTTTTGTATTAGTTATAGATGTTGAGAGACTAATTTGTTTCTTTGTCGTTAAGAAATAAATAATTTAGTATTTAGATGTATGAAAATAATTTAGTATTTCAATAATGTAAATCTGAAAAAATAAAACTTTTGAAATATGATTTAAATTTAAAAAAAATGGAAAAAGTGAAGTCGTGTAGGGAGTACACGACTTCACCTATTGAAGTCGTGTAGGGGGTACACGACTTCACCTATTGAAGTCGTGTACCCTCTCCACGACTTCCCTTTTCCCATTTTTATTTTTATTTACATCTTTTTAAATTACAATAATTAGTTTTTGACTTTAAAAAAATGCTTAAAAAATGAAAAATAATTTTACAAACTTAAATACATTTAATATAAATAAAAAAAAATTGGGCATGTATATGGTCTTATAATAATTGTAATGATAAGAACGTAGTGTGATAATTTTTAATTGACGTTGTACATATGTCCTTCACCTTAGGCTTTGACCTTTGGTCTTAGGTGTGATATTCATTATGCATGCTTTCCTATTCATTATGCATGTCTCTCTTCACCTTTGCAGATTTAAAGATTCCTTCATGAAGACCACTCATTTGGATTTGGAACTGTGCATCCCATCTTCTCAACCACGTGAAGTTTTCCTTCTATGGGCATCAATGCTTCGTCCATAAATTGGTGGAGGGAACCTTACTACCATTGCATACCCTTTCGAATTGTTTGTGCCATCACAAAGCACACAAATTAGTTTTTTCATTGCTTTTACATCCCAGTTTCACCCAAAATATTCGAAATAGCTTCTGCCCGTCAACTTCCCGTTCATATGACACTTCTACGTCTTCAAGACAAACACATTGTGAAGGTAATTTGGGAAGGCAATGAACGAGTTATTTGCCCTCAAAGACATGCAATCTAGATAGCAAACCATGTTAAAGAACTTGATGAAAGAATCATGAATCTTCTACAGGCAGCGAGGTTTACCCATATTTTGAAAGCATCAAATATGGAACTAAATCACCAGCTAGTGACTACTTTGGTTGAGAGGTAGAGAATTGAGACTCATACTTTCCACTTCCCTCTTAGTGAAAGTACTATAACATTGGAAGACGTTGCACTACAACTGAGGCTTCCTATTGAAGGCCATGCTGTCACTGGCATCAGTAGTGGTCCTCTAACATGTTTTTGTCAACAACTACTAGGAGATGTTCCTCCTGAGAACAGTGTCAGAGGCAACAGAATTAAGTTGTCTTGGCTGAATAACACTTTTCGCCATTTGCCTCATGATGCCACAGATCAGATTATTGAACAATACGCTAGATCCTATATGTTGATGATAATTGGCAGCATCATGATGCCATATACATCTGCAAGCATGGTGCATTTGATGTATCTACCCCTTTTGGCTAACCTGTAGAACGTTTCAAAGTATAGTTGGCCATCCGCAGTGCTTTCCTGCTTGTATCGTGCCCTTGATCATGGGACTAGGGCTGACCAAGACAATATCGGAGGGTGCATGATCTTGTTACAATGCTGGGCATGGGAAAGAATAACATGTATTTCCCCACAAATACTCGAAGTCACACAAGAAGACATTTCTTCTGGTGCAGTTTTTCCCCTAGCAAAAAGATGGTGTCGAACAACACAATCAATATTCCATGACACGACAACTGTACAAAAATTTCGTCAAAAGTTATACGACCTATCACCTAGACAGGTATTTTTGACCTCTGCACTTAATGTTGGTGTATATATTTTGTACAAATGTGGCTTAATTTGTTTTTTAACAAAAACTTCAATACTTCAATTTATATGGACACCGTACAGACGTGATGACATTTGTCAAATCATTCCAGTCGAAGTGCCCCCTACTTGTCGGGCAATTGTGCCTCTGATATGTTTCTCTGTTGTAGAATACCAACAATCAGACCGTGTGATGCGTCAATTTGGATTTCGAAAAAATGTCCCTCATCCACCGATGAATCTAGATGAGGAACATAAACAGGATATGAGAGGACGCGCAGATTGGAATTGACAAGAACACCATCAACAGTGGATTGCATTATGGAATGACCGACATAATCGTGTATTTAATGGTATTCCATTCTAAAAAAATGGTCACTTGCGCAATGAATCCGAGTACATGCAATGGTATATAACTCATACAATCCGCTATATTGCTCCCATAGAAGATTCAACTCACCAAGAGGTACTACAATATCCCTACCTTTTAAATTATAAAAGCCTTATTATCTTGCGATCTTCAATCAAACATTGTCTTAAGCAGTATGACAAAGGTCTGCTTCTGACCATGTATCACCACCGTATCATGATCCATAAAGGTCTACTTCTGACCATCTCAACTATCAACATCCATCTCTGAATTCAAGGTTCGAACTACACATCCCACCGACATCAACATATCTTCAGGTTGAGACCTCTTATTTTTCCTTTCCACCGACAACACCGTTCAGTGGAGGTCCATCATCTTTTAGTGGAGGTCCTTCCAATTATTTTGGAACCTCGACAATGACTCCACCATCTTCATACCAAGACGCTTCTTCGTCACAAAACGTGTATCGACCGACCCTTGATTTCCAATACCTTCAACAGTCCAATGAAAGTCATCCCAGTGATGAAGACCAACACACATAGAGTCCCGCACTACAACAACAACAACAAAGGTGAGGCCAACGACAACGACGAAGACCAACATGTGGGACTGGAGGACATAGATAGATTGCCTCATCAATTTATTTATAATTATGTACTTTGTCTATATTTTCTTAATTAATAACAAATATTTATATCATAAGAAACTTTTATTCTTTTCATTTATTATTGCACATCATGTCAAAACAAATATATATATATATATATATATAAATCAATTTTAATATATAATGCATTGAATTAAAACTAAAGCAACAAATAAATCAAATTTTGAACCTCCAGACACAGGTAATCGATTACAGTTTATACTGTAATCGATTACCAAATAGACCCTGTAAACGATTGCAGGTTTTGCTGTAATCCATTACCAGAGAGGCTGGTAATCGATTACACAAACCCCGTAATCAGTTACCAGCCAAACCCTACCCTATAAATTCAACTTTTTCTCTCTCCTCACGAACACACACCATTCCCACTCTAGTTGCAGCACCTCCACACGGTTTCACCTCCTCTCCAACCTCAAAAATCAAGTCCTCTTCCACAACTTTCACTTCTAAACAACATTTTTCAACTCCCCTTTCAATTCTCTTCAATTTGCACCGATTGAAATCTCAAATGGCGGAATCTTAAAAGAGGCAAAGAGTTAGGGGCTCATCTTCTACAACTGTGGGACATCGCCGCCGTCAACCTTCACCCCAAGAAAGCTCACCCTCACCCTCACCACCACCGTCACCAACTGCATCACACCAAAATCTTCAATTTTCCACTCCTGCACTAGCTGAAAGGTATTTCTCACTATATAAAAACCGTCAAATCATTGACCCAAAACACCTAGATGACCAATATTTCGAAAGTCACTGTTTTGAATTTTTTGGCATGCTCAAAAATATGGGATTGGATGATTTTGTCTGCGATGTTGCGCGTTATTATCCTAATTTGGTACGTGTCTTTTATAATAACCTCAAACTTTCTGATAATGGAACAATGAAAATTGAGGTCAACAATGTCAAAATGATTATCAAACCCAGCATTTTTGCTTTCATAGCCAACCTTCCCTCTGTTGGGTTGAACTTTGAGGGTAAGTTATTTGAGGATTGGGCCGATGAATACAATATAGACATAGCCAGACAATTAATTTGGTTGCTACACAATCCTCCTACCAGTAGAATTCTAGCCGGCAATATGACAGTTGAGGCTAGAGTATTACATTATGTTATATGTCGTGTTTTGTTTCCACATGTTTCTAACTTTGCACAGGCAACCGAGGAAGATCTTCTAATAATGTGGATAATAATAACGGCAAAGCAGATAAACTGGACCCATCTCATCCGACATAGGATAAAGAAGGCTTTGAGGCTAAGTGCTCCTTTACCATATCCAATTTTGGTCACCCGGATCCTAGAACATTTTCAAGTTCAATTGAAGGATGAAATATCTGTCCCACCTAGTAGGCATACCACAATATCAGGAGGAGTGATACAATCATTTGGATTAACCAGAAACGCTGACAACAGATGGGTTCACAAAAATTCTCCTCCTCCACCTCAACGTCAAAATCAAGCACCTCCTCAACTACAACCACCACCACCACTTGTTCAACAACAAACTAGTTCATTTGATGACGTCATGAGGGGGATAAACGATCTTCGAACATTTGTTGGGGACAACTTCAATACACTCAATGAAAGCATGAATGCAACATTTGAATAATTGGAGTTGAACATGGGTGACCGCTTTGATACTATTGATGCTCGAGTTGAGCATGTGGAGCACGACATTGACTATCTGCGTCGTCATTTTGGTCCACATGGTAGATCATCTTCCTAGATGTCTTTCAATGTATAGTGTCATTTTCTTTTAATTTAAGCTTCTTCCTTTTGTAATGCATTTTTAATTCAATAAAATACTACAAATTTCATTTATGATTTTGTCTTATGATTTACATGAAATCAATTACTCTTCCTATACATAACAATACATCACAATGTCAGCATCAACAATGTATGCCAACAAACTAATTCAAATCATTACACATAATTAACTTCAAAAAATGCAATAGAAATTTTCAAAAAACAACCAAAACACACTGGTAATCGATTACAACAAGCTTGTAATCGTTTACCAGGGTGGTTCTTGCACACTTAAAACACTAGTAATCGATTACAAAAGTGTCGTAATCGATTACCAAAAGCATTTGTGCCTACTAAACTGAAGTCGTGCAGGGGGGTCACGATTTCAACAATATGTAATCGATTACCATTGTCTTGTAATCGATTACAGGACCCAGAAGTCGTTTTTGGGGTGCACGACTTCACCACTGGTCAAATGCACAGTGTGAAGTCGTGTAGAGGGGCACGACTTCTTCATTTGAAGTCGTTTTGGCCCCCACGACTTCTCCATTTTGGTATTTTGAATTGAATTTGCATATTCTCATAAAATATGATGTATTTTTGCCTATTTTAATAACAAAGCCGAGCAAAGTGAGACAAAAAGCGATGTACAAATACACATAAAAGTAAGTCTCTGAATCTTTGACTAGATTTCAAAAAAATTAAAACAGTTTTTAATTATGGTCAAAATTGGAATCTTATTACTGTTTAGAGGTACAGTGTGAAACGCTTGGAGGTGCATAGCACTTTTATATTTTTCTCCTCCAGTCTCATAAAAGTTGTACTTTCCAAATTATCTCTCATTAAAAATATTATAAAATTAAACTTTCTGACTTTAAATATTTTAGGAATTGGATGTATGAAAAAGGTGTAAAATCTAATCTAAAATGTAAGAAAAACATTTACAGAATAATTGTTGTGGAAGACATTTATGAATTCAGAAATACTCATTTGATTCGAAAATACTTATTTAAAAAAAATTACATTCCAAAACATTCAATTCATAATAAAAAAAATTCCGGAACACCTATTCCATAATTTTTTTCTACAAAAATATTTTTCCAAAATGAGTGTTTGGGAAAATAATTCCAAATTTGGAAATATGTTTGGAAACATCCATTCCGATTTTTTTTTTTTTTTGTTTCTTCTTCTTTCATGTGCAAAGTCCTACTCCTCTTCTTGATCAATTTGGGGTGGATGCTCACATGCATTGAACAAAACCTGGTAATAGAAAACAAAATATGTTCTAGAATGGTGAATTCGAGATGCATGCACCCATTTTCAATGTTTCTTTCTTCGCTTAGAATCGTGGTGTTGAACTCACAATTCAACATGTTGGCTTGTCTTAACAACTAGTACATAAGGATACATGGTACATGGGAAGGCACGATATTGTATGTAGGGAAACATGGAAGGATCAAAAGGTTAATAGACATTTAAAAGTTTAGGGGTGGAGGAAGTAGTAGCCCACTTATAAATGGGCAAACATGGATAAGCCCATAATTGTTATTTTTTAATTAAAATAGAAATTTGTTTATGTAAGAGTGTCTTCTTAATACAATAACCCTAAGTATTGTTGCTACTGATATTAGTGTTTGGATGGACTGTGCAAAACAAGATCAATAACAAATCATCTAAAATATAAGAAACAAAAACTACTTTTAAATAAATATTTTTATATTTTTATATCATTTCAAAGTTAAACAGGTATCTCAAACTAAAAATGAATAAATATATTGTGTTATTTAATATTGATTTTTTTTTATGTTCGATATCCTTAATGTGTAATGCCATGTGTTAAATTAGCGTATCACCCCTCGAAAGGGGCCAAATGTTTAATTGCGTCTTACGTTTTTTTCGAAGTTTAATGTGTTCCCGACTTATAAAAAAAATGTGCAATTAAGTCTTTTTTGGTAACGGCATTCATTTTTTAACGGGTCAGCTAACAGGATGGACTGAAGTTTGCAACGTGTCTAGGGAAGGGTTAATACGTGGCTGTGTGAGGGTAATACGTGGTTGTGTAGTGGTTGTGTAGTGGCTGTGTAAGGGTAAACGTGTGTATATTATTGTGGTTAATAAATCAGAGGTTAAGGTTTGGGTTGCAGAGAAATTACGATTTGGGGATTTATCGTTGTGGAGGAAGTGTCTTGAAATAAGGGTGTTCTTGAAGCTGAAATCTCCAGAGTGAATTGGAAATAGCGAGTTAGCAAAAACGAAAAGGAAAAAATATAGCAGAGATTGGTGACCTGCGAAAGAAAAGGGGGTTTGGAATCCAATCTTTGGCGGTTGGAAATGAAGATGGCGTTATGGGAGTGAAGTGCTACATTGAATGCAAAAATTGAAAAAGCAGAGAAGTTTTCCCACTGAACATTGATTCATTCGTTCGTTCATTGGTAAAAATATAAACAAGAAATTATCGATGGAAAATGAAGAAAGAGTGACAGGAAAATACGAACGAAGAAGGAGGATCAGAAAGAAGGAGCAGATTTGAAGGGTTTTGAGAAAGTTGTGGAAAATGGCTGCTACAGAAGAACATCTCCATCAACCCTTCACCACCTTCACATATTTTCTACTTTCAATTTCAGAGGAAGCTATTCCGATTACACAACAACCTCAAACTTATAATTTACTGAAAATGTAATTGAGTGAAATGTATTTTAAATTACTCAATGATGTATTTGCTGCATATATTTTTAGTTTAAAATAATCTGTCAAGTATTAAATTACACGTTTACCCTTACACAGCCACGTATTACCCTCACACAGCCACGTATTAACCTTCCCCAGACACGTTGCAAACTTTAGTCCACCCTGTTAGCTGGCCCGTTAAAAAATGAACGATGTTACCAAAAAGGACTTAATTGCACATTTTTTCATAAATCGGGAACACATTGAAATTCAAAAAAAAAACGTAGGACGCAATTGAACATTTACTCCCTTTCGAGGGACCAAAAGAGGTATTAAACATTTTGTTTAAAAGTGATTAATGCAAGTTTATTATCATAGATTGCCAATTTTTAATAAAATTAAAAGTGAATTGAGTGTTCTTTTTAAATGATAAGACTAAATAGAGATAATCTAACCAATACAAAAAGTATTGATCCTAAAAGTTTTAATTGGTTGGGAAATACATTTTATTTTAATTAGTTTCCTTTTAACGAAGGACTCTTCTTGATGTGAGTTTTTAACATTAAAAAAATGTTTAACGACATTTTTATAATTAATGTAATAAAATAATATTTTATTAAGTAATTTCTTGATTATTTTAAAATTTAAAATAAAAAGTATTCTATTTTATTCACTTACAAAAAATAATTTATGAGAAAATCCGTAAGAAAATTATTTGTATATTATCTTATGACTTGTTAAAATATTATTAAACCTTTCCTTAATAATTTATATCTTCCGAATAAAATGCCGGAAATAATTTAAAATTCCTACAACTTTCTTATAGGATTTTATTCCCGCAACAAATTTGCAGGATGTTGCGGTAAAATTCTTTTGCAAAATAAAACTGTAACAACTTTACACAAATATCCATGTGTATTTCCTTTCACGTGGATAATTTTCGAAACAAAAACTCAAAAGAAGTAAATTACTTTCAAGTAGTGCTAGTATACTCTATGTAGAAGTGCCAAAATGAGTCTATCTGATTTATTTAAACTTGATTTTAACCTGTCTAAAATACATCATATTATACTTAAAATAAGTTAATAATTGCAACTCCACCCGTCCAGCAATGGGTTGATCTATTATCAATTTTTGTTTTTCTTTTTCAACTATTGAAAATATAATTTCACATGGAAAATACATTGGAATTTTTTATTTTTTATATTAAGGCATATTAAAATCGGATTCATGTCGAGCTGACGGTGATGATGTATTATTTGTTCGTCATGGTGTTGCCTATCGGTCTCGTATAAAGTCTAGAGGAGATGAAGAAGAATGATGGATATCAATATAAGAAAAGAATTAAATGATTAGTTTATGTGAGTCACATATACTCTAGATGTGAAGGGAGAATAGTAAACTTGGAGATAAAAGAAGAATTAGGTTCCAAAGATGAGATGAGAGATGAGAGGAGAATAGTGGAGGATATAAGTAAAGTGTCGTGGGCCAATATTTTAAATGAAGTGAATGTGAAATGTTGTCGCAATTTACAAACGTGTTTCATTTAGGTTTTTAATGATGCCTAGTTGTCGGACTGGCCTACTTAGTTGGCAAGCTAAGCAAGATAGGCTGGAACAAGCTGATAAGTTGGCCCACCGGGCTTGACCCTTTTTTCCATATATATGTATATAAGATCATTTTGACTTATACATCTTAGGATATCTAAAGCCTTCTTGAAATCATCTTGACTCGTAATGATCAAAATCATTTTATCACACGTATGGCCAAGACAATCTTGACCCACTAGATCATCTCGGACAATCATAAACATTTATCGATATCAATTCGCTCTATAGTGACTAAGATCGCATCGATCAGGTTGTATTATGGTAGAAAGAAGGTTAAGAGTTAAAGTGTATCATAAACATCATTAAGTAGATTAATTATTGTAATTATCTGTGTGGCCCTAGCTTAACCAAGTAAGGAGCCATAAGCCTAATATAAATAGCATTGCTCACGAGGCAACTAATTATGTGTTCATCATTACTACATTTATTACTCTCGTTGACGTGTACTCTGACTTGAACCTTAAAGTGTCTTTTACAGTTACATCCCTATTGACTTTGAGCGATACTTTTAACAATTGCCCTTCTGGAGGTAATGTTTCACTTAGCGTTTCCAATAAGCCTCTTCATCTTTTTGCTCCTTGATGTTGGGATGCTACTAGACTTGTACGGTGAAGTAACCAAAGAACATGGAATTTTTTTTCATTCTTATTCATCATATCGCGATGCTACCTAGATCATATTGGTATTTTAAGATTTTTATTTAAATCATACCGAGTCTGGGGGATAGTATATTATGTGTACCTGAGATCATCTCAACCTATACACATTAAGATATCTAAAGCATGCTTGACATTACCTTGGCCTTTAATAGCCGAAATCATTTTATCACACATATGGTCGGGACAATCTCAACCCATTCCTACCCTAGATCATCTCTGATAATCATGTGCACTTCTCGATATCAATTTACTTTGTGGTGACCAAGATTGCATCAATCATATTGTATTACAACATAAAGGAGGTTAAGAGTTAAAGCGTATTATTAAGCATATTAATCGTGGTAATTATCTAAATGGTCCAGAACCAACCAAGTAACCTATAATATACAGAGTTTTGTTCACAAGGTATTTATTACGTATTCATTATTACAATATTTATTACTCCCATTGATGCATACCAATGACTTGAACGTCAAAGTATATTTTGCATATACATATCTTTTCATCTTGAAACAATACTTAGATCTTAGAATGTCTCAATTTAAAGATTGAATAGCACAATGGAAAGCCTTTTATAAAAAAAATTCTAAGATATATTCGATAGTGGAAAATCATCTAGTAAATAAAATTCATAAATTTTACATTATTTAAGTGATTATTTGGTAAAAATTCATGCTAGTTTGGTTAATATATTTTTTTATTAACATTTAAAATTTTACATCAATTAAATTAGACTAATTATTTACGTTTTGTCATAAATTCAAAAATTTTAACTAATCAAATATCTTCAATGATTAATGATAGTTGATACTTATCTTATTTGAAGTCAAAAAGGCTGGCTTGATACGTAGCGGGAGGGAAAAGAAAAGAGAGTAATACCTTGTTTGGGTGAAAATAAACATCATTTGAGACTTTAATCAATATATTAACATTGCTTTGCTTGTTTGTATATGTATTTTGCAATTTCCACATCAAATAACTTTTTCCACCACTTTATCATAAAATGCTAAGTTCATTTGGTTCAAAAAAGTCAATACCCATTTCATAAAAGGTACTTATTTAAAGCACGTGTTTGCGAAGATCAAGTTGTTATGGTCTCCAACAATAACATTATAACAATACGAACCTTCATTACCATTTCAGCTCAATTAATTTTTAAATTGTTTTTCTTTTGTAAATAGTTTTATATTAAACTGGGTTAAATTAATAAAAAACGTGCTAATAATTTATTTACTTTATATACTATGCATTTATTAGTTTTGCTTTTGTTAATCAACTTTTAAAAATTAAAAATAATAAAAATTAGAATTTAAAAAAAATATCGAATTAAAGACCTTTTGATTGTTCTATTACCCTTGTCTAAATTCTTTTTTGATCTTATATTTTAATACGTGGAGAAATGAATTATAAAAGAAGTTCTTCTTGAATGATGAGTGATTGATATTTTAAAATAAACAAACTTAGAAGCAAATCCATTCCTTTTATACTTTTCTACTTGTTTTCTTGTAATTTCTCACTTTTTTTATTCTTACAAGTACTTTTCTCATAAGAAAATAATTATCCTCGTGTTTAGAAATACATTGTTAGCCTTGGTTGAAAATTCAAGTGTAAATCAAAGTCTTACATTGGATAAAAATGAGAAAGTAGAATACTATATAAAGATGAAAGACCCATTAATATATTATCTTAAGGTTTGGGTAGAGAGTAGTGTCAATCTCTTATATGACTCGACTCATATCTCATTACTATTGTGTCTCCCCAATAAACCTCCTCCTCGATAGACCCAACAGTGATATCAAAACCGATGATTTGTCTTGATGGCCGACTCAGAGTATAATGGTCGAAGGACTACTCGTGGTGGAAGGAACTCAAACTATGAGAAAATAAAATACTATATAAAGATTGAAATTCGTTTATAATACATTTTGTTTATAAACTTTTAAAACGAATAGATATATTTTTTTTAAACCATAACTTTTTTAACATGTTAAACATATTTAATCCAAAAACAGATACAAATATGTACAAGTATTTAACATACCATTTTTTAAATCTTTCTAATTTTTCTTACCTTTCTGTTTAGAAAATGAAAATTGAGATCCACAAGAAATGGAGAAGTGCATCTATAAGTGAAGACACCATAAACGTGATGTCTCAGAAATCAATTAATCATTTGATATCAAGAATGAATCATCATAGCTTCAATTAGTCAACCTGAAATCTATTCACTTCGGAAGTGGCAAGTACACAAACATTTTGGTTCATTATCTCAAAGGGATGTCATGTACTGTAAATGATAGTAATAATGATGTGAATGAACAAAGAACCTTGCCTATTCCAGTTTCTTCCCGTTAGAATGATGTGCATATTTCTATGATAGTGATTAATGCCTAATTAATTGTCATTGTTCAAGTGTTACCACTGACCAAGAGATAATGAAATGTATGTTAATCTGGCTGGTATAGTTCCGGCGGCTACTCAATGTCAAAACAGTTAGTCAATAAACAATTAGTCAAACCTTAATTTTTCTGCATGCATTTGTTGTCACATTCAACATCTCCCTTAGGTTGTTGACCAAGTTCATCCCCTCATATCCTAAACATTCTGTGTGCCATACTAGTAATGAGAGCCAAAGGTTGGTATACTTGTGTTATTATTGTAAATCTTCTTTGAAAAGTAAGCATTCTAAAGCAAGAGAGATATTTTAAAATTCTTTGACTAATGGTGTAAAGCAATACCAGGTTTGATTATTCTTCGCAAGGAGACATTTATTTGAAGTAGCATGATTTTATAATAAGTGTTAATAAAATTCTTTTATTGATTTAATCATTTTACCAATTAAGAGTGTTGTTGTTGTTGACATTGTTAAATTTGTGCATTTGAAAATTGAGGAAGGATGTGCATTAGGGTTTTAGTTTTCATGTGATGTGTCCTATCTATCACTTGCATATGCATAGATTTGTAGTGTAGTAGAAATATGATGATGGAAATATGAAGTTCTTAAGGATGAAGATGCACTTCTTAGCCAAAATGAGGCCGATTTCTGTTTTATTGATTTTCTTAGTTGAGGGAGGGTATATGTATGCTTGAAAAGTTTGTATGGTTATTGTGTGGAGTTTTGTTAGTATTAATTTGTAGTATTAGTTAGGTTAAGATCCATCATGACCAAATTGGGCTCCACCGTACATTTAGAGACCAATGAATTTCATTTCTTTTGAGGTTTCATCTCCTCCTTCTTGACTATGTTGCAGTATATATGTGACAGTCATAAATGGTAGCTGCTTTATCAGAGAGGCCAATTTGATTCAAGAGCTTAAGTGACCACTGACCTGACGACCCCACTTTCTTTTTTGAAAGTCAGGTTTGGGCTTCACCTATTTGTTGATTTAGAATGAGTTCTAAATGCGTAGAGTATCATAGCTTCATCTAACTTTGAAAAGATATACCAAGTAGTTGAGATGTGTGACAGAGTTAATTCTAATGGATACTAATAGAGAAACTATTGTGCAACAAATTTGTAATGGAGTATCCTCCTCGCATTGGTCATCAAATAATGAAAGTAAGTAATTTTAGTTTGCACAAATGTTGTAAAAAACTATTTTTTTATATAATATAACGAAAAAATTAAAATGATTTTATGCTATAAAATGAATGATATTTTTACTATGTTAAGACCAAAGTAGAAGTTTCCTCGGTTGAAATGTTTTCTTTTTGCGTGTTCTTCAAATAGTGAAACCAAAGAAAGTGAACGTCACTTTTAAAGTTGAATGAGAATTGTAGTTCTAATAGTTCATGAAACTTTAGTTTTAGATATCCACGAGTGATCGAAGCTGTTTGATCCGATTAATTTGTTTATTGATTTAGAAGCATTGGGGCATTATAAGTTCAGAGTTCCACTTGGAGAAGAATATGACACAAAAATGATGTCAAGATGGAGGCAAAGACTGAGATAAACCATCTATTATGGATGACCCATGTGTCAATTTTGTACAAGGAAGTGGTCCCTCCACATTCATCAAAATAAGGAGCCCTAATGGCAGTGTTAATGCTAAGGATGTGTTTACTTTTTGTGTGTGCATGTACTATATATGTAATGTGGGGGAAATGGATGAGAGTTCACAGGAAATAGAAAAGATAGATATTTGTAAAAACCAAAAAGTATTGTTGCGCATTGCACAAACTCTCATCTCCCAAAGTTTTCAAATCATGTTTAGGAATAGACAAAGATACTGAGGTAGGGGATGATGCTACTTTCCCTCTTTTGAAAACTTTTTCTTCAATGGCTATCTGTAATATGATTAAACTTTTGAGGGGCTAAATTGAGCAACTTATCTAAAGAGATTCCGACAATATGACTTGACTCGTGTATTATGGGTGATTTATGGACAAGAGCCATTTAATATTCTAGTGCATGTCTCATCCCTTCAATGGTCCACATATGTGGTGGCAGGATCATTCGTGCATTGTTACACACCATGGATTTCAGCTAAAAGCAAAAATGATACTTTAAATCTAACACAGACTCTCTTAAGTCCTAATGACGTGTTCACTCTGCAATTGGACAGTTTTTATATGGTGGTGTAAACTTCAAAGGGAAAAATCAAGTCTTGTAAAAATGTTAAAGCAAGTAGGGGGGGTTTCAATTGATGATTTGATTTCAACTAGTTGTGATTTGAGAGCACATTCCATGAACTGGAGATTAACTTGCTCATGATCAGATCCTTAAATGGGCCCAAACATATATCTCAGAAATCCCAATGCTCCATTTGCTACAAGAACAAGACCACCTCTGACAGCAGATGCAAACAAGATACCACGATTATTCTTAGCTTATACGTGTCTTACATCAGTGTCAATCTCATCCTGCAGACAACAAAGACAGTGAGGCACACCCACATAATGGGTACTCACCCAACAAACTTTGGAATCCTGATACTCTTCGCTGATGTGTACACAATGTGTATTCTACAACTATCCATCTTCTCACCTCTAAGAGATCAAAGTAAGGGAAGAGGAAAACAGCAATTGAGAAGGTATTCGATTACAACTTTGTGTGGGACCATGTTCCAATTTAGTACGTGTCTGTATTTTCTGAAGTGTTAAATCTACCGGATTGAGATAGAACCATGAAAACAGACATGATTTCTCGGTGAACAGACTACAGAATCTATTATTTTTTTAAAGATATTGTATTAATTTCTTATCAAAAGAATAGGAAAATGTTATTGTGCTTAGAAAGTCAGCATTCTGCGTCACTGGACAAAGCTTTGAGCTTGCACACATACTGGGGGCAGTGTTATCATAATATACATTATTGATAAAGCGATCTGCGTAGCATACTCGTTTGCATAGCACATGAATATTCATCTAACTTTCCTCTAAAGTTGCCATTCTGACATGGTCCAATACACATAAAAAAAATGTGAAACGGGTTAACTTGGGAATAAGTGAAGATCAGTCCTGGAAATAGTGCTTGGAAAGAAAAGAATGCGTGACTGATTATTTAATTTGAGATAAGATAATTGCATAGTGAAGTAGCTTAATCCATCGGTGTGGCACACTGAGGACAGCATTCTTTAGTGGTTGACCTCGTGCTTAGATCAGCTACGAAATGTGCTTAACAGACAAAAGTTGTAAAAACCAAAAACCCTTTATAGTAGACTAGGTTTCACCGACCTTACTAATTTTTCCTTCCCCCACCAAGGCACTAACACCACCCACTGCCACTTCCAACTAGTTGTTGGCTTCCTTGTTTGTTGTTTTGTATGTTAGATTCTGCATTCTGGCTCTCCACCATTATTTTTATCAACCTCGATATCATTATTGATAAATGCATGATTATCTAATATCTTAATGTGCAACATGGCATTAATGTATCCAGACCCCAAAACCGTACACGTGGCCCACACAACCAAAAGATCAGGTGGGTGGGCCAGACCGTAGATGGGTCTTCACCAACCAGCCCAAAGAACCACCTCTTTAGAACTGCAACTCCATATAATTATTGTAAGTTATTATCAGAGCGTATGTGTGCTTAGTAAACAGTATAATGCATGTGACAACCTGATCGGGTTCGGGATATGTGTTGTTGATAGTTGTTTATTGACGACCATGCAATTTGATGAAAAATTATTTAAAAAAGCGATGGACTTGATCTGAGGGGTGGCCAGTAGGTATGATAAGACCATCACATTGGTCATTCAAACGTATCCAATGGCTAAAATTGAAACTAGTGTGACAGTGGAGGGGAATCAATCTACTCGTGGAAGGTCATTATCAATTTGTTTTCTCTTATTTTGTTTTTCTTTTCTCCTAGGGGACAGTGATGGCTACTCGTAAAGAAGAACGAAAGGCAAACAGAAAAAAGGATATGGTTAAAAGGCAAAGACAGCTATTGTATGGTAATGACCATCCCAGGGGCTATTCCCACCATGGGCAATAATATGGATAAGCCAAAGCCATGTTATGAGAAGGGAGTGACCCTTTATTTTGTTTGGGTTCAGTGTTCCCTGCACAAGGCTCTTATCCTCCCACCATAGCAATCTGAGTCAGGGACATGGAAAGAGAAGGGAAAATAGCCAATTGTAAGGGGGCCAGTGGCAAGGAGACCATTGCGTTCACTCCACTAGCTGCAGCAGTAGCAAATGGATAGACAAAAAAGAGAGCCAAAGCTTTGCTTCCCATCACTTATTAGTTGCATAGTCAGATCCCACTTTGATGTTATGTTCACTTTTACCATTCTGCCTAATGCCAGATTGAATACCAACAAGAGAGGGAGATGGATTTCTTACCTAATAATGAGAGAGAGAAGAGATAGTCCGTTAGTGGACTTGGCCGCTTTATAACGCAAACGCAGGAGGGGAGACCAGTCATCAAATTATTGGTCCCCCTCACCCCTGTTCAAGCCATATAATTTTATACACATTCATACATACATCACCCGAATATAATATCTATATTCCAAGCACAGGGAAAAATTCAGACTGTAGCTAATAATAAATTTTATACTTCACTCTCTCAACATAAAGTAATAGGAATGAGAATTGAGAAGGTTTCTGTGAGGCAAAGTAACTAAGTGATGGAAAGAGTCCCTCACTGTTCTGATGGAAGTTCAGGACCATCAAACAATCCCTCCCTCTGTTCTTTTTTCTGATAAAAGATATGGATCCTCACGGCGTGTAAATGGAACCCCACGAGAAGAAAGGGGGTCCTGCAACGTGTACTTGAATAACACTTTCCACACAATTAATAGGTCTCACTGTCGTTCATTCCACATTCAGAAAACGAAAGATATAGACACAAGATGGTCCATGCATATTCTGGCATTTATTAACCATCTCACAATTGCTAACAATAACAATAAATTCAACAGTCAGGTGCTACACCAACACATCCGTGAAAATAAAATTAAAAAAGAAAAAACATTTTAGGGAGATAGAGATAGGTTTATATCACAGTCTGGAGTTTGGATTCTGGCCAGCCAAAGCTTCGACTAACTCATTCGAATCCACATAAACAGACTAAGTTCCTTACAAAGTGAATACATTTTTTGCTTCTCTACTGGTAAGATATGATGGATAAGTTAGAGAACATCACCTCTCCATAACCTCTGATTTGATCCTTCTGAATCTGCTCTCAATATACCATCTATTAGACCAAGGAAATGAAATAATGCTTATTAACCAATCCTCATAGCAGCTTCAGTAATCTCTACTTCCCCCTCCTTGGGCAGTTTTTCGTTATGATAAATGAATATAAAGAAAAAAAAATTACATAAACTTAAACTGTGACGATACGACAACATTGAATTCTGCAGGTCTTCTTTCTGAATCATCCTCCCCCTACCCCTTCCCATTATTCTATTCCCTCTTCCAAACCTCAGTCCTCTAACATGAACATGGGCAAATGGAGAACTTTTCTCAACCCCCCTCCCCAGTACCAGCTTTGGGACCTGCCATCCCTGCAGCCCACACCCCGAACAGGAATTGTAAGCTTAACTTCGTTTGCCATGGATATCAGAGAAATCTTCTGGCAGATTTATTTAAAATCCCCTGCTCAATCATGTTTCATCGACCAGCCACCACTGGAAAGAGTTAAAATCTTCTTGAATTAAAATGCAAAATCTAATGCAGAATGTTAACAAATCCTGGAGCATCATCCCGCGGTCCATCAAGTGACCGATACATGTACAATATCTCAATATCATCACCTGCATTCTCCACACTGTTGCTGATCACTTCCAAAACAAGATTGGGCAATGCTTGTGCAATCTCTTGGCAAGCTTGGCGTGTCAATTTGCAGCTCGACATCCAGAGGAATCTCATGTTGTAGTAATGATGCAAACCAGATCGAAGAGCTCCATCCCCAAAAGGACTATCCCTGATTTCAAGCTTTTGCAAATTAGGGCATCCTTCAAGCACATACTTAAGGCCCGTGTCGGTGTCCCCAGCAAAGGCAACCGACAGTGTCCTAACCAATTTCCCATACCTCCCAATGTACTCAAAAGCACGATCAGTGAGCAAACCAGACACAGCTAGCCTAGTGAGCTTCTTGCAATTCATAACAATAGCACCAAAACCCTCATCCATGGGTTCCTGAGTCACAGGATCTGGCCTATACCGCCCAATAATACACAGACGAAACACCACAAGATCTGGGCAGTTCTTTGACATAGCCACCACAGCCGCATTAGTCATCCTCTGGCAGAAATACAAAATCGACTCCAACTTCCTACAACCCTGCGAAATCGCTTCTAACCCAACCTCAGAGACAGGCCCTTCAGTATCCTCCCTTGCATCCACAGGAAAAACCCGAAGCTCTCGCAAGTCCTTGCAAGTAGCAGCCACTGCCTGAAGTCCTTCATCACGTATCGAATCAAGTACCTGAAAAACAACATCCGAACAATCATAAGCCCAAATCTAAATTCAGATTCAAATCATTAACAATGCAGTCACAACAAAACTCACAATGCCACAACACAACACATACCCAGAATATCTGTAGCTTATGACAGTGGCGAATAACTGCCTTCAGCTGCTGCGCGTTAACATCGGCATAGCTCAAATTCAACGAGGTTAGATTGGCGCAGACCGGATAAATTGCGGGAAGGTAATCCGCCCAAATGTCCCTGAATCCAGACAGGCAAACCAAGGATCTGCAGGCCTCAAACGCTGCCGTGTAATCCGGTTCCAGCTCGCCAACCACCCCGGGCTCAGCAGCACTGAAGGAGCCTGTTCCAAGGTGAGTAAGCTGCGGGGCTCGAAGTAGCAAACGATGCAGCTGGGCCATGGAAACATATCGGTTCAACCGAAGCTTCTTCAAACGAGGCGACCTAGCCACCAAACTCTCCAAAGCCTCGAAATTAATAGGACACTCAACGCAATCAAACACAAGAGACTCCATGTTGATTTGGCTCTCGGGGAAACATATAATCCAATCCGCAATCTCCTCCTCGTCCTCAGAGCCCACAACAGATTCGACCAGCTCAAGCACCCTCAGCAGTCTAATATCAACACCACACCACACAACACAACAATGCTCAAAATTAGGAATCAACTAAGCTTGCTTTTGGACAAACAAACTTCCAAGAAAGTAAAATAAATCCAGTTCATGGGTTTTACAAAACTTGATTGAGATCTGTACCTGCACTTGGCAGCGACGGAGGCGAGACCGTGAGTGCTAAAGCCCTCGCAGCAGACGAGGACGAGTTCGCGGAAGCCTGAGAAGGAGTCGGCGATGAGGTCGAGGTCGTCGTCCGTGACGGTCATGCGTTTGAGATGGAGCTTCTCCAGCCAGGGGTAGGCCTGGGCCAAGGCGCTGGCCCAAGGAGTGAAGTGGGCCCCCCAATCGTGTGGCATCAGATCGAAGTCCGCGAAGCGCGGCTTACCCTTCACGGTGACGGACTTGACGCGCGTGAAACGCGTGGTGGCGCGGGCGGGGGAGAGAGAGTAGCAGTTCCCGATGAAGAGCTCGGATCGGGTGAGGGCCTCCGCGCGGTACCAGGAGCGGCACACCAATGAGGCGGCGTTGCGGTCGCGGCGCGAGGAGAGGAAGTGGAGCACGTTCTCCAGCACGTTCTCCAGCACCTGGTCCGGGAACGGAGCCTGCGGCTCCGATGAACTCGACCCGGAAGCCGGATCCGGAAACCCGCCGTAGTTTCGGGTCTTGGAGGTGGAGGATTCCGTGATTTCAGCTCGCGCCAGATCCAGCACGGAGGATCGCTGGTCTTCCTCGGAGTTTGTGGAAGGATGGTTCTCTCTCATTTGTTGAACTGGGTGGATGATGTTTAGTGTTGGGGTTGTTTGATCTGGGACAGTGGCTTTGGATTCAAAAGATGGAATCTTTGATTGGTTGATAGGGTATTGGATTTGTGGGGTTTGATTGGTTAGAGTGGGAATGAGGAGAAGGGAAAGTTGGAATTGGAATTGGAATTGGAATGAAGAGAATGAAAGAAGAGAGTGTGGAAGGTGAGATGAGGAAGGTGAGATGATATGGGAGAGAGTGAGAGTGGGGATTTTTTAGTTTAATTGGTCAGAAAACAGGGCCAGGGAGTGACAACAGTAACCTCAGCTGTCTGTGTCTCTGCGCTTTAGCATTGGGATTCTCCATGCCCTCTCTCTTTCATCACAAATATCCAAACGCCCTTTCTCTCTCTTCTCCTTCATTATTTCACACATTCTATCTTCTCTCTTCTTCCCTTTCCAAGCTTTTCTACTTTTTTTTTTTCTTCTTTTATCTTTCCATGCCCTTTGGTAATGTTTTTTAGCTATCACAGGTTTTCCATTCTGGTTAACTTTATGAAATGGAGAAAACAAGATCCAGTCCTAATTATTTTTACCTTTTCTGCAATTTTTAACTAAAAATGAATTTTCTTGTGATTAAGTTTTATAGGGTATGTGATGATTTTGGTTTGAATATAAAATGGATGAGGGATAAAATAAAATAAAAAGAAATGATAATTGCATATGCTGAAAATGCTTTACACCAACTCAGATTTTGAAGAAACTGAGTCTTAGCAAGTCACATTATATAATTATAGACCGCGGAACTACTTTTGAATAGAATTGACTGGACCACCACTTTCAAGGATTATCATCAATTTCCGTTGCGTTAGTCAAGTTTATATATGTGCTGCACTACTACTCATCACTTTCTTTCATTTTTTTTAATTATATTTCCCATTCTTCTTCGTCAACAACAACAACAAATTACTTCTTTTCATGCAGTTAAAAAATATCTAGAATTGACAGATTTGAAGAAATAAATTTAAAAGTCCCGTTTAAGATCGTGTAAATGTGTAAGTAGAAAACTACTGAAAGCTGCGCATATTAAATAAATTATACACTCAATAATTTGATAGAAGTAGATCATAAAATATTGGAAACGAAAAAGTTATCGAAAAGATTTAACTTTAAATAGTTTTGGAAAATGTTTTTTAAACGGAAGACGATAATAATAATAATTATTATTATAATAATACTACGGTTTGTAATTAAAAAGCAAGGCACCATATCGTATGTACTAACGTACGTAAGAATGAATTAAACAATATTTAAATCTATAAAGCTGTGAGTATTTAAGAGGAAAATGGCCAAGGAAAAAGAAATATGTACGTTTAATTTGGCCACATACACGACCATTAACTATGTTTCAAATAACTTTATGGGCATCGGTCTTCCACAGTAAATTACACATATATTAATAGCACATTTAGAAATAATATGATTAATTTTCTTTAATAAAAACTATTAAAATCTTTGCAGCAGATAAAAAAGAATTAAAATTCTTAGAGAAAAAAAATAAAGAAGAAAAAAACTTTTGAGACATTTATTTCAATAAAAAATAATTAATATATTTCATAACTAAATAAATGATTGTAATAATTAGTTCAACAAAATATGTTATACTTAGATTATTTAAGTGTCATATGGGGAGAAGATAAGAAAGATAGGAATTATAATTGTGGATGGCAAAAAAAAGTCAAGTCTAGCTGGCTAGCTTGCTAACTTGTAAAAAATAAAGTGAATCGAAACAAACTTTTTAATATGGAATTTGAACCAACCTATTTCCTCAGGTTTAATAGTCTTGATATGCTAACATCGTGGGTTAATCAAGTCAGTCCATCACTTCGGTTTCATTAAAAAAAATTAGGATCTATATTATGAGTCTTCATATCACAATCTAACACTTTAGTCTAAGATATGACACACGTTAAGGTTTAATACAACTTATATAGTATAATATCTAAACCGAGCAGTTGTCAATCACAATCGATCCACTGATCGCTCTATCTACTATAGAGATGATTCATGTAAGACCCGTAAATTTTGGATAGAGGGGACATGGTGGTCACCCACCTCTTTGACTATCAGGATGCACTTGTTGGAGGTGCATTATCACTTCTGGAAGCTTAGCAAAGGGAGAGCCAGCATTCATTTTCCATATACATTCTTTCTCTCTCTTAAACTTCATTCCAAAACATTGCTGCCGAAATGAATGGCCATGGGCCGTGTGGCTATGAATCAAAAGCATAGAAGAGAGCCATGTGGGAGAGCAGCCAGAAGAAGGGAACCCTTCCTCCCTTCCGTTTCCAGCCGTTCAAGGAGCAACCATGGGAAGCTGTACCAACTTCCGAAGGGCTGAGAGGAGGATCTGGTTGAGCATCTGGTGAGAGGGGAGTCCTTGCAGCAAGATCTGGGAGAGGAAGTGAAGAATTGTTGAGGTTACAAAGAGATCTGGAGCTGCACGTTTAGGAGGAGATAAATCTCAAAAATTGCAAGGAAGTCTTCAAGAGGTAAGGGGAGCTTGATTTATTTCCATGATTTTTGAGTTATTAAGTGTTTAATGCAAATCTGGGTAAAAATCTAGGAAGAAGGAATGAAAATGGAGGTTTTCTGGGCTTTCTGGGCTCTGGTGCGATTCTGCAGAATTTCTGCAGAATGCGCGTTCGTCCAATTTTGGAGAGTCAAAATTGGACGTTCGTCCCAACAGCGCTCGACCAAATAGTGGTCGGCAAACTTCAGAACGTTCGTCCAATTCTGATGAAATTGGACGTTCGTCCAATTTGTTGAGCGTTCGGTTCTGAACGAACGTCAGCGTTCGTTCGTTATGGGACGCTCGTCCAAATCATAATTAAACAGTAAATTATGAGCGTTCGGTCATACTAGGGGATAACGAACGTTCGTTCTTTGAGGATGTTTGATCTTTATGCGCTCGTCAAAACAGTGAGGAATGCAGGATGGCGTCCAATGGTTTAGCAATCGGCCTAAGTAATTGATCTTAGCGTTCGGCTCAGTAGTGAGCGTTCGGTTTTTTGGTATAGGTGAGCGTTCGGCTTTTGGGTATAAATGAACGTTCGGTTTTTGGTATAAGTGTGCGTTCGGTTTTAAGTGTTCGGTCTGGATCTTGGACGTTCGTCCTCGGTTTTAGTAACGTTCGTCCTTGTCTTTGTGAGCGTTCGTCCTTGGCTCTGGCAGCGTTCGGCCTTGGTTTTTGGGAGTGTTCGTCCTTGGCTCTGGCAGCGTTCGGCCTTGGTTTTTGGGAGTGTTCGTCCTTGGCTTTGGCAGCGTTCGGCCTTGGTTTTTGGGAGTGTTCGTCCTTGGCTCTGGCAGCGTTCGGCCTTGGTTTTTGGGAGTGTTCGTCCTTGGCTCTGGGAGCGTTCGGCCTTGGTTTTGGGGAGCGTTCGTCCTTGATTTGTGAACGTTCGTCATTGGTTTGTGAGCGTTCGTCCTTGGTCTGTGAGCGTTCGTCCTTGGAGCTCGATTAGGTTTGGTGTTTATCGGCAGCGTTCGGCCTTTTATGAGGATTGATTTCAGAACGTTCGTTCAGACAATATCAGAGTTGGAAATAACGTTCGGCAATGCATGAATCCGTGGGAGTATTTTGAAGCAATTATTGAGAATTGTGGGTTATTTCCTTGATCCAATTGGTTTAGTTATACATATTATTGAGAATATGTATGACTTCGTGATTGAGCACGTTTATTCTATTGGTTTAGTTATACATATTATTGAGAATATGTATGACTTCGTGATTGAGCACGTTTATTCTAGTTATACATATTATTGAGAATATGTATGACTTCGTGATTGAGCACGTTTATTCTGTTGGAGGTGGTACATACACTATGTTATTTACTTGTAACTTCGTCGGTCTTTTTAGCATTTTTGCTAGTCTCACGCGTGAGACGGAGATTCGAGTGTCACCTTCTTCTGCGCGAGGAGGTGAATGTCTCGCCCACTGACTTCGGCTCGTGTTGAGTATAGTGCATCGTTACGCGTAGTATCGATTTTTTACTCGTTAGTCCTTGAGGAGTCGGGGAGATAGGTCTGAAGTCGCGATGGATGACGGCTCGGGTCGCCTGTTATTGAGAGCAGGTTATGACGACGAATTACAAGTAAACGACATCAGTTTATGAAAGACTAGTATGCAGTGTCATGTGAGTCGATTTATCATGGGGATTGTTATAGTATATGTAATGGGTTTATAATATGATAATTATGGTTATTCATCTTGCATGTTGTGGCTGTGGTTTCTAACCGTGATGGTCGTACAGATATGGGAGAGATGGTAGTGCAGATAAAGTTGGATCTGGAATACTTCGAGAGAGAGAGACGGGAAGTAAAACTTGTTGGGTCTATAGGTAGTAACGAGCATTCTTACTAATGACGTTCGGTCTTGGTGTTATTTATTTTCTGGTAGCGAGTGTTATTAGGTAACAGTTGATCTTGATGTTAGTGGATTTGAGGTAGCTAGCGTCCGATCTTAATTTGGTAACCTGAGGTTTAGTTTGATTACGTTCGGTCAGTACTGAGGTGTTCAGCAGAGTACTCTAGGTGTTTAACCCAGACTCAAGCGTTCTTTATTATAGTGTTCTGTCTCGTAGCGATGGTTCTTAGGGAATGATCTTTATTGGTGATGTTGCTCTGAGGATGTAATCATTTATAGGGAGTGACCAGCCTTGATAGTCGTTGAGGTAACAATCGATTAATAAATAGTGATTAGTTGTGATGATGCATGATTCAGGAAGTGATCATTCATAGGTAATGCTCGGATCGGATGATGCTTGTCTCAGGTAAGGATCATTAATAGTTAGTGGTTGTACGTAGGGAACATCCGGTCTCGATGAGGTTACCCTCAGATAGAATTAAATCCAGTAAAGTGATCAATTAAGTGTTCGTCTGAAGGGTACTTAATCTGTGGTGTGCGAGATTTGATCTTGAGCAATCGTTCGAATAGTGTTCGAAATAATAGTAATTGTTCTAGTAGAGTACACTGTCTTAACGTGAAGTCTAAGCACTTGATCTTAATCAGCGTTTGATCTTTTGGTATTCAACCTAATGGTATTCGGTATAATAGCGTTGATGTTTAGTTTCGAGCTTAAGTGATCAATCTTAATGTTCGTATAAACAGTATCCGATGTAATATAAGTTCGTTGATTTATCGTTTGATTCAGTAATGATATGATATCTGGGTATGTATTGAGGTTGAGTGCACTGTAGTAGGATGTCTTGATCTGTGGTTGATTGTGGATATATTGAGGGGACTAAGAATGAAATCACAAGTGGGGCACCTTCCATTGATTTGCTCATCAATGTATCATCCGGATGAGAGTCTATTGTGTACTGGATTGATTATTAGGTACTATGGGATGAGTGTCCAACAGGAATTGTGGTACGTTGGTTTGAGGATGTCTGATTTAATTATCATATGATATTTGTGTTGAAATAACTATGCAAGTTTTATAAATGATGTGTTTCAGGTTAGCTCACCCTTACTTTGCTTGTTTGTGCATGTGAATGCGATGATCGTATAATGTGTGATGTTATACGGGAGCAGTTGAAGGATTGTCACGTGATCCTGTGCAAATGAAGGAAGAGATGGAGGATCTTATTAGAAGGACTCAAGGTTATCTTTGCAGTTGCGTCTGAGCTTAAAACTGATGTATAGATTTTAGTTGATGTTCGGGATGTTATGTAATTTTTTCAACATTTAAGTTTTGAATTTAATATTTTTTTTTAGGTGAATTTTTGGGATGTTACAATTCACCATCTTCCAATTATATCAAACGCTTGTCAACTATCGTATAATTGAAAGTGCTCGTCAAACCTCTATAAGCATGTCAAAGCGTTCGTCAAAAGTCAAGTGACATTAAGACAATCAGTTAACCAAATCAGGCCAAGATCAGCGCGCGCTCAATTACGTTAAACGGGGTTGGCGGACACTCAACACTTCAATAATTGGACCAATGATCCAGTTAAAGAAGAAATAGTCAAAAATATATAACCGTAATAATGCAAATTACGGTGCCAACTAACCGAATATCAAGACTAACGTGGATTACAAGTAGGTAACCGAATTTACCAACTAACCGGATTTTAAGGTAATCGGTTTATTTTACTTTTTAGGTTAAATACAGGAGAACCTAAGGAAAAAAGGTACGATTTGCTCTTAGATAAAAGAGATCATTTTATGAGAAAATCACTGATTTAGAGAACTAAAGTTCCAGTACTCATATCTGACTTTAGCATCGGAGTATCTTTGCAGGTACCCCCACTCTCATTGAAGGAAAGACAACGGTCCCAGTCGTACAAGAGTAATAAAGCATCATCAACAAGATTTGTATCTCGATCCCAAACAATTATACTGAAACACAACTCGAAACAATAACACGTGTCAGTCCTTTTGACTTTGAATTAACATCAACTAGTTTTCATGTAAAATGTTAAATATTTTAGTCTATTTTCATATGAAATTAGACTTTCAATAACAGAAATAAAAAATAGGCAGGCTAGCCCAACAATGGGCTAGACCATAGTGAAAATTATATATGATTAATCTCTCTTGTGTTGTGTTGAATATACACATAAGGTACTTTATTTATAATAGAAGAAATATGGTTTAAGTCCTAAATAAAAATAAAGAATAATAATAAACTAACTAAAAATAAAAGATAAAAATAATATATTTAACACTCCTCCTCAAGCTGGTACATACAAATCATATGTACCAAGCTTTTTACTAATATATTCAATAAAGACTTAGTGAAAATATCTATTTCTACACTCAAGTGATACCATATTATTAATGATTTATGAAGACAACATAAAAATCGAAATATCAACCCAGAAACTCCTCTAAGCAACAAATCTAGAATGTTGCTCCATATAAATCTCTTCTTGCAAATCATCGTTAAGGAATGTATTATTAACACCTAGTTGATAAAGAGTGCGAACAAAGGTCGACAAACAACTAACTGTAACATCCCATAATCTCACACTTGGAAATGCATAATTTATATATTGTAACAATACATTTACGGTAACATCCCGTAATCTCACACTTGAAAATTTGTAGTTGATATATATATACACATATGTTTTAAACTCAAATTTCAACTACAAACTCATAAATAAAACTCAAATTCTTCTAATTTACTCTTCTATTTCTTTCTTCATCGGCACTGGATCAGACGACATTCCTTCATCGGCACTGGATCAGACGACATTCCTTCATATGCTCCTGTATAACAAATTATACGATCATCGAACATACACAAACACAAACAAGTAGGGTGAGCTAACATGCATAGTTACTTTGATACAAACATCATATAATAATTATGTCAGACACCCTCATACCATCATACCACAATTCCTATTAGACACTCGTCCCACAATACCCAATAAACACCACAATACTCAATAGACACTCATCCGAATGATACGTTGATGAGCGGTCACGGGAGGTTATGCACTTGTGATGGCGCTTATACTGGGCAAGCCATCAGGTATTGAAGTTTATGTGGCAGATTAAATCTGTATTTGGATTCTCGTGTTTGTTAACTAATACTCATTGACTATTTTTCCTATTCATTTTCCTTGTAATGCTTGTAATGTTGTAGCGTTTCTTTAGGCACCTAGGAGAAGAACCCTAAGATCTGTGCGTTTATTGGAATCAGTGAACGTTTCCTCTAGAGTTTGTTATTGACGTGCAGAGAATATCGACGGACCTGCAATTGAAATCGAGTTGTAGCAGATACGGATCAATAATGGATCTCTACGGAAGCAAGCACATGACTCTGCTTGAGTTGTAGCAAAACCATGGCCGAGAATCACTCCAAATGCGTCGATTATGGTGTCACCCTTACTCGCCTGATTCGAGTGCATTTTGTTTCTAGACCTCGAGAATTGCTGCTTAAATTTATGGAAGAAAATTACCTTTTGCCAAAAAAACCTGAACTTCTCCCAGGTTTTAGACTTTTTTTCTAGATGATTCTCGTTTATTTATATACTATAATAGGAGAAGATGGAGTGAAAGAACTCCAAAGGAAGAGGCACTCTGCAACTCTTGGTGTTTTAATAAAAGGCAAGGTCAGAAAAGTAGCCAAGTGGCAACCTCCATCAATCTCCTCCTTCGAAACTGCAGAGATTTAAAGAAACTCAAATCGAACCTCATCCATAGCCGTCCATAACCTACGAAAACCAAATTCCAGATGAACACTAATCGAATGACAGAAAATCCCAAATTAGAAACCCTAATCGCGATTTCATTGTGAATACAAAACGTCCAACCCTCTTCCAAAAATCACCCAATCAAGATTCTCCATCAGCACATCAAACTCTTCGAACCTACAAGCAAACCCTTCATCGTCAATCTTCATCACGCCATCAACATATGCATCTTCTTCAACATAGAGAAAGCAGCCCCTACCCTCTATCAAAATATTTTTTTTTAAATTTAAATTTAACATGTCATTTAACCTCACACTTCCTCGCAATGACATAAACTAGACACGTCATTATGTTTTGTCCAGGGTAGTAGCTACACCGTTAAAAATTTGACGCTGTAACCAAAAAGGATTAACTTGAACAATTTTTTCACAAGTTGGAACCTTTTTTAACTTTTTAAAAAAGGTAGGACGAATTTGAACATTCCCCCTCTTTTGAGGGACCAAAAGAGGTATTAAGCCTATATCTAACAAGCTTAAACAAGTCGGGTTGACCCATTTTGTCAATATCGGGAATAAATACAATTTTATAATTTTAGAAAATAAAGAAGTGTTAACCTCTTTATTTAGAATAATAAAACAAAATAGAGAAATAACTATAAGATGTCCATGTATTATTTCAAATTTATAATAATACAATGACTTAGACGACTTTAAGATTAGATACTTTAAATATTGTATTCTAAAATTTGCAATAGATCATATAATTTGTTCTTATAAGGTCGAATATATCTGGTATAGACTCCGACAAATACTTTAAACACTCCAAGCTTTCAACCTTAGGGATACTTGTCCTTTGCAGGGGTGTTCATTTGTCCTTAGCGAAGTAGAAATTGTGTTTATAGAAGACACTTCAACGCCCAAATCAGTAAATATTAAATGCCATAATTAATGAATGTAAATTGTTACCTCATAAATTTTGTTATTTAAAGTATTATCGATGGGTTTTATACCTGGGTGGGCCTATTCCATGTGGCTAATTACCTGTATTAATCCTTAGTTAATTAATTTGCTTAATTATACCTTAATCATGATCTTAAGCTAGTTCCCCTACGTGTGATGGTCATGATTAGTTGATATGTATTATGCCTATTGACTCTTGATATACTAATTTAAATAAAATACATAAATTACAAGACTTTAACATATAATTTATTTTGTCTTCGATGTATCTCTTGAATCCAAGCATTCTTTAAATCTTCAACACTTCTCTATGAATCATCATCATCATCAAAACTCTATATTTAAACAAGATATTCATCTTCTTCTTTTTGCAAACAATATAATATAGAAAATTTAATCTTTTTAATTATTTTAATTTTAATTTTAATTTTTAAAAATAAATAAAAATTGTTCAAAAATTTGGTGCACTAGGTGGGCCAAACTAGGTGGGTCAGGTCAAAATGAGTTGGAGGGTTGAAAATGTCAACCTAGCTCATCCCATTTTGGTGAGCTAGCCTGTAGATCACAACCAGTTTTGTCACTCCTATTTGACACCAACAGTGACATGTGATACTAACATTGACCTTAAACCCTAAATTCATAAGAAATAAAAATCAAATTTACCAATGAATTTTGTGAAAAATTTTATCAACATATATTAGAATCTCAATTGCCAACTAAAATATTGATTGATAATGAATTCATCACTAAATTAGAATTGTATTATCGTCAAATATTTTCTATGGAAATATATATATAGTTAAATTTCATCAATAATTTATAATTTTTAGTATTGACAAATTTTTCTGTTTGTAAAATAACATTAAACTTTCCTCTTTGGATTTTGATCGATTCGTGTAAAATTCGTTTTGTAATTTATAGTTCTTATTATCAACATATTTTTCATTGGTAAATTCGTCAATCATATGAGAATTAAATTTTTCATCAAATTTGATGATATTTCTTTTATAAATTAAATAGAAACAAGTAAGAAGAATAACATAAGAAGAATGAGGAGGATGAGATGTTGAAGCCCGTGATGATGGCGGTGATGGCTAAGGTGCAACAACAACTTGAAAGAAGAAGTCAATCCTAATCATAATATTTCTTGACAAATTTTGTTGATGGCCAAAATCTATCGTTAATTGTCAATAAATGATTATCGATGAATATCTACCGAAAATAAATTTTTGTTATTCAGTAATTACCAACATGTTTTTTGATCTATTAGTAAAATTTATTAATGAACATGTTACATACAAATTTTTGGTTGTCGATAATCCATTGATCAACTCAAATTATCAATGAATTTTTTTTGTTACCGAAAAATTTTATTCATCAATAAGTAATGTTTTTTTGTAATTTCTTATTGGAAACAACTACTTCAAAATTGAAAAGAGAATTAATATCTTTATTTAAAATATAAAAAAATGATAGTTTGATATTCTTTCAAAAGAAGAAAACACATCTTCTTGAAAACCTACTTTAATATATAGATATTTTAAGTGAAAAATAAGAAGTATAATTAAAATACTAATACTTTGAGTTGTGTGTATTTCTTTTGATCAAAATATCACTATCTATATATATTTCAAGTAATAAAAAGATTTTGAGAGAAATGTAGCAAAGAAGACATATCACTCTAAAACAAACGAGGTAAACAAACATTAGTACAGTAAAGTGAAACGAGAACGATTATTTTTGCTTATACACAGCGGTTTCGCAAACATCTTCTCGTTCTCGTTCTTTTTTTTATTTTTTATTTTTTTTTGTTTTCACCATTCGCTAGGTGAGTTGTTAGCCCTTGGCCGCAATCCATCAACGCCCATCGCTCCATCTCACACCACCATCATCAAAGATTCCCAACTACGAAGAACAAAGAATGAGAACGACGTGATCCCACCACCACCTGCAAAGAATCAATCAAACACCACCACTCCTGTAGATAATCAATCAAACATAAAACAACCCAATCGAAATCAGAAAAAGGGGACGGAAGGAAACTTCCTCCTTCGTTGTGAATCATAACAGAGAGAAGAAGAAGAAGAAGAAAAAGAAGAAGAACGAGAACGACCACCACGCCCTTACACCCCCGCCGCGTCTTCATCGGAACAGAGAAGAGGAAGGAAGCCTCCCTCCCGCCAACGAAAAAAAATGGGAGAAAAGAGAGAAGCAACGCAACTTCTTTCTCTGTTCACGAAATTTAACCCTAAACACATGTTATTACCTCGGTTATTTTTTTAACCGAGGCAATAAGGGTCTACAGCCTCGGTTCTATAAAGAACTGATGCCTAAACCCTCTATAAAAAATAAAAAATAAAAATTTCAGCTTTTTTATGTCTCGGTTCTTTAAACAACCAAGGTAATAGACATTTGCGATAATTACAAAAATATCACCGCGCCAGTTTTAGGTATCAATTCTTTTTTAATCGATGCATATACGTTTATGATAATTACAAAAATGTCATCGCACCAATTTTAAGTATCGATTCTTTTTACTAGTGAAATTAGAGATAATCAAAATTAATAACGTTTAACTTTTCATATAATTTTTAATATGTATTTTGATTAAATGACAATAATATAATATTATATTACTTTTAGTTTTTTATTATATATTTTTTTCTGTTTTGGTGAAAAGTTGAGTGTCCTAAACTAGAAAACAAGTATAAAGAATGAATAATCTAATTTAAAGTCAGAGAATCTAAGTGTCTTAGTTTTGTGTTTGTATTTCTATTTATAAATAAAATGGTTAGAAATAATGTATCTTTTAAATAAAAATATAATATTTTAATTAAAAAAATAATAATAAAATATAAATTTCATTATCTTTTGTTAAAATATCTCCTACATTATAAAATTTATTAATTATAAAACTTCTTATAAGACTTAGGCCTAATTTCTCGACCAATAAATTTTGGCGACTTCCTAGTATTTTAAGTATCAAAATGTTACATTAAGGTCAAATTTATTTTTTATTTTATTATATTTATATTAATATATAACTTAATAGCAATATGATCCACTACAATCATGTTCAAATTTTGAATTATAATTTTTTATATTAATGATAGTTTGACAATAAAATATATCATTGACAAAATTTTAATAAGCTAACTAACTGATAAATTCATAATTTATAAGTTTGAAGTTGGTAAACTACTTGTGAAATTAAAAGTATTGGTAAATATAAAAAAAAAATTAAAAGGTATAATCATACACCATAAGGTATAACTATGTAAGTTTTATTAATATAAATCAAATTTGTATTTTTAAGAAAAATATATTATTATATAATTATAATTTTTTTTTTTAAAGTAACCCAACAAATGGTAGAAATAGTGTAATAACTACGTTTTTTATAACATTAAAATAGATAATGATAGTAACAACAATTTAATGATAGAAAAACTATATTAAAATATAAGGAATGGTAACGAAAAAAAAAATAGATAAGTTACAAGTAACATGATAGAATGACTTATATAAACTAGAAATTTAACATTAGTTAAATAAACTTATAGCAAACTCACAAACTATCAATTATTATAAAAACTTTATTATTTATTGGATTATCTTATCTTATCGAACTATTAATCATCCATATTTAATATTATATTTAATATGTATCATCCCAAAAATATAGTGTAAAACCATACAGAGAATAATCACATATTAATAATACTACAAATCAGTTCAACGTTCGGCTAAATATAATTACGGTCGAACGACCTTACATAACAGCAGGAAAATAAAAACTAACGGTTGTTACCACTACTCTAACTGTCACTAGACCAAACGTTATACAAAAGGAACTCATACCGAGCGGTCTTACAAAATAGAAAGCTAATATCCGACTGAAAGTTCCTAAGGTTCGGCCTTCACTTCCTCCGTGTCTTCCAACACTTCTTTCAGCAGCTCTTCTCCTTCTACTCACATTCACACGGATGATCATTGCAACAGGACAACAACATAATGTACCACACAGACAAAAATATAAACAGGGTAAGCTTATGTAATTTAATTTATTCAACCACAACATCCAACATTCATAACAAAACCACCAACGACCACATCATAATTCATACATCCATGCATGCAAATAACGACCACATGACTCTGACTGTCCGGACTGTATGAATCATGTGTAGCTACGACGTTCGTGCACTCGGGTGATATAGTAACTGGGATACCCTCAACAACTGCCACCCGAGGTTGATCCGTTCCGTCCAAGTTAACCTTATGGACTAGGAGCTCCTGCCATTCCCACAGTGACTTACTCCTCTTTACATGAGAACGAGTAATCATGGAATATCAGGATGAACGCCCGCTAAGCTTTGCCCATATTCATACTTTACCAATCAATAACCATTTTCTGAGATATTCCTCCCTAGAATACTCGTTCATAATCAAACTATTTCATACACATCACATTTCAAATTCTCTCATACTTTATCATCCACATATTCAAATGAAATAAGATCATACGTTCTTATCATAGCCCAAGTACGATTTGTATAACGCTTCTTAGAAACTAACAAGACCGAGCGTTACTCATCTACTTTAATGAACAAACTTCTAAGAGTTCAAATCGGACGCTACGAAGCCTAGGCCAAGTACTAAGACTCTAGGCCGAACACCTTTTAAAGACCAACACTAACTTATACTAAGTAATAATACTGATGAAAAACTATGAATTAACGAACGCTATCTAGTTTGAATAAAGACTCTGATTCTAAGAACAATAATACTATATTACAGAAAACAAGACCCAACGCTTGGTTTAAGACCGAGTCCTGAAGAAGCCAAACACTATTGAACGAGCGCCGGTCCAAGACCAAGTGCTTATCAGGAACGAGCGCTACTGAGACTGAAAGATTGGTCCAAGACCGATCGCTAATAAACTCACAGAAAACAAATGAATATATATACATTTGAGCCACCACTTATTCTGAATGAAAAGAACGATAACGTCTACGACCTTGAGTAGCATATGACACATTAACTAAACTGTTCAGGAAGTCTAAAGGAGAACTACACTTAGGCTGATCACTCATATTTACATTATAATATGTAACACGCTCGTTATTACCGTAATTCCTTATATAAGAGAACCTAATATAAATGGAAGCTCGACCAGATTACCACCTTTACTCAGAATACTATAGTTAACGATCAATCCCTATCTCAACTCAATTCACCACATGCATCATTCATCCATCCACACGTCCAAACAAGCAGTGCACACATATCTCTGATTCATCAAATAATCAAACAACGTATCATGCAAACATGCCAACGTTCAAACAAGAATTTAAATCAAATTATATAAGCTTCCCTTACCTCTATACGTAATCGAACGCTCAACGAGGCATACTGTAACTCCCCACTACCAAAGACCTAACATTCGACAATCCCGTTTTAGGAGTACTATACCAAACAGAGAAACTAGGACACTCAGAATTATACTATCCCATCAGGCGACCAGAAATAAAGAGTTGCATGTGAGAATGAACAAACGTGCTTAAAGAGAAGGAAACTCACCAGCTCAGAATCATAAACTGATCGATTTAAATGGAAGCTCTTGACGCCGGGAGTGACACGTTATTTAAAATTTAGCCTTAAATACTGTCGTCACCCAAAACGAACGACCACTCTCCTACAACCACCTGTTTTCCACTAACTGAGACGCTCACTTTCTTTTTGATACATGAATCCACTACTCAAGATTTTTGAGTGTGTTTTTGATGAGTTTAATATATATATATATATATATATATATATATATATATATATATATATATATATATATATATATATATAATAAAGAAAATGTATTATTTTGTAAAATTGAAATAAACTTGAAATTGACTTCTTTTTTGGTTTCATTATAAGTTTATATGTGATTTTTAATAGTATGATTTTATATTATAATCATATTTAACTTTTTTATTGATTTTGATTTATTTATATTAAGCAGTAAATTATAAAAGTCTTAATATTAGTTTTAATGCGTTTAAATTGTATTGATTTGAATTTAAATTAAATTATTTTATTATAAATCTTCCTATAAATAAATAACACTTTAACAAGGGTTATTGACTAATTTTACATGGATGGAGTCACATACAACTCTTTTTCAACTATACCTAACATTATATATTATATATATAACCCTTTATTTATTAACTAAAGTGAATAGATTTAGTGCACGACCATCCATAATACTTAACATTTAGGGGACCGTTAAAGACATTATCCAATACCTTACTAATTAACCCATCAAAGTGCGTGTCAGTCAATCACCATTTTGCTAAAGTAGATAACTACACCTCCAAAGATGCTGAAGTCTATATATATATATATATATATATATATATATATATATATATATATATATAATACTTTTGTTATTTAAGGTTAAATATGTTTTTTTTTTCTTAACTTTAGTTAAAAATTGAAATTAGTCTCTCTTTAAAACTTTGTCCTAATTTAGTCTCTAAATTTTAGAAATGTGTGAATTTAATATTTTTTAACTAAATTTTGTTAGGTTTATTTAATGTTTCAAGCGCATTTTATGATAGCATTTAAGTTGTTTACACCGTTTGACACATTTTTACTTTAATGTTAACTGAGAAATACGTTTGAAACATCAAATAAAGTTAACAAAATTTAGTTAAAAGAACTAAATTCATACATTAATAAAGTTTGGAGACTAATTTTAAGAGAGACTAATTCTAATTTTCAATGAAAATTAAGGATAAAAACATATTTAACCCTATCATTTATTATATTTATATGTTTTTGTATTTTCCTCTCGAGGTGTTAAATAGAACCAAATTCCATTTTCATTTATACTAATTAAATTTTATACTACTTCTTTTACAAGTATAGTGAAAAACACGAGGAAACATAAAGTAATAAAAGTGACAAATTGTCTATAGTTTTATTATACGAATATGATATTTCATATTAATTAGTATATAGACGTGAGAAGCTGTCATGTCTCGTAACAATCACGAATTAATAGACTCACTGCTCCTTCTTCATAGATATATACATACATATATCTATAGATATAGATATATAGATATGTATAAATATCGACATCAGTTGTGACTAGGGTCAGAAGGCTATGAAATAATTAAGAAAACAATAACGTAATCATCTGCACTTGTTCTACTCATGAAATCTTTCAGCTTGGGTGACGTGCATCATATTCTGATTAAGCTTGCAGTATCTGTCAAGCGTGATTATATGATTCATTATTCAAACTATTAATTACAATTGATAGATTATGACAACACCCTTTGACGTGTTCTATGAATGGAAACACAATTTTAAGGTTCAAGATTCGGATACAATATATTATCACTCGTACGTGCGTGGCACATATATAGTAGAATATATCGACGAAAACAAGGCGGTTTTTTCTTCAGTTTCTCAAATAAGCTATTGACATATACGGTACCATGCTTTGCTTCTTCCGTTGAAGGCTAAATATGAAAGAAAACATGAAACGGGATGTAGCCAAAGCAGTATGAACCAAAGAAAAAAATGTATTTGCTATTAATATTTCCGTCTTCAATAATTTTTCTTTTTCTGTAAACAAAGAAACAATGGGAATGGGATACAACATGACACTGCTCCTTTCCATTTTCACTAATTTTAGTCTATTAAATATATATGTTCAAATAATCTGTAGTTTATTGTAATATAATTATAACTTGATCGTAGTAATATAATTAGGGTTTTAAGTTGTTGTCGTATTCAAAATTATTTTATATTACAATAGTTACTATTATGATCTAATAAAATACGTTAAAAGTCTTATATAACTAGATATAAAATTAATTTAAAATATATAAATAAACATAAATTTTATTTTATAAATTGATTTGGTGAAAGTTAGGCTTAAAATTTATTTTTTAATATAATATTAAAATTATTTACTAAATTTTATTTTAATAAAATTTATCATTTATGATAAAAAATATATATTAAAAGTCTGACATTAATTAAAATAAAATTAATTTATAATATATAAACAAAATATAAACTTTATCTGGTTTTGTTATCACTTAAATAAATAAACATAAACAGAGTATATATATATATATATATATATATATATATATATATATATATATATATACCTTGAGATAATTTGGCAGCTATCATCCCAATTTATCCCAGTTTCTAACATAAAGAAGGGTTATGATTCAAAATAAGACAAAATGGTCATCACTCACTATTTGACTCACACCAGTTAGATGCTCTTCATTGACATCATGCATTTTTTTCAAATCATATTTTATTTCTTCCTTAAAAAATGATTACTATATGGTACATAATATACCATATACAATAAGGATAAATAAAAAATTTCCATGTTTATAGCAAAAGAAAATTTTATTTTATGAAATGTAGGCGAAAGCCGTGAGAAGAAATTAAAAGTAAACGCAAAATATAAGCTTTTGAGCGATAATAAACTGTAAAAGGTTATCTAATTATCTTCATTTATTCTACTTCCAGTAATGCTCGCTTAATTTTATTGTCACTATTTTTTTTTATTGGTGGGTTAACGGGGACAAAGTTATTGTTACAGTAAATAAAAAAGTTTCATTTTCATTATTATTCTTACATAGTTAAATATATCTGTAAAATATTTGATAAACTCCTCAAATATGTTAAGTATTTAACTTTGAAAATATTAGTAAAGTATTTGTCTTCTCTTAATCGAATAGGCTAACATTCTGTTATTTAATTTAGGCGAAAGCGTCAGAAAGCAATCAATGTGCTAACAAATGAGCTTAATTAATATATTTTGTAAAATATATTATTTATACTTATTATTTGTTGACCTTATTTGGATAGGTATGCGTAAAATAACTTTAGTTATATGTTAATCTTGTGTTATCTTAATTAGTTATAGATCTTTTAATTTAAACTGTGAATTATTGTAATTAATAATATACTTGATATGACTTCATCCTAGTTAAGTAGCTAGGTCGGATACAAGGTTAGTAATATATCAAATTAGACATAGATAATACTACCTGCTATCTGATCTATAATAATAATAAAAATTTACCTGTTATCCATCGGATATCCTTATTAAAACATATCTACGGATATTTTAAAACCGGTAGATATCTCTAGATACCCACAACCACAAATATTTAGAAAAAGATATTTTATAAATTTTTAAAATAAAATCTAAATAAAAGTACACAAAATATATAATTAAGAAGTATATAGGTTTTTGTTCATTATCAATCTCCTGAACAATGACTACACTAACGACATTTGTAGTATCCTTTATGTAGATCAAGATTAGTCGAGTAGTATTCGGTTTACAGAGGATCGACAAGGATGTCAATATGTGCTTGAATTGCTCAAACTTGTTGTGACATTGGTCATCCCAAACAAACTTGGTAGAATTCTTCAATAAAATTGGGCAGGTCTTGTCCGGTAGCATTGGGAAGAATTAGGAGATGGTTATTAACCTTCCGATGAGACATTGTACCTCCTTTTAATATTCTTAGGACTTCTTATATCGATGATTGGTTGACAATTTTCAGGGTTCACCTCGATTCTTTTGTATATGTCCATGAATCCTAAGAACTTACCTCTATTTACCCCCCAAAACACACTTTTTTGGGTTAAGGTGTAGGTCATTGATAAGTGCCAAATTTAAGTGAATTTTAAGATAATTTTGGCACTTATCTTGTTTTTTATTTTGTTTAAATTATGCTTAATTTATCCTTATTTAGTTTGTTTTGTAGTTCTTGATATCAAATAGAGAGTCTAAGTGGAAAATTGATGAAAATAGAGGATTTTTAAAAGAATATATAGCAAATTAACTTTAATGCAGCTGCAACATGAAATCTAGAACTTGAGCCACAAGAAGAAAACCCACTCTGGAAGGAAACCTCAAGTCAAGGCTTGAGGCTTAAGCCATGAAGAATCTTTCACCTAGAAGTAATCTCAAGAGGCTCCAACACAGAACACAAGGCCTAAGCCATAGAGCAAATTAACCTTGGGATGAAACCTCATAGTTGGAGTCATGGAAGCACGAGGCTTGAGTCATAGAGGAAACCCACATTGGAAGGAAACCTTAAGCAACCACCTTTGAAAGGATTTAGAATATAAATTTTATGGCTTGAGCCGAAAAATATGTAGCTGAAGCTGCAGAGAGGCAGTTTGGGGAAATATAAAATAAATACTTTGTGGCTCAAACATCAAAAGTTATAGCTCAAGCCATGCTCTAGACAATTATAAAAACAGACCTCATTTTTTCATTTTAGGCATTGAGTAGAGGACCAAATATGTAGTAATAGAGTAGGAATGTGTTTGTGAGACTCGAGGGAGATGTTTTCAATTTAAATCTTATGTCTAAATACTATTGAGATTGTATTGCAATACTCTATGAGTAGCTTAACTCTCTCATGTTGAGGTTGAATGTAATCAATTCTAACTCTTTATACTTCAAGTTCTTATATATATATATATATATATATATATATATATATATATTTATGCTTTCACTCAATCTACTTGTTAATTGGTTTACACTTGTTGTTGGATGAATTGATCACTCATTATTTCACTAGCTTGGGATTAAGTAGAAACTAGTTCCAAGTTGTGATCTAATTAATTCTCATGTATGCTTTTAGATGCTAGGAATAGATCTAAGGTTGCAGTTGGGTACATAGTCCTGGTCTTAGTACAAGTGATTCATTTAAGCAGTCACTGAGGAATCATACTGAAGTTTGGTGATCCTAGGCTCTAGGTGCCAAGAATTGACCTAGAGTTACATTCAAAGAGAACTTCAAAGACAATGAATGATTTTCGTAAGTAAATAGACAAAATCAATACGGGTGCAGTGGTAGAGGATAAGATGAAATCCACTCATAGTCTCTACTTCACTCAATCTATATAATATATACTATTATCAACATTTTTCAAATACGTACTTTTTATAAAAAAAAAAAACCAAAACAAACTACCAATATGATTGCAAAATCCTTGTATGATAAACTCATTCGGCTATACCACAAATTACTTGGTGCACTTGCCAATAAGTTACACAGCTGGATAAATCTTTTAAAACTTGATATTGTTGATGTTGAGGATTTTAGGTCTTGAGCCTAATGAACATAAAATTCACAACTTAAGTCCAACCCCATCAATTATACACTTGTAAGGCCGAGAACACATCCATACAAGTATAATAAATGTTGGTTGTTGAGACAAAATCAAAATGTCTAGCAACCTAAGTTTTGAAGCTTATCAAACAACACTTAACAAAATATTGTTCATAGAGAACTACGTATAAGGAAAGATGTTTTTCAAATAAATAATGTAATAGACAATATGTGTAACAAACAACGTTTTACAAGCAATGTCAAAATGTTTAAAAGATCAACACATTACAAAAAGCATCTTAGAAAGTGAAACGTTTCTCTAAAGCTAAAACTATGTTTTACTCAAACAACATTTTATCAAACAGAAAGGTATCATCTAATGAAAGCCACTAAACAATGTCGAAAAAAATGTATAAGCGTCTCATCAATAAAGTGAACTCAGACTGGCGCTAAACGATAGAAAACTCCTAACAGAGTATCCAAACATCTTTACGTATGATCTAAAATGACATATGTATGATCAAAAGATAAAACATCTTAAACAATACATTGTATAATGAATGACCATTAAACGCCATAGCCTTTAAAGAAGAAACTAATGTTCTATATCATCTAATGATAATACATGTTGTATGTTTTACCATCAAACGATGCTTTAATTAAATGATATTGACAAATGCTCTAAACATATAATGTGCTTTACAACCATCAACAGATAAAACGTTTAATACTATACAAAAAAATGCTTTTTGTGCTTGCATGCTTTGTTCTCTTTATTTGTGTAAGAAATGACAACACCAAGCTTTATCCGAAAGCTCTAAATAAAGAGACATTAAGAAACAAGAATCTTTATTCAAAGCCTGCCTAGAAGGATTGTACGAGCTACCTTTGATAAAGCTTTGCCAACCTACAACGTAGACCTAGTCTGATCAAGCTATCGAAAAAGGCTATGAAGCCTATTTTGATATTAAAGAATGTCAACTAAAGACAAACAATTGTTAAAACAGAAGAGAGTTGAAGAAGAAAAATAGAAGAAGGAAAATGAGAGAGAAAAAGAGGAAGAGTATGCTCAAGAAAGATCATCATTTATCATTTGTACTTTGTCTCAATGCTTATATCATATGATGCTCTTCAACCCAAGAAAAGTGATGAAAGCAAGCTCAAGCAAGAGAAAATGTAAAAAGAAAGCTATCGTCACATCTAACCTTCTACTTTATCTTCAAGCCTACAATGTTTGACACTTCCAAAATGAGTGGAAGAGAAGAAGAAAAGAAAGAAAAAAAGAAGAAGAAGAAATGAAACTAAAATAGAGAAGAAGAAAAGAGAAGAGGGAACAGAAGAGCAAAAGACTATTATTGAATATCTATTCTGAAGTTTATCATCGAGATTATAATGCCTAATGCTCATTAGAAAGATGAGAAGAGAAGAAAAGAAAAAAAAGAACTTCATGAGCTTATATAATTTATTACTCTTCAACATAAGAGAAGGATCCTCATAACTTCACAGATTGTGTTTTATTGTATTAATCATCTTCATGAGAGTTTATTCAATCAATACTTGTCATCAAACACTAATTATGCTTATACTGAAACATTCATATTAAATTTTGTTCCAGTTAAGTTAGACTAGGGAACCAAGAGTGGTTGACAGTACTTGGGTACCAAGAGTAGTCATAATACTCAACAATCAGGAGTGAGTAAACTTAGACTAGTTGTGTTGACTAGAGGAACCATGAGCGATAGTCAAGATTGACTAGAGGACCAGGAGTGGTAATAATACTTGTAACCAGGAGTAGCTTAAACTCGTTGTAATCTTTGATAAGATTAATGGAACCCCTAAAGAGTCCTTAAGGAAGAACTGAACGTAGTTCAAGTTAAATGAACCAGTATAAAAGTTATCCTTTATTGCTTCCTTCTATAAAATTGTTTATACAACTCTTTTTATAAATCATCGTTTGAACATATCCTCGTTTGTTAATCTTTTGAAAACTCATTAGACGTCATTTGCGAAAAGTTTTTAAAATACTATTCACCCCCTCTCTCTAGTGTTTTCCTGTGTATTTCATTGGGTAGGGTGAGGGACTTTTCAACCTTGTTATCTATGTACACCTCAACACTTTTTCCGATTAGGTGTTTGAAATACTTTGTCTATAAGTCTATATTTTTTTGCCCCAACATTTTAAGGCCAAAAGATATGACGTCATAGTAGTAATTGACTTCCTTTGTAATGAAGTCGATCTTCAACCTATCACCATTAGCCGTAGGAATATGGTTATAGCTTGAGTTGCATCAAGGAATTTTAATATATTATGGATGACTGCTCCTTTTATTAGCCGATCAATATTGGGTAATGGATAGGTGTCCTTAGGACACGCCTTGTTGAGGTATTATAGTTTGTGTAGTCCACAAACATTCGCCATTTTTCGTGGACCTTTTTTACCAACACAACATTAGTCAACCATGTTTTGTAACATGCTTCCTTGACGAACTCGACTTGTAACAACTTCTCTACCTTAGTGACCATCCTTTTCTTTTTTTCTAGTTTCATCTTCTTTTGTGAGATTGACCTAAGTTTGCCAAAGGTAGATAGCCTATGGGATGCTATCCTTGGGTCAACCCTCGGGAGGTCAGCTACGATCCATGCAAATAGGTTGACATTGTTGATTAAAACTTTTCCTATCGTTTACTATCACCTATATTTTCAAGGTTTAACCTTCTTCTAGAGGAAAAATCCTAGTTTCTCCAATAGGTTTCATACACGTGTCATTGCCTACTTGAGGGTCGAGATCATTCCTTTCCATGGTTGAGTTGCCTACTATTGCTTGCTCAACGCTGCTAGTGTTGAGTGGTAGGATTGTCGTCCTGGACTGTGATAATATCTTCTAATAAGGATGAAAACTCCATGGCAAGGTGGGGGGGTGGACACCACGACACCCTATAGGTTAAGTGTTGATCGCCCCAACAGGATGTTATAAGACATGTTTACGTCTGTAGCTAAGTACAAGATTTGTATGATTTTTGTTATACTACCTTCTCCAAAGGTGATATATAGATCGATATATCCTTTAGTGGACACTCTTTCTCCAGAAAAGTCGAATATAGGCTTATCGTATGAGGTTATCGCCTTCTTTGGCAATTTTAAGTCCTTTAAGTAAAGTATATCTATTCAACTGCCCTGATCAACCAGGACCTTCTTAATGGAAAAGTTTTCAATCTCCACTATAGTGACCATAGGGTCGTCTTGATCCGGATCCACCCCTTGAAAGTTGGCATCCATGAAGGTGAGATGTGGCATAATCTTCCTCCTAAAGCTTTTAAATACTTAATTAGCTGACTGCACAACCCTCAATGTCTTTTCCTTATTGAAAATGAAAATTCACATCCAACAAAACCTCTATATATAGTATTTATTGTACCCCTCAACTAGGGTTTTGCATCAGAGTGCCTATCCTCATGCTGAGTTGGTTCCTCTTTCTTTTCTTCTTTCTCTCTATCCCTCCAACCTTCTTTTCTGTCATCAAACCTCAGATATCCAGAACGTGAGCTTCCCTCATCGTCATGTCTCACAAATCATTTAAGGTGTCCAACCCAAATTAACTTTTCAACTTCATGTTTGAGCATAGTGAACTCGTCTATAGTATGGCCATTATTGCGCTTATACTTGCAATACTTGCTTATATTAACATTTGACAAGTTTTGAGATTTTCTAGGTGGTTGTATGAGGTCTGCTTACAACATTTCCTCCAACAAATATAAGACCTAATAACGTCCAAAGGCGTGTAACGTGAGAATCGGGTAGGTTTGGGCTCCATTTGGTGGGAACTACTCCTCTAAGGTGAGTCTTGATTGACTCTCTTCTTTTCGGTCGACATGGTCTCAGTCCAAATATTTCTTCTATATTCCCTTATTTCTTTTAGCACATAAACTTAGCAGTTCATTGCTACAACTCACCCATACCTGTAGATGACATCATACATCGATCATCCGCAAAAGGTCTCGGCCCCAACGTCGTGATTATGTAGTGTAGAACTACCTCAGGATTTAAATTCCTTATCTTCAAAGCAACTTTATCGAACATATCGATGAAGGTTCATAAATATTCTCCCTCTTCTTGCTTGACATAGAGAAGTGTTAGGAAGGTGAGATGATGGTGCCGACTAGTAGAAAACTGTGTCATGAAAGACGACGTTAAGGTTTAAAAGCAGTTGCTATAGTAGGGTGTAGGCGGGTGAACCACTCCAAAACAGGTCCTTTCAAGGTCAATAAGAAAGCCTTACACATGACAACCTTGTTAGTCAAGTAAATACTAACTTGGGTGACGTACACGACAATGTGTTCATCCGAGTCAATTTCTCGTTATAGTAGTCAAAGGTGAGACTTTTCCACTACTAAGGGAGTGAGGTATCTATGATGCGGTCGAAGAAGGGGTATCGACTCCTTTTGCCACCAAGGAGGTGTTAGTTGCTCCTCTAGTCTTACAACCATTTTCTCCTTCATTGTCATTGACTGTGCACTGATGAGATGAGATCTTATGCCCAAAGACAATGTTCTTGGGAGTCTTCTTTTCCTTTGCTTTATCTTCAAGCTCAACTCTCCTCTTCAGCATTCACGTGCTTTAAGGCATCAATCTCTTTAGCGCTCTTTTTCTTAAACTTAGCAAACTTCTGTTGCATTTTCGCTTGAGCTTCTATGATAATTGCTATGTTGGCCAAGGAAGGTCCTGCTTCTCTCGTTCTAGTCATCCTATTCTCATGGACACCATAAATGTTTCTCTTCAAAAAATATAAGTCAGTTCCACGTAGGCGTTTATTGTTCCTACAAAACCAAATATATCATTTGAAGATTTCGTCAAATACTCTAAACACTCCAAGCACGTTAAGAATATTCATCATCTTCAAGAATACTTGTCCACTCTTATCAAAAATAAGAATTATGCCTGCAAAATATAATTTAACACTCAAGTTAGCTGGATAAATCAGAAGGTAATTAATGTAGTGACAAATTAATCGTAATTAATGTACTTTGTAAATTTTGCTATTTATATTTACTATTCATATATTCTTATGTGGATGGATTAGACCATATAACCTAATTACTTACTAATATTAAGTTATCGTAATTAATTATGAATTTTCTAATTTAATTTATAAATTAATATGGCTAATAAGTATGAGTGTAAACCAACCTCGTATATATAGACATGTATTAGACTAAGACGAAGTTATATAATTAATGTCATAGCAAAAAGCTACTGAACGTATTTTGGTCATCACTCACTATTTCACATGCCTTCATCCACATCATGCATTGTTTTCAAATCATATAATTTTCTTCCTAAAAAAATTATTACCGTGGTACATAATATAACTATATAAAATCAGGATAGATAAAAAAATTTCCACGTTCATAGTAAAAGAAAATTAATTATTTTATGAAAATGTAGAAGAAAGTCGTGAGAATAAATTAAAAGTAAACGCAAAAAATAAGCTTTTGAGCTATAATAAACTGTAAAAGGTTATCAAGTTATCTTCATTTATTCTACTTCCATTGGTGCTCGCTTATTTTTATTGTCACTATTTTTTTTTCTCCATTCTAAGGTGGGTCAACGGGGTTTATTGTAACTATGAAAAAAAGTTTCATTTACATGTTATTATTATTTATGAAGAAAATTGGTGAGTACACAGTGATAAAAAAACTAATAATAGCAAAACCTTATTTACTTGTCTTTTTGTTCGATAGGTATATTCTTTGCGAATGTTAACAGAGAAAACTCAAAGAGTAAATAATAACGCTATTACTAAGATTATCTCCTCCACTTTCTGCTCTTTCATTTAATTCTGCAATTTATTGGAAAGAGGTAGTGAGAGAAAAAGATAGGAAGATCCGTGATGAGAAGACAAGAAGCAGCAGGCATGTGCGTATGAACAGAAGATAGAATTAAATTAAGAAGAGTGATTACAGAGGCGAAGGAAAGTGACTACTACAAGTACAGGTAGCAACAAGAGTATCTGTAATTAATATTCTTAGATAACCACGAAATCTGATACATTCATGTTTTCAATATCCAATAATTGATGCCTGATTTACCATACCAGAAAGATTCTGGAAAGTTGAGTAAGGAATGCGAAAGCACAAAAACTGAAAAGGATGGCTTATAGAGACATCACATTTTCAGTGTTTTTCTCACTTTTTTCTTTCTTAAACATTCTTTATCTTTCCTTAGGTTCATCATTCTAAACACATTTTGTACATTAGTTAGGTTATTATTTTTTTAATTAAGAATTAATTTGTCTTTTAAATATTTTTTTATATAATTTTTAATGATAAGTTAATTAATCTGGTTTGTGTCAATTAAAAATTATTATTTTTTAATTACTTTTATATGATTCATTAAAAATAAATTAGATAAATTTATAAATTAATTTTTTCTTTCACATTTTATTTTATAGAATATTTTGTAAATATGAGTCATAATTACAAATATTTCTAATATTTTTTATAGTGAAAATAATAATAACGATATACATCAAATCATATTTTATGACATGATATCGACTTAAGCACAATCAAACTACTTTTTTTTCTCATTTTAGCTTAGGATCTTCCTAGTTTTGTAGTTCTTATTTCTAGTTTCGTGACCTTGTCCATTGTCTTTGTTTGTGACCCCAGTTTGTGGTTCTCGTTTGTCGTTTTGTTTGGTTTCAAACCTCATTCTTTGCTCGTCCTTTTGATGGTCACCATGAATATACCAGAGAAAAAAAATAATTATTGTGTTTACTTCACTAACAACAATTATTTTGCTTGGAAATTTCAATTCAAAATGTAGTCAAAGGAAAAAGATTATGAAATCACTTCAATGTGATAACGTCATCACCAAGGAAAATATGCTCAAATTATTTATTGGATCCCTAGCATTATTGATCCCAAATGATCAACAATTTGCACACATTTACAATTGTTCAACAATGATGGATTATTTAAAGCTCATTTACAACCAAGAAAATACGACCAAGCATTTTCAATTGGAAATGGAGATAGCCAATCATAACCAAGGTAATTTGTCTATTTAAGAGTATTATTCTTTCTGAATTTATGCACAAAACATTTTGCCATTTTATATGGTGTGATTCCCCAAACTTCACTCTCAACTATTCAAGAAGTCTACAACATTAGTAAGCACAATTAGTTTCCTATGAAATTCCGTTATGAGTTTGATGCTATCATAAATGCTTTGTTGAATACAAGTCATGTTCCATCTTTGGATACATGTGTTTACATATGTTGGTGAACTTCTTAGAGAAGAACAACATTTACTTACCTAAGGATCCATGACTTACGATGTTTCTCTTTTTGAACCTATTCTGGTTGCATATGTTACATATAATAAAAGTAAAGATTGTGATATGCAACAAGTTCAATGCTTTTCCTAGAAACAATTAGGTCATACTACTCATAATTGTCATAAGAAGTTTTGGAATTATTGCATGCAACATGGTCATATCATTGTTGACTATCTCATGCATCCCTCACAAGAACACAATGCCTGTACAAGCGTTCCATGTCACTGTCAATGACCTAGTTGTCCTCCTACCTAGGGGTGGGCAAAGTATACTGCACTGCACTATACAATAAAAATTTGCAGTTAACTATAAAACAGTTCTCCTAAACTAAACTGAACTAAAAATAGTTTGGGTGAACTGAACTGCATTGGTTTTTAGTCCACTCATAGTACAGTGCAGTTCAGTAAACTAATTTTTAGTTTCATTCATTCTATCATTCTTGCTTCGTCCATTCTACTTCTTTCTTACCTACCAAATCGACTTTTAGTGTATATCTTTGTTTCCTAGAACATAATTGTGTTAGTGTGCATAAATATATAATCCTTGGATGCTGAGATTTTCAAGTAAATGTTGAACAGGATAATTAGGACGAAATGGATTTACAGGAAATGGAAGAAGCAAGAAAAGTTTATATGGCTACTGTTGCTATTACCAAGGAAAGACAAGACTAGGAATCTATTGGCAAGAAAAGCATATTATTAGTGTTCAATATCTATTATCACTTGCTACCAATGCCTCCAAGAACCTAACACTTTCAACGTAAAAGTATAAAGATTGATATGGACAAACAGAAAACTCAGATAGTTAAATAAAAAACACATATTTTACCTTTATGTTATAAACTTGGACAAGAAACATAGAAATAACAGAATGGAAGAATATAAAGACGAAAGAAGAGAGAACTATAAAAGTTGTAATAAAAAAAATATTATAAAACAATGAAATTATGCAACAGAAGATATGATAAATGATTAGATCTGAGAAAGCAAGAACTTTAGCAATGATTAAGGGAAGAGTGCCTTGTATTTGATCAAGTTGAATGGTGTGTGAGATCTGCTCGAACACCTGTGGCTTCAAAAGTTTTCAATTTGGGGGTGAAATTCTTAGTTAGGGAGAAACTGTGGTTCACAGTTAACTGCACTTAAATTGTGTAAAGTTCAGTTTGTTTTAACTGAACTGTAGAATAGTTTAATTAGTTCTAGTTAAAATAAGTTTAGTTTTTTTAAGTATAATATAATTCAGTTAATTGTAATTCCAGTACAGTTTGGTGAATTATGCCCAGCCCTACTCCTACCCAATGTTCATATGATGGTGGTGCTCTCTAACTTGAAATGATTCAACAAATGATATTTTTTGTTCTCTCAACCTTAGGTATTCAGGGTAAATTCACTAATTTTTCTCACTGAAGGTTTCTTGATTCTGGTGCATCCAATCACATGACAAGTTCTCCTAAATTTGAATAAATTGCATTTTTATAATAGTAATGAGAAAATACAAATTGTTGATGATAATACTCATTCTATCACTAATATTTGTAACTTGATTTTTGTAAGATTTAGAAATAGCTAAGAATAAAGATGGAACTTGAATATTTTTTTCTAAATTTTTTATCACTATCTTTATCCTTTCAAAGATCAAATCTAGTCATTTAGATCCTAACATAAATTAGAGTAATCTTAGTCGATCAAAATATTCTTTTGAGTAAGCTCATCTTTAACCCTTCTTTTGAGTGAAAATTTTAAAAATTTTGCATCTATGTGCTTTACAGCTATCATATGTGGTTCAAATGGGTTCAAGATGAATATGTGTTTATTTAGAGTAGCTACAGGATATGTTTATATAATTGATATGAGTTTTTATATACAGTTATAGTATCTCATGAGAGTTAGAGCCTTTGGATCTTAGTTAAATCAAATCATAGTTTATGTAAGGAAGGCTAGTTGATTTTCTACTATTATTATAAGTTAAATGATTTAAATGTTTGGATGTTATAGTTATTACACTTGAACTGATTTGTTTGATGTCTTTTAAGGCACGATTGTTGAATATTGATTAAGGTGTTGAATTGAAATATATTTTATGACTTATGAACAAATTCAAGATAAATATATTAGTTTGGTTAAGTTGGCTTAATATACTATATTTTAGAACTGAAACGTATTTGTTGTGACTTGTAAAATAGATAAAAATATTAGTTGAAGCTAGCTTAATTATGAGAATATTTTAAGTAGAAGGACTAAGTTGTAATGAGTTAAAGAGAAAATAGTTTTTTGTGATGTTGATTAATATGTATGTTTGACTTCTTGTAAATAGATGAAATTTTATTTTAAAAGATTTATTTAAAGAAGATTATATATATATATATATATATATATATATATATATATATATATATATATATATATATATAATAAAATGTGTATGTGAGTACGCATATAATATAACCCTTAGAAGAGAATATTAGAATTTTCAATACATATATTAATTTATGCTTCTGATATTATTTAATCAATGATAATAGATAACAAAAACATACATTTGTATAATCTAAAATAACAATAAGTCTACATGTATCATTATTTGATTTTAAGAAATTAAAATATAAGCCTATAAATTTTATAATATCTTCATATACTATAGCTCCATCCAAACATAATATTTCGACCACTATAATTTTAGGATATTTTTGGGCTTTCCTAAGCCCATCCTAAGAAAAACTCAGCCGATGGACTTTAAAAGTTTGGACTAGCGTTGGGAATTTTGGATTATTTAGTTTGCACCACTATGATTTTCTTCTTTACTTCATAGAGTGTGTAAAAGACAAAACTATTCTCTTATTGTTACCTTTACCGCTCTTGCCTCCTTATCCACCTAATGTGTCATGAACTTTTGCAAGAAACTTTTCCACTCTACTTAAAAAAAATTAACTTCAAATTGCATAAAAAAAATGACTTTCGAATTATATGATATAAAAAAATGTATTTTGGATTAAAATGTAAAACATTTTTTTCTCATAAAAATATTTTTATATTATTAATTTAAAAGTACCTTTCAAATTACATAATTCATAAACTCTCTTTTTATGAAAGAAAAACTATTAGATTGTGTAATCTAACAAATACAGTATTAACTTTTAAATTATTCTTAAGTTTCAGATTACACAATAAAGAAAAAATTTAAACAAAGGACAAAGTAGAGATATTGATATTTATGGGGGTGCAAAAGAAAAGCATTCTGTGCAAAAACAAATTGGAGAATTTAGAAGCCTAAAATTTGTACATGGCCCAGATTGCGTACGTGAGCAAGAAAACTCAAACCAAAAACTAGAAAGGATGTTCTTCTTGCAGCCCGTTATTTTCTTCTTGCACCACAAAGTTTCCTGTGATTTCCATTTTACCCCTACTAATTAACAAGAATCGGATTATGTAATCCAGGTTTGCTTTGTGTACATGGGAATATGAAATCCAATTTCAAGCTCTAAATCCAGACATGATAACCGGTTTGCTTCGTAAACCGGAACACACATCGGAGGTGTTTTTTAGGACTACCGAACTGCAAAATCCGGAAAACATGAAACCTCTTGCAGGGCAGCTGGAAATTATTATTACACAACCCAATGCAGTGCTTTATACAATGAAGTTTTTCCTTCAGCAATTGTAGTAAGTGGAAAGCACCACCGAGAAGTAGAAAACGAAGAGGCAGCGGAGACTTCAAATTCTCCACAAGGAATAGTCGCAGCTCATTCACTTTCATCAAGCATTGATGCAGTGTCCATTTTGCTTACACCAGGCACAATCTTCTGCAAAACCCTAATCCTCTCACTTATTCTCTCCCTGGCAGCCACAGTCTGTGGATCAGTTGATATCCTAACATTCTTCCTTTTAGGCTTTTCCACCACTTCCAATCCCAAGTTCACTGACCGAAAAGTTGCAGCCCTATATATGATTTCCTTCATTTGTGCTATGGCCTCTGGATCAGGTTCTTCAAGGGAAGGTGACAGAGATGAATTTGGCTGCTGGAAGTTGATATTTGATGAACCAGGATGCCTGTTCCATCTGGGTCTCTTGGACTTTGGTGAAGTTTCTGAGATAACCCTGAAATCACCTTCGGTGGCAAAAAAGAACTTCAGAATCTATAACTCTTCCTTGACTGATTTAGTGATCAGAGAAGCTTTGAGACGAGTTTCATCCAGCTCATCAGCTGCCTCTATAAGACTTATAATTTAAATACTTCTTCCACATATATAGCACTAGCATTGCATTTAACCAGTAAGGACAAATAAATAGCACTAGACCAAGTTATAACGACAACATAGAAATTATATGGTGCAACTCTACTGCTCCAAAATTCATCATTCACGGAATAAAGCACCAAAACAAAGCACGACATAATTGTTCATTAACAAAGTACCAAACCAATACAAAACAGTCCATAGCATTACATACACATAACAACTATTTTACAAATTCTTCAGCAGCCCCTTCATCAACAAATTCTTCATCATTCACAAAACACAGAACTTACCTCTACAACACCGACAATCCCTAGGTGTATCAGCCCCTTCAATAACCTTTTTTGTGATGGTCGAAGCCCTCCTCAGCCCCTTCGTCACCCAATTCCAAGATTGGCCTAGTTGCGATAGTTGAAGTCCTGGTCACACCGGTCAACTCCCTCGTCACGAAACCCTTTTGAATAGCCTCCCTCGCGACAATGGAAGCCCTCACGTCAATCACCACCTTTCTCAGGTGCAATTTTCTTCTACCACAGACGCGAATTGGAGAAAGGAGCAAACAATATGGAAGAAACTGAAATTAGGAGAGGAAAATCTCAATTTTTGATATCATATAATTGATGCACGTATTGACAGTTATATTCTCTTGACAATGACTGACGACCTATAGTGTTAGTATTATTCAACGATATTACTGACGAATATATCCGTTAATAATTTAATTGTATTATTAGCATAAATATATCTGTCGGTAAGTAATTACTCTTGCTATCATTAGTAAATTTATTAATAAATTTGATTTATCGACTAAATGAGTCTGTTAGTAATTATCCTTCAAAAAAATACCTTTTTTCATTAGTGTGATATATCATCCGGATTCTATAATGTGAATTTGGCTGCTGGAAGTTGATATTTAATGAACCAGGATGCCTGTTCCATCTGGGTTTCTTGGACTTTGGTGAAGTCTCTGAGATAACCCTGAAATCACCTTCGGTGGCAAAAAATAACTTTAGAATCTATAACTCTTCCTTGATTGATTTAGTGATCAGAGAAGCTTTGAGACGAGTTTCATCCAGCTCATCAGCTGCCTCCATGAGACTTACAATTTAAATACTAAACTAGGAACTTCAATATTGCACTACTAATTCCAAACACCCATTGCCTAATGACTTCTTCCACATATATAGCACTAGCATTGCATTTAACCAGTAAGGACAAATAAATAGCACTAGACCAAGCTATAACGACAACATAGAAATTATATGGTGCAACTCTACTGCTCCAAAATTCATCATTCACGGAATAAAGCACCAAAACAAAGCACGACATAATTGTTCATTAACAAAGTACCAAACCAATACAAAACAGTCCATAGCATTGCATACACATAACAACTATTTTACAAATTCTTCAGCAGCCCCTTCATCAACAAATTCTTCATCATTCACAAAATACAGAACTTACCTCTACGACAGCGACAATCCCTAGGTGTATCAGCCCCTTCAATAACCTTTTTGGCGATGGTCGAAGCCCTCCTCAGTGACAGCTCCTTCGTCACCCAATCCCAAGATTGGCCTTGTTGTTGAAGTCCTGGTCACACCGGTCAACACCCTCGTCACGAAACCCTTTTGAATAGCCTCCCTCGCGAGCCCTCACGTCAATCACCACCTTTCTCAGATGCAATTTTCTTCTACGACAGACGCGAATTGGAGAAAGGAGCAAACAATGATTGAGGAGAAGAAATAATTGCAAAAGGGGGAATGGTAGAACCGCAATGGAGGAGTGAGAATGAATGACAATGGTGGTTAGGGTAAAGGGTTATGAACAAGAGAGGGAAAAAATGACAATGGTGGTTAGGGTAGATTGTGAACAAGAGAGGGAGATTAGGGAGAAGAAGTTCTAACTATTGGAAAAACTTATCCTTTTCCAAATCAAAAATTGGGGGAACTGAAATTAGGAGAGAAAAATCTCAATTTTTGATATCAAATTGACAGTTATATTCTATAAATATCTCTGTCAGTAAGTAAGTAATTACTCTTGTTATCATTATTAAATTTATCAATAAATTTGATTTATGGACTAAATGTGTCTGTTGGTAATTATCCTTCACAAATAATCATTGGTGTGATATATCATCCGGATTCTATAATCCGAAAATGATTTATTGGAGGGATAACCTCCTGGACACCAACAATTGAAGTTTGGCTGCAGCGGCAACAAGCGAGCTGTGAGAGTTGTGAAAAGAACCAACCAACCCCTGTGGCGCGTGTGCTACCAGATTCGGAATGTATTAATATATAATTAGGAGAGGGCAATGAAAAATTTGGAAGTGCAGGAAGTAAACAATGGGGTGCAGGAAGCTCCCAACCACGATTCAGATCGCAGCACAGGTTCGTTACAAATAGAATTACATTTTTAACTCGGCCTTGTATGGAAAAATTTTGTTTTTTTTTTCTCTTAAATTTTGAGTGTGTGGAAACTTCTCAATAGGTGTTATGTCGCATCACATCCATAATCATTCGGATATTATATGGATACTTCAACTATTTTTCAATCTTTATTTTTCAACTTGGGTTAAATATGTTTTTAGTCCCTAAACTATTGGCCGGTTTTCGTCCCTCTTCCAAAGTAAGGTACAATTTGGTCCTTATTCTTTTCGAAACTTTGGTTTTAGTCCTCGAAAACTAACACCGTTAAAAGTATGCTGACGTGGCTAACGGTAAACTGATACAATTTTTTTTTGTCAGAATTTATCAGCTTTTCTTTCTCTCTCTTCCTCATCTCTTCCTTTTCTTAATTACACAGTATCCGCCCACATTTTTATTATATTACATTAATCCAACCACTACAATCCATAATGAACAATTAACTTCGTCAATGAAACCAGTTACACAATCAATCAATGTTTTCCAGAACCTCACCCCAACAACCAAAAACATCCTTCCTCCCATTGAAATAGGTCTTGTCACCAATATTCTAGATGGGCTTCTTTCGATTCCACATAAAACTCACAGAATTCATGAAAACAGATACCAAACTAAAATTACATCCACCCAAAACCACAAGTTCCGGAACACACCAAATTCGAACTATTGTCGAACAAAATTCTAAGCAATGAATCTGATAGAGGCCATACTATAAAGATAAATGAATTAAAACAGGGGATAGAAAGCAAGACTAGCAGAGGATACGGCTTACTTGAGATCGGAGGCAGATTGTCCTCATCGACGCCGGAAACGGTCATAGCAAGCCCTAACAAAAGGAGTGCGCAACTCGTAAGATTAAGGAAGAACTAAGAAGAAAGAACTTCGATGGAAAATAATTTCAATTCGGAAGAGAAGTGGTAGCTGACACTAGAGTGTGAGTAAAGAGGAAGAGAGAGAAATCCAGTATGAAACCATACAATATTCTGGGTGGAAGATGGATACAAGAGAGAGAAAGGGAGAAAAGGTGAGAAACACTTGAAAAAGAAGTCGTGTGTCAGTCTACCGTTAGCCACGTCAGCACATTTTTAACGGTGTTAGTTTTCGAGGACTAAAACCAAAGTTTCGAAAAGAATGAGGACCAAATTGTACCTTATTTTGGAAGAGGGACGAAAACCAAAAATGACCAATAATTTAGGGACTAAAAAAAGATATTTAACCCTTTCAACTTTGAAAGCAGTTGAAATTAGAACATTACAATTAGTAATTTTTTTCATATCTTTTCATGTATATCAAATCATTTTATTTTTCAGACTTAAAATCTTTCCAGTGTGTTGTGTTACTAAAAAAATTTGTATTAAAAATTCTTATTAGATTAAGTTTACAAGTATATATAAACTTTTAGAAACATTTAATATTTTCTTAAATACCCTGATTTAACGTATAAAAATACACACATAAATAACTGTAAGATTGTACAACTAAATATGTCAAATTTACCTAAAACTTTACATTCGTAATGGCTGAGTTTAAAGTTATTGAATAATGAACTGAATGCCTTCAAAATTTTATGTAAACTTGTAGATCTTTGTAATATCACTGTTAACAAAAATGTAATGCGTACAAATTAAATCTATATGTTGTCTTGTTCAAAGCTATCTATATTTTGAAATATATTATGAGTTAAATTACACTTATTTAATGAAATGTTAACGAAAAAAATTGTTGTTTTAAAATATAATTATATTTCATCAACTAGTACAAGAAATATAAATTTTATGTTATACAAAAACAGAATGTCAATTTATATGTAATATATAGTTATAAACCAACATATTTTACACAGGACTTTAGTTTGAGATTCAACTATCGGTAGTATATTGAATTGAAACATTTATTTAATAGTTACATTAACAAAATTAAATATGTAAGAGTTAAAGAAAGTAGTTTTACTACGATTTCTCCTTTAATGACAAAATATAACAAAACAATCTTTACAAAAAGAAAAGTAATATGAAAATATAAATAAAAACTATTCAACCATCATTAAAAAAGAAAACTTTTATTACGCTTGTATAATATTTTTTATTTTATTTTAAATTGTTTTAGAATTTAACGTCATTCTAAAGTGAAATTTATTTAGATTTAAATTAAAAAAAATGTAATTTTTTTATTTTAAAAAAAATTATAATTAAGTGAACTAGTGAGTCAACCCGTTTAATCCACCAACCCGTGGTGGGTCAGTCCGGATTCAGATTTTTTTCAGCTTGCTAATAAATGAGACGGGTTGGGTTGACTCACTAAGTGACAAACCTGTGGTAGGCAGGGTCGGGTCAAGCTAGGTTACTCATTTTGACAGTTCTACCGACGACGATTATCACACTAACAACAACGACAACATCAATAATGTCGATGAAACCAAATCATCACTAGTACAAAATATGCTTTTAAACTCGCACAATATACCTCTCTTTACACCAAACCGCTACCTATACAGACACGGTGGCAGTTTCGTTATTAACGAGACCTTATAGGCCTCGGTTCAGACTAAACCGGTGTCAAAAAGAGCTACCACTTCGGTTGTGAAGGCAACCGATGCCTAATTAGGCTTCTGACGCGGTTTCTGACGCGCCATATAGGCTTCGGTTAACAAAAACCCGAAGCGTACAGACGTATATACCTCGGTTTAGAGAAACCCGAGGTGGAAGGAGTATATTGCATCGGTTGGTAGGAAGGACCGAGGCATATAAGCCTCTGCTGCCTCAACCACAAGAAGAACCGAGGCATATAAGCCTCTCTTATTTCCCCAAAATTGTTTCCCAAATGTTGAAGGAAAACCTAGTGCGATAGTGCCGTCTTTCTCAGTCCCTCTCCTCGCTCTCCCTCCCTCCCCTCGCTCTCGCTCCGCTGCTCTCTTGTTCTCGCTCTGAAGACTACTTCTCCAAAATCTCCTCCACGCAGAGACTCAAGGTGACCAAACCCGAAGCCGAAAACGAGATCCCTTCGCCTTCCTCTTTGTTCGCCAAAACCCTACTGTCGGGAGCCACCACCATCTCGTCGTGTGACGACTGCGAGCGCGGCTTCCACCTCGCCTACGAGTGCGTTGCCTCTGGAGGAAAGAGCAAGCGGTGGTAGTGCGTCAATGGTGGCGGCGGTGCTAGGTGGTGATGAACGGAGCATCGTGATGGTGCGTCAATGGAGGTTTTTAGTGAAAAAGGTGAGTGCGATTGGGGTTTTTCTAATGTTGATGGTGGATGGGGACGGGGGCGGGGGTGCGGGGACGGGGATGGAAACGACGCAGGGACAGGACGAGAACGACTCTTATGCAATTTTGGATGGCAATTTGTAAGGCAACTTCCTGGAACATTTTCTGTTGGTCAAAAACCACTATACTGATTCGGTTCAAGTCCCAAGCGAGGTAGTATAATCCGAGATATTGACTCGGTTCGGCAGAAACCGAGGCAAAATCCTACTATTTTTTGACTCGGCTCGCAGCCGAGGCAAAAAGAGAAAGACTTTTTACCTCGTCTCTATATCAAGTGTCTATAACCGAAAATAACCGAGGTCATATCCCTTGAGTGCACTAGTGCATAATATTTATTGAAGAAAAATATTTTATAAATAATTACCGACAAATATTTATCCACGAATATTTATTGATAAATTTAAACCATCAGTAACTATATATAAATTTATAAGGTTTAAATGCTTACTTCGTCCCCATGTTAAGAGATGAATTTCTGTCTAGTAATCAGTTTTAAAAATAAATCTATTGAGTCCCAAAATTATAAAAGTTGTATAAATAAAGTCCCTTCCGTTAAATTAGCATAAACGGAGTTAAGTTCCTGCTGACATGGATGCACTTTTTTTCTCTTTCCTCTTATGTTGTTGCCATCTTTCTTTCTCTTCCTTTTTCTCTCCCCAATCAAGGTTTCTTTGATTCTCCTTCGTATCTTTATCACCCAAAGAGCCTTCCTGAAACATTCAACCCCAACTATTAATTCAACAAATTCATCACAATTTTTCAATTCCAATACCTATGCCCATATTGCAATCCCTGCTAAATCAAAATGCAGACCCTCCATAAACTACACATTACTTTTGACCCAACCACTTCCATCATCAGCACCCAAAGTTCTTCAACACTACCTTTTTACTTCACGCCATGGTCAAGTCCAATCATCTCCTTTCTCACCATCTAATTACTGTTGTTATGCTTTGCTACCTGAGTCTTTTATCTCTGTTAGGGCGTTAGTACCTGAAAGAACAACTCCATCACCGTGGAGATCATAGCTTCTTCATACTCAATGAAATTTCTCAACACTAAAACCCAACACCAGATCTCACAACAATAAATAACAAAATAGCAAAAACAAACCCTTAATCCCTGGATCAAAGTTAAAAGGGAGAAAGGGTTTCTCCTGGGCTGTCATGAAGGCGCGACTTGCTTGTCGTGCTGTGGAGATGATTCACGTTTTTTATGGTTGTGTGATTTTGGATCTGGATTGTTTGGTTTCTCTTCTTGCAGGTGTGAGGCGCGCGACTTTGGTGGTGCATCTGGTTCGCGTAGAAGATTGGGGGTGGTGTGTTTGGCTTGAACAGCGACACAGTTTAGGTTGGGGAAGGATTCACAATGGAGGTTGTTGCGCGAGAATGATGGAGAAGGGGGTGGTTCGGTGGTGTCCTGGTTATGCGAAGCTATGGAGGTTTTTGGTGAAGAAGATGAGTGTGATGGCTTCGCAGTGGCTTCGCGATTGGGGTTTTTCTGATTGTAGGTATGTGTTGATGGTGGTGAGGCGAAATAAGGTTTAATGGCGGTGAAGATGATCAGCGGTGATGCTAGGTTGCGGTGGTTGCTTGTGGTGGTCCACTTCCCACAACACACCTATCTCCGTTCTCATCCTCTCCCTATTCCTCCTCATCCACTTTTACATCCTCGTCACCATTGCCCAGGACCAATTATCCCTCGTCACCACCAAACTGAAAAAAGAGAAAAAGAAAAAAAATGTCCGTTTATGAAAATTATGAAAATCATTAATATAGAAAGAGAAAAAGCTGAACATTGCAGAAAGAAAAGATGAGAGAGAAGAAAAAAGTCAGATTTTATAGCCACGTCAGCGCGGAGTTAACTCTATTTAAGCCAATTTAATGGAGGAGACTTCATTTATACAATTTTTATAACTTTGAAACTTAATAGATACATTTTTAAAACTGGATACTAAACTGAAAAAATTCACTTAACATAGGGACCAATTAAGCAATTAAGCCAATTTATAATTATTACTAATGAATTATTAATATTGTTAAATTTATAATTTATAATTATTATTTATTGTTGAATTTTTTGATTTTTCAAATGATGAATTTTTTTAATGGAAGAGGTGGCTTGCTAACACATTTATTTACTTAAAAATTAAAATAAAAAATAGACTATCATATTATCAGTAATGGAAATATGTAATAATATATTAACTTATATTATTAATACTTTCAAAGTTCAAGTTCTACCTATTCATCATAATAAAGTAATATAACTTTGAAAGATGATAATTATTTTAATTTATTAAGTTAGGAACATTAATTAATCAATTTAAAATTTTAAAAAATAGGTATATAATTAAGTGTAAATAATATATATATATATATATATATATATATATATATATATATATATATATAAACTAAATTTAGAAGAGAAAAAATAAAAAAATAAAAACTAAATTATCAAATATAATAAATTTAAAAAAAGTGGTGGAATGGGAGGGCAGATCAAAATTTCAAATCTGCTTTATTATACTAGATATGTTGAGACAAAACATGTTACAACGGATTGATCTATTTCAAAAGCTATATAATATAATACTTTTTTAAAAGCTTTTTATGATTATTTGTTTTGCAATTTGAAGTTTAAAATATTTATAAAATATGAAATCATAATATTTGAAAGGATTTTATGGATTTAGAAACATTCAAAAGATTGCTTGCATGTCTCTTTACGTTTCTACCATGAAATACATATTTACATATTATCCTATTATACAAAACTGTACTTTCATGGCACAATGAGAAAGATAACAAAGAAAACATAAAGTTTGGATAAAAAAGTATAAAATTCAAGTAAATTATAATGACTCGTTGACTCTAGTTTATTATTATCCTATATAACATTTGTCTACATATCTAAATTATAGTGGTCCTTCACGTATTAAATTATTCTCACTTTCTCTTGGATCTAAACAACAAGTTCAAAATTATAATCTATTTTTTATTATCTAATCATGCACATAAGATCTCCCTGTTTAGTAATATGAGTTTAACGAGGGTTGTAACTTACGAAAGAAATTATGAGTTTAAACATCATATCACAAATTTATATTTTATTTTTCATGGTTTCTTGGATTTTCTTACAAATATTAATATCAAATTCTTGTAATATCAAATTTTAAATTTTAAATTGAAGCATATTGGAAAGAAAAAAAAAAGAGTGAGAAACTTATAATATGAAATACTTTACAAAAAACAAAGTTAATATGCATTTATAATGGAGTAATTGATGAAGTAAGCATTTGTTTGATTCCATGTTAGGAAAAGAGGATTAGGTGTATCCTTGAGGGAGACAATGAAGGAAAAGGTTTTTGTTCTCTTTACCAAAAAGGTTCAGTGAAGGCTTGCTTTCATGGTCCCAACTTATTTTTCAGAAAAAGGCTGGCCCATGAGGGAGATTTGTTTAGTGATCCTTACATAGTGGGCCTCACGGTTGATCAGAGTATGATAGGACGAAGAGTGTTTCATCCTGCACCTCCAAGTATTTCATCCTGCACCTCCAAATTTTTTTAAAATACCTACATTACCCATAATTAATACCTATAATTAAGAAATTTAATATTTTAAAAGAAAAATTTTTAAATGGTCAAAGATTCTGGCAGTGGCAGAGATATTATTCTCACTTTCTCTCTCATCTTCATTCTTCTAGACTGCCACAGCAGCACACAGCACCAGCAGGACCCGCATCAGACCCTCTCTGCATTTCCTCTTTTCAGTAGCACCCAACACACTGCTTGCATTTGGTCTCTCCAGTAGCACCCAACACACTGCTTGCATTTCCTCTTTTCAGTAGCACCCAACACACTGCTTGCATGTCCTCTTTCCAGTAGCACCCAACACACTGCTTGCATTTCCTCTTTCCAGTAGCACCCAACACACTGCTTGCATTTCCTCTTTCCAGTAGCACCCAACACACTGCTTTTCCTTCAAATTGGAAGCTTTCCAGTAGCACCCACCACATTACTTTTCCTTCAAATCGGAAGTTTTCGGTAGCACCCAGCAGTTTCCTCTTCCATTGTCGCACACAGGTTGTCCACTATCGCAGACAGAGGTGGTCGTCCAGGCACAGAGGTTGTCCGTTGGTCGTCAAGCAAAGGCCAGAGAGATAGAAGAGCTCATCTAGCGCCGGCCAATGCAGAGAAATACCCACCCACAGTACCTTTGATCACCCAACAAAGGTTGGTTCGTGTTGTTTTTTATGCTGATAGAAATTGGTTATGGAGATCCGATGAATGCTAAATCGGTTATGGAGATCCGATGAATACTATATCGGTTGTGGAGATCCGACCGTGCCATGTTGTTTTTTTCTGTTTATGTTATGTTTTAATTTAATATTCAGTTTTTATTCTGTTGGTGGTTGAATTATTTGAAATGTTAATATTGTAGATGTTCTTTTATAATAATTATTAACTTTGTTTTAATTTTTTTAAATGTTATGTTATAATTCTTTTAAATTTTCTGTTTTAAATTTTAAATTTATTGTTATATTTGAAATAATTATTTATTGATATAAAGAAATAATTTTATTCCTTTTAATAAAATAATTTTAATTATTTAAATTTTCCGTTTTAATTTTTAAATTTTTTTTTGTAATTATTTTATGTTTTGTGTTATAATTATTTCAAAAATTTTGTTATAATAATTTTCAAAATTCTGTTTTTTCTTTAATTTTTTAATTTATAGTTATTTGATTTTTATTTGAATAAAGTTTTTCTAATTGAATGAATTATTTATTTATATAAAGATTCGAATAAAATGTTATTATTTTTAATTACATAAATTTAAATATTTTAATTTATCTGTTTTATTTATTTTATATTATTTGTTTGAATTATTTTATACGTTCTGTTTTAATTACTTTAAATATTCTGTTATAATAACTTAAAAATTCGTGTTTTAATTTTTTTAAATGTTCTGTTCTAATTATTTTAAACTTTCTGTTATAATTTTTGAATTTATAGTTATTTGATTTTTATTTTAATAAATTTGTTTTAATTGAATTAATTTTTTATTTATATGAAGATTTGAATTAATTTTTTTATATTTAAAAGATTTGTTATTTTTTTTTGTGAAATATTAGATTTTTACAGTTAGTTAAAAATGTTTTAATTACTTTTTGTAATTATTTGCAATATTTTTAATTTTGTTAGAGATTTAAGTTATTTTGTTTGTAATAATATATTATTTAATTTTATAATGAATTAGTTAAATTGATTTTATTTGAAATAAATTGTTTTGAATAATTTAATATTATTTAGTAGTGAATTTTTTGTAATTATTATAATATTATTGTTAATAAAGAAATTTATAATAGACATGGCTCGTACTCGAGGAGGTTCCTCTTCACATCGCGGAGAGAGTTCGTCACAGGGTGAGAGGCGGAGACCTACAGCTTCTGCTCGTAGAAGACGTGGAGCAGTTGAGTCTGATATTCATGTTGAGGACCAAGGAGATGTGAGGTTTCACAAGGACGCAGTTGAGGATCATGAGGATGTTGCTGAAGGTGGATTTCCTGGAGGTCCATTAAACGCTTCTGTATTGACACATTACATTCACCATGTTGCTTATGCGATATGGCAGGGTCGGGTAAGTTGAAAACTTTAATTTTAATGAATATTGTTTAGTTGAAATAATTTTATCGCTAAATATTATTGTTTAGGAACGGGAGGAGATCAAGTTGATCTCCCATGGGAAGAAGTTAAACAGATTAGGATCCTGCCATGAGGGCATTCGAGACATCGTTAATGGTTCTGGTCTGATGTCTTTGGTGGGCATGTCATATGACTATGTCGATAGGGGTCTACTGCTGGCATTTGTAGAGAGATTTCATTTCGAGACTAGCAGTTTCCATCTCCCCGTGGGTGAGATGACTTTGACTTTAGATGATGTGTCATCGTTGTTGCACCTCCCAGTTTTAGGGCAGTTATGTCATCTAGAGGAAGTAGATTTTGAAGACAGTAGATGCGCCATTGTGGAGCTTTTAGGCGTGGATGGCGGGAGAGCTGGTGCTGAGTTAACTGCAGCTCACGGTGTGAAAGTCAGATTGAGCTGGCTTCGAGACATCTATGCTGAGCATTGTGAACAGCAGCAGTGGGAGTACGCTGCCCGGGCATACTTGTTGCATCTAGTTGGATGCAGTATATTTGCTGATAAGACTGCAACATCCATTCGCGTGTCTTATCTTTTGCTCTTTAGAGACGTACACACATGTGGCCGATATGCCTGGGGTGTTGCTGCACTAGCATACATGTATGACCAGCTAGGAGATGCAAGCTTGGCTTCGACCAGACAGATGGCAGGTTATTTGACTCTGTTACAGGTAGAAGTTTAGTTTACAATTTGATTTGATTGAAATTTTTCGGTGTTGATTATGTAATAATGTATAATATTTTGTTTTGTAGAGTTGGATATATGAGCACTTCCCTACATTGGGAAGAAGGCGTATGGTGTCTTCGTACATGGAAGACAGACCTCGTGCTGCAAAGTGGGAGTCACCAAGGCAGGGTTCCACCCTCTTAGAGGTCAGGGTACACTTGGATGCGCTTACATATGATTCAGTCATCTGGTACCCTTATGAGTCACATCGGGAGAGTCGTCCTTTTTACGGCGTTTGTATGTTCTCGGGATGGATCAGGATTGGTGAGACATTGTGTCGACATTTGCCTGAGCGTGTTTTAAGGCAGTTTGGATTTCAACAGTCCATCCCTCGAGACCCACCCGTTGTTGCAGATGCGGACATACTGGCGACCGATGATGTGTGGTTGCACTATCGTGATCACGTTGTTAGGGGTGTGTCCGTAAGCAGATTCCCATCTGATTGTGTTGATGGTTACCTTCATTGGTTTAGGATCATATCTCATCCTTACATTATTCTAGCTGCTGATGACGACCGACCGAGTCTTGCTCCCAGACTCCGACGTGACATTCCTGATGAAGTGCCGCAGCGTCGTAGATCGGCTTCACAGTCTGGTTTACTGGTATGTTTACCTACATTATTTATATTATATAATTTTGTTGTGATTGTTTATATAATTATGTGTTATCATTATAATGCAGGGTGTAGTGAGGACATTTGGTAAAAGATTACAACAAATGCTCTCTTGTAAGCAAATTCCCGAGGGGACGATAGGACACACTCATGCACGGGAACTACTGGATTTAGTTGACGCAGCCGTTGAAGAGTACTCACCGACCAGGATAGCTGCCAGGAATGTTCGTGACAGACATGTTCGTGGAAGACGATCTACTTCAAATTGAATTAGCTTGTATACTTTTATTGTATCCCATTATATAATTATTTTGGACTCATTTTGTATGTTATTTTTCCCTGTTAAATAACATTAAACATTATATATGCATGATATTTAATGTTTCTATTCTATGTTGTTTTTAACTAAAACAACATTACATAAAAATACATTACATCATGAATCCGTTATGTCAACATAGGAGGTAGTAACACCCATCAATTCTGAAAATGCTTGCATCCTATTTGTATACAAATACGACCACATTCGCGCCTTTGGATAACAATTAGTTGAGCATATCACATCTGTCATAGGCAAAGGACAACCATCTTGTAGTTGAACCTGTAAATTCCCTATTAGTAAATAAATCTTATTGTGTTGCAATTAAACATAATAATAATAATGTTACCTGTACGAAATGATTGCCGTTAACATGTCCTATACATACTAAGTGATGTTGTCTTACATCAGAAGGCGGTCTGGTACGTAGTGGGAAAATCGTATAGTTCTGAGTATGTGAAAGACAAACTAGGATGATGTTATAGCGATTAACAATTGCATACCCAATGTCTGGTATAGTCATCCACTTGGTTGCATTAGCCTATAAGGAATAAAACAAATTGTTATGATAAAACTAATAAAACAAATAATAAATACATTGTGAAGTATATGAATGCTTACCGCTGACTGTGGGTCCACCATCAAAGACTTCCTCAGTTGTTCTAATCTATCATAGCCTCCCACTAGTGTCGCATATTCATCACGCCACTGACTCAGTTCTTTATAAAGATCATTTCGTATAATGGGCCAAGAATCTTCCCCTAGCCCTAATGACGAAGCAATGCATCTATAACCACAGTGACCATCAGCAACGACATCAACAATATTGAGAATGTATGGTTGACAAATAGGATGAAATTGATTTATCATAGGTACTATCCTTTGTTGTCTAGGTTTATCCTTTAGTTGCAATTTGTTTTTTGCTGACGAAGATTCAATTGTTGACTGAAATGTGTCTACATGCTCAAAATATGAGGGATCACGCTTTGTAGACCTCTCTGTTCTTTGGAGTTTTTTCTTTTGTGCACCCTTCGTCTTAACTTTATGCAATGAAGGTATCATAGATGTCATTGCAGGACAAACAATGTCAAGTAACTTTTGTTTAATTGTCACTTTACCTCCAATCTCAACCTCCTTAAATTTTTCTTCAACCATAGTCAGCTTATGTTGTATGGATAACTTTGGCTGTGATTCATTCGATACAATATCTGAAATAGACAATCTTGTCCACATCACATGAAATTCACGCAAAGGAATCATACCAGGGCCATAACGTGCTAATTCACAGGCACAAGGGACACCGTACGTCCGTCTAAGTATGCATCCACATCTTCTCGTATCGAGACCTACAAGATTCACTCGTTCTAATTCTTTAGCTATTAGTCCTAAAGCATATATGGATACTCGTCCAACAAGTTTTTTGAATTTTATGCCTTTATAAGCTTCACTCATAAGATTCAGACTAATTTCGAACGACGCTTTGATCTTATTATGTTGCAACACAATTACATTTTGAATGGCATCCCAACAAGAACAAAGATCTCCCATACTGTTTCCCAATACTTTCTTTAAGTTCCAATGAGCAGACTCAACCCTAACAAAAATAAATCAACAATATTATCAAATATTCAAATACAGTGTAAACTAATATATCATTAAAACATACCTGTTCGTTGTTGTATTCCCTAAATGCATAACTTTGTTTGTCCATGCCTTCACAAAGTAAGTATTGTATGGAATAATCCAAGTATTATTCACATATTCAAATAATAAAGGACATGAACGACAGGTGTATTCAAAGTGATTCACACAGTCCCCAAACATAGATTCATCTTCACAATTCATGACGTTCTCCCATTCTTCCATTATGGCATCCCATGCTTCCTTACAATCAAGTAACATTTTGCACTTCGCTAGTACATTTTTTGAAATATGGAAGCGACATAACAACTGATATGACTGAGGAAAGACATTGCCGATGGAATTCATCAAAGACAAGTCTCTATCGCTGACAATGACTTGTGGACCGGTATCAGATGTCAAAAATAAACCTCTAAGCTTTTGAAGAGCCCAAGTGAAATTATTTTGACGCTCACTTGATAAGAATGCAAATGCGACTGAGTAGGTTAACCCAGTAGATGTCATACCAACAATCTCTAACAATGGCAACCGATATTTATTTGTTTTGTAAGTTGAATCCATTAACAAAACAACATTAAATGCATTCAATAACTTTATTGCATCGGGATGTGTCCAAAAGAGGTCACTAACAACTTCAGAATCCTCTGCACATCTACTCCAATGTATGTAATTATCCCGATCCAACATCATCATCAATTGTTGCAGCTCAGTTCTCGACCCTCTCAATGAGCGTTTATATGTATACCTTGCTGTGTAAACTTGTTTTATTGTAGTTACATTATGCTCATTATTTTGTTTCAGAGTCAACAAAATATTTACTGGTGTTACTTGGGTTTTAGTCATATCAACAAGTACTGCTTGTTCAGTATGATTTAACCTACCAGCATAAGGATGCCCCACTAAAGTTTTTTGCTAAATCGTGGTTATGGTATCCACATATCACTTGTAATACCCACCCATCGCCATTACTAGATGGTTTGCCCCTTAACTGGAAAGGACATTCATATTTTCGGGTGCCATATGCACTAGGTTGGTCGGGTTTGTATTTTCTATATTTTCCGCCTCTTTCACATCCTAGCAATACAAACGTCTTCCTCCCAGGTTGACCGGTAGCTTTATCGGATCTTATAGTCACCACAACAAATCCTAGATCATTTGCAATCCCTTTTATCCATTCAATTAAGTTTTCACGAGAAGAAAATATTTCATTTATTGTGAAATTATTCGTCAGATCTTCCTCAGCAACCTCATTTATAAATGATGAAAATTTTGATTGCATGGTACAATTTATTTCAGAATCCATCCCATAATGATATTCGTCCATTTAAATTATAATCACCTATAAAAATAAAAAAATAATACAATAAATTTAAAATTTAAAATTATATTATAAAATCAAAAATTAATACAATAATTATACAATTATAAATTTATGAACAATATAATCTAACTTAAATCAAACACCAAGTTAAATAAACATAAAACTATATAAAAAATTATTAAAAATTATATATTTAAAATTCATTTTTTATATTAACAACAAATAATAATTATAAAAATAAAGTTAACTAGTTTTAATCAATTTTTATATAAAACAAACCTACTTAAATAATATTCATAAAACAACATGGAAAATTATGAAAAAATTACATATTATCTAATTATATTATAAATTCATAAAAATTATACATATACTTAAATATAATTATAAAATAATAAAATAATATATAAAATGGGTACAAATTGTATAAATGAATGAATGGCTGTCAAATATCTTAAGAATTTTTTAAATAAATGCTAATCCTTGCTTGTATTAATTGAGTATTGAAATAGGTAACTGAGTTTTCTTCCATCAAAAATGACACTGGCACTAAATAAGATTGGCGAAAAATTTTCTTTCTCGGATATGGAAATCCGATATATATATAAATTACTTTTATTAATTTTAATAAATTCAGAAAACAAAATTATATCAATTAAAAAATATATAATTTCATTACAGACTAATACAAAATCATAAATAAATTTAAAATTAAAAAAATAAGTAAAACAATAACATAATTAAAATGTTATGTATGACATTAAACATGTATCGGATATCAATATCCGAATTTTCACTGTCGGATCTCCAGGTCCGATCATCGAATGCATTTCGTTATTTCCAATTTGTTTCACAATCATACGCAAAGATAAAAATTAATTTAAATATTAAAAATAAATAAACTCAGGTAACCAACAAACATAATAATCTAAGTTCAGGGTTGAGTATCAGATATGTATATCCGAAATCGGATTTCCATATCCGATGCGCATCATCGGATCTCCACATCCGATTACCATCATCGGCCATCCGCACTCATCGATATCATCGGCTACCAGCATGAGTTTATATCGTTTCATTTACGGTAGCATGCATTAACGAACCTAAATTACATCTCCATCAATAACAATATCTATCTATGCATTAAAAATAATTACTAACCTCTACAGCATAAACACAGAAGAAAGAAGAATGAGGTAATCCAAAACTCCACCAACACAAAGAGTCAAGCTGCTAATACACCACTCCAAACTGCACACTCGGAACAATACTTCTCTTTAGATAATACTCAATGACTCTCAAGAAAAAAAATATTATCAAAGTCCAGTGAAGAGTTGTGAAAGAGCCCTATGGTTTCTTTATAAAAAAAAATGAGATGCAAGAGGTGTAGGGATGAGGGGGTGCAGGAATGAAGGGTTCAAGGAGTGCACGGGTGAAGGGGTACAGAGGAGCAGAGTGCATGTTTCTTAATTGGTGGAAAATAGAGGTGGAGTCAATGGTGGTACAGACATTTTCAATAATCAAAAAATTAAACTTTTAAACCATTTATTAATTAAGGATATTTTAGGAAATTGGAGGTGCAGGATGAAATTCTTGGAGGTGCAGGATGAAACACTCTAGGATGAAACCTTCTTGAGGCCCATATGGTTAATATTTTGTTTAGAGTAGGGCCCAGAATGGCCCATATCTCAGCTCGTTACTCATCAACCCAGCAACCATGTCTCCATAACGACAACCATAATTGAAGGAACTTCACACCCAGTCTACTCTACGATACAGAAATTCTATTGGGTGGTAATGGAATCTAGTTTGCTTTCTGATGCACCCAATCTTTTTCTCTTGGAAAAGTAACAAGGATCACTTATTTAAGAGAGACATTTCAAATAATGATATCTAATGTTTGGAGAGACTTTTATAGAAATTGAAGGCATTTGCTTTTTTATTTTTATGGCAATAATTGCAATATGGAATTATGAAAATTATGAAAATTACAATGACGCACAACAACCTATGAATCATGAATGTTTAAAAGGACTTCAAGAAATATTGACTAATGTGATTATGTTACGTATTACATGTCTTGATAAAATTTGCATGAACACAATTCCTTTTATTATGTATTTTACTTCAAAATGATGGTAAATTAAGAGATATTCTGGATCAATTCTCTTTCGTTGTATCTCCTGCAGTTGCTATTCGACTTTAGAATAACTGGAATCCACTATATTCAAATGTTTGTAGTACCAATCACACAAGCAATTACAAACTTAAGATAATAAACAACTACATGATCAACTCTTCAACGCACTCAAGAGGATATGTTTTACTTTTGAAATGCTCCAAAATGATATCAATACCAATGAACTCTTGATCGCATCAGAGGATATACATTAAACACAATCCGACAACTCAAAAAAAAAAAAAATACGAGAGGTTTATTAAAGCAGAAGCAATTCAGATGTAATTTTAGCACAACACAACCTTTTGAATCTTGTAAACTTGGAAGCACTCTAATTTGTAAAGAAAAATAGTTCAGAAAGATCTCAAATAATTTTATTTATAACTAATATTTCTTGTTTAAATGAGTGAGACCAAGGTTAGAAAAATGCTGAATGAAAACTAATTCAAACATATGTAATAAATTATTCTTATTAAAGTTTGAAAAATAGTTACTACGCATTCTTTTTTTCAATTGATTATGCTACATGTTAATTCAAAAACAAAGTGAATTCATTATGTAACTTTTTCTCAAATTAATAAACACATAATTATGCTCTATGCTTTAATTAGTTAACCAAACTTATAATCAATGATCATTTTCTGAAACATCTCACGAACAATTACTGGTTACATTAAACTTGAACCAGTTAAGGTAATGATATAATCTTTTTCTCATATTTTTTAACTTTTCAAAGACAATTTTCTTTTGATTAATTTTTATATAGGTTTTTGTCATGAACTGAAAACCATATGAATATCTTGTTTGAAAAACTCTCAATCCTATAAAATGAAAGCTAAATCATCATTTTCGAACATCATAATCAAAACAAATTCTCTTTAGACTTGAGTCTACTCTTCAAGTTTAACAAAAATAATTTTGGTTGAGAAAAGAAAAGAAAAAGATAATAATAAAAGATAATGATAATAATATTGGGAATAAATAGATTAGTGTTAGTATCTACATTTATTCTCAAAACAAGAATTTTCTATTTACTTTTTATTTATAATAAATTAGAATAATTTTAAATTTTTTATTCTCGCATAGAGTAATCTCAGATTATACACCATAAGTGTATTGTTGCTTGTGAAAAAGAGTGTGCTGTCAGTAAATAAATTGTTACGTTGTTGAAGAGTTATATATATTTAACTTTCAGAAATTGACCATCTCCAATCTAAATCTAAATTTGATAAAATTGAAGTCCTAAAACTTATGATTTTTTTGTGTAGGCGTATTCTAATATACACATTCCATATGTAGATAAAAATAAATAAAATTGATGTATAAGAGATTAATAATAAGATTTTTTTCTAACAAACTTGTGTATACAATTTTAGTGAAGAAATCAATAAATTTATTTTACTCGTAACATTTTTTCTTTTACAAATTCTGATTGGGATGAATTTTAAACTTAATTCTAGGTTTTCTTACCAAAAATAATTTAATTCTTTGATTGAGAATCATCAAAAAAATATTTTTCGAATAATAGTACCATGACACATTTTTAAATTCATTTGACATAGAGTACAAAGGTAAAATGGTCATAAAAGTGTAAACTTTTGTATTTTTTCAAGAAAAAGAAAGTAAAAAATTAAAAAATAGTAGTGTCAAATGAATGTAAAAAATTTAGGTATGTCAAAGTATCATTTTTCTTTTCTTAAGTAGGAACTTGAGGCCGAAAGACCTAAGGAGGATCCTTGAAAGTAATTCTAGGAGAAGTCAATGTCATAACTTCATAACATCCAAGGACAAAGATTTGAAAGGAGGCCTCGTATGAACATACACACCACAAGGCTATGTGAAAGGGGGTCTCATATGAACATACACCACAAGGCAATTTGAAAATCAGACCAATGAAGATTCCACACAGAATTGGCCCATAATAGAAAATAGGCCACACAATTTTCAAATATCAATAAAAGGCTAGAAATATAAAAACTTAAATATCCTAAACTGTTTCTTCCTACACCTCCCTAGATTTCTCCCTGCACCCCAAATTCTTTTAAAATCTCAAAATTATCCTCTATATTTCAAAACACCCTACACCCCACTTCTTTATTTTCAATGAATTTCAAAATTTATTGAAGAAAAAATCCTTCAACAGATTTCAAAATCCGTTGAAGGATTTTTCGAAAGCTTTAACTAATTTTGAATTTCGTTGAAGAAGGTTATTTTTGGAATGTGGAAGTGTAGGAAGAAATGTGGAGAGGTGCAGGGAGAAACACTCAATATCCAATTATATTCAAAACTAAAAAAATATATTCTCCTAGGGCCTTGCCATAGAACGAGATGGATATTTTTTAACTTGGTGAGTGCTTTTCCCTACACCTCCTATGCTTCTATTTACACTTCCAAGTAAAGGAATATACACTTTAGTAAATAAAAATAAGTACGTAAGCAACAATTATTGTTTAGCAAATGCCATTTAACTCTACCACTATATATTTACTACATCTTCCACCCTTAAGTTCACTTCGTTCTTCTACTTCTTCTTCGTGGTGGTTTCTCTAGTTTTGTTCATGGTCCTTTCTCATGTTGAGTTTTGGTGGTGGTCCAAGATGGTCTATTCATCTTTTTGCTTTGAAATCAGGTATAAATGTTCGTTTAAGTTTCTTCCACTTATGATGCATTTCAAACTGTTAGGAAGAAAATCGGGTGTTGAAATCTGGTTTAAAAGGTCACCGAATTTTAAAATTTGATTAGGAAAAGCATCATATTTCAAAACTAACCAGATTTTGAAATTCGATTTTGGAAGACATTGAATTTTGAAATTCGATTTTGGAAGCCATTAAATTTTGAAATTCGATTAAGGAAGCCATCAAATTTCAAAATTCGGTTAATGAAGTCACTGAATTTTGAAATCTGGTTAAGGTACTAGTTGAATTTCAAAATCTAGTTACTTAACAAGATTTCAAAATCGGGTTACTTCTTTGGATTTTAAAATCCAGTTACTAACTTCATCGAATTTCAAAATTCAGTTACTACCTTCATCGAATTTTGAAATCTCATTATTACATTCACCAAATTTCAAAATTCAATTATTAGTTTGATTGATTTTTGAAATTCGATTACTACCCTCACAAAATTTTGAAATCCAATCACTTTAATATTTTTTCCTTTTTCTTAGTTTTTTGCTTTTAATTTTATTCTTAATTTGTTAGAATTTGTTTAATAATTTGTTAAGATATTATTATTATCAATGAAGTAAGTTATTAAGTAGTGGAGATGTTATGTTATAGGTGGTTATGTTGTATGATGGAAGATTATCCTTTCGGTTTGATGTATTCACAAATAAATTTGAGTTTCGTATTATATTTCTCTTTTTTCATCAATGAAATGTGCAAGGGAGATTATACAACTAATTTTACAACTAATCAAATATTTTCCACACACGATGACTTAATTGAATGAGTTCATGGGATTGCTTTTCATCTTGGATTTGTTGTCGTAATTATAAGATCTGATAAAGCTACTGATGAACTTGGGAGAAAGATGTTTATCTTGTTAGGATGTGAAAGGGATGGAAAGTAAAAGAAATACAAACCTAATGATCAACTAAGTATATACGACACAAGAAAGTGCAAGTATCCTTTTAAGTTGACCGGCAAGCCAAATTATAATGAAGAGGGGTGGAAATTGAAGCTTATATGCGGATATTATGACCATGATTTGGCATAGAGGTTAGTTGGTCATTATTTTGTTGGGAGGTTAAATCCCACTAAACAGTCATTACGTGTTGATATGACTAAGAGTCAAGTGAAGCCTACAAATAATCTACTAATTCTAAAAGAAAATAATGATTATAATGTCACAACAATCAAACAAATATCTAAAGCAATGTATACTTACAAATGGATCATTGAGAGAGTTGAGAATTGAGTTGCAGTAGTTGATGATGATGTTGAATTGTGATAAATACATCCATTGGAATTGTTAGAAAAGGATTGCCTTGTTTCTCAACACCAAGAGGGGGGCTGAATTGGTGATTACTAAAAACGAATGTTTTTTAAATCTTTTCGCAAACTTTGAATGATCTTAAATATTTCTTGTAAATGTTAACTCATTGGCAAGTGTACCAAATTGTATCAAGTAATATAAAATGGTAAGACCAAGTATCGTTTCCTAAGAGACTCGTGTTACTATTTAATCGTGTAATACATTAATTAACTAAGACTAAAGAATGATTCCAATGATTAAGGGTAAAATGAAATACAAGTAAACATAAACTTGAATGTGAAATCTTGATCTTTTGGAACTAAAAGCAAGATGAATGAATGATATTGATGATATGAGATGATGATGTTGTTGGGGTTATATTTCACCTACTTCACTTTCATCCATATTAGAACTCATCTTCTTCATTAGAATGTTAATGTCACTTACGAAATTACTTAGAACCCGATCCCCCAGTGTAAAAAGCATAGCGTTGATTATTAGGCAACAATCCCTTGAAAACCCTAACAACCAATTCCGCATTAAGAAAAGAAGCTTAAGACAACCAAACATCCTATCTCTATCCCTAGGCAATATTCCCTTTGGGTGAAATCCTCTAGATCATGATTCATAAGATATTTTCCAATACTTAAACAAATCAAACATCAAGTCATGAATGGCCAAAACAAGACAAGCATTAAGAATAGGAGAAAATCACTAACATTCAATGAAAGAAGCATAAAATATTAAAACATGTTCATATACATGAAAGTTTAGAGGTTACATCATTCCCAACAACAAATGAATTTAGCTCTCCATTATCATGGAAAACCTTGGCTTACGATGGAAGAATGAACATGAGATGGAAACCCTAGAAACATAAAAGGAAAGCTCCCGCATGCCCAATCTTCCTCCAAAGGATCGACAATAATGTTTATGTGCTTCAGTCGTCCAAAGATATGAGCCCTAATGTGTAGAAGCCTTTAAATAGATCAAACATGGATCATGGACCAACATCGCTGGCGCTCAGTGCTCTAAGTGGGGCAAGCAAGCGCAACTGCGAAGAGACTAGCCCTTAACTCCCTTACTGAGGGCAACCAGGCATCCTACGGTGTAGTTGACTAGCGCTCAGAGCCCCTAGAGGGGGCGCCCAAGCTTGCTTGCGAGATCCTTGGCCCTCAGCGCCCCTAAAGAGGGCACCCAGGCATCCTTGCCTGACCACCAGTGCTGAGGGCCCCAGAAAAGGGCAACCAAGTGTCCTTGAGCCTTCTGTAGCCTTCTGTTCTGGTGCTTCTACTGTCCTTCCTGGGTTTCAACTCCTTGATACTTTACTCCTCTTCCAAAACATACCAATAACTTACAAAAATGAGGGAATCACTGATAAAATTCATCATGTATAACCTCTATTCACTTATTCACCAAATTCAACTAAAACAATAGTTTAAGCAAGTTTCAAAGTCAAATAAAGTTGATTTAGTATCAAAATTGCATCACAGATAACGGTAAATTCAATCGTGATCATTAATCTAAGTAATACACATATGCAGTTCAAAGTAAAAGAGATAAGAACAAACATAGGGTTTTTATTCTGGTTCGGCCTCAATGCCTATATCCAATCACCCTTCCAATCAACCTTATTGAAGGATCTTTAACTATAATGATTTGAGATTTACACCAATGATTTTAAAGAGAACACACTCTCACAATAAAAACACCTCTCCCACTCACAATCAAATATAGAAAGAAAACACTTGCACACAAAACCACACGTCCTTGCTGCATAACCCTTTGAGACTACATCTGAAAGTCAAGAACCCCTTAGTCTTCTTCCTATCTTGCACGAACAGGGAACCACAATCCGAGATTGCAAAAACATATTTCTGATCAATGTAGAAACACCTCAGTAGTGTAAAGTATGATCAATCAATTACGTCCACAGTTCTTCTCTCAAGAATCCTTCAAGTTTCTTCCAAATCTTTGAATCTTGGTTCTTGGAGCTTCTTAACCAGCTGTAACACTTTTCTCTAATCAAATATATCAGATATGAAAATTTCAAATGATCAATTCGTTATAGTTTAGTAAACAGTGCGTCAATATATAGTTATCTCATGACAGACACAGATTAATCGATTACGTTAGTAATGTAATCGGTTATATAAGTGACAAATGTAACAAAATTACAATTTAAACAGATCTTACACAATTAATGTAATCTATTTGCAATAAATGTTAGTCAACATATTTAAAATAGGACCGCTAAAACAATTATGAGCTTTAAGACAGTTTTCAAAACATAACTGACTTAATTGATTAGATACACAGTGTAATCGATTAAGCTAAACACTTAAGCAAATTTTGAAAACTTTTTCTCTTCAAAACTCATCACAATGCATATCAAAAAATGGTTTGTGAAAACACGAGTTTTAATCGATTTAATACTTAATGTAATCGATTCAAAACTTGTTGTTTTGCCACAGTTCAAAACATAAGCTATCTTATGAATTCAATTGATTACTACATCAATGTAATCGATTGTATCATTCAAAATTGCTTTGTGCTTGATGTTTTATCTCATCAAAACATTTAACATGCATAGAAAAGATATACATAGTTATGATCATAGTAGTATGGAAACTAATCAACAAGATAACATACATATTTAACATATTGAAACACTTGTAAACCAACACATGTATCAAACACAAATATAGATTTCTATTGTGCTAGTATAACATATGTGTGTTTTTATAGTCAATGTGTTGTCATAATCAAAAACCGAATCATCAAAGATTGGGTTCAACATTTATATTGTTGTGTCAACGAATCTGAAGTGGTAAATGACCTATTTTGGACACATCCTGATACATTGAAATTGTTGAAGGCATTTAATATTGTTTTCTTGATGGACATGACATAAAATACTAATTAATATCGTGTGTTTTTATAGTCAATGTGTTGTCATCATCAAAAACCGAATCATCAAAGATTGGGTTCAACATTTATATTGTTGTGTCAACGAATCTGAAGTGGTAAATGACCTATTTTGGACACATCCTGATACATTGAAATTGTTGAAGGCATTTAATGTTGTTTTCTTGATGGACACGACATAAAATACTAATTAATATCAGTTTCCATTGTTTGAGATAGTTGGAGTGACATCTACAAGGTTGACCTTCTCAACAGTCTTTGCATTCTTATCAAATAAACAGGAAAATAATTTCACTTGGGCTTTAGAAAGACTTAGAGAAATATTTCTAACATATGAGGGCCATCCATAGGTCATTGCTAGCGGCAAAGACTTGATATTGATGAATGTCATTAACATTTTGCTCCCTATCATCTCCTATCACATTCTAAAAAAATTGAAAGTCAAGTGTAAAATGTAGTGGATTCTGTTGAGGCATGATATGTTGTGATGGAAGCATGGGAAAATGTCATGGATTGTGATCAAGAATCAATGTTTATTGGCTATGTTGATTTCCTTTTGTATGCCTGTATTCATGGTCATTATTCTTTGGATATGTGCATTAGACTTGAATTATTTTCTATACGACTGATAACGGTTTAAAATACCGTTATCTGTGATGTAATTTTGATAGTAAATACACCTTTTTTGACTTGAAAACTTGCTTGGACTCATGCTTTTTCATTAAGTTGTGTGAATAAGAGAGTTGAGGTTGAATTTGATTATTTAATGACTAATTTCCTTTGTTTTAATAGAAAATGAGTTAATACAGGAAGCAGAGATGAAGTGCTAAGGATATAGAGCTTAGAAAGGCCTAGAAAAGCACCAGAAGAGGGAACTGCATGAAGCTCGGGCAACCTATAGGAGGCTTGAGCGTGGAAAAATCGATGCTCGTCGCCTGGGTGTTGGACCCCCGAAGCTTGAGCGAAATTGGAGGCTCAAGCCTTCCAAAAATCGACGTCCACCGCCCGGGTGGCGAAATTGGCCACCCGAGCATCGCGGGTTGCTTATCTGGCCTAATTTTTGCTCTGTTTCGACTCTTTTGGACCGGGCCCTGTTTCTACTCTTTTCCAACTTTATTTAAAGGACCTAGGCGCTCTAGGTTTTGTATCTCTGGTTGGAGCAACACAACAACACACTCTTTTACTTTCTGAAGGCGGATTTGGAGGCGGAAGCTTCCTGTTCTACTCTTACGGTTTTACTATCTCATGCTTTTCCATTATACATCTAGTTTCTCCATGTCTATGGGGAACTAAACTCTATTTGTTGTTGGGGAATGATGTAACCTTGTGAACTCTCATATATTTGAATTGATTCTTAATCATATATGCTTTATTAATTAATTGTTAGAGAATTCATCTATTTTAATGCTTGCTCTATTTAACTCATTTAGTTGCATGATTTATGAATTGCATGAGTGCTGGGAGGTTCCTTACAATTCAGATTCTAGTTGAATTCTCCCAAGGGTAATATTTCTCAAGGATGAGGGTATGAGTACTTGGTCGTCTTAAGCTCTTGATCTTCAGACTTAATTTTCTAGGAACGCTAGGAATTGCACGAATTAGGAATTAAGGCAGGCTTATTGCTCCAAGGGATTGGGTTCTAAGTACTTTAGTAAGTGACGTTAACATTAATGCATAAAGAGGAATTCGTATATACATGAGAGGGAACTTGGTGAAATCTAACCCCAACGACATATTCATCTCATATTAAACAACATCTGTTCATCTCTGTGTTACTCTACTATTGATCAATTTGCATTCATATTTTACTTTATGTTTTTGCATCTCAAACCAATGATCTCATTTATTTTAAGTCTTAATTAATTAATTTATCACACGACTGTTTAGTGCCGAGAGTCCTCTGGGATACGATACTTGGTCATACCATTTTATATTACTTGTGCGATTTGGTACACTTGCCAATCCATCAACAAGTTTTTGGCACCGTTACCGGGGACTCACGGTTTAAACTATTCTATTTGTGTGATTCTTAATTAATTTTGGCTTTATTCTATTTGATTTGATTTGATTTGATTTGATTTTTATTTTTTGTTAACAATATTTTCTAGGGTTTTGTTTAGTTTATGCAGGAGCAACAAAAGTTTTGAAGCTCTTCTTGAAGGACTTGAGACTAGTAGGAGGCCACGGAGAAAGAGACTTGCTAAAGTACCTTCTCTAGAAAGAATTTCACAGGTCCTACAATCTGATATGGAAAGCATGGACAATAATGAGGGTAGATGTACTTTGGCAGATTATGCAACTGTTGTTGGGCCTTGCCATTTTAACAGCATTGCAAAGCCAATGGTCAACACCACAAGCATGGAGATGAAGCCTGCGTTGATCCATCTAGTAAAAAGCAACAAGTTCAATTGACTGTCCAATGAAAGTCCATATGAGCATCTGACCGCTTTTAATGAAATCTGCAACACTGTGAAGCTGAATGGAGTGCCAGATGATTGTATAAGACTGAGTTTGTTTCCCTTTTCACTGGGAGGAAACGCTAAACTGTGGCTAAACTCTTTTCCTAAAAATAGCTTTACTAAGTGGGAAGATGTGGTTGCCAAATTTTTGACTAAATAAAACTTCCCACAATCAAAGAACAACAAAGGGAAGCAGGAAATCTCTTCTTTCAATCAAGGCATGGAAGAATCATTAGGGAAAGCATGTGATAGATACAAAAGCTTGCTGAGGAAGACACCTACTCATGGTTTTGATGAAGCAATAGTAGTCATTCTTTTCCTTGGAGGTCTGTGTTCACAAACCAAATTGATGTTGAATTCCTCAGCTGGAGGCAATATCAAATGCAAGACTCTAGAGGAAGCTTATGAGTTAATTGACAACATGGCTAGCAATGATAATGAGATGCATAATGAAAAAAAAAACTTCCTCACAACCTAAGGGAGTTTTACAGCTACAGTCTTATGATGCCCTGCTTGCTCAAAATAAAATCATCACTCAACAGTTGGAGGTTTTGACAAAAAAACTTTCTCAACCATCAAAAGAGTGTCAGAATGTTTCATAGGTTCAACAACAACTCTGTGAGCTATGTGGTGGTGATCATATTAATGATCAATGTGCAGTGCTTGAGAATCTCAATGAGAATGTGAACTACATGGGTAACCAGTTCCATCCTAACAACTACAATCAAGGGTGGAAATCCCATCCAAGCACAAGACAAAGCCAATTTGGGCAAACTGGTGGACAATTCAATAGACCACCACAGCAACAACAACAACAGTGCAACAACAACCCTCTCTATCTGACAGAACTACAAAGCTTGAGGATACCCTCAACAATTCATGCAGGCAACTCTTTCTACTCAGAAAAGCACTGAAGTTGCTATAAGAAGCTTAGAGATGCAGGTTGGCCGAATGGCCAAGACATTGGAAGAAATGCTTATCAAAAGTTTTGGGGCTAACACTGAAGCTAACCCCAAATAAGAATGTAAGGCCATTGTGAGTATGAAAGATGAGAGAGAGAAAGAAAACAGTGGAGGTATAGGAAGAATGCAGTGTGATTTTACAAAAGGCACTCTCTCCTAAGGTTGAAGATCCAAGATGTTTCACCATTCCTTGTACTATTGGGAAACATAAAACAGGGAAAGCGCTAATTGATTTAGGGTCCATTATTAATTTGATGCCCTTATCTGTTCTTCAAAAAGATTGGTGGTCTTGAAGTCAAACCTGCAAAGATGACTCTGTTTATGGCTGATGGATCCACCAAAAAGCCCTATGGTGTAGTAGAAGATGTAATGATTCAAATTGACAATCTCAGATTCCTGGTAGATTTTGTGATAATGGAGATGGGGAAGATTTGGAGATCCCTATTATTCTTGGGAGGCCGTTCATGAAAACGTCCAAGGTAATCATTAATGTGGATGATGGAACTATAACACTTAAAGACCAAGAAGAGGAGGTGATTTTCAATGTCTTTGATGCTAAGCAGCCAATCGAGGTGAAGAAAACTAGTCTCAGGACTTCAAGGGGAGGTACACCAGAGACCAGTACTAAAGCTGTGAAGTCAGGTAAGGAAGTTGAAAATTGTTTTTTTCATAGGTACAACAAGAAGAAAAAAATAGCAAATGAGCAAGTGTTCATCAAGATTCTCTGGAAAAACATGAAGAATCGAAACCAAGATTACCAGTGAGGTTTAACAAAAAGCTTTGGGTTGTTAAAGAACTCAGAGCTGATGGACTAATAAAGATTGAATTTCCAATTTCAAGGAGAATTAAAAAGGTGAACAGGAAATTGCTAAAGATCAATTGGTGTGGAAAAGGAAAAGATGACACCAAAATCAAATATGTGACATGAGCATATTGAGTCAAGCTAGTGATGTTAAAGAAGCGCTTGCTGGGAGGCAACCCAGTGTTTTACAAACTTTTAATTGTTTATTTTTTCTTAGTTTGTTATTTTTATTTTTTTTATTTTTATTTTCAATTATTTTCTGTTTATTTTGTGTTTGCTCTGGGTCAAGCTAGTGACGTTAAAGAAGCGCTTACTAGGAGATAACCCAGCTTTCTAAACTTTTCCTTTATTTTATTTTATTTTATTTTGGTTATTGTTGAACTCTTTTAATATTCCTGTTTTTATTGTTTTTTTGTAGTGTAGGAATAATGTACTTTGCTTTATTTCATTGCAGTGGTTTAGTTCTTCTGATGTCGTGTTTTTATGAGTATTACTTTTTGATGCTTATTGTTTGGATTGATGTTGAGATGATGCATGATGTGAAAATACACAGTTGGTTGCTTCTAACATGTGAAACGGGTGCTTGAGGTAAAATTTAATCGAGATACTGAGCAGGATATTTTTCTCAATCCTGGGACTTGAGAGTTTACCTGTGAGTTTTGGTCTTCAGAGTTGTTGTGAATAATTTTTATTACTTTGGAAGCATGAATGATTTTGCCCAAATTTTCTATGATTGAACTACTTGTTTGCAGGTTTCATATGATCAAGGCCATCTTTTGTTATCCCTTAATTTTTTTAGCCTACTCATGAATTTTTCCAAATAAAAAAAGAGAACAGTTTGTTCCATCCTTTGAACCTTGAGCCTTAAGCATGCTTTAAAAGTCATGTTTTAAATTCTTTACCTTGAGTTCAGTTGAGAATATTTGTGAGGTATTGAAAAAGGTTCAAGTTTGGGGTTGCTTTCCAAGCAGTGAGCAATTAAAAAGCAAAAGAAAAAGAAAAAGAAAAATCAAAAGAAAAGAAAAGGAAAAAGGAAAAATAAAAAGAAAAGAAAATAGAGCTCACTGCAAGGGAAAAAGGTTGGGAAATATCTTCTTGAAAAGAGAACCTGTGAGTAATTGATAAATTCATAAATGTCTCTCTTAACTCAAGGAATTTTGCTAACCAGAAAAACCAATTTCCTTCTTAGCCCAGCCAAGTTACAAGCCATGAAAAGCCGTTGTGATGATAACTTGCTTGTGAGTATGTTTGATTGTGGTTAAATGAAAGGCAAAATTAATTTGTGTGATATTGTGATAGTAGAGTGATTGAGAGATCTCATTATACACCTGTGAGTTGAGTGATACACTTTTGAGTGCTTGAGTAATATATTTTTGAGTGCTTGAGTAAAACACTTTCTTTGGTGAGGAATATTTTTCTGAATTTCTGATTACATCTCTGCTTGGTTGATTGATTGCTCTTAAGAATAGCATCTGTTGAACTGTTTCAGTATCACTTTAAGTTATTTAAGGGAACGCATCTGTGCATCTTGACTGATATTCCTATGATGAGCTGATTTGAGTGATTACTTGTCTTAGAATTGTTTTTTGAAAAACCGCTGAACCACTGTGAGAATTGTTGAGAGCTAAGTTACATTTTGTTTTGCTTGAGGACAAGCAAAGTTCTAAGTTTGGGGTTGTGATAACGATTTAAAATACCACTATCTATGATGTAATTTTGATACTAAATACACCCTTTTTGACTTAGAAACTTGCTTGGACTCATGCTTTTTCATTAAGTTGTGTGAATAAGAGAGTTGAGGTTGAATTTGATGATTTTATGACTAATTCCCTTTGTTTAGATAGAAAATGAGTTAATACAGGAAGCAGAGTTGAAGTGCTAAGGATATAGAGCTTAGAAAGGCCTAGAAAAGCACCAGAAGAGGGAACCACACGAAGCTTGGGCGATCTATAGGAGGCTTGAGTGTGGAAAAATCGACGCTCGCCGGCCGGGCGGCCTAGCATGCGTAGGCATCAGACCCCCGAAGCTTGGGCGAAATTGGAGGCTCAAGCCTTTGGGAAATCGAAGTCCACCGCCCAGGCGGCCAAATTGACCGCTAGAGCGTCGCGTGTTGCTTATCTGGCCTAATTTTTGCTCTGTTTCGACTCTTTTGGACCGGGCCCTGTTTCTACTCTTTTCCAACTTTATTTAAAGGACCTAGGCGCTCTAGGTTTTGTATCTCTGGTTGGAGCAACACAACAACACACTCTTTTACTTTCTGAAGGGGGATTTGGAGGCGGAAGCTTCCTTTTCTACTCTTAGGGTTTTACTATCTCATGTTTTTCCATTGTACATCTAGTTTCTCCATGTCTATAGGGAACTAAACTCTATTTGTTGTTGGGGAATGATGTAACCTTGTGAACTCTCATGTATTTGAATTGATTCTTAATCATATATGCTTTATTAATTAATTGTTAGGGAATTCATCTATTTTAATGCTTGCTCTATTTAACTCATTTAGTTGCATGATTTATGAATTGCATGAGTGCTGGGAGGTTCCTTAGAATTCAGATTCTAGTTGAATTCTCCCAAGGGTAATATTTCTCAAGGATGAGGGTATGAGTACTTGGTCGTCTTAAGCTCTTGATCTTCAGACTTAATTTTCTAGAAACGCTAGGAATTGCACGAATTAGGAATTAAGGCAGGCTTATTGTGCCAAGGGATTGGGTTCTAAGTACTTTAGTAAGTGACGTTAACATTAATGCATAAAGAGGAATTCGTATATACATGAGAGAGAACTTGGTGAAATCTAACCCCAACGACATATTCATCTCATATTAAACAACATCTATTCATCTATGTGTTACTCTACTATTGATCAATTTGCATTCATATTTTATTTTCTTTTTTTGCAACTCAAACCAATGATCTCATTTATTTTAAGTCTTAATTAATTAATTTATCACACGACTGTTTATTGTTGAGAGTCCTCTGGGATACGATACTTGGTCATACCATTTTATATTACTTGTGCGATTTGGTACACTTGTCAATCCATCAACAACGACATACTTCTTAAAGGCGTGGACAAATAAAGTTATGAATTTAGGAAACACAACATCAAACATGTATATTTTAATGTTATTTTATTTAGTTATTTTTGTTATATGTTTTAAGATATTGTTCATGTCATTTGTATTAGGATTAAGTTTGATCACTAGAGCCTGATGAAATTATTGGGAAGTAGCGTGGGAGACCTTTATTCTTGATGGTATGCTATTGATAACGTCATTATCATGCAACATAATCAGATAAAGATGTTCTTTGAAATTTTTTTTGTTGAGATTGTTGATAGGGGGATCACTGGTTTAGCTGAACCTACAATCTTAGAGCTTCTGGTTTTTGATGATGACAACACATAATTACTAACACATGTGTTTATGTGTTAAATGTTCATTACTTTCATGATTATGATTATATGAGAAGATGTTTGTGTTGCGTTGATCATTGTAACTCACTATGTTATATATGTGAGATTTAATTTGTGATTGCATGAAAATTGTTTTGGAAAAGAAAAACCACATACACTTTAATTGAACTTAAATTGTGTCTAACGACTATATTTTTAAATATGTTTGACCAAGCATTAATTGTGAATCAATTGCATTAATTGTGTAATCAATTAATTGCTATGACTGCTACTAACTATTATAACTATCATGACGGTATTCGACTTCATTAGTGGCAAAGTCAACTGAAGAGCCTGTGAAAAACTATATATTGACGCAAATTTGAATTCTGTAAGAAGCTTTAAGAATCTAACGAATTGTGTGATAATTTTCATATTTGTGTTGTCTTACAGATTTGGGAAAAGCTCCAAGAACTCTTAAAGAAGATCGTGGTGTTCATCTTTGGAGATAGCTTGAAGAACAAGGATTGTGTGCTTTTACTCTCTGATCAAATCTGCACTGAAGGTGTTTGTTTTGGTGATCAGGAATTCAATCTTGTGAAGATTGGTGTTGTTGCCCTGTTGTGACTAGGACATGCTGCGTTATGGACTTTGAGGGGTTTCTCAAAGGGTTGAAGACGGCAGAAGAGGGGACATCTTACTGCTAGTCTTTGTGTGTTGTATGCCTATATTTTGATTAGAGGGTTAGAGAGGTGTTTTATATTTTTGACGTGGAGGTCTCTATAAAAGCCTTGTTGTAAAAAGAAGTGTTTGATTTTTCTATCCCTACACTTTTACTTAATCAACTCTGTATTGCGTTTAATCGACTTTATTTCCGTTGCACTTAAAAATCTTGTTCTTTGTGTTCTAAGAAAGTTTTTAAAGTCATATACTTTGTGAAAAAGATTTAAAGAAAACATTGTTTTTGTATTTCACCAATTCACCCTTCTTTTGGTGTTGAAAATTAAGCCATTCTATTTTAACAATTGGCACCAGAGTTGGTTTTCATAAAATATTTGAAAAACTAGTCGATTACGTTTTCTATTAAATCGACTGATCCTGGAAAGTGGCTTCTATTTTCCAAACAGGAAGGGCTAATGAATCTGCTTTTGAATTGGTGCATGTTACTTGCAATGCAAAATTAAAATCAATCACTAATGGTTTTTATAATAATTTTAAACAGGTCTTTTGCGAAATGGGAAAAATTGTGTTGATGGTTTAGAATTTGAATTGGAAAGAGTAGATCTTCAAGCTGAAAAATTTATGAAATTCATCAAGAAGGATCACAAGAATTAGAATGATGATAGAGAGAAGGTGTCTGAAAATAATCTCACCATGATGGCAAAATCAGAAATGGAAAAAGACCTGTTGAAGCAAGGAATAAAAACCTCCATGTGGTATTTAGACAACGAATGCTCTAGACACATGACAGGAGATTCAACAAAATTTACAAGCATTTCTTACAAGACGTCTGGTCATGTTACATATGGGGACAACAACAAAGGAAGAATTATCGACATTGGTAAAATCAAAACTCCCTCTTCTTATGAGATTAAAGATGTGCTTCTTGTTAAAGGACTAAAACACAATCTGCTTAGTATTAGTCAGTTGTGTGACAGAGGACTTAAAATTACGTTTGAACCTAAGTACTGTTTGATCAACAATGGTTCAAGTGATGAGTTGCTACTTGTGGGAAAAAGATTCAATAATATCTACATAATCGATTTCAAAGAAACTTCATTCAAATCAGTTGTATGCCTGATGACACAAGAAGATGATGCATGGCTTTGGCACAAGAGATTAGCTCACATCAACATGGGCCAACTAAATAGGGTTGTATCCAAGGATCTTGTCATAGGTCTTCCTAGTATTCACTATGCCTCGGAGAGACTTGTGATGCTTGCCAAAAGGGAAAACATTCAAGGTGTTCAAAAAGTATGTTGTTGTAATTCAAAATGAGAAGGAAATCAGGATAAATTCGATTAGAAGTGACCATGGCAAAGAATTTCAAAATGAAGTTTTCAATGAATATTGTGCTGAAATGGGGATATCTCACAACTTCTCTGCTCCAAGAACACCTCAGCAAAATGGAGTAGTTGAAAGGAAGAATAGGGATTTGGAAGAGTTGGCAAGAACCATGCTAAATGAGAGGGACTTGCCTAAATATTTTTGGGCAGATGCAATAAGTACAACATGCTATGTTTTAAATAGAACTGTGATAAGATCAGTTTTGAAGCTAACTCCATACGAGCTTTTCAAGGGAAGAAAGCCAAACATATCTCACCTAAGGATCTTCGGATGCAAATGTTTTGTGCTAAACAATGGAAAGGAAAACCTTGGTAAATTCCACTCCAAGGCTGATGAAGCAATTTTTATAGGATACTCACTTACTAGCAAAGCTTACCGGGTATACAACAAAAGAACAATGTGAGTTGAAGAATCTGTTCATGTTGCGTTTGATGAATATATTAAAACTGCAGTTAATTTTGAATAGTTTAGAAAACCTATAGAAGTTGATGACTCTGTTGGAGAGTGAGAAGAAAATGAGGGAACTCCTGAAGAAGAAAACACTGAAAATGCAATCGACTCTCCCATAACAAAATCGATTAAGGAATAGAAAGTTCCTAAAATTGTCTCAACAAGCAACATAATTGGTGATATCTCGAGAGGGGTTTCAACTAGAAGACAACTTAATCAGTTCTGCATGAACGTTGCCTATGTTTCCAAAATTGAACCAAAGAAGGTTGAAGATGCTCTTGTAGATGAAAGTTGGATGATGGTCATGCAGGCGGAACTGAATCAATTTAAAAGGAACAATGTGTGGGAACTAGTCCCAAGATGGATGATTCAGGGGAAGTATATATTGACGCAAATTTGAATTCTGTAAGAAGTTTTGAGAATCTAACGAATTGTATGATAATTTTCATATTAGTATTGTCTTACAGATTTGGGGAAAGCTCCAAGAACTCTTAAAATCTTTGGAGATAGTTTGAAGAGCAAGGATTGTGTGATTTTACTGTCTAATCAAATCTGCACTGAAGGTGTTTGTTTTTGTGATCAGGAATTCAATCTTGTGAAGATTGGTGTTGTTGCCCTGTTGTGACTATAGGAAGAGGATGTGCTGCGTTATGGACTTTGAGGGGTTTCTCAAAGGGTTGATGACGACAAGAGAGGAGACATCTTGCTGCTGGTCTTTGTGTGTTGTATGCCTATATTTTGATTAGAGGGTTAGAGAGGTGTTTTATATTTTTGACGTGGAGGTCTCTATAAAAGCCTTGTTGTAAAAACCTTGATTATTATAGTGCATTTGCTTTATGGTGAGGAAGGACATTGGATGTAGGCTTGGCCAAACCAGTATAAAAAGCAGTGTTTGATTTTTCTATCCCTACACTTTTACTTAATCAACTTTGTATTGCGTTTAATCAATTTTATTTCCGCTGCACTTAAAAATCTTGTTCTTTGTGTTTCAAGAAAGTTTTTAAAGTCATCTACTTTGCGAAAAAGATTTAAAGAAAACATTGTTTTTGTATTTCACCAATTCACCCCCATCTTGGTGTTGAAAATTAAGTCATTCTATTTTAACAAGTTTTAATCTTACAAGTGAAGCTTTTAAAGGAATGAGATATAAAAGACCTATTGGACATGTATCAAGATATGTTTTGGGACTCATCGTTGACGAGTTCGATCAAGTAAAGCATATATGCATGTCAATTAGCATAATATGACCCTAAGAGGGTTATTTTGGCTTAAATTCATATCATGTGAACTAGATTGAGCTTTTCAAACATTGTATCAAAATTAATCAAAGCCAAAGTTATGCATTCAATGTGAACTTCATATGGAGCAAGAATGTTTCAAAGAGGTTGACATTGGAGGAAAAGTAAACGTCAAATAGAAGTTACTTGAAATTGCTTGTCCTATAGTGATTGTTATGGTACCTTTATTGCCGAATTTTAAAATCTAGTGAAGCCTTCTCCAGATTTTGAATTTGGTTCTAACTCTGTACATTATTGACGGATTTTCCAAATTCAGTTGAAACAACCTTTAGATTTCAAACAAAATAACACAGATCCCTCATTCTCACTCTATACAATTTATATACACTATAAATCTCAATTTAAAATGAATATATTTAAAGGAAAACAAAATAGAAAGTGTACCTTTGGTGTCATAATCGCATCGATGAAGAACAAGTTTTCCCCCATTGGTATAGTGACGAATAAAGCTTCACTATGTAGCCTTGTAGAGGAAGTCGTGTAGAGGAAACGAGGTGCATTATGACAAGAGTTTCAAATTTTCAAACTAGAGAGTAAATATGTGTGGTGGGTGGTTGTCTTGAGTGTAATACAAGAGAGAAAAAGTTAAAAACGTTTTACCTAAATTAGATACATTTTACCCTATGTGTCAGAAGGTTAGTGTTGGTGTTATTTAGAAATTTGGAGGTGCAGGGAGAAGCACTCTAACTTGGTTTCCTTAGCATGTAAAGAAACTTTAGTAAGAAAAAAAAATTCACTTTAGCTCTTATAGTTTAAGGGTATATATATGGGTGTGGATTTAGAGAAAACAAGACAATATTTACTCTATTTTTTTATTTACTTTTTTATGTTATCTATGAAAGGAGAGTGAAAGGAGTACAATTTTCTTCTCAATTATGCTAAAAAAAATTGTCATGAAACAAATTTTAGTCATATAATGAATAATGCTTGCAAAATAATCATTCTCTTATTTTATTTTGGTTGATTTTTGAGATGCATGATAAATGGATTTATGTTAATGGATTAAATCAAAGAGCTTTGTTACATTAATTGAAAATTTTAATTTACTACTAATTTAAGTATTTGGATCATTATTGAAAATTCATAATAAAAATAACATTTTAAAGGATAAATGACTAACTTATAATTGAAAATATTTTTCCTAATTTAGTAACTTAAGGCAATCAAATATTTTTATTGACATAGAGATTTTTATTCTATATATAAGTAAACAAAATTAGGCGAGGGTTTTGCTATCCCATATCCATGTCAACAAAAGGCATTCTCATGCATATACCCAAAATCAACGGGTATTAATTTTTTTTTTCATACTCATCCCCACCAGGCAATAGGTATTACTCATACTCGTATCCATATCCTATTTCTTTGAAATCGCTAGAAAACACCAGAGGGAGTGAACAATATTTTTAAAACCTTTTGCAAATGGCGTCAATGACTCAAAAATTGCAAGTTTGTGCTGTCATATTCACTCAGCAAGCTGCCACCTTGCCCAACGAGTCAGTCTGGCACCCAATGGTGATTTTTTAGTCTTCCAACAGCGGTCCATGGCCATATAACCTTATAGGTGAGACTTTTCTTCATGTTTGCAGCACTGGATTCGATTCTAGTGCCTCTAAAGTGAGTATTTGTCAAAAAATAATTATTTCTAATCCAATCATGCTTCCCTCAGTTCCAACTTGTTTTCCACCACAAATTTTTTTCCATAACTTTATTTCACACACTCAAAGATAGATTAGAGGTAAAACAATCTTATACTAACTAAAACACAAAAAAACATGAAAGCACACTGAACATGGGGATAAAATAAGGTAAAAGCTACAAAGAAATTGATTCATTCATAAAAACATACACATAAAAACATGCAATATCAACTATTATCAAAAGGATTGATAACAAAATATATGTTCAAATGATGTTTAAAAAGAGCTTTAAGAAAAACGTTTGTAGGAGCAAAGTAATAAAGTACAATTTTTATACCGGTTCATTCAACCCGAGCTACATCGAGTTCTCCCTTAAGAACTCTTAAGGGGTTCCATTAATATTTAAGAACATTACATGAACTTGACCTATTCAAGTTTACAACGAGTATTAGCATCACTTCTAGTATTCTAACTACTTCTGGTATGTAAGTTGTTGATGAATGGTTAAATGATTAACAATGGTTTCTTGCACAACAAAAATGGCATAATAATTGTTTATATCTTAAACATGTTTGTGCTATTTGATTGAAGTGAATCAAGTCTAAAACTGATAAGAAATATGGTTTTTGGTATAAATAATCGATTACATAAAATGTATAATATGTTAAATTTAGCCAAAACACTTAGAGAGCTTAACAAGGGAAAATTACTTTGTTGTAATTTGTTATATTAGTTACATAACCAATTAAAAAAGAGAGAAAGTCATAATTTGTTATATAAGTGAGACAATATGTTAAAGATGACAAATGGAAGACTATATGGTTTTGTGTTAAAATAATCAATTACATAAGTTTAATAATTTGTTAAAACAGAGGACATAGTCTAATCCATTACATAAATAACCTAATGTATTAAGACGGTTCGAAAAAACATTTAAAGGCATAAGTTTCAAAATAATCGATTACACACATAGGGTAATATGTTAAAACAGAGAGAAAAGCATAACAAATTATGCAAATAACATAATCGATTTTTCTACGATACGATTTGAAAATCCTATATATATGTGACTTGAAACCTGTTTTAATAACGTTACAATTTTCAAATACTAACATTCATGTTTAGCTCTAATTAAAGGTGTTTTCAAGAAACATTATTAGAGGATCTGAGCTTCAATTGGTGATTTCACATCAAGGATTCATTCAAGACTTTGAGCTACATTGGTTCTGATTCAATATGCGCTTAGAGAGTGTGATAAAGATCAGGTTCATAAAGAATTTTTGGATTATATACCTATATGAGGATAGTCAGGTTTGAGAGCTAGGATTGCTCTTATGTTTGTAAGAGATTGAGTGTGTTCATCTCTTGTTTGCTATTTTGATTTTGAGTGGTGAGAGAAGTGCAATTGAAGGTTGTCATTGTATTCTTGAATGCTCAATGATTATAGTGGATTCCCTTCAACTAAGGTTGTTGAAGGAAGACTAGATGTAAGCTTGTGATAGCCGAACCAGTATAGATTGTTGTGTCTTGATTGATTCATTTGCTTTTGATTATTGATTTCAAGTTTCAAGAATTCATAAATATTTCAAAATGATTTTGAAAAGGGTTAAAACCAATTTCCCTCCTCTTCTTGGTTTGAGATATAAGGCTTCCCTTTTCTAACATAAGCATTATAACCACTTCTGGTATCAATGCTAGACAATTGTCTAGAGACTGTTTAACTCAATTGAGCTAAACACCAAGTATTTTAATTCTCTTCAGAATGCACAACACAATCATTATTTGAGAGAAAATACATTTTGCTAACTCTCAAAAAGAAGATAAAAACAATACAATAAAATATGAGATTTTGCTAAGGTTATTTTTCTAGAAATTTTACTTCAGACAATATATGAATAGAGTAAGAGAAAGCTTGTGTGATCATTCAAAAGTTATCTATAGTATCCTTCTTATCTTTACTTCTGTCTATTTATAAATTTTCTTGAGAAATAAGCGTTAGACAGAGAGGTTGACTTCATGTAGAGTCGATAGCCTTTTAGGTGATAAGTCAGACTCAAGTCTACTTTGCAGAGGTATAGTGTTTTTTTCATAGCCTCTATCAAAACATAGCCTCTATGTTCAAAACATTTTATCAGTTGTCAATTAATTAATGAACGCCTCATTTAGTAAAGCATTCAACATATATGATGATCAGATGGTGTAAAACATTAGATGCTTTATCAAAGGTTGTTTGAGATATGCAGCGTTTAACGAACTTTTGTTAGACGATACATTTCATAAGACACTTGCTTGAATTAACGTTGTTTTGAATAAAATATATTTTAAGCTTCAATGTTAACATCGAGATAGACGCTTCTATTCATAAAATGCTTGTTTGTAAGACATTCGTTTAGACATGTCGTCTATTAGATGATTATTTAATAAAGATGTTTTCTTCCATTATACATTGTTCCTAAAGCTTTTTCTATCAGTTGGTATAGTCTAGAAAACATTATTATAAGCTTGTTTTGGTCTAGGAAAGATGTTCCAAAACTTTTTTTTGTTAGACTCTTTTTCTTTGAAACAAACTTCATTCAAAGTGATACACTAGTAAAAAATTGGGTTTTTACAGCGCACATTATGCCACGGTTCACTAGAAACCGCAGCATAATGGTGCGCGGTGGCAGTTTTGTAAATAAATCGAAGGAATATGCCGCGGTTCAGAGGGGAACCGCGGCATATACGCCAGTCAACCATCCCCTTTGACGCCACGTCTGAAAAAAAAATTAAATAACAGCATATATGCCGCGGTTCTCTGGAAAACCGCGGCATATACCCCTGCCAATTTATTGCAGGGGCTGACTGAGTCAGAGAATTTCAGAAGTTACAGGGGTATATGCCGCGGTTCTCAGAGTAACCGCAACCTATTCTCCTACCTGAAATAAATTTAAAATGAATTTGAAATATTTAGAGGAATACACCGCGGTTGCCCTCCGAACCGCGGCATATAGTTTAAAAGTAATTTCAAAAATGCCATCTTATACCGCGGTTGCCGCCGAACCGCGGCATATAGTTTAAAAATAATTTCAAAAATTCCATCTTATACCGCGGTTGCCGCCGAACCGCGGCATATAGTTTAAAAATAATTTCAAAAATGCCATCTTATACCGCGGTTGCCGCCGAACCGCGGCATATAGTTTAAAAATAATTTCAAAAATGCCATCTTATACCGCGGTTGCCGCCGAACCGCGGCATATAGTTTAAAAATAATTTCAAAAATGCCATCTTATACCGCGGTTAAGTAGTGAACCGCGGTAGATTCCCCAGTCAGAGTTAAAAAATAAAACTTTGGAACAGTATCGTCTTGTTCGCGCAGACGCTCAACAACTTCGAGTTTTCTTCTCCCGCCGACCACCCATCTCAGTTTCCTCGTTTCTTCACCGTTTAAACTCAAAATTGTTCGGTCATTTCCCATTTTTGATGATAAAAAACAGTTTTAGCCGATCAAAATCGTTTGAAACGCCTGTCATTCCTCTCCGCTGCCATTCCCCTTTGTTGCACCAAGCTTTTTCGCCGCCCCTGTTCCAGGTATTTATGCCCTTTTGCATTCTTAACATGATTTTTTCATTAGTGGTAACTTTAACAAATTTTGATAACTTTAACAAATTTTGATTTTTTCCCAAATGTTGAATTCATATACACTAACTAATATGAATTGTCTTTTGCAGAGATTCAAGACACTACTATATGCAGGTCTGTTTTTGTGGTAGTGGATATCACAAAAACAGACCTGCAATTTTAAAAAACTGCAGGAGAATATGCCGCGGTTGTAACCCGAACCGCGGCATATAGTGGACAAATTTTTTTTTTTAAAAAAGGATTTAGGCAGCGGTTCTTTGGACAACCGCGGCATATTCCGCAACCTATATACCGCGGTCATAACCGCGGCCTAAAGTCTCTGACTTACTACCGCGGCTGAATATGCCGCGGTTCGTAAACCGTGACGTATAGTGAAAAATAACCGCGGTAAAAGCCCCTCGCTGCACTAGTGATATTTCGTTTAAAGCTCTTTGTTAAACTTCAAAACTTAAGTTGCTAGACGGCTTAGTTTCTAAACAATCTTATCTTAACATTCTTACTATTTTAATATAAATTAATTAATTTTTATAAAAAATATTAAAAAATTACAGCAAAACAAAATAATGTTATTAAATATTCAAAATTAAAATGGTGATATGTTCATTTATTGTAAATCAAATATTTAGAAAGAAATTATAATTCTATACATTTCAACTTATAGTACCAAATAAAATTACATGAGAAACAAATCATTTATTAAATTTGCAAACCTTAATAAAACCTAGTTGATAAATTTTATAAATATTTTTAAAACATATAAAAAGGAAAACATATATTTAAATAATAAAATATTTTAAATTTCTCTTTATTTCAGTTTTTGAAATTCTAACTAAATATCTTATTTCATAGACTAATAAAAATTATAATACACCACATGATAAAATCACTCACTCAAACAAAAAAGATTAAGCTATTAATAAGTGAAATTCAGCATAGATCTCTCATCTTTTGAACTTCAATATATGTTAGATAATGATAAAAAAGATTCATGACAATTATATTAAATTATTATAATATATAGTAAGTAAAATTTATTTATACTATCGACGAAGGAGGATGTCGTCTATCACGTTCATGGACGTGGACATTCAGTGAGTAGATCAAGATCAAGATAACCCTGTGGTCATAACATTTGAAATAGAGAACTTCGCTATCAAGAAGGGCATAGTCAACCATGGTAGTTTAGTTATATACTTTACTAAAAGACCTATAAGAAGTTGGAGTTACCAAAGGAAACAATAACACCTTATGATGAACTTGTATACAACTTTTGTTGAGAAAAGGTGTCTACCAGAGAATACATCGACCTTCATACTACTTTTGGCAAAGGAAGTTTAACCAAGACCATATCAATTTGGTATTTGGTTGTAGATGCCAACATGTCCTATAATGTCTTGTTGGGTTAGTCATCACTTAACCTGTTAGGTGCAATGGTGTTTACCCCTCACCTTGCTATAAAGTTATCGTCTTTGTCCGGGGATATTATCATAGTCCACTATGACCAGAAGACGACCCAATAATGCTACATTACAAGTCTACGACTATTGTTGAGTACTATTAATGTTTAATGATAGAGAACAGATGATACAATCATAGAAAGAGATTAACTTGACCCCAAAATAGGACACCATGCAAGGACAGAGCCTGTAGGGAAAAACCAAAAAGTTGGCTTTACTAGAAGGCCAAAGTTTGAAGATAAGAGTAATAATGGGAGAAGAAGGAGAAAATGTAAATAGGCAAAGTCCTATATAATAATGTCGACTCGCGTAGATAGGAATTAACCTCTATTAACACATTGGCAAGTGTTACAAATCGTATCAAGTAATATAAAATGGAAAGACCAAGTATAGTATCCCATAAGACTCACGACACTAGACATTCATGTAAAACCTTAACTAATTAAGACTTAAGAGCAATTTCATTTGTTTAGAATGCAAAATGCAGAAAAAGTAAATATGAATGCAATTTGATCAATTGGGGCAAAATACAAAAGTGAATGGATGATTTTGATAATATGAGATGAGTATGTTGTTGGGGTTTAGATTTCACCATCCTTACTCTCATGCATATAAGAATTCATCTTCTTCATTCAATTATTAACGTCACTATCTAAATTACTTAAAACTCGATCCCTCGGCAAAGAAAGTCGATCCTTGATTATTAGACCACAATCCCTTGCATCCCTAATAATTAATTATGCATTACGAATAGAAGCTTAAGACAACCAAACCTCCTATCCCCATCCTTGGACAATATTGCTTTTGGGAGAAATTTTCCAAATCGTGATTTCTATGTATTTCCCAATAACAAAGAAGACCATAAAATCATGCGATGAATGATCAAAACATAACAAGCATAAAGCAAAGGAGAAAATCTCTAACAATTAATGAAAGAAGTATATAATAATTCATAACAAATTCAAATACATAAGAGTTTAGAGGTTACATCTTCCCCAACAATAAATGAGTTTAGTTCTCCATAATCATGGAGAAACTAGGTGTATAATGGAATGACAATGATAGAAAAACCCTAGAAACTACCTCTAGAGAGTGGAAAAATGTGTTTCTCCGTCTCTGCTGCCCAAAGATACTCCCTCTAGGACGTTCAAGTCCTTATATAGACTGAATTGGATCATGGACCAACGTTGTCAGCGCTCAGCACCCCAACTTAGGGCGCCCAAGCTTTGAGCGATACATGAAACTGGCGCTCAGCGCCCCTTTCTGGTGCCCAGCCTTGACTGTTGGCACTCAAGGCCCCTTTTTGGCAATCAAACATACTCTACTCAACTCAAGGCAAGGGTTTAAAAAAAAGGTTTTTTCAAATTTCAAATTTAGGCTCAAGGTTCAAAGGATAGAAAAAACATTGTTCTTTGTTTGGTTCACATATTGGCATTGGCTTATATGGGAGAAGAACAAACGGCCTTGATCATGTGTAACAAGCAAGCAAGAGGTCTAATCATAGAAACTTAGGCAAAATCAATCATGCTTCAAAAGCATTAGTATTAGCATTCAATCAATCAAAGACTCTAGAGTCCAACCTCTCACAAGTTAAATCAAGTTCCACAATTTAATAAACATCCTCACAGCATATTAATCACAATTTAACTTCATGCATCTGTTTTTAAAACAACTATGAGCAACCACCATCTATGCTTAAAAGCTAAACCAATCATTATTCAACATGCATCATAGAACAATAGAGCAAACACAAGAATATTACTCATTACAAACAACAGTTTATCACATCATACCAAACCATTGCAGCACAATTCATTAAACCAAGTAGCTAAAATAAAAACAAAATAAACAAAATTCAAATAAGCAAAATAAAAATAAAGCAAAATAAATTCTGATCTAGTAGCATCTATCAGTAGATGTTATCATTAACATCCATCAGCAGATGTCTAGTAGCATAGTATCCATCAGTAGATGCTTTCAGTAACATTCATCAGTAGATGTCTAGTAGCATAGCATCCATCAATAGATGCTCAATCTAGTTGCTTCCATCAGTAGATGCTCTCATCTTAATCATCCTAACATCCATCAGTAGATGTTATCATCTGAGTCCTCTTAGCATCCCTCAGTAGATGTTGTCATTACTGCAAAGCAAAATCAAATCCAAACCACACAAATACTCAATTAGAAAGAAAAAGTCAGAAACTGGGTTGCCTCCTAGTAAGAGCTTGTTTAACGTCACGAGCCTGACACCATTAAGCACAATCTGTATTTTTGATGTTGGTTCTCTTTTCTCTTTCATCACACTCACATAACTTCAAAGCTTCCTAGTGACCATCTTTACTCTCCTTGAATAAAGAGCCTCAATCTCAATAGCTTTAATAACCCATAACTTATTCTTGTAACTCACTAGTGAACTAGCTTTTCTTCATTATTTGACTTCTTCATCTACTATTAGCAGTCTTCTCTACTTCCATACCTAAAAAGAAAAATTCTGATGATCTTGTGCTCCTAGTACAGATTTTCGGATCTTATCCTGCAGACACTAAAGAACACTGCACTAGAGCACCCAATTAGCCCAAAAATAAAAAAAAAATCAAATAAAAAACAAAAGTTAAAAACAGAAAAATTAAAGATAAAGTTTAACTGGTTAAGAATCACACAAAAGTATAGTTTAAACCACGAGTCTCCGACAATGGCGCCAAAAACTCTTTAATACATCGGCAAGTATACCGAATCGTATCAAGTAATAATAAATGATAAGACCAAGTATCGTTCCCAAAAGACTCACGACACTAGACAATTGTGTAATTACTTAACTAATTAAGACCGAAAAGATATTTTGTTGGTTTTTAAATGCAAATGCAACAAAAGTAAATATGAATGCAAATTGATTAATTGAGGCTAAAATACAAGAGTGAATAGATGATGTTGATAATATGAGATGAAAATGTTGTTGGGGTTTAGATTTCACCTAATCATTCTCATGCATATAAGAATTCGTCTTCTTCATTAAATTGTTAACATAACTCTCTAAATTACTTAAAACCCGATCGCTCGACGAAGAAAACCTATCCTTAATTATTAGACCACAATCCCTTGCATCCTTAATAATTAATTTTGCATTACGAACAGAAGCTTAAGACAACCAAACCTCCTATCCCCATCCCTAGGCATTATTGCTTTTGGGAGAAATTCTCCAGATCGTGGTTTCTAAGTATTTCCCAATAACAAAGAAGACCATAAAATCATGCCATGAATGATCAAAACATAAGAAGCATAGAGCAAAGGAGAAAACCCTAACAATTAATGAAAGAAGTATATAATAATTTTGAACAAATGCAAATACATGAGAGTTTAGAGGTTACATCTTCCCCAACAACAAATAAGATTAGTTCTCCATCATCATGAAGAAACTCGATGTACAATGGAATGAAAGAGATAGAAAAACCTTAGAAACTGAAGAAGAGAGCTCCTGCATCCCCAAATTTGCGTCCAAAGGGGCAAAACGTGTGTTTCTGTGCTCAAGCCATCAAGCGATACCAACCCTAGGGCCTGCAAGTTCTTAAATAGAGCAAAAATAAAGTTCAACCCAATAACGCTGGCGCTCAGCACCCTAAGTGGGGGCAAGTAGGCGAAACTGTGAGAGAATTAGCGCTCAACGCCCCTGGAAGGGCGCCCAAGCGGTGTGCGATACATGAAACTGGCGCCCAGGGCCCCTGGCTGGCGCTCAGGGCCCATGAGAGGGCCCTCAACTTCAAGTTTACTTTTCTGCACTATGTCTTTTTCTCTTTTTCAAACGATTTTGATCGGCTAAAACTGTTTTTTCTCGTCAAAAATGAATAATGACCGAACAATATCAAGTTTAAACGGTGAAAAATGAGCAAACGGAGATGAACGGAGTCGGAGGGAGAAGAAAAATGCGAAACAGAGACGGCCACGCGAGGAAGACGACACTGTTCCAAGTTTTAATTTTTAATTCTGAACGGGGGAATCTACAGCGGTTCACTACTTAACCGCGGTATAATAGGGGTATATGCCGCGGTTTCACGCCCAACCGCGGCATATACTGATTAAAAAAATAATCCTAAATGACATTTTTGAAATTATTTTCAAACTATATGCCGCGGTTCAGCGGGCAACCGCGGTATATACCTCGAAATATTTCAAATAAATATTAAATTAATTTCAGATAGGAGGATATGTCGCGGTTGCTCGTAGAATCGCGGCATATACCCCTGTAACGTGCTGAACACAATTGTCTCCCCAACTGCCTTCTGGGGAATTTCAGTAGATGACAGGGGTATATGTCGCGGTTGCTTTGCGAAACCGCGGCATATACCCCTGTAACTTCTGAAATTCTCTGACTGGCAGAGAAGTTGAGAAGTTACTGCGGTATATGCCGTGGTTCTCTGGACAACCGCGGCATATACCCTTGTAACTTTTGAAATTCGCTGACCCAGTCAGCACCTGCAATAAATTGGCAGGGGTATATGCCGCGGTTCTATGGACAACCGCGGCATATACCCTTGTAACTTTTGAAATTCTTTGACCCAGTCAGCACCTGCAATAAATTGGCAAGGGTATATGCCGCGGTTCTCTGGACAACCGCGGCATATACGCTGTTATTTAATTTTTTATTCACACGTGGCGTCAAAGGGGATGGTTGACTGGAATATATGCCGCGGTTCAGAGCAGAACCGCAACATATGTGTTCGATTTATTTACAAAACTGCCACCGCGCACCATTATGCTGCGGTTTCCGTTGAACCGTGACATAATGTGCGCTGTAAAAACCCAATTTTTTACTAGTGTGGTATTTTAACTCTCTTTCAAATCATTCCAATATCCTTCAAAATTAAGGGAATTTAGTGATAAAATCATCAAGTATACTATCTACTCACTTATTCACAAAACTAAACTAAAAACATAAGTTCAAGCAAGCTTCTAAGTCTAAAAGGGTTGATTTAATATCTAAATTGCATCATAGATAACGATATTTTCAACCATTTTCACCATGGCAGCATGAATCCTACAAGTTGGATATGAATCTTTGGTCAGACAATCAAGTTGTGTTAATATGAAGTGTTGTGACGTAGGTTCAACTTTTTAATGAAATCGGACAAGCCCAACTAACTCATAGGACTGACTTGCAAAATTGTTGAGCTTGGCAAATATGATTGAATTCAGACACCCAAATTGAAAATGTTGTCTCGGCCCACCTTTTTTTTTAATGGACTAACTGACTACTTCACTCATTTTCCCATATCTAATTTATTTTCTATTTTTTTCTTTATATAATCATTTAGATTGAATTTATATAAGTTTGTTTAGTTCATTTATATATAAAATTGCTCACATAATATATATATATATATATATATATATATATATATATATATATATATATATATATATATTGTCCAACATAAAAGATATAAGGTTTGTTATATGACATTACATGAAAATGTTATATTTAAATACATTTTTAAAATTTAGAAACTTAAAAATAAATTTTTTATAAATAAAAATGATTTATTTGAAACTGTATGATTATTTTCTTCTTTATATCTAATAATATTATTTTTTTGTGCCTTTCTTTTTTTTTCTAAGATATAGTTGTAAAACGCACTATATATGTCATTATTTTAAAAATTAAGCTGATTGATTTGAAAAAGAAATTGGAGGCCTATTTTGTATTCATTTTAAATGCATTGAAATTGGTTTTAAGAAAAATATCAAAGAACTTGGTCAAATAAATCAGTAAATCCGTGGAAAACATTATTGTTGAGACTTAAATCTAACTATTATCATACATTTTACATGGTTTTTTTTAAAAAGAAAAAGAATGAATTGGTGTAATGTTTTATGTTTTAAAAAAATGATAGAAACGTTGTGAAAACAATACCAAAAATAACAAAATTGGACAATAGAATGATAAAGCCAATTATGTATATTTGATATGGCTCCTGTGTGTATTTTAAGATTAAGAAATTATAAAGTAGTGTATTTTTGTTTTGTTTTTTGCAGCTTATAGTAGTATAAATTTATGTTTATTATGAGTAAAATATCATATAATTATTACTAAATAATAATAATTTGTCTATGTAAAAGTTGTAAATAGTTATTTGAACTATTTGAACAGGTATCGAATTTGAAAAGTTGGAAAATAAAGAGAAACATAACTTTTTCATGTAAACAAGTTCCAATAACGTGTGTCGAGGGGTAATTCTTTAGGAATGAATAGTTGGAAACATAAATGCAGCAGAAGGTTCAACGTCATGTCTTAACTAATACATGAAGATGCATGTTAACGTGTGGATGATGTTGCAAGTGGCAACCTTACCTCAGTTTTGATTTGACCTTGTCGTGTAGTAAGACAGTGTACCACTATTATATTATTGCTTCTTCCCTTACAATTACAACAACTCCATCGAACAGAACAGTGATGGTACCACCCTGCTGCTAACAGTGTTCATCGATCCATTCAGCCCAAAAATGATCAAACGGATACAGAAAAAGAGAAAGGGAATGTATGACCACCTTCTTCTACTGTTGTAATCTGTAAGCCATTCCACGACATGCTTTCAACTTCAAAGACAACTGTTACTACAGTTCCAAAACTCAACAACAAATTTTAAATCATGCCAAAATATTATAAATAAATCAAATATATCTCCTCAAATTTATTTATTTATCTGCTGCTATTAAGTTCATGCATGTGTCCTAAACCTAAATGTTCCCAAGTTACAATGTCCGCTGCAGTTGATCATATATAGTTTTATGAACAAACTGTTATGACCTCTAAACAAAGCTGAAAGAATGAATAGTTGTTTTATAAAAAGAAATCTGGATAGCATATCTATGTTCATTTACGAGTAATTAAGGTTATTTTATGATGATTTTCATATAAACACTTTTTTTTTTCTAATTTAAGATATTGTTTGTTTATTTCCTCCTTTCTCTGAAAATAGGATTGTGACGTGTTTAGGCGTATGACTAAATCCAGAATACTCCTACTAAGTCAAGTATATGCTTTAAACAAGTCTGGTACATGTTTTTAGTGTTAAAAGGAGTAAGTTTCAGTTCGTTAATTACACATCCAACATACATAAATTAATATAACTAAAATAGTAATAATAATAATACTTATTACAATTAATATATATGATTTTTGTACTGTAATAATTTCATATTCTATACTTGTTATAATCTGAATAAATATAATTATTGCTCTTCATATATATAGAAGTATGGACATAATAGCCTTTCTATTTTTTTCTTTTGGTTTTGTTGAAGCTGAACCACTACTGTAATTTATTTTCTCTATCCTTGCTTGTGTAAAAAACTTGCAGGAATGTTAACAAATATTAATACCCTTTCTTTATTAATTTATTTATCCCCAAGTTAACCACAGTGTTTCAGTTTATTATTGATGATTTCATATTTTTAAGTATTTATTTGCTTAATAAATACACATAGTCACTTTTTTTTAATTGTAATGCAAATTTTAACATATAGCTTTTAGTTAAAATTAGTTCAAAAATATATATAACGAAATTAATTTTACCCAAATTTAAAAAATAAGGAATCTTGAGGATTAGTAAAACTCACTTACAACCATTTCTGTATTTAACCTTTCAAATTCAAATTGTTTCTAACTCTGAGACAAATATTTCTTAGTTCAGTTAGTTGTTTTTTCTTTTATCTGAAGGTAACCCACCAAAAGCCTTTGTATGTATACAATAGGTAAGAATTAATATCCATTATATTGAGCTTGTTGGAGTGATTATAAGGAGATAACCAGTAATTCATGATAAGTACATATCCATAACTAAGCGAACCGTAGCAAAAAGTAGCAATAAAACTCCCATGTGCATGTTACGAAACCTCACTAGATTATATATAAATCAAGATTTATACTTTGTAATTATGTTAAATTAAATTGAAGATGAAGGTGGATTTAGTTTTTATTCTGCGACTTATAATTTAGATGTAACTATCTATGTAATTGATCCTCTCTTTATCTGCATCACCCCAAGCTTGAGCTTTCAAATGCATGTAAAATAGAAGCTTCATTTTCTTTTTATTTACACTTTTTGAAGTCTTATTTAAAGTTGATCTTTAACAAACTGACCTTGAGGAACTAATTCGATAATTCAAGAGCTAGGAATTCATAAAGTCAACTTCATTCTCTGTTCAAAATGAACAATCATCACTCAAACAGTAAAACAGTAAGAAACATCAGCAGTTTGTTCAGCTAAATTTCGAAAGGAAAAATGATGCCAATCAAACTAATAAGATTTTTAAATTAGTCACAGAATAGAATCAAATTAAATCAAATTTAACTTATTTATTTTTAGTTGTTACATGCATAATATAAAAATAACTTATTTTTTTAGATTAAATAAGTTTTAATATCTAAATTTGAACATGAAATTTAAATTCTGTATCCAAAAGTTTGATATATTTTAATCCTCTACTTTAAAAATAAATAAATATAATCATTAACATTAACTTTTTCTTTACATGCTATATACTTATCTAAACTATGTCAAATTGTATAAATAGTTTAAATGTAACATGAAATACAATATAACATGTTAAACATTGTTGAATTAAAAAGATTATGTACTATGAAAATCAAAATGTATCGTAGCTTTAATATTTTTCTCATAAATAATAATGATATGATAAAAACTCATAACATTATTACTTATAGAAACAATTAAATATATATTTAGCTCAAGTTAACAAAGTTTATTCCTACAAAATATTTTTTTAATTCATCCCTACATAATTTTAAATCACTATTTTTAGTTTTGTATTTATTTTAAAGCATATAGATAATTCTTATTTTACGAATCTTAAGACTTTATTTCAGAAGTCAGATGCTCACTTTCCTATATCAAAACATCAGTATATATCACTTAAAATAATTATTTGACCGTTTATTCCTTTAAAAAAGAATAATTAACCAGTATCATATACAATAAAGATAAAAAACAAAATTCAAAAACGAAAATAAAAATTCAATTATTTTCCCGACAATAAAAACACGTTTAACTAAAAAAGAAAAATGATGGAAAATCATAAGTATGTTAAGTTTATGAAACCTCTTAAAAGGGTTTTGGCTTAACTAAAGAATGGCATTTTGAGAAAACATAAATAAGACAGCATTTGACCGGTAGTTGTAGGTGGATAATTTTAGTAACAGAGGCAGTAAAAGAAGAAAAAAAGGTCGATGTAGAGCAGTGAGGAAAGGAGAATAAAAGGATAGGAAGAAAAATAAAAATAGAAGAAAGAGGTTGCATGCAATATTAGAGAGAAATAAATAAAATATATTTAATTTGATTATTTGGAAAATGGGAAATGATAATGGAAAAAGGGGTGGAGGAGGGTTCTGCACTTCTGTTCTGCAAGTCTGTAATCTGTGCATGACCCGACAGACTAACACTGTACGATATTGCCGCGTGAATAGCCACCCACTCCCTCTCCTATAGTTTATTTTCTTCTTTCATTACTTTCTCGCTTTTCACACCGCACTAACCAAACATATACGAGAATGGGATTGAATCATTGAACCCCCACCAATTCATTTACCACCCTTTTTCCCTTTTCCCTTTTCCCACTAAAAAAAATGCCAAACAATACAACAACAAACTCTAACTCAAACTCTCCCACCAATTAATATCCATCTTCCTCATCTCTCTCACTATATTTATCAATTTCTCACCCTTCACCCTAGGTTGAATAAATGTGTCCAAAACGGGAACAAAAATGGTTGGTGGGGACTTTCAGCTGTTAATGCAAACAACAAATTAAAAGCTGCTGGTGCAGTGAATCTCATCCAATGTACAAAAATATTACACACCCTCAATTAATCACTCGTAACATTTTCCATTTGCATGTCTTACACGTTCGCTTTATCTTGCTAAACCTCATTTATCGCTTCTGCTAATCTTTCACATATCATATCATTATACAATGTACAAACGCTGTCTTTTTTTTTCCATAAACTTCGCTGCCTTGTCTTTATTTGGTCTCGATCTCTTTACAGACAAACTAATCACCAGAATTAATTCGCCATTAATGTACAATAATAGTACATGTTAACCTAATCATGCACTTTAAGCACTCCTTACTTCGGCAACACGGGAATAAACTCAAACTAAAATTAACGAAAGGAAGAGCCCTAGCTTCGTCTCCATTAATTAAATTTCAAATTACAGTTTTCTCTCTGGAAGCGAACGGAAAGATCGAGAGAAAGAATATTATATATTATATTAATAACAATAATTCCGAAATTAGGGTTTCTTACCGAGAGTGTTCTTGTTATTGTGCATCCAAACTTTGAGAACTTTTCTCTCCACATTGGTCTCGGCACAGAACTGTTCCACAGCAGATTCATCGTGCTTCTGGATTCTCCACCCCAGCTGTTCCGCGAATGCCAGCATCTTATCCTTCTGTTCCTGCGTGAACTTCGTTCGGAACCGTTTTTTGGATCCTCCGCCACCTCCGCCGCCGCTGCTGCTCGGATTCGAGATGTCTTCGTCTTCGCGGCTGAGTCCTCCGCCGGAGGCCGCTGCCGGGAGGGCGAGCGGGCGGTGCTGCGCCATCGGAGGTGTGGCGAGGTGGTGGTGAAGGTAGCCGCCGGCGCCGGGGTGCTGCGGGACTCGGTGGTGGTAGTACGGGGAGAACTGATGGTGGTGGTGCAGAGGCGGCGGTGGCTGCGCTCGGTGGTGAAAGGAGGTCATCTCGCCGTCGATCTCCTTGCGGTGAAAATTCCGGTGGCAGTTGCAGGCAGCGCAAATCACGGCCTCCAGAGTGCCGTCCTCGCCGGCCGGCATGAACTCGCAGCATCCGTCGACAGCGTGGCCGCCGAAGCTCACGGCGTGGTTCTTCTGGCATTCTCGGTATCGTACCGCGGCGGCGCCGAACGCGCCCTTCCGTCCCTCGGCGCCGACTTTGGAGCGAGCCGCGGAGTTTCCAAGCGAGTCGTAACTTGCGACCGGCGCTGGCACCGGCGGGTCCGGCATCCCCATTTCCTCCTCCTGCTCCTCTTGCTCGTCGAATTCCATATCGCTCTCCACCTTCTCTCCCTAAAAAGATGATTTTTTTTTTACCAACGAAATTGAGTTATGTGTGTTAGGGTTTCTAGAACTGAGAGGAAGTGGAAGTAAGTGGGAAAGAAAGTTGAAGATCTATTCTACTATACTCTACATGTGAGTTTGGGCAAGGGAGTTTTGAGTTTCACCAAGACAGAGTATAGGTAGATTTGAAGATAATAATAAAAACTAAGCTAAGTAAGATTGTGTTTGTGTATATATTTATATGGGATTTAAATTAATGAATATATTTAATATATAATAATGGTAAGAATTATTTAATAAAATAATGTTATTATTGTTGTTTGAAGATAAGAGATTGAAGAGGATGTGGTCATGAATAAGCGGTCTGAAGAAAAGAGCTGTTTCACTCAGAAAAGGGTTTCAAATACTTGCCATTACATAATTAACACCTGTACCATTCTTGTTCAGACATTTACTTTTTACTTTAACTGACCATAACCCATTTCTGCACCCTTTTTCCAACCTTGTGTCTTTTTTTATTAAAGATATTGCAAAATGCAAGGAAGCTACATTATTAAGAATGTAGAAGAGTGGAAGGCATAATAATAATAATAATAAAAATGCAGAGATTAGAGAAAAGGTTTTATTGTAGGTAGGATGTTTGGGATGATAAGGGTAATTAGTTGAGTGGAGAGAGAAGAGGTAAGAGAGAAGAGAGAAGAGAGAAGAGAGAAGAGAGAAGGGAATATGGTTGGTGAGAAAGCAGGAGGAGGAGAAAAGGAGGAGTGGAAGTGGAAGAAGGAGAAGTGAATGTGGTTGAAGAATTTGGGAGCAGAAATGGAACCATAAAAATAAAACTTAAGACACGGACTTAACATCGGACCAATTAATCTGTCTGCATTTATGGGAGCTGCCTACGTGCCCTCCTTCTCCGACAGGACATGACATCACTCTTCCCTCACACTCCTAAATCCTAAATTCTCTTATTATCATTATTCTCTCTTTCTCATTCTCATCCATTACCATTAACTTAATTACCTTATCCTCCTCCACTTCTCTTCTCTCTCATTTCACCTCCTTCTTTCATTATTCTAAAAAATCTCCATACATTTTATTAACTGCTTATTTGGTTTTTGCTTCTCACAATTTCCGCTTTCATGTCCATCCACAACAATCTCCAGTAATGTTGTTATCTACAATGATGAGGTTCTACTAGGTGACAACAATTCTATTCCTGCACAAATGAAGGAACCATGTTTTTAGAGAGGGGCTGAGGATCATGGACTTTATGCTGCTTGTAGGCTTTGTTGATTCAACTCTATGGTATTTCTGGAATACACCTTTTCTATTCTTCATAGCTTCAATATGAAAAAAAAAAAAAAAACTCACGGTTATAATGTAAGTGATTAAAACTTCATCCCTTCTCTCTCTCTCTCTTCACAATTTCAAATAACATGTGTTCCATTGACTCTGGTAAAGAAAGAAAAACAAAGGAAGATCTTGCAAAGGGTCACATATATAGATGTCATTTCAAAACATTAATTAGTCGTTGTTTATCTTGGATTTAATATGTAACACTTTGAATCTTTATATTAGAAATATATATAGTATATATTAATTATACTGTATTGTATATAATTGCAGCATCTCTAAAGGTAAAACAAAAGAATTTTAGAGATTGGATCTTGATTATATATATAGTCTTTATATTTAACTATTAGTACGTGTTATAAAATAACTATTTAAATATAAAAAAATTACAATCCCCTATTTGGTAAGTATCTCCATGTCTCTTTTGGTAAGTATAGCAATCAAACTATTTTTCGTTCTCTGAAACCAAAGCACATGGTGCCCTAACCACCTATCCCAGCTGAATCGTTTCGTTGTACATGACAAGCTTTTCGACAAAAACTTCAGGTACAAGAAATTTTGCTTTGGTAGGATTCGATGTTGATTAAGTAACCTTAAAGAATTAGTTAGATGCCATATAGATTTATAACACTATTTAGATATTCTATCTCACTTATTTTTTGGAACCACATTAAATGCAAAGAACATTCTTAAAAAATGTTGAAATAGAAGAGTAAAAATTGAAGTATAAGAAAAATTCAACACAGAATCTCCATTTATGTATGGAGTATATATAAGAGATGTGAATGATACATGATTGAATTAGGAGAAGAAGAAGAAGAGAAAAGGATGGAAAGCAATTATGAATAGCAAGAAGCATTATTGGTGTAGACAAAGGAGGCCCAAGTTCAGAGAAGCTGACCCTCGAAACATGTTCAAAATAATTCATGTGAAGAACTCAAACAAGATTTGGTCAGATCTCGAGGAGCTTCAGGTGTAAGTTTTCCCAACCTACAATTTATCAAACAGTTTTCATTTTTGAAGACCAAATGTTGAATATTAGGGTTTTTCTTTTCTTTTCAGAGGAATCTTTTTCCCTAGACAATCTCATGGGAGATATCCTCATCATGCTATCAAAAAGAAAAAAAAATTGCTTAATAATGTGAAAACAATAAACCAATTAATAAACAAGTATTTTGTACATACCTTCGTAACACTTTGGAATGAAGATATAGTTTTATAGAATTTTTTCTATGTACAAGTGATTAAAAGATAATATAATTAAGTTTCAACTCTCTATGTAGTCTATTAAGTTTGTTTTGTGTATTGAGTACTTACATTTTTTTTTATATTTTTAATTAAATTTTTTATAGTTTACTTTTTTTATTAATTGGATGACGTTTTGTCTCCTACATAAAAATCATTAACAAATATGATAACTTTGTTATGTAATGTGTTTTCAATAAAAATAATAATAATAATAATTATTTATTATCTTATTAAATGTGATATTACTTTTATATTAACTTTATCATCTTGTAATTTTTAAGATGTAAATAAATAAACAGATAACAGGTCAGAATAACATCAACGTCATCAAAAAAATTGAATAATATAAAAAGGGCAATAGAAACTTGATTAAATACATTAGTTTAGAAAAGACTTTAAACTCAATAAGTCTTAAAAGTAAGTTATGGGATGTGCTATACTATTTCTTTGGCTAGAAATTTCTTGAAAGGGACTGCACGACAAGAAATTGAAAATGAAAAACGATTTGAGTTCTTTAAATTAATTTAAGACTAGTTTGTATAAACCCTTTCAGATTACTTTTCAAAGCAAAACAATTATTTTTCTAAGAGAAACTTGTCTATGTATATAAGTTAAAAAGAAAAATTCACAGAAATAAATGTGATATTTTTATAAACTAATTTCATAAACTAACTTCACGAAGAAACCTATTTAAATATTTTTCCTCATTCCTTGTTGTACCAATGTTTTTGGGAAAAATGATTCGAAATAAACTCTAATTCAATTATGAATGCTTATAGAAGTTAACTTTTTTTCAAAAGTTAAGATGCATGTAACTTTAACTAACAATTAAAAGAAAACATTCAACAGGGCAATGCTTTTTATTTTTGAAGAGGAAAAATTGATACTTTTTTTTTATATGTTTTATGCTTTTGTCTTTCTCAGAAGTACTGGAGAACACCTAGAGTTGGCTTGATTTTCTTAAAAGGAATGAACATTTGGAATTGCTTTCTTGGACCATACCTGATGGATGAGGGATCATTCATGGTGTATTTGATTTTCTGTTTGGAATAGTTTAGACAAAAGCTGTGTATTATAACAAATAAGCTTTCTAGATTCTTTTTCTTTTCAATAGATAATTCTAATTTAAATATATAAAAAATAATTTAATTATTTAAAAAGAAAGTAATATAATATTTTATAAAGATAAATAAGGAATAATAGATGGAGTGATGGTGAAGGGTAAAAAAAAAGTTTGAAATGTTAGAATTAATTAAGACGGAAAAGAAAATGAAGATGAATGAGAGGGATGGGAGGGTTTTTGTTTTATGAGTGGTGACCGTACTCCTGTCACTATCATGTCAGCGGGACGGAAACCACATTTGGCCTCCATTTTCCTGAAAAAGAGACACCAACCAACACAGTAAATTATGCTCATTACTTTTCCTTTGCATTCAACTCAATACTCATTTTAATATATTAATATTTTAATATATTTTAAAATATTAAAAAAAGTTTTTTTTTTAAGAAATTGCACCAAAAATCTATTACAAAATTCAAATTCCATTCTACTCTTCTTCTGCTCCAAGAGAGAAAAATAAATGTACTAAATGTTTAAAAATTTGAAAACCACTCGTATAGTTTCTTCTATTTAATTCCTGTATTATTAAAAATGTTAATTTTTTATCTTTTAAATCAACGTCAATTTTGTCAATATACTGTGACAGTGCCATTTGTACCCATTAAAAATAATTTAAACATTAGAAAACTTTAATGAGGAATTTAATACATCCAACTGAATTAAATAAGATATCAAAGCATAGAAATTAAATAATTGATTTAACCTTATTTTTTCAGTTTTCATAAATTAAAAGATTAGTCTAACACAAAATTTACGCTTATATTTTTATAAAGGGTGAAGCTCGTTGTTCTCTACACCCAAAATCTATTTATTTATTTTATTTTAGGTTAATTCAATGCAAAATCTAAGTACATTAATTTTATTACGTAATTATTTGATGAAATAGCTTGTTGTCATAAATATTAAAAATTCCAGTCGAACAAGACAGACCCTGTACAATAAGTGATTTTGTTTTATTATTCACTTATGTGTCACTTTGGTTTCTTGTTGTAACTGTTAAATTTTTATGTAGAAAATTAGATGGATTTTAATGTAAATTTACATGCAATTGTTTTATATAAATTTTGCCCTAAACTCCTAATTGAGCCGAGAGCCTTACACTAGATGGGTGTCCAAAAATTAATTAGCCAAATTTATGTCATTTGATTAGTTAGCTATTGACTAAACAAGATAAAAACTTGTTTTGAACCTCATGCAAGAACTCATAAACAAGTTTTAGGTTGTGTACATTTTCGGTCCAATAAAGATGTTAAGTAAGACAATTTAATAAAATTCATTCAACATTATTAACTTAAATGATTACGAAATATTTCTATATATATTTATTGATGTAAACATCTATATAATGTTTTATTAATCATGCAAGGTATCATATTTTTGTTGATTATCCTATGATAAGTTATTATTTTTATTGATATTATTCTATGTCATCTTGATATTATTTGTTTTTATCATATAAATTATAAAATTAATGAATCTTATAAATATATATGGTATTTTATTAAAAAATATATATTCTTTTATATTCTTTTTTGTATAAGAATTCAAACTTTTTTTCTAATTTGAATTTCGAAAAGCAGATGAAATTTTTTGTGTTCTAATCCTTAAGAATAAATTAAGAAAAAAAGTTAAGATTATTCGATCATTCATATTCTGCTTCTAAAGGTCTATAATACTCAGGGTTGATAATAATAGGTTGTAAAAGCCTAGTGTTAAAGAAAGGTGAGTTTAGGAGAAGAAAAGGTGAAACCTTGAAGTTCACAAAACTCAATATAAGTTTGTACTTTATTGGAATAAGAAGAAAAAGAATGTATGTTCTTAAGAGTTTGGGAAAATGAGTGTTGCAATGGAGTGAAATGAGAGAGTTATAGCGTGGTTGTATATTTACAGAAGATTTTTATATTTAAATTATCTATTAAAGAATATTGTTTTTATCTTTTTGTTTGTGTAGGGTGTTTTCAAAATATATTAATTTTAATATTTTAAATTATACTTAAAAAGTTTAATGTATCAAAATCAACGTATTTTAAGGATATATTTAAAATAAAATAAGATTTTTAAGTATTTTAAGATGATATTGGGTGCAAAAATATATTTAAATACTGCTTAAGAGATTAGTATAGCATAAAAGTTTCGTGCAATCTGAACACCATTAAAGATCTTTATTTTGATTTTTTTAATTATTAAAAGATAGAGAAATAATCTCTAACTAGTTAATGAGAACAAAATTAGATCAAATTTATGGAGTAATTTCAGGCCAAAATTCATAATATATATTGGTACGATTCTATGGAAAAGCTCTCATAACTTTTACTTTTATATATTATTTGAAATAATACAAAATTTAACATAAATTAAACTAAAATACATTAAATTATAATTTTTCAAACATATTGACTCTTAAACTATCTATAAAACTGTGAGCAGGGTTATCGTGTATACTACTAACTTACCAAAACTATCTTAATTAAATATAAGAAATTCTTCTTCTAATAATTATTTAAAATATTTATAAAATTTTTACAAATAAATTTTCACTTTCACCTGTTACAGAACTTTCTTTATCATTATAATAAAATATTAAAAATATAAATAAGTGGGTCTCTCTAAATAAATAATTGTATATGAAGATCAGAAACAGACCCTTTCCTGCTTTTTCTCCCAATAAAGTCATTTTATGGTTTATTTTCTTGTTTACGTTATCTTAACATTGTTTAAGGCTTATAATCCATTAAAACGTCTATTTCTTCGAACCATGGCACAAAGATGTCAGATTCTCAAGGTGTCTCCTTTGCATGCATTGGTGAAATCTCTTTTTCTTGTAAGAAATAAAGTAAATATTTTGTCTTTTGTGTTGACTTGGAATTCGAAAAATATTTTAGAAAATCCAGTTGTGTTTTATTATCACTCTGTCAAGATGTTACTCCCCATATAACGTTCGTTTCCCACGAAAATAAATAAATAATATTTTATCTATAATTAAATTCTGAATTTCGAATTGATTAAAATATATTAACCAAGCTTAATCATCACAGGATTGCATGGAAGTGTGTTCATTTGCTAGATCAAATTTATCAAATGCTTTGATGATAATAAACATTATGTTCTCGTTCAACAAGACATTAGTTAATAGATGACAAGATCAACCTTTATGAAATTTTGATAAAAAGCTAATTTTGTTCCATTCACTAGAATCATTAAATGCAAACACATAATCAAGTTTTGACTTATTTTTTATTTGTCTATGGTATTAGAGATCAAATCTCAGCTGGTTAATGTTCTTTTCAAATCATGAATCAAGTATATTTAAGTCTATATTACAGATCAATTATGATAATGTTGTTAAAAGACTTAAATAACTTTTGTTAAAAAAACATAGGAATCATAATAATTTTTTTTAATTTTTAACAGAAAGAACTAATTTTTAATTTTTTTTCTCTCTCTTAAGGATTGATATTCTCTAAAGCAAAATTACAATCTTTTCACTCCTTACCTCTCTTTATTAAATTATAAACCAAAGTACACCTTGAAATATTTCATGAAGATAATAAGCTGACACTTAGTCTCCATTAAGAATTTCTTGAATCAGTAAAAGTGTAAATGTATGGTACTAGAAATATCGAAGCAGAAACACAATAAAGTCAAAACCCCCTTGTAGGTTTCTAAACACTACATGTAGGGTAATAAGCATTACAAGAGCAGCCATAGAAAAACCAGAGCAAACTATCTTGCTGAGAATGAGAAGATTTCACCCACAACATTCCTACATAGTTGATTAACATAAGTAACCAATTTTGGTAAGACTAAGGCATTGTTCACTTGAGTGGATTTGAGGGAGAGTAATTGAGGGAATTTGAGAGGATTTGAAAATAAATTTTTTTGTTGTTTATTTGAGTCAATTTGGAGGTAAGTGAGAATGAATTTGGAAATAAAGTTTGTGAGAATTAGTGTAGGATTTGATTGACGTGACAGATTAAAAAAATTTACTTCCAAATCCAATCTCATTTACCTCCAAATTCACTCAAATAATCAACAAAAAAATTTATTTTCAAATCCTCTCAAATCCCCTTAATTACTCTCCCTCAAATCCACTCAAGTGAACAAGGCCTAAGTAAAATAATATGCGTTTAAGAAGTGGAATTGTTGGTGTGTGAAAGAGGGTGGTGGACATGATTATGCAGAAGAAAAAGAGAGTGAAAAAGGTGGGGGTATGGTTGATTTTCCATTTAAAATATATTGTTGATGGCAGCCTTATAGTTTGTTCCTTCTCTTGTGTGATGTAAGGATTCTATATCTGTGATTTCCTTCACACTAACACTAACACTAACAGACACTCATCTTCTGCTACAGTGGGCCCTCCATTTGTGATGCCTCCATATTCCTATTACCTAAAACCCTTGACCCACTCAGATTAGATTCTCATATCTTGTCATAATCAACTTACGATTTATCTACCCTCAATATTTCCAAATGCTCCTCTCGTACATACATATATGTCAACTCCAACACCATGTGCACACACTCAAACAAACATCCACTTCTTTCTTCATTCTTAAGGCATTAGGGTTAATATTTTTCATTTTAATTATTGCCACTCATCATACCTACCACATACGTTGTCCAACCCAAAAAGGGGTGCTAGAGAATAACCTTTCCTCCTCGCTTTTTTTTCTTCATCCAAACTATTCCCTCCTTTTCATTAACCAAAACCTCCCAATATAAGCTCATTTCAATTACATAAATTCTTTTCAATTGTAATTTCACATAGGACAAGTAAAAGACACCTTGTAGGTGCTCACTAAGTTCCCAATAATGTCTCGTTTTGTCCATTGTCGATTCTGTCATCTCAGACAACAAAAGCTCCAAATTATGCCTCGGATAAAACAACTGACCAAGTCTTATTCTCAGCCATTATTCATACTATACGACTTCAACTTATGATATACATGCCCAACAATTATTTTTTTTCCCCTTTGGCGCTCGTAATTATTCGCTACACTGATCAAAGTTCGTAAATTTCTAAATATCACACTCTTTTGTGTTAGTGATGGGAGTTTGAATTATGGTTTAATGTCTAAATAGGTCCCTATTTTCGTCCCGAATTTGAAACAGGTCCCTGTTATTTTTGAAGTTTTAATTAGATCCTTATTTTTGTTAATTTGATGCCAATAAATCATTTCCGTCAATTTCATAAAACGTCATTAATGAGTATGTGACGTGGTTTGTGTGAATGCAATTTTTTAATACTCAGAAATAAAGAATGAAGTAAATATATTATAATACATGCTGAAATTAATTAAAGAGAGGGCAAATATGGAAAGTGGTAATGTTTTTTTTTGCTGAAACATGCATGATCTCTGCAAGTGGGAAATCAAAATCAAGTTGGGGAATTTTTCTATTCTAGGACTTGTGTCGTCTCAGAGTTGGGAAAGAGTGGATGTTGTTCGAGTGGATGCGCGAGTGGGATAGGAATCAGAAAGATGTTGTTCGAGTGGATGCGCGAGTGTTGGTGGGTGAATTACCGGTGCATGTGCGTGTGGAAAAGGTTGAAGCACGAGGTGCATGTGCATGTGCCTCCTTACAAAAAAGTTATGCCTGAAAGACCTAAAAGGAAAAGAAAAATGGAACAGTGGGAGATCAAAAAAGATGATTCTCGAATGAGCAAGGCTGGTTTGCGCAAGAGATGCGGCCTATGTAGGGAGCTTGGGCATAACAGGAGTCGTTGCCCCAAAGCTACACAACAATCTACTCCTTCATCACAACCTCTAATGCCATCATCCCAATTATCTGAAGTTTGTAATGACCAAGTAGTTGCACCGTAGAAGCTTTTGGATGTACTGTTTTAATGTACTCTTTTAATGTAATACTGCACTTATGAAATACTACACTAAAATGTACTGTTTTAATGTACTGTGTTGGATGTACTAAATCTTGTTTTGGATGGACTAAATCTTGGTTAATATATTATTACATATTCTGAATTCTGCATAATGGGCTGTTTGGAGGTGATATTCTGAGTTCTACTATTAAGTTTGCTGCTGTGAGTTCTGCTATTAAGTCTGTTGCTGTGGATTCATGTGCTAAATTTTGAATAACAGTTTTATAAGTTTGCTCAGAGACTGATACAATACAAATGTTGTTCTATGTGTTTTCTCATCAGATATGATGTTTTTTTTTCATGAATATTTTACACATTAAAGAGTTCTTTATACATTGTGGTCAAATATTAAGATGATATAATATACTGATATACACTGAGTTCTTTATACCAATAATTTTAAAATATACTGGTATACACTTATTAAAAAAACAGCAGAATGTGCATCACTATATTAAATATTTGCAAATGATTATGACCTAAACACCGTAAAGGAAAAAGGATGCTTTTTTTTTTTCATTTCTCCTTTTTATTTTGGGCTAAGGAGAAAGTGAACAAACTTAAAAGTACATAAAGCATTCCTTAAATTGAACGTCTTAATAATGACTACTCATCAAATATAAGCTGCAAGTTGACATCCATGGAAATGTGTTTTTCACTGATTGCGCTTTCCTTCCTCAAACCACGAAACTTCTGATTGCGTATTCATGGACCGTCTTCTATTGCATATACCACTACTGACTGTGACTTTCTAATTTCGTCACACTTCCAATGAATTACTTGGTTTAACTAAACAACTTGCAAGTTGAAATAATTCCCTTCTAGCTGAAGTTACTCTCAATACAAGTCACCAGGAATGGGCCAGAAAGAAGAAAGGTTTATATTGTTGGCAAGAAAATACAGGTACAAATATACTGCAATCTCAAACCATAGTCAAAATTTTTAATTTTTTGGCATAAATCAACTGATTTTCACTTGACTTTAGTGTTTAAGTATGAGTATAGGCTAGAAAATCATGTTTGGCGCCCCATGATTGAGGAAATGAACAATGTTTATGAGATGAACAACTTAGATGAAGTCCTGAAACTTCTGCACCAAAAAATACACTTGTAATCGTTTACAGATGCTTGGTAAACGATTACACGAACAAAATCAAGGATTTGTACATAAACTTGTACTAGAGGAGTCAGTTGTGGTAACCTAGGTGACCATAGTTAAAATTTTTAATTTTTTGGCATAAATCCATTGGTTTTCACTTGATTTTAGTGTTTAAGTCTAAGTATAGGCTGGAAAGTCATGTTTGGGCACCCCATGATTGAGAAAATGAACAATGTTTATGAGATGAACAACTTAGATGAAGTCTTGAAACTTCTGCACCAAAAAATACACTTGTAAACAGATGCTTAGTAAACGATTACACGAACAACATCCAAGATTTGTACAAAAACTTGTACTAAAGGAGATAGTTGTGGTAACCTAGTTGACTATAGTCAAAATTTTTAATTTTTTGGCATAAATCCACTGGTTTTCACTTGATTTTAGTGTTTAAGTGTGAGTAGAGGCTGGAACGTCATGTGTGGGCACCCCAATATTCACAAAAGTAATAATGTTTTATAGTTGATTTTTTTGTTCAAAAGTCTATTACAGAATTTGGTTTATTCAAGTACGTTCACTAGTGCAGAATTGTCTTTTAACGTCCCCCATAGACGTTCGTCCGTATTCGCCCCAATGTAAATAATTGACCGGTGGCATACTCGTAAATAAGTGAAACTCTAGACGTCCGTTGTGTGGGGAGACGGATGTCTATCATCTTATAGACGTTCGTCCGAGAGGGACAGACGTTTGCGAGGCTGAACAAATGAACGCTTCAACTCCCATGTCAGCCCCTTAAACGTCCGTCCTGAGGAGCACGGATGTTTAAGGGGCTGAAGCCAATTAATTCTCCAACCACCTTGTCAGCCCCTTAAACGTCCGTCCTGAGGGGCACGAACGTCTATATTATTATAGACGTCCGTGCCCCTCAGGACGGACGTTTAAGGGGCTGACATGGGGACTTGAAGCGTTGATTTGTTCAGCCTCGCAAACGTCCGCCCCCTATCACGGACGTCTATAATATTATAGAAGTCTGGCCCCCTCCACCACGGACGTTTAAGGACTGAGAGGGGGGAGTTGAAGCGTTCATTTTCTTCAGTCTCTTAGACGTCCAACTGGGGTGGGACAGACGTCTCAAAGCCCCGCGAATATCAATTTTAAATTCCTAAAGACGTCATATTAGAGATGGGCCGGACGTCTATAATATTATACACGTCAGGCCCAAGCGTACCGGACGTCTAATAGTATTAAAATGGGGAACGCGAACCCGCGAGCAGTTACGCTTACTGTTCATCGTCTTCCCCCGCGAACGCTACTGCTGAGCCATTGATTTTCGAGGTTCGTTTTCTCTGTTTTGGACCGTTTAAATTTAATTTTAATCCGATTACATTGCCCTGTGATGAAATGTCTTTGATTTGAACCGATTAAAAATTGTTTTTGGTCCGTTTTTGTGCAGTGTCTTGCGTGTTCTTGGACAGCTACTTTTGACTGTTTTTGGGCTACATTTTAGGCCGTTCCCTCCTCGATTTCCCTCCCTTTCATTTCGAATCTACTTTTCAGGTTAGCTTGTTGGTTGATAAATTTTTGTATGCATGTAATTGGGTTTTGTGTATGCATGTTTTTTACTCTAAAGTGTGCATGTGTTATTGGCTTTTGAATATGCATGTATTAGTTGTGTTATTATAAGTATCAAATCATTGAGTGACCCTTAGTTCCCGTTTGAAATTTAACACAAACGATTAATCTTTTAATCTTTTGTGTTAAATTTTGAATTGTCCGATTGGACAGTTTGAGAAAATTAATTTTCATAATTTGCAATAACATGTGAATTGGAGTTTATGGATAAGATTGATAAAATTTCGGTTCAGTATTTGTGTTGTTCTCCGAATGCATAATTGATTGTGGTCATCGTTGACTACTCTCGTTTCATGTATTTCGGAGACCAATGCGAAATGTTGTCGAAATCTTATCAATTTTATGATGTAGATTTCAATGCACGTGTCTGAGCAAATTATGAAAATTAATTTTTTTGAATGGGTAGGACCTAACCTTGTGAGAGTTAAAAAACTTGAACTGATGATTTTACGAACATAGTATGGATCGAAGCTGCATGAAGGAACGTCGCATCAGTGAAGAATATGATAAGGGTGTTTCGAAGTTCTTGCAATACGTTGAACAAAATGCTAAGTTTGTCAACGGGACATATTTTTCTCCTTGTGTCCGTTGTCTTAATCAAATACGACAAGACTTAGGCAATCTGCGTGACCATCTATTCATGTATGGCATAATGAGGACTTATACCGTTTGGACTTGGCATGGAGAAGTACTGGAGCAGCCTAGCACGTCACGAGGAACAAATTATGTGGAAGAATGGATGAGTGACCATTTAGAGGACATGATACGTGATGTTGGTGAAGATAATTTTGGAATGGCTAATTTGTATGATTCTCTTATTAATGATTCACAACAACCGTTGTTCCCAGGATGCTCGAACTTTACACGTCTCTCTTCAACTTTAAAGTTGTTTAGTTTAAAAGCAAGGAATGGATGGACCGATAAAAGTTTCACCGAGTTGTTGGAGTTGTTGAAGGAGATGCTTCCAGAAAATAATACTCTACCTATTCGTAATTACGAGGCCAAAATTTTTTTATGTCCAATGGGTCTTGAATATCAAAAGATACATGCTTGTCCTAATGATTTGTGTTTTGTACACAAAGGAGTTTGCTTCGTTAAAGTATTGTCCAACATGTGGTTTATCCCGTTTTAAAAAGAAATCTGACAGAGTCACTAGTAATGAAGGTAATGATGGTGCACCTGCTAAGGTGATGTGGTATTTGCCTATAATACCTAGGTTGAAACATATGTTCTCTGTTAAAGAAGATGCAAAAAACCTTAAATGGCACTCTGACGAAAGAAAGTGCGATAATCTTCTTCGACACCCTGCTGATTCTCCACAATGGAAAAAGATTGATGACAAATTCCCTGAATTTGGTGCACATCCAAGAAACTTAAGGCTTGCACTTGTAACTGATGGTATGAATCCTTATGGAAACTTCAGTAGCAAAAATAGTTCGTGGCTAGTTATGTTGATGATTTACAATCTTTCTCCTTTGTTGTGCATGAAGAGAAAATATGTGATGTTGTCCATGATGATATCGGGTCCTAGACAACCTGTAAATGACATTGATGTTTACTTAGCACCTTTAATTCATGATTTGAAATTGTTGTGGGAAGAAGGGGTCGACGTGTTTGATTCACATGTTCAGGAACAGTTCCATTTGCGTGCAATGTTGTTTTGCACTATAAATGATTTCCCAGCGTATGGAAACTTGAGCGGTTATAGTGTTAAAGGTCATTTTGCATGTCCCATATGTGAAGAAAACACTAGTTACCTTCAGTTGAAGCATGGTCAGAAGACGGTATATACAAGACATCGAAAATTTCTTCCTTGTAATCATCCTTATCGTAGATTGAAAAAAGCATTTAATGGAAGTGCTGAGGATGAGGTTTTGTGCAGACCCCTAAATGGTGAAGAGGTGTACAACGAAGTCAAAAACATTGACATTGTGTTTGGAAAAAATCATAAAAGTACCTCTGCAAAGAACATTTGGAAGAAACGATCGATATTTTTTAAGCTTCCATATTGGTGTGAACTTGATGTTAGACATTGTATTGATGTGATGCACGTTGAAAAAAATGTTTGTGATAGTGTCATCGGAACTTTATTAAACGTCAAAGGAAAGACCAAAGACGAAATAAAAGCAAGACAAGATTTGACTGACATGGGAATCCGATCTGAGTTACATCCACAGATAATAGGAAGACACACCTATCTGCCCCCAGCCTGTCACACAATTTCCAAAAAAGAAAAACAAAGTTTTTGTAACTGTTTAAGAAGTGTGAAGGTTCCGCAAGGTTATTCTTCAAATATTAGTAACCTTGTGTCTATGCAAGACTTAAAGCTAGTTGGTTTAAAGTCTCACGATTGTCATGTATTGATGCAATAATTGTTACTTGTTGTTATTCGAGGCATATTACCTCATTCTGTTAGGGGTATTCTGACACATCTGAGTTTTTTCTTTAATGCCATTTGCAAGAAAGTCGTTGACCCTCGAGGTTTAGATGAATTGGAAAATGAGGGAAAAGACTACTATGTCAATTGGAGATGTATTTTCCACCTTCCTTTTTTGACATCATGGTACATTTGATTGTTCATCTAGTCAGAGAAATTCGACTATGTGGGCCGGTCTTCTTAAGGTGGATGTACCCAGTTGAAAGATACATGAAGATCTTAAAGGGATATGTCAAGAATCAGTATAGACCAGAAGCTTCAATCATAGAGCGATACGTTGCAGAAGAAGCCACTGAATTTTGTTCAAGTTATATGTCATCTTGTGAACCCGTCGGTATTCCCAAGAGTAGACATGAAGGAAAATATGAAGGTAAGGGTGTTCGAGGTGTAAGAATTCAAAGTGTTAGCAGAAAAGAACTTGACCAAACTCATTTGTACGTCTTAAACAACATTGAGAATGTGATTCCTTACATTTATGACCATGTTAATGAAATAAAGGCAGCAAACCCAAAAATGAGTGAAAAATGGCATCTTAATGAACATGTGAAAACCTTCTTGCTGTGGTTTAAGAAAAAGATTTATGCAACTCCACATGTTTCTGAAACTTTATTGAGGTTATCTCGTGGGCCGAAGACATATGTGATTACATATGGTGGGTACTATATAAACAATATTTCTTTTCAGACAAAGGTAGAAGATGACAAAAGCAGAGTTCAAAATAGTGGCGTCACACTACAAGCTGAGGCTGTGCACTTTGCTAGTTCTAAAGACAAAAATTCAATCACAGCATCCATCAGTTATTTTGAAATAATACAAGAAATATGGAAAGTTGATTACGTCACTTTTAGAGTCCCAGTTTTCAAGTGTAAATGGGTTGATATAAATTCTGGTGTCATGACAGATGACCTTGGTTTCACATTGGTAGACTTGAACAAGATGAATTACACTGATGAACCATTTATCATGGCTAGTCAAGCAAGACAAATATTCTACGTAAATGATCCATCAAATAACAAATGGTCAATGGTTTTAGAAGGAAAAAACATGCATGGACATGATGATGACGATTCTCTTAATATACTTGAGACAACATCTGTTGCATGCAGAGCCACTGAAGACCAAGTTGATGACGTTGTCGATGTCATGCAGGCAATTCGTAGTGATCACAACGAAGGCATTTGGGAAAACACAATTAATTAATAGGTTGATATTTTCACTTTTATTGACTTTATATGTATGTTGATCATAATTGAATTATTACTAACGTTGTTTAATTTTGCAGGTATGTCAGCCTCAGACTCAGGATCAGGAAAGAGCAGACGTGGACGAGGCGTCACTCGAGTGGCAGATATGACGTCCGAACGCGTGGATGGTCAGAGGAGGCATGTTGACATCGACCCCAGATCAGGTCATCCATCAGGGCCAAATGCTGATAGGTTTAGGAGTTATATGGGTAAGTTAGCAAAAAGTCATGTCTCTATCCTTCATGCATGTTGGGATGACGTCCCAGAGGTCGACAAGAACCTCTTATGGCAAGATATTCAGGTATGTTTATACTTCATGCAATTTGTGATATACTTATCTTTTATGTTTTATTTTGGAATAACAAATTTTTTGTTTTAAACAACAACATTTTGATATTCCAAACACAATGCAAATTAGAAAGAAAGTATTATCGCATATAGCGATAAGATGGAGGGATTTCAAGACAAAGCTGACACGACTGTATGTCTTTAGAGACAAGCAACATGAAAATCCCTGTCAGCAATATACATTCACAGAGGAGGATTGGATGCAGTTTCGTGCATCTAGAGAGTCTGAGGAATGGAAGGTATGTTTCTTAACATCGTCTTTCATTGAGTTTTTATGATTTTACACTTATTGATATACATGGTTTCACAGGATAAAAGGTTAGCCGCCCAAGAAAGACAAAGGCTAAACGATGCACCCCACCTGTTATCACGAGGTGGATATGCAAAACTCGAGAAGAAACTGATAAAGTCTAGAGCGGATGCCTTGGGACTTGAGTCGCCGGACCTAGCACCTGCACCTGCTAGGTACGAGCTGTGGAAGACTGCTCGGACTAAATCTGATGGGAACATGACATCTTCCTCAGCTGCCTTGATCTCACAGAGAATTGTAAGTTCAAAATATAAGCAGTTCTGTGATTGTGTATCTATCACAGCATGTCTTTTAAGTAACTTGGTTTTTTTATATGCAGGATGAGTTGGTTGAGCAGCAGACTCAGGGCACATTTGTTGGCCAAGGTAGGGACGACCTTCTAACAACGGCCATTGGAAGGCCCGAGCACCCAGGATGTGTACGTGGAGTTCTTGGGGCAATTGGTCTTCGTGACTACTTTGGCCCTACACAGAAAACCCCCCAATCAATGAGTCAGGAGACACTGAGGCAGATGGATCTTCAGTGGGAGGAAAGACTCAACCAAAGCATGAGATCAATGGAGCAATGATTCATGGAGCAGCTACAAGAACAAAAAAAAAATACAAATAGCGCTTGAAGAAAAGTTGCATTCCATGACGCAAGGTAACATGGGGGCCGATGAAACTCCTACACCACCTCGTGTCAGCACTAGAGGATCATGCTCAGTTGTAGACCCCACTCAGTATAGCGGTCAGTATGAGTTGTTGGTTGATGGGGATCCCCCATGCATTGTGGTTGTCGGACGAGTGCTTGAGGGAGGACAGACTATTCATGGTGTTCCCATATTACCCCAGCATGTGCATGTGACCGTTGACGAGGTTCGGGATCCCTAGGCTCAGGTGCCTGTACCCACTCCAGATATTAACTTTGTGGGGGAGGCCATAGGATCATTTATTGCCTGGCCCAGAGCATTGATCATGTCCCACATCGCTACTCCACATGTATAATGTGTTTTTCCTTAGTATTTCTATGTTTATTCTTCAAAAAATTGTTGATAACGCTTTGATGTAAATTCTTATCTTCAGTTCACACGTCCTCAGAAGCAGCCAATTGATGATACAGTCATACATGAAGATGATGAGATGGCTGAAGCGGAGGATGATCCTCTATCAAAGCTAATGACAAAATTACCCAGATTGAAGAAAGCATCATTACAACTATACTAGGATTTCAGAGTATTTCGTCTTCCCCCACGTGTGCCAGTTTATATCACATTCTCTGATGCATTGGATGTTGAATATTTCCATCATTCAGTTGCGGTGCATGTAAGATAGTCAATTTGGTCTTTCATATTACTTTTATTTACATTGTTATAGTTTCTAACAACTTAACTTTGTTGTTTTAGGTACATGGACAATATCATTGTAGACCAAGGTCGGTCTTCCATGTACGAATTTGTTGAACCTCAGACCGTTCAACCGTCTGGTAACACTTCAAAACAGACAACATTATTTGCAAACATGGATGGATGAGTCAAAAAGAGACGTATACCTTGTGCCATGCATTGAGGGGTAGGTGTTGTTATATGTGGTCAGTTCATTATTATAGTTTCCTTAATTAGTTGAATAACTATTTGTCCTTTGTGATAGGTCGCACTGGCAGCTGATGGTCATGATTCCCAAACAATGTAAAATTATATGGTTTTGTTCGTTGCACAGGAAGATGAAAAATGACTTGAGATCCATGCTTCAAGGGTAAGTGTTTCTCCAAAAATGACTTTGAATTTGATGTTCACCTTCAACTTTTATGATAAATATAGTCATATTAATTATACTTTGTGTTTTCAATCTATACAGAGTTATTGGTAAATCGCGTGGTCAACTGGTTCAAATTTTGTATCCAAAGGTTGTAAGTCATTTATAGTTTCTAATTCATTTTCTATGTTATTGAATGATCAAAATTCTTAACTATTTAGTTTGTGATTTTAGTGTAACCAGCAGCTAGATTCATGGGAATGTGGCTTCTATGTCATGTGTTGGATTAAGACCATCATTCGAGCTGTCATTACAGATGACTGGAATGAGGTAATGATGTATACCTTCAATACATTACAAATCAAATTCATCTTCAACATATATGAAACCATAATGAATATTTCTTGAATTTTGCAGCGCTTCAAGAGTACATCGCCTATTTCAGAGGACACAATTAAACAGATAAGACAGGAGTGGACCGCTTATCTTCTGCAAAGATGGAGTTAGGAATAGTTTTATTTCTTGTTGAACATTGCTTAGTTTTAATTTAAGTTCTATGTTGATAGTTTTGTTAGTGGATTCAACTCCACATTAAGTATAACTTTGTTCATATGAAACGTATATTTATATTATTACAAAATTGTTCTGGTACAATTTTCTGCTTTTCAAGTGTGGTTTTAATGCAAAAATAAAATAATTTTTAAAAAAAATGCCCAGTAGACGTCGGTTGGTGCACTACCGGACATCTATAGACATCCGACAGTGCACTAACCGACGTCTCCGGACATCTGGCAATGCACACACGAACGTCCAAGCCCCAGCCCCTACCATAGACAATTCAGGCAACTGGACGTCCGGGGGTAGGGAACGGACGTCTATATAGACGTCCGGTGTTTCAGGGTGGACGTCTATATAGACGTTCGTACTGGCACACGGAACGTCTATACGGACGTCCGAGGGTGTACACCAGACGTCTATATAGACGTCCGGCCTGACACAACGGACGTCTATATAGACGTCCGGTTTGAAGCCCCCGACGTCTGAGTAACGTCACCCGCATAGACGTCGGGGGAAGATCGGACGTCAAAAGGGCAAAAGAACGGACGTCTATAGCCTTTTCTGCACTAGTGGTTCCAATTGTTCTTAGTCGTTCCAGCTGTTCTGACCATTATTTTCTCTCCACACAGACAAAAGGGTAACGCACCACGAAAAACGACCTTGGGCTCTCCATTCTGCCATCCATTGGAAGTCGAAGAACAAGTTGAATGTGAATTCTGCATTTGATTCTCAATTGCGCATCCGCTCGAACAACATCCACTCTTTCCCAACTCTGAGACGACACGAGCCCTAGAATAGAAAAATTCCCCAACTTGATTTTGATTTCCCACTTCCAGAGATGATGCATGTTTCAGCAAAAAAAACCATTACCACTTTCCATATTTGCCCTCTCTTTAATTAATTTCAGCATGAATTACACTATATTTACTTCATTCTTTATTTTTGAGTATTAAAAAATTGCATTCACACAAGCCACGTCACACACTCATTGACGCCCGTTTTATGAAATTGACGGACAAGATTTATTTGTATCAAATTAATAAAATTAAGGATCTAATTAAGACTTCAAAAATAACAGGGACCTATTTCAAATTCGGGACGAAAATAGGGACATATTGAGACATTATTCATACTATACGACTTCAACTTGTGATATACATGCCCAACAGTAATTTTTTTCCCCTTTGGCGCTCGTAATTATTCGCTACACTGATCAAAGTTCGTAAATTTCTAAATATCACACTCTTTTGTGTTAGTGATGGGAGTTTGAATTATTGTAACATCCCAAAATATAGCATAATACTATATCATAGATTTATCACATATAATAATATGATAGATCAGTTCTTAAAGAGTTAGTAAAGTATTTAACATTACAATTATCCAAAAATATCCATAAAACTAAAAACATTACAGAGTAACATAAGTCTGATACAAAACATAGAAAACTAAACCGAACGGTTCTACAAACAAACTTATCCAATTCATTACATACCGAACGGTTATACAGTACACCGTATAAATCGATCGGTTTACAAAAGATGAATTAAGCCTAAAGACCGAACAGTCCTAACTAAGCTGTAGGATCCTCGCCTTCTAGCGCTTGTTTCACTGAACACTCATCGCCTTCTGCTCACATCCAAAAGATGATCATTGCAAGAAAAAAGACAATCGAATGGACAATACAAGATAACACAAGAAAGTAGGGTAAGCTAATGTAATTTAATTATAAATACATTTATACATTTCATGAAAGTTCGAACCATGCGAAACTGAACGTTACCTCATGCCAACAACAAATAAAAATAATCACATACAAACCGAACACCACAATTCATATATATATATATATATATATATATATATATATATATATATATATATATATATATATATATATATATATATATAATATACGAAACACTATGACTTGACCATCCGGATTGTATAAATATGTAGCTACAGTTGTCCTTGCACTTGTGGTGGTGTAACAACTGACACCAATCAAGCTACTACCAAAGGTTAATCCCATAATACCTACCTCGACACCCTAAGGTGGTAGGACCTCCTGCTATTCTCACAAATGAAATATCTCTCTATGTGATAATGATACTTATAGAATTTCAGGGTGAACGCCAGCTTAACATATCCATATTCATACTTTACAATTCAATAACCATCCACGAGACATTCTGCCTTGGAATTCTCTTCCACAGTATTTGAACATTAAAATTCTCTTCCTCTTGATTTTTGTAACTCACCATCTACTGATTTCTTCTCTCGTATTCAGCTCAACAATTCACTTTCTACTATTAAGCGACAACAGCTAATACTGTTCGGTTCTAACTCAACTTGTAGCTTTAAGTCTCTAAAGCTCTCAATCAAATTCCATTCTCGGACCATCATTGCAGACACATGCACGGTCTTCCTGCTCAAGGCATCAGCTACTACATTAACTTTTCTAGGATGGTAAAGTAAATCAAATTCATAATCTTTTATGAATTCCATCCATCTTCTCTGCCTCATGTTCAGTTTCTTTTGATAAAAAAGATACTTCAAGCTCTTGTGATCACTGAACACTTGAAACTGAGCACCATATATAATGCCTCCAAATCTTCAAGGCAAAAACCACTGCTGCCAACTCCAAATCATGCGTCGGATAATTCTTCTCATGAGTTTTAAGTTGCCTTGAAGCATACGCAACCACCTTCCCTTCTTGCATTAGTACACAACTCAATCCTTGGTAAGAGGCATCACATAAAACTTCAAAGGGCTTACTCGTGTCTGGAATTACTAACACAGGAGCGCTCGTCAACCTTAGCTTTAACTCTTGGAAGCTATCCTCACACCGATCGGTCCATACAAAAGGTTGATCTTTCCTGGTAAATTGAGTTAACGGTACTACTATCTTAGAGAATCCTTCAACAAATCGCCTATAGTAGCCTAGTAATCCCACAAAACTCCTGATCTCAGTGACCGAATGAGGTTTCTCCCTTTGAAGCACTTCCTGCACCTTTGTAGGATCCACCGAAATACTGCCCGCTGAGATTACATGCCCTAAAAATTGCACCTCATCCATCCAAAAGTCACACTTGGACATTTTAGCATAAAACTTCTTCTCTCTTAACACACCGATCACCTTCCTGATGTGATCCTCATGTTCTTCATGAGTTTTAGAATAAATAAGTATGTAATCTATAAAGACGACAACAAATTTATCTAGGAATGCTCTGAAGATATGATTCATGTAATCCATGAATATAGCGAGAGCATTAGTAACACCGAACGACATTACTACATACTCATAATGGCCATACCGAGACGGGAAGGCTGTCTTCTGTACATCTCACTCCTTAACTAAAATTTGATGGTATCCAAACCTCATATCTATCTTAGAAAACACAGTAGCCCCATATAATTGATGCAACAAATCATCAATCCTTGGTAAAGGGTACTTATTCTTAATTGTCAATTTGTTCAGCTGCCTATAATCTATACAAAGCCAAGAAATACCATCTTTCTTCTTAAATAGCAGCACAGGAGCACCCCATGGTGATACACTGATCAAAGTTCGTAAATTTCTAAATATCACACTCTTTTGTGTTAGTGATGGGAGTTTGAATTATTGTAACATCCCAAAATATAGCATAATACTATATAATAGATTTATCACATATAATAATATGATATATATGTTGTTCAAGAGTTAGTAAAGTATTTAACATTACAATTATCCAAAAATAACCATAAAACTAAAAAATTTACAGAGTAACATAAGTCTGATACAAAACATAGGAAACTAAACCGAACAGTTCCACAAACAAAGTTATACAATTCATTACATACCGAACGATTATACAGCACACCGTATAAACCGATCGGTTTACAAAAGATGAGCTAAGCCTAAGACATAACGGTCCTAACTAAGCTGCAAGATCCTCGCCTTCTAGCGCCTATTCCACTGAACACTCATCGCCTTCTGCTGACATCCAAAGGATGATAATTGCAAGAAAAAAGACAATCGAATGAACAACACAAGACAACACAAGAAAGTAGGGTAAGCTAATGTAATTTAATTATAAATACATCTATACATTTCATACAAGTTCAAACCATACGAAACTGAACGTTACCTCATGCCAACAATGAATACAAATAATCACATACAAACCGAACACCACAATTCATATATATATAGACGAAACACTATGACTTGACCATCCGGATTGTATGAATATGTAGCTACAATCGTCCTTGCACTTGTGGTAGTGTAACAACTGACACCGATCAAGCTACTACCCAAGGTTAATCCCATAATACCTACCTCGGCACCCTGAGGTGGTGGGGCCTCATGCTATTCTCACAAATGAAATATCTCTCTATGTGAGAATGATACTCATAGAATTTCAGGATGAACGCCAGCTTAGCATATCCATATTTATACTTTATAATTCAATAACCATCCACGAGACATTCTTCCTTGGAATTCTCTTCCATAGTATTTGAACATCAAAATTCTCATATTTAACATAAACAATCATTCATCAGTTATATTTTCATTCATAGAACAAAGAGAAAACTTGTGAACGTTGGAACCCGAACACCTTCACACTACCCAACTGAGACGATCGAACGGTTCATGAGAGACAAAACAGAATAAATGACCGAATGCTACTATAGAAAACCAATTACTAGGAACTTAGCCTAAACTCCGAAGAGCTTAAACCAAACACTCATAGGTCAAACCGAACTCTTAAAAGCTTAGACTGAATGCTTATACTAGACCGAGAACTTAGAGCGTACTGGATACTCTATCCAGACCGAACACTAGATTAATATCGAAAAACTGCGATTAGACCAAACGATCATAAATAGATAACAGCTCTAATAGACCGAACCGAGTTAATGACTGAGTACGTGACATGACCGAATGGTCAACAAAACAAGATTCTGAATAACACTTCTTAGACCAAAACAAGATTTTTTTTTCTTAATTTCTAAACCTCCAAACTTGATTCATAAGTTATTTTAAACCTTTTCCACTGAACCTATTTCACGCTGACCCCAACTCACATTTTCACATACTCTCTTTCCAAACCAGAAATGATTGAACATTCTACAGCAGGAAACTCCAAACCAGGTCACAGGTCTCGGCCAAACACAAAATTTGAATACAATTCAATCAAACATACCATTATTCATACATGCAAGTGTTCAAACATAAATTCCAAACACATAAAAACATAATTAAATTACTAGCTTCCCTTACCTCGAATAAACCAGACACTTCCTAAGCTTCCACCGTTCGGACTAACCAGCAAACAACTTCTAAGGCAACCTACTAAATTTTTGATCGGTGAAAAAGGACAAATCAAAGGATCAAAGAAAGAAAACAGATTCAGAGAGATAGATGATGAACACATGCATGCTAAACAGTGCTATCATGTATCAGAAAATATAGAACTTCAAAGAACGAATGAATTTACTTACCCACTTCACACAACAACTAGATTGATGGAAAGGGAAACTCTTGCAACCAAGGAAGAACTCAGACACCGCCTAGATGATGATCGGAAGAAGGAGAAAGTGAGAATTTGTAGAGAGAAGAAGAAGAATTGTAGAGAGAAGGAGGAGAAAACTCAGAAAGTTTGGAGAGAAGAGATTCGACATTTTAAAAAATTTAGGTTTAATCATTCACGAAGTCCTTTTTTTCGCGTGGAATCTCAATTAAGTCCCTTTGTTTTTGGAAATCTCAATTGGGTCCCAAATTTATGAAAATTGCAACAATTGGATCCTTTCCGTTAAATTGTCTCCAACGGCGTTAGTGTGTGTCTAACGTGGCACGTCATCCACGTCAGACTACAGCGTGCCACGTCAGACACACACTAACGCCGTTGGGGACAATTTAACGGAAAGGATCCAATTGTTGCAATTTTCATAAATTTGGGACGCAATTGAGATTTCCAAAAACAAAGGGACTAAATTGAGATTCCACGCGAAAAAAAGGACTTCGTGAATGATTAAACCAAAAATTTACTTATATACTACCGTAAAAAACTGATTGGCCAATCAGCTACACACACATGTCTTCCACTTTCTGGATTTCTAAATCTGTACACCTATACCTACCTTTCACTTATTGCTGAATTTAATGGTCCTGACAATTATCAACGTAAGAACCTTGTTGTAAAAAGCTTTCCTAGCATTCGGTAAGCAAAGAGACATTCTCATCTTGGTAAGTATAACATACTTAAACTTATATCTAATTCAATCTCAATAAGGTAAGATTTATCTTTAATTATATAGTATAATTTTGTTTTAGACATTAATACGAGATATCAATACACTTTCTTACATAGAATATCGAATATTAAAATCGAGAAGAATTAAATGATGATACGATAGACTCAAATATTAATTAACTCCTAATTTTAATATCATTTTATGAAGATAAACTTATGATCGAATTAAACTTATGCTTAACTTAACTTCATTAAATCAAATTAATGAGATCATTTTTATTTTCCATATATAATATTATTTTGTCTTATTTCTAACAAATATGTTCCAACAAATTTATTATAATTTCAAGTGACTTGTAATATATGAGTGTAAATTTAATTTTATAAACTACTTTGAGATTGTGTTAAACTTAAGCTTATTTCTATAAGATATTATTGTAACTTGTATTGACAAGGTTTATCAAACTAATGGTATTATTTGTTATCAGATCTCCTTTTAGTTATTATGTTTGATGTGTTTGACATGGTGAGATATGTGAAAGATTTTACATCAACAAAAAATTTAATTAAATTAATTATAATAACTATCCCATATATATATATATATATATATATATATATATATATATATATATATATATATATATATATATATATATGTATGTATGTATGACATGTATTAAAAATATGTTAGACTATAGTTTTAGAACTATCCTATATTATTGAAGCGTTTGAATTTAACCATAATCTGACAAATATGTTTTTAAGATAAAACGTCTTTTAAAAATAGTTCAACAATTAAAAAAAAAAAACAATTCTGTAAATTTATTTTGTTCGCATAAATTATGAATTATGTAGAATCCATTTTCACAGCTTAATTCAATTTTAATATGGTTATAACATTTTAACCCAGTCTTAACTTCACATGTCAATATGAACTTTTACATTTGATAGGAATAACTTAAATCGAACAAAAATAAATGAGAAAAACTCAAATAAAATGCCTTCAAATTTACCTATTGGTTGGTGACTCAATTGTGAAGAATTCTTTGAGAGTTTTCTTCTCTTTCTAGCAAGAATATGGAAGTGACGCATACTACGTAATATGTGGGACTTTCTTTCTACACCTTAATGTTTTTCCTACACCTTCAAATTTTTCCAAATTTTTAAATTACCCTGAAACTTTCTTACCAGGATAAAAAAAAAATCTCTCTTTATATTTATCTATCCATTTACTTTTTCTCACATTTTATTTTCTTAAACCTAGCGCAGGCTGGAATCTTCACTCTTCCTGATGGCAAATCCCCTAGTCATGGCACGAGTGCAGTAAAGGGAAATGACATCGGTTATTTTCGCTTATAGACACCAGTTTCGCAACCGAGGTATATAAAGATGAGGTAAAAAGGGTACGCATTTTGCCTCAGCTCTGAACCGAGTCAAAAGTGTTCACAGACAACCGAGGCAGTAGAGTTTTTTAATTTTTTTAATCTCAACCGAGATCATTTTTTGGTTTCTCGTTCTCATTCAGTTCTGCAATCAAGTGGAAAAGGACACTAAAGTTGCTCTTCTTTGATGTTATGAAGAAGTTCCATAACATTGTTTCTGGTGATGACTGCGTTTCAATAAAAAGTGGATGGGATGGGTATGGGATAAAATTTACGAAAGACATATTTGTGAAAGGAATGAACCTGACAACCATGAAGTACGTGTTTTGGATGACTGGCGCCTACAAATTAAACCCTGATCCAAACTATGATCCCAAAGCACTACCCAACATTACTGGGATAAATTACAGAGACGTTGTTGCAACACAGGTCAAGATGTCTACAAGACTCCATGGAATTTCTAACAACCCTTTCACAAATATTTGCATCTATCATCCAATTCAATGAAAAACCAAAGAAGCATAAATGGAATTGCACTGATGTTTCTGGAGTCACAAACAAGGTCACTCCTCCTCCTTATGAATCGTTGCCAGAGAAAGAGCAATCAGAAGCAGATGGAGGAGACAAGAATGGAGGTTCAGAGAAACACTATCCGAACCAAAAACCAAAATAAAAAACGCAGATCCATTTCACCATCCACGTGCAGAGAAACAAAACAAAAAACCAAAAACGCAGATCCAAAGCCTAACTGCCACCACGCTGCCGCCGCATCCTCGCCGCTCTGTCATCGCAACCGCCATCGCAGTACCGTCGATGCTCTCTCACCTCACTATCGCGGGCTCTCTCGCCGCACCGTCGCGGGCTCTCTCGCCGCACCGTCGCGGGCTGTCTCGCCGCACCGTTGCGGGCTCTCACCGCACCGTTGCAGGCTCTCGTCGCACCGTCGTAGGCTGTCGCCGCACTATCGCGGACTCTCTCGCTGCATCGTTGCCAGCTGTCTCTTCTTCATGGCCGTGGGCACTGTCCTGAGGTACGTCGCGGTGTCCTACAACGGCCTCCACCTCTGAGCGCTAAAACCCTAAGAGCCGAGGTCGTTTTGGGGGATGCGGAGGGAGGAGAAGAGGGTGGTGAGGGAATGGTGGATTTAAGGGAGACGGGAGTGGAGAAGGGAAGGGTTGTAGGAGAGGTAGGAGGGGATGAGGGAAGAGGGAAATCGTACTTCTGGAATGAGGAAATGAAAATACGAAATGGCTATATGCCTCGGTCCCCGCCTAAACTGAGACATAACTGTTGTTTTGCACCGGTTCTGAATGAATCGAAGCCATAGGCTCTATGCAGACTTTAAATTTCAGACTTATCAGGCGAAAAGGTAGACTTTTAGGCACCGGTTTTACTATCAATCGAGTTAATATTCCTTATATGTTTCGGGTCCCCTTGAATCGAGGCGTATAACTTCGTCTAAACTACAAAAAATTCCACCGCGTTTTGATAGACTTCGGTTTTTCCTAAATCGAAGCCTATAGGACGAGTTAAAAAGAAACTTTTTTACTAGTGTGGTCAAGCACTTTCAAGAGAGTGGAAGCCATCCACGAAGATGACATCAACTCTACCTTGTGGGCCACCTTTGGAGCATGGATTGAAGAGTAGTGTAGGAATTTAGGCCATTGTATTAGGCCATGTAGTGTAGGTTTGTTTAAGATTTGTATTAAGGCCTAAGTAGCATAGGATTTTCCTTAAAAGTTAGACATCCAAACCAAGTGGAAAGTGTGTGCCATGTTTCAGTCTTCCATTGGAGATGATTTACTTTTTAAAAGTTAGCCACATGGCACCTTAAGAGTGGAGATTTTTTGCTTTTAGTAGTGGCCACATGGCACTCTAGGAATGGAGATGATTGTGTTGTGTGAGTGGATACATGTCCTCCCATCATTGGAGAGAGTTTGTGGACACTTGTCCACTCCTTAGAAGGCCCCATTTTTGGCCAATGAGAGCAAAGGTGGGAGATCATGCTTTTAGGGTTAGAAGGAGACACCATTGGCCTATAAATAGAGGTGTCTCCACCCTTGTATTTCATCTTTGATGTTGAGTAATGTGATGCTGCCCATTTTTGGCCATACTACTCATCTTAGATTAAGACTAGAGCAACCCATGAGGCCCCTCTAGTCACCTTCCTCCTTGAGTTGGCCTAACCTCTCTTGGAGCCACCAAACACTACATCACCACCACCATATCTCCTAGAGGCTTTGAGCTTCTACACCATTCATACATTAGCTCATCATCCTTGGATCATTTACCACCATATTTCCGCACCATACATCCAAGGAACACCTCTCCATGCACATCTCCTAGCTTTGGCCCAGCCTAGCCAAAAAGGTTGCCATAACTTCCTCACTCCACTTTTCCTCGCCTCCTATACAATGCAAGTCTACACATCCCTTTCCCTCTCCTTGCACAATCCACCATACAACACCCGTGCTACCAATAATAAACAAGACATACATTACATTTATTATATATTAGGATAGAAATGTGTATGTATTTTGTTAATTGGATGTCGAAAACTAGGTAGGAAACAAATTTAGGGATTGATTTACAGATTTTGAGATTTATAGTTGAATATCAGATTTTGAAATTCAGATAAGGAGTAGTATACTGCATTTTGAAATCCAATTAAAAGCTAGATTGGGGTTAAATACCAGATTTTAAAATCTGGTAAAGATTGCACTAGATTTCGAAATTAGGTTAAAAAATTCATGGATTTTAAAATTCGATTAAAGAGTTCCTCATATATCTAAATCTGGTTAAGGAGTTTATTGAATTTCGAAATATGATTAAAAAGTTCACTCAATTTGAAAATTCAGTTTTGGAATTCATTATATTTTGAAATCCAATACAATCCTTAATTGAATTTAAAAATTCGATGAACTCCTTAATCAAATTTATTATACCCAATTTCGAAATCTAGTATTTATACACTAGTGCAAAAAGGGGCATAGACGTCCGTTCTTTAGGCCTTTTAACGTCCGACCTCCAACGGACGTCTATTCGGGTGACGTCTATGTAGACGTCCGTTGTGTCAGGTCGGACGTCTATATGGACGTCCGTTGTGTCCGGCCGGACGTCTATATGGACGTCCGTTGTGTCCGGCCGGACGTCTATATGGACGTCCGCTGTGTCAACCCGGATGTCTATATAGACGTCCGCTGTGAACCTCTCGGACGTCTATATACTACTGCAGAAAGGGCTTTATTAGACGGCTTATTTAGGGTTATTTAGGATTACGGGTTTGAATGTTTGTTTGTGCACTGCAACACGTCTGAAGAACAGATTCAAAATGAAAATGGAGGAGTAAACGACCTAAAAATGTAGGTCAAAAAACGCCGCCCAAGAACACGCAACAAACTGCACCAAAATGCACCGAAAACGATTTTTAATCGGTCCAAATGAAATATATGTCATCACTGAACAATTTAATCGGAACAAAAGTAAGATTAAATGGCCCAAAACGCATAAAAACCAACCTGGAAATGCAAGGCGCAGAGGGAAAGGTTCGCATAACTCCTCGCGGGTTTGCGTTTTGAAGTGTGTATCTTTATTTTAAACGTCTTTTGAACGTCAGTTGTGGCGGGGCCGGACGTCTATAATATAGTAGACGTCCGGCCCCCTCTAGAACGGACGTTCAAGGGCTGACAGCGAACTACCCTGTCAACTTCCTGAACGTCCGTCCTGAAGGGGGACGGTCGTCTATTATATATGGACGTCCGTCCCCCTCCAGGACGGACGTTCAAGAGACTGAGGGGTTGTACTACCCTGTCAGTCGCTTGAACGTCCGTCCTAGAGGGGGACGGACGTCTACTATATATGGACGTCCGTCCCCCTCCAGGACGGACGTTCAAGCGACTGACAGGGTAGTACAACCCGTCAGTCTCTTGAACGTCCGTCCTGGAGGGGGACGCACGTCTATTATATATGGACGTCCGTCCCCCTCCAGGACGGACGTTCAAGAGACTGAGGGGTTGTACTACCCTGTCAGTCGCTTGAACGTCCGTCCTGGAGGGGGACAGACGTCTACTATATATGGACGTCCGTCCCCTTCCAGGACGGACGTTCAAGCGACTGACAGGGTAGTACAACCCCTCAGTCTCTTGAACGTCCGTCTTGGAGGGGGACGGACAGTCTCTTGAACGTCCGTCCTGGAGGGGGACGGACGTCCATATATATGGACGTCCGTCCCCCTCCAGGACGGACGTTCAAGAGGCTGACAGGGTAGTGAACCCATCAGTCTCTTGAACGTCCGTCCTGGAGGGGGACGGACGTCCATATATAGTAGACGTCCGTCCCCCTCCAGGACGGACGTTCAAGAGGCTGATGGGTTCACTACCCTGTCAGCCTCTTGAACGTTCGTCCTGTTGGCGGACGGACGTCTACTATATTATAGACGTCCGGCTCCCTCTAGGACGGACGTCTCCACACTCAATTATTTACATTTATGCCACCGGTCAATTATTTACTTTGGAGTTTTCGTGGACGGACGTCTATGGAGTGACGTTAAAGGTCAATTCTGCACTAGTGATATATAATTTATTTTTCAATTTTTTATTTTAATTGTTATTTTAATTTTCTTTTAATGTATTTTTAATGGCCATTTACTGTGTGTGTTTTTTTAGGGTTTAAGTTTTTCCATTTTTTTATATTTTGGTTTTAACTTTTTTAATGGGATATGATTTTGTATTTTTTTTAATTCTATTTATAACGTGTGTTCTTGTTTAGAATATAGGGTGTACGGTTTATGATTTAAGGTTTAAGATTTATATATATGTTCCTCGGAGTTTTATTATTTCTATAATTTGTCATCTCCTAAGTTTTAGTTTTTGCGATAGATTTGTTGTGTGAACACCTTTTATTCTACGTTTCATGTTCCTAAGCAATGTTTAGTGTTTTGAGTATTTTACAATCTTAGACTATATTCAAGAATCATTTGTTTAATGTTGTTTGTGTAAACTTTAAAACCAAAGTTGTTGTAAACAAGCTTGTCTTGGCTCAACATAGCAGAGGACCCGTAAGGGCTACATCTAAGCTTAGGCAATGTCGTGGTCCGCACGTAAGACTAAGCTGGTTGAAAAACCTATATAACAATTGTAGTGAGAACCAACAGTGAGAGTATGTCGCATGAGCCTACTTGTTGCATCTTATTGGATGCACAATTTTTACGTATAAAAGCGCTACATACATATGTGTATCGTACTTGATACTCTTTAGAGACCTGCAAACATGTTATAAATATGCTAGGAGAGATGTACTTACCCACTTGCACGAGTAGCTTGGAGATGATAGCATTGTATAGACAAAGCAATTACTGAATATCTAATCTTTTTATAGGTACACATATATCTTACACATAAATTTCATTTATCCTTTCATTATTGAAATATATTTTTACTTTTTATAGAGTTAGGTATATGTAAACTTTCTTGGGATGGGAAGGAAGTAGCTATTGGCTAGTTATGATGATGGTAGACCTCGGGTCACACATTTTGTGACAGGAGGAAGATTTCCAGTCTACGTCAGGCTAGGATACAATTGGATGCCTTGACATATAATAGGGTGAAATGACCCAATATGAATAACATTGGATTAGTTGTCCACATTTGATATTCAGTATGTTCTCTGACTTCATCAAAGTGGGTGAAATTGTACACCATCACATGCCTGAACGTTTGTTAAGGGAATTTGGGTATGAGCAACCTATGCTGCGATTGCCAAATGTTATTCCAAAAGTTGACTTATCAACCATTGATAATTGTTGGTTGCACTTCACCGAGAATGTTTTGGTGAATGTCATAGCAATGTCCTCTCCATCTACATTTTTAAGGGATACCTCTAGAGGTTCAAAAGGGTATCTCATTCTTATGTTATTCTTACATGGAATGATTAAAGAGACATTGTTATATTCAAAGAATATAAGCCATGAAATACACACATGATGAAGGTCATCAACACAGTCACTAAACGTTGACTCATGTTCACAATCCATGATATTTTCCCATGCTTCCATGAAAACATCCCATGCCTCAACAAATTGATTAACATTTTGCACTTGACTTGTACATTTTTTAAAATAAGGAAATGACATAAGAGATGATAACATTTAGGGAATACAGTGCTAGTGGCATTCACTAAAGCTAGGTCTTGTATAAAAATGATATCTTTTTTAAATCTTTTTCGCAAAACAAAAAGTCTTTAAACTTTTCTTGAATTGTAAGTAAGAATATGTGCAATGTAGCAGTTCACTTAATCGAATGTAAAGACGATATAATCGATTTAATGCAGAGAGAAGGGATAAGAAAATTCAAACACTTAGTTTTTATACTGGTTCGGCCAAGCCTACATCTAGTGTCCTTCCAATCAACCTGAGTTGGAAGCCAATGCACTATATATATCTGAGTGTTTACACCAAGGGATTTACAACGACCTCACGTCAAAATGTAAATCACCTCTCTAACTCACTAATCTAACTATAAGCAATACAACAAACAAATAAGCAGCAAGAACAATCCTCTTCTGTTGTCAACATTGCTCCTCAAGAAATTTTCAAGACTTTATCACCACAATAGTTCTTCATTTTGGGAGCTTTTCTCTCTTCTATAAGACATTCATTCAATCACTGAAAGCAGATATGAAAGTGTAAAATTGTTAATCTCTTCTTGAATTCAAATCATGCATCTATATATTATATAACTCGAATCAGACATGTTTTAATCGATTACGCTATTAATATAATCGAATACATTTAACAATTAAAACAAATTAATAACAATCAAGCAATTAATTGAATGTACAATTAATGTAATCGACTTGTAATAAATGCTTGATCAACATATTTAAAAATATGACCGTTGTGACAGTTTTATCAAGCATTTAACTATAATCAACTTAATCGAATACAAGTCACATACAATGGATTAAGTAGAAGCACTTAGAATATTTTTGAAAACCTTTCTTCTTGAAATACATCACAACACCCTTGAAAAATAATTGTGCAAACAGACGAGTTTTAACCGATTTAACCAATAACGTAATCAACTTAAAACTTGTTGTTTTGCCATACTTTAAAACTATAATAGCCGAAGCTAGGTGCTTGTGTTTTTTTATTTCCAAAACTTCATATTTTGCATACACAGATAAAATCACATATCAAATACAATGGTTTGCAATGATCAACACAACACAATATGCTTGTACAAATATAACACAGTAAGCATAAGCATAAGCATATAGCATGCATAACACAATATAACACAACATACATGTGTAACACAGTATAACACACTATAACATGTGTTAATATTCATTATGTGTTGTCATAATAAAAAACTCAAATATCACTGAGATTGTGGGTTAAGCTAATATTGTACTCCCCCTATCAACAATCTCAACAATCTTCCCTTTTTTTGATGATGCACAACCCATGATTAATAAAACCATGTTGTACAGCCACAGTTCAAACACAGATTATCATCAATTACAATTCTCCCCAATTTCATCAAATATTCTCCCTCTTTGAGCATTCGAAAAAAGGTATTCATACTATAATTGAAATAAAGATAATTAAGCATGTGGAGATGCATCAATTACAATAACATAAACATTTGATGCTCCCTTATCAATGATATTCACATTAGTTCATTATGTTCTTCCCCCTTATTGGAAACATGTGAAGAAATAAGCAATATGCAACGCTGCCCCTATCATTATGCATGTTTCAATATCAAATCACAGATGCATGATACAAACATATCAGAGTATGTAACACTTGGCATATAAGAGCATATACAACCAATGTATAAGAGAAATTACTATCACTTCATATTAGAGCAGTTTGATACATTTTGAATCAACAAATCAAGTTAATCAATTATTATCTCAAAATATATTCACAGTGGATTAACTCAGAGATATAAGTTGAATAAACACTCAACAGATAATAAAATAAGGTTTAAAAATATCATATAACAAAAGTTTGGAATCTTCAAACTGAATGGCAAAAACCAATCGATTAGATTTTCATCATAATCGATTTCTTGCTGTAGTGTAATGTTGATTTTCGATCTTAGTTTTGTTAGCAAGCATTGTCCTTGCATAACCTTTCAGGCTTAACTTGATCAAGTATTTTAGTAGCAATGCAGTGTAGTAATTATCACAGTTATGAATATGCAATGGTATGATATAATTAACAATGACATGATCAGATGTCATACATACACACAGGTTAATCGAGTTACAATTAGATTAAGTCAACAATCACAAATTCATACTCAAATTGATTAAAACCGAAATTAACTTTCATTCAAATAACCAAAGCATTACAGTTGGATGAGAACAAAACAAAAGGTATGACAATCAATGCCAATCAGCAATAGAGAAACAACAAGGTAAGAACAAAATAACCAAAGATTTTAGAAACTATTCCTAGACATTCTTCTTATTTTTCTTTCTCTTAAAGTTGTAGATAAGCATGTCACTAACACTTTCCTTAGCAACGTTGTCATCTTCATTCTCCTCTTCTTCACTTTCTTCTGGAGTACTTCCTTCTTCACCAGTCTCTTCTTCAGCTATATCCCCTTCATCATAATCATTCAAGTTCAGATGCTCTTTGATTTTCAAAACATGTTGTCTATTCTTCTGACAAAGAATCTTAAGAGATAACATCTCCCTGACAATGAATTTCTCAAATTTCGAACGTGGTCGATAAGGAATAGAAGATGGTCCTATGGTATCTTCATCTTCTTCAACATACTCATCCTTAAATTGCCACCCTTTAGGACCATGTTGCAAACCCATACGATGTAAAGCAGTTTTGTCAATCATATTTGTTTTGCTGTAAGACTCGCTAGATTCATTCACACACTCCGCTCCGAAGTGAATTAATACTTTTGATATGAAGACACGATATGGAAGCATTGTTAACTCAAGTCTGGTTACCTTGGGCATATTATCAGATATAGCAACAGGCCAATCAACTCTTATATTTTCTTTTATAACCTTCAGCAGATACAAGTCCTCTATTGTGGCCTATGCATGGTTGCTTCCCTTTGACATTAGTATCCAAGAGATGAGAAAAACAACTAGTTGATCGTCCTTCTTCATTCTACCAGTCATATAGTGAGAGTAATCCTTTACTTCATCAGGATTTCTTAAACTATCTTGATACACAGAGAATTTGTGGAAACCTTCCATGACGAAATGACACTTTTCTCATCCCAGTTGGAAACCAGCAATGTCAGTCCATACCTCATCTGTCAACTTAATATCCACACCTTTCACTCTGGAACAAAGTGTTCCATCACATATCTTGAGGTTTGAGTAAAAGACCCTTACTAGGTCAGGATACCATAGGTTTGCCATATCAATAAACCTTTTTAAGCCGTGCTGGTTTAGCCAACTTTGAAAGACAAACCCCTCATTTCTGAAGAAGCTTAGTTTCATATATGTGTGTGATATTAGCTTTCTCGTTTTCCAACTATCCAGAAAAATTGATTGAGTACTAACATCGCTGATCCACTTGTCCAGATTTGATGTCTGCCTCAAATTTTTGTTACCAAGTGTTTTCACTCTCTTCTTTTGAGATGATGAGAACGCCATTGATATAGAATGTAGAAGTTAAATCTCTGAAAGCTCAAGAAGGAAAGATTACGACGTTTGCGGAGAAAGTGAGGGTAACAAACTTCTTTGTTTAGAGATAAAGAAAAAGAATTTGGAGGTAACCCTACACTTTTATTTTCGCGCAGAAACAAAAGCTTAATCGTTTTCAACAGTTTTATATTTAAAAAAGAGAGAGATCCCATAATAGAGAGATTTAATCGATTTTATTATTCTTAGAATCGGTTCTATGCTTAACATTGTTTTACCCAGAAACAAAGAACTACAAACATTGAACATAATTGACTCTACATAATCCAATCAAGTAAAATTCGTGCAAACAAACTTTCATACAATCAGATCAATCAAATAAAAAACATTCATATAACAATAATTCATACAGGTATTTATGATGCATGAGTGCGTGAATATAATTGTTCTCGTTACCACATTTAGATACTCAAGAACTTGTGATTTATTCCATTGCAGTTCATCCTTGAGCATTGTACTGCTTCAGTCAGCAGCTTACTTTCCTACAAAACAATTAACAGATTTTGATGCAGGTACCCAAACAAACTTGGGTCATTTTTTGTTAGTTGCAGGAGGTTGTTCCTTAGGTATCCACTTGTATTTTCCTTTGGGAACCCCAACATTTCTGTAGTAACAAATTCTAACAGTATGACCAATAGTATTGCAATAGAAACAAACATTTGTAACAAGTTTACTCAAATCAATAAACTTCTTAGAATTAATCTTATTACTCTTTGCTTTATAACCAATGCCTTGCCTATTTATTGCTCTTCTTAAAGATCTTAACACAACATCTAGATTATCTTTTCCTTGAGTGAATTTTCTAGAGTGCTAGTTAAGTAGTCAATTTTCTCTAACTGAATAGGACAATTTTTACAATTCTTTTCTACAATCTATATTTCAATTTTAACATTTGTTGCAGATTCCAAAACATTTTTTAACTCCTGAATAAGCTTCTCATTATCTTTAACAAGGTTATCAATTCGATATTCATAATCCCTTCTTTTAGAGCTTAATCGATTTACCTTATACTGTAATTTCATAGCTTCTGCATGTATTTCCTGAAAAGCATTCAGTAGGATGTGATACTTCACTTCAAAAGGCTCATTTTCAAAATCATCATCACTATCTTCAGATTGTGTAGAACCTTCCATGAGACACAAATTGGTCTCCTCTTCAACACTACAATCATCATCACTGGAAGAGTCATCGTCACTATTTTCCCAAGGAATATAAGCTTTCTTATGCTTGCTTCTTCTCATCTCCTGAGGATACTTGGTGTCAGCTTTCATCCTGTTTTTCACTTCAGGACAATCCGACTTTATGTGACTCTTCTTTCCACATTCATAGCATGTGATCGTGTTGTTCCTTGAGTTCTTCTTTCCTCCTCTTGAATAACCTGTATCAGTTGCAGTATTTCTACTTTTCATGAATTTATTAAACTTTCTTACCATCATGTTCATGATTTCCTTTTCTGACATTTCTGTATCTAACTCAACTTTAGATTCAGCTTTCTTGGAGGTTCTCTTGCTTGTAGCTTTGAGAGCAATCAATTATTTTTGCTCAATTTCTTCTTCCTCTATTAATCTACCAAGCTCTAGTACATGTTCCCTAAGGTTGCTAAACAGGGTTGCCATATTCATGTTAGTTAAATCTTTAGATTCTGATATAGCAATTACCTTTGACTATCAGCTTCTATTCAAGCTCTTCAAGATTTTGATGTGATTTTCCTCCTTGTCAAACACCTTACCGAGAGCCATCAAGTGGTTTACTATGTGTGTGAATCTCTTCTGCACATCATAGATAGTCTCTCCAGCCTTCATCCTAAACATCTTGTATAACTGCACAAGAGAATTCTTTTTGGCACGTTTTACCTCATCAGTTCCTTCATGTGTTACTTCAAGAACATTCCACATTTCTTTTGTTGTCTTGCATTTGGAAATCCTGAAAAAATCATCCATTGTTAGTGCAAAGGCAATTACATTTCTAGCCTTAACATCATTTTGTGCTTTTCGGTTCTCATCTTGAGTCCACTCAGAAAAAAAAAATTTAAAACAGCTTTTCCATTTACAACATGAGTGGTTTCAAAGGGACCACTGAGTGTAGCATCCCATACACCCTTATCTACAGATTCAAGAAAATTTTGCATTCTAATTTTCCAAAAAACATAGTTTTCCCTCGCAAATAAAGGAAGTCTATTTGTTGAAGCACTTTCACCAAAAGTTTGAGAAACGAAATCCATTTTCTGGATCGAATCGATTAGACATAAAAGTTAATCGATTTTTTTTTTCAAATATCTTTTGAAAACCAGCTCTAGTGCCAATTGTTAAAAAATAAGTGTTTCGTTTCTCACACCAAGAGGGGAGGGGTGAGTTGATGTTGTATAAAAATGATAGCTTTTTTAAATCTTTTTCGCAAAATAGAAAGTCTTTAAAGTTTTCTTGAATCGTTAGTAAGAATGTGTGCAATGCAACAATTCACTTAATCATATGTAATGACATTATAATCGATTTAATGTAGAGAGAAGGGATAAGAAAATTCAAACACTGAGCTTTTATACTGGTTCGACCAAGCCTACATCCAGTGTCCTTCCAATCAACCTGATTTGGAAGTCAATGCACTATATAGATCTGACTTTTTACACAAAGGGCTTTACAGCGACCTCACGTCAAATTGTAAATCACCTCTCTAACTCACTAATCTAACTATAGGCAATACAACAAACATACAAGCAACAAGAACAATCCTCTTCTGTTGTCAACCCCTTTGAGACATCCTCAAAGTCAAGAACCACATTCTTCTTCCAATAACACCACAGGAAAACCAACAACACTCAACGTTTTCCAAAGCTTTTCCTGATCAAACAGAATGCACCTTCCTATGCATAACGATCAGACTTTGTATATCAACCTTGCTCGTCAAGAAATCTTCAAGACTTTATCACCACGGTAGTTCTTGATTCTTGGAGCTTTTCTCTCTTCTATAAGAGGTTCGAGCAATCACTGAAAGCATATATGAAAGTGTAAAATTTTTATTCTCTTCTTGAATTCAAATCATGCGTCTATATATAATATAACTCAAATCAAACATGTTTTAATCGATTACGCTATTAATGTAATCGAATACATTTAGCAGGTATAACAGATTAATAGCAATCAAACAATTAATTGAATGTACAATTAATGTAATTGATTTGTAATAAATGCTAGGTCTTTAAAAATATGACCGTTGTGACAGTTATGTCAAGCATTTAACCAAGTTTCAAAAGAATAACCAACTTAATCGAATACAAGTCGCATACAATCGATTAAGTAGAAGCACTTAAAATATTTTTGAAAACCTTTCTTCTTGAAATACATCACAACACTCTTGAAAACTAATTGTGCAAACACACGAGTTTTAATCGATTTAACCAATAATGTAATCGACTTAAAACTTGTTGTTTTGCCATACTTTAAAACTTAAATAGTCGAAGCTAGGTGCTTGTGTTTTTTTATTTCCAAAACTTCATATTTTCCATATAAAGATAAAATCACATATCAAATATAGTGGTATGCAATGATCAACACAACACTATGCTTGTACAAATATAACATAGTAAGCATAAGCATATAACATGTATAACACATTATAACACAACATAACATGTGTAAAATAGTATAATAGAGTATAACATGTGTTAATATTCCTTATGTGTTGTCATATGATCAAAAACACAAATATCATTGAGATTGTGGGTTAAGCTAATCATGTGCTCCCCCTATCAATAATCTCAATAAGCTCTTATAATGATAACAACAAAACCAAAATCAAAAGCAATCCCTTGAATCTACTGAATTAACTTATCACGTGTGAGAAAAATTTGATCAGTTGTAAAGTTATTTATGTAATCTCCTTCGCTCATTTCATTAAAAAAAAAGAGAAATATGACATGAAGCTTAAATTTACTTATGATTCTATCAAACTTAAAGGATAATTTTTCACCTAAGACTATAACTACCGATAACATGACATCACCATTGAATACCTCACTTGTTCAATAATAATAATAATTAGAGATAAAGAAATTAATAAAACAAAACATGCAAAAAAAATTAGAAAGAAAATTTAAAAATAATTAAAAGTACCATATTTCAAAATACAGGGAGAAAGTTTTCGTGATTTTGAAATATTGGAAAAGTGTTAAGAACTTGATTATAAGTTTAACTCAACCCCAAAATCGACTTGTAAGGTGAGGTTTGCACCCACCCCCCCTCCCCCTACACACACACACACACACACACACACACACACACACACATATATATATATATAAATATTATAAATTGGTCTTATATCTAGTCGATGTGAGTCTTCTAACACACCTCCCTCACACCGAGGTATAAACATCATCTCGAGCGTAAGACTGGAAATTAATGAGTGGTCTGATAATGGCCCGGTAGCGGGTGGAACAACATACCTAACAAACAACACATATCGCTAGGATAGACTTAACCATAACTTTGATACTATGTTAAGAAGTAGAATTTAAGCCTAACTCAACCTCACAAAACCGACTTGTAAAATGAGATTTGCACCCACTTATATATTATACATTAGCCTTATCTCTAGTTGATATAAGACTTCCAACAAAAAACTTCATCGAATTTTGAAATTCTGAAAGAAAATTTCACCAGATTTTAAAATCCAATGAGTTTCCTAAACATATTTCGAAATTGAGTTAGTACTTTTAGAAACTATATTTCTAAATCTATACATGTGAAATATAATAAAAACAAATAACAAGTTTCAAACGAAGATGAATGAAAATTATAACCAAATAAAAGTGGATATAATGTGTACATAAACGAAGAAAAGAGTTTTAAAGAGACAAAACAAAAAGAAATGAAGGAGGCTAAAGGAAAAGAAATTAAACATCTTTCATAAAAGAAGATAAAAAAAAAAAAAAGAAAACTTCATTGCTTCAAAAATGACTTGGAAATGCAACGACCAAGTAAATATACAAGTTTGTGCAGTAAATACATAACCATTAATTACCCTTTTTATTTATTTAATAATATATATATATATATATATATATATATATATATATATATATATATATATATATATATATATATATATATATATATATATTCAAACGACATATTTGACATCACATCGAAATTTGGAGGTGCAGGAAGAAAACAAATTAGAGATACATAAAGAAAGCCCCGTAATACTTAATAACTGTAGCCCACTGTTATAGCCCTCACTAACGCACCATATGTCAAGCCCATTTGATAAAATGCCTTCTTTTCTACAGAATAAATTTGGTTTGTAAATTGGCAAACGAGTACTATACTAATAAATCTAATATTTAAAACTATAAAAATATTACTTTAAAATTATAGAATGATATTTATTTTACCTTAGAATTATAGAAATAAATTTTAAATTGACCGATGTTTGATAATTAAATTATTTCAGATGACAATTTTACTGGAGTTTAAGAAATAAGATTGAGTTATAATCATATTTTCAGTAACTATTTAGAAAGGTTAACTAATGACCAGAATAAGATAGAATAGTAAAATTAAGTTGAGTGATGTATCATTTTCATTTCTTAAAGCTATCAACAGTGTTTAGTTTGTTCTTGAAATAATTTTAGTAAACATTTAAAATTTTCGTCATTAGCAAGTTATCTTTACACTATTAACTATGTTAACCTATCCATACCAGATTCTTTTTTAATATACTCTTTTCTATTTTTTATTTTTCCAAATAACTTCTCTCCAAATTTATTTGCCGACAAATATTAATTATCGTTAGCTTACAAACCGATGATTCAAACTATTTTTAAATCATTTTTTAGTTTTTCAAAATACTTTAGTTTAATTAGAATTTCAAATATAGATATATTTATATTTTAAATTAAATTAAGACTTTAAGTTATCTTCAATAAATTCAAATATTTTAAAATTCCTTATCAACTTAATTATTTAAGTTTTATTTAAGAAACATATATATATATATATATATATATATATATATATATATATATATTAATACTTTTAGGTATTTAAAATTTTATAAATATATTATTTTACCAAAAAATATAAAAATATTTTTAAATAATAATTATTTACCTTTTTATTTCTACTGTAAGAACTTATAAAATAATTAAGAATAAAAATGGTTTTGATGTTTAATATTATTAAAATACAAAATTTATAAATAGAAAAATTATTGAGTCAAATTGAATTTTATGAAGGGAATCATCTCTTTAAAAACCATTTCCCTTCTTTTTATCATGTATTCTCTATAAACTTCTAACCACCATGTTTTTTCTTTAAAAGATATTATAGGGAAATGACATAGAGTAGAGCAAACCTATTTGACAACAAATATTCTTGTAAGCAAGTTCATCTTCACTCATTTGTTAAGTTAAATTTTATAAAGTTATAAAATTATGAAGGTAAAATTATAAATTTATAGTATTATAAAATTATAAAAATATAAAAATATAAGAGTAAGATTATAAGATTATAATAATTGTAACTCACATAAAAAGTTTTACATTTTTAGAATTCAGTTTACCAAAAAATATATTAGAGACTTAATCGAAAGTTTTCAAATTTATTCCTAATTCATAATCTAATTAAAGCTATGAGAGAAGAATTTGGATATTTAAGAAGAAACTCAGGAAGTTGATCGGGATTGGCGTTATATGTCATACAACATTCGAAGTAAGGATGACAACAGATCAGATTGGATACGCATAATGTTTATCTGTAATCCGACCCGCATGACAAAATTATACCCTTTATATGTCCTGCTATTTGTTAGATAGTCGTATTAAAAATCAGTGAATGTTTTTTAACTTGTGGTACCCGTATTCAACATGCGAATATTTAAAAAAAATTATTCTATAGGTTTTTAAATGAAATCCAAATTAAATTGTAAAAGAATATAAATAATATCTAAAACATATATTCAAGTAAAGTCCATGGATAAGTTAAAAAATTTAAAACATAAATTCAAATTAATACAAATTAGTAGTAAAACATATATCCAAATACAAGTAATTTTAAAAATGATTCTTCTAAAAATAACACTCTAAGATTTATGTTTCTTCTCCCATATCTTCATTTTGACCACTTAATTTCTCAAACAAATAATATACAAATAAAGTCATCATTCAAGGACATAGTGACACTATTAATAAAATTAGATTAAAATATTATAAAGAAAACTACTAACTCATAATCAATTATATCCTCTAGTATTGTATTAAGCTTCATGTTATCCACTTTCAATTTTGAAGAACCTAAAAAAGGAAAAAAAATTCATTTGTCATAACCAATCATTTGAATGAATATAAATATGTAATTTGAAGTGTTCATCTAATTACCTTGTATGTCACTCCATAACCAATCTTGAACACTCATCAATACCTCTAAAGTGTCTAGGTGTAATCTATTGTGATGTGAAGTAAGAAACCGACCACCAGTACTAAAAGAAGACTCAGAAGCAACTGTTGAGATGAGAATAACTAGAAAATCTTTTGCACTCAATTGTAAGATTGAATATTTTAGCCCATTAGTCATCCACCAAATTAAAATGTCAAATTCTTCATCTGAATCTGGTAGTGTTGGTTTCTCCAAGTAATAATCAAGTTCTATCTTATAATTTGATTATTCATTTTTCTTTGCAATCTGATGTTTTGGAAAATATCTCCTCCAAGCATCTTTTCTTCCATCAATTATTTGGCCTACATTTATGTTCATATTTTGACATGAAGAAATTGACTTCTTACCTTTCATGTACATTTCATACTCTTTTACCAAGTCCTTAAAAAGAATCTTCACCTTTTCAATTTCACAATTCATTACCATGTATATGAGAGAAAAAATAATCCAACAAATCAATTTTGTACATGGGATCTAACACAATACCTATAGTCATCACTCCAATGATCACACTCTAATACTTGTTAAACTTTAAAACCATAGATGCAACCATTTGTTGAATAATAGAATTGGAAAAGTTAAGTCATTCCATCAAATCCAACTTAATTTCACCTACCTTGGAAAAGAAAATATTGGCAGTTGGATAAGAGCTACTAGAAAACAAGAGTGTCACATAATAAAATATTTCCAACTTCTAAAAAATTTCATTTTCCATTTGCCAATCATGTGCGCTAGGCAAAAATTTATATTAACTCTCTTGTTGTGATAAATGATCAAATACATCTTTGTATTGTATGACTACTTGAAACATTAATAATGTAAAATTCACCTAGTTCTGCGATTAACAACTAATTTTTTTCTGAATGAAATATTCAATTCACCACATGTTTCTATAAATTTCTCTTCTCATTTAGGTGTAGCTGTAAAAAAATTAGCACTTTTTCTCGCCTTTTGAATGACATTAGCAATTATGGACAAACCATTCTTCACAATCAAATTCAATATATGTGCACAACATCACATGTGAAATCTTGTCTAAAATGCGATCAATCATATCATCATTCGTAGTGCAATTATCAATTGTCAAAGAAACTTTTCTATCTAGATTCCAATTCATTAAACGTTCAACCAATAATTCAGCAAGAACTTGACTAGTATAAGGAGCAGATAAATACATAAACCTAAAATTGAAAGTCATATTTTATTAATTTAGTCAAGAAGAACAAAGTTACTATAAATAATATAATTAAAATAGAGTATAATGTTATTACCACTAATACAAAAATATCGTATAACGTCGGTGATTTTCGGCTTATCACGTCGAATTCGAGACCGACGTCATATCGAGATACATTAAATTGACGTCAGATTTAAAAAATTTGACGTTAACTAACGTCAGACATAGAACAATCTGACGTTAGACATAAAACAAATTGACGTCGGATATTGTTTTATGTTCGACGTTAATTTATGGGTTTTTTTAAAAAAAAATCGTAAATATTTCTTCAACTGAAACCATGAAAAAGTAATATACAACACAAGAATACACCACAAAAATTCCCAAAATTTTAGAGTAGTAACAACAAATAAAAACTGCAATAACTAATGAAAATGCAACAACCAATACACATAAAAAATCAAAAATGAAACTGACGGTGAAGGTGAGAGACAGTAGACAAGTGCCGCTATGAGAGTAAGGAGTAGACAACCACCACCGAAGAGGGAAAAAAGAGAACTCAATGGTGCTCCAAATGGTGTCTATGCACAAAACTAATTGGTTAAAATGAAAGGAAATCATACATAAAGTCATCAATCAACGATTTTTTGTGTTAAGTGGAAGAAACATTACCTTTGGTGGTCGCCGAAGAGAACTCAACGGTGCTCCAAATGGTGTTTATGCATGAAACTAATCGGTTAAAATGAAAGGAAATCATACTTATTATTAAGTCATCAATTAACGGACATTTGTGTTAAGTGGAAGAAACATTACCTTTGAAGGTCGCCAAAAACTTCCGTAGAGACGTTCGACCCGCAATGAAGAAAGTGCACACAAAAATAATGAATCAAGTGTTCTTTCTTGCGCTTTTAAAATATTTTCATGCTCAAATTAACGTCTGTTCCTCTTACCAACCTACGTCAAACGGGTCTCTTAAAATATCTTCATGCTCAGTTTTTTATGAATTTGAAAACTAAAAGACGTCTGTTCTTTCTCCAACAGACTTCAAATTGGCAATTAACGTTTGTTCATCTAACCAACTGACGTTTAAAAGGTCTTTTAAAATATCTTCGCGCTCACTTTTTTTATGAATTTGAAACTAAAAGACGTTTGTTCTTTCTCCAATAGACTTCAAAAGGTAATTAACGTCTGTTCCTCTAACCAACCGACGTCTAACGAGTCTCTTAAAATATCTTTGTGCTCAATTTTTTATGAATTTGAAAACTAGAAGACGTTTGTTGTTTCTCCAACAGACTTCAAAAAGGAAATTAACGTCTGTTCCTCTAACCAACCGATGTCTAACGAGTCTCTTAGAATATCTTTGCGCTTAATTTTTTATGAATTTGAAAAGTAAAAGACGTTTGTTCTTTCTTCAACAGACTTCAAAAGGTAATTAACGTCTGTTCGTCTAACCAAACGACGTCTAACGAGTCTCTTAAAATATCTTCGCGCTCAAGCATTATGAATTTGAAACTAAAAGACGTTTGTTCTTTCTCCAACAGACTTCAAAAAGGCAATTAACTATTGTTCCTCTAACCAACCTATGTCTAACGGGTCTCTTAAAATATCTTCCTGCTTAATTTTTTATGAATTTGAAAAATAAAAGACATTTGTTCTTTCTCCAACAGACTTCGAAAGGTAATTAACGTCTGTTCCTCTAACCAACCAACGTCTAACGAGTCTCTTAAATATCTTCGCGCTCAATTGTTTATGAATTTGAAAACTAGAAGACGTCTATTCTTTCTTCAACAGACTTCAAAACGACAATTAACGTCAGTTCCTCTAACCAATCAACATCAATCGTTTGATTTTATTTACAATATTGCCACCAGTCATTTTTAATGTTGGCTGCTTGGTTGTCCGAAGTTGAGCATTGGACGTTGTACGTCCATTTTGTACTAGTGTACCTCATAAGTCGACTTTTGTAGCATCCATAAATCATCAATAAAATGATTTGTTATAATCATGTAACCTCTATTTTGATTACTAATAGTCCATATATCAGTTATAATTGCAACTCAACTTTGAATCTTTGACAAAAATTTTAATTTCTCTTTTTCGACATTGTAATCCTTCATAATATCTTTTTTTAAGGTGTTTCGAGAAACCACTTTAAATAGAAGTTGTACAACAACATAAAATTCTTTAAAGCGTATATGATCAACCATTGAAATTGAATCCTCATGTAGAATTATCATCTTACAGAGTGCATCTCTAACTAATCTGTTGATTAAACACATAATTGCCAACAACTATGGTTTCACTACTTTCTTTATGAGTTTTTAAAAATGATTGCTTGATGTCTCGTGTTTTTCGAAGCTGACAACACTTGAAATGATTTAGCAAATGTGATGTACCTTGTGTTGCATCACCTAAAAGACTTTTGGAACAATAATTGCACATCACTTTCCATATTCCATCTACCTTTTGTCTCTTAAAGTGATTCTAAACATTTGACAACAATATTCTTGAGTTAATAGTAGAAGTTTAACTTTCGAATTGATTTGAATCTACTGGAACATCATTTTGATTTGAATATCCTATATTAGGTTCTATAAATTGTCCTTGTTGGCCATCATCTATAGGAGAAAATGTATCTTGGGTAGACATCCTAAAAATATAATTGATCAGCATAAGTTACTCAGTTTTGTAACTTATTCTATTTTATATTGAAATGAAAACATGTACAAATTAAAGGTTTTACATTTGACCTACTAGTAAATGTAAGGATTGACTGTTATAGGGAATATGGTTTTGGTCCTTTTGCAAAAGCACGATGGTTTTGGGTTACTCTAGATGAGGCTGAAATAATAAAAAATCATAGAACTCAGGTGGCTAGAGCTTGCTGCAACTTTAGAGGAAAAAGAAGGTGGTGCTTATCTGAAACGCCTATTCAAAATACTATTGATGATTTGTATAGCTACTTTAGATTCTTGAAGTATGATCCTTATTCTGCATATAAATCATTCTACAACACCATAAAAGTTCTTATAGCCCGAGATACCATTCAAGGTTATAAGAAACTTCAAGCAATTTTAAAGGCTATGATGCTACTTGGTACAAAAGGTTAATTTACTATATTCTGATTTCTAATGCACCAATTGATGATAGATTTTACATGATTACCCTTTTTCTGGTGGTATAAGTTTTTTGTCTCCTTGCTAAATTTTCATTGATCTCTGCTTAAGTCTAGTCGTTACTTCTACAATGTTATGTCTAAGCAGGTAGAATTTCGGGTTTGGTTTCTCACATTCACTTTATAAGGGAACTACTTAATCCTGCACCAAACAAGTCAGGTTTGGAAAATGTCCATAAACACCACTATGCGAGATGGGAAAACTAGTTATAATATCATTTTATTAGATGTCAAGAAAGGTAACAACTTTGGTGTTGTGTTGCAAGCCCTTTTATAGCATATTAAAACAAATTGGCATAATGGTATTATGATGTAGCTACTACTATGATTTTCTAAAAAATATAAAACTAAACTCGAAGATAAGTGTTGTATCAAATTAGATAAACAATATGTTGCTGTATCATAAAAAATAAATAACACATTAAATAATAATAATTGAAAAATCAACCTAAAAATAAAGAAATAAATAGCATTACAAGAAAATATGTCTTGTAACCTAAAGCAATTTTCATTGACGATAAAAGCATAATTTGAAGAGCAATAAGATAATAAAGATAACCTCTTGTTTTTATAATCTGGACATATGGTATTATTGATTAGGAAGAAAGAAGTAAAGGTAATGATAAAGAGAGAGATAGTAGAGAATTACTGGAAGTGATATTGCATTTGAGACTTAGTAGTAATTTTATTGCATAAAGCTTTTTGAATTAATATTTTTGTGAAGTGTGTTAATTTCTTGGTACATGTTCCTCACCTCACTTGTACTTGCATTGCTCTGCTGTTGTTTCTTTATTTTTCAATTATAGTTTATGGGTTCAGTCTTTTGTAATTATTTTCTCATCTTTATTATAGTTTATTGGTTCACTCTTTTGAATTTTTCCTCTAAAGGTAAATCTTTCTTTCTACCAAACAAAAGTAATTAATCTTTTCATCTCTCTTTTCTCACACTATGTTCTTTCATCTCCATCCTTAAAAACCATAAAGTTCAGTATTTGGGTGACTACACAAAAAAATTGTTTAATGGGTATCAATAGCAATTATTATCCCCGAACCTTTCTTCACATAAGAAATCATATAACAAATCATGCTTAGATTCATTTGCTTTAAGAGCAAATAATGGCATAAACCTTGGGTGGATAATTTTATATAAGCCACCCTAAAGACATAATTTTTAGGAAAATGCAACATTCAAATAGAAACAATGGAGTAAGGCACTCAATTACTACACCGAGCTATCAAATTGAATGGGAAAAATTCAATGTACTAATGTAATTTAGCACCTGCTCATTTAAAGTTAGGATGTTATAAGGTTTATCATATTTGTCAATTAGTACTGTGATATTTTTCAAAACACATTGATGATACTAATTTTAATGTTTTAAAATATATTAAAAAGAGTTTTAATATACCAATATCATTCTAATTTTAATGTTTAGCGAGATCTGCACTAAAAAACCCAGTATAGAATCTAGACTGATTTATGTCTTAACTGTATTTACCCTTTGAAATTATGCAGCTTTTAGGACGCTGCTGTAAGGTAATATTGCTTGATAAAATGGTGAGAAAATGGGCATGTGAATGTTATAATGACTACGAATTTTTTGATTTGAAATAGATACAAGCTTTCTACTTGAAATTTCCTGGTAAGCAGTATAAAGTTTTGCCTTTTTTTTTACTACAGACACAATAAGATGCAAAGTTCATACGCAATAATTTATTACCAAAATAATTTTCCCTAGTTTTGAAAGGAACATAAAATTTTCGAATAAGGGGTTTCGATTATGCCATAGATCTCAATCAGATTTGAATTTTTATCTGCAATGGACTTGGGGTGCTATGTTGCTACACTTCTTGTGAACATAATCCACAAAAATTATTACAGATCAAACACTATCAATGAAAACCCACACCCACCCGATGAAACACCATTCGGGGAAGCAAAAGAATAAGAAAAAGTTAGGGAAAACGAAAAGAGGTAGTTGGAAGAGAACTTATAATATAATTTTGTCGTTGGCAAAATGCATATCTGACATTGAACACCGATGGTGGTACACTGTGCATCATCTGGTTCGTAAATCCAACACCGATGGTGGCACAAAGCGCTTTCTGTTTCGTAAATCCAACACAATGTATGTCTGATTATGGCACAGAGCGCGTTCTGGTTCGTAAATCCAACACAGTGTATGTTTGATGGTGGCATAAATCGCGTTCTGACAGCAGAAGAATGGTTCTTGCATAAATGCAAAAAGAACCAAAACAATAAAACATAATTTAAACCTTAGGACAAAAATTTAATTTCACTTATTTAGCCATATTACTCGCAGGTATCAACTATCTACAATGAGTTTTATCTACGGATACATGTAGACACGAGTTTTTTTGTCATCCCTAATCTGAAGTGGTTGGCCAACGTGATAGTAATAAAAAAGACAAGCGAAAAGGAGACACTTGTCAAAAGTATGCATTTTCCCATAACATAGATATGCTTGTAGATAATGTGTTAGGTTGTGAACTGCTTAGTTTCTTAGATGTCGATTCAAAATTCAATCAAATCAAAATGTATCTAGAGGATGAGCAAAAAATAAGCTTCATGGCAGCAGCATATAATTATTGTTACAGAGTCAAGGCCATTCGAACTGAAGAATATTGGAGCAACCTAATGTATTTTATGGGATTTCTTTTTAAAGCATTTTGGAACCTAGTTTGATGAGTCACGTGGAGAGTGGACTCTGGGGCTGATGTGACATACTTTGAGACAATACAAAATATGAAAAATGGGACATTTAAAGGCTTATTAAATTAGGTTAAGACCGAAACTTTTGCTAACGAAAACGGAGGCAGAAACATGAGTATGCCATGATAAATCTGGGATGGAATCGTATTGATGTATTTCATACTGTTGTCGGATAATTTATAATTAAAATTGATATGCATTGGTGTTGAGGTATGAAGTATGTATGTTGTATTTATGCTTATCGGGATTGTTTCATTTTATGTGAATTACTTTTGGTGTGTATGTCGTGAAAGTGCAACTTTGATTTTATAAATATCATAACGTTAATCTTTTAATGCTATAAGAAATGGCAGCATAGGGTCTTAAGAGGTTGGTGATGTTTGCTTTTGGGTCTCGAATAAATAAATTTACGAGCTAGAGGTGAGTACTACTTTGTCGAAGCTAGTCAATCCCTACCTGAGGTATACTTATCATATACCTTAAAGACCTTGGTCGAGATATATCGGACCTTTGTCGTGAGGTATCAGACCTTGGCTGAGATGTTTCAGACCTTGACCAAGTTGTATTTGACCTTGACCGAAATGTTTCAGAGCTTGGCCAGACTGTATTAGACCTTGTCTGAGATGTTTCAGACCTTAGGCAAGCTGTATCAAACCTTGGCCCAGATGTTTCAGACCTTGGCCAAGATGTATGGAACCTTAACCGAGCTGTATCCAGTTGTAAAAATAAGCCTTCCATATCTAGTGTTTAATGTTAGTATTGAAAAAGTTAACGTTAAAAATGATCGGTGACATTGCTACAAATAATTCACCAATTTAGACATCGAAAATGCCCTTATTCTGACGTCATATGCTTAATTAAAGTCAAAATTATTAGATTTTGACGTCAATTAACGTTGGAAAGTAACTCCTCATACGTTATATAGTTGCATGAATCACTTCAACCTAAATAGAAATGACTCTCAGGAAGTCAAGGCAACAATTAGAAGTCTAAAGAGTGAAATTTTGACGTTAATTAATGTTGGAGTTTTACTTTTTAGACGTTATATGTCTTTTAAATTTGGTGAATTCATTAAAACGTTTGGTAGATAATTATAAAATTTACTAACATAAGATGTTTGATCCTTAGTTTTTGACATCAAATGCCCATAAGACGTTGGAATTACTCTCTTTGCAACGTTATATGTCCTATAAAAATTTGTAAAAACATAACCCACATGCATTGTTTCTTCGTGCTTTCATTTCTACTTGAACCTGTGTTTTCGAAGACGAGTGCGAAGAAGAAGAAAGATTAGTTTTTTGTCACTTACCTCTTGGAAAAGTGTTTCTCTTGCATTTATTGGGATATTTTGTTAGTTGTGACTAATTTATATCATTTTTTTGTTTAGTATTGACATTGTTTACTTGAGTTGAAAGATCATCACCCCTAAGACTTTCCACAAACAGATTTTTGCAAAAGGTTAACACTTTGCAACTCCCACACTCATGAAACACTATCTTCATTCCATCCAAGGCATCCTCCTCCTTAAAGCAGTTGTTGCTCCACCTCCCCATAAATAGGGGCGTGGCTCTTAAACCATGCGACATGAGCAATAAGTTCTTCATATGAAAGGATGCTCAACTTTAACATGACTTAAGGGCTATTTAGCAATCATTACAACAAAAAGTGCCTATATAACATTTTTTTTTCCTTTATCATAGATTGCGCTTTTTAAGCGCTATCTATGTAAGTGTTATCTACTAATAGATAAAGCTTCTAAGAAAAGGACTATCTATCGATGTCTGATAATAAATATCACTTTTTAAGTTCTATCTATGTGAGCGTTATCTATTAATGAATACACTTCTGAAAAACATATTATCTATTGGTGTTTGACAATGCATAACACTTATTTAAATAAACGCCATCTATTGTCATACACCAATAAATAATGTTTTTTTAAATAAGCGTTATCTATTGTCAAACACCAATAGATAATACTTTTTTAAATTAAACGTTATCTATTGGTGGTCGACAATAGACAACGATTATTTAAATAAACATTGCCTATTGTCACACACCAATAGATAGCGCTTTTTTAAATAAGCGCTATCTATTGGTCTAACGTTTTTTAAAAAAAATTAATTTTTCAATAAAATGTTTTGAAAAATATAAAATAATTTTTCAAAAGAAAATATATAATACTGGTTCTATTATGAACAATCTTACTCTATCTATTGGTTCTATTATATACAAAAAATATAAAATATTAAGAAAAATATGACAAAGACAAAGGTCTCAAAAAAATTCGTTACTTTAGTGTATGAATAAAAACTATTGGTACAATAATATTTCAAAATATAATTGTTGAGTCGTTGAATACGTGTGATGGCATGACATTGCTTTATAAAACAATACATACAACCATAATGTGTGTGTGTATATATATATATATATATCCTAAATGTATCTATAAGCGTGTACATCACCATAACATAACCTATAAGCATGTACTAATTACATGTAAATACCAATGTTTCCTAATTTCAATGATTTGATTCTCACAATATTGTTGACATCTACAAGTAGAAAAATACTGCAAGAAAGAAAATAATATAAAATTAGTCAATTAAATTTTTACTACAAATTAATTATGACAATGAAGATAACTTATATTAGTTAGAATTATCCATCCTTCATAGTATGTGATAATTTCTTTCATATAACGACACACATTATATCTACAATCATTTTCATTAGCTTGTTTTGGTCACTATTAACAGTTCGACAAGTGTACCAAATCGTATCAAGTAATAATAATTGGTAAGACCAAGTATCGTTTCCCTAGAGACTCACGGCTTAAACATTCATATGGTTTCTTGATTAATTAGGACTTGTAAATGAAATCATTGTGTTTATATTGCGGAAAATAAATATGAATGCAAGTGTTGATCAATTGGATTGAAAGATGCAAAGGTGATTGATATAAAATAATGAATGATTATGTTGTTGGGGTTTCCAACTTATTCTATCCACTCTAATGTATTTATGAATTCATCTTATTCATTAATGTTAATGTCACTTTCTAATTTACCTTAAACTCGATCTCTTGGTGAAGAAAGCCTACTCCTAATTACTATTTCACAATATCTTGTCTCCCTAGCAATTAATCATGCATTACATTCGCACATAAGCTTAAAGGAAACCAACCCTCCTATCCCTATGTCTAGGTAATATTGCTTTTGGGAGAATTTCCCCAGTTTTAGATCTTCTCATATGTGTCCATAATCATTCAATTGAATAAGTTAAACAAGGCATGCATAGAGTAAAGAGGAAAAACACTAACAATTAATGAAGTAAAGCATTTTATAATAAGAATCAATTCAATACACGAGAGTTTTAAAGGATTACATCGTTTCCCCAACAACAATGGAGGTTTAGTTCACCATAGACATGGTGAAACTAGATGAAAATAATTAAAAGAATGAAAGATAGAACCCTAAAAGTTGAAGATCGGAGCTTCCGCATCCAAAATCCGCCTCCGAGGGGTGAAAGGAGTGTAATTCCTCCTTTTTCTGTACAAAGATATGAACCATAGAATGTCCAAAACCTTAAATAGTTTCTTAAAAACATAGAAAAATGGCCCAAGCCCAAGTCGTCAGCACTCAGCGCCCCAAAATGGTGCTCAGCAGTAGCTACGACACTTTTTCGACCCTCAGCGGTGGCGCCCAAGCGTGAAATAGTGCTGTGAAAATCAAACTGGCGCTCAGCGGTGGCGCCCAGACGTGAAACAATGGTTGCACTTCCAGACTGACGCTCCCTTGCTACTTCAACTTCTTCATCCAATTCATCTTAATTCCTATCAAAACAATGAAAAATAAGCATAAAACCCATTCAACTCTCTCTTATTCTCATAACTTAAGCAAAAGCATGATTTCAAGCTAGTTTCTAATTCATTAAGGGTGTTTTTAATATCAAAATTAAGTATAAAAATAACGGTTTTTCAACCGTTATCAGTCATTAGAAAACCAAAATTAGAAAACATCTTTACAATGTGAACATAACAGAAAATCAGAACTCTAGTAAACTAGAACCCTAGTAAACTAGAACCCTAGTAAACTCCAAACATATTCAATGCATGGTAACAAACAACTATATACCATATACAAGTCTAAACACTTAATAGTTATTTAGCTACCTAATACAATACAATAAGGAAATAAGTTTTCATCCATTTAAGAATACAAGTTATTAACCTAACCAGTATAACGCAGCCAGCCACAACGTGAACTAAAAGTCACATTAGGTCATTCAACAATTTAATTATCACAACCAAAATTATACTACACAAAACATATTAGAGTAATGTACACAAATAAACAAAAATGAAAAGAAATGTATGGATGATCTAGTGAATAAACATCGGATATACCATATCAAATTACAATAATTAAAGCATTACAATTAATACCATTCACCAAAAACTTAAGCATCATATAATCATTTAATAAAAACACTTCTCAATATCTAACAATATCAAGCATCACAAGTATCATCTCATTTCAATTATAAACATATAGAGACTCTAATTACGTATTTGAACATCTAAAAGCAATTTAAATACTAACCACACGTTCAACTATAATAAACCAACCACCGTTACACCGAAACATAATAAAAACATTCTAATTTTACCTTAAACATAAGTAAAAAAATCATATCCACATCAGTTTTGGCACACATTAGCGTGACTAGGAAGGAGGAAGACATGTTCCTTTCATGTCATGTATTAACATGGTCAAGGAAATACTTATGAACTTGAAGGTTCCCGTCTAAATTCAAATAAGGTTCAATCAGATTTCTAATTTAATGAGGTTTTCTTTAACATGAATCAGATTCAAAACCAGATTCAAACTGTCATAAATTTACAAGAGTTTACTTTCAACCAAGAGGGGGTGAATTGGTTAGTCCTTTAAAAATTTTGATTTTTTAAAAGCTTTTAAAAATTTTGATTTTTTAAAAGCTTTTAAAAATTTTGATTTTTTAAAAGCTTTTAAAAAATATTTAAGGTTTTTTGAAATGCAATATAACAAGTATATGAATCAAAAAAAAAAAAAGAGAAGGAAGAGTGAGATCAACACAAAGATTTATACTAGTTCGGCCAAGCCTACATCCAGTCTTCCTTCAACAACCTGAGTTGAAGGGAACCACTATATTGATAGAGTTTACAAGCAAGAATACAGAGAACTCTCCTCTCAATGCACTCTCCTTCGCCAACTCAACATCACCTATAGTACAAGATCTGAATTACCTCACAATCTTCCAACCTATAAAGCAATCCCAACTTTCTGTAACCTTAGAGCAATCTCAACTCTAATATGAAGAACACTCACGTTCTCTTCCTAGCTCACAACAACAGAGCACACAATCCTCTTGATTATAGGTAGACACTGATCTCCAAGAATACACCTCAAGTGTAGAATATGATTAACAAAGTGTAAGAAAACCTATCTTGCAAGAATCTTTATGAGTTTCCTTCCAAATGAGTAATCTTGATTCTCCAAGAAGATTAGACTGCTCTTGCAATTAATTCTCAATAAACAAATCAATTATAAAAGTGTAAGATCATAAAATAATGTTGAAGTAGCGAGGAATGCGTCTATTTATAGAATTTTCAAACTCTGACGCAGTTTAATCGATTAAGCACATAATGTAATTGGTTAAGCTTTTCCTTCTACTTTAACAGTTTTACATCTGTTTCAGATTTAAAAGATTAAATGGTGCATGCAATTGATTAAGTAAATCATACAGGACAACAACTAACAAATATGACCGTTATAGGCAGTTATGACTTTCAAAGAAAATTATTTTCACAAGAAACACATTTTACCCAATTAGGAAAACAATGTAACCGGTTAAGTTCCATACCTAAGCAAATTTGAAAACATTTTCCATTCTAAATATATCAATGCACTCAACAAACACATGTTGGCATAACAACTTGTTTTAATCGATTATACAACTAATGTAATCAGTTAAATCACAATTGTTTTGAACCTGATAAACATGTACTGAAATCTGAAGAAATTTAACAGATTATATAAATAGTGTAATCAATTATTTCTTCCATTTATGCAATGTGCATTGTTTCAACCAATGATTCATTTCATACAATGAATACATATACCAATAAGTTCAAGCACAAACATATATATGATCAAGCAATTATTTTGTCATTTGTTGTGCAAGAAACTATAAAAAATCTCTTTTGCTCATCATCTCTTTTTGTGCACAAACGTTTGGCAATACATAGTTCCCCCATTCAACAATAATCCAATTCAGTCCAATTACAGTAATTTAGTGACTAGTGTTGTAGAAATGGGTTGTAACCCGTGAGCCAACCCGGCTCACCACGGGTTTGAGCCGGGTTGGATTTGAAAAAAATGTAATTTTTTTATACGGGTTAGTTTTCAACCAGCTCACTTAGAACTCAGCTCACTCGGGTTGAACCCGTGGTGAGCCGGGTTAGCTCACCAACCCACCAAATTTAACTTAATAATTTATTATTTTGTGTTTCAATATTATTAGTTAGCATTTTTTATTATATTATAGATGAGATAAAAAAAAGATCTTTCAAGAGAGAAAAATACTATAGATTTATCTATTCAAGACTCTAATATTATACATGGACAAGTGATATAAAAATTATCAATATTAAAAACTTATTTGTTTGCCTTGTGTGCTTGTTTTTAGATTACGCTTGGATTGCATGATATTTTTTTTAGTTGTCTTTGAAGTTTAACATCATTTTAGAGTGAAATTTATTTAGATTTGAATTAAAAAAATTATAATTTTTTTCACTTAAAAAAAACTTATAAATAAGTGAGCTAGTGAGTCAACCCGTTTAATCCACCAACCCGTGGTGGGTCGTGCTGGGTTGAAATATTTTCAGCTTGCTAATAAATGAGTCGGGTTGGGTTGGCTCACTAAGTGACCAACCCGTGGTGGGTCGGGCCGGGTCGAGTCAGGTTACCCATTTTGATAGCTCTATCAGAAAGTAAACAAAAATAAAACATAAGGAAGCAAACACAATTGTAAATCATTGAGACATAATCTGATTTTGAATTCAATTGGAATTATAGTGAAAAAGGTTCACACCCACCAACATAAGCAGAGAGAACGTGCAATTATCAGATAACAAGAATATAATCAAACACACAAAGATTTAACTCCCCATACTTGAAATTTCTGCTCTTCCACAACCAAAATCACGAGACAGATGAAGAAAACCCCCTTTGAATCCCTAAACCCCTTGTACACTGTCGTTGAAGCTATCAAAATAATACTACTTTTTAAGGAAACTTTAATATTGTCAAGTAGTATTCAAGAAAGTAGATAGGGTTAAAGTAACTCTAAGTCGTCTCCCAACAAATACAGAATTGTTTTTCAATATTTGACTTTTATGAAATGCTCAAGAATTAAAGTGAGAAACTATGCTAATGGAATTAATATTTGAAGAATGTTTGAATAACAAATAGGAAACTTAGAAACAATTATGATGAAATAGGATAATTCCACTGCTTTTCCAAGATAGATTCATCATCGGTTATCCACAGATCATTATTCAATTGATTATTGTTCAATTTTCAAATTAATTAAAGTACATTCTTAATTAGTTTGATGGTCATCATGCAGTTAACTAAAGTAGATTCTCAATCAAATGCAAGACCTTTCTAGATTATTCATAACGAATTCAACCAAAGTACATTCTTAATCAAATTTTGTTGTGTTTAATCATGTCTATTCTTAAATCTCCTAACCAAATTAAAAGCTAATTAATCAAAGTAAATTCTCAATTAATTATAGTTGAAATTATTACCACCAATCAAAGTACATTATCAATTGATAGCAAAAGCCCGTTTAATCATATGAAAGTTCATAAATTTAATCAAAGTAGATTCTCAATCAAACCTAGAAACCCTTGAACTCATAATATGCATGTAGACTCAAACACCTTATGATGCAAAAATCATTGCTTTTAATATGATTGATAGATGAAAGACATAGAAAGAGAGGAACTCAAATCAATAATCAAAAGAAACAATTGCATTAATTCAACTTAACCTCAGAATCCATAATGAAATTACAGTGGAATATCCCTAGGAGTTTAGCCCTTCATGAATGGAGTAAAACACATGGTAAAATAAAAGTGAGAGGAGTGGTGAATGATGACTTCCAGTGGAGGAGTCTGAGAATGAATCAATTATGATTTCTGCCTCCCCTAGGTCTCTTTATATAAGCTTGATTGGGCTTGGACTCTGAATCTTGTGTTGATAAGATATTTTATCTTCTATCTAATATCTTCCAAATATTCAACAGATTTAATCGGTTTTTGAGAATATTTGATAATATATTTTCTAGATTCAAAAAGATTTGGCAAATATTATCTTTTGATATTTATTGATATAGTTAAATAAGGTTATTATTTAACAATATCAAATAAAATATCTTAAGATATATTTTCTCCAAATTATCTTTTAAAATATCTAACAGATTTGAACTTGCCCAAAATTACAATTCAACCCTTTTTATTTTATTCAAAATTGCACAGAAGTCTAGAAATTTCCTCTAATTGCACTTTAGTCTTTTCTTTATTTTCAAAATTGCAATTTAAACTTTAATTCCAACTGCATCAACAAACATTAGACTCTTCAAAATAATTTATACAACTAAAATCACATTTTAAACCTCTTTAATTCCCAAACCCGATAAAGCGAATCTTGCAAAATCTTATTCAAATAAATCATTTAAGAACAATTATTCCACTAAACTTTTGAAATTAAATCTAAAATATGAGCATAAATATGCACTCATCACACACCCAAACTTATCCTTTTGCACTCTTAGACAAAATTGATTAATTCCAAGATTTTTTTCTAGGTCATTTTATTCCATTTTTGCATCTGGATCACAAGAATGAATAACACTAGATATTGATCAATCATCTAGAAATCAATTTGTCATGGACATGCAAATGAAATCACTCATTCTTCACACATGAGTTGACCTTTTGAATTCACAAGAAAATCAAATATGAAAGATATCGCTAAAGTCAAAATGTATCTATTTCTCCCCAACTCTCTCAAGTGTGTTTTGGGCTTGTGTTTATGCTCAAAATACACATGTAAGTAGACAACCTTGATATTTAGAAAGACCCTAACATTCACATACTTCAGAAAACATGCAATTATTAATCATGAGGGCTTTTTAAAGGTTCCATTGAGGCCAAGGCAAAGGTAGGAATTGTTTTTGGAATTTCTGAGTTTTTGAAATTGATATAGAAAGAGTAATGACACTTTCTTTCAAAAACAACTTTATTACTTGCTCTTTTAAGGAAGATTTTTTTTTTCAAAACTCTAACTTTTCGTGGCGAAGCCCATCGTTGCCACGAAACCGGAGGAGAACGCAGACCCTTGCACCGCGAAGACATCATCACCGTGGTACCTACCACGCTTCGAGGTTAAAGGTCGCGCCTAGCCACCGAAACTTGCCTCTCCTCTCTGCCAAAAACGAACCCAAACCTGAAACGGAGGAATCAATAACCTCCTTCCTTGCCCTACTCCTTGCGTGAGAAAGAATCCTCAAAACCTTATGTCCTCTCTTTCACGCCACTTTTCATACTCTAGGGTTTTCTAAAAGAATAAAAAGAAAGGAGGATAGAGAAATGATGAGAAAAGAAAAGAAAAGAGAAGAGAAGGAGGGAACGAGGGATCATACCTGAACCTAGTAGACAAATAGAGCTAAAAAAAACACGAAGATGAATGAGTGAAACCAAGCACGAAGCGAAACAAGATAGGAAGCAGAACAAGACAACAAGCGGAACAAACAAAATGAAACACGAAGTCGAGCAATCATCTTTGAAGCACGAAGGAAAAATGAAAAAAACGGAGAAATGTAAGAGAAGCACAAAGACGAAGGGGAAACTGAAAACCTCTTTTAATTTCTTTTTAAACGTCTAATAGATAACGGTTATCCAAAGAAGCTCTATCTATTGTAATAGATATCATTTTTTTAAAATACGCTATTTATTGGTCTATTTCAACACAAGAAAAATTAATCTCATACATAGTAGTTACTATATTAGACAACTCCTATTTATATAGAAACTTTGGCCCTTATAAAAAAAAGGATAGAAACTTTGAGGGTAAGAAGGAAAGTTTGGTCTAGTGAAGTTCTGTGAGAGCTCAAGGGAGTTGTTGAAAGGCATTGTTTATTCTAGGAAAAAGTCTTAGTGGGAAACTCGGGTAAGGGGAGCTTACATTCTTGATTTTTGTTTTCTTGTTTTCCTTTCTTTCCTTGTTGTTGGGTATGTTGTCAGAATATTTTCTATGATGCTATGCTGTTTAGGTTTGATGTCAAATTGTTTGTGATGACAGTTAAGCCGTAGGGGTTATTGGTTGTGTCGTTCTGTTTTGTTGCCAAGTTGTGTGGTTGGCTGTTGTGATGTTTGAACATGAATGTATTGCTTCTTGTTGGTTGTATGTGTGAGGATAGACAGGTTGTTGTGGGATCATTTCGATGTACCGAGTAAATCCAGTGATGACTCTTTTGGTCGTTCGATGCGGGAAAGAGGCTTTCTTTAGCCTTGTGTGCGAAAAGAAAGTGGCGTTCAAGTGTTGCACCTATTTCTTTAAGGGTAATGATGTTTGGGTTTTGGCTCATTGGTGAGTATAGAATTCAATGCACGATGTGCTAACGTTTTTACTCGTAATTCTTGTGAAGTAGGGAAACAGGTCCTTTAGCCACTAAGGCAGGACGACTCAAGCGAGCCTATATGGGGAAGCTACAAGTTGTTTGGTAAGGTATGAGGGATAGACCAAGAGTGTTTGTGCTAATGTGTTTTTTGTGTGATGTGAATGTGCTTGACTTTATGGATTGGGGATGATTATCTGAATAGAGTGATGAGTGTGATTATTGTGTATTTTCTTGTATTATTTTTTGTTAGCTCACCTTTGCATGTTATGGTTATAGTTTCTACATGCGATGATCATTTTTATACGGAAGCAGATGATGTTACAGATGATGTTGGTGTTGTGTAGAGTGAGGATATATGTGAAAAAATAGTATGATAATTTTTGAAATTAGAGGAAATTAGAAAATGACATACCACCTTGGTTGGAAGCATGTCATCACATGACTTAAAAATTGACATTCTAGCTTGGCTCAAAGAAGAATCATGCAACTTAGAGGGAGATGCTTTCATTATCTATGCTTTATTCAATCTTGTTGTGAATTAGTTTGTGATTTTTTTTGATGAACTGATTACTCATCTTATTTCATTGACTTGGGATTAAGTAGGAATTGATTCCAAGTTTTGGTCCAACTAATTCTCCTCTTACTTTTAGATGCTAGAAATAGATCTAAGACCCTAACTAGTTAATAAGTCTTAGATCTTATTGCAAGTGACTCATTCAAGCAGTCACAGAGATATCAAATTGAAATTTGATGATCTTAAGTTCTAGGTGCCAATAATGGACCTAGAGTTACATTTAAAGAGTACTTGAGTACTTGAGTACTTGAGTACTTGCAGGACAATGAATAATTTACATGAGTACATAAACAAGATCATTAGTTATGTCGTGGAAGAGGATGAGGTGAAATCCACTCATAACATCCACTCCACTCAATCTATATAATATATACCACTATCAAGATTTGCATACAAAAATCCCAAATCACAACTACTAATATACTTGCTAAATCTTTGTGGATATGATAATTGTAGTGCAACTAACATTGTGTACTCGCCAATAGGTCATACATATGAGTACTTTCTCTTTTAAAACTTGAAATATTGTGTGATGTTGGGGATTTTGGGGCTTAAGTTTTATAATATAGGAAAATAGCTAAGTATGTAAAGGTGTTATGAATGTCTAGCATATTTCTAATAAAAAGTTATATGTTTAGCATAAGTAGAGTGTAGCTTAGATGGTTAAAGCATCTCGTATGGATATGTGGTTATGTGTTTGATTCTTGTGTATGATTAACTTAACTTGTTTTATTTATTTTATTATCATGATTAATGTAATGTGTTGAATAAGCTTATGAGAATTGTGCAAGGTGTGATAGATGGTAGATATGCTTTTTGATTGCATTGGGGAAGGGTTAGAACCCTGGTTGGCCTATAGGAATGCATTGTGCTTTATTTATTTTTTTACCGTCACGCTGATTTATTTTTACTTGCTGTTTAAGTGAATGAGAGCTAGTCAAGTTCAGTACACGGTGACTAAAGTTGTAGACTAGCTAAAACGGATAATATGGAAATTGTTGTCCACAGTACAACCAAGTATATCCTACCACCACGTGAATTATAGGTTAGATTAGGTAACTAACAGAAAGAGATACAAGGCATGCAAATTCTGATTATGATTGCCATATTTTGATCTTAAAAGGGAGAACCATAAAAGGTCGGAAATAACGTGATTCACTCACTAATAAACAACTTTTTGGGAACCGCAGGGAGGATGGTCGGCGACAGTATTAGGGTAAGAAGCTTGGGTTAGATATATATAACCACAATAAACCAGAAACCTAGGGCGGCATTTAGGGCAAAAAACATAGTAAAACAGTGAGGCAATGTGTGTATCCGCTAGGAGCTGTGTGGTTTGGCTGAGAGCTTTGAGGTCAGAAGCTGTGTGATGTGCGTTTGGGAGAGAAGAGGTAGGGATTGAAGGGCTGCTGGAATAGGTCATGGGAGCTAACCTCTGATGTGATGCAGTGGCCTCTCTAGGCATAATTTTGTTATGTGGTAGTGCGGTTTGCCTTGTATGTGTGTGTGACCACCTTTTGCTTGATAACCTTATGAATGGTGATTGTCGCTTGGTCCATATTAAGTGATAAGGTCGTGGCCTGTTGATGCTGTGTTCTTTGATTATGATATTTTTTTTTCGCATGGAATTTTGGTTTGACCATGTTTCGGCTGCATCCCCAATTGTGGTTCATTGTTTCTAGCAAACACTTCTTTATAAAACGGTGCAACGCTACTCAGTTGACAAGGTAGAATGGTTTCTCACTGTTTCTACATGATTTTCTTTTAACCATGCTGCTAAGCATTACCAATCGTGTTGTCCAAGTTTCCTATATTTTTAAACCATACTCCCTTGGATTAAAAACCATATTTTTATTGCTTTTCATGACTTGACGATAGAGGATTTTAACTGAGTCTACATCTCTGCTCTAGGCCGAAGTGTTGAATATTGAGAACTAGTATGTTTTGACTTGGCAATTGGTTCCTTAACTCAGTGCTAATCTAATTATGGGTGTGACTGAAAAGATTTTCACATTGCACCTCCATTGTTTTTCCCAAAACAGCTTGTTTTTGGTCCTAATATATGTTTCTGCTAACTGAGCCACATGAGGTCAATTACGTGAGTGACTTTATCACTATCCAATATTAGTGACCTATATAATTGGTACATGCACCGTGAATATATATATATATATATATATATATATATATATATATATATATATATATATATATATATATATATATATATATATATATATATATATATATATATATATATATATATATATATATATATATATATATATATATATATATATATATATATATCATTCTAGACCATACTGCACTTTACACTTTAAATTCTTTGGCTTGTTAGTTGCTAATTGCTTACGGTGAATGCCCATACGGCACATTAGATATGGCTATTGGCTTGTTTTGGTGCTAATTGCTGATACACTTCATGCTATGCACTGAAAATTGATCTGTCAGAGTTGCTTTGTGCATTAAATAAATACCTTATTCTTGATCATTGTTTAGTTGGTCTAATAAATGGCGATATACCTAATCAGATGCATGTCTTTGGATTGGAACATGTTTGAAATTAAGTGTTTTATGGCCTTCGGTGCAGTGTTTAATTCCCTTTAAAACTGGTGCAACCACTATTTATCTTAAAAAGTGTTTTTTGGGTTTTTCGGTGCAATGATGCTCATTATCCCCTTTTAAATCTGTGCTGCCACTGCTTCATTTTAAAAATTTTCTAGCCTTAGTGCGGATTTTAGTAGTGTATGTTCACTTGTAAGAATAGATTTACGAGAGAAGGATGAATTTAGAGAAATTCGAAAGTAAATTGAGTTTTGTTTTTTTTAAGGAATTTTAAAATATATGAAAATGAATTTAGAGATAAAATTTGTGAAGATTAAGATAGAATTTAATTGATAAAAGAATATTTTCATTAATAAGAAAATAAAAATTATTAAAATATTTTTAGTGGTAAAAGTAATATAAAATTATATTTATTGATAAAAAAATATTATAAGAAGGAAAAAGAATTAAAATTATTTTTTAAAATAAAAGAAAATTATATTTAAGTAAAATCAAATATTATATTTAAAATATAACTTATAAGAATAGAGTATTATTTACTAAATACCCAGATTCAAAATATTTTAACCAAACAAAATAATTAAAAGAACAAACCATTTTAAATTAAAAAAACATTTCAATTCAATGTATTTTAATTCCTCAGTAAAAATGGAATAAACTGACAATGATAAATGATAAAAGTAAAACAAAACGAAGAAAGAAAGAAATAATCTAGCTAAGAAATTGGATAGGTAAAAGTCTAAATTGTAACATAAATAGAAATACATGTGTTTGAATGGGAGGAATTTACATACAATATATTTAATTGATAGGTTTTTTTTACAGTGTGAGAGGAGAGGAATAGGAAGAATAATGTGTGAAAAAGTTAATACGTTTCTGAAGGTGGTTTAACTCTATCGTGGTGTTACGGAGAAACCCTATCATCATCGTTATTCTGAAATCCTTAAAGTCGATGGTGTCGTCGTCGTCTCTATCAACACTGTTGATCATTTGTCACTCTGCTAGGGAGCAATACTTCCTTAGGTTGTACATCACCATGTTTAGCTACTCTACAATGTGCTTCATATTTTTATCTATGTGTAAGTATGAACTATGAACAGATCTGTTGAGTGTTGAGAGCATGGTTGAGATTGAGAGATACTATGAGTTTGTTTAGATATGGAATTGACTTTTGCATGATTGTGATTCTACATACATACACACATCTTTTGGTTAAGGATGAGAAAGACAGTGTTATTATTGATTGCATAGCTTCTTGGCCAAATAGCCAACCTGGATACATCATATATGATACATTTGTGAACCCTTTTGAACCTTGATTTCTTTCTTCCACCTTGAGCCTGTTATATGTTATCCTACCATACACCCTAGAAGAGAACATGTATTATGCTTTAAAAGAGGGTAAGGTTGAATTTAAGTTTGGGGAAAGAAAAGATGTTCATATAAAAAATGAAAAAAAAAAGTTGATCAAAAGGGTGCTTGAATTGAAAAAAGGTTGAATTGTGAAAGAATATGGTATGGGATGAGTGATATATATTGAGATTTGATTACTCAATTGAGAATTGAAGCATGTACTGATATTCTCTTCTTAAGAGGTGACTTTGAATCCAGGGAAAACCATGATTCTTTTTCTAGCCAAGCCAAACTTTAACCTGAAAATACCTTTTGACTTAACCAATGATGTGTGAAGTATGTGAATTAGATGAGGTGCAAAAGCTGATGAAGTTCTATGACAAATCTACTGTCATGTGAGGACAAACTTAATTGGTGAGGATGTTAAATTTTGATCTGGTTGTTCATATTTTATGCACAGGTGAACTTTTGGGTGATGAACGCACCATGTCATACTTGTTTGAAATCTTTGAAAATGCATGTGACTTTTTCTGATGTGCAAGGTCATTTTATCAAAATGTCAGATGTCTATGGTTTTGTCTGTATTGTGATTTCATGAGGACATGAAATAATTCAAGTTTGGGGAAATTGATAAGTATGAAAATACATGTTTTCAGACTTATTAATTAACTCAAAATTTGTATTTATTCATGAAATAATGTGTTTTCCTCATTGAAAAGTTGTAATTAGAAGTAAGAAAGTGTGCAGTAAATTGTACAGGAATTTATACATCAAAGTGGAGTGCTATTAGAGATTTCTCGCTAAGCCAACATTAAATCGCTCAGTTAAATAGAGTTTTATTCGCTCAGCGCACGAGCACAACTCGCTGAGCGAATGAAGGACAATTAAAGATATGTTGTAGTTAAATATTCGCTTAACACATAAAGAGTTGTGCGCTTAGCGAATTAGTTATTTTTTCAATTGGCTTTTAAAGTGGGAAATAGACAGAAAGAACTCCTGAGAGAAGTTCTGGACAGAGGAAAGAAACGAAAACATCTCAGGAACTTCAGGAGACTACTTCAAGGCATCAAGACACCATTGCTGCAAGGGATTGCTTCAAATGTGTATGTTCTAGATGACTAGGAGTAGTTAAATTTTTCTTTCAATGGAATTGGATGTAATGAACTCACTCTGATGTAATTTTACTGTTCAATATATTGTTGTTCGTTCATATGCTCTTTCTTGAATTTAATATCATTGTATGGAAATATAATGTTATTTGAATGTTTCCGATTACTGGAAAGTAACTTTGAACATGGACATATATAGAGCACCTAAGTGATTTGGGATCTAGGGATAGACTCAATAACTTGGTCATTCTTAGCATCGGACTTAATGCAAATTGTATGTTAAGTTGACTAAGAGATTAGTAGTTTGATATATTAATTTATAACTAGTTGCTAACGGATTAAGACTAGTATGCCTTGATGTGAATGTTTGAATGAAATAATTATATATTGTACATAGTTTTATCTTCATATGATTCATGAAACCCAATTCCAATGAAGTTTCTTTTAAATATAAATTCCTTGCACACCAACTGTTTGATAAAATACCAAAAAGAGTTTTTTGTGTTGTTTTATGCATTTTGGTGTCTAATTGAGTTACAAAAGGAAGAATTGTCATGTGTTGCACAAGTCCTTTGGGAGAACGATACCCTGAACTTACTCTATATTACTTGGAACGCTTTGGTATACTTGCCAAAAAGTTATCATTTGTCCACGTCAAACATGGAGAATGCATCCTTCAAGTTCTTCATCACCTCGTTGGAGTCCACGCCCTTAATGTTCAACTCAATGAACTCTTACAGGCTGATGCACTTGTCATCGTCACCGTCGACTTGGAATTGAACACGCTATTCCACCTGATGGTTTAACTCGTGGTGTCATGGAGAAACCCCATCATCATCATCACTCTGAACTCCTCAAAGTCGATGGTGTCGTTGCTGTCTTTATCAACATTGTTGATCATCCTCCGTCACTCCGCTAGGGATCATTACTCCCTTAGGCTCTACATCACTGTGTTTAGCTCCTCCGTTGTGATAAACCCATTCATGTCCATGTCGAACACGGAGAATGCATCATTCAAGTTCTTCATTACCTCGTTGGAGTCCACGCCCTTTCTGTTTAGCTCAATGCACCTGTCATCGTCACCGTCCACTTGGAATTGAACACGTTATTTAACCTAATTCGTTGTTGTTCGTCTTCAACCTTGAGTGCTTCAGTCCACGACCATACCCCACGCCATTTCGAGGACACCAAGCTCGACGTCATTTCCACCACCAAGGAGCCTATCATGTACCCAACAAATAGGAGGGGTAAAATGGATTTTTCAGAGATAATAAACTCAAGTCTCTTCCATCAGCGGAGATGAAAAATGCATTGCATCCCGTAAGTCTTCGCCCTTCACTCCTTTCAAATTCGTGAATGCGAACACAGATTATCATCCAAATCCGTCTTTCCTAATTCGCTTGAACTGTAAAATCCACTGAAGTGAACACAACATCAAACTGTTGCAACCATGGGTTTACTTTAATATATGTGTACGTTGTAGGCCTTCTTGTTTGTGGTGCAGACTAGTCTTCTTTTCTTCCAATTATAGGCCATCAACTTTATTTTATTAATATATATGTGTGCAGTGTAGCCTTAAAGCTTTTGGTGCTAATCAATGATCACTTTATAATGCTTTACATGCATTTTAATGCTTGCGGTGCTTATCTATGTCCACTTTCATGATGCTTTACATGAATTACAAAAATTTGAAGTGTTTGTTCCAAGTCAACGCTGATGATGCTTTATAAGCTTTAAGAAACTAGAAGTTAAGTAAAAATGAGACAAACATGCATATTGATAGTAGACGTGTCTCATTCCGTGAACTGAAGTATAATACTGCAGTTTTGTTGCACACACAAACTTACATAAACACACACATAGGCACATACAAATACACATGAACACACACAGACACACACACACACATAAGCACACATACACTGACAAAGACACACAAATATACACACACAAACACACAGATACACACAGGCACACATAGACACACATAGACACATACTGACATAGACACACACACACACACAAACACACACACGCACACAGACAAATACACAAATACACAAATACTCACAAACACAGACTCATAAACACACACACACAAAGACATATAGATACACAAACACACAAATAAAGACACACACAGAGAGAGACACACACACACACAAACACATATGTAGACACATACACACAAACACAGACATAAACACACATACACAAAAATAAACACACAGAGATACACATACTCACACAGACATATAGACATAAACACACAGATATAGACACACAAAAACAGAAACACATAGTCACACAAACACACACACACAGACATACATAAACACATATAAAAACACAAGCACACAAACACAAACACAAACACAGAGACACAGACACATAAATATAGACATACACATTGACACACAGACACAAACATATAGACATACAAACACACACACACAAACACAAATACAGACACACATATACACACAAATATAGACACAGAGACACACACGCACACAAGAACACAAACACATATACATACATAAACACACACAGAGACAAATATAGACACAAATACAAAAATATAAACACACATAGACACACACAAACATATGCACATACTCACAGTGACAAATAAACACACAAACATAGACCCAAATACATACACAAACGCAAACATGTAAAGATTATAGAAAATTGTTCTTTGATTCTATCTGTTCCTAATTAGTTAATCTCTAGGTAAAAGTTTTTTAACGATTTTTCTATAATTTTTTATAATAAATTAAAGTGATAATTCTTTGGTGTTTTAAATTATTATTTTTATTTTCACGTTGATTAAAGATAAAATGTTGATTAAAGATAAAATGATATTATATTTTATAAGTGAATAAAAGTTTAATAAATTAATTATTTTGGATTAAATTAGATTTATTTAAAATAATATCAAAATAATTTAAAGTGTATCGAAAATTCTAAATTAATTAAAGATAAAACAAATTTTAAATATATAACTAGATGTCCGAAGCTCACTTTGGACGTGAGGGTATTTAAAGATCACACAATCACTAAAAAACTGAGATGAATTTACTCTATAAAATTAGTTGAATTAGACTTTAAATCTAAGTTTTTAATTCTCGTTTGTTTCAACAATCTAAGACTGGATTTTTTTTATGACGTTAGGCTTTTTACCAACCTTTTCATATCAAGTGTAAGGGATTGTATAGTGGTAAGTTTTTATGGACCCTACACAAAAATATTGTCTCACTAATTAATACAAAGTAGAGATAGTTAGACAACCTAAGACAAATGTTGGTAAATGCAAACCAAAACCTGCTGTAATAAATGAAACATGATCGATTTACCTTTGCCGAAGACTCTTAGTGGATCTGAGCATCTGAACTCTAATGGAGAGAAATGTGAATAAATAAATAAAAAAAAAAAAAAACTCTTATTCTGTGTTGGGACAGTTCATAAGGATCCAAAATGCATTAAATGCACGCAGCACTACATAACAGCCCCGTAGGAAAGGGAACAAGAGATATCATCCAAACACTCACGACTCTGTACAGTTACTGTATAACAACCACATGTTTCTGGCTGTTATATTTTCCCACAAGACAATCAATCTAGCTTTAAATGCTCTATGCTTGTTGCCTGTCATTGCTAGACATGCTCCACTGTTTCTCTTTCATTTTGTGGTCGTGATCTTGTTTATGTTGCCTCATGTCGGTCACTCGCATCTATCATGGCCCTCGCTATATGCGCATATCATGAGTAATATCGTGATATACGGTATTTAAGTGTTCTGGTTGGATTATATTGAGATGTTGGTGTGATATGTATGTATATTCATTATGTTCTTGCTGGATTAAGAAGAGAGTTACTTTGTTTCTTGGTCTATAACAATTTGGAAAAGAACACATTTGCAAAGTAAGAAATGAAAAACAACCTCAACATCAAAATCAAGAATATTATTATTAATATGACTAGGTCAGCAATTTCTTTTCTGTTGACAAGTAAGATGCTAAAGTGTTAGTGGTATCCACATGCACCAAATCGTTTCTGGGTAACCCTCTTCCCATGCATGTGTATCAAAAACTCAATCACAAAAGCAATATATGCTACTCAGTTACTTCGATTCTCTAGTCCAAATTCTTATCCACAATACCCAACTTTGAAAGTTCCATCTCTGTGGAACTCACTCTAACGTAATCATTGTTATGAGTATCGTTATGCCTCTCATGACACGTATTTGATTCATTACCATAATGTTTCAAAAGCCCCATAGACATCGATCTCTTTAGCCTTACCTTCCTATACCCGAACCCGAATTGGTTAGGGTACCGTTCCATAACGGAGTTAATTTTCACATCCCAGAAAAAACCAGAACCAACGGATCTTGATCTAACCGTGTGATTTGCGGGTCCATTCTCATACTGTACATCCAACATGCTAGATACCTTCCCATTCCTTCTACTCTTTCTACTCCCGCCTTTAACTAATCTCACATACTCCTCACTCCTGTCCCAATCATCGCCACGCGCCTTCACCACGCGCCGTATCATTCTCATCCACACCAGCGATGCGTCAAAATTCTTCTTTACCGCCGTCAGACACTCCACCACCTCCGCAATCGTCGGCCGACTCTCCGCCGTTGACGTCACACACCTCGCGGCTAGCACCATCATCCTGCGGAACGCTGCCATGTTCGGCGGCACCCCGATCCGGGGGTCGCAAATATCCCGGAACTTGCCACGGCGGACCAACGGCACCGCCCAATCCAACACCGACGGCGGACTGTGCCTCACGTCAATCGCGTGCCTCCCACTCGCTATCTCCAGCAGCAAGATTCCAAAACTGAAGACATCGCTCTTGGGACTCAAGTCCCCCGGCGCAAGATAGCACGGGTCGAGGTACCCTAACGTCCCCGCTGGCGGCACGCGAGAATCCGCCATGTGTCCTCGAAACGCGAGTCCGAAGTCACCGAGTCGCGCTTTCCACTTATCGTCGATTAACACGTTGGACGATTTAATATCACGGTGAATAACGGGAGGTTCAGACGAGTGCAAAAAACGAACAGCTTTTGCGACGTGAACCGCGAACCGGACACGGGCTGTCCAACCGGGAGGCCCAACCGTTTTGGTGGAGTGGAGAAGGTCGTGGAGCGAACCGTTGGGCATATACTCCACAACAATGAGTTTGTTATTGTTGCAGTTAGTTCGGTCGTTGCAGAAGCCAATTAGGTTGACCAAGCGCGGGCTTTTGAGGTGGGAGAGAATTTCTATCTCCTTAGAAGGTTTGGTTTTTTTGACGGCAGCGATGAGCGCGCCGCCGTGGAGGGTGGCTTTGTAGACTCTGCCGTGGCTGCCTTTGCCTAAGAAGGCGTCGGCGGAGAAAGCGTTCGTGGCGGCGAGGATGTCGGAGTAGGCGAAGTGTGGCACGGTGTGGGCCTGTGTTGGGCTTGTGGGCCTTTTGTTCTTCTTGGGGGAGTGAGGGTGGCATATGGCTATTGCTGTCTCGGCGTTGCAAGTGAGGTAGCGCATTGTTTTTGCGTTGTGAGTGAGAAATTAGAAAAGAGAGGGCGTAACTGTGACGAGAGAAACATTTAACATATAGATAGATCGATTTATTGATTTGGGTGATTGAATTAAATGGAAATAAATAAATGGTTCAAAGCTTGAAGGAACGTATGACAATAGTAAGTGATCTGAGAACATTTAAACAATCCTCTGATCCCACACTAATAATATTTTGTTCGTTAATAATAGAATGTCTTCAAATCAATGATTTCCACGTTTTTATTTTATTTTTGAAATTTTTTTTTAATGTCAATGCATTCAAGAGGCTTGCAAACTCTCGAGCATATTTAATCGCGGAATGAAAGGAAAGAATTTGGATTTTCTGTTTGGGTTTTTCTGTGTTATTTTCTTGCTGTATTTCAAATTATACTGATGAATATTATTGATGTTTCAAAATATATTAAAATAATTTTTAAAATACTAATATGAATGTATTCATAATGCTTATTGTAAGACAGCACAAAAAAAAAAAAAAACCTACCAAAAATAATCTTTATTCGAAGAGAATCTAAAAACCTGTGGGAAAAAAATGTAGAAAAGAATTCAGAAAAAAAAAAGTGACAGAAAAAAAACGTATAGAATCCACGTAAAATAACTTAGATCTAAAAGTGGGGGATGGTATGCTATAACTAAACATGACAAAAACCAAAGATGGATGATTTTTTTTTTCATTTTATAGAAACACAAAGAAATAAACTTTATTTATTGGGCGGGAAAATGTTTTTCATTTCTTCACATATCTTGTTTCCATTATATATATTTCTGATTAATTAGTGTAATCAATATCTGCTCTAATACTGCTTTGAAATAATTTATAAAGTCAATTCTTCATCTAGAAAACACTTTCTAAATAATAAGAATGATAATAATTTTTCGTCAAATACTAAAAAGTTTTTAATTTATCATGGTTTAAATATGCTAATCGTATGATAACATTTTTTTTATCTATATCTCTTTTATCTTTCTTCACATCTTAAATATATATATATATATATATATATATATATATATATATATATATTAATAATATTTGTACATAGATAATAACAAATTATGTGTGACTACAAAGAAGTTAAACAAAGGATTTATGTTGTGCATATGCTTTATAAAAAACTTTGAAATGCAACACACAACTTGCATTGTACTTTGATTCAATTAAATAGAAGTTGATAGACACAATTTATATGAAAATAAAGGAGCTACAGGAACAACTAAACGTTATAAAATAGAAATCTCTATCAAATACTAACTTATTCTATAACAAAACTATTGTAATAAATTTGTAACTAATTTCAAAATTAACTCTTACTATTTGAAATAGTTACATTAACTCTTACTATTTTAAATGTCCCCCTAAATGAACTAGTGTTTTTCTACCACACTAAGTTTGTCATGTAAGAACTATAAAACAAAATTTGTTAACACTTTTGTTTGGCAGTTTGCAATTTGATCATGTGAAGATGCATTCCAAATTTCAAGATCATTACTTAAAATCATGTCTCTAACAAAATGAACATCACTTTTAATCTTTTAATAAGGTTTATTCAAGCATCGTAAACAAGATTGGAAGCAAAAGTAATTACACTAAGTTATCTACTAGAAAATGAAAATTCTTTAAGAAAAGAAATGATCCAAGATATTTTTGCTCTAAGATTAGTTAGATATATGTATTGAGATTTAGTATTTGACCTTGCTATAACATGTTGCTTTTAAGAAAACCATTAGAAAATCATTGTATCACCAAAATATACACACTAGTCTACAACTGAATAATGATTATCTGAACAACTTATCTTGTAAAAGAGAATCTACTCAGATATTTTGTCACTATATTTGATATATAACTCAACTGAAACAATCCCACTCAAGTAACGTAGGGTTCTTTTCATGGCTTGCCAATGAATAATGGTTGGTTGTTGAAGAAGTTAACTTAGCTTGTTCACATAGTAAACTATATTTGGTTGGAAATGTGTGAGATACAAATACGCTTCTATAATTTGTCTATAAGGAATTGAAATTCTCATGACTTCTCCCTCTTTTGTAGAAAATTTTTCTTGGTAGCAAGTAGTGTTAAACAAGATTTAGAGTGACTTATCTAATTTTTTTTTAACAATTCTTAAATATATATCTTCATTGTGTAAGATAAATCCTTATTTTGTCTTTATAGACTTCAACACCAAGAAAGTGGTTTAGTTCTCCATGTCTTATAGAGCATAAATCTTTTTTAATTTGTGAATAAAAGTCTACACAAGTTTTTTTTCCATTTCTTGTAACCAAAATATCATCAACATAAACAAAAATATATTAGCTTTTGACATGTGGTCTAAACAAGAAGAGGGATGTATCACATTTGCAATGATACACCAAGAAATAAATGTGTTCTTCAACCTATCAAACCAAGCATGAGGAGCTCATTTAAACCCAAAGGATAGTCTTATCAAGTTTTCATACAATAATCCCAAAGAATTGTAGAAAACATAAAAGCACTTAAATCAAATACCTAGACACAATGTTAAACGATTGATAAGTCAAAGCGTTTAAGAAAGTTTCGCTAAACATGTAACCTTACTATACCCAGGGGGTATTTAGTTGAACTCTCGGGAAAACGAAAAGGTGTCAAGACGATGTCTTCGACAAAAACTCTTTAAAAGCCTAAAACCTAAAATGTAGAAGAAAACATATCATGCTAAAGGCTATTACTTTGAAAAGGCGAAATAACAAAAAACGTTTATATTTTTTATTAGAGGGAGGTGTTTTATGTCTTTTATGTGTGGTCGCTATAAAAGCCTTGTTGTAAAAACCTTGATCATTATAGTGCATTGGCTTCCTGTGGTTGGAAGAACACTGGATGTAGGCTTGGTTGAACTAGTATAAAAACACAGTGTTTGAATTTTCTCATCCCTACTCTCTGTATTCAATCGATTACGTTCTGCATTCATTCGATTAAGTTTCAGTTGCATTAAAAGATTTTAAAAGATTTTTGTGAAAAAGATTTTAAAAGATTTTGTCTTTACATTTCACCAATTCAACCCCCCTCCCCCTCTTGCTGTGAGAAATTGAGCCATTCTATTTTAACAATTGGCACCAGAGCTGGTTTTTATAAAATATGTGAAAAACTAATCGATTACTATTTACGTTTAATCGATTGATCATGGAAAATGGCTTATGTTTTCAAATAAGAAAGACAAGTGAATCTGGGTTTGAATTAATGCATGTTACTTGTAATGTAAAGTTAAACTCCACTACTAATGGCTTTTATGAATCTTTTGAAACAATCGAAAGGATAAATTTGAAGGCTAATAAGTTTACGAGATTTCTAAATGAGAAGAAAGTTCACAGGGATCAAAATGACAATAAAGAAAACGTGTCAGGAAGCAATCTCATCATGATGGCTAAATCTGAGAAGGCAAAACTGTGTTTAGAACAAGAAACAAAAGGCTTCCTATGGTATCTATACAGCGGATGTTCAAGGCACATGATAGGAGATTCAACAAAATTCACAAGCATCTCTTATAAGACTACTGGACACGTCACTTACGGTGGCAACAACAAAGGGAAAATCATCGGTATTGGTAAAATTCAAACTCCCTCTGCATATGAAATTGACAATGTGCTGCTTATTGAAGGATTCAAACATAATCTGCTCAGTATTAGTTAGTTGTGTGATAAAGGGCTAAAAATAACTTTTGAACCAAAATATTGTTTGATTAGGAATGGTTCAACCGGTGAGTTATTGTTAATAGGGAAAATATACAACAACATTTACATAATCGATTTCAGACAAATCTCCTTCAAATTTGTTGTTTGCCTGATGTCTAAAGAAGATGAGGCATGGTTATGGTACAAGAGACTAGCTCATATTAACATGGGTCAATTGAATAAGCTAGTGTCTAAAGATCTTATCATTGGTCTTCCTAATATACCCTACATTTCTGAAAGATTATGTGATGCATGTCAAAAAGGGAAACAAACAAGACAATCTTTTAAGAATAAAAGAGAAATGTCAACCACCAGACCTCTACAACTCTTAGATATGAACTTATTTGGTCCCTTAAGGGTTAGGAGTCTTGGAGGCAACTTGTATGGCTTAGTTATTGTTGATGACTATTCTCGATTTACTTGGACTTTCTTCATTTCTGCCAAGAGTGAAACTTTAAGATTGTTCAAGAAATTTGTTGCAACTATTCAAAATAAAAAAGAACTTAGAATCAAGTGCATAAGAAGCGACCATGGGAAAGAGTTCCAGAATGAAGCTTTTGATGAATACTGTGCAGAGATGGGAATCACTCACAACTTCTCGGCTCCAAGGACATCTCAGCAAAATGGAGTTGTAGAAAGGAAGAATAAAGCACTAGAAGAACTTGCAATAACCATGCTAAACGGGAGAGACTTGACGAAGTACTTCTGGGCAGATGCAGTGAGCACATCATGTTATGTACTTAATAGAACAGTGATAAGGTAATGCTGAAATTGACTCCCTATGAATTGTTCAAGGGAAGAAAGCCTAACATCTCACAATTTGTGAATCTTTGGATGCAAATGTTTCATTCTAAACAATGGTAAGGAAAACCTTGGTAAGTTTGATTCCAAAGTCGATGAGGCTGTTTTTATTGGTTATTGTCTTACAAGTAAAGCTTATCGTGTTTATAACAAAAGAACAATGTGTGTTGAAGAATCTGTTCATTTAGCCTTTGATAAGTATATTGATATTACCACTAATCCTGTTCAGTCTAGAAAGTTAATAGATGCAGATGATTCTACTGATGAGGAAAAAGAAAATGAAGATGTTCCAGGAGAGGAAAATTCTGAGAAGACAGTCGAATCCCGAGAGCTAAATCGATTAAAGAGTGGAAAACACCAAAAAATGTCTTGACAAGCAACATCATTGGTGATATCACAAGAGGAGTTTCCACAAGGTGACAACTTAATCAATTGTGCATGAATGTAGCTTTTATTTCTAAACTTGAGCCCAAAAATATTGAAGCTGCTATTGTGGATGAAAATTAGATGATGGCCATGCAGGAGGAATTAAAATCAGTTTAAGAGGAACAATGTATGGGATATGGTTCCAAGAGTTGAAAAGTTACAAGTTATAGGCACAAAATGGGTCTTTAGGAACAAGATGGATGATTTAGGGGAAATCATAAGGAAAAAGCAAGATTAGTTGCTAAAGGCTAAAGTCAAGAAGAAGGAGTCGATTAGATGAAACGTATGCACCAATGGTCAGACTGGAAGCAATAAGAATACTGCTTGTTGTTGCATTTGTAATGAAGTTTAAATTGTACCAAATGGATGTCAAGAGTGCGTTCTTGAATGACTATATTAAGGAAGAAGTCTATGTTAAACAACCACTAGGATTACAAGACTATGAGCATCCATATTATGTCTTCAAACTCAAAAAGGCTCTATATGGGTTGAAATAGGCACCAAGGTCGTGGTACGAGCGCTTAAGTGAGTTTCTGTTAAAGAAGGGATTGCCAAGGGGTAAAGTTGATTAACTCTCTTTATTAAGAACTCAAATAAAGACAAATTATATGTTCAAATTTATGTGGATGATATCATCTTTGGATCAACTACTCCTACTTTGTGCAAATATTTTTCTAAGACTATGCAGGAAGAGTTCGAGATGTCTATGATGGGAGAACTCATATTTTCTAGGACTTCAAGTCAAATAGACCAAGAATGGCATCTTTATTCATCAATCCAAGTATTGCATTGATTTGTTAAAGAAATACAAAATGTTGGACTATAAAGAGGCTGCAATTCCTATGGAAACAAACTGTTATCTTAACCTTGATGAAACTGACAAAGAAGTTGATCAAAAAATGTATAGAGGTATGATCGAATCTCTATTGTACTTAACAGCTAGTAGACCAGACATCATGCATAGTGTTTATCTTTGTGCTAGGTTTTAGTCCTCCCCAAAAGAAAATCATTTAACTATTATAAAAAGAATTTTGAAATATTTAAAAGGAACCAAGACTCTTGGACTGTGGTATCCCAGTGGTTCAAATATTTTCCTTAAAGGTTATAGTGATTCCGATTTTGGTGGATGTAAGCTAGACAGAAAGAGCACTAGTGACACATATCATCTACTAGGATGTTCACTAGTTTCTTGGCATTCAAAGAAACAAACTTGTGTGGCATTATCCACCACAAATGTAGAGTATATAACAGCTGGAATCTGTTGTGCTTAGTCTCTTTTGATCAAGAGTCAACTAGACGACTATGGCATATCATTGGATCATATTCCTTTAAAATGTGATAACACAAGTGCACTAAATCTGATTAAAAATCATGTTCTTTACTCTAAAACTAAGCATATTGAGATAAGGCATCACTTCATACGAGATCACATTCTCAAAGGAGAAATTAAGGTCGAATATGTAGACACCTTACATCAATGGACAAATATTTTCACAAAACCATTGAATAAGGAAAGACTTTAAACTATTTGAAATGAAATGGAATTCTGAATGATAATAGTATAAAATAACATCTAAATCGATTACATTATGATTATATGCAAATGAAATATTGCTTGCTGTTACACTCATACATTTGCATACTTATATATTATCTGTGATAATTCTTGTACTATATTGATTCTAAAATACATAATCTAGAAAGTCCATGAAAGGTTTTGCAGGAACATCAATTGCTGACAAAGGTGATTTGGAAAATCAACTTACAAAAAGCAAGAAATCGATTACGACTGAGATTTAATCAATTGAATATCAACAGGGGTTAAAGATTACAAACTTTGGGATATTTGTTATCTTTAAACCTTGCTTTATATTCCGTGCATGTTTATTCTGCTTATATGTCTATGCTTATCCACTGTGTCTATGCTCTGAGATGATAAGAGAATAAACTGTTTTTCATCATTGAAATTGTATCAATTATGCTCTGTTATTACTGCTTTACATTTACTTTGATACAATGCTGGAACATGCTTTTACATGCTCTGATATATAATCTGATTACTACATTATGCATCTGTGTTTTGAGATTGAAACATGCATAATGACAGGGGGACCACTGCATATCATTGATCTATTTCACATGTATTCATTTAAGGGCGAGAAAATCCTAAATCATGTGAATAATATTGTCAAGGGGAGCATCATAATCTGTTTTTCAAATATCTGATGCATCTCTATGTTACTGATTATCTGTGTATTAATCATTGTTTGCTTACCTTTTTTGCTAATGCCCAAAGGGGGAGAATTATGATGATTGGTAATTGGTTGATAATCTGTATTGATTTGTGCAACATGGTTGTTTATTAATGATGGTTGTGCATCATGAAAAAAGGGGGAGATTGTTGAGATTGTTGATGAGGGAGTAAAGGTTTAGCTTAACCCACAATCTCAGTAATAATACCTGTGTATTATGTGTTACATGTTCTATATTTACATGTTATATGTTTTTTATCAATGTGTTAAATCTGTTTAAGCCTATATGAGAGCATGATTGTGTTGTTCATTGCATATCATTATGTTACATATGTGTTTTTATATGTGAATGCATGACATATGAGGTTGAAAGGGAAAACCACAAGAACTTATGTTGAACTTTAAATGTGTGGCAAAATAACAGTTTTAAGTCGATTTCATTATGGGATGAATCAATTAAAACTCGTGTCTTTGCACAAACTATTTTCAAGTGTGTTGTGAGATTTTTTTCAAAGAGAAACTTTTCAAAACTATGTTTAACATTGTTACTTAGTCGATTGCATGCGTGCTGTATTCGATTAAGTCTGTTATTGTTTTGAAATTGTGTTAATGCTTAACATAAACGTCTAACAGTCATATTTTTAATTGTGTTGACCAAGCATTAAATGATAGTCGATTGCATTAATTTTGAATTCAATTAATTGTCGTGATTGTTGCTAATTGTTATAACAAAATTGTTGTATTCAAATGCATTAGTAGCTAAGTCGATTAAATTGCGTCTAAGATGTGTTATTCTATAAATTGAAGCGAATTTGATTTCTGTGAGAACTTTTGTGATTCTAACATTTTCATATCTTTTGCAGAAAACTGTGATCTTAGAGAAAGAAAAGAAAAGCGCCAAGAAACAAGAGTGACCGAGGTGATCAACTTGCAAGATTGTTGTGTTTTTCAAAAGCTGATCAACTTGCACATTTGGGTGTCATTGAGAGATCAGATTCTGCAATCTTTTGAAGATTGGTTTGAGGTTCCTGTTGTGATTATAGGAAGAAGAGTGTGTCGCGTTCTTGACTTTGAGAGTGTCTCAAAGGGTTTAGACAGTAGGAGAGGGGATTCTTGCTGCTAGTCTTTTTGTGTACTGCCTATATTTTGATTAGAGGGTTACAAAAGGTGTTTTATATTTTTGACGTGTGGTCGCTATAAAAGCCTTGTTGTAAAAACATTGATCATTATAGTGCATTAGCTTCCTGTGGTTGGAAGGACACTGGATGTAGGCTTGGCTGAACTAGTATAAAAACACAATGTTTGAATTTTCTCATCCCTACTCTCTTTATTCAATCGATTACATTCTGCATTCATTCGATTAAGTTTCCGCTGGACTGAAAATCTTTTACCTTGCGATTTAAGAAAGGTATTAAGGCATCATTTTTGTGAAAAAGATTTTAAAAGATTTTTTTTACATTTCACCAATTCACCCCCTCCCCTCTTGGTGTGAGAAATTGAGTCATTCTATTTTAACAATAACATACAACATAAATATTCATCTTGAGAAAAACATTCAAAAGAAAAGAATAGAAAAGCTTAAAGAAAACAAAAACATTTGAGAAAAAAAGAGAGAAAATATAGCAATACTCTCGATCTTCATTGTAATATTTTCTTCCTACTGTAAGAAAGAGTGAAAGAGAAAAGAGAGAAACACTTGCGAGTGTTTAGACTGCATTGTATTGCAATCACATCCTGTTGATGACAAATTTATGAACACTGAAAAACGGCGCCAAAAACTTGTTTAACCCTCGGCAAGTGTGACCGAATCGTATCAAGTAATAAACTCGGTAAGACTAAGTATCGTTTTCCCAAAGGACTCACAACCTAGTTAGTTATATGATTTGTTGATTATTTAAGACTTGTGAATAAATTCTTAAGGTTTCAAATGCAAAAGATAATAATTAAACATGTATGCATGAGTTTTGATCAATGGAAAATAAGAACACAAACACTTTGAACGAATTAGATGGATGAGTATGTTGTTGGGGTAATCAATTTCATCTTATCCACTCTCATATACTTTAGGAATTCATCATTCTTTTCATCAATGTTAATGCCACTCTCTAAATCACCTTGCAAGAAGGCCTATCCTTAATTACGAGTTCATACAATTCTTAGCATCCCTAATAATTAATTCTGAAGCACAGAAGCTTAAAGGCAACCAACCCTCATATCCCTATGTCTAGGCAATATGCTATTGGGAGAATTTTCCCGGATCTAGATTTCCCCGTACGTTCCCATATCGACAAAATCAATAATCATGACATCGAATGAGTTAAACAATGCATGCTTTGAGCAAAGAGGAAAAACCCTAACTAATGATGAAAGAAAACATGTATCATAAATATGATGTTTAACCACAAATTCCATATATGAGAGTTTCAAAAGATTACATTGATTCCCCAACAACAATAAAAAGTTTAGTTCACCATATTCATGGTGAAGCTAGATGAATAATAATGAAAGAATGAAGGATAGAACCCTAGAAAGATGAGTAGGTAGCCTTATCATCCAAGATCTTCCTCCAAGGGGTGGAAACGTGAGTGTTTGCTTCGTACTCTGCCAAAGATACAAACCCTAGGAAGTCTAAAGCTTATATATTATTCGAAATATTACAGAAAAGTAGGCCTAAGCCCAAAATAGTGCCGCTCAGGAGCAAACTACCACTCAGCGGTAAGTGCGTGAATTGATTCTTCCCCTCAGCGGCATTTTTACCCCTTAGCGGATCCAACGTGTGTTCCTGAGTGCCGCTCAGCGGTAAACTGGCGTTCAACGGTAAACTGACGCTCAGCGGTACTTGCGGCTTCTCTTCTTTTGCACTTTTTGAGTTCTTTTCTGATTCCATCTCTATCCTTCCTCACTTCTTTCACCAAATTCACCTTAAAACCTGCATAAAAAACTAAAATCAAGCATAAACCTGTCCAGCTCTCTTATTTCTAAAAATATAAAATAAAGCATGATTTCAAGCTAGTTTCTAAGTGTTAAAGGTTGCTTTTAGTATCAATTTTAAGCATGAAAATAACAGTTTTTCAACTGTTATCATTGTATTGTAATCACATCCTGTCTGCGAGAGTAATAGTATGGTCAATAAGCAATCATTGATTACAAGTTTGAAGAGAATTAAAACACTTGTTGAACTCAATTGAGTTAAGGAAATCTAGGCAAGGTTGTCTTGTACTAGGAGTGGTGAGAGTACTCATCTAATCTAAGGTAACAGGAGGTTATTTGCTGATTGAGAAGATCAAGAATGGTGAGAATACTCATCTAGTTTGGGGTAACAAGAGGTTATTCACTAACAGAGAAGACGAAGATTGGTGAGAATACTCATCCAGTATAGGGTAACAGGAGGTTATTTGCTTATTGAGAACGCTAAGAGTGGTGAAAATACTCATTGAGTCTAAGGTAACAGGAGGTTATTCACTGACTAAGAAGATCAGGAATGGTGCGAACACTCAGTTGTAATCTTGTTGAAGATTAGAGTGGAACCCTCTACGAAGGAGACTATAGTAGCATAGTTGGAGTAAACCAATATAAAAATATTTGTGCAATTGTTGTTCATCCTTTTGCCTAAACGTTTCTGTTATAAAACTTTTAGCTACATTTTTTATTGGGTTATTGATGAGTCCATATTTTCTTGATTTCACTTAGCTTATTGTGTTAGATTTAATCAGGGAATTGTGCTTGAATGTCTAGTATTTCCCTATTTTTTATAATTGTGCTTAATTTGATCAGAAATTATTATTTTAATTAATTTGAATTATCTGAGGCTAATTATTTGCATTATTAATTGTAGGGAAGTTGTTGGATAATATTTTGGGACTTAAAAAAAATGCCACATCAATTACATTTTTTATAAAATCGAAGAAGTAGGCTGCCACGTTTTTTAAGGGCTAAAGCAGTGTGGTGTCACGGCCCAACAATAACAGTAGCACGTGAAGGGGTTACGAAAAGGAAAAAATGCAACACATGGAAGATCCAACCGTCGAGACACGGGTTGCATTCAAATTGGAGCACGCGTCCAATAACTTAGGAGAAAAACACAAGCCGGTGTTAAATTTCATTGAAGAGGCAACAGGGCCCATGAGCATAAGGTTTCGGTGCTTCGTGTTGGAATGGAAGGGGCTAATTTTTTTTGGGCTTTGGACACACTGTCACGTCCAAATTGTTGCATCTAGTAGGCACATGTTGGAATAAAAGCAACACCCGCGACCCTAGAATAGGGATCATCTTTCATTTAAGGGAGCACACGGACGGCTACAAGGAGGGCCTGAAGTTTTACTTTTTTTAGGAGATATGGAGGGTTACGGCTGGTCTTTTATTTTGGAGCAGGCATAAGTGTTGTCATGACTTGGGAGAAATGTTCTCAAGGAAGTGCACATGGGACGTGCGGGAACGCTTGATTAAAGAGGCGCGAATTCATTGTTGCTTTCAGAAGGAGAGCTGATTTCATTTAAGGTGAGAGGTGCACAACTAGAAGAGAAGCGGTGCTTCATTTCATGTTCAACCTTGGGAAGCACACAGATTCAATTAAGGGTTGTTGCCACGTCCATGTTAGAGGAGCTCCAAGGGTCTTCTTTTAGATTATTTTAAATGCTTGATCCTATACTTAAGTTTGGTTACAATTTTCATATTGAATACATTCAACTTTGAATGCTTGCTAACTTTTAAGTCATTTTTGCTCATTCACCATTTGCTTCTTTCAATGCTCATTATCACAGAAGTTAATTCTCACTCCTTTAAATTGGTTAAGATTTTTGCATTGAATGTTTTATTTCACATCTGTTGCTTTCCGCACCTTAGGCCTTTAATTTTATTTCACATACTTGTTAGCTGCAATGTTATGTTTTCTGATTTAACAATTGTATTTCAAGTGGATGATGTGTTTCTTTTAAAATTTTCTTCTCGCTGCATTATGCTTCTACGTGTTGCTTTTAATTAATGGAAGATGCATTTCTGATTTAGCAATTTCAATTCAAGTGAGTCACGCAAGTTTTCTTTAATTTAGTTACAATGTTAGCTTTAGTGACCAACCGTTTTAATTTTGTGTTTACATCTATGTTTATATTCATTTTCTAATTTAGTTCATTTGCCTTCATAGAACCCTTCACCAACCCCCCTCCCCCTCCACTACGTGTTTGACTTAATTCTCGAACCACATTTGGTCCTTGAGAGACAACGTAGGAATCATTTCCTAGTCTATACTGCATTCTTATTGCACATAAAATTTTCATGGGGTATGACACCCATTAAATTTTGGAGCCGTTGTCGGGGACCAATGATTCAGTTTTAGGTCTTTTGTTGTGTTAGTGTGTTTTGTGGTTTTTCTTGTGTTGTGAGTGTGATGTTTTGTTTTGTGTGTGCGAGTTGCGTGTTTAATTCTGTTGTGTTTTATTTGTTTCGTAATTTTGAGCATTTCCTTTCTACCTTCCCCCTTCTTTTTCCATGTCTACCTATTTTGATTATGTAAATACTTCTTATTCTGCCAATGCCTCTAATTATGATTTTTCCTCTGTATGTGCCTCTGATTACGATTCTCATTCTACATCCAGTGCTCCATATTTTCTTCATACTACACCTGGTGCATCTAACTATGATTATGGTTCTCATGTATATTCTGCTGATTTCTATGTTGAGGACAATATGACTCATCATCCAACTAATGAGAGTGCTCTTTCGGAGCCGGCTACACATAATGAGGATGATGATCATTGTGTTTTCACCACTAGACTGTTACATTTGCTGCCTAAGTTACATGGTTTTGCAGGTGAAAGCCCACATAAACATTTAGAGGAGTTCCATCTCATTTGCTCTCCAATGAAACCTTCACACGTCCCGGATGATCGCATTTTCTTAAGGGCATTTTTGCATTCAGTACAAGGAGCAGCTTGTTATTGGCTTTATTATCTCCCTCTAGGATCCAAAGCTAGTTGGGAAGATCTTAAGCATTTGTTTTTGGATAGATTCTTCCCTACTCAGCATCATTTTGATTCATATAGCAACGATCCTAGATGGAATGATCCTAACTTGGGATTGTATGATGCTCCACAACAATATCAGCCATCTCAGAATACTTGGACGCCTCTACCAGTCCAACAATACCAGAGTCAACAATATGATGCTCCTGCCCAAATAGCTCTTTAGCCTTTTACTTTTGAGCCTACATTGGAGGAGTTACTTTAGCAGACAACCATGCATAACATTCAGTTCATGCAAGAGACCAGAGCGTCAATTCAGAACTTGAGCAATCAGATGGGGCAGATGGCCACTCAACTCATTGAGGAACAATCTCAAGTTTAAGAGGAATCATCATTTCATACTGTTCAGATTCCTGATGATGTTAGTGCCACCCACATAGGAGATGGGGAGCAGAGTCATGTGCTTACTATTGTGCCACCTACTTTCCCACCTTCCTATGACCCTGCTCTATTATCGGAGGAGACTATTGAAAATTTTGAGGACCAGGCAGATATGAGCAACACTTTTGAGCTAGGTAGACCATCATCATCTTCCACCACTTTAACCACCTTCAAGGAAGTGGAGGAAACATACCTCTTTGATTTTGTTGATGATTATGCTTTTAATGATTATGTTGTTGATAGGTATGTTGATGATTATATTGTTGATGAGCATGCTTTTAATTCTCCCTCTCTGCATGATGAGAACCACTTTTTGCTATCACATCTGAATGTTTATTCTCCATGCACTGAACATGAATCTGAGCCTATTGTTGATATTGTTTCTAAATTTGAAATTGATTGATGTTCTAAGAGTATATCTGAGGTTCAGTCTGATACATTAGGATTGGGTGTTATACCTCTGCATGTCATTTCTTTGGCTAACCTTATTGCAAGAGGTACACATGAATTTGACCAACAAACATCCATGGTGGAAGACAAAGGTGCTCGCATACACAAGAGCTTGAATATCAATAGGCACCGGCTGAACCCGCTCATCAACAATCACTTCTTCTTAGATCCAGCTGTGGAAGATATTTCTCTGCTCGGTCAAATCTAGAGGATGAAGCAGTTCTTCCTCAAAACTTCCTTGCTGGATCTTGTGATGGAAGACATCTCCTTGATGATCCAAAATTGGCAACTTTCACCATGACCAGGGGAGTTTTTCTTTTTCCCTTCTCCTCCTTTCTCCACTTTTATTGCACTTGTCCATGATTTATTGACCGTGCTGATTTATGATCTTATGCTTATGACACATTTAGGACACTGTGCAGTTTAAGTGTGGTCTATTAGGGGAGATTCTGATTTTTCTTTGTTAGTTTTTATTTTCTATGTTAAATTTTTTCTTTTCTAGGTTGTTTTTGTTGTGTCTTGTGTACAATTTTGCATGTTTCTCTTGATTTCTGGACTTTGTTTAGGTTGTAGATGTGCCTTTCACTTCATTGATACTCTGATTAGTTGGAAATCCTTGCTTTTCTTTGCTTGGAAAGATGATTATGATGTTTGAGAGGTTGATTTGATTGTGACAAATACCTTGTGTGAAATTTGAGCCATTTTATGTTCTTTCTTGTGTGATATGTCTCTGGATTGCATGCACATATGCCTTGGCTTGACTCTCTTGATGATTCTTGATTGATATGCATGTTTGGAAGTGATAAAGACAGTTTTGTTCTTGAGCCTCTCTAGCCAAATAAGCTTACCTTGTTTTGATCTTTTGATAACCCCTTTTGAGCCTATACTTTCTCCATTTCTTTGTTTTGAAGCTCATACACTAGCCCTAAGTGAAAAACCATGATTACCTTGGGGCTTTGGAATTGTTTTGGGAACAAGTGTGGTCTCCTTGTGGATTCTAATGAATTGGCTAGTTGGTTCCTCTTCTTGTTTTGTGTCGTAAATATGTTGTGTATCTTGTCTCTTACAGTTGTGTTCTAAACAGAGAGAAAAGAAAAGAGACAAGATGAGAAATGAAAAAAAGAAAGAAAAATAAATAAATAGAGAAAAGTGTGAAAAAAAATTGTGAATAATGGAGTCAAGAAGAGGATTAAATTAGAGGTTTGGGTATGATTTGACTGTGTTTACACTTGTTCCCCATTGCTCCTCTATTACTTTTGGTTTATAGCCTCTCATCCATATTATATCCTCCCTTGTCCTTGGCTCAATTACATCCATAAAAGACATTTTGATTTGAACATGCATATGTTTTGAGTGTTGATATTAGAGACTTGCCAAGTCTGTGGTTGCTTGCTTTCTTGAGTGCATTGAGTTGAAATTGTTTACCCTAGACACTTGAGAGATACATTCATAGTGCATCAGTGAGGTTTTGTTGCTTTTGATTCACCTCTCAAGCTGATTGATTATTTTTCCATGTTCGGAATTGCTTGGATTTTTTTTGTGAGTATCTACTTTCTTTGATTTTGTGTTGGATATTGTCTACTACTTTTCTTTGTCTAGATTTCTTGAGGATTGTGTAATTCTGTTTGTTTCCTTGTGGGTCCTTGTTTTCTGTGTGCTGAGGTTGTGTCATACCCTTGATGTCCTTTGAACTATTCCTTTATTTGCGTCTTAATTTTGCTTAGGAGTACAAAAGACTAAGTGTGGGCTATTTTGATGAGTCAATATTTTCTTGATTTCACTTAGCTTATTGTGCTAGATTTAATCAGGGAATTGTGCTTGAGTGTCTAATATTTCCCCATTTTTTATAATTGTGCTTAATTTGATAAGAAATTCTTATTTTAATTAATTTTAATTATCTGAGGCTAATTATTTGTATTATTAATTTTAGGGAAGTTGTTGGATAATATTTTGGGACTTAAAGGAAAATGATACATCAATTACATTTTTTATAAAATCGAAGAAGTGGGCTGCCACGTTTTTTAAGGTCTAAAGTAGTATGGTGTCACAGCCCAATAATAACAGCAAGACGTGAAGGAGTTATGAAAAGGAAAAAAATGCAACACATGGGAGATCCAGTCACGGAGACACGGGCTGCATTCAAATTGGAGCACGCGTCCAGTAACTTGGGAGAAAAACACAACGCGGCGTTAAATTTCATTGAAGAGGCAGCGGGGCCCATGAGCATAAGGTGTCGGTGCTTCATGCTGGAATGGAAGGGGCTGATTTTTTTTTACCTTGGACATACTGCCACGTTCAGATTGCTGCATCCAGTAGGCACATGTTGGAATAAAAGCAACACCCGCCACCCTAGAATGGGGATCATCTTTCATTTAAGGAAGCACACGGACGACTGTAAGGAGGGTTGGAGTTTTAGTTTTTTTTAGGAGATATGGAGGGTTACGACTGATTTTTTATTTTGGAGGAGGCACAAGTGTTATCACGGCCTGGGAGAATTGCTCTCAAGGAAGTGCACATGGGACGTGCGGGAACGCTTGATTAAAGAGGCGCAGATTCATTGTTGCTTTTAGAAGGAGCGTTGATTTCATTGAAGGGGAGAGGTGTACAGTTGGAAGAGAAGCGGTGCTTCATTTCACTTCCAGCCTTGGAAAGCACACGGATTCAATTAAGGGATGCTGCCACGTCCATGTGAGAGGAGCTCCAAGGGTCTTCTTTCAGATTATTTTAAATGCTTGATCCTATACTTAAGTTTGGTTACAATTTTCATATTGAATACATTTAGCTTTGAATGCTTGCTAACTTTTAAGTCATTTTTTCTCATTCACCATTTGCTTCTTTCAATGCTTATCATCATGGAAGTTAATTCTCACTCCTTTAAATTGGTTAAGATTTTTCCATTGAATGTTTTATTTCCAGCTATCACTTTCCGCACCTTAGGCATTTAATTTTATTTCACATACTTGTCAACTACAATGTTATGTTTTCTGATTTAACAATTGTATTTCAAGTGGATGATGTGTTTCTTTTAAAATTTTCTTCTTGTTGCATTATGCTTCTACGCGTTGCTTTTAATTAATGGAAGATACATTTATGATTTAGCAACTTCAATTCAAGTGAGTCAGGCAAGTTTTCTTTAATTTAGTTGTAATGTTAGCTTTAGTAACCAACCGTTTTAATTCTGTGTTTACATCCGTGTTTATATTCGTGTTTTAATTTAGTTCATTTGCATTCATAAAACCCTTCACCAACCCCCCACTATGTGTTTAACCTAATTCTCGAACCACATTTGGTCCTTGAGAGGCGACTTAGGAGTCACTTCCTAGTCTATAATGCATTCTTATTGCACATCAAATTTGTATGGAGTGAGACACCCATCAGTTATATATCTTTTTAATCCCTAAACTATCAAGTGAATTTGTTTTTAGTCCCTCTTTCAAAATACGCTACATTTTTATCCTTCTCCTTAAGGAAACCATACTTTTTCGTCCTCCAAAACTAACGACGTTAAAAATAAGCTAAGGTGGGTAACGGTTGTGTGCCATGTCATTTTTTTTTCTGGCACCAGTTAATCTTTCTCAGCTGCTCTCCCTCCCTCTCCCTCGGACTCTACCACAGCCACCTCTAGTGCCACCTTGAACACCTCCAGCGCCTCCATTAACCGTGAAACCCCATGCGCAACTACCCTTCACCACGCTCACCTCCATGGCAAACGTATGGAGGTAAGCGTGCTAGAGGGTGGTTGTGCATGGGGGTTTCGCGGTTGATGGTGGCGCCAGAGATGTTCGAGGTGGCACTAGAGGTGGCTATGGTAGAGTCGGAGGGAAAGGGAGCGAGAGGAGCTGAGAATGATTAACTAGTGTCAGAAAAAAAAAAAACAACCTGGCACACTATCGTTAGCCACCTCAGCTTATTTTTAGCACCGTTAGTTTTGGAGGACGAAAAATTATGGTTTCCTTAAGGAGAAGGATCAAAATGTAGCTTAGTTTGAAAGAGGGACTAAAAACAAATTTGCTTGATAATTTAAGGACTGAAAACATATTTAACCCTTTTTTATTTCAAGGTATGAAAAACTTTCTCTTTAAATGAGTCCTATTAAACAAAGGAAGTTCTCGTAAACAATGCAATATTGATAAGTGTTGATTTCACCCTTATTTGGGATTAAATTTTGATAATAAATGAACCTTTTTTGACTTAGAAATTTGCTTGTTGTCTTCTTTTTAATTTATTTTGGTGAATAAGAGAGTTGAGGTTATACTTAAAGATCTTATCACTAAATTCCCTTTATTTTGTAGGAAATTGGGATTATTGGAAGAGGAGTTAAATTGTCAAGACGTTGGAACTCAGAAAGGACAAAAAGAGCACCGGAAGAGAAGGCTATTGAAGGTCGAAGGATGTTTAGGTGTCCTTTTCTAGGGCCCTTAGTGTAGGAGTCTCACATTAACGCCTGAGCGCCCTTTCAGGGGCACTGAGTGCCAATCTTCAAGTATCGTTTCATGCTTAAGCGCCCTTGTTGGGGCGTTGAGCGCCACTCGTCTCGCAAGCTCGCCTGTGCGCCCTAAGTTGGGGCGCTGAGCATTGGTGACGTTGGCCAATGATCTAATTCAGCTGTATATAAGGACTTGGACGTCCTAGAGGGAGGATCTTTTGACATAAGTGACACAAATTCAGATTTTTCCAACTCTCTAGAGGTAGAAGTGGATGCGGAAGCTCTCTTCTTCGATTTTTAGGGTTTATCTTTCATTCTCATTCCATTGTTCATCTAGTTTCTCCATTACAAGGGGGAACTAAATTCAATTTGTTGTTGGGGGATGATGTAATCTTGTGAACTCTCATCTATTTGAATTGGTTTTAATTGATATATGCTTCTTTCATCTATTGTTTGGGATTTCTCCTTTGCTCTATGATTGTTATGATTTGATCATTCACAGCATGATTTTATGGTCTTCTTTGTTATTGAGAAATACCTAGAAACCACGATCTGGAGAATTTCTCCCAAAAGCAGTATTGTTCACGGATGGGGATATGAGGTTTGGTCATCTTAAGCTTCTAATCATAATGCATAATTAATTATTAGGGACGCAAGGGATTGTGGTCTAATAATTAAAGATAGGCTTTCTTCACTGGGGGATCTGGTTTTAAGTAATTTAGAAAGTGATGTTAACAATTGAATGAAGAAGACAAATTCTTATATGTCGGAACAATCAGTACTGTTATAGAGTCACACAGCGGAATACAATACTCGGAAAGCGTGTTACGGTCACAAATCAAGTTATGATGGTCCATTTTAGAAAATCAATTTTCTTAGAGAAAATTGAACAAACAATTGATGTGCATAAGACAGTAACGAGTGTATGGAATAGAAACGTTGACACACTGGATTTTTATCCTGGTTCGATTCAAAAGAATCTACGTCCAGATGTTAATCACTATAAAAAGTGATTAACGATTTCACTAAAATCAGTTTCAACAAAATACAATTAAGAGTGAATAAAAACAGAAAGATAAAACCTTCCTTCGACCAACGAAATGGAAGCAAGCAATCTACACTTTCCTTCGACTGATTAACCGGAACAGTGCAAAACAGTTCTTCCTTCAACTAACAAACCGGAAGAGCAGTAGTGTTGCCAACTCGAAGAGAATCACTCCGACCTTTGACCTACAAAGCGTGAGCTTCTCCTTTTCACGAGACTAGGCAGTGCAATGAACTAGCTTATGGAACTTCCTCAGATCACATTGTATTCTCAAAAGCTCAGAGTTGTTTTTTTCTAAGAGTTTTGAAACTCACCTATATAGCCAACTGGTCTAAGTTCGCAAAGATGAATTATAACATCCACAGATAATCGATTATTATTAGTGATAATCGATTATTTGAGTCCGTTACAGGGTTTTCAAAAAGTGATAATTGATTATCCTGATGAATAATCGATTATTCCAGAGACTTTGGCAGTTCTCATCAGAACTAGTGATAATCGATTATTTGGAGTAAGAATCGATTATTCCAGAGCAACGAGGTTTTTCAGAAGGCTCAAGATAATCGATTATAGCTTCTAATAATCGATTAAATGCGTAGCAGTTCTAAAAATACAATTTTTTCTAAGTATTACATGTTTAAGGCTTTTCCTAATACATTTATAATCTACAAATTGTTTTTAAAACAACTATAACAATGTAAACTAGGTGAAATCTAAACTCCAACAACATACGGATCTCATATTTACAATATCATTCATTCACCTTTGTGTTTTTCTTCAATTGTTCAAAAGTGCATTCATATTTAATTTATTGTTTTTGCATTCAAAACCCTAAATTGTTCTTAAAAGTCTTAATTAGTTAAGTAAATACATGATTGTTTAGTGTCGTGAGTCTATTGGAAAACGATACTTGGTCTTACCAATTATTATTACTTTATACGATTTGGTACACTTATCGATGTCTTAACAAGTTTTCGGCGCCGTTGTTGGGGACTTGTGCTTTAAACTATACTTTTGTGTGATTCTTAACCGATTAGACTTTATCTTTAATTTTATCTTTTTATCTTTAATTTTATCTTTTTGTTTTAAATTTTATCGTTTTATCTTTTATTTTATCTTTTTTATCTGTTGGTGCTAATTTGGTGCTCTAGTGTTTTGTTCTCTAGTGTATGCAGGGTACAATTCGGACTAGAAGAACAAAAGTTTCTGAACCTCTTCTTACAGGTTTTGATAATAGTACAAGAAAAATGAGGAAGAGAACATCCAGAAAACTTTTCCCTTCTTCTGAGACTCTTTTACAGCCTTCACCTCAAATATCAGACCAGGAAACAGAAAATATGGCTAAAGAGCAGAATGGTAGACGTACCCTAGCAGATTATGCCACAATCATTGGCCCTCATCATTTTAATAGAATTGCAAGGCCGAGGGTCAATGCTGCAAACATGGAGATGAAGCCTGCTTTGAATCAATTGGTGAAGAGCAACCAATTCAATGGATTATCACATGAAAATCCATATGAGCATATGACCACATTCAATGAGATATGCAATACTGTGAAGATCAATGGCGTGTCAGATGAAGCTATTAGATTTAGCTTGTTTCCTTTATCTTTGGGAGGCAATGCTAAGATGTGGTTGAACTCTTTTCCAGAGAATAGTTTTACTGAGTAGGAAGTCGTGGTTGCAAAGTTTCTAACCAAATACTTCCCATAGTCAAAGGTGAACAAAGGTAAGCAGGAAATTTCTTCTTTCAGGCAGGGCTGGATGAAACATTAGGTCAAGCATGAGACCGATTTAGAGGCTTGTTGAGAAAGACGCCCACTCATGGTTTTGATGAACCTACAATAGTCATTCTATTCCTTGGAGGTCTAAGCTTACACACTAAATTGATGCTAGATGCCTCAGCTGGAGGTAATATCAAGTGCAAGACTCTAGAAGAAGCCTATGAGTTGATTGAAAATATGGCTGCAAATGATAATGAGATGCATCGTTAAAGAACTCAACTTCAACAAAAATGAGTTCTACAATTACAATCTCAAGATGCTATGTTGGCACAAAACAAGAATATGACTCAACAATTGGAAACTTTGATGAAGAAAATCTCTCAATTGCCAAAGGAGTTGTAGAATGTGTCCAAGTTCAACAACAACTTTGTGAGTTGTGTGGTGGAGATCATATCAATGGTCAATGTGCTATGCCAAAAGATACCCAAGAGGAATTCAAGTTCATGGATCAAGGTAATCAATTTCATTCAGGTAATTACAACCAAGGATGGAAACCTCACCCAAGTATGGGTCAAGGGCAATCTAGGAAATTCAATAGACCACAACAACAACAATGGCAACAACAACCCTCATTATATGAAAGAAAGACAAATCTAGAAGAGACACTCCAACAGTTCATGCAAGTGTCTATCTCCAATCATAAAAGCACTGAAGCTGCCATAAGGAATTTAGAGATACAAGTTGGTCAACTGGTTAAAAAGTTGGAGGAGAAATCCGAAAAACAGTTTGGGGCTAATACTGAAGTTAACCCCTAGAGAAGAATGTAATGCTATTATGAGCATAAGTAGTGAGAGGTTGGAAGAGAGAAAAATAGACAGAGAAGAAAAGTATGTGTTGAGTGAAGAAGAAGAAGAAAGTGAAAAGAGAGAAAGTGGGGTTGAGAGGAAAGGAAAGGGAGAAAGAAAAGGAGAAGAGGGCAAGAGAAAAGAGAGAAAAATTGAGAAAGCTCTTCCTTACCCTAAAGATTACTCTAGAAAGGAAAAAGAGAGACAATTAGGGTGTTTCAACAAGACAAGAACAAGTTATGGGTTGTGAAGGAGAATAAAATGTATTGAGTTATTGAGATTGAAGCTCCATATTCTAGAAGAGTCAAGAAGGTGGACCGGAAGTTGTTGAAGATAATTTGGTGTGATGAAAGCAAGAGGAACACCAACATCAAAGCTTGAAACTGAGCATTATGACGTCAAGCTCGTGACGTCAAACAAGCGTTTGCTGCGAGGCAACCCAATGTTTTTGAAAACTTTTATTTTGTTTTGGTTTGGTGTGTTTGTTATTTTGTGATATGATTTAGTTGCATTAGGGATTTTTTTTGTGGATGTATGATTATGATGTGCATCGAGAGTTAATTATTTTAAGTATGAGATGTTAAGCTTGAGTTGGAAATGGAAAGTTTTGATTAGCCGAGCGGTGAACGACGAGTTCCCACAGAAACACCTACCGCTCAGTGTGAAAAAATTAAGTTCATGACAACTCATTGGATGAAGAAAATTGCCCAGTTAAGAACAAAGAAAAAGGGTCAACACAAAATTAAAAGTTGCTGCCCATAAGCTACACTTAAGATATCCAGCAAGCGAGGAACTAAATCAAGACAACACTTAAGCAAAATACATCTTTCATATAATAAGAAGGAGGAATTTGTTTACAATGAATGGTATTAAGAGGCTGATATGAAAACACCTATCAAACCTATGTGTTTTAACATTCGGCTACATAGGAAAAAATTAACAAAATAACAACCCCCCGATCGGCCATCCATCTATTCGTCTTCCCCGGCTTGATCCTCCACAAACAAATCTTCAAGAGTCACATCGTCGGCATGTGTTAACGGTTGAAAATACCGTTATTTGTGATGTAATTTTGATAGTAAATACACCCTTTTTCACTTAGTAACTTGCTTGGACTCATGCTTTTTCATTTAATTGTGTGAATAAGAGAGTTGAGGTTGAATTTGATGATTTTATGACTAATTTCCCTTGTTTTGATAGGTAATGAGAGAATGTGGAAAGCAGAGATGAAATGCTAAGGAATTAGAGCCAGAAAGGCTTGGAAAAGAACCAAAAGGAGGAATCGCACGAAGCTTGGGCGCCCTGTCCGAGGCATGAGCCTCGAAAAAATCGACGTTCACCGCGCGGGCGCCCTCCTTGGCCGCCCGAGCGGCGGACCCCGAAGCTTGGGTGACCAATGGAAGGCTCAAGCCCTACATGAGGACCGTCCACTACCCGGGCACCCTAAATGGGGCGCCTAAGCGAACTGCGTCACAAATCCTACCCAGTTTTTGCTCTGTTTCGACTATTTTGGACTGGGCCCTGTTTCTACTCTTTTTCAACTTTATTTAAAGGACCCAAGAGCTCTAGGTTTTGTATTTCTGGCTGGAGCAACACAACAGCACACTCTTCTACTCTCTGAAGGCGGATTTGGAGGCGAGAACTTCCTCTTCTACTCTTAGGGTTTCACTATCTCATGTTTTTCCATTATTCATCTAGTTTCTCCATGTCTATGGGGAACTAAACTCTATTTGTTGTTGGAGGATGATGTAACCTTGTGAACTCTCATGTATTTGAATTGATTCTTAATTTATGTGATTTTTCATTAATTATTAGGGAATTCATCTATTTCAATGTTTGCTCTATTTAACTCATTTAATAGCATGATTTATGAATTGCATGAGTGTCGGGAGGTTCCTTACAATTCAGGTTCTTGTTGAATTCTCCCAAGGGTAATATTTCTCAAGGATGAGGGTATGAGTACTTGGTCATCTTAAGCTCTTGATCTTCAGACTTAATTTTCTAGGAACTCTAGGAATTGCACGGACTAGGAATTAAGGCAGACTTATTATGCCGAGGGATCGGGTTCTAAGTAATTTAGTGAGTGTTGTTAATATTAATGAAAAAAGAAGAATTCTTATATACATGAGAGTAAACTTGGTGAAATCAAACCCTAACAACATACTCATCTCATTTTATAAACAACCTCCGTTCATCTTTGTGTTACTCTACTATTGATCAATTTGCATTCATATTTAATTTTATGTCTTTAAATTTGAAACCAGCAATCTCATTTTATTTAAGTCTTAATTAATTGAGTTATCACACAACTATTTAGTGTCAAGAGTCTTCTGAGATACGATACTTGGTATTACCATTTTATATTACTTGTGCGATTTGGTACACTTGTCAATCCATCAACAGCATGCGTGGGTTCGTCCACACCCACATCTTCATCATCGGCCTCATCTATTGGGAGCATCTTCCGGTTGAACACATCTTGATTGATGTCGAAGCAAGAGGCCAAAGGATCCACATTCAAGAGGAAGGCCACTTGGCGTATCGCCTTGTTGAAACCTTCTTCATGTTCGATCACCACGTTCGAGTTCAACGTGGAGATCGTCTCATTCGCTTTGAGCAGCTCGGCAGTGAGGGTTTCGTTTTGGTCGGCCAATTCTTCCTCCCTCCTTCCCAGCCTCTTGACCTCGACTCTTAGTTTGCCAACCTCTTCCGCTGATTGATCAGCCTTCGCCCGGACGACTTTCAGTTGATCAAAGATCTTGGTCAACTCAGCACGAGCATCATCAAGCTTCGTTTGAAGACCGGCCCGCCGCTCGACACATCCAGCGTGATCAATGGCCAAAGCTTCCACCCAAGCCCGAAGAGCATCTGAGGTCTTCTTCTCCTCGTCTAGCTTAGCCTGTAGGTTGCGGGCTCCCTTACGATTAGCAAGCTCGCGAGTGCACCAAGTCAACATCGCCCCACGGGCGGTCAGCTCCAGAGCGGCGTTGATCAGGTCCCCCTCGGACATTGGCTCAACGACAGCACGCTGAGAGGAGCTCATGTGAAAGTTCATGCGAGAGCTCCATGAAACTTGGGATCAAAAACACCGGCGGGAATGGGGTGCGACGAGCTTCCCTCTCGACAGTTCCTCTTGGAAGAAGATTTCTCTTCTTCCTTTGATTTCCTCTTCTTCTCTGAAGATGGAACAGCCATGGCGGTTGGAGCAGTCCCAGTAGAAGGCTCCAGGTCGACCACCGTAGTAGGTGGGGCAACAGCCACCGTCACTTGTTTCGTAAGGGGAACCACCAGATGGATCTTGATGGAGTCAGACGCGCGACTTGATGAAGTTGTCCAGGGGTCTCGAGCCTTGGAATTACTCTCTCCCTGACATTTGTGGGAGGAATTGAAACTAGTTTTGCGTGGTGCCGGTAGAGACATGTAGCCTGAAAAGAAAACAAAATTTTAGCTAAGTTAAACAACAAAACAATAAACAAATTCATGGAAAACAACATACCAAACGCCATCTGGTCAAAATCCTCATGACTAAGACACTCAACAAAGCTGCGGGCACTAAGGCGGCGGGTTAAGGTATTGATGATTCTCATGGCTTCCAGCTCTTCCGAGGTCATGCAACCGATTGCCCATACGTTTATTTTCCGAGGGTCCCTTGTCCAATAAAAAGGGCCCGCTTCGTCATGGAATTCAGACCAACCGACGTCTCTTATTATTACTTTAATATATCATGTCTTGAAGTTGTTAAACGATTCACTGTACGGTTTGAGCAGGGTACGACTGTGGACAGTAGAAAGTGAAACCCATCCTCGTCTCGCTAATGGCCAAACATTGAAATAATGAAGGAAAATCGCCATGGTCGGAGTAATCCCCATAGTGGCACAGATCGTTTCAAAGGCTAGAATGGTCGCCCAGCCATTAGGATGAAGTTGAGTGGGGGCAACGTTTAACTCACGGAGAACGCCCGCCTGAAAAGATGTGAACGGCACTCGGAGGAACAACTGATTAAACATGTAGGTGTACACAAAGAAGAAGTCTTCTTCGTTGGTCCCCTTTCCATGAAATACTCGCTCGTTCCGATGACTCACCCCCAGGCGGATTAAGTGAGCATCCTCCATGTCGCGTACTATATGCGATCGGTCGGCCCACCACTGAAGCTCCTCCCGAGTACTATAGTCAGATCGAAAGGTACCAACATCGTGGGAAGCCCATCCATACCCTTTGATTTGTGGCCAACCACCGGACGGCTCGACATTTTCTCTGTCAATACGAACGCCGCCCTTTAGTAGAAAGAGGGACATTCCATTTATGACCCTCTCTCCCCCATAGAATGGTGACTCCGGCCCTGAATCTACTTCCCTCTCGTCGGACTTCTCGAGGAAAGAAGACAACATCGAGCTTGAAGACCGAACGTCACCACCTACCACACCCTTGCAACCTTGGCCCGCCGACTCCTCAGACGAAGAAATACTAATTGCAGACATTATTAAGTTACCTTGGAAAAAGAATACACCGAACGGTAGGGAGAAAGGAATAATGAAATGAAGAGTAAAAATGACAGTCTAGGGCATCCCTATTTATAGAAAAATTTTCGAAAATCGTCGCTTCACCACAACCGTTAAGATCAACCACAATCAATAGTCCAAATCAAGCAACGTTCCCACAATACGATGGTGACACGTGTTCTCCTACCCAAACTCTATTTTCAAAAACCAATAGGAACGCCCGACCTCCAAGCGACCATTAACGACTATTTAAACCCAACGTCACCTCTGTTGACTAGGGCTTGGGGGGCCTAATGTACCATATAACCAGACGGTCGCCATAGTACACAAACTCCTCGTGACCAGACGGCCAACAAAGAAAATAAAGTTGCTGGCCGAGACGGCCGGTCTCATAAGCTTAAATGATTAATGTTAAGGAGATTAAGGCAAATCACGTTTAAGGGTATTGGACCGGGATTGGACCGAGATTAAAATATCGTTAATCCTAAGCCCATGACCTAAAACTGTAAATATAAGTCAAAGGTAAAAAGTAGGTAGAGATAATTACTATGCATTTATTACTGTCATTGTCATATTAGATTACGACTCAATTACTTACTTTGGCATCGGAATGCTTTTAACAGGTACACCCCGACCGGACTAGTGAACAAGAGACCCTGAGAGCAAGACCGGACGGCAAAAAAGGACAAATTGTGAAGGTACTTAGTGACTCATCCCATAATCGAAACAAGTACCCTGATTTACAGTGACACAGCATGGAAATTCCATTTTCTATCATCACCATAGTAATGTTGTGCCACAACTTCAACTAATTTTTCGAAATCCTTTGATGCAGATAACCATAAATGGATAAGGAAATGAATAAGGCGCAACAAAGCCAGAAAGATTTTGCTGAGGAGCAGCATCAATTATGTGTTCACTGAGCGCTGTGAACAAGGTTGTCAAACTCGAGAGTTTACGTAAACTCGTGAGAGTCCAGTAAACTCGACTCGTAAACTCGTAAGAGTTTACTTTGTATGAAAAAAATATAAATAACATTCTAATTCAAATAAGATAACAAAATTATATAAATTGAAATACATAAGTTCATAGAAATATTGTTCATAAAGATCGGTTTCCATCCAATATCAGATCGGTTTCCTGGAGCATTTTTACTTCTATTTCTACTAACTGATGAAGATACACTTGGATTAACTTCTTCTGAATTTGATGTGTTTCCCTACATAGTGAGGTAAGCTTTTTCACTACAAATGTAAAAAATAAAATGTCCAAAAGTTTAAAAATATTGTGGCAGCACGGTTTTTTAACAATGCAGTATGCAACACTTTATTTTTGAAAAAAATAAAAGGAATGATGTTGTAAAGTGGTGCAGTGCCCGTAACATACTATTATGTTGCAGCTGGAAAACAAAACAATATTTAAAATACGTGTTGTTGTTGCATACCAATGAACCCCACATAAAATTATTAAAAAAATATTTGTTGTAGTACAGTGCCCGTAACATCAACTTTACTTAAAATCAATAAAATATTATAAGTTGCAGTGCCCGTGAACTCAACTTTACTTAAAATCAATAAAATATTACAAGTTGCAGTGTCCGTGACGTGAACCCAAAGTATTGCAGTGCCATAAAAATGTTTAAAAAATATGTTGTTGGCCCGTGACATCAACTCAACTTAAAATCAATAAAAAAAATCATGTTGTAGTGCATGTGAGTGCCAGAAAGTGTTTAAAATATATGTGAGGGAGGCAAGGTCGAACGTGATAGAGGATTTGCACTTACAGAACAATGAGAACGAAGGTGCGACAGAGGCAAGGTCGAACGTTGAGATCGACGGCGCGACGGAGGCTGAGTTCGAAAGTCGAGATCGACGACGCGGCGGACTGCGAACCTGATGGACGAGAAAGCGACGAAAGGCGAGATCGAACGAGATAGAATGCGAGAGTGCGAGAAAGAAGACGAACAGTGAGTGAATCTTTTATAAATCCTAATCTGATGTGTCCTAAAAACGTAGCCGTTTTGCGTTTTCAAATTTTTTTTCCAAACTCGCAAAATCGGAACCAAAATCGCGATTTTATGCGAGTTTAGCGAGTTAACAACCGAGTCTATCGATCCTACTCTAAAAACGAGTTTGCTTACGAGTTAACTCGAAAGCATTATCTGAACTCCTAAACTCGGTCGAGTTAACGAGTTAACTCGCGTTTTCGATAACCATGTGAACACATATCAGTTATTACTGCATGAAATTATATATCTTCTCAATAAGGTACCAATCTCTACATCATCAGTTGTATTTGATTGTACTGCATCAAATATTCAACCTATATTCTAGCATTAGTGTAATTGATTGTAATGCATCAGATATTCATTGATGTTATGAAAGCGAATCCCTTCTTCCTGAGTGTAGATGTGAGCAATTGATGACAGGTTTATGATCATGCCCCATATTCCAGTTTCTTTTGTTGTTTGTTTCATCTTATCAAGAATAAGGTTCGTGAAGAGAAAATGACCTGAGAGATAAGAATACCACAAATCAGACTTTTAACAATGCTAATGAGAATTAAAAAATCAGAATAGAAATCGATTGGGTATGTAATCAGAGCTATTATTTCCAACATGTATTATAGAATAAACATGACTATTAACCAAGATGATTTGTTGCAAACTGCATTTCAATCCCATCTTCTGTTTTTTACAAGGGCAGAACATGACTCCTGTATTGTTTCTGAAACCAAATAACAACAATGTCATATAAAGGGGTTCAATCAAAACACACACATTGAGAGAGAAAGGGTGAAGGTGACTTTTCACAAACATAATTCATTCTTCATCTCATGTACTTGCCTTGTGAAAAGGCAACAAATATTAGTTTAGAAATACTATGAATAATTATTATTATTATAGTAGATAGCTAGATTTGAAAAATATTGAAATTCAATCATGAATTTAAAAATACAAGAACTTCTTTTTCAACCGCGTTATGATTAAACGAGTAAATAATATAAAAAAAATCGCTTATAGTAAATAAGTTATTTTTTTTCTTTAATCTGCTGTAGAGAATAGATTATTCACCCTTTTAATGGTTTATGTGTGATGCATTCGATTTCTGATGTCTCATTCTTCAAATAACAACTTCTTTTTATAGTTGAATAAATTGGAGGAAGAAAGTGAGCACTTAATCTCCCACACTCTCATGGTCCCATCTGCATCATATCCCTATTCACCTAAGGACTGACAAATTTTATTAAAGGCTCTTGCAAAAAAGGTAGCAATCTTTGGATCCAGCTAATTGTCTTGCCTCCATTATAATGGGCATCCATGTTTCGTTTCAGGTTGCTTAAACAGTAGCTATGGCACCACTAGTTACTTAAAAAGTGTACTTTCACCCCTCCTGCATCACCATTATTAACTTTTGGCAAAAGGACTTTCACATTTTAAGTCTACGATCGTAGACTTCCTCATGTTTCCACAATAATACATGCCCGTCAACAACCCTCTGCACTCTCAAAAATTGTTGCATGTTTCCAACACACTTAAATTGCAATGAGTAAGGTTGTAATAAAAAGTTCTAGTCCATCCCGAACTCGACATTCCGAATTCAGCAGGCCGAGCTCAACAGTCCAAGTCCAAGTTCGGTAGACCGAACACGGTAGACCAAGCACGGTAACTCGAGGGCTGGATTGTTAATCCCAAAATTTGATTAGATGCACAGACTCCAAGAACCAAACATTTGGATAGTCACTTCATGTAGAATTTTCAGTTATTTTATTAGTAAAATTTGTTGGATTTTCAAGCACAACTCATATTAAAAATTTCTTGACTTGATATGGATTTTTTTCTTAACCTCTAACCATCATTAATTTAGTGAACATTTTTATCCTTTCGCTTGTGAATCAAAAAAACCTATCAACTATGATATGATGTAGAACCGTTATTATAGCAGTAGGGGAACTTTGAAAACAAAAATTATCCTAGAAGTTGAAGAGTTTGTCTGAACAGTTCAATAATGTAAATATTATATTCTTGATAGAAGGATTAGATGTTCATGCATCAAATGTAAATGTACTAGAATTTTGAAAGATGAAGTGGTAAAAGTTTATCTATACCAAAATAGATTCATACCACCTTACAAGATTTGGATATTTTATGGTGAAGAAATTCTCATGTTAGAACCATTGGACATGAGACTTGTCCCAGAAGTTTAAGTACTTTTCTACATACTTCTGAGATGGATCAATTTATATATATACAAAAGATGGTGAATGATGCTCTTAGTCAACAGACTTAATTTGAACAAGTAGACGATAACGCTTAGAAGAATCTCAAAATGAAGTCACTCAGAGGTTTTACAATTTATTGGCAAATGAAAATGGGCATGTATTTGAAGAGGCAATCAAGTCAAAATTGTCATTATGCATTACACTTGTGGCTTGTAAATCTGGTTGGAACGTTCCCAGCCTAGACTTTATTTAAAAAAAAAATTAGATCTCACACCATTAAATAACTCTTTGCCAAGGACTTATTATGAAGTCAATAGATATGTTTCTAAGTTGAGATTGGAAGTGAAGAAGATTGTAAACGTTTTGTGAAAAAACAAAGTCAAAGTAGATGGATCAATTTTTGAAGCTTACTTCATTGTGAGACACCATACTTTTGTTCTCATTATTTCAAAAACTTCATGTTGTCACCCAACAATGTTAGAAATGAAACACAATGGAAAAGTGAAACATGTCACTCAACATTATCAGTGTTTCGACATGTTGGTCTAAAGTACCTGAAAAACACTAAAAGGGGATCAGGGGGTGGGGTTGAATAGTGTTAATAGAAAAAGTTTTTCGCAACTTTCCTGATATAGCACTTTAGTCAAGTACATGATTTTTCAAGTAATTGTTAAACTCTCGACTTGTAAGTGATATTAAACAATAAATTATTTTCACGTGCTATTGTGAATATTTATTGCAATGTTTGTAAGAACTTTCTTTTAATGAACAATCGTTTAGTATGGGAAGCTCTTGTATTCAAAACTAAAATGCAACTGTAGGTTTTATAAGAGAAGTGTTGAGATAAAAGTAAACAATAAATGCATATATATTTTATATTGGTTCACTTTAACTAAGCTATGTCTAATCTCATCTATCTTTAGAGGGTTCCTCTATAATCTTCAACAAGATTAAAGCTAAGTATTCTCACCACTTTTGGTATTCCTAATCAACGAATAACTCATGTTACCTTAGAATGGTTAAGTTTCACCCACTTATGGTACTAGGCAATCCCGATATCCTCTGATATGTTGCCTAGATTTCCTTCACTCACCTTATTTATACAACAAAGTATTTTAATTATCTTCATAATTATAATCAACTAATTGCTTACAAGTTGTTTAGACAATTACTCACATTCAAAGGATATGTGTTCAATACAATACAGTCTATAGACTCGCTAGGTGTTTCTCTTTTTTCTTTTTTCTCTCTTCTTACAACAGTAACCAAATATTACGATGAAGCTTGAGAGTGTTGCTTGACTTTTCTTTTTCTCTTCCCAGATATTTTCTTTGAGCTTAAGCTTCTCTATGTTTTTCTTCTAAATGCTTTTCGTAGGATGATATTTTCGTTGTAAGCTATCCTTTTCATTCTTTCTTTGAATGATCTTATATTTAAAGGCTCTTTCAAAAGGTATCCATTAGACTGAGCTTGTAGCCTTGAATCTTGTGTCTTCTTTGTCTTACTCGTGAAGCAATCGTTGGTTAAAGTTAACTTGTCAAAGCATGCTTGCATTTTGAATACTTTGCTTAAAGTAGGTTGTACTATCTTTTAGACACGACAAGAACATTCGTGAATGTCTTCTTTGTCTACATCTACTTTTGGTATATTTTGAATAAAGTAGGTGGATGTGTGTAGTAGGTTCTCTGTATAGAATAGAGTAGATTGTGCATGCAGAAGATATGTCTTATCTCTTATCAGTTGTGTTGTTTTTAAACTGTTAGCATTAATGACATTTAATGCTTGTTCAGAACAACAAAGTATTTTTTACATTTTCTACCATTGAGGTAACATTTTTTTATTGGAGGTTGGTACCTAGATAAATTAAGACAATGCATCTTTAATTTTAGAGACTTTATCTTGTTGTTGAGTATGCAGCCCTTGGTAAGGCATTTGTGTAGTTTCCTACTTGATGATCCTTCTTCTTGTCACCAACTTTGACGTTGATTTTGAGTTTAACTTTATCTGGCCTCCTCATGTAGTTAAACTCCTCTTCCTTTAAAGTTTCTATTCTAGAGCATTGGCCATTCTAATGTTCTCCAGCATTGACGTCACATTTTGGTATCTACTGCATTGAACCATAAGGTCGTGGCCTACACTAGAATTTTGTCATCTGCTTCTTTAACTCTTTCATTTGCTAGGAGATGAACTTGTTTTGTGCTAGAATGCATCTCGTAAGCCTAACTCTAGGATTCCTCTTGTGGAAGGCTAACTTTTACCATATTGGACTTGATGATCACTTGTTGCTTGTGATTCAATGATTGTAGTATCTTCTTCAACACTTTTCATCATCATGGTTCCACATGTTGAAGCATCTAGTAGCATCTTGTTCTATGGCCTAATACCTACTATAAAACATGTTAAGTTGTGTTACAACATCAAATCCATGGTTAGGAATTTTTTTAATGACTATATCTCTCTCGTGCTTCACAGAAATATTCATCAACTCCTTGGGAGAAAGTTGCAATGGAAGTTTTTGTAGTGATGTATTTGAAAGTTGGGAAGAATTTTTCTAGAAACCTTTTCTCCACGTCTTCCCAACTTGTTAGGCTTTGATTTGAGTGAGATTACAACCATATTTTAGCCTTGCCTATGAGTGAAAAAGGAAACAATTTAAGATAAATCGCTTACTCTTCACAGGAATCTGTTGCAAGAGTTCCACATAGCTCGTAGAGCATGGCCAAATGGTTGAAAGGGTCTTCTTGTGGATCTAAACTAGCAAATTGATTTGATGTTATTAGTGAGAGAAATGCAGGCTTCATTTCCACAACTTTAGCAAGTATGGCAATACTTGAGAAATAATGTGGCCCTATTTTTGTGTGTAGTCTCCTAAAAACATTTTTTTTTGTTTCCAGTAGCCATTTGAATCGAGTAGTAAGTGTTCTGATCAAAGTGTGAAGTTGTGGTCTCTATTCATTGTTGTAGGTACTCTTTCAAGAGTTGTTTTTATTTCTTGTTTTTGTTGTTAAGTCTCCTTATTCTACGTTCAATCTTAAGATCAAATAGCATAACTTGTTTTTGTTTTTTAGTTTGCATACAAAACAACTTAACAATGGTGAGCAGCACAAATAATACCAAGAAAAATTTATGTAGAAAATTTATGTAACAATGAAATGAAATGTGTTAAACTAACTAAGCCTAGAAACAATTTATACAGTTGTAAATCTGGTATGAAACAATGACTTTCTTGAGACAAATCCCCCACAACGACACTAAAAACTTGTTGGAGTGCCCACGAAGAAACCAAATATACCAACAAATATATTGGTAGTTTGTATTATAATAAGTATCGTATCCACATGGATTTAGCAAGAAACACAATGTTATACCAATTCACAAACATGTAATTAAAAGCAAATATTCATAAATAAAATATTAGCAAATACAAGAGAGTTTTAAAGGGTTATATCTCACTTCAACACTTAGGAGATTTAGCTCCTCAAGATGAATGGGAAGAATTAAGTACAAACAAGAGACATCATCTCCTAATCCTCTAACGGTGTTCTTTAAAGTACAGAGAAAATGGATGAGAAACTCTCTAAAGTCTCTCTACAAAATCTATCTAGAAGTCTCTTAAAATAGAGGGATGACTCTGTTTTTATAAACATTCTATGGCGTGGTTTTATCAATAACATCATGACTCCAACTACGAAGGTTTTATTTCAAGGTGGATTTCCTTTATGGTTCAAGTCTCATTGATGAATCAATATTTTATTGATTTCACTTAGTTTATTGTACCGGATTTAATCAAAGAATTGTGTTTGAATGTACAATATTATCCTATTTTTCCTAATTGTGCTAAATTTGATCGGAAATTCTTATTTTAACTAATTTGAATCATCTGAGCTAATTATTTTACAAGGAAAATTTGGAGATACAATTTGGGACATTTGAAGGTTAAATGAGAAATGGAAATTGAGCCAAATGCATCTCAGTCATTTCAATTTTCGCACAGTGCTGCGTGAATGTTGTGTCAACTTGTGTGTCTTCGTTCGAGTTCAATTCTTATCCGTTTTCTATGCAATTTTTTTTCATAGTTTCGTATGGGTGTCTATTTTCACGTACAGTTTTTACTTTGTTCAAATTCATTCTGTGCTGTTCCCAGTATTTATTTTACTCTCATATGTCAGTCCAGTGATTACTGCTGTTTGTGTCAACTTGTGTGTCTTCGTTTGAGTTCAATTCTTATCCGTTTTCCATGCAATTTTTTTTCATAGTTTCGTATGGGTGTCTATTTTCACGTACAGTTTTTACTTTGTTCAAATTCGTTCTGTGTTGTTCCCAGTATTTTTTTTTACTCCCCTATGTCATTCCAATGCTTACTGTTTGAGTGATTTCTAATCTGTTTGCATTTGCTTGCTGTTGGGTACTTGTGGTGGCTAGGAATTGATAATTGGACAGTGCTAAAACCTCCCAACACTCTTAAACAAGGAATCCATCAGCTTGGGAGGCCCACATGGAAAGCTTTTGGATTTTAAAATTGGAAAGTGGAGTGTTACGGAGAATGGATGGCAGCACACATGAATTGGAGAAAGTGGAGGGGTTGATTCACTTTTCATTTTAGATAAAGCTAGGTGCAGCACCCACATAAGAGCACAATATGAATCCACGTCTAGGAAGCAAGTCCAACATGGTTTGGAATTAGAAAGACATCTTGGTTTTTCTTTGAGCATAAAGAGAAGAAGGGGACCACATTAATTTCACGGTGCAGCCAAGTCTTGAAGGAAGAGCCCCTTAGTGCAGCACATTATTTAATTGGAAAAGCTTATTTTAAAAGTAAAAAAAAAAAGGGTGCTGGATGGGATTAGAAAAGAGGTGCAGATTTTAATTCTTGGTGTGTGCTTATTAGAGGGGACCACCATTTTGAAAAGCTCACGTCCACACAAGGAGCTCCAGGATGCTAAGTGCATGTTTTAATTCCTGCACATTTCCACAAGCTTTTATTCTCCAAATCATTAAAAAAAGCACACGGCCCCCACAATTCATTTTGGCAACATACAATTGGGCCGTTGCCACACTTTCTTGCAAGGAACGTGAAAGTGAGCTGGAATGAAGAGGGCCCATCTTATTTTTATTTGGCACTTGGAAGAGATCCAGCAGGAGAATGGGAAGCACAGGGGTGCACACGACCTACATTAGAAGCTACACGCTGCAGCAGAGAAGAAAATCCAGCGGCAGTAGCTTGGAGGTGCACAAAGAAGGCACGGTCCAACAATCCTTCACTGGGTCCAGCGGCCACAGTAAAGAGGGGAGGGCTTTTATTTTTGCGGAGAAGAATGTAAGAAAGGGGGGGCGAGAGGTGGAAACAGGGAGCCGCCACACTCATTTTGGTTTCTGGCTTTTGAACGTTGTTTTCAATGGCATGAAGGAGGTCCAGCCGCCACGGAGGAGAGAATGGAGAATGGTTGAGCTGAATGCAGTGTGTTTTGCTGTTAGAGGTTGAAGCAATTTGAATCATTTCACTTATGTTTTACTGTCCAAGTATTCTATTTCATATCTTTTGTGTTGTTTGATGATGGATTCATGAGTAATGGTTGTTTAAATTTCATTGAATGAGAAGTGCATTTTAATTTAGTGGAACCCGTGGAATGTTATGGTTTGGATGGTATCTTCCATTAAGCTATTTCTTTTAGAAAGTAAAGTAAATGTTTCATTACTGGAGTGCTGCATGGTGGGTGTAATTTTGGTTCTTGGCTTTTGATTTTTGGAAGCACCACACGTTAATATATAGCTAGCTGGAGATGCATGGGTTCATTTTCTTTTCCTCTCTCGTGAATTACTTTAAGATATGTTGAAAGCATTTTCATTTTTTTTTGAAACCAACGTTGAATGTAACTCTTCATTCGGCACTCATGGAGGAAGAAAGCTCATCAATTGTTCTCTTGGAGAATGGAGTGCACTATCCGTACAGCACCTTGAGATACCTTGTATGCTTTTTCTTTGATGAATCAATGGTTAATGTTGGAAGAAGAAAATCAACTTTGGAGAGGAAAAGTGGGTGCACGGTGCAGAGGTGGAAATTTGTATTTTTTTCTTTGAAGGAAGAAGTGAAGAGGTTACGGTTGGAAGCATTGAAGGGAGATAACATAAATGTAGTAGTGTGTCACAGTGATTAGAGCAATTTTCTCATATTATTTTTGTCTTCATTGTTGAGTCATTTTAATTTAAGTGTTGAATCCTTGATGAATTTCATTTCAGTTAAAGTGTTTTAATTTTTCTTATCCGTTCTATTTTACCGTTTACTGTTTTTCTGCATATTTATTATTACAGCGTTTTAATTTCAAGCATTGATGAATTTTGCATTCTCTGATTTTATTGTCATTTACCATTTAGTCTTACTGTCGTAAAAATTTATTTCCACATTTTAAATTCTGTTTTATTTATATTCGGTTGTGTTTAATTTTCATTTTTTTTTAGTTTAATTGCATTCATGAAACATTTTCAAACCCCCCCTTCGTGTGTGATCTGGGACTGAACCCAAATTGGTCCTTGAGAGACGACCTAGGAGTCACTTCCAATTTTTGTTGGGAGGTGCGACCCTTTCATCACTCATGCCTTTGTGTTGTAGCCCATAAGATAACTTTTAAAAGAAGGATTCTTCGTGGCTGTAACCTCAAGTCCAGTGCTTGAGGTTTCCCTCCAAGGTGGATTTCTTCATTGAGAAGGCCTTTCTATTTATTGTTTTATATTTTGTTTTATAGATGTTAGTTTAAAGACCCACTTGCTGCCAACCAATGAATTCTTTGAGGATGGTGGCACGAGACACCGTTTTGTTTGGAACAAGAGCTTGATACTCTCTACTTGCATTGTCTTTCTCCAATTATCATTACTTAGAGTTGTTATAAACACTCGGATGCTTTCTTGTGTCAAGACTATTATTTGGAGATTCCATTCTTCCCTCTTGTCATTTTCATGGGATCATTCATTTGAATTCTCTCCAACTATGAAATATAATCAATTTTAACTAAAACTATGTATTATTTGAAATACTATTTCTTCTAAAAATTGAATATTGAATTTGTTTGAATATATTCGTCTAGTTTTGTCTAAACAAGCTAAAATCGAATTAATTCATAAATATATAAGTATGCCTGTTTCTAATAATAAATATTTTAAAATAAAATTAATAGTATTCTATTAAAACGTGTACCTATGCTAGAGTTTATAAAGAAATTCAAAAATTAAAATATGTGATAAATTTAATTTATGTAATTTCAACTTTAAAAATTAAAAATTTAATTTAACATTTTAAGAACATTTTGTCTTTTAAATAAAGTGAAAATCAATTAAAACTTTTGACCATTTAAAACATACTCAAATGGAACCGGCACAGTTTTTCGTGTGCCCATCATGCTTTACTTCATGTTGGTTCTAATTAGGATGGATGCGTGTTGTTAGTTTTGGGCCTTCCTTAAATTCTGAATTCAGCCCAACTTGGGCTTCTATTTTGTTTTTTCTTTAAATGATACACTTTTAGCTTGTTCCAAATATAAAACTAAACCATGTGCTGCTGCTGATGGAAATATTCAATTAATTGAGCGTGTGGTTAAGAAAGAAGCTACATACATACATATATATATATGAGATTAATTTCAAAGATTCAAATGAGAAAAAGTCAAAGATGTATTGGAGTTTTTCTTAATTTCACTAACTAATCGGTATTGAGATCTAATTTTAAAGACTAAAATTACCATCTACTCCATTTAAAAAGTGAAAGTTTTAAGAGTATACAAGTTAAAGACACTACCAAAGGAAGAAAAATTACAAACGTTGTCTTAAGAGTTCAAATGTCTTAAGTAAAGGTTTGAGTTTGAAATTTTTACTAGAACTAGAAGCCCACTAAAAAAGTAGTTAATCAAGGTCATTAATTTAATTAACAAATAAATATAAATATTTGATACTAACACCATGTTGTCATAAATAGGAAAATAAAGTTCTCCCGTTAAGGTGCTAAAAAGATATAGAAGTCAAATGCGTATTTAAATTTAAATCCTCCAATAAAGGGAAGACAAATATATATATTACGTGTTATAGAAACATCCAATATTTGTATTGGTTTGTTATGTTACGCCAGAAGAAAGTGCCCTCATGTATTTGAAATCAAACATTAACATAATTGTTGTTAACATAAAACATGAATTCAAGTGAGAATTACTAAAGAAAATGCTTCATTTTGGTAGGACAGTCAGGAGAGGGATGTCTGTGTGGTTGAGTTTGTCTACACATTTATAATAAACAGCTCCACAAAAAAAATTTAACCCTCGAAAAATACATCATTAAAATTAAGATCGTATTTAAGATATTAAACTAATATCACCATTTTTTCCTATAAGAGAATGAAGGAAAGAGATGTTAGATGATGCTTTTGGTGTAGCAAGGCAAAATAAAGCTTAGTTGTTTCATAAAAAGTGTTCAGAATTAGCATATAAATAGTTTTATGTAGTACAAGTTCAATAATTAATTGTGTGCAATAAGTATGCCTTTTGCCTTTCTAACATTCTCCTTATATAAAACTCGTCCTCGAGCAGCGCCAGAGAATAATTCTACATGCACTCCTCCAATTAGGGTCCTTTAATTCCATTTTAAGATGTATTACTCATCAAGTGTGTGTGTTGTAATGTGAACCAACGTGCGTGCCATTTTTTTATTGCTCCAAATTGCACATTAAACTTCATATATAACGACTGTTTGGCGTTAATATTTATAAGCCAATTGCGTCCGAATTTCAAAAGGAAAAAGAAAAAATTTAAGCAAAGAAAGTCGTAAATCATACTTGGATCAATCTCATCCCAGGAAAATGTCTTTTCTTTTTCTAATTTTAGTCTCAGCATTAACAGAAAGTGATTGGCTTGTATGGCATGGCATCAAGTTTCCACAATGCACTTTACAAGTCAACTTATTCTAATGAATCATTTTCGTCGTAATTAGCCTTTAAAACAAACCATCTTTTCCATATTTTCCTAGGAATCTATTGCGCTTGGCAAACCATATTCAAAGGGCAGAAAAAAAATATTCTTGTGGGAAAGCAAATCGCTGTCCACTATCCAGGATTTTAGGTCTCTTGTAGCCATTGATTAATCTTCACATAATATGCGGGGAGGGATTTGACAAAAATTAAACCTAAGTCAGATCAACAATATATAAATAAAAACATTCTTAAATTCATAATGTTGTGCAGTTTTTGGTTGTAAACTAGTTGACAACTCACTCCCAACAAAAACTTCACAATTCATGCAATTAATTATGCAATGACTCATATTTTATCTATAAATCTAACTCAAAAGTATGTATTCCATATAAGAACATGTATGGTATGATGTTCATTCCTTTAACGGTGCTTATTCATGACTGCATGGATATAAGAAACTCATTTCCATGTGCAGTTGACCCCATTGTCAAGCTTTGTCTGGTACTGTGTTAATTGATTCTTTGTCAAGGACCAAACCCCACTTCAAAGCGTGTGCCGATGTTACCAAGAAATTTCTAGCAAACTTTTGGAAACGCTCTCTCCAATCCATAGACTTTTGGCATGCAAGACGCGTGGCTATCATCACTCACTTAACGGTTAATGACTTCAACCTCAAGGGTCTTTTATCTCTTTCAATCACCTTAATCTCATTCACATCAAAGTTGGAAAAACAAAACGCTAATTAAGCATCATGTTTTACGCCACTGTGGAAAAAGGGTCTGTGATTTTCTGCTACAATATGAAGATCTAAACCTAAAACTAAGCAAATTATCAACTTCATTACCTCACCCCTTATACTTTTTATATATGCAATTAGAGCACTCTTCTTCTAACGATTGACAGATTGAATTCAGATATTCTGAAAATGGATAAAAGGAAATGACAACTGAGTCTAAGCTCTAAAACACGTTTTGCTCATTCATTAGTTCACCATTGTGCTGTACATGTATTGGGACAAAACTTCGAAGGAAAAAACACAAAAGGCACGAAAACCCATGACCTTCTTTTTCTTTGTTGTGTACTGGTTCATCATCTCTCACATAACTCTCTTCATTCTAAGCCTTCTTGTTGTTGACGTTGTTATTATTATTATTATTTTGTTTATTTTAACTAGAAACTTCTTCCAAAAGCTTGTACCTTCTGACCTTATTCCTGAAGACCTGTTTGGTGGCACCACTCGACTTTGCGATATCTTCTGACCTGGTCCTCCTCAGTCTCTCTTCCAAGGCGCCGTTGGTGACTATTCTCTTACGGGTTGAAACCAGAACCGGTGAAGATTTTTGGGGGGATGTGGAGGCTGATGGTGATTTTGATGACTCCGGTGACTTTGGTTTCTTAATGGGTTTCTGAATTTGGAGATGAAGGATACCACTCCCTTTAACTCCCTTCTTCCACCCAATGTTTTTAGCACTGTTGTTGCTGCCACCATTCTTTATTTTCTTGATCCTGCTCTCACCATCGTTGTTCCAAATTGACGAGGAGGAATTCGAAGAATTGGTTGACTTCTCTTTGGTGTCCTCTCTCTGACTCAAACACCAATTGCAGGTTCCAACAGATTCTTTCTCGGGGTACAGATTGCTGCAGTATCTGCCAAATTATAGAAACACGAGGCTTAATTAATTTCGAAAGAATGAAATTAACAGACATACCCAAATGAAAAACCAGTGAGTCAAAATTCCCTCATACAAACGGGACTAATCTATTAGCCTAGTTTTGTTGAGATATCAAATCAAAATTCAAACGTTTGATAGAAGAAGTGTGTTAGTTTAGTATACGACAGTGTCTGGAACGTGACGAGGAAAAATATATTGTTTTGAACATATGTACCCACCTGTGCTGAGATCTGAATTGGCAGACTTTGCAATGAAAAAGCTGATCAGAGAAACCAAGATCCCCACACATGCAACACTCTGTATTGGGTTGAGAGTGAGATGTTCCTTTGGTTGTCATGTTTTGGTGGTGTTTTTCATTGAGAGAGAGAAGATATTGATAATTGAGGAATGAATAGCTATGGGTGTATGGCCGCAGAAGAAAAGGCGAGGAGACCCACAAATGACAAAACAAAGTCCATATAAATAAAACACATGGACTTAGTTTCCGTGTGACCGTGTTTGTGAAGCTTGTTGTGTTGGGTTGTATTTATATGTATATTTTAAATGAGGCAATTTCGTGTTGAGGTAGGAAAGGAAAATTAATTAATAATGGAGGCTGTTTGAGGAATGGCAAGGGGATAGATAGAGACATTCCTTCCAAGCTAGCTACCCTTTAAAAAATAAAATCAAAAAATTTAAAAAAAAAAATTAATTGTAATTGATTGGTTTGTGGGTTGGTCCAGATAGACCCCATGAATATGATATTGGAAAAGGGAGGGTCATGGTCATGGCCTAAGAGCCTCACCTGGCCTAGTCATAGACTCGTGAAGGAATGGTAGACGAGGACTTGTAATGCTAAAATGGAACATTGGTTGGTTAGGCCAAAAAGGCTAAGCACAATTAAGAGGAACCTTATCTAACACAATCAACTCACCATGCTTTTCTCCTTCCACATTCAGAGAACTACATAATTTCTCAACTTTTTTTTTTCTTCATAATGGGTTTTTTGCTACACCTTTTATAATTAAGAGATGCCGAGAGAAACTAGAGACATACGATGGGAAAATACTTATAAAAAGATGACGTGAAAAAGTGTGTAAGAATAAGCTTGCTAGCTACACACCTCAATTTTTCATATCGTTTTTCTCACTTTCGTTACATGTTATAAGACGCGTGAAAATTCTTTTTCTGGAAGCGTATACACTCTCCATACGGAAAGAGAGATCCAAATGGCGAAAGAAGAAATAAATGTTATGAATACTGTCTCATAACGATATGATAAAAATGGAGAAAGAAATATACGTATACATGACTGTTTTTAAAATTGGAAGGTGAAATAATTAGGCATGGTTAGAGGTGTACCAAAAATTATAACCAGTCAAGAATCAACAACCTCTACTTCCACGTAGTTTGGTCAATAATAAGAAAACACACTAAATTATATGTTTAAGGTATGAATATAAGTTATTCCTTTTATTCATGGATCAAAGTGATATATTAATATTGTTCACCATGGTGTCTCTTCAAGATAAATATGATTTTATTCATAAGTACTTCATACTTATTGTAACATCCCAAAATATAGTAATTACCATAAATCAGAATTAATTACAATTAACAGTAACACAAACAGTCTTTGCATTAATTTAGATTCAAAAGCCGAACGGCATTAGTACAAGAGAACGCGCATAACGCATATAAGGGAAACCAAGAGTGAACGTTCTTAGATAAATGTACTAACGTACGTCAAAATAAAAACAGAGATAAATAAGACGAACAGCTTTACAAAACATCTAGCCGAACGTTCAAGTTATGTTAACATGTACAGTTCTAATCAAAAGAGCGCTCTAAGGCTCGGCTTTGACTTCAACTTCCACCAGATTTGCATCATCCAAATTTTCTTCTTCCAGCATCTCCTCAAGGGACGTACCACCTTCTGCTCACATCCACAACGGATGATCATTGCATTGGACAAGACGGACGTACATATACAAGAGACAACACAATGGAAATGCAAGGGTAAGCTTATAATATTTAATTTATACAATTAACACATACATTCACAATTCAATTCAAGCATACAACATGTAACTTATCATAAAATCAACATGTAAATATGCATATAAGACAGACCGTCCGGACCGTATGAACCATGTAGTTACAAGCGTCCTTGCACCCGAGTGGTGTAGTAACTGATCTAATCTCCCAGCTGCCACTCGAGGTTAACCCTATCTGTCCAAAGTACTCAAGCGGACTAGGGCCTCCTGCCATTCCCACACATGACTACCACCTTCTACTTGAAGATGAGTATCACGGAATATCAGGATGGACCGCGAGGCTTAACTTATCCAGGTTCATACTTTACCAAATTCAATATTTCACAATCTGAGACGTCCCTCCTTGGAACGCTCGTTAAAATCCACTTCCAATAATTCATCCAAAATATCATTCGCCCATATTAACCAGTTCTATTATTCACATTTTCATTCTGTGTTCCATTCTTGTAACATTAACAACATGCATCCTTTAATCAAATAAGAACGAAATTATTACAGTACATTTGACTACACGTTTCTGAACAAAAGAAACGAACTCTTGTCCATTTACGGACGTTAAGAATACTTAAATAATTTAAATGGGATTGAGTTTAGAAGATCAGAATAATACTTAGAAAATTTTGAGTACAAAGACTTTAGGTTGAATAAAGAGGATAAATACCTTACAAAATAACTTGGATAAATAACCAGAGTATTTGTAATTCAGAAAACAACACTTACTGTCAATGACTGAACGTTCAATAAATAACTTTGGACGAACGCCAGTTACGTTCGCTCAGAATTCAATAATAAGGACGAGCGTTCAGTTATAAAACCGAACCTTGCTTTGGACGAACGCTAGGTAAATGACCGAGCACAAATCAGAACGAACGCTTGGTAAAACCCGAGCGCTATTTAGGACGAACGCTTCGGTATAAGACCGAACGCCAATTTGGGACGAACGTTCGGTATAAGGCCGAACGCCCTGTAGAACGAACGTTCGACATAAGGCCGAACGCTATCAAAGTCGAACGCTTCGGTTAAAGACCGAGCGTTACGTATTCATAAAGTTTCAAATATTTATATACACTGAGCTGAACCGAACGCTCATTCACTAATAATGGGGACGCTCGTTCTCGAGCAGAATTCTTTCCAAATGAAAGAATTCCAAATCTAAGTTATTTTATTGAAAATCGAACGGTCTAAGACCGTACAGTGACGAACGTCATTTATCAATGGGAAGGAATAAAATTCCAGATTTATCAACCTTAGCAGTTTTCCAGATTTCAACATTTAAACTTTATACTATATAATTAACATGATTCTCAAATTTATGAACTTTTAACATGAATTCCAGTAATTTCATATTCAACATCAATATTCAGATTTACTTCATACAACTAAACATCCATTTTTCATACGTTTCAAACCAACATGCAGTTCAAAAATCCAGAAATCATATCAGATATCAGTGAACGTCCATAACAGCTCAAACTTCATATTTTTCATACATACAACTCAGATCATACAGCATACCGTATAAATTAAACATATAAGCTTCCCTTACCCGGATTGGAATTCAAGCTTGTCCTAGATATAAAATGGCTTTGTCCAACTACGCTTTCCTTACGTTCTTGACTCTTCCAAAATAAAATCTAACCATGGAACACAGAACACTTAGAATACATGCTTGCATGCATGAAAAACTCTATTTTTCCAGAAACCTAAGGACGAACTACAGTAAGGAGACTTACCAGGTTGGATTCAAATTCTGTTCGATCCAAAATGAAGATCACAGCAGTACGAATACTCCTACGGTGCTGAAATTGTGATCGGAGGAGAAACGTGAGTTTTCCAATAGAGAGAAGTTAAGGGTTTTTAGAGAGAAGTTGGAGAAGATGAAAGGGTGAGTTCAGAGGTTGAAGATGAGTTCGTGCAAGTGAGAGAGTTTTTTCGAAAATTCTGGTTTTGTTAAACTAACGTTCAATTGGACGAACGTGTCCCAGGCTGCCACCTGCACACCAAACTCTGATTTGGAAGTTTCCAACGTGACAAGTGGCGTGTGTGCATGCAGAGTTTAGTGCGTTTTTAATGTTTCAGAGAATGATGGGCGTGGTTCTTCGTGCATGTCAGAGAGGAATGGGATCAGATTAAAGAGTGGGTTTTAATGGCTGGGAATGACGTGGCGTGCATTAATGGTGAGGTGTCAGGATTAATTGAGGCTAATTATTAGGGGTTTCACATTCTCCCTAACTACAAAAATTTTCGTCCTCGAAAATTTAGAACTTACCCGTAAACAAGTGTGGATACAAGTCCCTCATTGCACTTTCCACTTCCCAAGTTGAGTCACCACACATGACACACAAATACTAGTGCAAAAGTATCTTTTTATGATCGGATATTGCATTGATTCCTTCAAAACAAATTGTAAAATAATAAAAGTCATATTAATTTTGTAATTAGAAGGGGAAATATATAATTGGGTTCATCCTAGAATTTATATAAGTTTTTATGCAATTGACTTATTACATTAATGTAAAATAATTTTAAAATGTGAAACTACATTGGTTCTTATTACAACTGGTGTAGTATTGTCTTAAAATCACATAGTTTTGTTGTCTCTACCAAATAATGTCGTGTTTTATTTTCATCACTTCTCTCTTACGTGTAATTGTACATCTTCAGTTTCATTTTTGTTTTGGAGCTTCGTCTTTGTTCTTGTCACGTTCCTTCATCATCATCTTCATGTCGCTCGTGAATCCCATTGGTACTCATGGAAGGATTGCATTATGATGTCTCCACTCTTTCTCTCTTCTTTAGAGTACTTATACATTACTCTCAATCACCAGTCACAGAAAATGTGTCAAATGCTTCAAAAGTTTTGAGAGAGGGAACATTTCTTTTGAATTTCCTTCCAAAAGAACATTGCTTTTAGAAAATCAACACGCTAGAAGCTTGGACAACTCTCATTTTTCACCTAGTGAAGAAAAAGTTTTAGATTCTTAGAAAAAATAAATTTTCCTAAATAAAATCTTATCAAAAATAAAAGGCCTTATTTTTTTCTTCTTTTGTGTATGCTTTTATCACTACAACAACTTTTTGAAATAAAGCTCAACTATCTTCTTCATAAAACCTTTTCCAAAAACAAAAGGCCTTTTTTCTTTGTTCTTTTATTTAGGTCTATCTTTTTAATAATACTCCTATTTGTTATTTGTTGTAGGTACATTCTTTATCCAAGAGGAGATCAATAAACCAAAGTTATGCTTCCTCAAATATCTTTTCAATTTGAGGACAGATCGTTTTCAAGACGGAAGGTGTAATGGAATATGTTTTAGGAACTAAAAGGAGATCCATGAAGGGAGTATCAACTTAAGCTAAGGCTAGGACATTAAGAAGAAGGACTTTCAAGCTTGTTCTTGTTGTCCCTTAAGCCTTAGAAGACTTTGGACCTCTCACAAAGAGCCATGGTCAAAGAAGATGGAAGAAGATGATGAAGCTTTGAGGATTCTACTCTTGTGGAGGATCACATTTTAGTTTTCTTCTTTATCTTAAAACACTTTTTTTAAATATGTAATATAGCTCACTTTTAGCCTTGCATTTGGCCAAGACACTTTGTTTAGCTTTGTTTAGAAGGCTTGGTGGCTTTAAGAGAGATTTAACGCACCGTTAGGTCCTTAGTTAGAAGGTAGCACCTAAAATGGACTAGAAATGGGTTAAAAATGGTTTTGGAAGGAGTTAGTTACAAGGAGCCTTTTGCACTAAATGCTTTGATTATGTTAGTTACAAAGCATACGACTCATCACATTTAATATTTAAATTCCTCATTTAATGCTTAAGCTCCTCATTTAATGTGAGACTCCTCATTAAATGATGGAAAGGTTCCTAAATATTCCATGTACTTTAACCTTCTCCTTCACCTATAAAAGGAAAGACATCATCATGTAATCCTTAGAACTTGATTGAATGTAAAGTTTTTTTTTTACTAAAATTACAAGACTTCTCTTTTTGAGTTCTCACCTTATAAAATTGTCTTCTTCTAGACTTTTTCATACCTTCTCCTTCATGGTTGGACTAAGTTTCTAAAAGGACATCTACCAAGATTGTAACACCCAAATATAATAAAAGGGTATTACTTATAGTAAGGACTAAATTAATTTGATATCTGATATAAACAATCAAACTCTATTTCAATCCTTTCAAAGTACAATTCCAAACTTACAAACTTTAAATATTATAGTCTTCACCACTTAACATAAATTCGAAATTAAACTTAAAAGTCTTACACAACATATTTTTCCAATGCAAATTTATTTTTTTTACAAAAATCCCTGAAAGTTTTTCCCCGCATCTCTCTCATCATCTTTAAGCTTTTTCAACCGCATCTACAACATTATCTGCTCACATATAACATGAGTTATATGATCATAGCACAAACAAGTAAGGGTAAGCCAACCATATCATACAATCATTAAACTTACTTATAATATAAATGTTTCAATCATGTATTTCCGCAATTTATAAATACCATTATCCCGATGTCATTAATCCATTTTTTTTAACTTCTTCAAAATCCTCTTTCTCATTTTCATAAACCTTACAAGTATACCATGCTTACTCACGAAGCCTTATGGTCAGACCGCTCTCTGCCTGCTTCCTTAAGCCTTACTTGTATACTATGTCTTACTTTCTGAAGCCTTATGGTCAGACCCCTCTCTGCCTGCTTCTATAAAACTTACGAATCATATGTTTATGTCAAAGCCTTATGGTCAGACCACTTTCTGCCTGCTTTCTTAAACCTCGGGTGTTACTTTGCTCATATCAAGCTCTCATGGTATAACTCGAACATACTACTCCCGGTAGTAAACATCATTTCATAAGTAATGCTTTCTTATATCCACTCCAACATTTCATCAACAATTCATATCCTCTTATCCACCTAACTCAATCATGTTCATTCTTTAATCATAAATTCATAATAACCCGTTTTGGTGTCAATAAATTAAACATAGTGTCAGATATCATACTTCATAGTATAAACTCATTCTTGCCCATAACGAGTATAACTCAACATATTTTCACCAAACAAAGATCATAGATCAGCCAAAATACATTAACATATCTTAGGAACTACATATTAAAGTATGGACTCAATGTAACAATAAATGAAATATATATGAAGATTTTACCATAATAACTTTATGCATCTACAATCAACTTTTTTTATTTTATTTTCATCCTAGTAGAGATCTTTCTTTACCCCAATTGGTCACCGGAGAGGACCCAGATGTCTGAACGCATCAAACTCACATTCGACGCCAGCACATATGACTAGTCACAACTGACTGGACCAGGCCAAGGCTGCTCTATGATCAGGGATATGCCAACTCAGGTTTTTAAGGTTCCTTTATCCTACCAACAAATAAAGGCCCTCAATAATTAATTGATTTATTTAAATTATCTATCCTGTTCTCTTATGCTTTAAATCTGAAATGCCAAATTTTAATATTTTCACTTCCTCTCACAGTAACCTCAAACAATATATGTACATTTATTTAATACCCATATACAAGCTATTATAGAACCCTTACTCCAGACCTTCCAACAAGATCAATTTCAGCCAACAAACTCATTCAAAACAGATTGCATTCATTACATCACAACATGTACAATTTCACAGTTTCAGTTATAACACGCAATATAATAAAAGTCATGAAATAGTTTCACAAGAGCACACCAGTTCAACATTCATATGCATATAAATTCATACAAAATAATTAGCTCCCCTTACCATAATAATATTAATATAAAAATTCAGGGGAAACAAGAAGTTGAATCTGGCAGAGCCAGTTAGACAACTTCTCATCCTTCCAGAAAGATGCAATAAAAAAAAAAAAGATAAAACAATAAAATTTCTGGGGAAACAAGAAGTTGAATCTGGCAGAGCCGGTTAGACAACTTCTCATCCTTCCAAAAGTACAATATAAATAAGAAATAAAAGGTATGGGGAAACAAGAAGTTGAATCTGGCAGAGCCGGTTAGACAACTTCTCGTCCTTCCAAAAATAAAGATATAAGAAAGAACAAAAGCTTTGGGGAAACAAGAAGTTGAATCTGGCAGAGCCGGTTAGACAACTTCTAATCCATCCAAAAATACAAACATAAACAACTAATAATATACAAATGACATAACATAATCAATATCACAATTTTACAACTATCACACTTGGATCTAAACACAAAAGCATGTTCTCATTCAAATTTCAAGGTCATGCAGAAACAAAATACTTCATATTCAAAATTTAAAATCAGACAAATGCAAAATATTGCATATTCAAGACTCAAGATAATACGAAACGAAAGGCTCAAGGTTAGCTCCCCTTACCTGATTCTCCCTCCTTTCTGAATGAAGAGCACTTCTTCAGAAGGTCTCGCTACCTTCTCTACAACTCAGATTCTATTCCTAGTATCTCCTTATTTTTTACAAAAGTCTTACTCAATTTCACTCTCCTCCCTTATAACTTCATTTCTCACTCCTATTTATAGTTGAAGTTAGGGGTTATTGTAGCAGTACTGTAGCTGTACTACAATTACTGTAGCAGTACTGTAGCTGTACTATTATTCACTGTAGCTTACATTTTTCTTGTAGCAATACTGTAGCAACACATGATTCACGAGGTATTTTTACTGTCGCACTGTACATATTTTATTGTAGCACTATACATATTTTACTGTAGCATTTTACTGTAGCATTTATACATAAAATTATTTTTTTATTTCAAAAATATCTAGTATCTTAATTACAACAAGTTTCAAGGGTCTTACAAAGATCATACAACACCAACATCTTCATCTATTCATCTTTATTTGCTTCCTCTACTTTCATTGATCATCATGGAGTTCATCTATTTGAAGAAGCTTCATCAACTCATCATGGAGATAATCTTATGTTGAATGAGCCTCCTTAAAGCAGTCTTTGTGGTTTCTCTCACTTTTCTTCTCAACTCGAAAAAATTTAGCAATGTGACTGGACTTATCACAACTGTAGCACTTTCTCGATCTGCATTCGTTTGCATAATGGCCACGCTTATCACACTTAAAACACTTCACTCTGATTGATCTCCTCAGCCTTTCTCTTGTCCTCGGTCATGCCAATTTTCCTAACCGGTTTGCTCTTCACTATCATTCTCAAAATTATCTCGGTCATGTCCACCTCGTCCTCAGCGTCCATCTTCAGGAGCTCGGCTCTGAGGATTCTGAGTTTCATTCGAGTCAAATTGTGCCTGTAGTGCTTGATCGAGAAGTTCAACCTGTTCGTCCCAACTCCTTCTCCTTTGTTCATGGGCTTCTAATGACCCAACAAGTTCATCCATTGTGAGAACTGACAAGTCCTTCAATTCTTCAATGGCGCACACGATATTTTCGAAATCTTTTGTGAGGGATCTCAAGATTTTTCCCACAACCCGGCTAGGCGGCATTTGTTTACCAAAAAAGAAGGCATTATCGACATCCCGAGTCTGTCGAAAACAACAGAAAGTCGTCGGTAATCCCTATTACCGACGAATTACTGAAGGCCTATAGGCCGTTAGTAAATCGTTTGTCGTTAACCATTACCAACGGCCTTTACCCTTCAGATTTTACCGAAGGGCAAAGGCAAAGGGAGATGCTCTAGTTTCATTCCACTAGTTTAGATTATGAAATTTTTCATGACATCAAGTCAAACTAACCACTGATATTTCTACTAGAGAAGGACAGTTGAAAAGGAGATATCAAATGATATTGCATAATATGTTTGTAGTATTTTACATAAGATAATTGTTACCAAAACAAAGCTAAAACTACAATAGGCTAATACAAGCCTATTACAAATCAAAATTACACAAAAAAAACAAAATAACCCAATCAATCCTATGCTACGGTCTGGTACTAGTTCAGTTACCGCCACAGTCCAAATCGACTTCTGCTGAAGTTTTCACGTGCCTCTACTATTGCTTCTTGACAACTTCAAGCTTCTATCTTTTGTCCAATACTACAAGACATATGAGCAAAGCTTCGATCAATATTCCCTTATAGCTAAAACAGATTGCACAAAAAGATATAGGGCAATAAGAATTTCCCTTTCTCGGTCTTGTTGTTCAATTGGTGTCTGATTGCTCTCAATTGTAACCTGCTGGACAAGTTTTCCAATTCTCATCAATCCCAAATCTACACAAATATTCACACCAGATTCAACAATTCACAAAATCCAACAAATTGCATAACAAAAACAGTTTAAACAAACACTCCCTTAATTTTCTAATCTCCCATGTGAGGTGTTTCTGCTTCAGTAATCTTCTTCTCAAACGAATGATTCACTCAATTCAGCTCTGCACATCTAAGTCACACCATAATCCAATAAATACACATGAAAATGAACAATTAACCAACTTCAAATTTGATAAGATTCAAAACAAGAACTAAATTGGTTAAACATCAATCCAAGGTAGTCAAAATTGATGGACTAAACTGGTCTATCCAATGAACAAGAACAATGTGATACGATCATGCAATCAAAATTGGAAATGAAATGCTTTAGTCACTTTGAATGAGATATGACAGTTTAATTGGGATGAAACTAAATGGTAATCAAGAATATACAACAATCAAATTGGACAAACTAACATCTGCACATAAATCAACAAACAAATTTAAAAGTTAGAAGTAAATGTAGTAGGAGTAAACAATTTTAGTAAGTCAGCTTGACACACTCACCAGTTCTGACCATTCCAGCACTTTTAATAAGTCAATTTGAGATTATTTGGCTCATGTGAATGACAGAAATCACAAAGTAAACTGAAATTGCAAATTTGAAAGCTTACACAACAATTTATGCATCAATTTGACTTAACTAAACCATAAACTCTGCAATTTCAGAATTAAAATGACTAGACAGCTTTGGAAATAACTTTTGGAAAGTGATTTTACACTGACTTCAGCCCTAATCTAAGGCTAAATATGAGTGACACTCAAATTGGAAATTGCAAAGAATTGAGCACGGTGAAAAGCTCACAAAATGAATTAAATAGTGATATGTGTTTGTGGTTTAGCAACCGAGCTATACCAAGGCATTTCATTGTTCATTTGGTATGCCTAACCTTACACAACATCAACAAGATCCAAACAACTTTGAACACACGTCAATAGATTTAAATGAAGTCATATTTGCAGAAATAAATTGCATTTAGTGATAAGAAATGGTATTAAAAACTATGCACTGGCTCACATCACTAAGGCTAGATTTATCATCTCACTGCCTTTCTTTGGTTGATATAAGGCACACGCAAATCACTGAATCTTACCAACACAGTTTCAAAGCAGTTTAACAATGATTTTACCACAATTGAAGAAAATTGCATCAGCTAATTACTCAACACATGACCATTAAACAAAAATGAACTTGGATTTCAAAAGAACATTTCACTAGTACAAAAACAGCATACAACGTTGAATATTTTGGGTCTTTCACGTCAAATTTGAGAATGACGTCATATCGGGAGACGTTAAATTGACATCGAAGTTAAAAAACATGACGTTAAATTTAACAATAAACGACGTTAATCAATTTTTTTATTTTTTTTAATTAATTGTGATCTTTTTTTGCAACTCTATGATAACTGAAAAGCAGAAAAACAACAAATTTCAGTTTTTGGAATTTTGTAAAGCATGAACTATGAACGTGTAATATAGTATCAACAACAAACAACAATGACAAACAACAATGACAAACAACAAATAAGTTCAATCAAACAACAAACAAGTTCAACAAAAAATAACAACAAACAAGTTCAACAAATAAGTTTTTCAAAACGAAAACGAAAACGAAAACTAACTTTGGTTCATCGGAAGAAAGAGTTGCCACAAGTGAGAGAGAAAACAGAATGCGCCTATGAAGGACAAGAACACGAAAATAATCGGTCAAAACAAACGAAAATCATACCCAAAGTAGGAAATTAACATGCATTTGTATCAAATGAAAGAAAGATTACATGTGATGGCCGTCAAACTTCGTTAGAGAAAAGTTTGAGCAAAGAAGAGGGTCTCGCGCGCTAAGATAAAGTGAATGAATTTTCAATCTCCCGCTCAAATTTTTATTGAATTCACTAACATTTTGACGTCTAACGATGGGGCATTAGACGTTTATATCTTTTTACGTCGAATTACAATTCTAAACGACGTTTAATAATTGCATTTATTTACAAAAATGCCACCAGTCATTTCTAACGTTGGCTATTGAGTGGTTCGATATTGAACACATGATGTTATACATTATTTTTGCACTAGTGTTTGAGTCAAAAATAAAATGCACCGATTTAAAATGATGAAACATTGACTCAAAGCACACAAAACGCACATACACAAAATTACAAAATCCTAAACGCGAAACTCATAACAGTGAAGGCAAACACTCAAGACAAATGACTCGAAACAGACTTACAATGCAGAAAATGGAGAACGACCAGCGCACAGATTGAATCAATACAAGACCAAAACAGATCAACACAATTAATCGAAGACAACATGCAAAGGCAAAGAAAATATTTAGCTCAATGCAGATGCGCCTAACCTAGGCTCTGAATACTACTTGATAGCTCCAGGTCGAGGCAGATCGATGAGGAACCATGGAAACTGGCACATATCGAGCAAATCGAAGAAGAACATCGAATGATAGACAACGGAGGCAAACCCTAGATTGAGTGGTTTGATCGGTGTAGATTCTAGGGTTGTGGATTTGGGACTTTTTGATCGGTCGAGAGAAAGGATTCCACAATTGAATCGATGGAATGGAACGAAAAGAGGTTTTAATCGGGCAAAAGTGAAGATAGATTAGTGATGATAGGTTTAATCAGTGAAAAGTGGATTCTATGGTGGATTAGGCTGAGGCAAGGGAGAAATGTACAGGAGAATGAAGATCTAGAGACTAATCGTGGCTGGTGGATGAAGATCTGAGGCGGAGGAACTCGAAATATGGATCGGAGACGAGCGGAGGTTCGAGAGAAAAAGAGATGTATGCGGGTGGATCTCTCAAGAGAATGGCTGGATGAAGATGTGGTTCGCATATGATGAGGCATCAAGCGTTACCGAAGGGCAAAAGCCCTCGGTATTTAATTTCACCAATACATTACCGAAGGCCTAAAGGTCGTCGATAATAAGCCTTCGGTAATACGCGCATTTATTGTAATGCATTCCTGCCGAGTTGGTTGGCCACCTTTTCTACCCGAGTTATGTACTCGGTTACCTGCTCTTTGAGCCTCATCTTCAAATGTTCAAACTCCCCTCTGAGAGCTTGCATTCAGACTTGTCTTACTAGGTTGTCACCTTTATATGCAACCTCCAATGTCTCCAAAGCTTCCTTTGCTAATGCGACATTCGTTATTTTTTTGAATTTTGACTCATATACTACATTATATAGAAAATACAATGCTAACCCATCTCTTGCACGTAATTTCTTCAATGCGATCATATGTTGCCATTTGATTTTCGTCCCCATCAGGTTCATTGTACCCGTCTTCCACCATATTCCAAATGTCTTGGGATCTCAAGAACGCCTTCATTTGTAAGTACTAATTATCATAATTGATTTTTCTCGTCAGCTGTGACACACTTATATCATTGACAACCTTTGTCATCTCTTTCACAAAATACTCAAGCACTCATTGCTTCCCTCACGGTTTTTGGACTCTCCCCTCACTTTTTTTTCTCATAATACTAATAGCATAATGCTCTTATGTCACTTTGTTAAAATAACCTAACGCATAAAAAATATATTTTGCAAACTATATTGCGCTACACTCTTTGATTGAGATAAAGGCTATTAAAATAGCCACTTACAGACGCCGAATGAAATAAAACCAGCTCTAAACTAGAAAAACAAAAATATCTCCTAAATGACCGGGCTTTAAAACATAATGACCACTAAGGTCTGTTACCTAGTTGCGGTAGTGCAACAAAATCTAGAAAAATAAAAACCACCTAGATGTTAACTGATTGCGACATTGGACAAATAAAGTTTATGGAAAAATTACAAATAATTTTTTTTTAATTTAAGTTTATTTAACAAAGATGAGCTTAACGCAATGTAGTTGCTATCACAAGAACAAGAGTAATGCATGAGCACATCCACCTTCAATGCAAGTTTCACGAACCCATGATTGACCTACACTATAACTCCATTAATGATTCAGGCCCTGACGCTTCATCAACGTTGATACATTGGTTGGATCGTCTTCTCTTATCTTTACTGTGTCGTTGTATGTTAGTGGTTTTTTGAAATTTTTAAATAGTATATAAGTTAATTGATTATTTATTGATTATTTTAATAAATTAATTTATTTGTGTTTAAATAAAGATTGAATTTCAATATATAATAATAAGTATCATCAATAAATATACAATAATACAGTACGATTATAATTGTGAATAACTTGTATTAAAATTCAGCATTTGAATTGTATAATGGTATGAGTTTTCTAAAAACAATAGAATATATTAACTACATGAATTTAAATTTATTAAAATATAATTATAATCGAATATAAATATTTTATTTTTTAAAATTGAATAATAATATTTTATCATTTTTATCGTAAAAGTTTAGCTAATTATCATTACAATTTAGTTTCATAAAATATATTTTATCATACAATTGTTACGAACAATATATAATAATTGAACAAACTAAAATAAAGGATATAAATCGAAATTCAATCATTCATACATGAAATTAAAATAAATTCTACAAACTAAATTGTAATGAAATGGAAAATTGAGATTTCGATATCAACATCCAGACATTTATATCAAATACCTGATGTTTTTGTCCAAATCATATATATATATATATATATATATATATATATATATATATATATATATATATATATATATATATATATATATATAATATATATATTAAAATAATAACAATATAAAATAATACTAATAATATTAAAAATTAAACAAAATATTTAAATTAAAATTTATAATAATTCTTTAAAAATAATCATGGATTAATATATATAATAATGGATTAAATAATGATAATATTTATTAAAGAAAAAATTTGAATACAATATAATTATTTAATATACTAATAATAATAACAACAATATTTATATTAAAAATAAAAATAAAAAATAACGGCTGATTATAGTTGTAATAACAGTATTAATAATTAAAAAAATAAATTATTAACTGTGTTTTGAAGACTGAGAAAGTATGGGTTTTGAAGACAGCTAGCGTTTACCAACGAAAGAAAAGGTGGGTTTTGGAGGGAAAAGAGAAGAGTGTAAGAGAAACTTGGACACATGTCACTGTTCTAGATAAAACACATGGCACATTTTTCTGCTCCACATCAATGACCATTTTTAGTTAAAAGGGATAAAAAAAAATTGGGCTTTTGGGATAGTGTTAAGATGACTGAGTCGGAGGTGGCGATATGTCTTAGAGATTTTTTTTTTTGTTTTCATTGTATTATTATTCTGACATTCTAATTTTTCGGGTAGTAAAATATATAATTAAAACAAATTACATAATTTAAAATAAAATTTTATTTTAATGTTATTGAAAATCTTAATAAAAAAATATTGTATACCTTTTTCAACATTTATACTATCATTTATTTCCACATAAAAATATAATTGTATATGTAAATTGTAACATCCCGATTATATAATAATAAATATTACATAATAAAGACGTCATCATTCAATATAGAGAACAGTCAGAGTATGACGTGTAACTTAAGTGTGAAATTACAATCATCCAGATAAAAGGAGTAAAAATTTAAACTTGAACAGTTGAAAGGATGGATCACTACAAGTGTTTGATCAGGAAATTTCCAAGAAGACTACTCTGCAACATCAGCAACCTCCAGCTCTTGCTCCAAGGGACTCTCCTCAACAGCATCTGCTCCCATCCAAGAGGATGATCATCGCCAAAGAAATATATCCAAATTGGCACACAACACAAACAATGCAAGGGTGAGCTAGATATATATACAGTAATAATTAAAGCATACTCATAACCCACATCTCATAACCTTATACGACTCATCTTTACACCTACATAGTTCAGCTGACACTCCCCAACACTATGCAAATACACAACTCATCTTTACACTCGCATAGTTCTGCTGGCACTCCCCAACACTATGCAAGGTAAATCCTCATACACAACTCATCTTTACCCTCGCATAGTTCTGCTGGCACTCCCCAACACTATGCAAGGTAAATACACACGATTCATCTTTACATTCACATAGTCTGTTGGCACTCCCCAACACTATGCAAGGTAAATACCCACGATTCATCTTTACACTCGCATAGTCTGCTGGCACTCCCCAACACTATGCAACATAAATCCTCACACAATACATCTTTACACTCGCATAGTTCTGCTGGCACTCCCCAACACTATGCAAGGTAACCATACACAATTCATAGAATACTATTCGGGCGAGCACTATTCACCGAACACCCTGGACGAACGTTACTGAACGAACGCCAATTTCCAACCACAGGTTGAACACTATTTGGCCGAACGTAACAAAATGCTTTGGACGAACGTCATCAACATGATTTGGACGAACGCTATCTGAAAACCATAAATGGACAAACGTTCCTAGCTATTGTGGACGAACGTCTAAAATTTCTAACTCCTGTATACAATTTGGATGAACGTCTAATATCTCACTGTAAACGAACGAACGCTCGTTAACACAGAACCGAACGCTCCAAAATTTGGCTACTTTGGGCGAACGTTCAGAAAATACCGAACGTTCAGAAATTTGGCTAATTTGGGCGAACGTTCAGAAAATAACCGAACGTTCATTGGCTAAGCCATTTTTGGGACGAACGTCCAATTTGAATCCAAATTGGACGAACGGTTCTGCAGAATTTCTGCAGAATCAGTTTTCCAGAAACATCAAATTCAACCCTTTCTTCCCAGATTTTTCCCAGATTTGCATCAAGCATAACAAAATTCAACAATCAAAGAAATATATCTAGCTCCCCTTACCTCTTGAAGACTTCCTTTGCGAATTTTGGGATCTAGAAATGCAAGTGTCTGGATCTCCTCCCAACCCCAAAAGCTCTTCACTTCTCCTTTCCCAGATTGCAGCAAGCCTCTTCACTCCTCCAGAAATTCAGAACCAGCATCCAACGCCCTTCTTGAATCTATCTCAAGGTCTCCTTGCACTTTAGCAGTTCCAAACTTCACCCTCTCACCGATTTAGTAGCAAAACTTTTTCTCCCTCAATGCAGAATCCATTACCCCTTTTATCTCCTACACACAAATCTTGTTAAATGGTGCCAAAATTGAGACCTTCCTTTTTCCAGGCTTCCCCCGTAAAATGCTTAATGGTGCCAGCAAGGAGAGTAAACACCCGGAAGTTGCCTCCCCTATGGCAGCTAGTGCTTCTCTGCTCCCTTCCACTTCCACGAACTTTCCTCCCTTCCTCCACCACTTTCCTCTTTTAAAATAAAAAGGGCATTCGGTCCTTACATAAATCACAACCTTAAATAGGTGGATAAATTAGTATACAAACATTAAAATATCAAAACATTATAAGTAGAATATACATCAAACAAATACATGTATTCCCACCCACCAGCGCAAATATTATAAAAACTTTTAACTTTCATTATTTTTGACCTTTAATATGAGACCAAGTTCTAACATCTTAGTTAGTGACGTTAAATTGATTTTGGAGGCCAAAACCAACGTCAAAGGACGTCGATCGTGGGTGAAACTCATGTCAATTGACAATAAATTACTCGATAAACTGACATTTAAAAGCGTTGAACGACATAACTACACCATTGAGAATGGATTTTTGTGAATGTTTTAAGGTTGAGCAGAAGTAGATACTATTGAGCACCATCTTTGTACTGGAAATGGGCAGCATTTGACGTCTGTTAGTACACTAACAAATATCAATTGTAGCGTTTTCTTTAAAATAATTTTTTTGTTTTTTTACAATTTTTCCAAACCTGAAAAACAAAAGACATCCAGCACTATTGTTTTCCAATGCAGTGTCACGATTAAAACTTTGAACTAATTAAAACTAAGACTAAAACTAAAGTTATCAAAACTAAAGTTAATTAAAACTAAACTAATCAACATCTTGAAGAAAAATACAATTATTGTTATTGTGGGTCCTACCTCTATCGTTCCAGAAAATATGTCTATGCTTCTGTCGTATCTTCTTCATTATGTCATCCGTTATAAGTGATGGATTCTTGAAGCGCTACAAAAATAACACAAATTCATTATGTTTACATACTAATGTTTAAAGTTTATGTGATTTGTAATATGTGAAAGGTATATAGTATTACCTCAATCCAATCATCTCTAGTTCCTACTCGAAGGATGATTTTGATCCAAGACATAACATAGTAGTCACATGCCTATGAATCTGGCTATTTGTTACATTAAACATAACAAAGAAAATAATCATATATTAAGGTCATAAATTGAAATGAAAAAATTAATAACTTAAAAATCAATGAGTTCAAACATTTGGATATAGTATTTGAATTTGTTGTGCTCTAGGAGTACCCACAACTCTAGTTAAATTTGAAACATAGGAAATATAACTTAATATTAATATAACTAAGTAAATTGTATGAAAAAAAGTAACACCTACGTTTGTAACATGAATTTTAAGTCAAGTTTCATCTTTCTAAGCATGGAATGAAACCATACAACTCTGGATTGTCTTGGTATGATGACCATTAGTTACCAATGAGTCCTATCATGAATCACAAATAGTTAGTCGATTAAGAAAACAGAAGAAGTAACTTGTCGAGGGGGAGATGGTTGACTGTCATCAAGAATTGCCTGAGCATCATCTTGTTTGTGAACCCAGTGTCCATATGCGATTTTAACAAAGTCAAAGGAAATGATAACTTCAGCACCAATTCTGAATGACCTCTCCACTGGAATAAATGGCTCATCATCCAAAGGAACTTTAAAATGCTCCATAAAAATAGTAATCAGATGTTGATATGGTAAATGAGCATTGTCCCTTACGACCTTTTTCATGCTATGCCTCATGAGATGAGCTTGGTTAATCTCCCTTGATGTGAGAAGTTTCCATATCAAAATAAGATCTTCCTATGTAGCTTGTGTAATGTTAGCTAAACGAGAAACCAAAACGCGACATATAATGTAATGAAGGATTCTTGTATCATCTTTCATGACCCCGCCAGTATTCTACTTGAAATGTTTCCATTTAGGTTAACAAATCATTTGTCTAGCATATAGGCCAGAGTAATCATCTGTCTACTCATAAGGTATATTACCTTCAAAAGATAGTCCAATAAAAGGTGTGTTTGTAAAGGAATAAAAAGAGGTGGAGTTATGGTCATTTTTGACTTTTATGCCTCATTATGAATGATTCCATCATCAAAAATATGCATATTATTGTAAAAGACTCATACTAACTTAGGATAATAATTTTTTTTTGTGACAAATAAAATCAACTAGATTAACATTTGTCGACAGACTGAAACACTTAAAATTTTCATCGTTAGAAAAGTTAGGATCTAGGTATTTTGGTTCAATAATGTCATCCTAAAAAAACTTGGAACAATACCTTTCATATTGAGTAGTGGTATAAAATAATAGATCAAGGCATGTGGTTGGGAGTAGGGATGGCAATTTTACCCGCGGGCACGAGTACTTGCGGGTAAAATCTGCGGCGGGTAATAACTATTCGCGGATATTTACTATCCGCGGGTAACGATTAGCGGGTATTTTAATACCCACTTTTAAACGGGTCGGGTACGGGTAGTATACTACCCGCCCCGCGGGTACCCGTTACCCGCAAAAAATTAAAAAATAAACAATTTATATATTTTTTTATTAAATCTTATTAAAAATAAAATAAAATTATATTTTATTAGTTTAAATTTAATTAAAATTAAATTTTAATTTACATTTAATTTACATTATATATATATATATATATATATATATATATTTTTTGTATTTTTATTTAAATTTTATTTTTGAAATGTATTAAATATATTTTTTTTATTTTTTGCGGGTATCCGCGGGTATCTGCGAGTTTTAAAATACCCGCGGGTATTTTTTTTAAACGGATACCCGGCGGGTAACGGGTCGGGTAGCGAGTACGATTTTATCCGACGGGTCGGGTTGTGGATAGGCACTACCCGTGCCCGACCCAACCCGTTGCCATCCCTAGTTGGGAGAGATGGATTTGATGGTGATGGTCAGTTCTCTATGGTTTGACGATGGCGACGTCCCGCAATAGCACAAAACCCCTTAGCCTTTGTCTCTTTTAGGATTCTGCCATTGATGATTTATGGAAGTTTTAATCTGTGTAAATGGTAGAGATTTGATAAGAATATGATATTTTAGTGTTTAGAAGTGAATGAAAGGTGAAAAGGAGGAGAAAGGAAGCTTTTTTATGCCCAAAAATGGAGGAAACACCATTTTGAAGGGGAGAATTAGGAATTCTATGCGAGAAGAGAGAAAATGAGGTATTTATAGTAGAGGGTCTCTAAGAATCGATTACATTAACTATGTAACCGATTACCAGAGGCATTTTGTAATCAATTACAATGTTACTATAATCGATTACGAGAGGCAATGTGTAATTGATTACATTATGAGTGTAATATACTGTAATCGATTACCAAATATTTGTTTCTGTAATCGATTACGCACTTGTTGTAATCGATTCCCAGAAACAATTTTGGCCTACATAATAGATTTGGACTATGTATATACTTATGAAAACGAAAATCATTGCATGATTTGTCTTTTGTTCCACTAATTGATCATTTATGAAATATCATTGTCACATTAGATTTTCACTATATCATGCAAAAGTTGGTTGTTATATACCTTTATTGGATGACAATAATCAATGTGGGTGATTATTTTGCAGTCACTACAATGGATTATCTCACTTATTTTTTCTACCAATTGATTGAAAGTGCAATTGTGTTTGATGGAGAGGCTTACCGAACTGTCTTATCTTAATTCCCATCTGTAACCACACTAACTTTCTATTATGCATGCATCTTTTAGAGGACTGCCAAATTATATTATTGTTGGTGATCTTGGCATGGGGGTTGTGGTTGTTGAAGTTGAATTTGATGCGATTGTTGGAGTCATAAGACTGACTATTTAATCAGTAGACCTGGACCAGGTAACACATAATTCTATAAGCATGTTAATCGGAAATTGAGACTTACAGTTCAAGATTTGTAACACATCTTCATTTGTTACTATTTGAAGAGCTTCATACGTTATTTTATTATCTGCGTTCATTGTAGGTCTGTGGAAGTACAAGGTGTTGATTGATGAGTTTGTTGGTCTATCAAAAGTCATGCAAACTTTTTTCTTTAAGGACGTTGAATGTGTAGTTGTATGGAATGCAAAAGAGTTTTGGTCTTAAATAGATAAATTTGACACCATGTTCACCAAATTTGATTTTGCCATCTTGAAATAAAGATCTCACGAATGAATTGTATATATTATCTGTGTCAATTATGGTAATCATATCACCATGAAAGTTGGCCATGTTGTGCTGCAAAAGAACTTGAGAAACTATTTGAGAAAGCAACTTGACACAAAGACTTGAGCAAAGGAGTTAAGAATGGAGTTCAAAAAGGATAAGGTAAAGGTGTAAGGTAATGAAGTTAGTGAGTAGGAGATTTTATAATGGAATGATGAATAAGAGACAAAATACAATTAATAATGTCCACACATTATATATATATATATATATATATATATATATATATAATATTGTTAGAAAAGTGGCCCTTATATTTAGAGCCATGAGGGTGAACTGGATTTCAAAACCTTTTTAAATCTTTAAAGAATATTGAATCTTGAAATCAATAACCAAAGATGTTTGAATCAACTAATTAAAGAAAGATGAAAGAAAGATCAAAAGACACAAAGATTTATACTGATTCATCTCTTCACAAGCCTACATTTAGTCTTCCCTCAATAACCTTAATTAGGGGGTAATCCACTAATCAAGATTTGAGTACAAGAATACAATGATACTCTTAATTTTTATCCTCACCACACTCAAATCTGAAAATAAAAATACAAGAGAGGATACATTCACTCTCAATCAATACAAGAGAGGATTCACTAAATCTCTAGCATGGCCTACCCAACACAGGTACCAAATCACATCAAATGAATAAGAACCTGATTATATAACATTCTTATAGTGTAGAAAAATCAGAACATATGAACGCTAATGTGTCTTGAATGAGTTCTTGATTGCTTGATCACCAATGAAGCTTCAAATCCTCCAAGAACACTTCTTCAGAAAACCTATACTTAAAACTCAGGGAGAATATATATATATATATATATATATATATATATATATATATATATATATATATATATATATATATATATATTACAAGAACAACTACAAAACTCATACTTATAAAACATTGCGTTAATGATATATAATTCATATACGTCCTCTAGTGCCACAAGTAGGTCGATTTATTTGTCGTTGTGGTCATTTGTTGATGTGGAGGAGGAAGGAGGAGGGGGTTTAATGTTTTTATTAGTTTCTTTTGTTTCAATAGACTAACTTTCACCTTCTGATGGCTAATAAGGCCTTATCGGTCGATGAAAGTTGTGTGATGGAGGATCTCTTTGGTATGCAGACGGTGGAGTCATAATAGGTGTGGCAATCATGTTTGAAGGACCGCCACTAAATGTTGAAGGACCTGCAAACATGTTTGAAGGACCGACACTAAATGTTGAAGGACCTACATTGATGTTGGTGGAAAATGTCCATAAGAACTTAGAACTTGCTAATAGGATGATTGAAGTGGGAAGCTTTGTTCCAAGTGCCCATACGAAAACTAATGGTGTGCATACTATAGGTGTTCAAATGAAGACCTATGAGGGTTAGGAAGGACGCTTGGGGGTGGTATGGATGTGTTTGAGGTTGATGAGGTTGATGTGGTGTGTTGTACCTAAAACAAAAATTAAAATTGTTATAATTAAATCACTAATGGAGAAATAAAATTAAAGCAATGTACCTCAACATCTGAAGATTCTTTAATAAGTGAAAGATAACAAATAATATGGATTATATACCCTATCATGCACAATGTGTTGTCGCGTAGATGGTTGTTTCCTTAAAATTGTATCTCATTAATAATACAATTGTTTCATTCATTCCATATTACGATACAGAATTGATGGTATTCTTCCCAGTTTCTATCTGTTCTTCCTCTTATGTCCTATTTATGAGCATCATCGAGATTAATTGGGTCTGATGAAATTTTTTGTCTAAACTCAAATTGACACATTACACAATATTTTTGTTTATATTCAACAGTTGAAAAACATATTCGTGTAACTAATGCTCGACTAACGGGAGAAACATCAACTATAATTGATCGATGAATCTCTTGCCACATTATGGAGTCCAGCAGAACTATCCAATTTTTCGAACCATTTGGATAAAATTCAAATGTATTCAAACTAAATAAATTTAACACAATGAAGTAATTTGCAAAGCTATCTAAGTTGAAGGTCCTCAAACTTTTGATGAAATTTAGTCACAGTGGTGGTGTTGTAAAATATGGATGACATTGTACGACACCACATTCTCCCCAAGGGGAAATCTACACCTGCAACAATATCTTTATCGGCCAATATATTAATTTAAGGAGAAATGCATTTTATTCTCTCCCAAGACCAAAATTGTAATAAAAGTTTGCATCCTCCTATGTTGTCCTAATCGAACCTTGTACCATGATCTAGTGCATGGTACAAGCATGTTAAAACTGTAGAACCCCAACTGTAGTTCGAAGCATTTGCCAAGCTCCTTAGAAGTAACAGGTATATTAATGCACCATACTATAAGAAGTATCCGGCATTAAAATACTCTTAATCAGTCGCCTCATCCGACAACTGGCAAAATTTGTTGTTCAACCAAGATAATTTTATTCAATTTTCTCTTAAGAATGTCTCATGGGGAACATCTCCAATAGTTTGAAACATTGATTCAATAGTGTGCCACTATTGATGCCAGTGATCGCCTCCCATTCAATGCGAAGAACAAATTGCAATGCCACATCTTGTAGGGTTACGGTAGTTTCCCCGAGTGGCAAGTTAAAAGTGTGAGTTTCAGTCCTCTACCTTTCAACTAGAGCAATGACACTTAAGTAATTAATCTCCACATTTTGTAATCTTAACATAAATTCAAATCTAGCTGTGATGGCAAACTCATAGCCAAGGGTCCAATCACAAGAAGTATGGTCAAGCTCCTTCAAGAAGAACCATCTATAGAAGGAGAAACAAAGGTGTGTTTCAGTTGGGCCATAATGGAAGAAGGAGTAGTATAGGATTTAGGCCTTGTATTCGGCCATGTAGTGTAGGTTTGATTAAGGTTTGTATTAAGGCATAAATCGCATAGGATTTTCCTTAAGTTAGATATCCAAACCAAAGGAAAATGTGTGTCATGTGTCATGCTTCCATTGGAGAGGATTTTCTTTTTAAAAGGTAGTCGCATGACACCGTAGGAGTGTAGAGGACTTCATTTTTGTATTGGTCACATGTCCCTCCACCATTGGAGATGATTTACTTTTAGTTGTGGCCACGTGGCACTCTAGGATTAGAGAGGATTATGTTTTTTCAGTGGCCACATATCCTCCCATCATTGAAGAGGTCAAAAGACCTCATTTTTGGCCAATGCAAGCAAAGGTGGGAGATCTTTCCCAACCTTTTTCCCTTGCAGTGAGCTTTTTCTTTTCTTTTCATTTTTCTTTTCTTTTGATTTCTCTTTTTCTTTTTCTTTGTGCTTATTACTTATTTTCCTGCAACCCCAAACTTGAACCTTTATCTATACCTCACAAATATTCTCAACTCAAGTCAAGGTAAAGATTTTCAAAAAGGTTTTCAAAGCATGCATAAGGCTCAAGGTTCAAAAGGTAAAACAAATTGTTTTCTTTTCATTGGACATAAATCATGTGAAGGTTAAGAAAAATAAGGGATAACAAAAGATGGCCTTGATCATATGAAACCTACAAGCAAGTAGTTCAATCACAAAAAAATTTGGGCAAAATCATTCATGCTTCCAAAGTAATAGCAATTATTCACAACAACTCTGAAGCCCAAAACTCACACAAGTAAACTCTCAAGTCCTAGAATTCAGAAAAACACCCTACTCAGTATCTCAATCAAGTTTTACCTCAAGCACCTATTTCATACACTATGAGCCATCACCTGTATATCAGCACATCATGCATCATCTCAACATCAATCAATACACTAGAATATCACAAAGCAATACTCATCACAAAACACAACACAGTTGAATCAAAGCAATGTGGTTCATTCAAGCAAAGTACAATAACAAAACAATTAATTAAAAAGAAAACAAATAACAAAACAAAAGATTAAAAAGGAAGGTTTAGAAAGTTGGGTTGCCTCCCAGTAAGCGCTTCTTTAATGTCACTAGCTTGACACCATCTTCATCATCATAGCATCCATCAATAGATGTTGTAAGTAACATCCATCAGGAGATGTCCAATCACATAGCATCCATCAGTAAATGCTAATATTTCTTATCTTCATTGGCATACATCAATAGACACTAATCTTTCTCATCTTCATCGGCATCCATCAGTAGATGACTAATCACCTAACATTCATCAGTAGATGTCTAGTCAACGTCCTCTTCCATAACAGCATCCATCAGTAGATGTTGTCATTCATCATCTTCACCATAGCAACATCCATCAGTAGATGTTGTCATTCCTGCAAAGAAAAATCAAATTCAGACCACACAATTAATTTTTCTTTTCTTCCATCTCTTTTTCCTTTTTGGAACACTCCTTAGGGTACAAAAGATTTTTCTCAATTTTTTTCTTTTCTCTCTCAACCTTTTCTTTTTCTTTTCTCTCTTCATCTTTCTCTTTTCACTCAGGCTCTCTTTTTCGTTTCTCTCTATTTTTCTCTCATCCTCTTTCTTTTCTTCCCTCTCTTTTTCTTTTCTCTCACTCTCTTCTTTTTCTTTCTTTTCCTCTACATCTTTCTCTTTCTCACTCAAACTTTCTTCTTATTTTCTCTCTATTTTTCGCTCATCTAAAACCTTAACACTTTTAGTGATAATAGCTTGACATTCCTCTTTAGGGTTTGCCTTTATGTTACTCCCAAGATCATCCAGCTTCTGAATTATGTGATCAAGCTGGCTCCCTATCCTTCTGAATGTCGCCTGATTGTCATTATGATGAGACTCGGACATCTGTATGAATTGTTGAAGTGTGTCATCCATCTTAGCCCATCTTTATGATATAGAGGGTTTTTGTTGCCATTATTGTTGTGGTTCTCTATAAAATTGTCCGACAACAAGACCAAAGTGACTTTGATCCATGCTTGAGTGAGGTTCCCACCAGTGGTTGAAATTACCTTGGTGGAATTGAGTGTCCATATAGTTAACTTCTTGTTCGAATTGCATCCTACAAGCATTAGACACAAAGCTCTAGAAAATATTGTTAGCACAAAAACAAAAATAAAAATAAAAAAATAAGATACGAAAATCAAATCAAATCAAATAAAGTAAAATAGAATAAAGCAAAAATTAATTAAGAATCACACAAATAGAATAGTTTAAACCGTGAATCCCCGGCAGCAACGCCAAAATCTTATTAACAATATTTTTTATCCCAAGAAACGAAACCAAAAACTTGTTGATGGATCGACAAGTGTACCGAATCGCACAAGTAATAAAAATAGTAAGACCAAGTATCGTATCCCTGAAGACTCTCGGCACTAAACAATTGTGTGATAACTCAATTAATTAAGACTTAAATAAAATGAGATTGTTGGTTTCAAATGCAAAGACATAAAATTGAATATGAATGCAAATTGATCAATAGTAGAGTAACACAAAGATGAACGGAGGTTGTTTATAAAATGACATGAGTATGTTGTTTGGGTTTGATTTCACCAAGTTTGCTCTCATGTATATAAGAATTATTCTTTTTACATTAACATTAACGTCACTCACTAAATTACTTAGAACTCGATCCCTCGGCGCAATAAGTCTGTCTTAATTCTTAGTTCGTGCAATTCCTGGCATTCCTAGAAAATTGATTCTAAAGATCAAGAGCTTAAGACGACCAATTACGCATACCCTCATCCCTGAGAAATATTACCCTTGGGAGAATTCAACAAGAACCTAAATTGTAAGCAACCTCCCAACACTCATGCAATTCATCAATCATGCTACCAAATGAGTTAAATAGAGCAAACATTGAAACAGATGAATTCCCTAATAATTAATGAAAAAGCATATAAATTAAGAATCAATTCAAATACATGAGAGTTCACAAGGTTAATAAATTCCCTAACAACAAATAGAGTTTAGTTCACCATAGACATGGAGAAACTATATGAATAATGGAAAACCATGAGATAATGAAACCCTAAGAGTAGAAGAGGAAGCTCCCACCTCCATATCCGCCTTCAGGGAGTAGAAGAGTGTGTTGTTGTGTTGCTCTAGCTAGACATACAAAACCTAGAGCGTCTGGGTCCTTTAAATAAAGTTGGAAAAGAGTAGAAATAGGATTCGGTCCAAAAGAGTCAAAACAGAGGAAACACTGGGTCGGATCTACGACGCACGACACTCGGGCACCCCATTTAGGGCGCCCAGGCGGTGGATGGTCCTCATGTAGGGCTTGAGTCTTTAATGGGTCGCCCAGGCTTCGGGGGTCGCCGCTCAAGCGGCCTAGGAGGGCGCCCGGGCGGTGGACGGTCGATTTTCCGAGGCTCAAGCCTCGGACAGGGCACCCAAGCTTCGTGCGATTCCTCCTTTTGGTGCTTTTCCAGGCCTTTTTGAGCTCTAACTCCTTAGCACTTCATCTCTGGTTTCTGCATTCTCTCATTACCTGTCAAAATAAGGGAAATTAATCATAAAATCATCAAATTCAACCTCAACTCTCTTATTCACACAACTTAATGAAAAAGCATGAGTCCAAGCAAGTCTCTAATGGAAAAGGGGTGTATTTAGTATCAAAATTACATCACAAATAACGGTATTTTCAACCGTTAACAGACACAAGTCCCTCCACCATTGGAGATGCTTTACTTTTAGTAGTGGCCACGTGGCACTCTAGGATTAGAGAGGATTGTGTTTTTTCAGTGGCCACATATCCTCCCATCATTGAAGAGGTTAGAAGGCCTTATTTTTGGCCAATGCAAGCAAAGGTGGGAGATCATGCTTTTAGGGTTAGAAGGAGACACTATTGGCCTATAAATAGAGGTGTCTCCACCCTTGTATTTCATCAAAGAAATTAGTAATGTTAGAACAACCGTAGAGGCCCTTCTTGTCACCTACCTCATAGAGGTTGCCTAACCTCTCCTTGAACCTTTTAACCATACATTATATCCATCCTATCACTAAACTTCGTGAGCCTATCACCACACCACCATCATTTGCATATCATATCACCCCTTTCCCACCTATTTCCGCAACCACATCCATCACAGGAACCATTTCCTTCTTCCTCCTAAGGTTTGTCATCAAGATACATCAACTAAATGTGTCACCCATGCATCAACTTGATCTAGATGTTTCAAAATCCAAATTGCATGTCTTATAGGACAAACAACTCTTTCATTTGTCTCCCATGTTGATGGGAATATAACTTTTAAACACCATTATGAACTAATAAAAAATTTAGTACATTAATTAATTTACATAAAAAACATTAAAAGAAAAAATAAAATTAAGTGACTTACCTCTGAATATAGTAGCCTAAAGGATTGAAGGAGCTTCACTTACCCTTTCACTTTACGTTGTGTATTGTGTGCAAGGAATAACTCTACTTTCTCTTTCATTTATAATTACCTCAACATCTTTTAATTTCGCAAAAGGCCAAAGTGGAAAGCAAATGAATAACATCTCATATTCCTATTTCCATTCTCATGAGTGAATAATTGAACCAAAGCAATGTTCCTTCTGCCATTTGATTTAAATCAAATTGAAACAATCAATGCAATGAGTGAACCAAGGAAGTTAAAGGAAATGTGCAGTCCTCCCATGCATGACAAAAATTCTTTGCATTATTTCAATCTTAGAAAATTAAAGATTCTTGTGAGCGAAAGATGAATAGGAAATATTAATACACTGAAGTCGTATGGGGTACAAGACCTCAAGCTTCAAGTTGTATGGGGTACACAACTTCAGGCTTAAAGTCGTATACTCCTATATTACATCAAATTGAAAGTCGTGTACCCCCATACAATTTCAATGTTAATCGATGAGCACTATTTTCGTTAAATTTTTCAACATTCTATCTAGGTAGGACTACATCTCTACATGCACTATTTGTACACCCGTTACAGTGATTAGTTGTTCATACATTTGTTTCTCAGTTCAATGCAATCTTGTTCACTACATTGTGTGTATATATCAGTGCATCATTAACATCAGAAAAACTTGTGCTCAATCAAAACTTCTGAGCAATCAAATATTGCAAACAATTTTCTCTCCAATCTCATTTCCCCTCTCACAAACACTACCTATTAGTGGCATCCTAAAACTTTGGAGCATCTTCATTGTCACAAATCATCAATGATGAATAATTAATTAGATAATGTCTATGAATTTAGTGACGATGATGAGTTGGATTGCATACTTCATGATTAACAAAATGATGACCACCAATTGATACATTCATCTCAACATGCTCAACTAGATATAATGAACGTATGTAATTTGAATCAAAGGAGGAAACAGTTTCTGCAATCAAGCAATATCACATAACAACGAATATAAATTCAGTGTTGTTAATTGAAGAATAAAATATACGTAGTCCGATGTCTAGATTACCACAACGATTTTCAACGACGTTTACGGGCAAGCTACAACAAAGTTCGCCAACATTGGGAAATCAAGAACATTAAGGGACCTCCTACTTGTTTTTCAACCCTAGTCTCTCAAGATCATACAAATCTTGACAATAATCACATTGCATATGTTGAGATTATTGATAGGGGGAGCACAGTTGTTGCTTAACCCAATCTTAGAAATATCTATGTTTTTTATGATGACAACACATAATTAATAACACATGTATATTCTGTGTCACATGTTCTATGTTTACATATTATATGTTGTTCTTTAATGAGTTAAATTTGTTTGAGCATATATGAGAACATGATTGTGTTGGCCATTGCATATCATTCTGTTAAATATGTGATTTTATATGTGAATGTATGTCATATGTTTTTGGAAAAGGAAAATCACATGCACTTTAGTTGAACTTTAAATATATGGCAAAACAATAGTTTTAAGTCGATTACATATGGAGTGAATCGATTAAAACTCGTGTGTTTGCACATAATCTTTTCAAGTGTGTAGTGAGATTTTTCAAGAAGAAAAGTTTTCAAAACTGTGCTAAGTATTGTTGCTTAATCGATTGCATGTGATTTGTATTCGACTAAGTTGGTTGATGTTTTGAAAAACTATTAAATGCTTGTCACAACTAACACAACAGTCATATTTTTAATTGTGTTGACCAAACATTAAATGATAGTCGATTGCATTAATTGTAAATTCAATTAATTGTTGTGATTACTGCTAAACTGTTATAATTGAATGGTGAATTTGATTACGTTAGTACCAAAGTCGATTAAAATGCGTGTGATACATGTTTAACTATAAATTGACGCTGATTTGAATTCTGTAAGAACTTTTGTGATTCTAACACTTTCATATTCTTTACAAAAAGCTTTGTGATCTTATAGAGAAAGGAAAAGCTCCAAGAATTAAGATTGACTGTGGTGATCAAAGATTCTTAGATTTGTTGAGGAGCAAGACTGGTTATGTTTCAAACTTCTAATCAATCTGCACATTTGGGTGTTTACTGTGTGATTAGGATATGCAATCTTGTGAAGAAGAGCACATTTCATGTTCTTGACTTTGAGGGTGCCTCAAAGGGGTTAGACAGCAGAAGAGAGTGTTCTTGCTGCTAGTGTTGTTGTTGACTGCCTATATTAGATTAGAGGGTTAGAGAGGTGTAAAAACCTTGTTGTAAAATCCTTGATCTTTATAGTGCATTGGCTTCCTGTGGTTGGAAGGACACTAGATGTAGGCTTGGCCAAACCAATATAAAAACACATCGTTTGAATTTTCAGATCCCTACTCTCTTTTATTCATTCTACTAAGTTCTTTGCATATTCGATTAAGTTTCCGCTGCATTGCAAATAATTTACCTTGCGATTCAAGAATAGTGTGAAGACATCACATTTTTTGTAAAAGATTTTAAAAGCTTTTGTTTTTACACTTCACCAATTCACCCCCCCTCTTGGTGTGAGAAACTGAGGCAATTTATTTTAACAATTAGCACAAAAGCTGGTTTTTATAAAATATTTAAAAAACTAATTGATTACTCTTTCTGTTTAATCGATTGATCCTAACAAATGGCTTCCCTTTCTCAAACAAGAAAGACGAGTGAATATGTGTTTGAACTTGTGCATGTTACTTGTAATGCTAAGTCAAATTCCATCACTAATGGCTTTTATGAATCTCTTGAAACAGGTGTCTTGCGAAACAAGAAAAATGATGTAGATGGATTAAAATACAGGGCTGAAAGAATAAATCTACAGGCTGAAACGTTAGAAGATTTCTAAATGAGAGGAAAAGTCACAAGCATCAAATTGATAGTAAAGAGAATGTGTCAGGATGTAATCTCATCATGATGGCAAAATCTGAAAAGGCAAAAACGTCTTTGGAACGAGAAGCAAAAGGCTCCATGTGGTATCTGGACAACGGATGCTCAAGGCACGTGATAGAAGATCCAACAAAATTTACAAGCATTACTTACAAGACTATTGGACACGTCACTTACGGGAATAACAACAAAGGACAAATCATCAGTATTGGTAAAATTCAAACTCCCTCTGCATATGAAATTAACAATGTGTTGCTCGTTGAAGGATTGAAACATAATTTACTCAGCATTAGTCAATTGTGTGATAAAGGGATAAAAATAACTTTTGACAGATTGTGTCAATTGAACAAGCTAGTGTCTAAAGATCTTGTCATTGGTTTTCCTAATATACGCTATGCTTATGAAAGATTGTGTGATGCTTGTCAAAGAGGAAAACAAACAAGACAATCCTTTAAAAATAAAAGAGAAATGTCAACCACCAGACCTCTGCAACTGTTACACATGGACTTATTTGGTCCCTCAAGGGTTAGGAGTCTTGGAGATAACTTGTATGGCTTAGTTATTGTTGATGACTATTCTCGGTTTACTTGGACTTTCTTCATTCCTACCAAGAGTGAAACTTTCAAGGTGTTCAAGAAATTTGTTGTAGTTATTCAAAATGAAAAAAGGGCTCAAAATAAAGTGCATAAGAAGTGATCATGGGAAAGAATTCCAGAATGAAACATTTGATGAATATTGTGCAGAGATGGGAATCACTCACAACTTTCCTACTCCAAGGACACCTCAGTAGAATGGAGTTTTAGAAAGGAAAAATAGAGCACTAGAAGAACTTGCAAGAACCATGCTAAACGAGAGGGACTTGTCGAAGTACTTCTGGGCAGACGTAGTGAGCACAACCTGTTATGTACTAAACAGAACAGTGATAAGATCAATGCTGAAAGTGACTCCCTATGAATTGTTCAAGGGAAGAAATCCTAACATCTCACATCTGTGGATCTTTGGATGCAAATTTTTTGTTCTAAATAATGGTAAGGAAAGCCTTGGTAAGTTTGATTCCAAAGTCGATTAGGCTTTCTTTATTGGCTATTCTCTTACAAGTAAAGCTTATCCTGTTTATAACAAAAGAACAATGTGTGTTGAAGAATTTGTTCATGTAGCCTTTGATGATTGATGTTATAACTAATCTTGTTCATTCTAGAAAGTCAATAGATGCAGATGATTCTGCTGAAGAGGGAAAAAGGAAATGAAGAAATTCTAGAAGAAGAAAATTCTAAGAATGTAATCGATCCCCCCAGAGCTGAATCGATTAAGGAGTGGAAAACACCAAAAAATGTCTCGACAAGCAATATCATTGGGGATATCACGAGAGGAGATTCCACCAAACGTCAACTTAATCAATTCTCCATGAATGTAGCGTATGTTTCTAAGATTGAACCCAAAGGCATTGAAGCTGCACTTGCTGATGAAAATTGGATGATGGCCATGCAAGAGGAACTAAATTAGTTTAAGAGGAACAACGTATGGGAGCTGGTTCCAAGAAGTGAAAACCTTCAGGTTATAGGCACTAAGTGGGTCTTTAGAAACAAGATGGATGTTTATTAATCATTGTTGTGCATCATCAATAAAGGGGGAGATTATTGAGATTGTTTATAGGGGGAACACAGTTGTTGCTTAACCCAATCTTAGAAATATCTGTGTTTTTTATGATGACAACACATAATTAATAACACATGTATATTTTGTGTTACATGTTCTATGTTTACATATTGTATGTTGTTCTTTAATGAGTTAAATCTGTTTGAGCATATATGAGAACATGATTGTGTTGGTCATTGTATATCATTGTGTTAAATATGTGATTTTGTATGTGAATGCATGACATATGTTTTTGGAAAAGGAAAACCACATGCACTTTAGTTGAACTTTAAATATGTGGTTAAACAACAATTTTCAGCTGATTACATTATGGATCGATTGAAACTCGTGTGTTTGCAAGAATCTTTTCAAGTGTGTTGTGAGATTTTTCAAGAAGAAAAGTTTTCAAAACTATGCTAAGTATTGTTGCTTAATCGATTGCATGTGATTTGTATTCGACTAAGTTGGTTGATGTTTTGAAAAACTATTGAATTCCTATCATAACTAACTTAACGGTCATATATTTAATTGTATTAACCAAGCATTAAATGATAGTCGATTGCATTAATTGTACATTCAATTAATTGTTGTCATTGTTGCTAAACTGTTATAACTGAATGGGGCATTTGATTACGTTAGTAGCAAAATCGATTAAAATGCATACGATATGTGTTTAACTATAAATTGACGTTGATTTGAATTCTGTAAGAACTTTTGTGATTCTAACACTTTCATATTATTTATAGAAAACTTTGTGATCTTACGGATAATGGAAAAGCTCCAAGAATCAAGATTGACTGTGGTGATCAAAGATTTTTAGATTTGTTGAGGAGCAAGACTAACTGTGTTTCAAACGTCTAAACAATCTGCACATTTGGGTGTTTACTGTGTGATCAGGATCTGGAATCTTGTGAAGATTGGCTTGGTTTCCCTGTTGTGATTACAAGACAAAGAACGATGGTGTTCTTGACTTTGAGGGTGCCTCAAAGTGGTTAGACAATAGAAAAGGGTGTTCTTGTTGCTGGTCATGTTGTTGACTTCCTATATTAGATTAGAGGGTTAGAGAGGTGTTTTATATTTTTGACGTGAGATCTCTATAAAAACCTTGTTGTAAAAACCTTGATCTTTGTAGTGCATTGACTTCCTGTGGTTGGAAGGACACTAGATGTAGGCTTGGCCGAACCAGTATAAAAACACAGCGTTTGAATTTTCTGATCTCTACTCTCTTTTATTCATTCGATTAAGTTCTTGTCATATTCAATTAAGTTTCTGCTGCATTGCAAATCATTTACCTTGTGATTCAAGAAAAGTGTAAAGACATCACATTTTGTTAAAAAGATTTTAAAAGCTTTTACTTTTACACTTCACCGAATCAACATCCCCCCCCTCCCTCTTGGTGTGAAAAATTTAGTCATTCTATTTTAACAGCATCCATCATGTCCAACTTTGTAAGGACAAATCCCTTCATTCACACAAAAAGATTGATTGAAAAAATTAAAAATCGTTTCGGATATTCTGTGTCATACAGAAAATGTTTGATGGTAAAACAAAAGGTCGTTGCAATGAAGTTTGACGATTTAGAAGAATCTTATAATCATCTTCTAAGATGGTTACAGACTTTCCAAGATTCAAATCCAGGTACAATTATTCAATGCACTAGTTCTCCTGTGGATGTTGATGTAGTATCAAACACCTCATGTTATGTTATGGAAAGAGTTTTCTTGTTGTTCAGTCCATGCATAGAAGGGTTCAAATATTGTAAACCCATTCGCCAAGTCGATGGAACTTTTTTAACGGGTAAATATCATGGAACTTTGCTCACCGTGATCACTTAGGACGACAATAGAAATTTTTTTCCATTAGCATGCAGTATTATAGAATGAGACATTAATATGATTTTTTCAATTACTTCAAGAGCATGTTACCCTCAACAAAATACTTGCATCATCACTAACAGAGGGAATGACATCTTATCAGCCTAGGGATGACAATGGGTCGATTCGGGAACGGATAGTGCCTACCCGTAACCCAAACTGCTGGATAAAATTGTACTTGTTATCTGCCCTGTTACTCGCTGGATATTCGCATAAAAAATATCCACAAATTTTTTCAACTCGCGGGTACCCATAGCATACTCATTTTATATCGCGAATATTTTTAAAAAATTATTTTATAAGTTTTTAAATGAAATCCAAATTAAAGTGTAAAAAAGTACAAATAATATTTAAAACATATATCCAAGTAAAGTCAATGGATAAGTAAATAAAAGTTAAAACTAAAATTCAAATTAATGCAAATTAATAATAAAACATATATCCAAATACAAGTAATTTTAAAAATAATTGTTCTAAAAATAACACTCCAAGATTTATGTTTCTTCTCCCACATCTTCATTTTAACCACTTAATTCTTGAAACAAATAAATACAAATAAAGTCATCAATCAATGACAAAGGGACACTATTAATAAAATTAGATTAAAATATTATAAACAAAACTACTAACATCATTAATTATTTCCTCTAGTATTGTATTAAGCTTCATGTTATCCACTTTCAATTTTGAAGAACCTCAAAAAGGAAAATAAATTCATTTGTCATAGCCAATCATTTGAATGAATATAAATTTGTAATTTGAATTGTTCATTTAAGTACCTTTTATGTCACTCCATAGCCAATCGTGAACACACATCAATGCTTCTAAAGCGTCTCGGTGTAATCTATTCCAATATGGAGTAAGAAATCGACCACCATGACTACAAAAATCACGTACAACATCGAATATTTTGGGATTTTAATAGTGAATTCACGAACGACGTCATATCAGGAGACGTTAAATTGACGTCAAATTTAAAAAATTTGACCTTGAATTAACGTCGAATTTTGTCAATATACGACGTTAATAAACTATTTTTGTTTTTTTAATTAATTGTGATCCTTTTTTACAACTCTACGAGACCTGAAAAGCAGAAAAACAATAAATTTTAGTTTTTTGTATTTTATAAAGTAAGAACTATGAACGTGTAGTGTAGTATTAATAACAGACAACAATAACCAACAACAAAAAAGTTCAATCAAACAACAACAAACAAGTTCAACCAAACAACAACAAAAGAGTTCAACAAATAAGTTCTTCAAAACCAAAATGAAAACTAACCTTCAAAAGGTGGGTTCGTCGGAATAAAGTGTCATCACCAGTGACAGAGTAAGCAGAATGTGCCCATGAAGGACAAGAGCACAAAAATAATCAGTCAAAACAAACAAAAATCATACATAAAGTAGTTAATTAACATGCATTTATATCAAATGAAAGAAAGATTACATGTGATGGTCGTCAAACTTCGTTCAAAAATGTTTGAGAAGAGGGTCTCGCCCGCTAAGATACAGTGAATGAATTTTCAATCTCCCACTCAAATTTTTATTAACTTCACTAACCTTTTGACGTCTAACGTTGGGGCATTCGACATTTTATACCCTTTTACATCGAATTACAATTCTAAACGACATTTAATAATTGCATTTATTTACAAAAATGTCACTGATCATTTTTAACGTTGGCTATTCAATGGTTGGATGTTGAACGCGTGACATTATACGACTGTTTTTGTACTAGTACACTGGTACTAAAAGAAGACTCAGAAGCTACTTTGAGATAGGAATGGCTAGAAAATCTCTTGCAATCATTTGTAACATTGGATATTTTAATCCATTAGTCTTCCACCAAATTAAAATGTCAGATTCTTCATCTGAATTCGATAATGTCGGTTCCTTCAAGTAATAATCAATTTCTAACATATAATTTGATGGTTCTTTTTTCTTTGCAATCTAATTTTTTGCAAAATCTCTCCTCCAACCATCTTTTCTTCATCAACAATTTGGCCTACATTTATGTTCGGATTTTGACATGAAGAAACTGACTTCTTACCTTTCATGTACATTTCATACTCTCTTACCAAGTCCTTAAAAAGAATCTTCACCTTTTCAATTTCACAATCAGATTCGTTGCCATATATCTGAGGGAAAAAATAATCCAACAAATCAATTTTGTACCTGTGACTTAGATAATACCTATAGTCATCACTCCACTGATCATACTTCAATACTTGTTAAACTTTAAAACCATAGATGTAGTCATTTGCTAATCATGTGCGCTAGGCAAAAATTTATATTGACTCTCTCGTTGTGATAAACGATCAAATACATCTTTGTATTGTATGGCTACTTGAAGTATTAAAAATATAGAATTCCACCTAGTTTTGCAATCCACAATTAATTTTCTTCTGAATGGAATATTCAATTGAGCACATGTCTCTATTATTTCTCTTCTCTTTTAGGTGTAGTTGTCCAAAAATTAGCACTTTCTCTGAATTTCTCAATGACATTAACAATTATGGGCAAACCATCCTTCACAATCAAATTCAATATATGTGCACAACATCGCATGTGAAACAATTGACCACTCAAAATAAGAGACCTAGGTGAAATCTTGTCTAAAATGCGATCAATCATAGCATCATTTGTAGTGCAATTATCAACTGTCAAAGTAGAAACTTTTCTATCTAGATTCTAATCGATTAAACATTCAACCAACAACTCAGCAAAAACTTGACTAGTATGAGGAGTAGGCACATACATAAACCTAAAATTGAAAGTCATATTTTATTAATTTAGTGAAGAAGAACAATGTTAATATAAAACTACCCTTAAAATAGAGTATAGTGTTATTACCTCACAAGTCGACTTTGTAGCCCCCATAAATCATCAATTAAGTGAGTTGTTATAATAATGTAGCCTCTATTTCGATTACTAGCAGTCCACATATCAGTTGTAATTGGAAGTCGACTTTGAATCCCTAACAACAATAATTTCAAATTCTCTTTTTCGACATTATAATCCTTCATAATATCCTTTTTTAAGGTGTTTTGAGAAATCACTTTAAATAGAAGTTGTACAATAGCAAAAAATTCTTTAAAGCCTATGTGATCAACCATTGACATTGGATACTCATGTAGAATTATCATCTTACGAAGTGCATCTCTAGCTATTTGTTAATTAAACACATAATTGCCAACAACTACGATTTCACCACCTTCATATGAGTTTTTAAAAATGATTGCCTAATGTCCCATGTTGTTCGAAGCTTGCAACTATTGAAATGGTTTCTCAAATGTGACATACCTTGCTTTGCATCACCAAGACTTTTGAAACAATAATTGCACATCGGTCTCCATTTTCCATCTACCTTTTGTCTCTTAAAGTGATTCCAAACATCTGACAATAATCTTCTTGAGTTAACATTAGGAGTTGAACTTTCAGTTTGATTTGAATCTACAGGAACATTATTTTGATTTGAATCTCTTACATTAGATTCTACAAATTGTCCTTATTAGCCATCTTCTATAGGAGAAAATGTATTTTGGGTAGACATCCTAAAAAAATGATCAGCATAAACGTTTCTATATACATATACAAATCAAATTCAACCAGCGAATAAGATTATTGACTTCTTAAGTGAAAATGAAGTTCCATGGTGATAATTGTATGGCCAAATGTCAGCAAAAAATAATAATGGAATTATGTAATAGGTAAAAATGAAGTTTCACGGTGATAAAATTTGTTAAAAAAGGAAGAATTACAATCCTTATTCAAGTTAATCAAATAAATATCAAACCTGAAACAAATAGTCTTATAACTTCAATCAACTAACAATCATATGGTTCATCCATTTAGATTAATCATTATGTGGCACCAAATATCTACAAGTGTCAATTTGGCGTTTTGGAGTTGAGCATGGAATTCACACTTGAAAATGAAATTGTGTCTATTAACTAATCCTAATTTCTTGTCAAATAATGCATGATCATGCATGAAATCTATAATTCTAAACCAATTCCAATTGTCAAAATAGGAGTTAAGATTACAATTCTAAACTATAATTTCAAATCCATCATCCTAACAAACTACTACTAACAATAATAATACACATTGGTTTACTTTTAACATCCAATGAAAACAAAGCCCAACACTCGCTTCTTCTCTCGATCAAATCTCCCTATTGTTGTTATCTTAATTCCACCCTCCACACCCATTTTCTTCTAAAAAAAATGAAACACATAGCTCTAAAAGAAGAAGTTTCTTCTCCCTTGTGCCTACAACGTTCACATACCTCTAAAATAATACTTCCTTTTGACTTCTCATCAAGGGACCCACGCTTTTAATTGAACCCAAATAAACCCAAATAAATACAAAAAAATATATGTATTATAGTGTTCATGATAGCTTACTGAAACTGAGACTTACAAAGTCAGCATTGCACAACAAAATTTCAAATCTACAATTTACTACACAAGCTAAATAGAAGATATACAAAGTACGCTTAATCTGTAATGGAAAAAATTTTCAAATCTACAATTTGAACATACACAACAAAATTTTCAAATCTGTAATTTATTAGACCCGCTTAATGGAAAAATTCATTTATAAAGAATCAATTTCACCATGAAATTATACAAAATGGTAAACGAAGATTACTATGTTTGAAGTAACCGAAACATTACAAAACTCAACATAGTTGACAAAAGACTTACGAGTATGACACACGCCATTGTCAAAAGAAAAGCACAAAACAAATCTTCAACGACAACAATCAAAATCAACAAAACTAAATCGAAAGGTGTAAGCAGTAAATAACATAGCACAACAAACTGTTTATTTTCGATCACAATCCCAGGACCCAAATTGGTTGTGATGATACCCTTAGTTTCTTCCCCAAATGCAAAGTAACCTAAACCCCCAAATAAACCAAACAACACAGAAATTAATCCCTTCCCCAAACCCAATACCCTACCGAAAAGAGGTAATTGGAAAAGATTTAAAGTATCATTCATGGTCGGCAATGTACGTATTCAACATTGAACACCGATGGTAGTATAGTGCAGTATGTGTCCTAGTCGTAAAGAGTGAAAGATTTTGAATATTTTGGTTCTGGTGCAGAGAGGCACGGGACTATAGGGATGTAGAAAAAGGCAAAGAAGCAAAAATAAAACCATAAAACCTAATTTAAACTAAGGATAAAAAAGTAATTTCAATTTTTTAGTGGATAGTGAGTACCCGCGGATACAGATAATGTAATACCTGAACCCGACCAGTTAATGAGCGAGTATTAAAATACTCGTTACCTGCTACCGCGGGTACCTATTACCCATCGGTACCAACTATCCATAACGAGTTTTATCCACCGATACCCGTGGGCACGGGTTTTTTTTGTCATCCCTATATAAGCCTTAAGATCAGAAGAAGTTGGTTGGGAAGCGGATGGTATAAACTCTATTTATTGCATACGTCATTTAGCCTCTAACTTCAATAAAAAAAAATCTAAAATAAGGAACTCAACAACAATTCATAAACTTGGGTATTAATTAACTAACTTTTACTACCAATTTACTTTTTTAATTTCATACACTAAAATCTTAATATCTTATTTTTATTATGTTCTTACAACTTACAAGATGAAGCAACCCATTATAACGCTAAAATTTACCGCAATGAGAGATCAATTCCCCTAACAAGTAGTTTAAATAGATAAAATACCATCAAAGAAATGGTCTCAGGCTTTTGATGGATGCAGGAGTTATGGACATATGATGACAAACCTTGTTGAGTGCATGAACTATGTGCTAAAGGAAGCACGTTCATTGCCAATTTATGCTCTAGTCAAAACAATATTTCAGAAGACACAATCATGGTTTGTTGAATGATGCTTAAAAGCACAATACATGTTACAAGCAGGCCACCAACATTCAGAAGAAATTACTGACATTATTCAAAAAATCAACAATAATTTGCATTTTATCATGTTCAACGCTATGATCGAGAAAATTCTAAACTTCATGTTAAGAAAATCTCAAAACCCCACCAATATCGCCCACATCCAATTTCGTATAACATCAGGTTAAATGAATGTTGGTGTGATTATGGTCACTTCCAAACTATTTGTCTCCCGTGTCATCATTTCATTGTCTATTGTGCATATCCACATATACCACTAATCCAATATATTGATCCGATTTACATTCTTCACAATATTTACAAGGCATATGAAATTTCATCCCTTCCGAAATGAAGATTATTGGTCTGCGTATACTTGTCCAAACTTCATACCAAATTCTCAAATCTGACATAAGGTATCGAGAAGACAACCTACTACCAGAATCCATATTGAGATGGATCAGCAAACCTCGGATAAACCCAAAAAATGTTCATATTGCCACAATGAAGGTCATCAAAGTGGAATATGTCTATATTGTCAAAAACACTTACATCTTTGTATTAATAATTTTTTAAATATTAATAAACTACAATTTTTGCCTTAAATTGTATCTTATTTTCTACTTTAATAAATAATTGATCCAATTTATGATGATTATAAAGCAAACTTGACAAGAATTTTATACACAAATCCCTCTGGTAATCGATTCTAACCACAATATTTGATTACTTTCATGTGCTTCAACCATTTTTCCTTGTTGTAATCGATTACAAAAGGCCTATAATTCAAATTTCAATCATTGGTAATCGATTATGGAATTGGTGTAATCAACTACCACAAAATTTGTGCATCCCCTACACGATTTTAGCACTATGTAATCGATTACAACTGCTCCTGATCGACTACCAGGCGCTGAAAACGTGTGTGGTGCATGATTTCACCTTTTTAATTAGGTTTAATCCTTTCAGACATCCCTATTTGTGTAGGTTGGTTTCAAATATATCCATGTATTCTAAATGGTCTCAATTAGGTCTCTTATTGTGTAAAATTGAATCAATTTGGGTAACGTCGTTAATTACGTTGGACGGCGTTAAAAATTATAGTTTGTGGCTTGGTGAGTCAACAAATTTTATTCATGTGGCAGCATTTGGACACCTGAGCTGGATTTTATTTATTTATAATTTTAAAAAACTTTATTTTAATAAAAACACAACATTTTACTTAGGAAAAATTGATTAAAAGTTAGGGATTAGTAGTTTGATTGTTAAGTGTGTAGATTAGGGAAATTCGAAAAAAATAGGGTTTTTTGGCTTGGTTGTTGTGGTTGGAAATTGGGGGTTTCTGCTCTGATTTCTTCTTGCAGGTTTGGGTTGTTGATGGTTAAGAAGCACGAAGACGAAGGTTGATGGAGGCAGGTTGCACGATGGTGCCAAGGAAGGTCGCGCTAGGGTTCAAACCCTTGCCTCTCTTCGTGATAGGGTTTCGCCTCTTCTCCTTTGCAACGCTGTTGATGCTCTATGGTGGCGAGATGAAGGTTCGAATGGTTGGCTGGGTTTGCGTTAGTGTTGGTGGTGGCGAGGAGCGAGAATGTAGAGGTTGTCATGGTGGTGATTTAGATTTTTAGGGTTATTTTAGTTTGGGATTTTTCTGTGGGTTTCAGAGGTGGAATCATGGTGGTTTTGTTGGAGAAGATAAAGATTCATGGTGGTGATGTAGGTGGCGGGTAAAGTGATTAGAGAATGGCGGAGACGCGATTTGCTTCATTTGGATTTCGAACAGGTTTCCGGTGCAGTGGTTGTAGGTTATCGCGTTGAGTGGCGCAATTCTTATAGCAACAACAGCTTGAAAAAGACTTTGCAGCACGATAGTGGTGGTGGCGGCCTTGCGGCGGTGTGTGTATGGTGGTGGTGCGAGGCAGTGGCGGTGATGGAGGATGATGGTGTTGTGGTTTTTTCGAGGCTTGGTTGTTATGATTTCCCAAATTTCCCAAATCTGATGTCTTTATAGATGTCCAAGCCCCTATGTTGGACGCCTAAAGACCTAACAGGTAGCTGAAAAGTTGCCCTGTTCCATTGCTTTAGACGTCCAGGACCCTAAATCGGACGTTTGATGTCTCTATTCATCCTGTTATGTGCACTATTCATCATCTTCCTCCTCGCTTGTTGTTATGATTGGTATGTTAGATGATTAGTATCTAATTGAGTGAAACTTAGTTCCCATTTGAAATTTAACACAAATGATTAATCTTTTAATCGTTTGTGTTAAATTTTGAATTGTCCGATTGGACAGTTTGGAAAAATTATTTTTCATAATTTGCTAACATGTACATTGGGGTTTATGGATAAGATTGATAAAATTTTGGTTCAGTATTTATATTGTTCTCCGGATGCATATTTGATTGTGGTCATCCTTGACTGCTCTCATTTCATGTATATCGGAGACCAACGCGAAATGCTGTCGAAATCTTATCAAATTTATGATGTAGACTTCTTTGCATGTGTCTTAGCAAATTATGAAAAATAATTTTTCTGAAGGGGTGGGGCCTAACCTTTTGAGAGTTAAAAAATTGAAATTGATGAAGTATATTACGACTATAGTATGGATCGAAGCTGGATGAATGAACGTCGCATCAGTGAAGAATTTGAGAAGGGTGTTTCGGAGTTCTTGCAATATGTTGAACAAAATGCTAAGTTCGAGACATATTTTTGTCCGTGTGTTCGTTGTCTTAATCAAACACTCTAAGACTTAGGCAACATGCGTGATCATCTATTCATGTTTGGCATAATGAGAACTTATATCGTTTGGACTTGGCATGGAGAAGTACTGGACCAGCCTACCACGTCACGAGGAATAGATGATGTGGAAGAATTGATGAGTGATCATTTAGAGGACATGATACGTGATGTTAGTGAAGATAATTTGGGAAGAGCTAATTTGTATGATTCTCTTAAACATCATTCAGAGCAATCGTTGTTTCCAGGATGCCCCAACTTTACACGTTTGTCTGCAACTTTGAAGTTGTTTAATGTAATAGCAAGGAATGGATGAACTGATAAAAGTTTCACAGAGTTGTTAGAGTTGTTGAAGGAGATGCTTCCAGAAAATAATACTCTACCTATTCGTCATTACGAGGCCAAGAAAATTTTATGTCCAATAGGAATCGAATATCAAAAGATACATACTTGTCCTAATGATTGTGTTTGGTACATAAAGGAGTTTGTTTCGCTAAAGTATTGTCCAACATGGATGGCAGAGTCAAATAGAGACATATACTTTGTGCCATACATTGATGGGTATGGGTTGCTTTATGTAAAATTTTATTAAAGTTTTGTTAATTAGTTTACTAATTATTTATGAATCATGATAGGTCTCATTGGCAGCTAATGTTCATCATTCCCAAATAATGTAAAATTGTATGGTTTTGTTTGTTGCACAGGAAGATGAAAAATGACTTGAGAAACATGCTTCAAGGGTAAGTGTTTATCTTTTCATGTTTCAAATTCATTTTGACCTTCAATTTTTATGATAAATATAGTTATATTAATATTACCTTGTGTTTTGAATGTAAATAGAGTAATGGGTAAAAACCGAGGTCAGCTAGTATATGTCTTGTATCCAAAGGTTGTAAGTCATTTATAGTTCTAATTTATTTTACTAGTTATTGAATGATCTAAATGCTTGACTATTTAGTTTTTCATTTTAGTGTAACAAGTAGCTAGATTCATGGGAATGTGGCTACTATGTCATGTCTTGGATTAAGATCATCATTCGAGTTGTCATACAGATGACTGGAATGAGGTAATGATGCCTAACTTATTTAGATTTTTAGTTTCTAACAACTTAACTTTGTTGTAAGATAGGTACATAATGCATCTTTCTTCATTTTGCAGCGCTTCAAGAGTACATATGTTATACCAGAGGACGCAATTAAGAAGATAACACAAGAGATGACAGCTTATCTTCTGCAAAGATGGACTTAGATAGGAAGATTTTTTATTGTTGTTTAACATATTTAGATTTAGTTTAACTTTAACTTTTGATAGTTTAGGTTTTGGATTATTTTTTAGTACTTTGTTAACTTCAAATGAGTTGATATATTATATTATAATGTTATGGGACAATTTTCTGCTTTTCAGGTGTGGTTTTATTGCAAGAATAAATAATTTTAAAAAAAAATACCCACTAGATGTCTGTTAATGCCACATCAGACGTCTATAGACGTCAGTTAGTGTATACAGAGACGTCCAATGACTTACAGAAGCTAAACTCGTTCCAGGGTCTTAGACTCCCGACATGTTTAGTTAGACGTCTATATAGACGTCGTCCGACTAAACATGTTAGACGTCCCATCAACGTCACCCTATAGACGTCTGATACGGGTCGGACATAAAAAACCCAAAATAACGGACGTCTAAAGTGATTTATGCACTAGTGCCACTACACGACTTCATTATTTCAAGTTGTGTGGGGATTGCAGGACTTATCTATATATGTGTTAACTTATTGGCAAGTGTACCAAATTGTATCAAGTAATAATAAATTGTAAGACCAAGTATCATATCCCAAAAGACTCACGACACTAAACAATCGTGTGATTTCTTAACTAATTAAGACTGAAAAGTTATTTTGTTGGTGTTTAAATGAAAATGCAACAAAAGTAAATATGAATGCAAATTGATCAATTAAGGCTTAACAGAAGAATGAATGGTATTGATAATATGAGATGATTATGTTGTTGGGGTTTAGATTTCACCTTTGTTACTTTCATTTATATAAGAATTCATCTTTTTCATTAAATTGTTGACGTCACTTTCTAAATTACTTAGAACTCGATCCCTCGGCGTAAAAAGTCTATCCTTAATTATTAGACCACAATCTCTTGCATCCCTAATAATCAATTATGCATTACGAACATAAGCTTAAGTCAACCAAACATCCTATCCCTATCCCTAGGCAATATTTCTTTTGGGTGAAATTCTCCAGATCAAGGTTTCTAGGTATTTTCCAATAACAAAGAAATCCAAACATCATGCTATGAGTGATCAAAACATAACAAGCATTTAGCAAAGGAGGAAATCACTAACAATTAATGAGAGAAGCATAAAATAATTCAAATCATACTCAATTACATGAAAGTTTAGAGGTTACATCTTCCCAAACAACAAATGAGTTTAGTTCTCCATAGTCATGGAGAACCTTGGTGTACAATGGAATGAAAGTGAGATAAAAACCCTAGAATACGAAGAGAAGAGCTCCCGCATCCAAATCTTTGGCAAAAGGGTCGAAAAGTGTGTTTTTGTGCTTCAGCCTTCCAAAGATGTGAACCCTAAGGCGTGCAAGTCCTTAAATAGATCAAAAATTGGCCCATAAGCCCAAGTCGTTGGTGCTCAACGCCCCAACTAAGGGCAAGCAGGCGACACTACGAGAGAACTGGCGCTTAGTGCCCCTCAGAGGGCAAGCAGGCACTCAACGGTGCATTGAAACTTGTGCTCAACGTCCCCAGGAGGACAAGCAGGCGAGACTATGCTATAATTGGCGCTCAACGCCCCTGGAAGGGCACCCAGGCCTGTTGCGGTGCAACGTGGCGCTGAGGGTCCCAAAAAGGGCAACCAAACGTGGTTGCGTGAGCTCCTGCACCCAGACATCCTGCGACCTTCTGTAGCGTTCTCTTCTGGTGCTTTTTCTGTTTTTCTTGGGTTCAAACTCGTTGATAGTTCAACTCTTCTCCAATTTATTCCAATAACTTGCAAAATCAAGGAATTTAGTGATAAAATCATCAAGTATAACTTCAGCTCTCTTATTCACAAAAATAAACTAAAAACAAAAATTCAAGCAAGTTTCAAAGTCAAAAAGGGTTAATTTAGTATCAAAATTGCATCACAGATAACGGTAAATTCAATCGTTATCAATATGTAAATAAAAAATCGTCTACGATGATAATTTTTGAAATATTTTTGCCCAAAAACGTAAAAAAATGCATTGTCTTACACATTTTTTTTTATCAAGACATAGATAAAGCCATCAAAAAATTACTAATATTCTATAATATTTCGATATGTCTATTTAATCAATTAATTATTGCATTTGAAGTATTATTTTCTTATCTCTGCTTTTATCATTTAAAATTTAAAACTAAAGATAATTTAATATATTTTTCTCTATAAATAACATTTTAGACTCAAATAAACACTATCTCAAATATAAATGTTTTAATCTAAAATTAACACTATTTTTATCATAAAATATCTTCTAAATGACAGAAAACAAATCAAAATGATTTATTAAAAGCTTTAATATCAACTCTCGAACTTAAATTTACTTCCTCGGCTAAGGACCCAAAGACGTCACATTTGGATCAGCTCTTGGAGAATAAATTTTTGGAGGACTTCGACCCAATTTTCTAATCTCAACCTAATAAATTCAACAAGCATATTTAAATTGACTTCAAGTGTTGGGATCATCTTCCAAAGCTTTGTCGATTATCAATCAACTAAAAGAATACAACAACTATCAATCATAATAATATTATTTTAATACAATTGGGTTTGATAATCTCCTGTTAAAAAAACTAAAACAAAAGAAGCACAGTAATTATTGCTAAATCTCACTAGGTTCTCGTGAGTAAAGCTGATATACAGTAACTGTCAGATGAATCTCATGATTGGTGATTTCAGTTTGTGGCCTGAAGTCAAAGGTTGCAACATAAATCTCACCAAAAAGATGGCAGTTGGATAAACAGATTCTTGGACATGTGACTCTAAAGTTCATCAGGTGGCACGTGGCTTCTGTTCATTGGTTTTGGCATAACAACCATCCATCCATCGGTAGGCAATCTAGTTATTAGTTAAGACTAATCCTACATATGTTCCTGTCGGAGTTGGTTTCTTGGTTGGTTCCGGTGAGATCACTACAACAAATTAGTGGTTCATAAACGAAGATAGGGTCCACCATGCTAATAACCACTAAAATATCATCTTTTACAAATATTACAAATATTAGAAAAGCTTTTCACATGAGACTGGTAGTTCAATTAATGAAAACACAGTTTTAAGGTTTAGTGGTTTCACAAAATTTAATAATAAAAAAAAAAAAAAAGAAAGGTAGGGCACATGCATGCTTGGAAGGTTATCAATACTATTCAAAATAAAATGGCCAACACACAAGCCATTTTCCCAATTGTTAAGTTTCCCAACTCTATATTCCTTCCCACTTGCCAACATGCTTTTGCTTCTTCCATTCATCATAACAAACCTTGTAAGTCTAATGCATCCCTTGCTTTTCTATATAAAGTATGAAACTTATATCATAAAATATATATATATATATATATATATATATATATATATATATATATCTTGTAATGAGAGATAATAACTAAAAATAAAATAAATTTAGAGTACATATCTCAATTATACATATAAATAAATGAAAATCTCAACCTTATAAATCAATTTTATGAAATTAAGTTAAATTCAAAATGTTTTCCTAAAATCTACCTGTTCATTCATATAACAATGCAAAGGGACATCTCATAAACTGGGAAAACAAACCATGATGCTCCCTTTTCCAAGCCTTTTAGAATTGGTTTTGTTAAGAAAATCATTAGGTAAACACGAAAGAATTGTGAAACGAAATAAATTCAGGTGGAATAGAATAGAATAGAAGCTTCGTTGTCCATTGAAAATTGTAGACATGGAAGATCAGAAGCTACTTTCGGCCGACAGTATTACGTAGGTGGACACATAAAGAAAACGATTGATCTTGTCATGTTCCATCAATTTTTATTATCTTTTTTAAGATAGCCACCAGTCCAAGTGATGCAGTGGTTTACCCTGAACCCCACGTTATTTGCAAATGGTTGCGTAGCTTGACTGCTACAACCAGCACAATTAACCATCATTCAATTTTTCAAACCCTAATTGGAATCCATTTGCTTTATCAAACCAAACCGCCATATATGGAACTTCGAGAGCTCTACTCAGCACTATTATCACACCCCAAAATAAAACTAATAATAATAATAATAAAGAGTTCATTTGTTTTGTTTATCTAGTTTCTCTCTTCACTCGTAATATTCTCACGTACAATTTATATTCTAGTAGAATGTTATTTTATTTATTGTTAATTTCTTTTTTAAATTAGTAAAATTCGATATAGAATAAAAAAGAAAATTTTATAAGTAAAGAGATGAGACATTCAGAACAACTTACAAAATATACATTACAGTACTTTTCTTTTACAAACGCGGAATTTTTTGGATCATCTTTCTACTTATTTCAATTAGGGTATTTTTAATTCGACTTCTAGGAATGTACTATTACCTTGAACTCTTTTAAGGAAATTACACTCATACTGATGAAATCAAACTAAGCAAAATCATATCTTTTTTGTTTGTTCAATTTTTATTCTATACAAATAAATCAAACTAATTGACATTTTAGCACTCCTGTTAATGAAAAATGGGTCTAGATTTTAAATGAATCAGAGGAAAAAAAAGATTTCAAAATTATTTTATATTCATTTTTATTATTTTTATTGTTACATATTGGATATTCATCGGAATTGTAAATGAAAAATATTGGTTGATTTTTTATAATACAATTATTAATCGTATGTTTTTTCTGATAATAAAAGTAATCGTATTTTGTCCTATTCAATACTTATTTATTATAACAACTAAATGAATTGAGTTAAATTGTATATTATTTTTCGAGATCGAAAGTAGTTTGTAAAATCTTTTTTCATTGAGTAAACGCTTCACTAATATGTATTTGTCTTTCTAAGTCCTCCTCATTCTTTATCGAATGGTTGGATGTCTGGAAATTATTCTTCGACCCCCAGATTATTACTAGTAAGAAATTTTGATTAAATTTGGATTAATACAAAAAAAAAATAAAGTCAAAGCATCATTAAAATAATATTTACAATCATCTTTTCCTCATTATAGTTCTACACCTGAATGACTACAATTATGGATCTATTGGACCACAGGTCCAGTGGCCAGTTTATCTATAAGAAATTGCACCCATTTTTAACTAAATTATTCAACATGAGAATGTCTTCGGTAGATATAAGGAGTCAGTTTATCTATGAGAAATTGCACCTGTTTTTAACTAAATTATTCAACGTGAGAATGTCTGCGGTAGACATAAGGAGGTTGGGTAGACACATGGTTATCAAATGATGGATGCAGAATTTAATATGAAAAACATAATACTCGATATCTGATATTTGATACTCACTAGTGATTGTTGTATTGGAAGTTCCACATCGACTAGAGATAAGACCAAATTATAATATATAAGTGGGATGCAAACCTCACCTTACAAGTCGGTTTGTGGGGTTGAGTTAAGTTTAAAAACAACTTTTTAATATGGTATCAGACTAATACACAATCATCTCCTTCCTTCTTCTTTTTTTCTCCAACATAGGACGACGTTCCTTCCTTTCTATTTGCCTCCCATGGCCAACGATAACTCTTCATCTATTAGCAACCCTCATGAGCCATCAAAATCCTTCACTTGCATCACCCTCAGCAGTGTCACCAAGCTTTTTCCCTCCAATTACCTCACCTGAAAACTTCAAGTTGAAGCTCTTCTTAATGGCTATGATCTTCTCAAATATCCAGATGGATCTTTTCCTGCACCGGTGACGACGATCTCCATCACTATTGAACCTCCGATGAAACCTCCGAATCCTGTTTATCAAATCTGGCGTCGACAGGACTGTCTCATATACGGTGCTCTCCTCACCACTCTCTCCCCTGAAGTGGCATCCCTAGTGTCTCAAACAACGACATCACATGATCTTTGGACTATTCTCCAGTGCACCTATGCCAAGGCATCCCGCAGCCACCTCAAGCACTTAAAGGAGCGTCTCCATAGGCGTCCAAAGGTACCCAATCCATCAATCAATTATAGTAATTAGTTTTAAATTATAATAATTAGTTTTTATTAGTCAACTTTTATATATCTACTTTCCCTTTATTTAGGTTAATTGTTAATGCTAAATTGGTGGAGTTTGTTCCCTTGACTCTTTCCGATTTACCTTATCAATTTGTATATTTATACTATTGTAACCCAGTAATAAAACCAATTCAAAGTGATTTTTGTATATGGTATCAGAGTCATGGTTAGAGCCTATCTAGCGATTTCTTAGGCATTTTTATTCCACCCGTTGTCAGGCCACTATCGGACCATCCATTTGTACTATCACGCTCGAGCTGTCTATACCTCGACGTGAAGGGGGTGTGTTGGAAGTCCCACATCGACTAAAGATAAAGCAAAATTATAATATATAATTAAGATGCAAATCTCACCTTACAAACCGATTTTGTGGGATTGAGTTAGGTTTAAAAACACTTTTTACTTTTTACTATATTGGACTTACCTTTTAGTAACAGAATCTTCTGTATCTTGGTATCTGGTTTGGTAATTCATTTCTTACATACTATATACATTGTTTGTCTTAACATTGTACGAACTTCAAATTATCTACTACTAAATACAAAATAAATAGTATCTTATTATTGTCTTAATTTAAAGAATAAGCCTCAGAAATTTTCAGTCATAACACAGGTGAGATTTCCAATTAGAATCATCACAATATATCACTAATGTTGATAGGCATTACAAGCATATAGCAATAACCACTACTAAAAAAAAGCTTTTTTAACGCGCTATATACACCTCGGTTTTACTGAAACTGAAGCGTATAAAAGCATTGTGGCATTTTCATAAATATTGAGTGGTTATATGCCTCGGTTATATATGAACCGATGTCTATAGATGTTATTGTCTCGAGTAGAAGGCCAACCGAAACATATAATATAAATTTTAAATGGTTTAGGACCCGGTTTGGTGTAATTGATAGGGTTTAGGCACCCGTTTTAATATAATTGAGGTAATACCCTTAGGTTAAAATAAAAAAACCAAACGTTTCTCTCTTGCACTCTCGCGATTCTCATTTGCCTCCCTCCGCCTCCGATTTCTCTTCTCCACCAAACCCCAGCATCAAGGCGCCACCATCACCAGCCATTAGGGTCGCCGCAAGCACCGCCGTTCAACCACGCCGTCGGCCGCTGCCATTCCACGGTGCTCCACCTTATTTCTCTCATCTCCACAACGCAGCTTCCATCCGCATCAGTCATTCTCTCCATTTCGATTTCCTACGTCTTCACTCTTGAGAGAGGGATCTCCTCATCGCAAGCCTTTCATCGTCACGGTAAGCCTTCTACACTCACATAATCATCTCCATTTCCTCTATCCTTCATTTTCCTCGAAACATTCATAGATCTAAACCCTCCATTAGGGTTTCTTTTCCTTTCCACCATTTCCCTTCGATTCCACCGATTAAAACCACGTTTTCACCGTTAGAAACTTTTTCCACCAATTAAACTTTGATTTACACCGATCAATCGGTCCATAATAGCTTTCCTTCTTCTTCTAGGGTTTCTATCAAGTTTAATCCTCTGTTTCTTATTCTTCTTCGACTTTTTGTCATTTCCGTTGCATTATTACCAGTCCAACAATCTGTCATTGACAACCTTTGGATGTGTTCAATTATTTATTGTTGTTGTATAGAGCTGTGCTGGAACCTGCAATACAGAGATGTCATCAACGTCGAACACGATGCCGATTCTAGTAAGGTTGATGACCCTGCTAGTGGAACCATATGCGATGCCTTCCCAACTGTGGCAACAGTCAGACGAAGGTGGCCAGGAATCTAGCAGTTTTGAATGGTCAAAGATGATCCTGCTCTTGAATTCTAGTAATGCTTCTTTGTCCACCACGTGACATGGCTCCGAAATTGAGGTAAGAGATGAGAAAATGAGAAGCAACATTATGGTTGCTGCCATAGTTCAGAATGAGGAGCGTGATGTTTTGTCTAGTGAAGTATTCAATTTATTTGTTTTCTTGTGAGATAATCACCAAAATGGTGTATGAAAATGGCATTGGAGATGTTTGAAAAGTTGTAATTGTTGATACTTTGGATGCAGCATTTTGAAGAGAGGCATGTGCTTCTAACGACAACTTGGATTTTCCCTGACTTGGCTCTTTGGAAGCAAGTGCCTTTAGTTCAATAAGAAGAAGTTGGGATTTTACAATTATATATCCCATCACTGTAAGACAATTTATGAAACTTTTTAAATTCAAGATTTTGATAGTTGTTGCTGATTTTGATACTTTTTTATCATATAGATATTGATATTATTAAGCCTATTGCTGACACTGCTATTATTGATTTCACTTCCAATGCTCTTGATTTAGTTTATGTTATTGATCATGATATACCTGCTGTTGTTTTTGATCCAAATGTTGATGTTGCTGATTGATCTGATTTTTACACAGTTTTAATTGATAACAACGTTGTAGTAGCTGGTGAATTTCATGCTTCTGTTTCAGATCTTGATGTTGTTGATTTTATTACTGATTATGATTTTAATGCTTCTGGTTCTAATTTTTAATGTTCATTTTGAAGTCAATAATGTGGCAGCTGTTGTTGCTGATTTTTCAAGTGCTGATTTTGCAATTGTTGATCATTGCAGGCGAGGAAAAAATCCTTTGGCTATGGTTTTGGCTTCTTCTAGAGAACTTGCACGGCATGTTGAGAAGGAATTCAATGAGGCTGCACCTAGTGTACTTTATTTCATGCATAGAGATAAGCATCAATGATTTCTAAATTATTTCCATTTAAACGACCTTGATGTTATTGTAAAGGAGTTTCATTATTTAAATTTAATGATATCATGTTATGCTTTGTAAGTAGCTGTGCTTTAGAATTTGAGTTTCTGACAAGAACCCAAGACAGAAATAAAGAATGGAAAGGAGTGTTTTTATTGTTTGAATAAAAACAAACAGTACTAGGAAAAAGATCTCATGAACTCTAATGGTTTCATTATTTCCTATAATTAACGTGTTGGTGTAAAAAAAAAGAAAAAAAGCCCTTCTATTGCCTCGGTTAAACTTCAAACCGAGGCATAAGACTCAACCATGAAAAAAAAGTAAAAAGAGGAACACCATATAATGCTTCGGTTGCATTTGAACCGAAGCAAAAGCATACATTTTTTGTCTCTGTTCAGAACTGAGGCAAAAAATGATAAACTTTTTACCTCGCTTGTATATGCCTCGGTTGCGAAACCGGTGCCTATAAAAGAAAATAACCGCTGTCGTTTCTCTTGACTACACTAGTGAACACACCTATAAGTGTACAAAAGGAATATTAATTAAGTAAATCTATTCTTATATCATCAAAATACAAATAAAATCATATATATCTGTACAATTCCAACATCTAATTATACATATTTGTCAGTTATACCGTTTTTAGATACATTTACGAATGATTATTTACTCAAATATGTTAGTTAGTTTGACTATTTTATATTTATTCTCAAGTAAAATTTTATTTTCATTTTCATTTCTATACATAATTAGTTTGAATTTTTTTTTATATCTCATTGTGATTGTGGACTAGTTTGCATCCAATTTTTTATAATTTTAAACATTAATTAAAAATTTTTTTATAAAAATAAAAATCATAAGATAAAATTATCATTTATGGAGTCCTCATTATTAAAAAAATATATATTTTCTTTTCTCCAATATCAAATGTCTATAAAATAATTATAATTATATAAATATTAATTAAAAATATCAAATAACATTAAATAAAAATCAAACAATTATTAAAAAATAAAAAAATTAAACGTGTATCTTAAAGGTAAATTATAAAACTAGAGACTAAAGAAAAGTCTATATAAACTCTTAAAATTACTTATTAAATAAAAGATATTTGAATATTTGAAAACACAAATAAGTATAAGGATCAGACAAATATTAAGATGAAATAGATACTAATATATTCATGGTCATCTTCCTACTCAATTAAAAAAAAGTTAAATATTACTTATATCAATGTTCATAGTTAATATTCTCCATCAAAATTAGGATACATTTTATCAATATGCAAGTAAACATAAATTTTACACTTTAATCTTGCCTCACATCCAAATGTGAGGCGGTATGCCTGCATCTTTGAAAGCATTTTCAGAAGCATGGAATGATTAAGACCTTCAGTATCAAATGGATTGTTTCATTTGATTTTATTTCTGTTTGGATTTGAATTTTCTATATAAAAATGAAGGACAAAAGAATTGGGCCTATAAAACGGGCTACTGCTACCTCAAGAGTCTATGCTATTATATGTCAATTCAGGGTCACATGTTTGGGTCTTAATCATGGGCCAATATTATATCCTTTATATAGAGCAAAACAAATAACAGCAAAAAAACAAACATGAGATGAATCATTTAATCTCTTCAAAAAGTTGTTCCAAAATAAACTTGCAAAATGAGATAAGCATAAGGAAAAAACAAAGAGAAAAAATATAAATTATATTATTGTAGTTCACTACCAGCTAGAAAGAGGAAGTGAAAACAAAATAGATGACAACATTTTTTCGTGCTTTCTGTAGAATATAATTTGTGTTTGGAGACTATTTAGTACGAGAAACAATAGCAGAATAAGTGTGCAAAAAGGTACATGCTACTTCGCTTGTCATGCTAAATTCAAAGTTTAATTAATAATACTGTATAGAATGGCCCCTGGTTGCTGGTTGCAGAAAGCAAATTTTTTTTAATGCTTATAAAGAATATGTAGTATTTAAAAAATAAAAAAAAAATGTCTGTAAGTGTCCCAATTATTCAATCAATAAGACCATCATTGTTTCCAATTCTTGAACAAGGTTAATAGAAGTATCATTTATCATTGTTGTTCTTGAACTCGATAAACGTGCAATCAAGCCACTAGAATAGTGAATTAAAATAGTGAGTAAGTCTATAATTATATGTGTCCACTTATAACATGTGATGAGAATGGAAATCCACCTAAGACTTTGGACTTAGAAAGTACTCCATTTGGATTTTGAAGCACTTAAACTATTAATTAATGGAGTGCATAATAATGGTGCATTTAATATATTTGCACGCAAAAGGATTAAGGAATACTTAACCAATTACACACTTATTTTAATCTCTAATCACGGTTTAGTTTTCAAAACAAAAGAAGTTCATAGCAATAATATTCTTAACAGCAAAGATAAGAACGAAATGTAGTTGACTACAAATATGGTTAAAATATAAAAAATTTTGCTCACAGACTGCTACAAAACAAAAATTTGGAAAAAGTTTTAAGGGAAAAAAGGGATTAAACTTTCTTTAATCTGTAGTACTATTGTACTTGTTTTGATTGTTTTTGTTTTCCTGCAAAACAGTGGTTTCTTTCCTAAACATTTTTTATAACAATGAGGTTTTCAATGCTCACACATACATAATAGTTTTAAAAGAAAAAATAGTAATAAATGTTTGACCAGAAGTTAAACCGGAATAAATAAAGTTGAGAGTCCACCCTCTGCAAGCATGACAATAAGGTCTTGCATGCTTCTTTGGCAGTGCAGAAAATCAATGGACTTGAACCAAACACTGTACAAGATTCTGCTTTGTTAGATGCCTACAATGACTATTGGCTATTCACCACAACCCCACTCGTGCTACACAATCACATTCTCTCTCTTGTGCATACACGTCACATGTATCTTCCTCACTAATAATTCAACTCTGTGGTCCCTTATCAGTTATCACCCCACCAAGACAACTTTTCACGCTTTAAAATTTTAATCAATGCACCTACAAATCATCTAATTTGTAACAGTAGCAATAGGAAAAAGATAGAAATTGAAAAGCATGTAAGTTTATTATATCATAAATGCATGACTACATAGGCAAAAGGACAACAGTAACACCAACCACATTAAATTAAGTCCGACCAAGATATCACCTTCTTCCCCTTCTTCCCTTAACAAGCCCTTACACCAATTACGATACAACCTCCAAGGAAAGCCCATAATAACGATAATAATACCAGCTCGAAACACAACACAAAGATCACAAAGATCAGCGTTTCCCACAAGCGTGTTACATTACTGTGCAATCCACCGTCAAGTAGAAAATGAGGAGTGTAGGGGGCCCTTCTCCCAAAGTTGTCACACACACTCTCTCTCAATTCACACCCAAAGCTAGTGATAATTTTTACATCAGAGAAAAGGCAAACCCACCAAGGATTGATCACGACAAGGTTACAAAAAGAGGAGGTGAGATTGGGGCCCATAACAGCCAAGAGGCGTGCACTCTCGTTTTTGGGTACTTTTTGGAACAACCAGTCTTCTCATTCAAAAACAGCTCACACCCCATGCCAGCGTTAGTGCTAGTGCTACTTTCTCTAACCCCCAAGACATGGACTAATCATTCATTTCTCTCTTTCTTTTTTTCCTTTATTGGGGCATTTTCCGCTCCATACCTCACTTCTTTCTTTCTTCACACACAAATTGCATTACACAAAACCACCTTCACCATCTCCCTATCTTCCAACACCTTAATCATTCACCAATGTCTTCTTCAAGGGATGCATTTCACACTTCACATTCACCACCCACCTTTCATAATTATTAGAGTTCAAAATCTATACCCTATTTCTTATTATAATAATAAAAACGCACACAAAGATAACTTATTAAGTGTACAGTTTTCTAATTCTCCAACTTATATGGCATATCAAGTCCAAGCTTTATGGCCTTGAGTTTCAATGATTTCAAGCAACGTATGGCTTCATCAAGAAGTTCAACTGGGTCCTTGCCCTTTCCACCAGGAACTATGCACTGCAGAATGCTCAGAACATTTTGAATCTTCTCCTTTCTCATCTTTTTATTGCCCGACCAAGAACCCATTCGACCGGACCCTCTACTACTATTGTTGCCAACACTGGAGCATCTTGATTCTGCATCATCCTCAACTTCAAAGGGTATTTTCCCATCCAGAGAACTAGCAGTGCCCATGAACTGCATGTCACCATCATAAGCCCCCTCATGCAGCTTTCTCTTCTTTGTTTCTCCAACAGAGCTAGCAACTTCTTCAGCAGTTAATCTACCAGGTTCTTCCTGATTACCGTGAGTGGTCATTGTACTGGGTGAATGTCCTGTGCTAGTAACTTCATCATTATCATCATCATCATCCTCAGTGGAATAACCATCACTGTCAGAGTAAAGCAATGCATTGATTTCCTCTGTGTCCTCATGCATCTCACTTTCAATGTCATCATCAGTTCCCTGATTTTCATCAACTTTATCATCCAAAGTTGGTCCAAGTCCAGCCACATGATTTACATCTCTCCTCAATGAGGGCAATTCATTCTCCTTGTTCAAATTTGTAGAACCATGCAGCTTTGAATCCCACAGAGTCAGGCACTCAACAGGCCGACCAAATCTTGAACTGTAAACCAGAGTTGTTTGATCAGCAGTTTGATCAATAACTAGGAATTGCTTCTGCGGGAAACCCTCAACCGGGTCAATTTCCTCCCCAAAACCTTTTGCATGGCTAGCAGAGAGCTTTTCCTCTGCAGTGAAGTTTCGAGCAGGTGTAGTAAATCCCTGCCGGAAACGAGGCAAACAATAAAACCAACCATGAGGTTCACCAGAATGTCCAGGCTGTGAATGAGGCAGCCCAGAGGACAGATAAGCTGGCATTGTAGCATCTCTTGCAACAGAGTTGCCAACTGGATTCATAGCTGCAGCTGTACCATTTTGCTTCCCCTTGCCAAAGGGTGCAGCATTGAAGGAGCTCAAACTGGGAGATTGCCAATCAAAAAGCAGCTCCGGAATCCAGGCTCCACAATCTTCTCCCATTCAACCACAAAAATCACCTAAATATTTTTTTAAGCATTAATCAAATTACCTCTACTGAAAGAAATGAATGAATGCAAAAATTAACAACTTAAAACGTACCTGAAGAAAAACAATTCAAACACAAGTGCTATCTTTTTTACTATTGGTAACTCTCACCAACAAGGAAAACAACAAAACCACCGGCTTAACCCAAAACGAACAAAGCAAAAAACTATTACGTGACAGGCTTGAGCAAATGACGGAAGTATTCAGCCTGAACAACACCCAAAACCAAAAAAATATTTATCAGTACATGTTTGCACATAAAGATCATGAGAACAATTAAAAGATCGTAACTTCGTGACAGGCTTGAGCAAATAAAAGCTATTCTATGAGTTCCTTCAGTCCAAGAATATATAATACATACCTGACAATCTATGAGAGGTTGAAAGCATGCCATAACTCTAACTATAATGGTAGAACTCCCTGCACTTCCATTCTCATGTTTCAATGCCCGAAATCTGGTTTGACTTGCTGCTTGGCACACCATAACTACTTTTCCAACCCTTCAAAATGAAAGAACAACTATGTTCCCAAAGACAATGAGTCTGAAATCTGAATCCTCTTTAAGCCAGTGACGGTTTTGACAAATTGAACAATAAACAAAAATAAAACACTGGTTTACAAAGTAGTAAGAAAAAAACAGGCTAAAAACTAATGACAATTAAAATGTTGAGGAAACTAAAGTTGAACAGAAGGGACAGAAACAAGATGGGTGACTTCTTTCAGCTGATCTGACGAACATAACAAGGAACGACAACAAAAAAATTGGACCCCATTGATTCAAGACAAGGAAGAGATGAGGGAGGTGATTGAAAGAGGTTCTGGTAAAAGGATCTTGAATTACAGAATAACTTTGCAATACAGGTTCAAAGAAATAACTTTGCGATAAACATCAACAGAGAGACTAAGCCACCACCGCATGCTGCTGTATCCTTATCCGAAAAAAGATGAAGCCACCACTAACCACTACTACTCTTTCACCCAAAATCCCGTTCAAAATCCTGCAATAGAATTCACACATCCCAGATCTACCAATTAGCACTGAGTAACACCTTTAAATTAAGCTAAAAAAAATAGAGCCAAATAAACAAAGTGAGATCAAAACAAGAATAAATAAATAAAAAATACGATTTTCCTTTTTTCTCCTTTCTTGACTCTATTCTCGCAAAACAAAACCTTCAGAACAGACTAATTACTGAGACTCAGCGAATATAGGGTACAGATTTTCATCAAAGGTTGAAAATAATTAATTAAAAAAACTAAAACAAAGTACAAGCCAAGACATTGATAGGGCAGAATATGAACACACACCATGTAAATGGAAACAAAAGTTACCCAAAAGAATTGTTTATTTTTAAAGGAAACAAATCCCCGCACAAGATCTTATATGCTAGAAATTGAAGTTCCAAATATTAAATTATCCAAGAACTAACAACTAAAATTGAAAACATAACATAATCACAGACACATATAGAGAAAAAACATGAGTGGTGTAAAAGAACAGCATGAAGGAAGTAGAAGAAAAACTTACGATGTGTGTGTGGAGAGAAAAAGAGAAAGAAAGAGAAAGAAGCAAAGCAGTTGAGAGGAGGGAGCAAGCGTGACTTGGGTACAGTCAAAGTGGAAAGTGGAAACTGTGTGTAAACAAGAAGAAAGATGAGGAGTTGAGTTATATAGAAAATGCATTGACACATATACCCTTCACAGAAGTCCATCAAAATAATTATTAATGGAAAAATAAAAATAAAAAGGATTAAAATAATAATAAAAAAAGAAAAGAAAAAGAAAGCCATTGAGAGTGTTGTGGAAGGTTGATTCACTCATTCATGGATACGTGCCCGTGCGTGAGGGTTGAGGACGCAAGAGTGCACGCAAACTCTTAAGTGCACAATCATGAACCACAGTAACCTAAGCCAACCTCAGGTTAAGTTAAGTTAATCCATCTCTCACCTCAAACACACACACACACTCCTCTGTGGCCCCTCGGTAGTTCTATCATCACCTTCTGAATGTTTTTGTTTGGTCAATATGAATTACTCACCCTCACCCACCACTCTTTACCTAACCATATTCTTGGGTTTCAACCTAACCACGCGCTCTGGTTAGTTAGTTGGTTGCCTCGGCCTTGTCTCCGTTCCCCTGGACGAATCTACATCATCTGCATGCCTTCTTTTAATTATTATTTTATTATTATTATTTTTTTATTATTATTATAACCACATGGTTAAACCAAAACTCACACACATTGCATATTCCCATTATGCCCCTTCAGATCATCATAATTATTCACCACCTATGTAGCCCACCTCTGCATAAAATAAATTCTGTACGGTCATTTCAGGAGATCCGCAAGTAGCTTTCCTCGCTGCAATGAGAACAACCAACACCGAAAAAAAAAAACCTAAAATATACTATATTATATGTGTAAATGTTAGTTTCTGCTAGATCGGACAAAGGATTTGTGTTTCCTCGTTAATTGCTACCTTGACACTATCCTAGTTATTTTCACTCTTGCAAATCCAAATGTCATGTGAAATTTTAAAATATGCTGGGTAGAAAAGCCTATGATTATTTTTTTATTTTGTAAATTCAAATGAATTTTAACATTCATGTTTAATTAGCATGCAATCTGCTGCTGCTACAGTATTGTTGTCATTGTTATGTGGTACTTTTCTTCTATCAATAACATTGTCTATATCACGCGTTTAGACTAATAAGCAAGGCTACATAGATTCTATATCATTTCAAACTTTTTTTCTAATAAGTAACTTAATTAATTTTTCTCTTTTTCTAATAATCTTTGTTGCATATTCAAATGCATGCAATCTATTATGAGCTTAAGCTTTAAATAACTTGAGTTTTTCTTCTTTTTTTTTTAATTTTATGATCCACTCCACTTTCCTTTCACGGTATGGTTCGAGGACTGTGTATCAAATCACGATTACCCTACACACTTCAGTAGTCCCTTCAGCCATGTGGTACAGTGAAACCTCTATACACAGGTAAACGCATGCTTGGTTTAACTTTTTTTTCAGCCAAACAATTATCTTTTTAACACCTTCTAAAAAAACTAAAGCAAACGTAATACATAACGTGGCTTTTAATCCCCAAAGGTAGCATATAAAAGCTAGAGATATAAACACAGAATTGTGGTAGGTTGGAAGAGTTACAAGAATAGAAATAGATGTTTATAGTGTGAAATTTGGGGAGGTGGAGTGAGAGGGATAAGAAGAATGAAAAGAGTGTGGTTTCACATGAAGATGAATAATTTGTAGGTTGACCATTCAAAGGAGATATATAAGTTGAGGACCCACAGATGAGGAAAATTTATAGTATCTCTCTCACACAGCACCTGAGGGTGTATTTTGTGCTTATTAAACATCGATGGCCTAACTTTAGGGTTTGAGACTTTGGGTTAAAAGCTTACTAGGGTTTGGTCCCGCCAAAGAGTACCATTATACTTTCCATGGATGTGATATATAGAATGGATGTGCCTTAACCATCTAAATAATAAATAATCATCAATATCAGGTTGCCCCATGCTGGCCCTACACCTACCTCATTTAGTACATAACCTTGCGTAAAACTTCTTTTCCTCATTAACCATCTCATCTTTCTCCCATGCCTTTCAATTAACTTCTAAATTACTTAACTTTTTTTCAAAAAACAAAATTAAATAATATCTGTCTAAGCATACACCGAATACCTACAATAAACTCTAATTTTTATTTTCAATCTTTTTTTGGATAAAAGAGACAGAATGTTTTAAAATTTAATGACATTGGTTGGTTGCGTTCGTACCGCTGGGTATTTAGTCAAGAACATACTCATATGGTACTTTCCATTTGATTAATCAACAGGTAATTAGGGCGTAAATGAGGGTTAACCTACATAGGTATATATAGGCTGAAGTAGTAGTGTTCACATTCATGATCCTGGTCCAATTCAAAGGTACAAGTAGAGTATAAAGAATACATATCATGCATTTATAAGTACTTAATATGTCTACCTACAAATACTAGTATACGAAAGAGTCTTTTGATTATTTAATATTTTATATTGACTTTGGAATATATATATATATATATATATATATATATATATATATATATATATATATATATATATATATATACATACATACATGTGGCCTACATATAACTTAGAGGTTCCAACATAATTTCTCATCCTATATTACATTATACATCAGTTACTTTTTATAATTGATGTAAAATGTTATCTTCTTCTCAATTAATGACTCCACACGCCTTCTCTGATTCCTTTTTAATATATTAAATGATATCTATGTTAGTAATTTCACATTTCGTTATGTTTATAATGGTTAGAATACTTCAAGCACTCTCTATATTTAATTATTAATTTTATTACTGATGAAAATAATGTTAGAAAATAATGTTAGAAAAGATAGAAGAATTCATCCAAAACATTCCATGTTGTATTTGAAATTTTCATTATTTAATACTTATTTATGTATTTTAATTATATTGAATATTACTTTTATATGTTTTTTTCTAATTTAGTGGTGGAACTATGCGAAATTGGCCCAATTCCACCACTAAATTAATAGAATTTTCATGTTAAAATTAGTTGTTGGACTTGGATTTAATATTTTAATATGGTATGATTATTATTGACTAAGTAATTTTTTTATAAAAATTTAAGGAGTTTCACCTGTGACTTTATTATTACATGTTGCACCATTTAAATTTGAAAATTTAATATGTTCCTCCAGCTTTAGTCCCTTCAACTTTGTGGCGAGGACAGTGCAAATAGAATCCCTGTTATTTTGTGAATGTGTAATTTTAATTTTAATTCCTGTAAATAATCGATTGCATATTTGACTTTCTATTTTCCAAAATCAGACAATTGTATTCTGTTGTTATCTAATTTTTAATTGTGTTAATTACTTATTCACTTATAATATGAATAACAATATTTGATAGTAAATTTTGATATATTTAGTAACGACAGATTTAAATTTATTTAAGAATAGCAATAATTTTTAATAAAATAAAATATAAATATTTTATTAATTAAATTAAAAAGTATGTAAATGAATAATTATTATTATTATGTAAAGTTTTTTGTATAAATATTTTTAAAACATATTTTCTTTGCGTACTGTATGGTGTCTATAGTGGGATAATGAAAAAAAAAGGTGAATATGATACTTCTAGAATGTGACCAGTGATTTCTATAAATTTTGATATAATAAATAAAAAATTAAGTTAATTATGTGTTAGTTTGGTGTGAATGCTGTAATTGAATATTAAAGTATTAAAATTAAAGAACAACTAAAATCTCAGACAGAATTTTGAAAACGAGAATCTTCTCTTTCCCATAGTTTGCTCAACCTAAGCAAAAAAGAAAAAGAAGATTGAACGATTTATGTAGTATTTGATAAATTCTGATAAAAAAAAAACCTACTCAGTAAAATACTTCATTTAAACTATAGATAGATTATAGATGAAAAAGGTTAATGAATCTTTGATAAAATTATTTCATAAGTATAACAAGATATCCTATTTTAATATATTTTTTAATAGTTCTTAACTTTCTCTTAACCTAATAATGAAAGAAAATCCTAATAGTGTTTAAGGCCTGTTTATCACTACCATGTTTGGATTATAGTTTTTTAGAGATTAATTGAACGCTATGATTGTTTATTATTGTTTTAATCATTTAATTTTTAACATGTTTATTTTGTATTAAAAAATTATCACTATTTTGAATTATAATAAAAACTAAAATGTTTCACTAAAACAATTAAAATAATTATAAATTATAAATGTATAATTATTGAGTAATTGCTTAATATGAAATATTTGATTGAGTGACTAATGATGTTTTTGTTTGTTATTTTATAACTTTGAACTAGTTCTAATAAATTATTTTATAATACCAGAAATTGAAAGAGTGGTGGACTTTATAGAGATGCTCTGCGATTAGGTTTTGTTGTTTATGAAAGTCTGACTGAAACCTTTTTTTTCTGTTGTTATTTTGTACTCTGACTGAAACTTTCTACAGCCACACTTTGCCCTACTTTTTCTTTGCATCCTTTTCTTCTATCATCCCCATACACACAACTTTTACTTCCCTCAATTTTACCTTTTTCATCTAACCCTATCCTTTTCATGCTTTACTTTACACCCCCAACTACCAAAATTATAAATCTTCTACACATGTGATTATGTAAATGCTTCTGTTTATTAGCACGCACCAAACTATCATTATCATTCGTCCACATAATAATTACCATCCTTTCTCATTACTTAATTAATATCATTACAATTTCATCACATTCTCCAAACCTCATCACTAATTCATACCATTCTTTTACATTATGTAACTTTACCTCTTTTATCTTTTGCTTCATCAACATAACTATTATCTCACTTACAAAAGTTCATCATGGGTCACAGAGACAAGTTCATTCACACTTCTATGTAATCATAACTTTTTTTTTACTAAGACCTTACGATAAATAAATTGATGAAATGTTTTTATAAATATTAAGTTCAATAAAAAAAACTATCTTTTTTGTCATTGATTCTATTTTTTTAGGGGAAATTAATTTTTTTTTTGTGTAGCATGTATATTCTCCATGAAAAACAATTAGCTAAAATATGCATTCAATCGATATAAAAGGTTTCATGAATTTAAAGGATTCCATGCACTTTAAAAAGAAAATTAATAGTAATTTTTATATTTACGTTTTTGGGATGAAATAATTATTTACTTATTATCTGCAAAAAGTGAAAATAAAAAATACGTGAATAAATGAACATTTTAAAGTCAATATACTTAAGGTAAACCATGTAAGATATAAACATCCTTTGATGTAAGTGAAACTCCCACTTAAGTATGCAACTAACTATTATCATATATATAAAAAATGTTAAAATATAATAGAAAAAATTATAAAATAATAAATGAAAAGTTATAAACATAATATATATATATATATATATATATATATATATATATATATATATATATATATATATATATATATATATATACTTACAAATTTAAAGTGATTTTTCACCGATATGTGAATACTACACTAATTTAAGAAGAATTAATTCTTCTTGCCTTTCTCTTTTCTCTTTTGGACAAAGAAACATATACAAAATTGAAGATGTATCCTACAATTTAAGACGATGTTTGTTTCAACCATCCATATTATCGATGCTATGATCCTAAAAGAACATTTTATTCGTATTTCTTGTGCTTTATAAAATTTAATATTTTCAACTCATATTATTTTTACACAAATATTTAATAAGAACTTTCTAGTGCTCTAACATGTTCAAATACTCCATTAATTTCTTTTATTAGTTATTTTTTCTTTTTATTTGTCATATTTCGAGTAGTTCCTAATAATTATATTTTCAATTAATTGACCATAAGTGAATCTAATTCATGTTGTTAAAATTCGGTCAAAATATTACAATGATAAAGGAAAACGTTTATAAACTCGTAACATAAAGCATGATATCCCTAAAAGGAAAAATTAAAAACCTTCTTTTCAATGGTATATATAATTATACAATTGTTCAACCATATCTGTATATTTGAACATATATATTACTTATGTATTATAATAATAATAATAATAATAATAATAATAATAATAATAATAATAATAATAATTAAAAAAAATTATAACAGTAGAAAACGATTAATTAAATAGAGAAAACGTTTGAAACTAAAAAAGAGAATTTTAAATTGTTGAAATATATATATATATATATATATATATATATATATATATATATATATATATATATATTTCTAAAATGTTATTATAATTGGTCAAGTGAATTATACCTGACCGATCAAAAGAAAAATAATTATTGTTAGAATCGACATCGACAGAACAAATGGAATAGAAATAGATGAGGATAACTTTGGAGCCATAATAAAACCTCCTGAAAGAAAAAATCTCACTAAGAACACTATAAATAAGGTAGATAAATAAATCATCTAATATTTGTAAACCACTGCATTTATTACAACACACTTTACCGAATGTTTACTTAAACATAAAAGTATCTATTGCAGGTACTAAAATGGCTAAGGAGTTGTGAAATTAAGAGTATATTCAATCCTATAAAAATAATCTATATTACTTTGTTATGATTTTGAAAATAAGACAAAAAGTAAATGATAGTAGTACTTCATTTGGAGTTTATATTTAATACAAATGATAGTTTAGATGAGATTGGGGGACTTTTTCTAGGTGTCAGATTCAATGAATTTTATTTATTTTACTTCGAATGTGTATTATTAGGCTAAATATTACTTCAATGATACTGAAATGATGTAAAGTAATTGCATTTATGGGTTACCATTGCTTGAACAACAATTTAGATTCTCAAAGTGATAAATAATTTAATTCAAGCAATAACTTGTAGCTTAAATGAGAAATATGTCAAGACAATTTTCTCTCTTTTGAAAGGACTTTTCCCAAGTGGTGATGCAGTGGTGGTTGAAATAATGAAACTTATTGAAAGAAATTTAATAAGTGCGCATCACCTAAACAAGCTATGAAAGTTGAAAAGAGATGTTGGGTGTCTTTGAGTAAGGAAGAAAGAAGTTACAATTCATTACTGTAAGTAGTTAATCTTTCAAATTAATGAAATACAATTATAAATTTTATGATATTCTATGAATTTAACTTGTAGTGCTTGCGTCAAAAGAAGAGTTTTGAGTGGGGATATTATGTGATGAGACATATATAGAAAATCATATATGCAAACGGTGTTCATTCATGGGATTTGGTAAATGTGTACAATTTATAACTAACATCTTAAATGTTAATCACTATAGGATTGTTGACTCAAACTATTCATATTTTTGATGACATGTCTCCATTGGAACAAGAGGTCCTAAAGGAAGTTCATGAGCAATGAGTTTCATTTCTTTTGAGTGTTTATAGATGATTATGTAAGGTATTTTATGAGTTTTCATTTAAATATTATATGTATATTCATTATTTGATGACATTAGGATTTATGTGTGATACGCTGTCGTTGAAGCTATCAAATTAATACTACTTTTCAAAGCAACTTCAGTATTGTCAAGTAGTATTCAAGAAAGTAGATAGGGTTAAAGTAACCCTAAGTTTGTCTCCGAATAAATAAGGAATTGCTTTTCAATATTTGACTCTTATGAATGTTATGCAATGCTCAAGAATAAAAGTGATGTTTGGAGAATGTTTGAAGAACAAATAAGAAACTTAGAAACAATTATGATGAAATGGGCTAATTCCATTGCTATTTCAAGATAGATTCATCATCGGTTATCCACAGATCATTATTCAATTGATTATTGTTCAAGTTTCAAATTAATTAAAGTACATTCTTAATTAATTTGATGGCGATCATGCAATTAACCAAAGTAGATTCTCAATCAAATGCAAAACCTTTCTAGATTATTCATAACGAATTCAACCAAAGTACATTCTTAATCAAATTCTATTGTGTTTAATCATGTCTATTCTTAAATCTCCTAACCAAATTAAAAGATAATTAATCAAAGTAAATTCTCAATTAATTATAGTTGAAATTATTACCACCAATCAAAGTACATTCTCACTTGATAGCAAAAGCCCGTTTAATCATATGAAAGTTCATAAATTTAATCAAAGTAGATTCTCAATTGAACTCATATGATTAATATGCAGGTAGATTCAAACACCCTATGATGCAAAAATCATTACTTTTAATATGATTGAGAGATGAAAAACATAGAAAGAGAGCAACTCAAATCAATAATCAAAAGAAAAAAATGCATTAATTCAACTTAACCTCAGAATCCATAATGAAATTACAGTGAAATAGCCCTAGAAGCTTAGCCCTCCATGAATGGAGTGAAACACATGATGAAATAAAAGCGAGAGGAGTGGTGGATGATGGCTTCCAGTGAAAGAGTTTGAGAATGAATGAGTTATGCCCCCTGGGTCTAAGCTTGATTGTGCTTGGACTCTAAATCTTGGGTTGATAAGATCTTTTATCTTATAACTAATATCTTTCAAATATTCAACAAATTTAATCAGTTTTTGAGAATATTTGATAATATCTTTTCTAGATTAAAAAAGATTTGGCAAATATTATCTTTTGATATTTATTGATATAGTTAAATAAGGTAATTATTTAACAATATCAAATAAAATATCTTAAGATATATTTTCTCCAAATTATCTTTTAAAATATCTAACAGATTTAAACTTACCCAAATTACATTTCAACCCTTTCAAAAATTGCACAGAAGTCCAGAAATCTTCCTCTAATTGCACTTTAGTTATCTTTTTCTTTCAAAATTGCATAGGAGTCGTGAGTAGACCAGATTGAACAAGCTTTGACCATTCAATTTCATGCTTTTAAATGAATAAAATTCTAACTTCAGCTACACAAATAAACATTAGAACATCCAAAATAATTTATGCAAACAAGAATCACATTTTAAGTATCTTTAATTTCCAAACCCAATAAATTCAATCGTCACAAATTCACTTTAAATCAATCATTTAAATATTATATGTATAGTCATTATTTGATGACATTAGGATTTATGTGTCATTATTAGATGTATAGTGATTTTATAAGGTTAGGATTGTATTATTTTTAATGTAATTATTAGGATTGTATTATTTTTAATGTAATTGATTGATTGTACTAGACTGTTATACATTATGTGGTTATTCTTAAGTGTATTGTATGCAGGTTTGTGTGTGGTAAAGAACACATACAAACATGTTTCCACATATAGATATGCCATTAATCGGTTTAAAAATTTTGGATTGTACATCTAAAATTTTGTTTTCTAAATCGATTTTAAATCAAGAAAAGCTTTTTAAATTGGTTTTAGAGCCAATTTAAAAATTTTAATACTTTACCTATCTACTTTGTTCAAAAAATTAGTTTAAAAACATTTTTTAACCAATAAAAGGTTTTTGTGTAATAGTGTTCGTTGTGTGGTAAGATATAATATATGTATTATGTATAATGTTAAGATATTCATTTTAAAGCATTAGCCGACTTTTATAATCATAAATTATTAGACTTAAGGGCAAAAACAGAAAAGCCTCAAAGTAAATATCTTCTGACTTTAAAAGAAGTGAACCACGTAATCAAGAGAGAGAAAACCAAAGATGAACGTTTCTAGAGAGAAGGCATAGTCTCGAGCTCTGCTAGGGTTTCCACCTCCACCACAGATGACCAGAGCCACCGTACGCCGGAACAAAACGCATGGATCAACAACAAGGCACTCACAGAGACTCCACAGGTACTGTATTACTTCTCAGAATTTTTTATTAACTTCAAAGTATGAATTACAACATTTTATACTCATAAATTGAACTGCCTGTAATTGAAAACTTAAAAATGTTTTTGTTTATTCTAACACTCCTTTTAAACAAAACACAGTAAAACATGATTTCTCAAAGAAACTCCACTTTTCTCCGATTGAATCGGTACAAATTTTGCTCGCCTGATTCTAAGTATTTTCCACCAATTATTAATCGATAAGCGTGCTTCCTTTGACCTTGAAAACGTTTTTCACCGATAAAAATCGTGAAAACACCTTCCTCCGAGCTGATTTCCTTCCTGAGATGAAAACCCTAGGTTTTCGTAGCCCTTTTCAGATGATCTACACCGATCTCCACTTTTCTTACTCCGATCTGCTTTCTAAGTGTTAGAAAGCGTTCACCTTTCAGTGCTTTAGTGAGTATATCTGCAATCTGGTCTTTGGATCTGTAGTATACCACTTCGAGCTTCCCTTTGCTAACTTGTTCCCTGGTGTAGCTGAACCGAGTTTCAATATGTTTGCTCCTACCATGAGATCTAGGATGCTTGGCTAGGTCTATGGCTAACTTGTTGTCCACAAGCAGTCTGACCTTCCCTTCTACTTCCATCTTCAATTCCCTCATCAATGAACATAACCAAGCCGCCTGACACGTGGCTTCACAGGCAGCAATGTATTCTACCTCACACGATGAAAGAGCCACTACTGGTTCTTTTGTAGAACTCCATGAAATTGGTGCTCCCTCCAAGAAAAATACGTACCTAGCAGTACTCTTTCTATCACCCTTGTCTCCACACCAATCTGAGTTTGAGTAAGCATTGATCCTTACCTCTGCTCCTGATTCTCCTTTTGGCATCATAATTCCAAAGGTATATGTACCTTTTATGTATCTCAAAATTCGTTTAATAGCATTTAAGTGAGAGACTCTAGGATTCTGCATAAATCTGCTTATTAAACCCACACTGTAGCTGATGTCTGGCCTAGTATTACACATATACCTTAGGCTTCCAACCATCTTGCTGTATTCGGTAGGATAAACAGCTTCTTCTTCAGGGTTCTTCTCAAGCTTCAAACCCACCTCTGCTGGAGTATTAGCAAAGTTGCAATGAAGCATGTTAAACTTAGTTAACATGCCCAATGCATATCTGGACTGATGCATCAACATTCCCTCATCAGTTTTGGTGAATTCAATTCCAAGAAAGTAGTTTAATTGCCCCAAATCACTCATTTCAAATTCCTGTAACATTTGGACTTTGAAATTAGTAATTTTCTCCACACTACTTCCTGATTAGCAAATCATCCACATACAAACATACTTTCAACATTTCTTCTCTCTCATTCTGCTAAAAACACTGAACATACACTCCATGTTCAGAAACACACTTCTCAAACCCGATGCTACTCATGAACCTGTCTATTCTCTAATTACAGGCCCTTGGAGCCTGCTTGAGCCCATACAGAGCCTTCTTCAACCTTTACACTTTGTCAAGATGTCTCTTGACTTCAAATCCTTGAGGTTGGACAACATACACTTCTTCCTCCAGGTTACCATTCAGAAACACAGACTTTACATCTAATTGATGCAAGGTCCAGTTGAGTTGTGTTGCCAAAGGGACCATCAATCTTATTGTCTCCATTCTGGCCACAGGTGCAAAAACTTCTCCATAGCGATTCCAGCCTGCTGCAAGAACCCTTTGGCCACCAATCTGGCCTTGTACCTAGTCACCACACCTTGTGGATTTATCTTAGACTTATAAATCGACTTCAGTGTTATTGGCTTCTTGTTGGGAGGCAACTCTGTTAATTCCCAGGTCTGGTTCTTCTCAATTGAACCCAGTTCTTCTTGCATAGCCTTGTACCACTTTTCATCTTTCACTGCTTGTTCAAATTCCACTGGTTCACCTTCTGCTATCAAGGCATAGTGAACAAAATTTCCCTCTGATGAAATGGTTGCATCATAGGCTAGGTCATAATCTCTCAGGTGTGTTGGTAGTTGAGTGATTCTTGATGACCTCCTAACACTCTCCTCCCTCCTACATACCTCTAACTCTGTTACAAGTTCATCTTCCAACTTAATGGTTGGTCCTTCATTCTCCTTTGACTCCCACTGCCATGTCCCAGCTTCATCAATTACCACATCTATGCTGATTGAAGCATTCCTTGTTGTAGGATCATATAGCTTGTATCCACCTATAACATGATAACCCACCAGAATTAATGAGACTCCTCTATCATCCAGTTTCTTCCTCAACTGATTTGGTACATTTTTTTAACACAGGGAACCAAAAATCTTCAGATGCTTGACATCTAGTTTTATCCCTGTCCAGGCCTCCTCTGGTGTAACACCATTCAGTCTCTTTGTTGGAAATAAATTTAAGATATAGGTGGTTGTCATTACAACCTCATCCCATAGGAAACTAGGAAGCCCCTTACTTTTCAACATGCAGCTAACCATGTTCAAAATGGTTCTATTCTTCCTTTCTGCTGCACAATTGTGTTGAGGCGTGTAGGGAGGGGTAACTTCATGAACTCTTCCCTCTCTTTCACAGTAATTTCTGAAATCAATGGAGGTATACTCTCATCCTCCATCTGTTCTCAAAATTTTCAACTTCTTCTCACTTTGCCTTTCAACAACATTCTTAAACTTCTGAAACTGTTGCAACACTTCCCCTTTTCTTCTCAACAAGTAGACCCAACACTTCTTGGTCCAGTTATCAATGAATAATAGAAAATACTTGTTGTCCCAGGTGTTTCTACTTGCATAGGGTCACACACATCTGAATACACCACCCCAAGCTTCTCTACAGATTTATGGGATAAGATTCTTTCAAAACTTCCCCTTGTCTGTTTGCATTGGACATATTCCTTGCAAACAGTTCTTGGAATGTCAACCTTAGGTAAGTCAATCACCATATTCTTCTGGCTTAACAGTGATAGATCCTGAAAGTTTAGATGCCAAAATCTGAGGTGCCACAACCATTCCTCCTTACTTTCTGTTGCAGTAAAACATTGATGATTTACTACCTCCATCACCACTTTGAATGTTCTATTCTGTGACAGTTGGGCTTGCACAACAACTTTCTTATTCTGATTGAAGATACTGAGGCAATTGTTCCCCATCTTCATCATGTAACCCTTCTGCAAAAGATGTCCCAAACTAAGCAGATTAGTCTTCAAACCAGATAAATACAGTACCTCTTCTATTATTACCTCTCTGCTATCTTCACCTCTCAACACCACTCTACCAGACCCCTTTGCTTCCAAACTGCTGTTATCAGCAAATCTGATCTTTCCATGTTCAACCCCCTGCATTCTCACAAACCAATCCTTTTTCCCGATCATGTGAGTGGAACACCCAGAATCTAGGTACCATACAGTGCTTTCTTGTTGTTTTTCATCATCATGAGCCATTAATATTACTACTTCAAAGTCTGAGTCTTCCTCCTAGGCTAGATCGACCCTCTTCTTGAGTGTATTTTTTATCCCTTCACCTTTCCAGCACTCTTTGGCATAGTGACCCAGTTTCTGGCAGTTGTAGCATTTTACTTTTTTCTTATCAAATCTTCATTCTCCATCTGAGTTCTTCAAATTTTTCACCTTTCTTGATTCACTGAACTCTTCTCCTTGCTGGTCCTGATAGTGTTTACCTTTCTTGCCTTCTTTTCCTCCTTTCTTGAACCCCTTCTTGCCTTTCCACTGTGTTCTGGCCTGTAGGGCTTGTTCTTGACACTACTTATGCTCATTGATGCAATACTCATGAGCCTCTAATGAGTGCAGCAACTCCTCAATTTCCAAGATCTCCATTTTTCAAGTCTCCTCAATAGTCACCACAACATTGTCAAAACTGGATGTTAGAGTTCTCAGGATTTTCTCAACAATATACTCATCAGATATTCCATCTTTACACGCCCTCATTTTATTTACTAATTATTGTACCTTGTCAAAGTATTCTGCCACGGTTTCACTCTCATCCATGACTAGAATCTCAAACTGCCTCCTCAGTGTCTGCAATTTTACCTTCTTGTTTTTATCTCCATCACCATAGGTCTTCACTAGGATGCCCCATATCTCCTTAGCAGTAACAGCCTTGGAAATCTTGTTAAAGATCTTTAGGCTGACACATTGGTACAACAGGAATCTTGCCTTGCTGTCTAGTTTCACTTGTGTCTTGTAATTCTTCTTCTCTTCTTCAGACGCCCTGTCACTCAACTCAGATAGTCCGTCTTCTATCACCTCTGAAACATCTTGGAAGCCAAAAATGGCTTGCATCTTGATGCACCAGTCATCAAACCGCTTCCCATCAAACACTGGTAATGGTTCCTGTATTCCTCCCATTCTTGCCATCCTTTCTTACTAATTCTTGTAGTTTCTTTGATTTTCACACCCCAAAGAAACCTTCTTTCTCCTCTTCTGGATACACACAATTCTAGTTACAGATCACACACCCACTTCACACTCTCCAGGAAAAAATTATAGCCTAAGTTCTTGATACCATATTAGACTTAAGGGCAAAAACGGAAAAGCCCCAAAGTAAATATCTTCTAACTTTAAAAGAAGTGAACCACGTAATCAAGAGAGAGAAAACCAGAGATAAACGTTTCTAGAGAGAAGGCAGAGTCTCGAGCTATGCTAGGGTTTCCACCTCCATCATAAATGACCAGAATCACCGTAAGTGGGAACAAAACGCATGGATGAATAACAAGACACTCACAAAGATTCCACATATACTGCATTATTTCTTATAATTTTTTATTAACTTCAAAATATGAATTACAACATTTTATACTCAGAACTGTGTAACTGAAAACTTAAAAATATTTTTGTTTATTCTAACATAAATGATGTGATGAGAGTAAACAAAGAAACTCTATATATACATATACTTTTAATACTATATAATTATATAATATATTTAGACAAACACTGTGTATTTTTGTATGTTACTATTCAACTATTAATATATTTATTTGTTACTATATATGAACTAGCATATGTACAGTAAAATTGGAACTTTACACATCAGTTCTCTGTCCCTTGTGAATTGGACAGAAAATGTCATGTCTATGTTTGCTCAACCCCATTTGAAATACCCCTGAATATGGTGGTTACATAAATCTGGAATTAACCTTTTGAGATAATAAAAACACAAACACAATTGACCATTATACTCTGAAAAAAAAAAACTGTTGAATTGACTTAACTGAAAAACTAACACAAAAAAATGTCATTCTTGTCTAATTACGAAAAAACGTTAGTACTAGCACATCATGTGTGTCTCTGTCCTCAATTCCTCAAATATAACCTCTTTAGTGTTCAATTTGGTCAACTAATTACACGTTTCAACTAAGAAGAGAAAAACTTACTGTAATATATTTCATTAAATTTCGATTTTTTTTTTCACTAATGTGTAGGGGAATGAGACAGATTTATCATCATTTCCAAATTGTCACAATTGTTTTTGCTTCAGGGATAAATCTACATGGTTACAGAGTGGGGGCAACATGTTACGGCCAGGGAAAATAAATAAATAAAAATTAAAAGTACGACACAATGATTGAAAAACAATTTAAAATTTTTCATTGAATAAAAACAATAAAATTAAATATGATATTAGAAAAAATACCCAAAAATTGAATATATGAGATTTATACATTTAAAGAAGGAGATTGATTTGTGCATATCAGTGTTTGACTTAGATGGAAAAGATAGTGAAGGGTAGAAAAGAAAGAAAGAAATAAAATAATGAAAAGAAGAAAGCAGAGGAGTGTGAAGAAAGAGGGTATGGTATGATTTTATCACCTGAAACAAATCTTGTGGTCAGAGAAGAAGATCTCTAGAGAATAAATAAAATAAAGAAAGTGAAAGGATATTAAATTGATAAGAAAATGAATAGTTTCAGGCTCTCTTGTTTGGAGTGAAGGTAACAATGAAGCAACCCAATCAAGTTTCTCCTCTTCTTCATTCCTATCCTATTGGGTTTAACCTTTTGGTGGCACTTCAACAACTGCCACTAAACACTAATTAAGCTACAAAGCATCAATTACTTTTTCATTATAAAACTATTACCTTGGCTTCTGAGTCAATAAATAAAGCAAATTCTTCTGCACGTCTGGGTGTTATTTTATCATCATCATCTTCCTTTATTACCACTTTTTATTTTTTAATATAAATCTTACCTTTTAATATAATTTCATTTTGGATTACCTAACTAACAACAAATCCCCATGGCCTAGCTACCTGGCTAAACTCAAGCTTCTTGCTTTTTTTCTCTCACTCACCAATACTATTATTTCTTAGTGGACCACTCATATTCTATACTCTCTGATTAAAAACCTTGGATGGCTTTTAATTACAATTTTCACTTATGTTACACACTCTCAATTTTTTCAATTAATATTTTTTTTACTTTAAGTAATATTAGAATCAGATATAATTAAATATAAAGATATTATATATTATCTATATTATATCTATAAGAAATCTTTTAAGAATGGTTTTAGAAAATATACTTTCTATTCATTAAATTCTTTTTATTGATTCTATGTAAATGTAGATTAATCTAATGAAACTCTTGGAAGGATTTAGTTTAATTTTCTTTCAGCTTCTCTTCTTTTTTTTTTTTTTTTAAAAAAAGAAAAACTAAAGTTTAGCTAAAGGTATTTGTTGAAAATCTCTTGAGTTAAGCGGTTTAATAATTATATAAGAAAGAGATAAAAATAATTTAAAAAATATAAAAGAGGTTAGATGACTGAACTTTAGAAAAATAAAACAAAACTTCTCTCTACCTAAATTAAAAGAAATTGTTGTATTGTGTTTATCAGTAATTTAGAAAAAAAAATTATTTTTAATAACGTGAGAATAATTTTATTAGTGATAAACACAATATAACTTCTCTACGTAATGATTGTGTTTGTCACTATTAGGATCTAGGATGTTATGATAGATTAGGTTGAGGACCGATTGATTAAGGGTGTGAGAGTGTCGGTTGTAAAAGGGGAGCGGGTCAGAGCTGCTATAAATAGAAATTCTGTAACTCTATAGAGGGTATTGAGTATATTTTGTAAAGTCAGGTCTTTAGCCTGTAGAGGGAGGTTATGCTCCTAACTCATCCTTTGTAGAGTGACAATTCTATAGTGTGAATAAGAGAATTCTTTCTTTAATCTCGTTTATCTACATCAAGTGAGTGTTATTGTTAGGTTCCAAACCCAGATACCTAACAAATTGGTCCGACCTGCCGTTTCGAGAAGCTACCGAATATTCTTAGGAGAGGGGTGCCGAATCAATAAGGGGTCAAGAACAGATCAAGAAGTGATCAAGAAAGGGGGAAAGCATGGAAGGAAGAGACAATTCTTGGGAAAGGAGGATCAACGAACAAAAAAGGGAGCTAGCATAATGGAGAAGAAATATGCAATAAATACGGCAGGAAACTAGAGAACTCTTGCAAGTTCTTGGAGGAAGGGTGTGGAACCAGGAAAAAAGATTAGAAGGCAGTCTAGGGTCTGTAGATGAAGATCAACATTCTATTAACGAGAATCAGAAAAGGAGAAGGGAATGCTCGGAGGAGGAAGACCGAAGAGACGCCCAACCTAATTAGGGAAAAATGGTAGAACTACACACTTTGGAAGGGTTTGATCCGTTAGGGTGGGTCTATAAAGCAGAGAAGTTCTTCGAGTTGCAAGGTGTGGCAGAGGAGGAAAAGGTACGCTTAGTTGACATCAGTATGGAGGGGAGCGCTGGCTACTGGTTCAGAGTTTGGAAGGAGAAAACTAAGAATCGTTCTTGGGAAGGTCTGAAGGGGGCAATGGTGGTGCGATTTGGAGAACAGAACGTGGGTACCATCTTTGAAAGGGTGGTGGCCAGTAAGCGGTCGGGAACTGCAGAAGAATACATCCCAGCATCAAACGTGAGAGAATTGCCAGAACTGAATGGGCTAGGACTACAGGAGGAGAACCTGAGAGGACTGCAAGAATCAAACGATAGAGGACTGTTGGATACGAACGTGAGAGGACGACCGAAACCGAACGTGAGGGAACTGCCGGAACCGAACGATCGAGGACTGCTGGATTCAAATGTGAAAGGACGGCCGGAACCTAACGGGAGAGGACTACCCAAGGCAAACGTAAGAGGACAGCCGGAATCAAACGGGCTAGGACTAAAGGATGCGAACCGTAGAGGATTGCAGGAACCGAACAGTAAAGGACTGCCAGAACCGAATGAGAGAGGATTGCTCGAGCCAAACGTGACAGGACGGCCGGAACCGAATGGACTAGGACTACAGGCTGCGAACCCGAGAGGACTGCAGGAACCGAACTGTTGAGGACTGTCAAAACCGAATGGGAGAGGACGTCGGGAAGTGAACGTGAGAGGACTGTCAGATTCGCACGGGAGAGGACTACCGAACCTAAACGGAAGAGGACGACAGGAACCGAACTGTTAAGAGGGATGGATTAGTGGGATAGAAGCGTGATGGAAGAAGGAGTGAAGGCTTCAGAGAGAAGAGTGGATGGAAGAATTAATGCCTGGTGGAGAAGAATGGATTCTGTGAGGAGGTGGGCCAGCGAACAGAAAAGGGGACTTGCAGTTTTTGATACACCGATAGAGGGGAGAGAGCTGCTTAAAGCAACGAAAGACATCAAAGACCATTCTCTCAGGGCCTGCGATTCTGGAAAAAAGGTGACCAAAATGATGGAAGCTAATAGAATCCAGGAAGAAGGGAAGTTATTGAAGGAGGAATTGCCACCACCCAAGCCTCCAGACCTGAATTGGAGGGTAATAGCCAGTGGGTTCACTTCATATGATAACAAGATGATGAATAGGAGCAAAGAGACCAAGCTTTTCGATTCCAACCTTGAGGACAAGGTTGTTCTGCAGTGGGGTGTAATGTTAGGATGTAGGATGTTAGGATATATTGGGTTGAGGACTGAGTGGTTAAGGGTGTGAGGATGTCAGTTGTAAATGGGAAGCATGTCAGAGCTGCTATAAATAGAGCTCTTGTAACTATGTAGAGGGCATCAAGTATATTTTGTAAAGTTAAGTCTTTAGCCTGTAGAAGGAGGTTATGCTCCCAACCCATCCTTGTAGAGTGACGATTCTATAGTGTGAATAAGAGAATTCTTTCTTTCATCTCTTTTATCTGCATTGAGTGAGTGTTATTGTTAGGTTCCAAACCCAGATAACTAATAAATTGGTCCAACCTGCCGTTTCGATAAGCCGCCGGATATCCTTAGGAGAGGGATGCCGGATCGAGAAGGGGTTAAGTATGGATTAAGAAGTGATCAAGAAAGGGGGGAAGCATGGGAGGAAGAGACAATTCTTGGGAAAGTACACTTCATTGTACAAAAAGTACAATGCTGACTCATCCTTTATTCGCAGTTTCTTTAATGTAGTGATATGTGCTGTTGTTAGGTGTTCGCCTCCTCGGGTTCATTGTATCCATCTTTCACCATATCCTAAATGTCGTGAGATCTCACCCATACCTTCATTTGTAAACACCAATTATCATACTTGGAGTGGCATGACCATTCCATTTACAATTTTTTCCATCTCTCTCACTTTCTTTTTTATTTTAAACACCCAAACACATTTATTGTTTCACTCATAACTTTTTGGTATAATACCTATTTTGGTTGGGAATGTTCGAAATGATGATAACAGTTGAAAAACTGTTATTTTCATGCTTAAAATTGATACTAAAAGCAACCTTTAGACTTAAAAACTAGCTTGAAATCATGCTTTTATTTATATTTTCATAAATAAGAGAGCTGGACAGGTTTATGCTTGATTTAAGTGTTTTTGTGCAGGTTTTAAGGTGAATTTAGTGAAAGAAGTGAAGAAGGAGAGAGATGGAATTAGAAAAGGAAGCAAAGAGTGCAAAAGGAGAAGCCGAAAGCACCGCTCAGCGGCATTTTACCACTGAGCGGCACTCAGGAGGTCACGGGAGGTCCGCTGAGGGGCAAACTGGCTGCTGAGGGGAAAAAAAGGGACGCGCAGTTACCGCTGAGCGGTATTTACCGCTGAGCGGCACTTTTATGGGCTTGGGCTTTTGTAATCTTTTGTAACTCTAGAATAGTATATAAGGGCTTGCACGTCCTAGAATTAGTATCTTTGGCAGAAACGAGGCAAACACTCTCTCTTCCACCCCTTTGAAGGAGGATCTTGGATGCTCAGTCTACCTCTTCACCTTTTTAGGGTTTATTTTTTCATTCTTTCATTAATATTCATCTAGGTTCACCATGAATATGGTGAACTAAACCTTGTATGTTTGTTGGGGAATCAATGTAATCTCTTGAAGCTCTCATATATGGAATCTATGCTTGCATCTTTTAATTAAGATTTATGCTTTCTTTCATCATTAGTTAGCGTTTTTCCTCTTTGCTTAATGCTTGCATGGTTTAACTCATTCGATGCATGATTATTGGTTTTGTCGATACGGGCACGTACGGGGAAGTCTAGATCCGGGGAATTTCTCCCAATATTATATTGGTTGTCGTTAAGCTCCTGCACTTATGAACTGATCATTAGGAATGCTAGGAATTGTATGAACTCGTGATTAGGGAGAAGCCATCTAGAATGGTACTTTAGAGAGTGGCATTAACAATGATGATTTGAATGTTGAATTCCTAAAATATATGAGAGTGGATGAGATGAAATTGACCCCCAACAACATATTCATTCATATATTTCATTGAAAGTGTTTATCTTTTGCTTTTGCCATTGATCAAAAACTCATGCATACATGTTTATTTTCTGTCTTGCATATTAAACTCCAAATATTTCGTCTGTAAGTCTTAGCTAATCAAGAAACCACATAACTAAACTAGGCCGTGAGTCCTTTGGGAGAACGATACTTGGTCTTACCAAGTTTATTACTTGAACGATTCGGTCATACTTGCCGATTGTGAAACAAGTTTGTGACATCATATTTTGGTGCTCATAAATTTGTCCATCAAGTTTTTGGCGCCGTTGCCGGGGACTCTGGTTTAACTGGTTAATTTGTGTGATTATTGATTATCTTTGACTTTAATTTTGAATTTCTGTTTTTATTTTCTGTTTTTATTTTTTTCGGTTTTTATTAGATTAGATTAGATTTTATTTTATTTTATTTTTAGATTAGATTTTATTTTATTTTATCTTTTATCTTCTAAATCTTTTATCTTCTTATCTTCTTATCTTCTGAATCTTTTATCTTTTTATCTTTTGAATATATATCTTCTCTTATATCTTTTTGTGCTAACAAATATTTTCTAGGGTTTTGTTTTCTTGTGTATGCAGGAGGCAGTTCGAACTAGGAGTAAGAAAACAACAGAACCTCTTCTTGAAGGTCTAGACGAGAGTAGAAGGAGGAGAAGAATCAGAACATCTAGAGAACTTTTCCCTTCTCCAGAAACTCTCTTACAATCATCACCACAAGGTTCTATTCATAGCACAGGAAGTATGGAGGGTAATAATGGTAGAAGAACTCTTGCAGACTACACCAATATTGCTGGGCCTCAACACTTTAACAGCATAGCTAGACCTAGAGTCAATGCAGCCAATATGGAGGTCAAACCAGCACTGATTCAACTGGTGAAGAGTAATCAATTTAATGGGTTATCTCATGAAAGCCCATATGAGCACCTCACTACCTTTAATGAGATTTGCAATACAGTCAAGATTAATGGGGTGCCAGACGAAGCTATCAAACTTAGCTTGTTTCCTTTCTCATTGGGAGGCAATGCTAAGCTTTGGTTGAACTCTTTTCCAGAAGAAAGTTTCACAGAGTGGGAAGCAGTGGTTACAAAATTTTTGAATAAGTACTTCCCACAATCTAAGGTGACTAAAGGAAAGCAAGAGATTTCTTCATTCAAGCAGGGCATGGAAGAATCATTGGGGCATGCATGGGACAGGTATAAAAGCTTGTTACGTAAAACTCCCATGCATGGTTTTGCAGAACATGAAGTAGTCTTAACTTTCCTTGGAGGGCTTGGTTCACAAACCAAGATGATACTTAACGCCTCAGCTGGAGGCAATATCAAATGGAAGACTCCAGAGGAAGCAACTGAAATTATTGAAAATATGGCTACTAGTGACAACGAACTCAATATTGAAAAAGGAGACCTTAGTCAGAAGGAGTTGTTACAATCAAATGAGGCTTTGCTTATCCAAAATAGAATTATCTCTCAACAGCTTGAAGAAGCAACCATGAGACTTTCTCAAATACCACAGGAAATACAACAGGTGTCAATGGTTCAAGCACAACAACAACAATGGCAAATGCAATTCACTCCAGTTGAGAAAACAACAAAGCTTGAAGAGACTTTCCAAAGATTCTTGAAGACGAATGAGTCTTATTGTCATAATGTGGATGTTGCATTTAAAAAAATGGAGGTTTATGTTGAGAGAATAGTTGACGAGATGAAACATGATAATCTTGGAAAGGATTGTAAAACTGTTGTGACTAGAAGTGGTAGAGTGTTAGAGGAGAGACAAAAAGAGAGAGAGAAAAAAAAATGAGAGTGAGAGTGAAAAAGAATCATGTGAGTGGAAAGAAAGAGTTGAGAGAGAGAAAGAGAAAAAAGAAGAAGAAGAGAGGAGAGAAAAAAAAGAGAGAGAAGAGAGACAGAAAGAAAAAGAGTATGAAAAGCCACTTCCTTATCCAAAGGGTTATTCAAGGAAGGAGAAAGAAAAGCAGTTGGAAAGATTCATGGAACTGTTTAAGAAGTTGGAGATTACTATACCATTCTCTGAAGCATTGCAACAGATGCCAGCATATGCAAAATTTTTGAAGGAACTTCTCACAAAGAAACACAAGTACATTGAGAAGGAAACTATCAATATACAGGGTAATTGCAGTGCAATCATACAGAAACTACCTCCTAAACTTAAAGACCCAGGAAGCTTCACTATTCCATGCACCATAGGAGATGTGAAAGTTGGAAGAGCATTGATTGATTTGGGAGCTAGCATTAATATAATGCCGTTATCCATGTGCAGAACAATTCAGGGGTTGGAAATTAAACCAACCAGAATGGCTCTTCAATTGGCAGACAGGTCTCTTAAATATCCATATGGAGTGGTTGAAGATGTTCTAGTGAAGGTCGACAAATTTGTATTTCCAGTGGATTTTATTGTGATGGAGATGGAAGGAACTAGTGATGTTCCTCTTATTCTTGGGAGGCCTTTTATGAAGACTGCTAGAGTTCTGATTGATGTAGAGAATGGTAAGCTTAAACTGAGAGTTGATGATGAAGAAGTCACTTTTGATGTATCCAAGGCCATGACATATCCAAATGATGACAAAGCATGTTTTCAATTTGATGAACTTGATGAAGTTTGTATGGTTCAGGAGAGAATGGTGCGAAATATTTCCCCATTGGAAAAAACTCTCATTGATGCATGTGAAGATTTAGATGAAGAAGAAGAGAAACTGATTGATGAATGTCTGATGGACTTGGAAACATTGAAAAAGAGTACAGAGGTAGATCCAAAATTCGAAATAATTGATAAGGAAGAAGCAGTCAAAGCACAGACACCAGAATTAAAAAGATTGCCTTCACATCTGAAATATGTTTTTCTAGAAGAAGATGGAACAAAGCCAGTCATCATCAATAACTCTTTATCTTTACAAGAAGAAGAGCAGTTGATAGAAATTCTGAAAGCCAACAAAGAAGCAATTGGGTGGTCAATATCAGATCTCAAAGGTATTAGCCCAACTTATTGCATGCACAAGATTTTTATGGAAGAAGACTATAAACCAAGTGCTCAACCACAGAGAAGGTTAAATCCTGTTATGAAGGAGGTGGTCAGAAAAGAAGTGTTGAAACTGCTAGAAGCTGGTATCATCTATCCAATTTCTGACAGTGAATGGGTGAGTCCAGTACAGGTGGTTCCAAAGAAAGGTGGGATGACAGTAATTTATAATGATAAGAATGAACTCATTCCTACTCGGACAGTCACTGGTTGGCGTATGTGCATTGATTACAGGAAGCTTAATAAAGCTACTAGGAAAGATCATTTTCCTCTTCCCTTCATGGATCAGATGCTAGAAAGGTTATCAGGGCAGGCTTTCTATTGTTTTCTAGACGGATATTCTGGATATAATCAAATTGTGGTAGATCCAAAAGACCAAGAGAAGACGGCTTTTACTTGTCCTTTTGGTATCTTTGCGTATAGAAAGATGCCTTTTGGATTATGTAATGCTCCAGCTACGTTTCAGAGGTGTATGCAGGCAATCTTTGCAGATCTTTTAGAAAAATGCATTGAAGTATTCATGGATGATTTCTCAGTTTTTGGAAATTCCTTCCAAAGGTGTTTAGCTAGTTTGAACACTGTTCTCAAAAGATGTGTTCAGACAAATCTGGTTTTGAATTGGGAGAAATGTCATTTCATGGTAACTGAAGGAATTGTATTGGGGCATAAAATCTCTGCTAAAGGAATTGAGGTAGACAAAGCTAAAGTAGAAGTTATTGAGAAACTACCTCCACCAACAAATGTAAAGGGGATTAGAAGTTTTCTTGGTCATGCTGGGTTTTATAGAAGATTTATCAAAGATTTCTCAAAAATTGCTAAACCATTGAGTAATCTTTTGATGAAGGATGCTCCTTTTGTGATGAATGAAGATTGCCTGAAAGCTTTTGATATATTGAAGAAGAAGCTAGTGTCAGCTCCAGTAATTGTAGCACCAGATTGGAATCAGAATTTTGAATTAATGTGTGATGCAAGTGATTATGCAATAGGAGTTGTCCTTGGCCAAAGGAAAGAACAAAAGTTTCATCCAATCTATTATGCTAGCAAGGTGCTGAATGATGCTCAATTGAATTATGCTACCACAGAGAAAGAGTTTCTTGCCATTGTATATGCTCTAGAGAAATTTAGACCTTATCTTATTGGGTCTAAGGTGATTGTCTATACAGATCATGCAGCTATCAAATATTTGTTGACAAAACCAGATTCTAAGCCACGTCTCATTAGATGGGTACTACTATTGCAAGAATTTGATGTAGAAATCCGTGATAAGAAAGGAAGTGAGAATTTAATTGCTGATCATTTGTCACGGTTAGTCAACAATGAGGTCACTAGCAAGGAGTCTGAAATCTGGGAATCTTTTTTAGATGAATCACTCATGTACATTCAGCAGAGGCCTTGGTTTGCTGATATGGCAAATTTCAAAGCTGCAAGAGTCATGCCGGAAGACTTAACTTGGCAACAGAGAAAGAAATTTCTGCATGATGCCAAGCAGTTTGTGTGGGACGATCCATATTTGTTCAAAATTGGAGCAGATAATCTTCTAAGGAGATGTGTTACAAATGAAGAAGCAGAAGGAATTCTCTGGCATTGTCATGATTCACCTTATGGAGGACATTTTAATGGGGAAAGAACAGCAGCAAAAGTCCTTCAATCAGGGTTTTATTGGCCAACTTTATTTAAAGATGCCCATAATCATGCGAGGAATTGTGATAAATGTCAAAGAGCAGGAACAATCACTAAACGTCATGAGATGCCTTTACAAGGTATTTTAGAGGTTGAGGTTTTTGATTGTTGGGGTATTGACTTTGTTGGACCCTTCCCTCCATCTTTCAACAATGAATATATTCTGGTAGCAGTGGATTATGTGAGTAAATGGGTGGAAGCATTAGCTTGTCCTAAAAATGATGCTAGCACGGTAATTAAATTTCTGAAGAGGCAGATATTCTCACGTTTTGGCACTCCAAGAGTGTTGATTAGTGATGGAGGATCTCATTTTTGCAATTATCAGCTAGAGAAAGTACTCAAACACTATGGAGTAAAGCATAAGGTAGCTGCACCTTATCATCCACAAACCAATGGACAAGCTGAGGTGTCTAACAGGGAGATAAAAAGAATCCTGGAAAAAACTGTGACTTCATCAAGAAAGGATTGGTCTCTCAAATTGGATGATGCTCTTTGGGCTTATAGGACAGCAATGAAGACGTCCATGGGACTATCACCATTTCAATTAGTCTATGGGAAAGCATGTCATTTGCCAGTTGAATTGGAGCATAGAGCATTATGGGCTTTGAAATTCTTGAATTTTGATCCTTATGAAACTCAATGCACACGCAGAAGGCAGATTTTGGAGCTTGAAGAAATGCGGTTACATGCATATGATTCATCCAAGGCTTACAAAGACAAAATTAAATTTTATCATGACAGGAAGTTGGTGAATAGAGTTTTTAATCCAGGACAACAGGTATTATTGTTCAATTCAAGATTGAAGATATTTCCTGGGAAGCTGAAGTCAAAATGGACAGGACCATTTGTGATAAAAGAAGTGCATCCGCATGGAGCAATTGAAATATTTAATCCATCTGCTGATGATCCACAGAGAAGTTGGGTGGTAAATGGTCAACGTCTCAAGCCTTATCTAGGGGGAGAGGTGCAACAATGTTCTACAATGATGTTGTTGGTTGATCCTTGAAAGTTTGGGTCAGGCTCGGGACGTTAAACAAGCGCTTACTGGGAGGCAACCCAGTATTTTGTAAGTATTTTTTGTTTTTAGATTAGGGTTTGATGTACTCTATTGAACACCTGGTTTCTTATGATGGTTTGTTATTAATTGTGATTGTGTGATAAGTACTGCTTGATGATGCTTATTGATTGATTGATGTTGAGATGATGTGCACATTAAAATGCTTTACAGGTGATTCACAAGCTTTGTGAACAAATGCATGATATCATGATTGTGATTGTGAAATTAAGCAGGTTGTGTATGTCAAATGTGAATGAGCTTATATGTGAGGTTTTGAGCTCCAGAGTTGTTATTGTTGAATGCTATTACTTTGGAAGCATGAATGATTTTGCCCAGGTTTTCTATGATTGAATCAATTGCTTGTTTTGCATCATATGATCAAGGCCGTTTGTTGGAACCCTTTTTATTGGCCAAATTCATAAAGTTAGCCCACTAAAAGAGAACACCTTGTGTTCTATCCTTTGAACCCTTAGCCTTGAACATACACTGAAAACCCTTGATTGAAAATCTTTACCTTGAGTTAAGTAGAAGATCTTGTGTGGTATTGTTAAATGTTCAAGTTTGGGGTTATTGGGAAAACATGAAGAAGGAAAAGCATTGAGCTAAGAGCTAAAAAGTAAGAATATGCAAAGAAAAAGAAAAGAAAAGAAAAAGAAGTAAAGCTCAATGCAAATGCAAAGGCAAAAGAAAGTTGGGAATGAATAGAATAAATGTGTTGTTATGATGCTCTTAACTCAAGGATTTTGTGATCCAGAAAAACCAATTTTCTTGTTAGCCCAGCCACATTATAAGCCATTGAAAAGTCCTTGTGATGATGCATGCTTGTGAATGTTTTTGATTGTGGTAAAATGAAAGGCAAAGTTGATTCATGTGACATTGTGATAGTGGAGTGAATGAGTGAAACACTTTACCTCTTATACACTTGTGTGTTGAGTGAAACACTTTACCTAGTGAGGAAATATTCCATAAGCACATGAACATCCATGCTTAATTGATTGATCATTCATGAAAAATAGCATTTGTTGGAACTTAAATGATTTTGTGAACACTAAAGCATGTGCACATCTTGAATGAACTCTTGGTCATAAGTTTGAGTGAAGTTGTTACTTATCTTGAAAAAGAGAATTTTTGAATGAGTGAACCATCATATGAATTGGTTGGAGATTGAGTTACATTTTGTTTGCTTGAGGACAAGCAAAGTTCTAAGTTTGGGGTTGTGATAACAGTTGAAAAACTGTTATTTTCATGCTTAAAATTGATACTAAAAGCAACCTTTAGACTTAAAAACTAGCTTGAAATCATGCTTTTATTTATATTTTCAGAAATAAGAGAGCTGGACAGGTTTATGCTTGATTTAAGTGTTTTTGTGCAGGTTTTAAGGTGAATTTAGTGAAAGAAGTGAAGAAGGAGAGAGATGGAATCAGAAAAGGAAGCAAAGAGTGCAAAAGGAGAAGCCGAAAGCACCGCTCAGCGGCATTTTACCGCTGAGCGGCACTCAGGATGTCACGGGAGGTCCGCTAAGAGGCAAACTGGCCGCTGAGGGGAAGAAAAGGGACGCGCAGTTACCACTGAGCGGCACTTTTATGGGCTTGGGCTTTTGTAATCTTTTGTAACTCTAGAATAGTATATAAGGGCTTGCACGTCCTAGAATTAGTATCTTTGGCAGAAACGAGGCAAACACTCTCTCTTCCACCCCTTTGAAGGAGGATCTTGGATGCTCAGTCTACCTCTTCACCTTTTTAGGGTTTATTCTTTCATTCTTTCATTAATATTCATCTAGGTTCACCATGAATATGGTGAACTAAACCTTGCATGTTTGTTGGGGAATCAATGTAATCTCTTGAAGCTCTCATATATGGAATCTATGCTTGCATCTTTTAATTAAGATTTATGCTTTCTTTCATCATTAGTTAGGGTTTTTCCTCTTTGCTTAATGCTTGCATGGTTTAACTCATTCGATGCATGATTATTGGTTTTGTCGATACGGGCACGTACAGGGAAGTCTAGATCCGGGGAATTTCTCCCAATATTATATTGGTTGTCGTTAAGCTCCTGCACTTATGAACTGATCATTAGGAATGCTAGGAATTGTATGAACTCGTGATTAGGGAGAAGCCATCTAGAATGGTACTTTAGAGAGTGGCATTAACAATGATGATTTGAATGTTGAATTCCTAAAATATATGAGAGTGGATGAGATGAAATTGACCCCCAACAACATAGTCATTCATATATTTCATTGAAAGTGTTTATCTTTTGCTTTTGCCATTGATCAAAAACTCATGCATACATGTTTATTTTCTGTCTTGCATATTAAACTCCAAATATTTCGTCTGTAAGTCTTAGCTAATCAAGAAACCACATAACTAAACTAGGCCGTGCGTCCTTTGGGAGAACGATACTTAGTCTTACCAAGTTTATTACTTGAACGATTCGGTCATACTTGCCGATTGTGAAACAAGTTTGTGACATCATATTTTGGTGCTCATAAATTTGTCCATCAAATGATCCCAATTTTTTTTCCTGTTCAATGTTGTCTTAAAGATCGTAATTTATGTTCAATTTAGTCCTTTTTGTAGACGGCGTTTAAATCATTAACGACCAGATGTCCAGATGTTTAATAAATGACACATCACCCTTGACATGTCATCATCATGTCCTACCTCCAAAAACCCTAATTTCCCCTACACAAAAACCCTAGCCACCACCTAATCCTAACCGTCGCCGCCACGGTCACGGCCAACCACCATCTTCGCACCTCCATCATATTCTCCACCACTTAAGCCTTAATTGTTGAAAATCTATTTCTGATTAGGGTCTCAGCTCGCTAGACCACCATCTTCGCGCATCATCTTCCTTGCGCTTCCCACCATCGCTATGCAGCAAAGCCCATTTTAGGTCGTCGCCGCCATAACAATCGCGCCACTCAACGCGAGAATCTGCAACCACCACATCTCCATCCGCAATGCCATCAATCACGAGTCTTCCTCCTCTAGCACCAACCTAAATCGCGAGTTTCGTACAACATTCATAGCCAACAACGAAATCTCCAAGGTCGCCGCTACTACTACCACTCTTCCTTCTTCAATGCGCCGCTGCGGCACACACCTCCATCACCTCCACTATTCGGTAGCCTCACCCCTTCAGCCGTTCGGTTCCCTTCTTCTTCTCCCTCAATGCTCGGCCTCTTCTTGCCTTCCAACTCACAATGTCACAAAGGACTCCACGTAAGCCAATACATGACATTTCATTCTGTAATTGCACATCTGGACATCTAGCCGTTAACGATTTAAACGGTGTTTACAAAAAGGACTAAATTGAACACAAATTACATTCTTTAAAACTACATTAAACAGCAAAAAAAAATTGAGACCATTTCGAACATTACCCAACCAAAATTGAAGCCAAAATAGGTATTATAGCTAACTTTTTACTCTCTTTTCTCTTTTTTCTTTTTCTAACTCGGCACTCAGAGTTTCAATACCACTTTGTTGAGAAAAATGTAACACACATAAGCTACACTGTTAACTCATGGTGGTAATTTTCGTTAAACTGTGTTGACCTTTAAATGGCCGTGCAAGTGGGCCTCGAGCCATTTATAAAAAATAACAACTGCAACTACATAAAACTGAAAATAGAACTAAAGACTAATCAGGTATATCTACTTAACCAACTGTCGCAGCTGAACTGACCGAACTCAACAAAATTAAAAACAGACGTGGCAAAAAACCAAAAAGACTGTAACAGAACCAAATAAAACAAAGACTTAAACGAAAATACAAATAAAATCCAAATACGAGCTCCAACAGCCTTCAGTGCCTTCAATACGAGCTCCAACAGCCTTCAGGGACTTTAAAATCCAAATAAAATCCAAATTTAAGTTTATCCCAACATTTGCAACCTCTCCAAGCTCTCTTTCATGCTCCTCGTCACTGTCTCTGCGCTGAGATCAAAACCCTATTGTTTGCACTTCGTCGCCACAACGTACGATCTCCAACAGCCTTCCGTGGCTTTAGTGCGAGCCTCCGACAGTTCAATCAAAGGCGAAACGCGACGTGATCTCGAAAATTTTCGAAAGAGAAGCAATTTTTTCGAAAAAGGCTTAGAAGGTTTTCGAACACTTTTGTCCAGTGAGAATTTGGAAATGTGTCTTGAACTCTTTTATGGTTTCAAAATCAAAGCATAAGTTTTATGTTTTTAATTTGTTGATTTTTATTTCATATTTTATATTATTCTCTTTTTATTTGTAGGTATTTTATGTATATATAAAAAATTACATACTAATATCAATAATTATTTATAAAAAATTTCATTCTTTTAATACAAAAATATTAAATTAGTTTTAAGTGTATAATTAAATTAAGTTAAATATTCATATTTTATAAATAAAATACATACATACAATTTAATTTTATAATGTATCATAAATAATTTATTTAATATATAAAAATTTAAAAATAAATAAAAATATAAAAAATATTGTACCATAAATATAATAAATATGTAATAATATAAATTAATTAATAATCCTTTTGTTTCAAATAAATTAACATATGAAATATGAGTAAAATGATCTTGAAATTAAACCTAACAACGTTATCCTTACTATGGAAGAGTAATTACAAAAACAACTTCATAAGTTAATTAAGGTACAAACAGAACAAATATAGATAAATGAATAAAACCGTTAAATAAGAAATTTAGATAATTTTTCATAAATAGAAATTGTTATAAATGTATGAAAAAAAATAACAATATTAAAATAAGATAAATGTAACGTTTGAAAAGAAATTTGAGATGTGAATGTAATTTGAAAACCTATTGTATTTTTACTAAAAATATTAATAGTAGTGTGTGTGGGACATGAGAGCATTAAGCCATTTTGGTTGTGGATTCTCCAACAAAAACATCCACGCTTCCAAAGCTAAACACCATGCTCTCTCCATCATCCATCCATTCATCACTCTCCACTACTAAAAATCCTCTTCAACCAATGCGAAGTTAGACCAAGAGCTAAGAGGAATCCATTCCCTTAGTATTTATTTATCTATTTATTTATTGAACACCCCCCACTTTTTTAGGAAAATTACACCCTAACCTTTTCCTCTTGTTCAAAATCACATTTCCAATCCCCAAAGGAAAAGAGAAAAAATATTGACTGCAACTTTCATGACTCTCCCTTTATGCTGGCGAAAATTTTATTACATAATTAAATTGTGAAAATTTTCTATATTGTTAACTTTATCACTGCTTATGTAAACTTATTGTTAGTTTTCTTGTTAAAAACATTGAAAATTATTCTTAAAACATACCATAAACTGTTGTAATAATGTTAGATTATTGCAAAAAGAAAACGTTGGATTGCAACGGTCAAAACTTTAATTGCCAACAACGTTCAAATTCATTTTCTTAAATGTTCCAATGGTAAATATTTAACGGTTTTTATTGTCTTTTATTATTTCCTAACTCTATAAATAGAGAGTTCTTTCTGCATTCCAAAACACACCAAAAGCATTCTTCTCTTCTTCTCCTTTCTTCTTTTCATCTTCTAAAATTATTCTGGGTTTATTTTATACTATTTTTAGATATCCTTGCTAGTTTTGAGATCCTCAGATATATTTTGAGAAGTTTCTGTTGTATCCTTGGGGACTTGCGCAATATACCGCGGATAAGTCCTTAAAGACAGTGAATCTACACGTCTAAGGAAATATTGTTCGTGATTATGTCAGCTTTTATACAACAATCTTAAAGACTTATGGTTGACATCAACAACTCAATTCTGGAGGATCAAAACTTTGTTTTCAGAACTCAAACAGTATTTGCGAAACCCATAACTTTCGGAGGCTGCAAGGTGTTTGCAGAAACGATGACCTATGATCGCATTTGTAAGGACCGTGGATGAGGAAGAAGAAGATGAGGTACTTGAGTAAATATTCATATACTTTACCTACAAAGAGAAAAGCACAACCAGGTATTTTCTCGAAAAAATTAATTTTGGCTTTTCACCTAATGATATTGATAGTATTCTAAATTTGAAAATGGTGATTGTGTCATTATATGTTTTTATGTGGATGACATGTTAAATTTTGGTACACGGAATGAGATTGTCGCTAGAACTAAATTGTTTCTAGGATCAAACTTTGACATGAAAGACATGGGTAAAGCCAATGTGTTTTTAGGTATTAGAATCATAAGGAAGGGAGATAGTATATTACTATCCCAAGAACAATATATTGAGAAACTTCTTTAGAATTTTAGGTTTTATGACCTCACCAGTGAGTACCCCTTATGATGCTAATTCCAAATTAATGAAAAAATATAGGAGAATCATTATCTCAGTCTTAGTATGCCCAGATAATTGGGACCTTACTACACTTGATGAGTTTTTCTAGACCTCATATTGCTTATGCAGTAGGTAGATTGAATAGGTACACTCAATGTCCAAATCAAGAACATTGAGATGCACTTTCTAGGCTTATGAGATACTTAAGAGGTTCAATGGATTATGCCATTAAATATAGTGGATTTCCCTCTTTACTAGAAGGATACAATGATGCTAACTAGATCTCTGATTCATATGAGACAAAATCTACTAGTGGTTATGTATTCATACTTGGGGTTGGTGCGATTACATGGAGATCAGCCAAACAAACAATTATTGCAAGATCAACAATGGAATCTGAGTTTATCGCTTTTGAGATGGCTAGTAATGAGACTGAGTGATTGAAAAACTTCTTAGCAAACATTTCACCAGGAATGAAACCAACCCCATCGGTGTCAATACACTGTGGTTGTGAATCGACAATAACTATAGTTAAAAACAAGAATTATAATGGAAATAATCACTTGTACAAAAATTGCGTACAACGTCGAATATTTTGGGCTTTTAACGGCGAATTCGTGAACGACGTCATATCAGGAGACGTTAAATTTACGTCGAATTTAAAAAATTCGATGTTAAATTTACGTCGAATTAAAAAAATTCGATGTTAAATTAACATCGAATTTGTTAATATATGACATTAACTTAACATCGAATTTTGTCAATATTCAACGTTAATCATTTTTTTTTGTTTTTTTTAATTAATTTTAATCCTTTTTTACAACTCTATGAGACTTGAAAAGCAAAAAACAACAATTTTCAGTGTTTGGTATTTTATGAAGCATGAACTATGAACATGTAGTGTAGTATCAATAACAAACATTCAATCAAACAACAACAAACAAGTTCAACCAAACAAAAACAACAAACAAGTTCAACAAAAAAAGCAACAAACAAGTTCAACACATAAGTTCTTCAAAACGAAAAAGAAAACTAACCTTCAAAAGGTGGGTTCATCGGAATAAAGTTTTGTCACCAGTGAGAGAGAAAACAAAATGCGCCTATGAAGGAGAAGAGCACGAAAATAATCGGTTAAAACAAACAAAAACCATACATAAAGTAATTAATTAACATGCATTTGTATCAAATGAAAGAAAGATTACATGTGATGCTCGTCAAACTTCGTTTGAGTAAAGTTTGAGAAGAGAAGAGGGTATCGCGCGCTAGCAAATCCTTTGACAAAACCCTTGGGAAGAAATATGATATTAGAAACATCGAGGGGAATGAGACTTAAGCCACTTGCAAACAAATAAGTGATGGTAACCCAACCTTTATGATTGGAGATCCCATGAATAAGGTTCATATAGGTAAAAACAAGTCACTTGTTAGATCTGATAACACTAAATTGATTTTAATCAATTATGTTCATTCTTATGGTGTGTGTGAAAGTGCTAGAGACTACATTATTGAGAGACTAAACTTTGTTATCAAAATTCTACGTGGTGAAAGAATTTTAGCTTAAACAAAGTTTTTAATGATTTTCGTATCCCTTATGGGTGGTGTATGATTTGCAGCATACACTTGATGAAATCACCAATATGAGTGTCGAGTGGGGCCGTTTGCATGAGATCTTGGCATGATCTCTAGAGCACTCATGAATACCGGGCACGCGCATGGCCTAGTAAGCGCAACACAACGATAACAACAAGCATTGTGAGGGTGTATTGTGATTGATAAACCTCTAACACACGTCAAGTGTCTTTGGTTCATATAGCTTGCTATACCAACTACATTGTGTGTTAAGTTTCTAAATCTAAGACTGGTTCATATAGCTTGTTATACCAGCTCTGATGCATTACATCCTATGAGACCCAAAATAAAAGTTTCTTATCTTTTTTCTTTTGCAATAAGTGGGAGATTGTTGTAATAATGTTAGATTATTGCAAAAGAAAACATTGGATTGCAATGGTCAAAACTTTAATTGCCAACAAGTTCAAATTCATTTTCTTAAATGTTCCAACGGTAAATATTTAATGGTTTTTATTGTCTATTATTACTTTTATTCTTCCCTAGCACTATAAATAGAGAGCTCTTTCTCCATTCCAAAACACACCAGAAGCAGTCTTCTCTCTTCTTTCTTCTTTTCCTCTTCTAAAATTATTCTGGGTTTATTTTATACTCTTTTTAGAGATCCTTGCTAGTTCTAAGATCCTCAGATATATTCTGAGAAGTTTCTATTGTATCCTAGGGGACTTGCGCAATATACCGCGGATAAGTCCTTAAGGACAATGAATCTACACGCCTCAGGAAATATTGTTCGTGATTATGTCAACTTTTATACAATAAAACGTTCCTAAGAAATTAGTTATTTCTAAAATATATAAGTTACGTATTGTACAAACAGTTAACACTAACTCAATTATCCGGATTCATGCTTTTGACATTGGGCTTCAACGTAGGCATGCACTTGTAGTGATATTTATGCTTTATAAAGTTATAAATAAAGGGGTTATCACCTTAACACCTACAAGGTTAATCTCCTTCGTGCCTAGGACCAACAGTTCGTTGGCTAGGACCACCTATGACTTTCACCACATAACTCATTATAGGTTTAATCATCCTAGAGATCCCTGTTTTTGATTGGGAGTTATAGATCGATCCTCAAATTTGTTTTTGTCTCAATTGGGTCCCTAATTTTGAAAAATTTGAACAATGTAACCCTTAATGTTAAATTAGTTCAATGGAGTTAAAAAAAATAGTGACATCACATGCTGTTATGTATTTCTTAAATGACATGGCTCATTGACATGGAATTCCACATTTTTAGAAAAGAAAATTGGGAAAAATTTAATAAAAAAAAGAATTAGGGACAAAGAATTTGTAGTTTCATTGAGCGATTGAGGGATTTAGAGATTTGAAAACCAATTACAGAAATTAAGGTTCATTCTAATTTGAAATTGAGGGAGACTGAGGAAGTTGAGTTGAATTTGAAAAGAATTAGAAAGAATTAGGGATTGAATTTGTTTCAATGGCGAGGTCATTGAAGGTGAAGCGCATCAAAGTGTTAGCAGAAAGAAAAAGATGAACATATTGGTTCAATAAAGTATTTTGATGATGATATTTCATGGAGAAGTGTTGAAGATTTAAGAGATTCTTGAATTCAAGAGTTACATTAAAGTCTTAAGAATTTGGTTGTTAAAGTCTTATAATCTGTGTATTGTATTTAATTTAGTAGTTCAAGAGTCCATAAATAGAACCCAAGTAGAAAGCAGTCAGAAAAAGTTTTATTTTCATAAAAGCCTCTCTGATAATCAATTATCACTAATGATAATCAATTATCCAATTAAAATCAAGAATTTTATAAATGCCTTTGCAATAATCGATTATCATTAAGGATAATTAATTATGTAAGAGATTGTCATTTGAAAACATTTCAAGAATAATCGATTATCAGTGGTAGTTGCTTTCTGACCTAATTTTCAAATGTAAGAGTCCATAAATACTTAACTTAAACCTAACTTAAAAACATTTTTCACTAAGAGTATTAGAGGTGTGTGCCTAAGGAGAACTCTCCGTCTTTGTGAAAAAGGAGCTTGTGATCTTGGTGCTTGTAGAAGGAATTGCTTATCTTAGAAGGCTAAGTGGTGAAGCACATCTGCAAAGCAAAGTCAAGTTTGTGTTCATCCTTTTGTTGGTCAAAAGAAAGTGTTAAAATATAATGACTCAATTTCTCACACCAAGGTGTGGTGAGTTGGTGAAGTATGAAATATAAAACTTTCAAAATCTTTTTCACCAAAATAGATGCCTTTATACTTTTCTTGAAACGCAAGTTAAAAGATTTTCAATGCAGCGGAAATTTACTTAAATACGTATAAAGTATAATCAATTGAATGTAAAAGAGTAGGGATAAGAAAGATCAAACACTGAGTTTTTATACTAGTTTGGCCAAGCCTACATCTAGTGTCCTTCCAACCACAGGAAGCCAATGCACTATAATGATCAAGGTTTTTTATAGAGACCTCACGTCAAAAATATAAAACACATCTCTAACTCTCTAATCACAATATAGGCAGTACATACACAGACAAGTAGCAAGAATCCCCTCTTCTATAGTCCAACCCCTTTGAGGCACCCTCAAAGTCAAGAACGCAACACGTCCTTCTTCTTGTAAGCAAAACAGGGAACTCAACCTAATCTTCAGCAGACTGTAGAACCTGATCTTGCAATAGACACCCAAAATGTGCAAATAGATCAGACTTTGAAAACCCAACAATCTTGCTCTTCAAGAAATCACAATTAGTTGATCACCACGATCAAACTAGTTTCTTGGAGCTTTTTCTCTTTTTGTAAACTTTACACTTTTCTGCAAAAGCATATGAAAATATTAGAATCACAAAAGTTTGTACAGAAATCAAATTCACATCAATATATAGATAAACTCGTATCAGACGTAACATAATCGACTTTGCTACTAATGCAGTCGAATACACCAATTGAGTTATAACAGATAGTATAAGTCAAAGCAATTAATTGAATTCACAATTAATGCAGTCGATAGCATTTAATGCTTGGTCAACACATTTAAAAATATAGCCATTGTGACAACTATATCAAGCATTAACAAATTTCAAAACAATAACAAACTTAATCGAATACATATCACATGCAATCGATTATGTAACAATGTTCAGCCAAGTTTTGAAAACTTTTCTCTTTGAAAAACTCTCACAGCAGTCTTGAAAACAGTTTGTTCAAAGACACGAGTCTTAATCGATTCACCCCATAATGTAATCGACTTAAAATTGTTGTTTTGCTACACAATTAAAATTCAACATTAGTGCTTGTGGTTTTTCTCATCCAAAAACTTGTGTCATACATTCATGTATAAAATCACATATATAACACAGTGAAATGCAATGAACAACACATATATAACACAACCATGTTCTCATATACGCATATAACATGTAAGCATAAAACATGTAACACACAATACACATGTGTTATTAATTATGCGTTGTCATCATCAAAAATTCAGATATTACTGAGATTGTGGGTTCAACTAAACCAGTGCTCCCCCTATTAACAATCTCCCCCTTTTTTGATGATGCACAACCATGATTAATAATTAACCATGTTGCACAACTCAATACAGATTATCAATCAATTACCAATCAACATAATTCTCCCCCTTTGGGCATTAGCAAAAAAGGTAAGCACAATGATATTGATACAGAAATAATCAAGCATAAAAGATGCATTAGATAATCATAAAACAAGTAATGATACTCCACCTGTCAAAGATATTTACATGAAATTAAAAAATTCTCCTCTTAAATGAAGACATGTGAAATATATCAAAGATATGCAATGCTCCCCTTGTCATTATGCATATTTCAACCTCAAAATACAGATGCACAATGTAGTAATCACAATATGTCAGAGCATTTATCAACATGTATTAACGTTGTATTAGATCAAATATATCATAGCAATAACATAGTAATACTGATTCAATCGAATAACACCACTAGTGGAAAAACAGTGTATAACGTCACGCGTTTAACGTCTAACCACTAAATAACAAACGTTAAAAATGACCGGTGACAATTTTGTAAATAAATGCAATTATTAAACGTCGTTTAGAATTATAATTCGACGTAAGACGATACAAAACATCGAATGCCTTAGCGTTAGACGTCAAAAGGCCAATGAATTCAATAAAAATTTGAGCGGGAAATTGAAAATTCATTCACTTTATCTTAGTGCACGAGACCCTCTTCTCTGCTCAAACTTTTCTCGAACGAAGTTTGATGATCATCACATGTAATCTTTCTTTCATTTGATACAAATGCATGTTAATTAACTACTTTGGGTATGATTTTCGTTTGTTTTCATTGATTATTTTCGTGTTCTTGTCCTTCATAGGCGCATTTTGTTTTCTCTCTCACTAGTGGCAACACTTTATTCCGATGAACCTACCTTTTAAAGGTTAGTTTTCGTTTTCATTTTGAAGAACTTATTTAGTAAACTTGTTTGTTGTTGTTTGGTTGAACTTGTTTGTTGCTGTTGTTTGGTTGAACTTGTTTGTTGTTGTTGTTTGATTGAACTTGTTTTTTTGTTTGATTGAACTTGTTTGTTGTTTGTTATGGTTATTTGTTGTTGATCCTATATTACCGTTCAGAGTTCTGCTTTTCAGGTTTCGTAGAGTTGCTAAAAAGGATTACAATTAATTAAAAAAATAAAAAAAATTGATTAACGTCGTATATGTTCAAAATTCAACGTTAAATTAATGTCTTATATTGACAAAATTTGACGTTAAATTAACGTCAAATTTTTTAAATTCGACGTCAATTTAACGTCTCGCGATATGACGTCGTTCTCAAATTCGACGTGAAAGGCCAAAAATATTCGACGTTGTACGATGCTTTTGTAATAGTGCACATTTTAATCTCTTATTATCTCAGATATTTTATGCAGCAGATAAGCATAGAGATATAAGAATAAACAATCAATAGCAAATAAAACAAGATCTAAAGATATCAGATATTTTTGTTTTGGAATCTTTAAACTCCTGTTGATGTTTAACCGATTTGATCTGAGTTAGAGTCGATTTCTTGCTGTAGCATATTTCATATTATCCAGTTTCATCCAGTCAGCAAGTGATATTCCTGCAAAACCTTTCAAAGTCTTTCCAGATCAAGCATTTTAGAATCAATGTTATACAGGAATTAATGTGTAAGTATGCAAATGTATGAAAGTAACAGTAATCAATAATTCATTCGCATACAAGCACAGTGTAATCGATTTTAATAACTTTTGATTTCATTAATATCAAACTTGAAATACAATCTGATAAAGCCAAAATATAACTGACCATACAACCAACAAAACAAAACAATACAAAATGCCTAAAATAGGAATTGATTAAATTCTTAAGTCCTTTTCCTATTTTTCTTCATCAAATAGGTTCTAAGAATCATGTCACTATTACTTTCTTCCTCAACATTGTCATCTTGTCCTTCTTCTTCTTCTTCCATATCCTCTATTGCACTCCCTACTAGTGTACTACCTTCCTCACTAGAACTTTCTTCAGGTTCTGACTCCTCATTATGAACATCCAAGTTCAGATGTTCTTTTATAACCAGTACGTCTTGCCTTATTCCTTGGCAAAAAATCTTTAAAGATCTTATTTCCTTTAGCAGAAATTTTTCAAATTCGGATCAAGGTCTATAGGGAATGGAAGATGATTCTGCAACATCATTATCTTCTTCAGCAAACTCATTTTTAAATTGTCAGCCATCAGGAGTGTGTTTTAGCCCCATGCAGTGTAAAGCAGATTTGTCTATCATGTTTGTCCTATCATAATACTCGCTTGACTCATTGATACACTCTACTCCCAAATGAATCAATACTTTGGAGATGAATACGCAGTAAGGTAGCATGACTGACTCGAATCATGTCACTTTTAGCATGTTATCTGATATTGTAGCAGGCCAGTCAACTTGAATATTCTCCTTGATAGCCTTTTGAAGATATAGGTCTTTTGTAGTTTCTTGTGCATGATTACTACCCCTTGACATCAATATCCAAGATATGACAAAGACAGCCAACCTGTCATCCTTCTTCACTGCTCTAGTTTTATAATGAGAATAATCCCTTATTTCATCTGGATTCCTTAAACTATCCTGATACACAGAGAACTTGTGAAATCCTTCAATGCCTATATGTCACTTCTCTCCTCCCAGCTTGAAACCAACAATATCCGTCCATACTTCATCAGTCAGTTTGATATGTACCCCCTTAACTCTGGAACAGAGTGTTCCATCACTTATTTTGAGATTAGAGTAAAAAGCCCTTACAAGTTCAAGATACCACGGGTCAGCCATCTCAACGAACTTCTTTAGGCCTTGACGGTTAAGCTAACTTTGAAACCTAAAACCCTCTTTCCTGAAAAAACTCAGTTTCAGTTATTTGTGAGTGATCAACCTCCTCATTTTCAAATAGTTTAGAAAATTTAACTGCGCACTATCATCGTTGATCCATTCGTCCAGGGTTGATCCTTTACTCATATTCTTGCGGCCTAGTGTCTTCACTCTCTTTCTTTGAGATGAAGGGGATGCCATTTGATATAGAATGTGGGAGATGAATTTCGGAATACTCAAGAAAAAAGAATTTCAATGTTTGCGGAGAAAGCGTGAGTGACAAATTTCTTTGTTAGAGTTAATAGACCAGTAAAACCAATTTGGAGGGAACCCAAAAATCCATTTTTGCACCAAAAACCGAATTTAATTGAATTTATCAAATTTCAAATTTTCAAATCATAAGAAAGCTCAAAATGGAGATTATTAATCGGTTTCGTTAAAAACAAAGTCGACTTAATGTTTAACAGAGTGATACAAAAAACAGAGAAACACAATCACAGATTATAATCGACTCAGTTCATAACATAATCGATTAATGTTCGCATAACTATATTTTCACAGAAAACAATCAATCAAGCAGCATACAACAAACATGCATATAATAATCAATCCTACAAATGCTTATGATGCATGAAAGAGTTTTGTTACAGTTACCACAATCAATGACTCAAGAATTTTTTATTCATCATGGTAGTTCATCCTTGAGTTGAATACTGCTTCAACATCTACTGCTCCTTTCCTGCACAACAATTAAAAGGTTTTAACGCTGGTACCCATTTGAACTTGGGTCCTGTCTTATTAGTAGCAGGAGGTTGTTCCTTGGGAACCCATTTGTATTTTCCCTTTGGAACACCAACATTTCTAAAATAGCAGTTTCTAACATTGTGACCAAGTGTGTTGCAGTAAAAGCATGCATTAGTAGTAGGTTTACTCAGAAAAATAAATCTCTTTGAGTTTATCCTATTACTTCTAGCCTTATAACCAATACCTTGTATGTAGATAGCTCTTCCAGATTATCTTAACACAACATCAATATTTTCTTTGCCTTGTGTAAATTTGGCTAACATGTTGGTTAAGTAATCAATTTTCTCAAGGTGTATTGGACAGTTATCACACTCTTTCTCAACAATTTGTATTTCAATCTTCACTGTCTTTGCAGATTTCAAAGTTTTTTCAAGATCTTTCTCAAGCTTTTCAATATCCTGTACTAGATTATCAATTCTGTATTCGTAGTCTCTTCTCTCAAAGGATAATCAATTCACCTTATACTAAAGTCGCATGGCTTCTGCATGTATCTCCTGAAATGCATACAATAGCATGTAGCACTTGACCTCTATTGGTTCATTCTCAAATTCACGATCACTGTCACCATCAGATTGTACAAATCATGCCATGAAGCATAAATTTGACTCCTCTTCAACACTATAATCATCATCATTTTGAAGAGTCTCCATCACTGCTTTCCCAGGCAATATATGCTTTCCTTTGCTTCTTGTTCTTGTCCTGAGGATACTGGTGAATTCTTTCTGTTTGTTCTTCAAGTCTGTACAGTCAGCCTTGATATGACCATCCTTTCCATATTCATAGCATTGTAATCGATTATGTAACAAGGTTAAACATAGTTTTGAAAACTTTTCTCTTTGAAAAACTCTCGCAGTAGTCTTGAAAACAGTTTGTGTAAAGACACGAGTTTTAATCGATTCACCCCATAATGTAATCGACTTAAAACTGTTGTTTTGCTACACAATTAAAATTCAACATTAGTGCTTGTGATTTTTCTCATCCAAAAACATGTGTCATGCATTCATGTATAAAATCACATATATAACACGGTGAAATACAATGAACAACACATATATAACACAATCATGTTCTCATATACGCATATAACATGTAACACACAATACACATGTGTTATTAATTATGCGTTGTCATCATCAAAAACTCAGATATTACTGAGATTCTGGGTTCAACTAAACTAGTGCTCCCCTATCAACAATCTCAATAGAAAATGTTACTCATCTCTAACCTGTTAAGAGAAGTGTTTTTTGAATTATCACTTCTTTCCATTTATTTATTTTAGTTTATAAGTTAATTCCTCTTTTTAGAGAGGTTAACAACTGGACATAGAGTCTTTTGATCCGAACTAGTATAAAATATTTATGTAATCTTTCTCTTTCCCTATAGTCTTTACTTGTATTGTTATTATCGATTTTATTTGTAAAATCAATTTATAAAAAGGGAATTTTTTTAAAAGGCTTAGTTTTTCTAAGTATCCCAATTCACCCCCTTTTAGTTTTGTTATTACGTTTAAACATTTTGTTGCGTATTTCTAACACAAAGGTTAGTAAATGTTGTTGTATTGAGGTTTATAATTTATTGTTCGGTGATTTTTTTCGTCATGTGTAGTGCCCTGTGTGTTTTGGGAAATCAAAATATTAGGGTTAGGGAATGTCGTTTTAAATATAGATGTCTTGTCCAATCGTGTTGAAATACGTTTCGTTTTCATTGCAATGTGGTTCCCCTTGTTTAAAGTTGTGTTTCAGTGTGGTATAGTTTTAATGTCCTTTATATACATATATTTATATACTGTCATGCATGATGATGAGGATTTTGAGGCTGTTTTCTAGCATGGAAGGAAGTTCATAAATGATGGTGGGATGTTGAAGTATGAAGGGAAAACTTCTAAGTTGTCCTTTGACCCATATATGTGGAGCTACTTTATGATTGTAAATATAGTAAAAGGGTTGGCGTATGTTGGATTCAAAGAGTTGTGGTACTGTGTAAGAGGGGGTTCAGTGCTGGAAGATATGTTGAAGCTTTTGTGTGATGACACTGGTTTGATGCATATGGTTAACTTAGCGAGTCTAAATGGTCATGTTCATGTATTTGTGGTTCACATGGTGTTTGAACCCCAGGTCACACAAATGTTAGAATATTTTCCTCATGATATAGCTAAAATTTAAGATGGGATAGAGGAGGACAGTCAACGTGAAGTTGAACTTGTGTTACATGAGAGGGGGAAGGTGAAGTTGAAGGTCACACTAAGATATAGGCTGAGGTGCGCGAGTGTGAAAAAGGTGTTGTTGTGTCACATAAGAAGGGTGATTGGGATGATGAAGTTGAAGGTGAGGCTGACATACAAGAAGAGGTGTATCCTTGTGAATGTGCATCAATTGTAGAGGAGGAAGGTCATGTTGGTAGTTGGACTTCTTTTGGTGATGATGGTAATATTGATGGAAATAGTGAGTGTATTGAGCAGCTAGTTGATATCACTATTGAATGTGATATAGAAGCTGAATTAGGAGATCCATAATGGTCTGGTAATAACTGGAAACTATTTCACATGAGTTTGATGGACCATCTAGGATTCCGACTTCAAACGTTGGAGTAAATGATGACAATGATTTTGATGAAGATAATGATGTCGGTGGGGTGAATGACAAAGGGTTATCGAATGATGACTGTCAATAAGAAGAGTTGGTTAGTACCTCAAATAGTCTTGAAGAGAGTTATGGTAGGTTTGGAACATTTTCTATGTCGAAAAGTATGGTTGATTATAAATGGAAAGTTGAGACCTATTTTGCTGAAAATGAAGACTTTTTAGAAGCCATAAAAAGCTATGTGTTGAAAATTGGTAGAAATTTAAAACTTGTTAAGAATGATAAAAGAATATTGAAGTTGAAATATGTGTGCAAAAGGAAATTGCCCATGGTCTGCATATTGTGGTTATATGGATGTAGTGCAAACATGAAAGTTGAGGACTATTGTTGACAACCATACATGAGATAGAGAATTAAATGTTCATTTATTTAATGTTAAGTAGCTAAGTAAGAAGTTCGTGAAAACATTAAAATAAAACCCTAAAGTGAAAGGACTTGAAATTTGTGAAAAAATAAGTAGAAAATGGAACATTGGTATCTTGATGTATGGCATACAAGGCCAAAGCAATTGCATCAGAGCCATTGATGGGTCCTTCAAAGAATAATATAAATTGATATACGATTATTCGCATGAGCTTCTAGCAAGAAATTTAAGATCAATAGTTAAAGTAAAGGTTGAGGAGAAGGACGATCAACCAATTTTCAAGAGTTTTTATACATGCCTAAAGGCATGCAAAGACAGTTTCGTGTCATGTGTAAGATCCTTGAAAATATTTGTAAGTTAAATGCTAAAAAAAAAAATGATGAATAGTAAATTGTGAATGGTAAATTGTGAATAGTAAAAAGTGAATAGTTAAAAAAAAAAATAATATTTGGAAAGGATAAGTGTTCCACGTAGCTTTGAGATCAGAATTCATCAAATTGCAAATAAAAAATTATTTTTGTAATAGTAAAATGAATAAAAAAATGAATAGTTAAAATGAATAGTAAAAAATGAATAGTAAATTTTTTTGCTATAAATAGCCAAGGGGGGAGGTTGAAAATTTACACCAAAGAACTTAGAAAATTTTTGAGAGAAAAGAGTTGGAAGAATTTCTAATTTCAAAGGGGATATTCTGGAAGTTTTCAGAGAGCGAGGAGATTAAGTCTGTAATAGAGGTAAGGGAAGCCACTCTTATACTTTGCTTTGCTCAAATCCTAAATCTTGAATATGTAGTATTTTGTTGTTGTATGGTCTTGAATTTTGAATGAGAACATTTATTTGTTTCTTTTGTATTTTTGGAAGGACGAGAAGTTGTCTAACCGGCTCTGCCAGATTCAACTTCTTGTTTCCCCACACCTTTTATTTCTTAATTATATTGTATTTTTGGAAGGATGAGAAGTAGTCTAACCGGCTCTGCCAGATTCAACTTCTTGTTTCCCCAAACCTTTTATTTCTTATTTATATTGTATTTTTGGAAGGATGAGAAGTTGTCTAACCGGCTCTGCCAGATTCAACTTCTTGTTTCCCCAGAAATTTTATTGTTTTATCTATTTTTTTATTGCATCTTTCTGGAAGGATGAGAAGTTGTCTAACCGGCTCTGCCAGATTCAACTTCTTGTTTCCCCTGAATTTTTATATTAATATTATTTTGATGGTAATAGGAGCTAATTATTTTTGTATGTATTTATTTTATAAAATATTTGCATATGAATGTTGAACTGGTGTGCTCTTGTGAAACTATTTCATGACTTTTATTATATTGGGTGTGATAACTGAAACTGTGAAATTGTACATGTTGTGATGTGATGAATTTAATCTGTTTTGAATGAGTTTGTTAGCTGAAATTGATCTTGTTGGAAGGTCTGAAGTAAAGGTTCTGTAAAAGCTTGTATATGGGTATGAAATAAATGTATAGATATTGTTTGAGGTTGCTGTGAGAGGAAGTGAAAATATTAAAATTTGGCATTTCAAATTTAGAGCATAAGAGAACATGGTAGATAATTTAAATAAATCAATTGTTAATTATTGAGGGCCCTTCTTTGTTGGTAGGATAGAGGAACCTTAAAAACCTGAGTTGGCACATCCCTGATCATAGAGCAGCCCTGGCCTGGTCCAGTCAGTTGTGACTAGTCATATGTGCTGGCGTCGAAGGTGAGTTTGATGCGTTCAGACATCTGGGTCCTCTCCGGTGACCAATTGGGGTAAAGAAAAATCTCTACTAGGATGAAAATAAAATAAAACAAGTTGATTGTAGATGCATAATATTATCATGGTAAAAATATCATATATTTTATTTATCATTACATTGAGCCCAGACTTTAGTATGTAGTTCCTAAGATATGTTGATATATTTTGGTTGATCCATGATCTTTGTTTGGTGAAAATATGTTGAGTTATACTCGTTATGGGCAAAATGAGTTTATAATATGAAGCATGATATCTGGCAATATGTTTAATTTATTGATACCAAAACGGGTTATTATGAATTTATGATTAAAGAATGAACATGATTGAGTTAGGTGGATAAGAGGGTATGAATTGTTGATTTTATGAAATGTTAGAATGGATATGAGAAATCATTACTTATGAAATGAGGTTTACTACCGGGAGTAGTATGTTCGAATTATACCATGAGAGTTTGGTATGAGCAAAGTAACACCTGAGGTTTATGAAAGCAGGCAGAAAGTGGTCTGACCATAAGGCTTTGACATAAACATATGATTCGTAAGTTTTATAGAAGCAGGCAGAGAGGGGTCTGACCATAAGGCTTCAGAAAGTAGGACATAGTATACAGGTGAGGCTTAAGGAAGCAGGCAGAGAGCGGTCTGACCATAAGGCTTCGTGAGTAAGCATGGTAAAATTGTAAGGTTTATGAAATTGAGGAAGATGATTTTGATAATGATGAATTAATGACATCGGGGTAATGATATTTTAGTAATTGTAGAAATACATGATTGAAATATTTTTATTACAAGTTTAATGATTGATATGATATGGTTGGCTTACCCTTATTTGTTTGTGCTATGATCATATAACTCATGTTATATGTGAATAGATAATGTTGCAGATGCGGTTGAAAAAGCTTAGAGATGAGAGAGATGCGGGGAAAAACTTTCAGGGATATTTTGTAAAAAGAATAAATTTGTATTGGAAAAATTATGTTGTGTAAAACTTATAAGTTGAAATTTGAATTTATGTTAAGTGGTGAAGACTATATTGTTTGAAGTTTGTAAGTTTGGTATTGTACTTTGAGAGAATTGAAATAAAGTTGGATTGAAGATAAGTTAATTTAGTCTCTACTAAAAGTAATACTCTTTAAAATATTAGGGTATTACATCATGCAGACCGATAATTGGACTAGATGGGGCTTTCTTAATAGGGAAATATAGTGGGATGTTGTTAACCACCATTGGATGATATGCCAACGACCAAATGTTCCTCTTGCATATGTTGTGGGTAAGGTTGAGAACATGGATTCATGGAGTTTGTTTATGGAGCTATTGATTGATGACCTTGGTGGGGCTCTAGTATGTTTATAATCTAGTTTTAAAATAGACCAATAAAAGATAGGCTTAATACCTCTTTTGGTCCCTCAAAAGAGGGAGATTGTTCAAAGTGGTCCTACCTTTTTTAAAAAGTTCGAAGCGGTCCCAACTTGTGAAAAATCATGTCAAGTTAATCCTTTTTGGTTACGAAGTCAATATTTTAACGGTGCAGCTGCCTACTTAGCCAAAACTTAATGAGTTGTCTTCTTTTTCTCATACGTGGCAAACTGAGGCAATATAACGTGTCAATTTTGAATTTAAAAAAAAAACAAATTGCTTGCCACATCAGCTTCATCTTCTTCCTCTAGAAACCCAAATTATAGAAAACCAAAACACTAATCATGCAGGACCTAAGAAAAGCTTGGAAAAAAAAGGAAAGAAAGTATAGATAGATATAACATGAGAGAAGACATGGGTAGACAAAAGAGCCTCAATTACTACGTAGACTAATCCTCGATGGGATGAATTCTAATTCACCCAGAAATAAAAACGAACCCTCTGATCAAACGAACAAACAAGAACAGTCACTGTACTTCATTAAATCGATTGTGAATTAAACCCTGACAAAAAATATAGTAAGATCAGGTCCACTATTCCCCTACAAGTCTGGGCTCATCATATAGAGTGTATCGAAATCCTTGGATCCCACTACGTGCTCGAAGGGTGCTCGCATGTACGTCAAGTCTACTCCGTCGTCGCCCTCCTCAACCTCTGATCTCAACGGAAGAATGCCGGGCGCCAATCGACACGGCCTTTAAAAGCTCCATCACGTACAGGTCCTCCTCTAGGTGAAAATGATGAGCTTTCGCGTACTGACTTTGGAGTCTCCTGAACCCTAGCTTTAACAATTAAAGACCCCGGTTGGGTGATTTTCGCGAGATGGTTGGGCATTTTTTTATTCTCGATGAACTCACGATTATGGTTCCTAATTTGGGGTTTTCTGTTCTGCGATTAGTGTTTAGTTTTTTTTTTGGAATTTGGTTTTCGCAGGTTCTCGATGGCTATGGATGAGGCTCGATTTGGGTTTCTTTAGGTCTCTGCGGTTTCTTGCAGGTTTTGAAGGAGGAGATTGGTGGAGGAGCTCACCTTTTTTTTCTGAGTTTTTTTGAAAGTCTAACGGAGAAGATGATGGTGGCTTTTTGGTTTCGTTGCAGTGACACATGGTGGGGGAAAATGTGATCTGGTTGACTACGACGGTTTGTGGCTCTAACATTTCTAAGAGGTGGAAGATGATATTGATGTGACAAGCAATTTGTTTTTTTAAAATTCAAAATTGACACATTATATTGCCTCAGTGTGGCACGTATGAGAAAAAGAGGACAACTCATTAAGTTTTAGCCAAGGAGGCAACTCCACCGTTAAAATTTTGACGCCGTAACCAAAAAGGATTAACTTGACATACTTTTTCACAATTTAGGACCACTTCAAACTTTTTAAAAACGGCAGGACCACTTTGAACAATCCCCCTCTTTCGAGGGACCAAAAGAGGTATTAAGCCTAAAAGATAATACCCATATACAATTTCTATTTTTTGTACATAACTATTGTTGTAAAAAATGGTTGTTGAGTTTCTTACGTGTATACCACAACACAACCTCTAACTACATTGTACTGAGTTTCACTTGTGTCTTGTAATTCTTCTTCTCTTCTTCAGACGCCCTGTCACTCAACTCAGATAGTCCGTCTTCTATCACCTCTGAAACATCTTGGAAGCCAAAAATGGCTTGCATCTTGATGCACCAGTCATCAAACCGCTTCCCATCAAACACTGGTAATGGTTCCTGTATTCCTCCCATTCTTGCCATCCTTTCTTACTAATTCTTGTAGTTTCTTTGATTTTCACACCCCAAAGAAACCTTCTTTCTCCTCTTCTGGATACACACAATTCTAGTTACAGATCACACACCCACTTCACACTCTCCAGGAAAAAATTATAGCCTAAGTTCTTGATACCATATTAGACTTAAGGGCAAAAACGGAAAAGCCCCAAAGTAAATATCTTCTAACTTTAAAAGAAGTGAACCACGTAATCAAGAGAGAGAAAACCAGAGATAAACGTTTCTAGAGAGAAGGCAGAGTCTCGAGCTATGCTAGGGTTTCCACCTCCATCATAAATGACCAGAATCACCGTAAGTGGGAACAAAACGCATGGATGAATAACAAGACACTCACAAAGATTCCACATATACTGCATTATTTCTTATAATTTTTTATTAACTTCAAAATATGAATTACAACATTTTATACTCAGAACTGTGTAACTGAAAACTTAAAAATATTTTTGTTTATTCTAACATAAATGATGTGATGAGAGTAAACAAAGAAACTCTATATATACATATACTTTTAATACTATATAATTATATAATATATTTAGACAAACACTGTGTATTTTTGTATGTTACTATTCAACTATTAATATATTTATTTGTTACTATATATGAACTAGCATATGTACAGTAAAATTGGAACTTTACACATCAGTTCTCTGTCCCTTGTGAATTGGACAGAAAATGTCATGTCTATGTTTGCTCAACCCCATTTGAAATACCCCTGAATATGGTGGTTACATAAATCTGGAATTAACCTTTTGAGATAATAAAAACACAAACACAATTGACCATTATACTCTGAAAAAAAAAAACTGTTGAATTGACTTAACTGAAAAACTAACACAAAAAAATGTCATTCTTGTCTAATTACGAAAAAACGTTAGTACTAGCACATCATGTGTGTCTCTGTCCTCAATTCCTCAAATATAACCTCTTTAGTGTTCAATTTGGTCAACTAATTACACGTTTCAACTAAGAAGAGAAAAACTTACTGTAATATATTTCATTAAATTTCGATTTTTTTTTTCACTAATGTGTAGGGGAATGAGACAGATTTATCATCATTTCCAAATTGTCACAATTGTTTTTGCTTCAGGGATAAATCTACATGGTTACAGAGTGGGGGCAACATGTTACGGCCAGGGAAAATAAATAAATAAAAATTAAAAGTACGACACAATGATTGAAAAACAATTTAAAATTTTTCATTGAATAAAAACAATAAAATTAAATATGATATTAGAAAAAATACCCAAAAATTGAATATATGAGATTTATACATTTAAAGAAGGAGATTGATTTGTGCATATCAGTGTTTGACTTAGATGGAAAAGATAGTGAAGGGTAGAAAAGAAAGAAAGAAATAAAATAATGAAAAGAAGAAAGCAGAGGAGTGTGAAGAAAGAGGGTATGGTATGATTTTATCACCTGAAACAAATCTTGTGGTCAGAGAAGAAGATCTCTAGAGAATAAATAAAATAAAGAAAGTGAAAGGATATTAAATTGATAAGAAAATGAATAGTTTCAGGCTCTCTTGTTTGGAGTGAAGGTAACAATGAAGCAACCCAATCAAGTTTCTCCTCTTCTTCATTCCTATCCTATTGGGTTTAACCTTTTGGTGGCACTTCAACAACTGCCACTAAACACTAATTAAGCTACAAAGCATCAATTACTTTTTCATTATAAAACTATTACCTTGGCTTCTGAGTCAATAAATAAAGCAAATTCTTCTGCACGTCTGGGTGTTATTTTATCATCATCATCTTCCTTTATTACCACTTTTTATTTTTTAATATAAATCTTACCTTTTAATATAATTTCATTTTGGATTACCTAACTAACAACAAATCCCCATGGCCTAGCTACCTGGCTAAACTCAAGCTTCTTGCTTTTTTTCTCTCACTCACCAATACTATTATTTCTTAGTGGACCACTCATATTCTATACTCTCTGATTAAAAACCTTGGATGGCTTTTAATTACAATTTTCACTTATGTTACACACTCTCAATTTTTTCAATTAATATTTTTTTTACTTTAAGTAATATTAGAATCAGATATAATTAAATATAAAGATATTATATATTATCTATATTATATCTATAAGAAATCTTTTAAGAATGGTTTTAGAAAATATACTTTCTATTCATTAAATTCTTTTTATTGATTCTATGTAAATGTAGATTAATCTAATGAAACTCTTGGAAGGATTTAGTTTAATTTTCTTTCAGCTTCTCTTCTTTTTTTTTTTTTTTTAAAAAAAGAAAAACTAAAGTTTAGCTAAAGGTATTTGTTGAAAATCTCTTGAGTTAAGCGGTTTAATAATTATATAAGAAAGAGATAAAAATAATTTAAAAAATATAAAAGAGGTTAGATGACTGAACTTTAGAAAAATAAAACAAAACTTCTCTCTACCTAAATTAAAAGAAATTGTTGTATTGTGTTTATCAGTAATTTAGAAAAAAAAATTATTTTTAATAACGTGAGAATAATTTTATTAGTGATAAACACAATATAACTTCTCTACGTAATGATTGTGTTTGTCACTATTAGGATCTAGGATGTTATGATAGATTAGGTTGAGGACCGATTGATTAAGGGTGTGAGAGTGTCGGTTGTAAAAGGGGAGCGGGTCAGAGCTGCTATAAATAGAAATTCTGTAACTCTATAGAGGGTATTGAGTATATTTTGTAAAGTCAGGTCTTTAGCCTGTAGAGGGAGGTTATGCTCCTAACTCATCCTTTGTAGAGTGACAATTCTATAGTGTGAATAAGAGAATTCTTTCTTTAATCTCGTTTATCTACATCAAGTGAGTGTTATTGTTAGGTTCCAAACCCAGATACCTAACAAATTGGTCCGACCTGCCGTTTCGAGAAGCTACCGAATATTCTTAGGAGAGGGGTGCCGAATCAATAAGGGGTCAAGAACAGATCAAGAAGTGATCAAGAAAGGGGGAAAGCATGGAAGGAAGAGACAATTCTTGGGAAAGGAGGATCAACGAACAAAAAAGGGAGCTAGCATAATGGAGAAGAAATATGCAATAAATACGGCAGGAAACTAGAGAACTCTTGCAAGTTCTTGGAGGAAGGGTGTGGAACCAGGAAAAAAGATTAGAAGGCAGTCTAGGGTCTGTAGATGAAGATCAACATTCTATTAACGAGAATCAGAAAAGGAGAAGGGAATGCTCGGAGGAGGAAGACCGAAGAGACGCCCAACCTAATTAGGGAAAAATGGTAGAACTACACACTTTGGAAGGGTTTGATCCGTTAGGGTGGGTCTATAAAGCAGAGAAGTTCTTCGAGTTGCAAGGTGTGGCAGAGGAGGAAAAGGTACGCTTAGTTGACATCAGTATGGAGGGGAGCGCTGGCTACTGGTTCAGAGTTTGGAAGGAGAAAACTAAGAATCGTTCTTGGGAAGGTCTGAAGGGGGCAATGGTGGTGCGATTTGGAGAACAGAACGTGGGTACCATCTTTGAAAGGGTGGTGGCCAGTAAGCGGTCGGGAACTGCAGAAGAATACATCCCAGCATCAAACGTGAGAGAATTGCCAGAACTGAATGGGCTAGGACTACAGGAGGAGAACCTGAGAGGACTGCAAGAATCAAACGATAGAGGACTGTTGGATACGAACGTGAGAGGACGACCGAAACCGAACGTGAGGGAACTGCCGGAACCGAACGATCGAGGACTGCTGGATTCAAATGTGAAAGGACGGCCGGAACCTAACGGGAGAGGACTACCCAAGGCAAACGTAAGAGGACAGCCGGAATCAAACGGGCTAGGACTAAAGGATGCGAACCGTAGAGGATTGCAGGAACCGAACAGTAAAGGACTGCCAGAACCGAATGAGAGAGGATTGCTCGAGCCAAACGTGACAGGACGGCCGGAACCGAATGGACTAGGACTACAGGCTGCGAACCCGAGAGGACTGCAGGAACCGAACTGTTGAGGACTGTCAAAACCGAATGGGAGAGGACGTCGGGAAGTGAACGTGAGAGGACTGTCAGATTCGCACGGGAGAGGACTACCGAACCTAAACGGAAGAGGACGACAGGAACCGAACTGTTAAGAGGGATGGATTAGTGGGATAGAAGCGTGATGGAAGAAGGAGTGAAGGCTTCAGAGAGAAGAGTGGATGGAAGAATTAATGCCTGGTGGAGAAGAATGGATTCTGTGAGGAGGTGGGCCAGCGAACAGAAAAGGGGACTTGCAGTTTTTGATACACCGATAGAGGGGAGAGAGCTGCTTAAAGCAACGAAAGACATCAAAGACCATTCTCTCAGGGCCTGCGATTCTGGAAAAAAGGTGACCAAAATGATGGAAGCTAATAGAATCCAGGAAGAAGGGAAGTTATTGAAGGAGGAATTGCCACCACCCAAGCCTCCAGACCTGAATTGGAGGGTAATAGCCAGTGGGTTCACTTCATATGATAACAAGATGATGAATAGGAGCAAAGAGACCAAGCTTTTCGATTCCAACCTTGAGGACAAGGTTGTTCTGCAGTGGGGTGTAATGTTAGGATGTAGGATGTTAGGATATATTGGGTTGAGGACTGAGTGGTTAAGGGTGTGAGGATGTCAGTTGTAAATGGGAAGCATGTCAGAGCTGCTATAAATAGAGCTCTTGTAACTATGTAGAGGGCATCAAGTATATTTTGTAAAGTTAAGTCTTTAGCCTGTAGAAGGAGGTTATGCTCCCAACCCATCCTTGTAGAGTGACGATTCTATAGTGTGAATAAGAGAATTCTTTCTTTCATCTCTTTTATCTGCATTGAGTGAGTGTTATTGTTAGGTTCCAAACCCAGATAACTAATAAATTGGTCCAACCTGCCGTTTCGATAAGCCGCCGGATATCCTTAGGAGAGGGATGCCGGATCGAGAAGGGGTTAAGTATGAATTAAGAAGTGATCAAGAAAGGGGGGAAGCATGGGAGGAAGAGACAATTCTTGGGAAAGTACACTTCATTGTACAAAAAGTACAATGCTGACTCATCCTTTATTCGCAGTTTCTTTAATGTAGTGATATGTGCTGTTGTTAGGTGTTCGCCTCCTCGGGTTCATTGTATCCATCTTTCACCATATCCTAAATGTCGTGAGATCTCACCCATACCTTCATTTGTAAACACCAATTATCATACTTGGAGTGGCATGACCATTCCATTTACAATTTTTTCCATCTCTCTCACTTTCTTTTTTATTTTAAACACCCAAACACATTTATTGTTTCACTCATAACTTTTTGGTATAATACCTATTTTGGTTGGGAATGTTCGAAATGATGATAACAGTTGAAAAACTGTTATTTTCATGCTTAAAATTGATACTAAAAGCAACCTTTAGACTTAAAAACTAGCTTGAAATCATGCTTTTATTTATATTTTCATAAATAAGAGAGCTGGACAGGTTTATGCTTGATTTAAGTGTTTTTGTGCAGGTTTTAAGGTGAATTTAGTGAAAGAAGTGAAGAAGGAGAGAGATGGAATTAGAAAAGGAAGCAAAGAGTGCAAAAGGAGAAGCCGAAAGCACCGCTCAGCGGCATTTTACCACTGAGCGGCACTCAGGAGGTCACGGGAGGTCCGCTGAGGGGCAAACTGGCTGCTGAGGGGAAAAAAAGGGACGCGCAGTTACCGCTGAGCGGTATTTACCGCTGAGCGGCACTTTTATGGGCTTGGGCTTTTGTAATCTTTTGTAACTCTAGAATAGTATATAAGGGCTTGCACGTCCTAGAATTAGTATCTTTGGCAGAAACGAGGCAAACACTCTCTCTTCCACCCCTTTGAAGGAGGATCTTGGATGCTCAGTCTACCTCTTCACCTTTTTAGGGTTTATTTTTTCATTCTTTCATTAATATTCATCTAGGTTCACCATGAATATGGTGAACTAAACCTTGTATGTTTGTTGGGGAATCAATGTAATCTCTTGAAGCTCTCATATATGGAATCTATGCTTGCATCTTTTAATTAAGATTTATGCTTTCTTTCATCATTAGTTAGCGTTTTTCCTCTTTGCTTAATGCTTGCATGGTTTAACTCATTCGATGCATGATTATTGGTTTTGTCGATACGGGCACGTACGGGGAAGTCTAGATCCGGGGAATTTCTCCCAATATTATATTGGTTGTCGTTAAGCTCCTGCACTTATGAACTGATCATTAGGAATGCTAGGAATTGTATGAACTCGTGATTAGGGAGAAGCCATCTAGAATGGTACTTTAGAGAGTGGCATTAACAATGATGATTTGAATGTTGAATTCCTAAAATATATGAGAGTGGATGAGATGAAATTGACCCCCAACAACATATTCATTCATATATTTCATTGAAAGTGTTTATCTTTTGCTTTTGCCATTGATCAAAAACTCATGCATACATGTTTATTTTCTGTCTTGCATATTAAACTCCAAATATTTCGTCTGTAAGTCTTAGCTAATCAAGAAACCACATAACTAAACTAGGCCGTGAGTCCTTTGGGAGAACGATACTTGGTCTTACCAAGTTTATTACTTGAACGATTCGGTCATACTTGCCGATTGTGAAACAAGTTTGTGACATCATATTTTGGTGCTCATAAATTTGTCCATCAAGTTTTTGGCGCCGTTGCCGGGGACTCTGGTTTAACTGGTTAATTTGTGTGATTATTGATTATCTTTGACTTTAATTTTGAATTTCTGTTTTTATTTTCTGTTTTTATTTTTTTCGGTTTTTATTAGATTAGATTAGATTTTATTTTATTTTATTTTTAGATTAGATTTTATTTTATTTTATCTTTTATCTTCTAAATCTTTTATCTTCTTATCTTCTTATCTTCTGAATCTTTTATCTTTTTATCTTTTGAATATATATCTTCTCTTATATCTTTTTGTGCTAACAAATATTTTCTAGGGTTTTGTTTTCTTGTGTATGCAGGAGGCAGTTCGAACTAGGAGTAAGAAAACAACAGAACCTCTTCTTGAAGGTCTAGACGAGAGTAGAAGGAGGAGAAGAATCAGAACATCTAGAGAACTTTTCCCTTCTCCAGAAACTCTCTTACAATCATCACCACAAGGTTCTATTCATAGCACAGGAAGTATGGAGGGTAATAATGGTAGAAGAACTCTTGCAGACTACACCAATATTGCTGGGCCTCAACACTTTAACAGCATAGCTAGACCTAGAGTCAATGCAGCCAATATGGAGGTCAAACCAGCACTGATTCAACTGGTGAAGAGTAATCAATTTAATGGGTTATCTCATGAAAGCCCATATGAGCACCTCACTACCTTTAATGAGATTTGCAATACAGTCAAGATTAATGGGGTGCCAGACGAAGCTATCAAACTTAGCTTGTTTCCTTTCTCATTGGGAGGCAATGCTAAGCTTTGGTTGAACTCTTTTCCAGAAGAAAGTTTCACAGAGTGGGAAGCAGTGGTTACAAAATTTTTGAATAAGTACTTCCCACAATCTAAGGTGACTAAAGGAAAGCAAGAGATTTCTTCATTCAAGCAGGGCATGGAAGAATCATTGGGGCATGCATGGGACAGGTATAAAAGCTTGTTACGTAAAACTCCCATGCATGGTTTTGCAGAACATGAAGTAGTCTTAACTTTCCTTGGAGGGCTTGGTTCACAAACCAAGATGATACTTAACGCCTCAGCTGGAGGCAATATCAAATGGAAGACTCCAGAGGAAGCAACTGAAATTATTGAAAATATGGCTACTAGTGACAACGAACTCAATATTGAAAAAGGAGACCTTAGTCAGAAGGAGTTGTTACAATCAAATGAGGCTTTGCTTATCCAAAATAGAATTATCTCTCAACAGCTTGAAGAAGCAACCATGAGACTTTCTCAAATACCACAGGAAATACAACAGGTGTCAATGGTTCAAGCACAACAACAACAATGGCAAATGCAATTCACTCCAGTTGAGAAAACAACAAAGCTTGAAGAGACTTTCCAAAGATTCTTGAAGACGAATGAGTCTTATTGTCATAATGTGGATGTTGCATTTAAAAAAATGGAGGTTTATGTTGAGAGAATAGTTGACGAGATGAAACATGATAATCTTGGAAAGGATTGTAAAACTGTTGTGACTAGAAGTGGTAGAGTGTTAGAGGAGAGACAAAAAGAGAGAGAGAAAAAAAAATGAGAGTGAGAGTGAAAAAGAATCATGTGAGTGGAAAGAAAGAGTTGAGAGAGAGAAAGAGAAAAAAGAAGAAGAAGAGAGGAGAGAAAAAAAAGAGAGAGAAGAGAGACAGAAAGAAAAAGAGTATGAAAAGCCACTTCCTTATCCAAAGGGTTATTCAAGGAAGGAGAAAGAAAAGCAGTTGGAAAGATTCATGGAACTGTTTAAGAAGTTGGAGATTACTATACCATTCTCTGAAGCATTGCAACAGATGCCAGCATATGCAAAATTTTTGAAGGAACTTCTCACAAAGAAACACAAGTACATTGAGAAGGAAACTATCAATATACAGGGTAATTGCAGTGCAATCATACAGAAACTACCTCCTAAACTTAAAGACCCAGGAAGCTTCACTATTCCATGCACCATAGGAGATGTGAAAGTTGGAAGAGCATTGATTGATTTGGGAGCTAGCATTAATATAATGCCGTTATCCATGTGCAGAACAATTCAGGGGTTGGAAATTAAACCAACCAGAATGGCTCTTCAATTGGCAGACAGGTCTCTTAAATATCCATATGGAGTGGTTGAAGATGTTCTAGTGAAGGTCGACAAATTTGTATTTCCAGTGGATTTTATTGTGATGGAGATGGAAGGAACTAGTGATGTTCCTCTTATTCTTGGGAGGCCTTTTATGAAGACTGCTAGAGTTCTGATTGATGTAGAGAATGGTAAGCTTAAACTGAGAGTTGATGATGAAGAAGTCACTTTTGATGTATCCAAGGCCATGACATATCCAAATGATGACAAAGCATGTTTTCAATTTGATGAACTTGATGAAGTTTGTATGGTTCAGGAGAGAATGGTGCGAAATATTTCCCCATTGGAAAAAACTCTCATTGATGCATGTGAAGATTTAGATGAAGAAGAAGAGAAACTGATTGATGAATGTCTGATGGACTTGGAAACATTGAAAAAGAGTACAGAGGTAGATCCAAAATTCGAAATAATTGATAAGGAAGAAGCAGTCAAAGCACAGACACCAGAATTAAAAAGATTGCCTTCACATCTGAAATATGTTTTTCTAGAAGAAGATGGAACAAAGCCAGTCATCATCAATAACTCTTTATCTTTACAAGAAGAAGAGCAGTTGATAGAAATTCTGAAAGCCAACAAAGAAGCAATTGGGTGGTCAATATCAGATCTCAAAGGTATTAGCCCAACTTATTGCATGCACAAGATTTTTATGGAAGAAGACTATAAACCAAGTGCTCAACCACAGAGAAGGTTAAATCCTGTTATGAAGGAGGTGGTCAGAAAAGAAGTGTTGAAACTGCTAGAAGCTGGTATCATCTATCCAATTTCTGACAGTGAATGGGTGAGTCCAGTACAGGTGGTTCCAAAGAAAGGTGGGATGACAGTAATTTATAATGATAAGAATGAACTCATTCCTACTCGGACAGTCACTGGTTGGCGTATGTGCATTGATTACAGGAAGCTTAATAAAGCTACTAGGAAAGATCATTTTCCTCTTCCCTTCATGGATCAGATGCTAGAAAGGTTATCAGGGCAGGCTTTCTATTGTTTTCTAGACGGATATTCTGGATATAATCAAATTGTGGTAGATCCAAAAGACCAAGAGAAGACGGCTTTTACTTGTCCTTTTGGTATCTTTGCGTATAGAAAGATGCCTTTTGGATTATGTAATGCTCCAGCTACGTTTCAGAGGTGTATGCAGGCAATCTTTGCAGATCTTTTAGAAAAATGCATTGAAGTATTCATGGATGATTTCTCAGTTTTTGGAAATTCCTTCCAAAGGTGTTTAGCTAGTTTGAACACTGTTCTCAAAAGATGTGTTCAGACAAATCTGGTTTTGAATTGGGAGAAATGTCATTTCATGGTAACTGAAGGAATTGTATTGGGGCATAAAATCTCTGCTAAAGGAATTGAGGTAGACAAAGCTAAAGTAGAAGTTATTGAGAAACTACCTCCACCAACAAATGTAAAGGGGATTAGAAGTTTTCTTGGTCATGCTGGGTTTTATAGAAGATTTATCAAAGATTTCTCAAAAATTGCTAAACCATTGAGTAATCTTTTGATGAAGGATGCTCCTTTTGTGATGAATGAAGATTGCCTGAAAGCTTTTGATATATTGAAGAAGAAGCTAGTGTCAGCTCCAGTAATTGTAGCACCAGATTGGAATCAGAATTTTGAATTAATGTGTGATGCAAGTGATTATGCAATAGGAGTTGTCCTTGGCCAAAGGAAAGAACAAAAGTTTCATCCAATCTATTATGCTAGCAAGGTGCTGAATGATGCTCAATTGAATTATGCTACCACAGAGAAAGAGTTTCTTGCCATTGTATATGCTCTAGAGAAATTTAGACCTTATCTTATTGGGTCTAAGGTGATTGTCTATACAGATCATGCAGCTATCAAATATTTGTTGACAAAACCAGATTCTAAGCCACGTCTCATTAGATGGGTACTACTATTGCAAGAATTTGATGTAGAAATCCGTGATAAGAAAGGAAGTGAGAATTTAATTGCTGATCATTTGTCACGGTTAGTCAACAATGAGGTCACTAGCAAGGAGTCTGAAATCTGGGAATCTTTTTTAGATGAATCACTCATGTACATTCAGCAGAGGCCTTGGTTTGCTGATATGGCAAATTTCAAAGCTGCAAGAGTCATGCCGGAAGACTTAACTTGGCAACAGAGAAAGAAATTTCTGCATGATGCCAAGCAGTTTGTGTGGGACGATCCATATTTGTTCAAAATTGGAGCAGATAATCTTCTAAGGAGATGTGTTACAAATGAAGAAGCAGAAGGAATTCTCTGGCATTGTCATGATTCACCTTATGGAGGACATTTTAATGGGGAAAGAACAGCAGCAAAAGTCCTTCAATCAGGGTTTTATTGGCCAACTTTATTTAAAGATGCCCATAATCATGCGAGGAATTGTGATAAATGTCAAAGAGCAGGAACAATCACTAAACGTCATGAGATGCCTTTACAAGGTATTTTAGAGGTTGAGGTTTTTGATTGTTGGGGTATTGACTTTGTTGGACCCTTCCCTCCATCTTTCAACAATGAATATATTCTGGTAGCAGTGGATTATGTGAGTAAATGGGTGGAAGCATTAGCTTGTCCTAAAAATGATGCTAGCACGGTAATTAAATTTCTGAAGAGGCAGATATTCTCACGTTTTGGCACTCCAAGAGTGTTGATTAGTGATGGAGGATCTCATTTTTGCAATTATCAGCTAGAGAAAGTACTCAAACACTATGGAGTAAAGCATAAGGTAGCTGCACCTTATCATCCACAAACCAATGGACAAGCTGAGGTGTCTAACAGGGAGATAAAAAGAATCCTGGAAAAAACTGTGACTTCATCAAGAAAGGATTGGTCTCTCAAATTGGATGATGCTCTTTGGGCTTATAGGACAGCAATGAAGACGTCCATGGGACTATCACCATTTCAATTAGTCTATGGGAAAGCATGTCATTTGCCAGTTGAATTGGAGCATAGAGCATTATGGGCTTTGAAATTCTTGAATTTTGATCCTTATGAAACTCAATGCACACGCAGAAGGCAGATTTTGGAGCTTGAAGAAATGCGGTTACATGCATATGATTCATCCAAGGCTTACAAAGACAAAATTAAATTTTATCATGACAGGAAGTTGGTGAATAGAGTTTTTAATCCAGGACAACAGGTATTATTGTTCAATTCAAGATTGAAGATATTTCCTGGGAAGCTGAAGTCAAAATGGACAGGACCATTTGTGATAAAAGAAGTGCATCCGCATGGAGCAATTGAAATATTTAATCCATCTGCTGATGATCCACAGAGAAGTTGGGTGGTAAATGGTCAACGTCTCAAGCCTTATCTAGGGGGAGAGGTGCAACAATGTTCTACAATGATGTTGTTGGTTGATCCTTGAAAGTTTGGGTCAGGCTCGGGACGTTAAACAAGCGCTTACTGGGAGGCAACCCAGTATTTTGTAAGTATTTTTTGTTTTTAGATTAGGGTTTGATGTACTCTATTGAACACCTGGTTTCTTATGATGGTTTGTTATTAATTGTGATTGTGTGATAAGTACTGCTTGATGATGCTTATTGATTGATTGATGTTGAGATGATGTGCACATTAAAATGCTTTACAGGTGATTCACAAGCTTTGTGAACAAATGCATGATATCATGATTGTGATTGTGAAATTAAGCAGGTTGTGTATGTCAAATGTGAATGAGCTTATATGTGAGGTTTTGAGCTCCAGAGTTGTTATTGTTGAATGCTATTACTTTGGAAGCATGAATGATTTTGCCCAGGTTTTCTATGATTGAATCAATTGCTTGTTTTGCATCATATGATCAAGGCCGTTTGTTGGAACCCTTTTTATTGGCCAAATTCATAAAGTTAGCCCACTAAAAGAGAACACCTTGTGTTCTATCCTTTGAACCCTTAGCCTTGAACATACACTGAAAACCCTTGATTGAAAATCTTTACCTTGAGTTAAGTAGAAGATCTTGTGTGGTATTGTTAAATGTTCAAGTTTGGGGTTATTGGGAAAACATGAAGAAGGAAAAGCATTGAGCTAAGAGCTAAAAAGTAAGAATATGCAAAGAAAAAGAAAAGAAAAGAAAAAGAAGTAAAGCTCAATGCAAATGCAAAGGCAAAAGAAAGTTGGGAATGAATAGAATAAATGTGTTGTTATGATGCTCTTAACTCAAGGATTTTGTGATCCAGAAAAACCAATTTTCTTGTTAGCCCAGCCACATTATAAGCCATTGAAAAGTCCTTGTGATGATGCATGCTTGTGAATGTTTTTGATTGTGGTAAAATGAAAGGCAAAGTTGATTCATGTGACATTGTGATAGTGGAGTGAATGAGTGAAACACTTTACCTCTTATACACTTGTGTGTTGAGTGAAACACTTTACCTAGTGAGGAAATATTCCATAAGCACATGAACATCCATGCTTAATTGATTGATCATTCATGAAAAATAGCATTTGTTGGAACTTAAATGATTTTGTGAACACTAAAGCATGTGCACATCTTGAATGAACTCTTGGTCATAAGTTTGAGTGAAGTTGTTACTTATCTTGAAAAAGAGAATTTTTGAATGAGTGAACCATCATATGAATTGGTTGGAGATTGAGTTACATTTTGTTTGCTTGAGGACAAGCAAAGTTCTAAGTTTGGGGTTGTGATAACAGTTGAAAAACTGTTATTTTCATGCTTAAAATTGATACTAAAAGCAACCTTTAGACTTAAAAACTAGCTTGAAATCATGCTTTTATTTATATTTTCAGAAATAAGAGAGCTGGACAGGTTTATGCTTGATTTAAGTGTTTTTGTGCAGGTTTTAAGGTGAATTTAGTGAAAGAAGTGAAGAAGGAGAGAGATGGAATCAGAAAAGGAAGCAAAGAGTGCAAAAGGAGAAGCCGAAAGCACCGCTCAGCGGCATTTTACCGCTGAGCGGCACTCAGGATGTCACGGGAGGTCCGCTAAGAGGCAAACTGGCCGCTGAGGGGAAGAAAAGGGACGCGCAGTTACCACTGAGCGGCACTTTTATGGGCTTGGGCTTTTGTAATCTTTTGTAACTCTAGAATAGTATATAAGGGCTTGCACGTCCTAGAATTAGTATCTTTGGCAGAAACGAGGCAAACACTCTCTCTTCCACCCCTTTGAAGGAGGATCTTGGATGCTCAGTCTACCTCTTCACCTTTTTAGGGTTTATTCTTTCATTCTTTCATTAATATTCATCTAGGTTCACCATGAATATGGTGAACTAAACCTTGCATGTTTGTTGGGGAATCAATGTAATCTCTTGAAGCTCTCATATATGGAATCTATGCTTGCATCTTTTAATTAAGATTTATGCTTTCTTTCATCATTAGTTAGGGTTTTTCCTCTTTGCTTAATGCTTGCATGGTTTAACTCATTCGATGCATGATTATTGGTTTTGTCGATACGGGCACGTACAGGGAAGTCTAGATCCGGGGAATTTCTCCCAATATTATATTGGTTGTCGTTAAGCTCCTGCACTTATGAACTGATCATTAGGAATGCTAGGAATTGTATGAACTCGTGATTAGGGAGAAGCCATCTAGAATGGTACTTTAGAGAGTGGCATTAACAATGATGATTTGAATGTTGAATTCCTAAAATATATGAGAGTGGATGAGATGAAATTGACCCCCAACAACATAGTCATTCATATATTTCATTGAAAGTGTTTATCTTTTGCTTTTGCCATTGATCAAAAACTCATGCATACATGTTTATTTTCTGTCTTGCATATTAAACTCCAAATATTTCGTCTGTAAGTCTTAGCTAATCAAGAAACCACATAACTAAACTAGGCCGTGCGTCCTTTGGGAGAACGATACTTAGTCTTACCAAGTTTATTACTTGAACGATTCGGTCATACTTGCCGATTGTGAAACAAGTTTGTGACATCATATTTTGGTGCTCATAAATTTGTCCATCAAATGATCCCAATTTTTTTTCCTGTTCAATGTTGTCTTAAAGATCGTAATTTATGTTCAATTTAGTCCTTTTTGTAGACGGCGTTTAAATCATTAACGACCAGATGTCCAGATGTTTAATAAATGACACATCACCCTTGACATGTCATCATCATGTCCTACCTCCAAAAACCCTAATTTCCCCTACACAAAAACCCTAGCCACCACCTAATCCTAACCGTCGCCGCCACGGTCACGGCCAACCACCATCTTCGCACCTCCATCATATTCTCCACCACTTAAGCCTTAATTGTTGAAAATCTATTTCTGATTAGGGTCTCAGCTCGCTAGACCACCATCTTCGCGCATCATCTTCCTTGCGCTTCCCACCATCGCTATGCAGCAAAGCCCATTTTAGGTCGTCGCCGCCATAACAATCGCGCCACTCAACGCGAGAATCTGCAACCACCACATCTCCATCCGCAATGCCATCAATCACGAGTCTTCCTCCTCTAGCACCAACCTAAATCGCGAGTTTCGTACAACATTCATAGCCAACAACGAAATCTCCAAGGTCGCCGCTACTACTACCACTCTTCCTTCTTCAATGCGCCGCTGCGGCACACACCTCCATCACCTCCACTATTCGGTAGCCTCACCCCTTCAGCCGTTCGGTTCCCTTCTTCTTCTCCCTCAATGCTCGGCCTCTTCTTGCCTTCCAACTCACAATGTCACAAAGGACTCCACGTAAGCCAATACATGACATTTCATTCTGTAATTGCACATCTGGACATCTAGCCGTTAACGATTTAAACGGTGTTTACAAAAAGGACTAAATTGAACACAAATTACATTCTTTAAAACTACATTAAACAGCAAAAAAAAATTGAGACCATTTCGAACATTACCCAACCAAAATTGAAGCCAAAATAGGTATTATAGCTAACTTTTTACTCTCTTTTCTCTTTTTTCTTTTTCTAACTCGGCACTCAGAGTTTCAATACCACTTTGTTGAGAAAAATGTAACACACATAAGCTACACTGTTAACTCATGGTGGTAATTTTCGTTAAACTGTGTTGACCTTTAAATGGCCGTGCAAGTGGGCCTCGAGCCATTTATAAAAAATAACAACTGCAACTACATAAAACTGAAAATAGAACTAAAGACTAATCAGGTATATCTACTTAACCAACTGTCGCAGCTGAACTGACCGAACTCAACAAAATTAAAAACAGACGTGGCAAAAAACCAAAAAGACTGTAACAGAACCAAATAAAACAAAGACTTAAACGAAAATACAAATAAAATCCAAATACGAGCTCCAACAGCCTTCAGTGCCTTCAATACGAGCTCCAACAGCCTTCAGGGACTTTAAAATCCAAATAAAATCCAAATTTAAGTTTATCCCAACATTTGCAACCTCTCCAAGCTCTCTTTCATGCTCCTCGTCACTGTCTCTGCGCTGAGATCAAAACCCTATTGTTTGCACTTCGTCGCCACAACGTACGATCTCCAACAGCCTTCCGTGGCTTTAGTGCGAGCCTCCGACAGTTCAATCAAAGGCGAAACGCGACGTGATCTCGAAAATTTTCGAAAGAGAAGCAATTTTTTCGAAAAAGGCTTAGAAGGTTTTCGAACACTTTTGTCCAGTGAGAATTTGGAAATGTGTCTTGAACTCTTTTATGGTTTCAAAATCAAAGCATAAGTTTTATGTTTTTAATTTGTTGATTTTTATTTCATATTTTATATTATTCTCTTTTTATTTGTAGGTATTTTATGTATATATAAAAAATTACATACTAATATCAATAATTATTTATAAAAAATTTCATTCTTTTAATACAAAAATATTAAATTAGTTTTAAGTGTATAATTAAATTAAGTTAAATATTCATATTTTATAAATAAAATACATACATACAATTTAATTTTATAATGTATCATAAATAATTTATTTAATATATAAAAATTTAAAAATAAATAAAAATATAAAAAATATTGTACCATAAATATAATAAATATGTAATAATATAAATTAATTAATAATCCTTTTGTTTCAAATAAATTAACATATGAAATATGAGTAAAATGATCTTGAAATTAAACCTAACAACGTTATCCTTACTATGGAAGAGTAATTACAAAAACAACTTCATAAGTTAATTAAGGTACAAACAGAACAAATATAGATAAATGAATAAAACCGTTAAATAAGAAATTTAGATAATTTTTCATAAATAGAAATTGTTATAAATGTATGAAAAAAAATAACAATATTAAAATAAGATAAATGTAACGTTTGAAAAGAAATTTGAGATGTGAATGTAATTTGAAAACCTATTGTATTTTTACTAAAAATATTAATAGTAGTGTGTGTGGGACATGAGAGCATTAAGCCATTTTGGTTGTGGATTCTCCAACAAAAACATCCACGCTTCCAAAGCTAAACACCATGCTCTCTCCATCATCCATCCATTCATCACTCTCCACTACTAAAAATCCTCTTCAACCAATGCGAAGTTAGACCAAGAGCTAAGAGGAATCCATTCCCTTAGTATTTATTTATCTATTTATTTATTGAACACCCCCCACTTTTTTAGGAAAATTACACCCTAACCTTTTCCTCTTGTTCAAAATCACATTTCCAATCCCCAAAGGAAAAGAGAAAAAATATTGACTGCAACTTTCATGACTCTCCCTTTATGCTGGCGAAAATTTTATTACATAATTAAATTGTGAAAATTTTCTATATTGTTAACTTTATCACTGCTTATGTAAACTTATTGTTAGTTTTCTTGTTAAAAACATTGAAAATTATTCTTAAAACATACCATAAACTGTTGTAATAATGTTAGATTATTGCAAAAAGAAAACGTTGGATTGCAACGGTCAAAACTTTAATTGCCAACAACGTTCAAATTCATTTTCTTAAATGTTCCAATGGTAAATATTTAACGGTTTTTATTGTCTTTTATTATTTCCTAACTCTATAAATAGAGAGTTCTTTCTGCATTCCAAAACACACCAAAAGCATTCTTCTCTTCTTCTCCTTTCTTCTTTTCATCTTCTAAAATTATTCTGGGTTTATTTTATACTATTTTTAGATATCCTTGCTAGTTTTGAGATCCTCAGATATATTTTGAGAAGTTTCTGTTGTATCCTTGGGGACTTGCGCAATATACCGCGGATAAGTCCTTAAAGACAGTGAATCTACACGTCTAAGGAAATATTGTTCGTGATTATGTCAGCTTTTATACAACAATCTTAAAGACTTATGGTTGACATCAACAACTCAATTCTGGAGGATCAAAACTTTGTTTTCAGAACTCAAACAGTATTTGCGAAACCCATAACTTTCGGAGGCTGCAAGGTGTTTGCAGAAACGATGACCTATGATCGCATTTGTAAGGACCGTGGATGAGGAAGAAGAAGATGAGGTACTTGAGTAAATATTCATATACTTTACCTACAAAGAGAAAAGCACAACCAGGTATTTTCTCGAAAAAATTAATTTTGGCTTTTCACCTAATGATATTGATAGTATTCTAAATTTGAAAATGGTGATTGTGTCATTATATGTTTTTATGTGGATGACATGTTAAATTTTGGTACACGGAATGAGATTGTCGCTAGAACTAAATTGTTTCTAGGATCAAACTTTGACATGAAAGACATGGGTAAAGCCAATGTGTTTTTAGGTATTAGAATCATAAGGAAGGGAGATAGTATATTACTATCCCAAGAACAATATATTGAGAAACTTCTTTAGAATTTTAGGTTTTATGACCTCACCAGTGAGTACCCCTTATGATGCTAATTCCAAATTAATGAAAAAATATAGGAGAATCATTATCTCAGTCTTAGTATGCCCAGATAATTGGGACCTTACTACACTTGATGAGTTTTTCTAGACCTCATATTGCTTATGCAGTAGGTAGATTGAATAGGTACACTCAATGTCCAAATCAAGAACATTGAGATGCACTTTCTAGGCTTATGAGATACTTAAGAGGTTCAATGGATTATGCCATTAAATATAGTGGATTTCCCTCTTTACTAGAAGGATACAATGATGCTAACTAGATCTCTGATTCATATGAGACAAAATCTACTAGTGGTTATGTATTCATACTTGGGGTTGGTGCGATTACATGGAGATCAGCCAAACAAACAATTATTGCAAGATCAACAATGGAATCTGAGTTTATCGCTTTTGAGATGGCTAGTAATGAGACTGAGTGATTGAAAAACTTCTTAGCAAACATTTCACCAGGAATGAAACCAACCCCATCGGTGTCAATACACTGTGGTTGTGAATCGACAATAACTATAGTTAAAAACAAGAATTATAATGGAAATAATCACTTGTACAAAAATTGCGTACAACGTCGAATATTTTGGGCTTTTAACGGCGAATTCGTGAACGACGTCATATCAGGAGACGTTAAATTTACGTCGAATTTAAAAAATTCGATGTTAAATTTACGTCGAATTAAAAAAATTCGATGTTAAATTAACATCGAATTTGTTAATATATGACATTAACTTAACATCGAATTTTGTCAATATTCAACGTTAATCATTTTTTTTTGTTTTTTTTAATTAATTTTAATCCTTTTTTACAACTCTATGAGACTTGAAAAGCAAAAAACAACAATTTTCAGTGTTTGGTATTTTATGAAGCATGAACTATGAACATGTAGTGTAGTATCAATAACAAACATTCAATCAAACAACAACAAACAAGTTCAACCAAACAAAAACAACAAACAAGTTCAACAAAAAAAGCAACAAACAAGTTCAACACATAAGTTCTTCAAAACGAAAAAGAAAACTAACCTTCAAAAGGTGGGTTCATCGGAATAAAGTTTTGTCACCAGTGAGAGAGAAAACAAAATGCGCCTATGAAGGAGAAGAGCACGAAAATAATCGGTTAAAACAAACAAAAACCATACATAAAGTAATTAATTAACATGCATTTGTATCAAATGAAAGAAAGATTACATGTGATGCTCGTCAAACTTCGTTTGAGTAAAGTTTGAGAAGAGAAGAGGGTATCGCGCGCTAGCAAATCCTTTGACAAAACCCTTGGGAAGAAATATGATATTAGAAACATCGAGGGGAATGAGACTTAAGCCACTTGCAAACAAATAAGTGATGGTAACCCAACCTTTATGATTGGAGATCCCATGAATAAGGTTCATATAGGTAAAAACAAGTCACTTGTTAGATCTGATAACACTAAATTGATTTTAATCAATTATGTTCATTCTTATGGTGTGTGTGAAAGTGCTAGAGACTACATTATTGAGAGACTAAACTTTGTTATCAAAATTCTACGTGGTGAAAGAATTTTAGCTTAAACAAAGTTTTTAATGATTTTCGTATCCCTTATGGGTGGTGTATGATTTGCAGCATACACTTGATGAAATCACCAATATGAGTGTCGAGTGGGGCCGTTTGCATGAGATCTTGGCATGATCTCTAGAGCACTCATGAATACCGGGCACGCGCATGGCCTAGTAAGCGCAACACAACGATAACAACAAGCATTGTGAGGGTGTATTGTGATTGATAAACCTCTAACACACGTCAAGTGTCTTTGGTTCATATAGCTTGCTATACCAACTACATTGTGTGTTAAGTTTCTAAATCTAAGACTGGTTCATATAGCTTGTTATACCAGCTCTGATGCATTACATCCTATGAGACCCAAAATAAAAGTTTCTTATCTTTTTTCTTTTGCAATAAGTGGGAGATTGTTGTAATAATGTTAGATTATTGCAAAAGAAAACATTGGATTGCAATGGTCAAAACTTTAATTGCCAACAAGTTCAAATTCATTTTCTTAAATGTTCCAACGGTAAATATTTAATGGTTTTTATTGTCTATTATTACTTTTATTCTTCCCTAGCACTATAAATAGAGAGCTCTTTCTCCATTCCAAAACACACCAGAAGCAGTCTTCTCTCTTCTTTCTTCTTTTCCTCTTCTAAAATTATTCTGGGTTTATTTTATACTCTTTTTAGAGATCCTTGCTAGTTCTAAGATCCTCAGATATATTCTGAGAAGTTTCTATTGTATCCTAGGGGACTTGCGCAATATACCGCGGATAAGTCCTTAAGGACAATGAATCTACACGCCTCAGGAAATATTGTTCGTGATTATGTCAACTTTTATACAATAAAACGTTCCTAAGAAATTAGTTATTTCTAAAATATATAAGTTACGTATTGTACAAACAGTTAACACTAACTCAATTATCCGGATTCATGCTTTTGACATTGGGCTTCAACGTAGGCATGCACTTGTAGTGATATTTATGCTTTATAAAGTTATAAATAAAGGGGTTATCACCTTAACACCTACAAGGTTAATCTCCTTCGTGCCTAGGACCAACAGTTCGTTGGCTAGGACCACCTATGACTTTCACCACATAACTCATTATAGGTTTAATCATCCTAGAGATCCCTGTTTTTGATTGGGAGTTATAGATCGATCCTCAAATTTGTTTTTGTCTCAATTGGGTCCCTAATTTTGAAAAATTTGAACAATGTAACCCTTAATGTTAAATTAGTTCAATGGAGTTAAAAAAAATAGTGACATCACATGCTGTTATGTATTTCTTAAATGACATGGCTCATTGACATGGAATTCCACATTTTTAGAAAAGAAAATTGGGAAAAATTTAATAAAAAAAAGAATTAGGGACAAAGAATTTGTAGTTTCATTGAGCGATTGAGGGATTTAGAGATTTGAAAACCAATTACAGAAATTAAGGTTCATTCTAATTTGAAATTGAGGGAGACTGAGGAAGTTGAGTTGAATTTGAAAAGAATTAGAAAGAATTAGGGATTGAATTTGTTTCAATGGCGAGGTCATTGAAGGTGAAGCGCATCAAAGTGTTAGCAGAAAGAAAAAGATGAACATATTGGTTCAATAAAGTATTTTGATGATGATATTTCATGGAGAAGTGTTGAAGATTTAAGAGATTCTTGAATTCAAGAGTTACATTAAAGTCTTAAGAATTTGGTTGTTAAAGTCTTATAATCTGTGTATTGTATTTAATTTAGTAGTTCAAGAGTCCATAAATAGAACCCAAGTAGAAAGCAGTCAGAAAAAGTTTTATTTTCATAAAAGCCTCTCTGATAATCAATTATCACTAATGATAATCAATTATCCAATTAAAATCAAGAATTTTATAAATGCCTTTGCAATAATCGATTATCATTAAGGATAATTAATTATGTAAGAGATTGTCATTTGAAAACATTTCAAGAATAATCGATTATCAGTGGTAGTTGCTTTCTGACCTAATTTTCAAATGTAAGAGTCCATAAATACTTAACTTAAACCTAACTTAAAAACATTTTTCACTAAGAGTATTAGAGGTGTGTGCCTAAGGAGAACTCTCCGTCTTTGTGAAAAAGGAGCTTGTGATCTTGGTGCTTGTAGAAGGAATTGCTTATCTTAGAAGGCTAAGTGGTGAAGCACATCTGCAAAGCAAAGTCAAGTTTGTGTTCATCCTTTTGTTGGTCAAAAGAAAGTGTTAAAATATAATGACTCAATTTCTCACACCAAGGTGTGGTGAGTTGGTGAAGTATGAAATATAAAACTTTCAAAATCTTTTTCACCAAAATAGATGCCTTTATACTTTTCTTGAAACGCAAGTTAAAAGATTTTCAATGCAGCGGAAATTTACTTAAATACGTATAAAGTATAATCAATTGAATGTAAAAGAGTAGGGATAAGAAAGATCAAACACTGAGTTTTTATACTAGTTTGGCCAAGCCTACATCTAGTGTCCTTCCAACCACAGGAAGCCAATGCACTATAATGATCAAGGTTTTTTATAGAGACCTCACGTCAAAAATATAAAACACATCTCTAACTCTCTAATCACAATATAGGCAGTACATACACAGACAAGTAGCAAGAATCCCCTCTTCTATAGTCCAACCCCTTTGAGGCACCCTCAAAGTCAAGAACGCAACACGTCCTTCTTCTTGTAAGCAAAACAGGGAACTCAACCTAATCTTCAGCAGACTGTAGAACCTGATCTTGCAATAGACACCCAAAATGTGCAAATAGATCAGACTTTGAAAACCCAACAATCTTGCTCTTCAAGAAATCACAATTAGTTGATCACCACGATCAAACTAGTTTCTTGGAGCTTTTTCTCTTTTTGTAAACTTTACACTTTTCTGCAAAAGCATATGAAAATATTAGAATCACAAAAGTTTGTACAGAAATCAAATTCACATCAATATATAGATAAACTCGTATCAGACGTAACATAATCGACTTTGCTACTAATGCAGTCGAATACACCAATTGAGTTATAACAGATAGTATAAGTCAAAGCAATTAATTGAATTCACAATTAATGCAGTCGATAGCATTTAATGCTTGGTCAACACATTTAAAAATATAGCCATTGTGACAACTATATCAAGCATTAACAAATTTCAAAACAATAACAAACTTAATCGAATACATATCACATGCAATCGATTATGTAACAATGTTCAGCCAAGTTTTGAAAACTTTTCTCTTTGAAAAACTCTCACAGCAGTCTTGAAAACAGTTTGTTCAAAGACACGAGTCTTAATCGATTCACCCCATAATGTAATCGACTTAAAATTGTTGTTTTGCTACACAATTAAAATTCAACATTAGTGCTTGTGGTTTTTCTCATCCAAAAACTTGTGTCATACATTCATGTATAAAATCACATATATAACACAGTGAAATGCAATGAACAACACATATATAACACAACCATGTTCTCATATACGCATATAACATGTAAGCATAAAACATGTAACACACAATACACATGTGTTATTAATTATGCGTTGTCATCATCAAAAATTCAGATATTACTGAGATTGTGGGTTCAACTAAACCAGTGCTCCCCCTATTAACAATCTCCCCCTTTTTTGATGATGCACAACCATGATTAATAATTAACCATGTTGCACAACTCAATACAGATTATCAATCAATTACCAATCAACATAATTCTCCCCCTTTGGGCATTAGCAAAAAAGGTAAGCACAATGATATTGATACAGAAATAATCAAGCATAAAAGATGCATTAGATAATCATAAAACAAGTAATGATACTCCACCTGTCAAAGATATTTACATGAAATTAAAAAATTCTCCTCTTAAATGAAGACATGTGAAATATATCAAAGATATGCAATGCTCCCCTTGTCATTATGCATATTTCAACCTCAAAATACAGATGCACAATGTAGTAATCACAATATGTCAGAGCATTTATCAACATGTATTAACGTTGTATTAGATCAAATATATCATAGCAATAACATAGTAATACTGATTCAATCGAATAACACCACTAGTGGAAAAACAGTGTATAACGTCACGCGTTTAACGTCTAACCACTAAATAACAAACGTTAAAAATGACCGGTGACAATTTTGTAAATAAATGCAATTATTAAACGTCGTTTAGAATTATAATTCGACGTAAGACGATACAAAACATCGAATGCCTTAGCGTTAGACGTCAAAAGGCCAATGAATTCAATAAAAATTTGAGCGGGAAATTGAAAATTCATTCACTTTATCTTAGTGCACGAGACCCTCTTCTCTGCTCAAACTTTTCTCGAACGAAGTTTGATGATCATCACATGTAATCTTTCTTTCATTTGATACAAATGCATGTTAATTAACTACTTTGGGTATGATTTTCGTTTGTTTTCATTGATTATTTTCGTGTTCTTGTCCTTCATAGGCGCATTTTGTTTTCTCTCTCACTAGTGGCAACACTTTATTCCGATGAACCTACCTTTTAAAGGTTAGTTTTCGTTTTCATTTTGAAGAACTTATTTAGTAAACTTGTTTGTTGTTGTTTGGTTGAACTTGTTTGTTGCTGTTGTTTGGTTGAACTTGTTTGTTGTTGTTGTTTGATTGAACTTGTTTTTTTGTTTGATTGAACTTGTTTGTTGTTTGTTATGGTTATTTGTTGTTGATCCTATATTACCGTTCAGAGTTCTGCTTTTCAGGTTTCGTAGAGTTGCTAAAAAGGATTACAATTAATTAAAAAAATAAAAAAAATTGATTAACGTCGTATATGTTCAAAATTCAACGTTAAATTAATGTCTTATATTGACAAAATTTGACGTTAAATTAACGTCAAATTTTTTAAATTCGACGTCAATTTAACGTCTCGCGATATGACGTCGTTCTCAAATTCGACGTGAAAGGCCAAAAATATTCGACGTTGTACGATGCTTTTGTAATAGTGCACATTTTAATCTCTTATTATCTCAGATATTTTATGCAGCAGATAAGCATAGAGATATAAGAATAAACAATCAATAGCAAATAAAACAAGATCTAAAGATATCAGATATTTTTGTTTTGGAATCTTTAAACTCCTGTTGATGTTTAACCGATTTGATCTGAGTTAGAGTCGATTTCTTGCTGTAGCATATTTCATATTATCCAGTTTCATCCAGTCAGCAAGTGATATTCCTGCAAAACCTTTCAAAGTCTTTCCAGATCAAGCATTTTAGAATCAATGTTATACAGGAATTAATGTGTAAGTATGCAAATGTATGAAAGTAACAGTAATCAATAATTCATTCGCATACAAGCACAGTGTAATCGATTTTAATAACTTTTGATTTCATTAATATCAAACTTGAAATACAATCTGATAAAGCCAAAATATAACTGACCATACAACCAACAAAACAAAACAATACAAAATGCCTAAAATAGGAATTGATTAAATTCTTAAGTCCTTTTCCTATTTTTCTTCATCAAATAGGTTCTAAGAATCATGTCACTATTACTTTCTTCCTCAACATTGTCATCTTGTCCTTCTTCTTCTTCTTCCATATCCTCTATTGCACTCCCTACTAGTGTACTACCTTCCTCACTAGAACTTTCTTCAGGTTCTGACTCCTCATTATGAACATCCAAGTTCAGATGTTCTTTTATAACCAGTACGTCTTGCCTTATTCCTTGGCAAAAAATCTTTAAAGATCTTATTTCCTTTAGCAGAAATTTTTCAAATTCGGATCAAGGTCTATAGGGAATGGAAGATGATTCTGCAACATCATTATCTTCTTCAGCAAACTCATTTTTAAATTGTCAGCCATCAGGAGTGTGTTTTAGCCCCATGCAGTGTAAAGCAGATTTGTCTATCATGTTTGTCCTATCATAATACTCGCTTGACTCATTGATACACTCTACTCCCAAATGAATCAATACTTTGGAGATGAATACGCAGTAAGGTAGCATGACTGACTCGAATCATGTCACTTTTAGCATGTTATCTGATATTGTAGCAGGCCAGTCAACTTGAATATTCTCCTTGATAGCCTTTTGAAGATATAGGTCTTTTGTAGTTTCTTGTGCATGATTACTACCCCTTGACATCAATATCCAAGATATGACAAAGACAGCCAACCTGTCATCCTTCTTCACTGCTCTAGTTTTATAATGAGAATAATCCCTTATTTCATCTGGATTCCTTAAACTATCCTGATACACAGAGAACTTGTGAAATCCTTCAATGCCTATATGTCACTTCTCTCCTCCCAGCTTGAAACCAACAATATCCGTCCATACTTCATCAGTCAGTTTGATATGTACCCCCTTAACTCTGGAACAGAGTGTTCCATCACTTATTTTGAGATTAGAGTAAAAAGCCCTTACAAGTTCAAGATACCACGGGTCAGCCATCTCAACGAACTTCTTTAGGCCTTGACGGTTAAGCTAACTTTGAAACCTAAAACCCTCTTTCCTGAAAAAACTCAGTTTCAGTTATTTGTGAGTGATCAACCTCCTCATTTTCAAATAGTTTAGAAAATTTAACTGCGCACTATCATCGTTGATCCATTCGTCCAGGGTTGATCCTTTACTCATATTCTTGCGGCCTAGTGTCTTCACTCTCTTTCTTTGAGATGAAGGGGATGCCATTTGATATAGAATGTGGGAGATGAATTTCGGAATACTCAAGAAAAAAGAATTTCAATGTTTGCGGAGAAAGCGTGAGTGACAAATTTCTTTGTTAGAGTTAATAGACCAGTAAAACCAATTTGGAGGGAACCCAAAAATCCATTTTTGCACCAAAAACCGAATTTAATTGAATTTATCAAATTTCAAATTTTCAAATCATAAGAAAGCTCAAAATGGAGATTATTAATCGGTTTCGTTAAAAACAAAGTCGACTTAATGTTTAACAGAGTGATACAAAAAACAGAGAAACACAATCACAGATTATAATCGACTCAGTTCATAACATAATCGATTAATGTTCGCATAACTATATTTTCACAGAAAACAATCAATCAAGCAGCATACAACAAACATGCATATAATAATCAATCCTACAAATGCTTATGATGCATGAAAGAGTTTTGTTACAGTTACCACAATCAATGACTCAAGAATTTTTTATTCATCATGGTAGTTCATCCTTGAGTTGAATACTGCTTCAACATCTACTGCTCCTTTCCTGCACAACAATTAAAAGGTTTTAACGCTGGTACCCATTTGAACTTGGGTCCTGTCTTATTAGTAGCAGGAGGTTGTTCCTTGGGAACCCATTTGTATTTTCCCTTTGGAACACCAACATTTCTAAAATAGCAGTTTCTAACATTGTGACCAAGTGTGTTGCAGTAAAAGCATGCATTAGTAGTAGGTTTACTCAGAAAAATAAATCTCTTTGAGTTTATCCTATTACTTCTAGCCTTATAACCAATACCTTGTATGTAGATAGCTCTTCCAGATTATCTTAACACAACATCAATATTTTCTTTGCCTTGTGTAAATTTGGCTAACATGTTGGTTAAGTAATCAATTTTCTCAAGGTGTATTGGACAGTTATCACACTCTTTCTCAACAATTTGTATTTCAATCTTCACTGTCTTTGCAGATTTCAAAGTTTTTTCAAGATCTTTCTCAAGCTTTTCAATATCCTGTACTAGATTATCAATTCTGTATTCGTAGTCTCTTCTCTCAAAGGATAATCAATTCACCTTATACTAAAGTCGCATGGCTTCTGCATGTATCTCCTGAAATGCATACAATAGCATGTAGCACTTGACCTCTATTGGTTCATTCTCAAATTCACGATCACTGTCACCATCAGATTGTACAAATCATGCCATGAAGCATAAATTTGACTCCTCTTCAACACTATAATCATCATCATTTTGAAGAGTCTCCATCACTGCTTTCCCAGGCAATATATGCTTTCCTTTGCTTCTTGTTCTTGTCCTGAGGATACTGGTGAATTCTTTCTGTTTGTTCTTCAAGTCTGTACAGTCAGCCTTGATATGACCATCCTTTCCATATTCATAGCATTGTAATCGATTATGTAACAAGGTTAAACATAGTTTTGAAAACTTTTCTCTTTGAAAAACTCTCGCAGTAGTCTTGAAAACAGTTTGTGTAAAGACACGAGTTTTAATCGATTCACCCCATAATGTAATCGACTTAAAACTGTTGTTTTGCTACACAATTAAAATTCAACATTAGTGCTTGTGATTTTTCTCATCCAAAAACATGTGTCATGCATTCATGTATAAAATCACATATATAACACGGTGAAATACAATGAACAACACATATATAACACAATCATGTTCTCATATACGCATATAACATGTAACACACAATACACATGTGTTATTAATTATGCGTTGTCATCATCAAAAACTCAGATATTACTGAGATTCTGGGTTCAACTAAACTAGTGCTCCCCTATCAACAATCTCAATAGAAAATGTTACTCATCTCTAACCTGTTAAGAGAAGTGTTTTTTGAATTATCACTTCTTTCCATTTATTTATTTTAGTTTATAAGTTAATTCCTCTTTTTAGAGAGGTTAACAACTGGACATAGAGTCTTTTGATCCGAACTAGTATAAAATATTTATGTAATCTTTCTCTTTCCCTATAGTCTTTACTTGTATTGTTATTATCGATTTTATTTGTAAAATCAATTTATAAAAAGGGAATTTTTTTAAAAGGCTTAGTTTTTCTAAGTATCCCAATTCACCCCCTTTTAGTTTTGTTATTACGTTTAAACATTTTGTTGCGTATTTCTAACACAAAGGTTAGTAAATGTTGTTGTATTGAGGTTTATAATTTATTGTTCGGTGATTTTTTTCGTCATGTGTAGTGCCCTGTGTGTTTTGGGAAATCAAAATATTAGGGTTAGGGAATGTCGTTTTAAATATAGATGTCTTGTCCAATCGTGTTGAAATACGTTTCGTTTTCATTGCAATGTGGTTCCCCTTGTTTAAAGTTGTGTTTCAGTGTGGTATAGTTTTAATGTCCTTTATATACATATATTTATATACTGTCATGCATGATGATGAGGATTTTGAGGCTGTTTTCTAGCATGGAAGGAAGTTCATAAATGATGGTGGGATGTTGAAGTATGAAGGGAAAACTTCTAAGTTGTCCTTTGACCCATATATGTGGAGCTACTTTATGATTGTAAATATAGTAAAAGGGTTGGCGTATGTTGGATTCAAAGAGTTGTGGTACTGTGTAAGAGGGGGTTCAGTGCTGGAAGATATGTTGAAGCTTTTGTGTGATGACACTGGTTTGATGCATATGGTTAACTTAGCGAGTCTAAATGGTCATGTTCATGTATTTGTGGTTCACATGGTGTTTGAACCCCAGGTCACACAAATGTTAGAATATTTTCCTCATGATATAGCTAAAATTTAAGATGGGATAGAGGAGGACAGTCAACGTGAAGTTGAACTTGTGTTACATGAGAGGGGGAAGGTGAAGTTGAAGGTCACACTAAGATATAGGCTGAGGTGCGCGAGTGTGAAAAAGGTGTTGTTGTGTCACATAAGAAGGGTGATTGGGATGATGAAGTTGAAGGTGAGGCTGACATACAAGAAGAGGTGTATCCTTGTGAATGTGCATCAATTGTAGAGGAGGAAGGTCATGTTGGTAGTTGGACTTCTTTTGGTGATGATGGTAATATTGATGGAAATAGTGAGTGTATTGAGCAGCTAGTTGATATCACTATTGAATGTGATATAGAAGCTGAATTAGGAGATCCATAATGGTCTGGTAATAACTGGAAACTATTTCACATGAGTTTGATGGACCATCTAGGATTCCGACTTCAAACGTTGGAGTAAATGATGACAATGATTTTGATGAAGATAATGATGTCGGTGGGGTGAATGACAAAGGGTTATCGAATGATGACTGTCAATAAGAAGAGTTGGTTAGTACCTCAAATAGTCTTGAAGAGAGTTATGGTAGGTTTGGAACATTTTCTATGTCGAAAAGTATGGTTGATTATAAATGGAAAGTTGAGACCTATTTTGCTGAAAATGAAGACTTTTTAGAAGCCATAAAAAGCTATGTGTTGAAAATTGGTAGAAATTTAAAACTTGTTAAGAATGATAAAAGAATATTGAAGTTGAAATATGTGTGCAAAAGGAAATTGCCCATGGTCTGCATATTGTGGTTATATGGATGTAGTGCAAACATGAAAGTTGAGGACTATTGTTGACAACCATACATGAGATAGAGAATTAAATGTTCATTTATTTAATGTTAAGTAGCTAAGTAAGAAGTTCGTGAAAACATTAAAATAAAACCCTAAAGTGAAAGGACTTGAAATTTGTGAAAAAATAAGTAGAAAATGGAACATTGGTATCTTGATGTATGGCATACAAGGCCAAAGCAATTGCATCAGAGCCATTGATGGGTCCTTCAAAGAATAATATAAATTGATATACGATTATTCGCATGAGCTTCTAGCAAGAAATTTAAGATCAATAGTTAAAGTAAAGGTTGAGGAGAAGGACGATCAACCAATTTTCAAGAGTTTTTATACATGCCTAAAGGCATGCAAAGACAGTTTCGTGTCATGTGTAAGATCCTTGAAAATATTTGTAAGTTAAATGCTAAAAAAAAAAATGATGAATAGTAAATTGTGAATGGTAAATTGTGAATAGTAAAAAGTGAATAGTTAAAAAAAAAATAATATTTGGAAAGGATAAGTGTTCCACGTAGCTTTGAGATCAGAATTCATCAAATTGCAAATAAAAAATTATTTTTGTAATAGTAAAATGAATAAAAAAATGAATAGTTAAAATGAATAGTAAAAAATGAATAGTAAATTTTTTTGCTATAAATAGCCAAGGGGGGAGGTTGAAAATTTACACCAAAGAACTTAGAAAATTTTTGAGAGAAAAGAGTTGGAAGAATTTCTAATTTCAAAGGGGATATTCTGGAAGTTTTCAGAGAGCGAGGAGATTAAGTCTGTAATAGAGGTAAGGGAAGCCACTCTTATACTTTGCTTTGCTCAAATCCTAAATCTTGAATATGTAGTATTTTGTTGTTGTATGGTCTTGAATTTTGAATGAGAACATTTATTTGTTTCTTTTGTATTTTTGGAAGGACGAGAAGTTGTCTAACCGGCTCTGCCAGATTCAACTTCTTGTTTCCCCACACCTTTTATTTCTTAATTATATTGTATTTTTGGAAGGATGAGAAGTAGTCTAACCGGCTCTGCCAGATTCAACTTCTTGTTTCCCCAAACCTTTTATTTCTTATTTATATTGTATTTTTGGAAGGATGAGAAGTTGTCTAACCGGCTCTGCCAGATTCAACTTCTTGTTTCCCCAGAAATTTTATTGTTTTATCTATTTTTTTATTGCATCTTTCTGGAAGGATGAGAAGTTGTCTAACCGGCTCTGCCAGATTCAACTTCTTGTTTCCCCTGAATTTTTATATTAATATTATTTTGATGGTAATAGGAGCTAATTATTTTTGTATGTATTTATTTTATAAAATATTTGCATATGAATGTTGAACTGGTGTGCTCTTGTGAAACTATTTCATGACTTTTATTATATTGGGTGTGATAACTGAAACTGTGAAATTGTACATGTTGTGATGTGATGAATTTAATCTGTTTTGAATGAGTTTGTTAGCTGAAATTGATCTTGTTGGAAGGTCTGAAGTAAAGGTTCTGTAAAAGCTTGTATATGGGTATGAAATAAATGTATAGATATTGTTTGAGGTTGCTGTGAGAGGAAGTGAAAATATTAAAATTTGGCATTTCAAATTTAGAGCATAAGAGAACATGGTAGATAATTTAAATAAATCAATTGTTAATTATTGAGGGCCCTTCTTTGTTGGTAGGATAGAGGAACCTTAAAAACCTGAGTTGGCACATCCCTGATCATAGAGCAGCCCTGGCCTGGTCCAGTCAGTTGTGACTAGTCATATGTGCTGGCGTCGAAGGTGAGTTTGATGCGTTCAGACATCTGGGTCCTCTCCGGTGACCAATTGGGGTAAAGAAAAATCTCTACTAGGATGAAAATAAAATAAAACAAGTTGATTGTAGATGCATAATATTATCATGGTAAAAATATCATATATTTTATTTATCATTACATTGAGCCCAGACTTTAGTATGTAGTTCCTAAGATATGTTGATATATTTTGGTTGATCCATGATCTTTGTTTGGTGAAAATATGTTGAGTTATACTCGTTATGGGCAAAATGAGTTTATAATATGAAGCATGATATCTGGCAATATGTTTAATTTATTGATACCAAAACGGGTTATTATGAATTTATGATTAAAGAATGAACATGATTGAGTTAGGTGGATAAGAGGGTATGAATTGTTGATTTTATGAAATGTTAGAATGGATATGAGAAATCATTACTTATGAAATGAGGTTTACTACCGGGAGTAGTATGTTCGAATTATACCATGAGAGTTTGGTATGAGCAAAGTAACACCTGAGGTTTATGAAAGCAGGCAGAAAGTGGTCTGACCATAAGGCTTTGACATAAACATATGATTCGTAAGTTTTATAGAAGCAGGCAGAGAGGGGTCTGACCATAAGGCTTCAGAAAGTAGGACATAGTATACAGGTGAGGCTTAAGGAAGCAGGCAGAGAGCGGTCTGACCATAAGGCTTCGTGAGTAAGCATGGTAAAATTGTAAGGTTTATGAAATTGAGGAAGATGATTTTGATAATGATGAATTAATGACATCGGGGTAATGATATTTTAGTAATTGTAGAAATACATGATTGAAATATTTTTATTACAAGTTTAATGATTGATATGATATGGTTGGCTTACCCTTATTTGTTTGTGCTATGATCATATAACTCATGTTATATGTGAATAGATAATGTTGCAGATGCGGTTGAAAAAGCTTAGAGATGAGAGAGATGCGGGGAAAAACTTTCAGGGATATTTTGTAAAAAGAATAAATTTGTATTGGAAAAATTATGTTGTGTAAAACTTATAAGTTGAAATTTGAATTTATGTTAAGTGGTGAAGACTATATTGTTTGAAGTTTGTAAGTTTGGTATTGTACTTTGAGAGAATTGAAATAAAGTTGGATTGAAGATAAGTTAATTTAGTCTCTACTAAAAGTAATACTCTTTAAAATATTAGGGTATTACATCATGCAGACCGATAATTGGACTAGATGGGGCTTTCTTAATAGGGAAATATAGTGGGATGTTGTTAACCACCATTGGATGATATGCCAACGACCAAATGTTCCTCTTGCATATGTTGTGGGTAAGGTTGAGAACATGGATTCATGGAGTTTGTTTATGGAGCTATTGATTGATGACCTTGGTGGGGCTCTAGTATGTTTATAATCTAGTTTTAAAATAGACCAATAAAAGATAGGCTTAATACCTCTTTTGGTCCCTCAAAAGAGGGAGATTGTTCAAAGTGGTCCTACCTTTTTTAAAAAGTTCGAAGCGGTCCCAACTTGTGAAAAATCATGTCAAGTTAATCCTTTTTGGTTACGAAGTCAATATTTTAACGGTGCAGCTGCCTACTTAGCCAAAACTTAATGAGTTGTCTTCTTTTTCTCATACGTGGCAAACTGAGGCAATATAACGTGTCAATTTTGAATTTAAAAAAAAAACAAATTGCTTGCCACATCAGCTTCATCTTCTTCCTCTAGAAACCCAAATTATAGAAAACCAAAACACTAATCATGCAGGACCTAAGAAAAGCTTGGAAAAAAAAGGAAAGAAAGTATAGATAGATATAACATGAGAGAAGACATGGGTAGACAAAAGAGCCTCAATTACTACGTAGACTAATCCTCGATGGGATGAATTCTAATTCACCCAGAAATAAAAACGAACCCTCTGATCAAACGAACAAACAAGAACAGTCACTGTACTTCATTAAATCGATTGTGAATTAAACCCTGACAAAAAATATAGTAAGATCAGGTCCACTATTCCCCTACAAGTCTGGGCTCATCATATAGAGTGTATCGAAATCCTTGGATCCCACTACGTGCTCGAAGGGTGCTCGCATGTACGTCAAGTCTACTCCGTCGTCGCCCTCCTCAACCTCTGATCTCAACGGAAGAATGCCGGGCGCCAATCGACACGGCCTTTAAAAGCTCCATCACGTACAGGTCCTCCTCTAGGTGAAAATGATGAGCTTTCGCGTACTGACTTTGGAGTCTCCTGAACCCTAGCTTTAACAATTAAAGACCCCGGTTGGGTGATTTTCGCGAGATGGTTGGGCATTTTTTTATTCTCGATGAACTCACGATTATGGTTCCTAATTTGGGGTTTTCTGTTCTGCGATTAGTGTTTAGTTTTTTTTTTTGGAATTTGGTTTTCGCAGGTTCTCGATGGCTATGGATGAGGCTCGATTTGGGTTTCTTTAGGTCTCTGCGGTTTCTTGCAGGTTTTGAAGGAGGAGATTGGTGGAGGAGCTCACCTTTTTTTTCTGAGTTTTTTTGAAAGTCTAACGGAGAAGATGATGGTGGCTTTTTGGTTTCGTTGCAGTGACACATGGTGGGGGAAAATGTGATCTGGTTGACTACGACGGTTTGTGGCTCTAACATTTCTAAGAGGTGGAAGATGATATTGATGTGACAAGCAATTTGTTTTTTTAAAATTCAAAATTGACACATTATATTGCCTCAGTGTGGCACGTATGAGAAAAAGAGGACAACTCATTAAGTTTTAGCCAAGGAGGCAACTCCACCGTTAAAATTTTGACGCCGTAACCAAAAAGGATTAACTTGACATACTTTTTCACAATTTAGGACCACTTCAAACTTTTTAAAAACGGCAGGACCACTTTGAACAATCCCCCTCTTTCGAGGGACCAAAAGAGGTATTAAGCCTAAAAGATAATACCCATATACAATTTCTATTTTTTGTACATAACTATTGTTGTAAAAAATGGTTGTTGAGTTTCTTACGTGTATACCACAACACAACCTCTAACTACATTGTACTGAATTCAAACCCTAAGGTCTATTGCTTGTTATACAAGAACTATTTTCCTAGAGTTGATCAAAGATTCTATGTAAGGCACTTGTGTGCCAACTTTAGGAAGAAATTCCCCAATAAAAATCTTAAGCGTTTAATGTGGAAGGAAACTATAGCGACACACCCACAAACATGGGAGATGGAGATGAGAAAGATAAAAGAGCTCAAGGTCGAGGATTTTAAACACTTGATAGTTATTCCTCTAAGGTTTATATTTATAACTTAACCATAATTTATGTTTTCATGAATGTTAATATTTATTAACCTCTTATGGTGTAGATATTGGTCAAGAAAAAGGTTAACCACCACAACTTAGTATGATACCTTGGTTAACAACTTTTTGAGACATTCAACACTATATTGGTTCATACTACGACAAAACCCATCATTACCATGTTGGAGGATATTCGGGTTTACATGATAAAGTGATGGACAACAATCAGTTTAAAGGTACACTCATTTTAAGGATCCATTTGTCCAAAAATCTTGACCAGACTTAATTTATTACTCACTCTTTTTGTTCATTATTTTTATTATTGCTTCATTATTATTGCTTCTTTATCCCCACAGCTGGTCATCGGATAAGTTATTTGAAGTTAGACATGTGTCACATAATGGGGATAAGTTTGTTGTTAAAATAGACAATACATCATGCACATGCAGGAAATGAAGTATAAGTGGAATGCCATGGGGTAATTTCCTGACTGCAATGAAGTTTCTAAATATAGACGGAAAGTACTTTATAGCTAATTGTTTTAGGAATTTCACATATGAAGAAATATACACATCAATTATATATCCTATCAATGGTAAAAACATGTGGGAGAATACAATATATCCTGATGTCTTTCCTCCAGCTAAAAGAATATTTCCAAAAAGACTTAGGAAGAAAAGAAAACTAGAACGGTAAGAGATCATAAAGGATGAAACATGATTGAAAAGGGGTGGATTACACAAAAGATGTCGTCTTTGAAGGGAAGTTGGACATAACAGAATTTGTTGCCCTAAACGCAACCCCATAAGGTGTTGTGCATTACTAAGAACTAGAAGAACTTACTCAATCATCCGAACAAGTTATGCCATCAACACAATTTAGTGAAGTATCACAAGCTATGCCATCAATACAATGAAAAAGACTTACATCCCAACTAAAACAAAATTAACTTAACTAAGTATAATAAACAACATTATTACAACTCATCATGGATTTCTCATCAACATTGAAACTACAATTATGTTAGTGATACGAACAATAGAAACCACCCTTACAAACACCTTAATCCATTTTTGAAGAATCTTAACATATTTCTCCAAATTACTTATAATCTTCTTATCACCTTCCCTTTCTTTAGTCTTCACCAAAGTGTCATATCCCTTTCCTCAATCCCATCTTCAATGCACCATCTAAAGTAATTGCAACCACCATTTTCAATTCCACTTTGTAAAAATTACAACAACAATAATAACAATTCAATATTCCAACAATGATCTCGTTTCAAAAACAATAACACAAATGCCATATCTTCCATGTATTTTTCCTTGTACTTAAGGCAACCAAAAAATAGTTTCCCTCTGTTATTATTAGTTTTCGTTGTTCTCAAAATTGATTTCTCTCCACAATGGCAAATGGGTGATACACCCAAACTCCTCGATCCTCCACCAGCACAGCAACACATACTAGGGTTTTACCTCCACCACCCATTACATGTGGAATATGAACATGAATGACCCACCGACATAGCTCAAGTTCTTCAACCACAACACTGAAATACAACGAAGTTCAACAATGTTAAACAAAAATAATAATCACGATTAAGAGTCGAAGAAGAATAATAACAAAGATAAAAAATTTCACAATAGACGAACCCCAAACATCAACAATGTCGAAGAAGAAGAACAACCAAATTGAACAAGGTTGAAGGAGATGAAGAGCGTGGAAGATGAAGACCGTGGAAGAACAAGAACCAGCAACATAAAAAATTCCCTTTCATTAGGACTTCATAAAAAATTTCCGCAATTGTCTTTTTAAAAAGTGCAAAATTCCAAGTCAATGAGCCACATCATTTAAAAAATACACAACAATGTGCCACATCACTATTTTTTTAACACCGTTAAGTTAATTTAGCGGCAAGGGTTACATTGCTTCAAATTTTAAAAATTAGGGACCCAATTGATATAAAAAAATTGAGCGACCGATCTACGACTTCCAACCGAAAAGGGGACCTATGGAAAGATTAAACATTCATTCTAATTTATTTGAGCATGAATAGTTATTAGAATTCAACATACCTCCTCTCTGAACCCCGATATGTCAAAAAGAAATTTACTCAATAAAATTTCCAAACATATTCTCAACCATGATATAACTCAACAAAACATCTTAAATCATCTTAAACATACATAAGAATCATAATAAATCTATCTCAAACAAGTCACAACATAAGAAATTACAACGTACACATTAGCACTTATAGGTGACACTCAGCAGCAAACCATTCGCAATAGGTAGCGCTCAACAACAACCCTCACACTCAGTGCCATTATTCTCACAAAATGTCGCGCTCAACAACATCCTTCTGTCGTTCTGGAGCTAAAATTGCTCCAAACCTGTTGTGAAAAGTGGCACTCAGCTGTGTCTTGCCCCAATGCCAAAACTTTCGCATTTTCTCATGCTCAACCGTACAAGACTTGCGCTAAACGGTTTGGAACTAAAATACTATTAGGCCTACACAATGAATCGGTGTTAGCATAAGCTTGCCATCACTCGATGATATATTTGATATAACCAAATGTAAATTCAGTTATTTGTGAAAATGAAACCTATTCAATGATGAATCTACTTTACATAATGTAAATTGATGGTTGTTGTAGCATTTTTATGGATCTTCATATTATATTTTGTGACGACAAGATTTATAATGTTTTTTTGAAACCAGCATTCCAATAAATAATAATATTAAAAACGACAAATACAAAAATAACTACCGTTATTTTCAATTTTTTTAATATGTTTTATAATCTATTACTAATTCTAATGTTCACAGCTTTTACATTTAATATTTATAATTCTATAATAATAAATTATTGTGTATCCTAAGTATTTTCAAATTCAAATAGTTAATTACATGCATGTTGAAAAAGGGAAAATCATAGATATAAACATAATGTAAATAAGTACTCGATTGTCTGTGCATGAGTCATGTGTTTACTCTTTTGAGTAAGAGGAATGATGATGTGATTCTAAAAGTTAAGCAAAGAAGAGAAAAACAAATTTTGATAAATCACACGTGGGATATAAGTGGAGTGTGGTGGATGCGTATATTGTGGTGTGAAACTAATATAAGAGTTATTATTATGGCAATGTCTTTGGAATATGTAGTGGAGAACACATTAAGTTTGATGTACTAATGAGGAAAATTTTGACGAGTTGCACCGTGTGCCCATTTCTTCACAATAATATGGGCATGCATTGTCAATTGACTAAAACCCAATAATAATTTCCCTAGCTATATTCTACTATCTTTTTTGGGGGGAAATTTTTAGCAAAACCTTCATCATTGGCATTACCCTCTATATGTGTTCTTCAAGTGGGGTTAACTTTTGGTTTCTTACTTGCCTTTCAAAATTATAATTATATTAGCTCAGATCTAACCCTCCAACACTACACCATGAATCAAGTGAAGAAGCATTCAACATACTGAAATAATTGTGAGTAAAAAAAAGTTTCAACAAGTTGGGGATGAGTCCATAAAAATTAATCCATTTAATTGTTCATGATTTTGGTTCGATTTGTTTCAACACAAGACTTAAGAGACTGAGTTTCATTGTTTGGAATATTATATTCATCTCTTAAAACAAACCATTAGTGAGAAGAATGTGAAAATTTTAGAGTGACGAATTGGTTCAAAGATGGTGAAAAGGGAGAAGAACATGGCTGGTTATATGGTTTCGATAAGACCATAATACTTTGATGTCTTTATCTAATAATACTTTCTCCTTAGTATTAAAGAGAAGTCTTACATTAATAATAAATCACTCTTTTACCTCATCTAAAACCATATATATATATATATATATATATATATATATATATATATATATATATATATATATATATATATATATATATATATATATATATATAATAATGAAATAGTAAGAAGGGAATATTATCCTATTAGATGAGTTAAATTAAATCATAGTTAAATCATGAACTTTTGAATTATTATCCTATTAAATCATCTCACCTTTTCATTTTATTAGTAGATTTTTATTTATTTAATTAGTATTTTTCATACTTTTGTTGTTGATGTAAACTATTCATAATTATATATATATATATATATATATATGTTTGATAATGCGCGTGCGCTTATTTTTCAGTTGGTACATTTTAGTAATGTGTACTGAGTTTTAGTACACAAAAATATCCTTATATATCATGATCCGTTTTAAGGTTAAGGGTATTTTAATAATTTTCATTCTCAAAACTAAAAAAAAAAACCCAAACCCTTCCTCACCTCTCTCATTCCTCTCAACCCTTTCTCTTTCGTCTCTCTCACTCCAACATTTTCTCTGTCATTCCTACTGTAGCTCCAATTGTAAAAATCAGAAATATTTGTCGTTAAAAAAATTGCCTTTGTAAAGAATTGAGCCAATTACATCTCACCTTCAGGCAAAGGTTCATTCAAGATCTCTTCAATTTCACCATCTTCACTAACCTTTTTAATTTCATCATCTGCATATGTTGAATCATCATCTCTAAAAAAAACCCTCCAGACCAATTACCAATTCCTTCGGATGACATTATGCTGGTGAAAATTAAATAAGATTATATACAACAAAAATTATAAAATGAGAATTCATTATAAAATCCTTTTTTGTAAGAAATTGTTTAACAACGAGTGTTTCTAATTTTTTTTCCAGACAAATTACCAATTCCTTTGATGTTATTATGCTTGTGAAAATTAGATAAGACAAAAATTATAAAATGAAAACTAATTATAAAATCATTTTTTGTAAGAAATTGTTTAACAACGAGTATTTCTGATTTTTTTCCAACTCAATTACCAATTTATTTATCCTTGTGAAAATTGGATAAAATTAGATAAGACAAAAATTATAAAATAAAAACTCATTATAAAATCATTTTTTGTAAAATGGTTTAACCGTTAGTGTTTCTGATTTTTGAGGGTTTCTTTTTTTTTTAGTTTTGAAAATGAAAATACCCTTAACCTTAAAACTTAGAATCCATGATATACAAGGATATTTTTATCTACTAAAACCTAATACACATTGCTAAAATATACCAACTGAAAAACAAGCATACGCGCGTTAACAAACTATATATATATATATATATATATATATATATATATATATATATATATATATATATATATATATATATATATATATATATATATATATATATTATCAAAGTATCATGAACACACACTATTCTATATTTCTTTTTTAATCATGATAACACTTTACATACTTTTCTTTATTATTAACAAGTTATTAAATATATAAGAAGAGATGGTTAAATAGTGTATTTAAAATTTTTAAAATTTTCTTTTCACAAAATTGTGTTTAACAAATTTGAGTTGGTGAAGTTTAATTGAACAACAATTATCAAGTTATTTTTATTAAGAAATGTGTTTAAAGGAAATTCCTTCAACTTTAACATAACATACACACAATTAAAAAATCCCTTGTTTTTTCAAAGTTGTCATTCTCTTATTATATCTAAATAAATAACATACAATATTAAATATTAGGTTAAACCCCTTTGTCCATATTTTTGTGGGTTTTTTTCGGTTTGATCCCTATTTTATTAGAATCTCCAATTCAGTCCTAAAAACAAAAATACTAATTTGAGTCAATTAGGCTTCTGCCGTTAAATTGGCTTAACGAGGTTAAGTTTTTTATGAGCTGGGATGTTGACGTGGCCAGTTTTTGCCACATCACTCCTGCCACATCACTGTCATCTTCCCCAACAGTAGAAACCCTAATAGGGATTTCAAAATGGGACTTAGGGTGGTTGTGCGATTTAGTGATAGCTGGAGCACTGTGTGTGGAGGAATCTCGCGATGGAAGAGGAACTCGCGTCTTAGGGTGGCTGCACGATTTGGTGAAAGCGGCACTGGAGCGCTTCTACATCGTGGCGGAGGGGTGGTTGTTCGTTTTAGGGTACGTTTTAGGATGAGGGGAGAGGATTGATTATTTGTAGAGGGGATTGCGCTTAGGGTTCTTGGCATCTGGTTTGCGAGAGGATTGATTAGTTGTAGGTTCCTGGATCGTGGTGGTGCGAAAACACTCACGGTGGTTGCTTGAACGTTTGCTGGCTTGATGGTGTTTGAACGACGGTGAGGGAGGTTGTGCGATTTTGGATTTCTTGGCTGATTGATTTTTTGACTCGCAGTGATAGATGGTTTCACGGTGGTGAAATTGTTTCAAAGAAGAAACAATGGTGGAAGGAGATGGAGGCACTATGGCGGTCTGAGGATGGCGCGAATCACGACCATGAATCTGGGTTCTCTCTAGTTGTTGTAGGTGGTGGCGGATGATGGGTTTCTACGTTGCGCACCAGCAATATTGAGGCGCGACGAGATGGTGGATCCGCGAAGAAGGTGGCGTTGATGGTGGTGGTGCAGCGAAGGCGCTGCTATCGTTCTCATGGTGGCTTCACGGTTGTGGCGCAGCAAGGTGGTGACGGCGAGATCAAAGGCTTCATAACGGCTTTACGGCAGCGATGCTAGGGTTTGCTCGTGACGACTAGAGTTTCAGTTTTAAGGGAAATTAGGGTTTCTGTTGTTGGGGAAGATAACACTGAAAAACGGGAAAATTAGCATTTTTTAGGACTAAATTGAGGATTCTAATAATTAAACTGAAAAAAATCCAAAAAATAGAAACAACTAAAGGAATTTAACTTAAATATTAAAAAAATTTAAAGAAAATATTTATATTTTTTTTTAAACACGAACTATTTTCAGTTTTTTTATCAACACAATTAAGGTTTCACTAAAACATGCCATTTAAAAGACAATTATTATTAAAACGTAACCTATTCTAATGAAATGACATTTATTTTTTTAATACAACCACCCTAGATACTTATAAGTATAAGTATTGTTTGTCATGATCATTCTTGACTAAACAATTTTAATAAAAAAAATTGTGATCTAAATGAACACGAGTTTTACTTAAAAAGAGAGAGTTAATATCATAAGTGAATACAAATTTAAATGTATTCTTATAAATTGATAAGAACAAACATGTACTTTCTCACAAAATAATGGTTGTTTAAGATTACAAGAACTTGCTATTGTTGAAAGAGTTTCATCAACCTTTATTCTTTGCAAAGGTCTTTTATACACAACATTTGCAAATGATTTTAAAATGGTTGAGTTTTTGCACTATTAATCTTCTTTGTCTTGCATTTCATATGTATGTTAAATCACATTAATGATCTTTATGCAACATTAAATGTGCTGACTTTTTTACTTAATGTTTTTATCCACGACTTATCAAACTTAGTCAAATAATTTTCACTCCTTCTTTGAGTAAAGTGTAGGGTGTGATAAATTGTCTCTCTTTATGCAAAACTTTGATTCTACCTTTTTTTTTACAATGTTTGTGTATATTAACTTTAAACACAACCAATCTTAATGTTGACACTTCAATGTCTTAAAAGAGGAATAAAATAGACTACATGAACACAAAATAAATATTTATAATTCTTTAATGTTTGTATCTTTGTATGTTTCTGTAAAAAATTATTGGATGAAATATATAAGAAAAATGTTTGCATCTATTCTATTGGGCTTTATACTTATAAATATATGTTATACTTTATTATTTAAATACAAAGATCACTACTTTAATGTAATATTATTTTTTATAACTTGTTTTAAAAGAATCTAGATAGGTCATATTTTAAAGTGGTAATTTAGGTATCTTTAATTTGTTAATGTTATCACTGTATCAATTTTTTTATCAAAAAAAAATCATCATTAGCCTCTCTTATAGTTATTTCGTTATATATATATATATAATATTATTTTTTACTTATCAATTTATGTATAAAAAGTGATAAATATGCTTAGGGTTTTTATTTTTCAATCTTTAATCTTAATTCTTTTAATTGTTTTGTTTTTTGTAATATTACTTTTGAAGTACATCCATTTAGTTTTTATATAATTTTTGTATTGCTTGTTTATTATATACTATGAAATCTTATTTATTTTAAGCCTTCAAACATTTTGTTTTTTTAAAAAAGCAGCATATATTGAAACTTCACAACTTTATATAATTGTTTAAAATGCAAGGAGGAACTTAATCAAAGAGGGATTCAAATTTGTATTCATACAAAAATGTGCATCATTAAAAACATACCAAAATATTATTTCAAGCATAACTGAGCAATTTCATAAAGAAAAGTTCAAATAATTATCCATGAAAAAAAAAACAATTTTTTTGTTTACCGTCTCCACACATTTAACCTGATTTAGACCGGACATTTTTCAGAATAAAAAGAAAAGAAAATAAAAAAAACTTAACATAAAAACACAGAAATTCTATTGGCTGTGTAACACACCTACATGTAAATTCCAATAAAAAAATAGAGGTAATAATTAAATAAGACAATAAAAGTGAGGGGAAGAATGAAAGTTCATTTGTTAAAAATATTTAAAGAGAAGAAATGATGCAGCGTGAATTACTTTGACTAAGTCAAATAATATTAAATTTAATCGAACAAAAGAAAAGCTCTCCTCAAATAACCCTCAGTTCCACCGTTACCAATCAGAAACCATGAGAAGCAGCACGCGTAGCAAGAAGAAACTCAAACACATGTCAGAAGTACAGAAAGAAAGGACAAAAGAGTAATTTAAACAGAAAACAAACACAAGTAATAAAATACTACTAATTAGGTACCGTACGCGTTCACATATAATAATTGGGGTTCTTCTCAATACCATTATTAAAAGGAAAACAAGATTAAAATAGTTCCAATTGAAAACTGGGAAGAAAATCTTACAACCCCGACCACCAAATCTCCGGCACAGTGAGAAACAGCAGACTTTGGCAACAAAAGTCGCACACGCAGATTCAAAACAACAAAAATTAAAAAAAAAACAACCTTTTTAAATAACACTCTGTCTTATGTAATCTTTGATTAAATAAATGTGGTATTATGACAGCATGGTTTGGGTTATTTTGCATTCACATGGGTTGTTACTTTTATTTTGGGTGAGTATTTTAATGGAAGATGAATTTGTTGTTGGAACTGAGGAACGGGTGAGAAGTGAAAAGAGGAAAAAGAAAGATTGGGTTATTGGTGTGAAGGCATGAAGTGGTAACAGTGTGTGATGGATTTGATTTTATTGGCGCATGCATTGGTGCACGCTGTGGCTCGACCATCCACACTATTTTACCTAATAATGTTATTCAGTCAAACCATAGTTAAATGGGTTATTATGTGTGACAAATTGCAACTGCAGGCACGCCACGCGAACTGTCTCTGTCGTTTTGGGTATAGGGTTTTCGTAATGCCATTCACCTTCCCATTATAGACTGACGCGTGGCAAGGCGTGGGTCCAATGACCAGCGTCTATCACGGAGGTGTAGCCGCCAGTGGCGTGCTTTCTCACCCCTGCTCTTTCTTTGGATTCTTGTGCTCTTATTTTCTTTTTTTTTTACAAAATTAATAAAATTTTAATTTTAAATTTTATTAGGTTAATATAATATATTTCAGTTATATTATTTGTATTTCTAAGTAGAAGTTAAGATTTGTAGGAAAGAAAATAGAAGTTAAGAATATGCAGAAACAAGGCAGGTTGAATGGAAGTATGGTTATGTGTGAGATCAGATTCCAATGTAGATGGAAGACATGCAAATTTGTGTAAGATTCCTTCACTTCTTCCCTTTTTCCACTCATGTGTTATTTTTATTATTAGTGGTCAACTCATATTATAATATAAGTAAAACTTAATGTATTATAAGGCTCTTTGTTTTCTTGACAGGGACACCTTTCCATGAGTTTAGCATTTTTCTTGTTAAATTCCATAAAATATCTTTGGGACAGCACCTACATAAGAGTAAAAATGTCTTTTCTAACCTATAGAGGTGTAGAAAGAAATGTTTGGAGGTGTAGGAAAAAGTTAAGCTTTGTCCAAGTAATATTTAAGGTACCATGGAATTTGATTTTGGGATAGTTGAATTTCGTATCAGTTTTATATTGTTAAAATTAAGTTCTGAACTCAATACTGATCTTTTCTCATATTAAAAATCAAACAGACGTTGAAGGAAAATGATAACATTTGTAAATGATTTATATGATAAATTTTATATAAACCAATAAACTAAATTAATAGATAGATTTTGTGATAATAAATTTATGAATCTTAAAAATGTTAATCATTATTAATATCCATGATTAATATTATTGGTTAAATTTTATTTGGATATATATTATTAAATTTGATAGTTTAATATAGATTAATATTAAGTGTTGTAATGCATTAAAATGAATATTCAACTATGGATTAGTATTAAAAATGTTTTGTTAAATTATACTTTGAATAAAAAATGTTATTGTTGGTGTGGATGATTTATTTAAAAATTGAATAAAAAATAATTTTAATTAATGGTAATGAATATTAATTAGTCCTTAAAAATACTAAAGTTAATTTTATTGTTATTAAAATATATGTATAAATTGTTATTAATAACATGATTTTATTATTATGAATAGAAGTAAGTTTTGTAATTGAAGAAAGAAATCCATTAATAATTAAGTATGGATCTAACACAAATAAAGGTTAAACGAAATGGACAAAATAGGAAAAAAAAAAGACATTAAAGTTTACATTATCTAGTGATTGATTTTTTCCCCCCAACGTAGTAACATAATTTGTTCAAGTCATGAAACATATAGTTGATTATGGCTCTCAACAATCATTGATATAGTCGAACAGAAATTTGTATCTTGCTTGAGATGGCAAATTTGCGTTACATATTCATCAAGTTTTTTGTTAAGCGACTTATTGTAAAGTCGAACAGAAATTTAATATTCTGTATTTTCATGTCTTGTTTCTGATCTATGTATTCTGGCACATGTACGACCTTCTAGAACAAGCTAACAAAGACCATGCATGAATACAAAAACTAAATCTACCTAATAAGTGGTATATGAATCTGTTGGTTTCTGTGTTTCTCATCAGAATAGATTCAATGGCCGATGATGAGTGAAGATATTAAATTATTTAATATATAATTAACGGGGTAAAATAGGAAGCACAGAAATATTTGAAGGTGTAGGAAGAAAACAAAGGTGTGCAGCAAGAAAGGCCCCATGAATATGAAATCACATTGGGCGGTCCGACGATTAACCTACTTTTTGGTTTTCTCCTCTCCCTCCCCAGGGTCTTCTAAATGACTATTTTATCCTGTGTAACTTTTCAAAATTCAGAATGGAATTTTATTTTTGAATCCATTCCAGAACAAGCTTTTGATAATAATATTTCAGGAATAGGCTTTCTGAAAAGTATATAATACACAATTTTCTCATAATTAACTTTTCGGAAAATATGAAATGTTTAATGAAAAGTGTTTTTCATAATGAAAATTTCAGATTTTTGAATTCATTAGGGAACAAGCTTTCCAAAATAAGATTTCAAAGTTTTTCATAATGAACTTTTCGAAACATATAAAATGTGTTATGAAAAGAGTTGTCCAGATCGAGCTCTTTCCCGCAATGTATTCTGTTAGCAAGCAAACTATAAGTCATCCAAATAATGCAAGGCTCAAAAGGATTACTACCAGACCAGTCCATTTGAACCATAAAAAAAACTCTTTGCTTCTAGAAATGTCAGGTCATGTTTTTTTCACTGCATCAGAATAATTCAGTTATGCATTTTGGAAGATTTGCTTTTGATCTTTGTAAATTTCCTTACCCACCAAATCAGGAATACCCTTTGATTGTAACCAACTGTGATATGAATATTTCTTGTAATAGCTTTATATAGATTTCGTATGAATGAAAAGGGGAGGAAAAATTCTATCATCTCTGTCTCTTCCCTTATTCTGTTTCAGGGGTTCCCTTAGCCATTAATTAAGGAAGTGAAATCTAACAATTCGGTGCTTTCATTGAGCTCATTTTCAGTCATGGTCAACCGACCCACCAACGCAGAACGCTTGGATGATTTAACCATCAAAGTTGATTCTATTCTAGAACAACTTTCTCTTTTGATGGTTCGACCACCTTCCCCCCAACCACACGTTTCTCCCTCAAATTCCAATGCCCCTGACGGGTTCCGCAGACCACACATGAAGCTCGAAGTTCCTAGGTTCGATGGAACCGACCCCATTGGCTGGATCTTCAAAATTTCCCAATTCTTCGACTACCACAATACACCGGAACAGGAACGTCTTCAAGTCGCCTCCTTCTATATGGACGGACCAGCCCTAAGTTGGTACCAGTGGATGTACCGGAACAACCAGATTCAGACATGGTTTGGGTTCCTTCGCGCCTTGGAAACTCGTTTCGCTCCGTCACTCTATGATGAACCTTCTGGTGCTTTATTCAAACTCACACAGAAAGGAACAGTTCAATAATATCTCACAGAGTTTGAACGCCTCGCAAATCGAATAGTCGGTTTACCTGCCACATTTGCCTTGAACTACTTCATCTTCGGATTGACATAAGAAATCCACCGCGAGGTTCAGGCCATCCGTCCTGCATCTCTGGATCACGCGACCCAGCTTGCTAAGCTGCAAGAAGGAAAAATCGAGGAACGTCGCCGTTCTTTCCACCCCAAAACTCAGATTCTGGCAACTAATTTCAATACTGCATTACTAGCCGCCACTGCGTCCCCGGCACTACTACTGGCACCCCAACCCCGCATCAACTTTCGCCGCCTCAGCCCAGAAGACAAGGCCGCTCGTCGAGAAAAGGGTCTTTGCTATAACTGCGACGAGATCTTCACACCATCCCACCGTTGCAAAGGGAAATTTTTTCTCTTCACTACCGAAGACCCTATCGCCGATGATTTTACCCCGGATCTTACAATGGTTCTGGACCCACCTTCTCCTACTGCCGTTGCTGACGGAAACCATTCTCAGGTTAGCCTCCATGCTTTCACTGGCGGTGTTGGTTCATCCACCATACGTCTCCAAGGGCAAATCGGCAACAACCCTATTTCTATTCTCGTCGACGATGGTAGCGACCACAATTTTATTCAAGACCAGGTAGCCAAATTCCTAGATCTCCCTTCAATCCCATATAACCCCTTGACCGTTATGGTTGGGAGCGGTAATCTCTTACGATGTGATCGTCTTTGCCCTGAGGTTGAACTAAAAATTCAGGAGCACACTCTCCATGTTAATTTCTACATCCTTCCTTTGAGAGGTGCCGATATTGTTTTGGGCGCGCCATGGCTCAAATCTATTGGGCCTGTTCTCATGGATTATAATCACCTTACCATCTCATTTACCCACCAAGGCCAACCCATCATATTAAGGGGGATTAACCATAGTCACACTGACCCACTCTCTAGCTCACAACTCAAACGGTGCATCCAAACTCATAGTGCATCCGAACTATTTACTATCCAAATTATACCCATACATGAACCCACCACCACAAATTCACCGCCCCACACCGCTTACCTACCACCTACCATCAAGACACTTCTCCTCCGTTTTGACAATCTCTTCCACTCACCACCATCATTACCCCCATCTCGTCCAACTGATCACCGTATTCACCTCCTTCCGAATGCTACACCGGTAAACGTAAAGCCCTACCGTTACCCCCATTCCCAGAAAAGTGAACTTGAAAAACAAGTAAAAGAGTTGCTTGACAAGGTCATGATCCAAGCAAGTAGGAGTCTGTTTTCTTCACCGGTCCTCCTAGTTCGCAAGAAGGACGGATCCTGGCGTTGTTGTGTCGATTACAGGGCTCTTAACGCTGTCACTATTCGTGACCGTTTCCCAATGCCTACCATTGATGAGTTGTTAGACGAGCTTGGTGGCGCAACATGGTTTTCCAAACTCGATCTTCAACAAGGCTTTCATCAAATATTGATGCATCCAGATGATATTGCTAAGACAACATTTCGTACTCACCAGGGACACTATGAGTACCGCGTAATGCCCTTTGGCCTCTGTAATGCGCCGTCAACATTCCAAGCTACCATGAACACCATCCTCGGCCCATTTCTCCGTCGATTTGTTGTTGTCTTTTTCGACGACATTTTTGTTTATAGTTCGTCTCTCTCACAACATGTTTCTCATTTGGAACAGGTACTACAATGTCTGTTGGAGAACCAGTTTTATCTCAAAATCTCTAAGTGCCTCTTTGCACAAAGGCAACTGGAATATCTGGGACACATAATTTCCGTTGTAGGAGTTCAACCTGACCCTTCCAAGATTCAAGCCGTGCTGGATTGGCCTCCTCCTTCTAACATCAAGGCTTTTCGTGGCTTCCTCGGCCTTAGTGGCTTTTACCGTAAATTTGTCAAAGGGTATGCCAATATTGCCTCCCCTCTTACAAATTTACTTCGAAAAGATGCCTTTGCTTGGACTCTGGAAGCTCAACACGCATTTGAAGCTCTTAAGGCGGTCATGACCCGTGCATCAGTTCTTGCCTTACCGGATTTTTCTGTCCCTTTTACTGTTGATACGGACGCATCAGGCACAACTATGGGTGTCGTTCTGATGCAACGCAAACAACCCATTGCGTTTTTCAGTAAGCCATTCAGCCCCAAACTCCTTCATTCCTCCACTTATGTCCGGGAATTACATGCTCTTACTTCAGCTGTCAAGAAATGGCGCCAATACTTGTTGGGATACCCCTTTGTCATTAATACCGATCATAAGAGCCTCAAAGAGATTTTGTCCCAGATCATACAAACTCCAGAACAACAACATTACCTTTCTAAGTTACTGGGATATGAGTATACGGTCCAGTACAAGCCAGGATCTCATAACGTTGTTGTAGATGGTCTTTCTAAACTTCCCGATGCTTCCCCTGCTGTGTGTTATGCCATCTCCATGCCTAATTTCATTTTTATGGATCAGTTGCGCCAATCGGTACAGGCTAGTTCTGCTTACATCAAATTACTTGACCGCATACAAACGGACCCTACTGCTCATCCAAATTATAAGTTGCATAATGGGTTGATTGTATTCAAAAATCGTTTATGGTTGAATCCAGATAATACATTCCGCCTCAAGCTTATTGATGAATACCATAGTACTCCAATTGGTGGCCACATGGGCATAACTAAAACGGTGACTCGACTATTAGCAAATTTCTATTGGGATGGACTCCGTAAAGACGTTAAAATCTTCATTCAACAATGCTCTATCTGCCAACAAGTGAAATCTGGAACACACAAACCAGCTGGCCTTCTACAACCTTTGTCAGCACCTACAACTGTGTGGGAAGATTTATCCCTTGACTTTATAATTGGTCTACCCTCTTCTCAAGGCTTCACAGTTATCTTGGTTGTTGTAGACCGTTTTTCTAAGGGCGTTCACTTAGGACCTTTGCCATCTCACTATTCTGCTTCTAAGGTGGCTCATTTGTTCCTTGATATTATCTGCAAATATCACGGTTTACCCCGCAGCCTTGTATCCGATCGCGACCCCATCTTTATCAGTAAATTTTGGCGCGAATTATTTCGCTTATGTGGTACCCGACTGCGCATGAGCACATCCTATCATCCAGAAACGGACGGCCTAACAGAGCTTTTCAACTGAGTCTTGGAGCAATACCTCCGTGCCTTCGTTCATTCCAATCCCTCTCAGTGGTCTAAGTATTTAGCCTTGGCGGAATGGTCTTATAACACTTCTACCCACTCTTCCACGGGGTATTCTCCTTTCCATATTATTTATGGCAAACCAGCTCCATCCATTCCCCATTACTTACTGGGTTCATCCTTTGTCGAAGCTGTTGATACATTATTGGCATCGCGCCAAACCCTTTTAGCACAATTGCAGCGAAAAATAATTAAAGCCCAAGCCACTATGAAGCATTATGCAGATCTCAAATGACGCGATATGTCTTATGAGGTAGGTGATTTTGTTTATGTTCGCCTCAGACCATATCGGCAAAAGTCTCTTTCTGGTTCTACTTATCACAAACTTTCCAAAAGGTTTTATGGTCCTTACAAAATCTTGGCCCGAATAGGTAAGGTTGCTTATCAATTGGATTTACCACCTGAGTCTAAAATCCATCCAGTCTTCCATTGTTCCTTGCTGAAACGTCATCATGGTCTTGTCTCGGACCCCACTCCACTTCCTTTTGGAGGCCTTCAACCAACAACCCGTAATTAGGCCTTTGGCAATTTTAGATACTCGAACGGATGATTCAACTGACCCTCCAACCAAAATGGTCCTTGTTCAGTGGTTTGGTCTTTCACCTGATGATACTAGTTGGGAAGAGTGGGCACAACTCAGTTCTGATTATCGCCTCGAGGACAAGGTGATTTTTCCAGAGGCGGACATTGTTAGCAAGCAAACTATAAGTCATCCAAATAATGCAAGGCCCAAAAGGATTACTACCACACCAGCCCATTTGAAGGATTATGTTCCATAAAAAAAACCTCTTTGTTTCTAGAAGTGCCAGGTCATGTTTTTTTCACTGCATCAGAATAATTCAGTTATGCATTTTGGAAGATTTGCTTTTGATCTTTGTAGATTTCCTTACCCACCAAATCAGGAATACCCTTTGAATGTAACCAACTGTGATTTTTCCAGAGGCGGACATTGTTAGCAAGCAAACTATAAGTCATCCAAATAATGCAAGGCCCAAAAGGATTACTACCACACCAGTCCATTTGAAGGATTATGTTCCATAAAAAAAAAACCTCTTTGTTTCTAGAAGTGCCAGGTCATGTTTTTTTCACTGCATCAGAATAATTCAGTTATGCATTTTGGAAGATTTGCTTTTGATCTTTGTAGATTTCCTTACCCACCAAATCAGGAATACCCTTTGATTGTAACCAACTGTGATATGAATATTCCTTGTAATAGCTTTATATAGATTTCGTATGAATGAAAAGGGGAGAAAAAATTCTATCATCTCTGTCTCTTCCCTTATTTTGTTTCAGGGGCTCCCTTAGCCATTAATTAAGGAAGTGAAATCTAACATATTCTCTCTTCTTCATCATGTGTACTATTTTCTCTCTCTTATTCTTCTCTACAATAGCATTATGTGCTACAATAAGGGAAGGTATCTTAGTTTTTTCTATTAATATTTGGCTGCATTTAGTAATTCTAGGAGTGCTGGAAACAAACGCCGACCACTTTTATCAGTTTTTCTTCTTTCACCAAAAATTAATATTGTAAAATGGGCTCAACTTGTAGAGCCAGCCCAAACATTCTATAAAACGAGTTGAATTATTTTTGGTTATGGCATTTTGAGCATGTCTATTTTAAAAATAATAATTCTATTTCTAAAAAGTTCAAATGGGTGTCTATTAAATCATTGCATATAAACATTTAAATTAATTTTATTCAGTTAATTTATATTTTAAAAATATATTTTATTTTGTAAGCTTTTGGACTAATTTTTTTTTGAAATAGAGCCAAAATAGTTTATTGGTTTAATACAGACCTAGAATTGTATATTCCATGTGAATTAACTTGAGTTTTGACACCTCTAAAAATTACTTTACACCTTTCCTTTTAATATTTCAAACAAGAAAAAAAAATCATCTTTTATTCTTTGTTTTCCAAATCAATAATTAGTCCTCAAACATAACGCGAATTTAGTTTCTCTTCTAACTTTGTAATGATAAAGCAAATGGTAAACTAAATAGTTATTTGTGCGTAAAGAATGACTAATCTTATAACTTCATGAAGATGGATGATAAATTTTTTAATGGTTAAATATCTTTGTGATAATTAAATTTAGACTTCAAATTAAAATTATATTTGTTTTAAATTTTGATATATTTTGGTTTCTAAATTTAAAAGAAAAATAGATATAGTCTTTTTGAATTAGTGTTGTTAATTTTCTTTTTCATATATTAAACAAAGTTCGAGCAGATGTTTAAATTAAAATGTGTTAACTAATGTAAGCATTTCAAATATCAATCGAAAATGCAATGTTCAATCTTGACCAACAATTTTGGAAAGATCAAAATAATATATATAAAGTTTATATATATTTGATCATTGTCACTGATACAACAAAAAGTATACAATTTAGTATTGAAATATTCTTGGATGTTTCTTTCAAGAAAAATGATAAATTTGAAGTTGTATTTGATATTGACCCTATTTTCATATTTCATTATGGATTATTTTCATATTTGATGGCGTCATTTTTCTAGGTTGCATTTTAAAGAATTAATATGAAACTCTCTCCTAAAAGTTCCTTGCCTAGTTATGATGACTTTGCATTTCTCTTTTACATTAATTTAAGTGTTTGTAGTGAAATTTGTATTTTTCTTTTAGATTAATTTAAGTGTTGTTCTGTTCATTATTGTGCTAGTTGCCCCATCTGCACTTCTAGGTTCCTAAGTGATGCTTTTGTATTCTTCTGATTTGATGTAGATATACCTGGATGAATTGTGTTAGTGCATCCTCAATTTTTTAACACTTTGTCCTATTGTTGAGGTTGTTGTCCATGGTAAGTTACTGGTGCAATTTGTCTATTGGTTGAACCACCTTCTTGTCTCCAACTTTGGTGTTGATTTTGGTTTGGATTTGATCTTCAGTTACTAAAGTAGTTATTTGGCCTTCTGTTGTTGCTCATGAAGTGTTTTCCTCTTCCTTTGTGATTTAAGTAGAAAAGTAGTGGTCATTCTTGTGTTCACCTACACAAAAATCACATTTTAAAATCTACTTTGCGGAGCCATGAGCTCGCAACTCGAGCTGTAGCTTTGGCATTTGCTTTTTCAGCTCTTCCATTTGTAGAGGAATGAGTTTGTTCTATGCTAATATGACATCTTGCGTTCCTACCTCTAATATTCCTCTTTTGGGAGGCTGATTTCTGTTATATTGTGCTTGATAATCATTAGTTGTTAATGATTCAGTGATTGTGGTAATCTCCTCAACACTTATCATCATCATCATGATTCCACCTAGTGAAGTATCCGGTAGCATTCTTATTGTGGTCTAAGTCCACTATAAAACATGTTGAGTTGTGTTACTTCATCAAATCCATGGTTAGGAAACTTTTTAAGCAAGGCTTTGTACCTCTCTCATGTTCCACATAAATGTTCATTTACTCCTTGGGAGAATGTTGAAAACACAGTAAAGGAGGGGGGAGGGGGGGGGGGAGGAATAGTGTTTTTGAAATTCGTTCGTAAAACAATGTTTAATGACTTGGAAACAGAATGTATGGCTATTATAAAAAAATATTTAGATTTTGATTTTTATAAGATGAGTAAATGAAAAATGTCTTGAATAGGAAAGCAATAAACCAGAAATTTTTATACTAGTTCACTCAACCTGAGCTACATCAAGTTCTGCCATAAGAGTTCTTAAGAAATTCCACTAATTTCTTCCAATTACATGAGTTTTGCCTCTCTAGGATCTCTCCGAGTATTCTCACCTCTCCTAGTTTACAACAAGTATTCTAATCACTCATGGTTCCCTAGTCAACATGATTAGATCGGGCTTAACCACTCCTAGTTTACAACAAGTATTCTTACCACTTCTGGTTTAACTTTGCACAACAGGTCTAGACAAGTGTTTTAATTCTCTTTAGAATTTACAACACAAATAGTGTTAAGATCACAAATACAGGTGATAAGTTTCAAGGAGAGGATGTGAAACCCATATAAAATATTTATTTTATTAATATATTTTGTGGTATTAAATACTTAATTATGGTGTGTAATTGTGTGAAGAAAATGTTAAGGAAGTAAAAAAAAATATTAATTAATTTGGTTTTTATTTTAATTTTTAGGTTTAATAGGTTCGGAGGTCCTTATATTTGCAGGTTTGTTTTAATTGGGTCCCTAATTTGGTCAATTTGATTCAATAATAGCCTTTTCGTTAAATGCAGTTAACGACGTTAACTTTTTTAACAGGTGACAAGCTGAGACATCCAGCTGGCACCGTTTAAGCTGTATAGGTGAATTTTTAACATCTTTAAATTATTGACAAATAAAATAAAAGCAGAATTGGGGTCATTAAACCAAAACAATGTTTCCTATTTTGGGGTCAATAGCTCGTGTCTGCAAAATTGGGGAAATCTGGGAAATTGGGGAAATTAGAGAAATTATGGTTGGTCCTTGAATTTGAAGGTCAAATCCCTAAATTAAAAGGGTGTGATAGGAGGCTGAGCTTGTAGTTGTGCGACGAGGGTGGGTGTAGTGCTTGTGGTTGTTGTTGTTCGAAGACAATGTCAAAGGAGCACTCTTGCTATTCATCGAGTTGCAGTGTCAGACGGAAGGAAAATGGTATGTCTTCACCGATCTGCTACTGTGGTCAGAGTTGTGTGGTGAGAACTGCCAAAACTACGAAGAATCGGGGCATGCAATTTTGGGAATGCTCCAAGTATAAGGTATGTTAGATTCAACTCAACCTAATTAAGTTGTGGTACTTTTTGTGAGAAGAAGGTGGTACTCCGTAATTAAGTTGAATGTTGTCTTTACAGAATGGTGGTGAAGAAAGTGGTTGTAACTTCTTCAAATGGTGCAATGATATTGGTGGTGACGAAAGGGGTAACTTCTTCAACAGTGAAGGAAACAAAGAAACTTTGGTGAATAGTGAAGACCTAGATAGTACTAGGAAAATGATAGTGAATTTACAAAAATCAGTTTTCATTGTTCAAATGTGGATGAAGGTGCTGATGTTGTTGGTGTCTGTTTTATGTGTAATACAGATCATTTTAGTTTCAATGTTGATGAGGAAGGAATGATTTCTTGTAACTTTGTTGTAGGTTTGGTCTGTTGTAATGAAATTAATGAAATGAATGAAATGGAAGAGTTGTTATAAATCCAATCCATATACTGTGTACAAAATTACTGCTAAATTACAGCATTGTTATAATGTTAAATCATCTTTATAGAATAAGCAGTTTCAATTTATGTTCACATTATACAATAATGGTTTTGAATTTTTCAGAAAGAATGAATAAGGAGATAGAATAAGCAGTTTCATTGCTGAGATACTATTGGCTTCAGCTCTACTTCTGAGAGCTTTGAGTTATGAGCTACTGACATTTCAACATGACTCATCAGGTTATCCCATTTTCCCTGAGTTATTCCTTGTGTTGGAACAAACCAAGTTAAGTAGTTTGCTTTTGATAGAAGGGGGCAGCCCTGGAAAACTTGCTTATAGGAAGCTAAACACAGAGATAACAAAAACTTCTTAAAGAACTCATCACTGCAAACACAGGAAGCTAAACACAAAACTTCTTAAATAACAAAAGCTTACAACAAACTGGTATGAATCATTCCATAAAAGCAAAAATAACATTCCATAAAAGCAAAAGGTTCAACATCACAATTGGTTCAACATCACAATTGGTTCAACATCACAAAAGGTTAAAAATCAAAATTTTTTACATCATTACAAGGTACAAAAAACGACTACTACAATTGTGCCAATAAACATCAAAATTGGTTACAACTTGCTTGCTTAAGGCTGATTTGATGATGGTATGTTTTCTTCATTTGTTGGGTTGCTTTGTTGTGTCTGGTCAGGGTTGACTTCACCATCGTGGGTTGATTTCTGGCAAGAAGTTCTGTTGTGACCTAGCTCCTTACAAATGCCACATCTTTTATGTGTATCATCCTTCCTCATTCTTGTTTCGTCCCTGACTAACTCTCATTCCTACAACCTTCTTTTCTTCTTGGGCCTCCCTGGCAATATTTTTTTTTGGAGGGAGCACATCATTATATGGGGTAATTTGCCACATATTCTTACCATTAATTGGATACACAATGGAAGAGTACATTTCTTCATATGTTGACTTCCTAAAACAAACAGGGATGAAGTCATTTGCATTTAAATTCAGAAACTTCATAACAGCCAACACATGACAACATGGAATGCCCGAGATAGCCCATTTCCTACATGTGCATTCATATTTGTCTATATCAACTGTAAACTTGTCTATATCAACTATAAACTTGTCGCCAGCTTGGGACACATGACGAACTTCAAACAGCTGCAGTGCTGACCAACTGACAAAACAAAATTAAAATCCAAAAAGTACACATACACTTAAACTGTTGAACACATGATAAAGTTCAGAAAGTACACATACATAGGAATCCAAAATTTGGTTAGTTGGGACTCCTTATTAAGTCTACTCTTGATTTTTGGACAAATCATCCCAGATAATGATTCACTTTTTGTTCAATTTGTTGCCCATCTGTTCATCAAGTAAAGGCGGATCTCCTCCAACATGGTTATGATTGGCTTTGACCTTTATGCAGCAATACACTGTTGGATGCCTTTGACATGTTGTTTACCAAAGTATCACACTTAGCAGTGGTGGTAAACCTTGATCGTGACCAGTATCTACATTTCAAGAGATTAGGAAATATGGGTATCACATTTTGCCAGTTCCATAACTATGAATTGAATCACATTTCAAGAGATTAGAAAATATCACCATACCTGGGAGGAATTTTTATAAGGTATTTGAAGGCCTCCAGGTTCACTTCCTTTAATTTTGTCATTTCGGTTTTCATAGGCTTGTGGATGAGTAGTTGTAGCTGCCTTCCACATCATCCGCTTTAGCTTGTTTGGAGGGGATTTTGTTCTTGAAATTTGCGTAAAGATGCCTAACACAAAACCAATGATCAACTGTAGGGAGCACTTCTTCAAAAGCTTGCATTAAGCCCTGTAATTTGAAATTGACAGTGTTGTTAAAGGTCTCATCAATAATAATGAAAATTAAAATACGTTTTTAGGAAAAAAGGGCATGTGAATAACCTTTGGTTGATCTGATATGAATGTCAATGATGCATGTACTGCCTCCCCACCAATGTCTTCAACCATAAGTTCCAAAAACCATTTCCATGTTTCTTTATTCTCTACTTCCACAATGGCATATGCTAGAGGTAGCATGTGGTCATTTGTGTAATAGCAATTAGCAATTCACCACCATATTTACCTTTTAAAAAAGCACCATCCAGCCCTATAATTGGCCTGCAGGACACAAAAATGTCCTTGCAGGCCTTAAGACAAACATAGAACCTCTTGAAAATATGGCCACCGACATTCTCTTCCACTTTCACCTTCACTGTGGATCCAGGATTACGAGCTAAGAGCTCATTCGCATAATCATAGATTCTTTTATATTGTTCTTTGAAACACCCATCTACATAGTCTGAAGTAATGGACTTTGCTCTAAAAGCCATGGATCTAAATACACCAACATTCCACTTTCTACTTATCTTGTCACGAATTTCCCCTAACTTGACTTTGGGATTTTCTCTCATGGTTTTCTCCAACCTCTTACTCAACCATTTTGAATTAAGTAATTTGACTTTGTGCTCTCTACTACAAGTGTGGTTGTCAACAATAGTCCCTAATTGCCACGTTTGTACTGCATTCATATAACCACAATATGCCATCCAAGGGCACTTTCCTTTAGCACCCATACACTTCACTCTAATTCTCTTCTTATCATTTTTAGCATATGTTAGATTTCTCCCATTTTCCACTACATATGTTTTTATGGCATCCAGAATATCTTGCTTGTTAGCAAAATAAGTACCCAAATCCCACCTGTAATCTACCATTGTTTTAGGCATACTAAATGTTACAAACTTTCCATAACTTTCTTCCTCATCATCTTCTCCAGCACTTTCTCCTCCACTAAGCAATTCTTCTGATTCCCAATTATCATCAGACAGACCTCTATCATTGTCAGTATTTATACCATCCTCAACATCACTATCGGAAATGCGAGTCCATGATGGTCCATCATCTCGCACATCAACTTCAATTTCGCCAAACCAATTTCCAACTCCATGCCCTACCTCTTCTTGGATATCACAGTCAACTAGTTCATCCATACTAGGAACATCCACATTGCAATCAACATTGGCATCCTCACCACTACAACTCCAACTACGAACATCAACATCATCTCATTCAGACTCCCCCACATCACATTCAACTTCAATTTGACCTTCTACAACATCATCTCTTTCAGACTCACCCACATCACATTCAACTTCAATTTGACATTCTACATCATCATCTCTTTCGGACTCACCCACATCACGTTCAACTTCAATTTGACATTCTACAACATCATCTCTTTCGGACTCACCCACATCAATTCAGCTTCAATTTGACATTCTACAACATCATCTCCCTTAGCTCTTTCTTCTGAAACAGAAAATTCACACTCACCATCACCTACCTCCTAACAGTCATCATGAACTTGTTCACACTCACCATCATCACTATCATGCATCACAACTTGAACTTCTTATTCACCTATATTATGTGGAACATTTTCTAAAAAGTGTACGATCTCAGGTTCACACACTGTGTGAACAACAAATAAATCAACTTGTCCATTTAGCCTAGCTAAGTTCATCATGTGCATGGCTCCTCTGTCATCAGACAAAGCCTCTAACCTATCATCTAACACAGAACCCCCCTACAGAATACCACAACTCCTTAAATCCATCATATCCAAGTTCTTTTACTACAATGACTATAATGAAGTAACTCCACACGTTTGGGTCAAAAGATAGAGTTGTACTTTCCTCCTCATACTTAAGTGGCCCATCGTTTATGAAGTCACCTCCATGGTGGAAAACAACTTCAAAATGATCCTCCATGTAATACACTATAATAGTATATATCCTATAAAATAATAAGATGGCAACGACAACAAAAATTATATAAAATTAGAAGCAGGACAAGGAAACACAGGGACCAACTACAACTTAACTTAAACAAAAGATAAAGCACAAGAAACAAACATGGGGGACCATATTGCAACACCAATATAAAGCACAACAACAATTACAGTCTACTACGACACTTCAAACATGGGGGACCATTTTCAACAGCAATTTCAAGAACAACATAAATAACACACTACCACACCACTTCGAACATGGGGGACCACGACTAACCACGCATCATTATAAAAAATATACAAAGAAGTAAACATTTACTAACCTGGACACGTGTTACACCTCCAACGACCTTCGCGAACTCTTCACCGTGATTCACCGCCAAAAATTACCTACTTCTAGTCAAAACCACCGATAGATCACTACAATTTTATACAACAAAAGCTTATGTCTAACTAATTTCTCACGCAAAAGCGATGCTCCCCAAATGCCAGCACAATGCCATTTCCAGCAACGAACCCTAACTTCTCATATTTCCCCAATTTCTTAGACACAAGCTACCCCAAAATAGGAAACATTGCTTTAATATGTTTAATAATTTCTAATTATATTTTCATTTATTATATTTAACAATTAAAAAATTTATAATCCATCTATACAGCTCAAACGGTGCCACCTGGATGCCTCGGCTTGCCACCTGTTAAAAAAGTTAACGTGCATTTAACGAAAAGGCTATTATTGAATCAAATTGACCAAATTAGGGACCCAAATGATCACTTCCAAAATTGGAGGACCTAATTGAAACAAACCTGCAAATATAGGGACCTTCGAACCTATTAAACCTAATTTTTAAAAATGCATGAAAGAAGGTTCAAGTAGGATTGTTTGCAATATATTATGAGCGAAAAGGAAGTGGTGTAGTGATGGTTATACGAGTCCAATGTGCAAAGGTGTCTGAGACCCTGAGAAAAAGGGCTACTTCTTATTTTATTGGTTCTTTCTGTTTGGTTTTAGAGAGAGGAATGCTTTTTATTTTGCGAATGTAATTTGTCGTTACAAGGTTGGATGAGAGAGAAATGGGTGGTTTTAATTGCGTTGTTTTCATTGCATTTTTTTTTCATGGCTTTGGGCACGTGAATTGGTCTGGGTAGGGTGAAGGGAGTGGCTTCCTCTAGCATTTTTTTTTTTCGTTTTGCAATAGAGAATAGCTTTTAGAAACTAACATACCCTGTGCATAGTTCATGAGTTTGAGTCATTGAAAAGCCTAGTGGGAGCATTTTCTTTGGGTTGGGCCGTTAATTCTTCAAAGAAGGATTATCCTTCACTCTTTTGGACCAAGTTCAATAACGTTGGTGTATCTTTTATACACTTTAAGTCACAATTATACCATTGATAACTGAGTTAAGAGGGGAAACATTGGTTGGGTGTTTAATGAGGAGTATTTCAGACAAACTTGGGTAAAAAATACAAGTGTGTAGTTGGGAGTAGAGGAAGGAAACTCGTAAGTTGTTTTAGGGTAAACTTAGGGAGATTTATACTTATAACTGTGAAGGAATAGAGAGACAACTTGAACCTTACTTCTACATTAACCACAAGCGTATGTATATGAGAGAGTAAGAGAGTGAGAGAGCCAACATTTTCTACCCTATACTATGAATGTGGTGAGTGAAGAGTGAAAGTTGAGGATCAAACCATAGTGCACCGTGAGAGGCAAGGAGGAGTTAGGGGCATGCATGTGATTCTTGGGTTGAGAATGGTACACCATATGCCGAACATGAATATATGGTCACGCATATTGCCTAAGTCTTGGAGTGTTTGATTAAGAAAACGAACACAAGGACAAAAATATGTCACGTTCACAGACTTAGGATTTTGTTGAACATATTGCAAGAACTCTGAAACACCCTTCTCATATTCTTCACTGATGTGACATTCATTCATCCAGCTTCGATCCATACTATGTTTGTAATATACTTCATCAGTTTCAATTTTTTAACTCTCACAAGGTTAGACCCTACTCATTCAGAAAAATTATTTGTCATAATTTGCTAAGACACATGCAAAGAAGTCTACATCATAAATTTGATAAGATTTCGGCAGCATTTCGCATTGGTCTCCGATATACACGAAATGAGAGTAGTCAAGGATGACCACAATCAAATATGCATCCGGAGAACAACACAAATACTGAACCGAAATTTTATCAATCTTATCCACAAACTCCAACTTACATGTTATAACAAATTATGAATAATAATTTTCCAAAACTGTCCAATCTGACAATTCAAAATTTAATACAAACGATTAAAAGATTAATCATTTTTGTTAAATTTCAAACGGAAACTAAGTTTCACTCAATTAGATACTAATAATCTAACATACCAATCATAACAACACAACAAAACATTATCACATGCATATTCAAAAGCTAATATCATGCATATGCAAAAGCCAATAACATGCATATGCAAAAGCCAATAACATGCATACGGAAAAGCTAACAATATGCAAATCCAAAAGCTAACAACATGCAAATTCGAAAGTTAATAACATGCATATCCAAATGCCAAGAACATGCATACCGAAAAGCCAATAACATGCATAGACAAAAACTTTTAAACAAGAATGCTAACCTTCTTAACCGATTACAAACGTAGTGGAGGAATTGGAGGAGTGGAAAACACAGCCCAAGAATGCAAGAAATTGCCGCCCAAGGAAACTAGTAAAATTGCACCAAAACACAGCAAAAACTCATTCTAATCGATTCAAATGGAAGATAATCCATCAAAGACTAATTTAATCGGAGTAAAAGTAAGTTTAAACGGTCCAAAAGAGAAAAAATGAACTTGGAAATGCAAAGCCGTGAGAGAAAACGCGAGGAGGAAGATGATGAATAGTACGAGTAACTGCCCCGAGTTCACGCAAAGTTTAATAAACATTCTTAGACATCGGGGCCCTCCCCGGACGTCTATATATGTTCACAAATCTAGGCCCTTAACGTCTATGTGTATTTAAAAAATTAATTTTGGCGGAGGCTATCCACGTCCGACATAGGGCCCGAAACATCTATATAGACCTTAGGCGTTTGACATAGAGACCCGGACGTTTAAAGCAATGGAAGAAGGCACCCTATCACCTACTTGTCAAGTCATTAGATGTCCGACATAGGGGCCCAGACGTTTAAAGCAATGGAACAGGGCACCTTTTTACCTACCTTTCAGGTCATTAGGCGTCCGACATGGGGGCCCGGACGTCTCTATAGACCTTAGACATTCGACATAAGGGCCTGGACGTCTCCACTACGAAATAAAATGACTTTTGGTATTCTAGCGCCACCATTAGACATCAGAGTCTTGCCAGTTAGACGTCTAAGAGCTCTAAAAAATTATTTTCTACCACATTTTGGCGTCCAACTGGGAGGAGCTGATGTCTTCGTGAGTATAGACTTCGGGGACCTCCCCGTTGGACGTCTGGAGAGTTAACTTATTTATAGAAAGGTCACCGATCATTTTTTACGTTGAATATTTGTGGGTTCGACGTGTAATAGGTGACGTTAAAACCATGAAAAGAAAAAAGACAATATTATCCCTTATCTTAAGATGATAGAAGGAGCTAATGGATTATGTTAGGAATGAGTGATGAATAAAGTGTATGGGTGAGTACCTTTCTCACAAAATAATAAAAATGGCAGAAGGAAGAAAATAGTTTCATGGAAAAAAGAGGTTGAAAGGAAAAAGAAAGACAAGAAGAAGTAAAAGTGGGAAACAAAATGTAGAAAAAGAAGTATATTTCTTTTCTCAAAAGTGAACGAAGAAAATAAAATATTTGTTTTCCAAAATCTTTGCTTTCCAAAATCTTTGCTCCTTAAATCTTTCTATCCAAACTTTTTAAGCCTTTATTTTGTACTATTCACTTAACTTTCCACATCGAATTGTGTTTAATTCTCCATTATTGTCCCACTTTCACTCTGTTTGGGCTTAATTATACCAATAATTCATATTTTAATTAATTTGAATTGTCTAAGCTTAATCATTCCTATTATTATTTTTTAGGGCAATTTTTTGGAATTATATTTTGGGACTTAAAGAGAGATGCCACATCATTTTCATTGTAATTTTCATTTGCATTCCCTTTCAATATAATTTAGGTTAATTTGTAAATTTGGCCAAAGTGAAGGGCATCTCGTCCTTCCTTCCTTTTAAGACCAAAATCAAATTTGGGAAAGGGGGTTCCTTCTTCTTCCAAGGTTTCTGATGCTGGAAAATTTGAACTAGGTGGAATCTTCTTCTTTTCCCCATTTTCCCCATTTTGGAGAAAATCCAAAGGCCGTGCTAGGTTGTAATTTCATTTCCTTTTCTTCTTTGTATTGAACCCATTTGTAATTTCATTACAATCCAGAATTTCATTTATGTTATAAGTGTTATTGCTGATTTCATTTTGAATTTTTATTTGTTGCAATTTCTATTTTCTGTTTTACTATTTTTTGTATTTACTGTTTTTTGTATTACTGTATTCTGTTTTACTATTTTTGTTATTGATTTTTCTGTTTTTGATTACGTCCAATTGATTAATTTCATTGAAATTTCATTTCTTCAATTCTGATTATGCAACAATTATGTTTTTGTTTCTATTTTCTGTGATTTTTGTATTCTATTTTCTCTGTATTTAATTATGCACTTATGTTTTTACTGCACAATAATTTCCATAATTCAATTTGAGAATTATTGCAATTTAGTTTTGGTGTTCTTGTTTAATTTTTGTATTTTTGTTTTTTGAATTTACTATTTTATACATTTACTGTTTTATGTATTTTTGTTTTTACTATAGCTGTTTCGTTTTTACTATAGCAGTTTCGTTTTTACTATAGCAATTATGTTTTCCAATCCTAATTTTGTTTCCAGATTTGAATTTGGTTTTTCCAAATTGCGTTTTGATGTTGGGTTTGGTTGCAGTTTGGTTTTAGTTCATTATACTATGTTTTGTTACGTCTAATTTAATTGTAATGGAAGTTTAATTGAGTTTGGTTGGACACTAAGAATGTTACAATGGTTCCTTGAGATTTCTACACTGTTAATTGTTGTTCTGTTGACTGGCTTGTAACATGTTTAATCTAATTTGAGCTTGCAATTAGGTACACACTTAGTTGCCTAATTGTGTTTAATCTTCGCTTAATTGATTTGAGTCACATGTGTTTAATTTGTGCTAGCGTTGAATTGATTGAATATGTGCACTGCGTTTTCTTAATTCGCATTTATGAAAACTTAATTGATCTTCGCTTAGTCAATTAATTTGTGTTGGATTAAGGGTGAAAGGAGTAGGTAATTGTTGTTAATCTAGGATTGGAAACATTGTAATTGAACTAGTAACCAACTATTTTTAATTAGTGTTTGAATTCGTGCTTTAATTAGTTTATTTTAGTTCACACAATATGTTCACAAACCCCCCACCAAGTGTTTGATCTAAGGACTGAACCAATCGTTGGTCCTTGAAAGATGACCTAGGAGTCACTTCCTAATCTATACTACACTTAATTGCATATTAGTTTGATTCGAGTACAATCTCGATCAAACAAATTTGACGCCGCCAATGCCTTTGATTATGATTCTCCTCTGCATCTAACTATAATTATGGTTCTCATGTATATTCTTCTGATTTCTATGTTGTTGATTTCTATGCTGAGAACAATATGACTCACCCTCCAACTCGTTAGAGTGCTCTTTGGGAGCCGATTCCACCAAATGAGGATGATGTTCATTGCATTCTAAACACTGGACTGATACATTTACTACCTAAGTTTCATGGTTTTACAGGTGAATTCCACATAAACATTTGGAGGAGTTCCATATCATTTGCTCTACAATGAAACCTCCACATTTCCCGGATGATCACATGTTCTTAAGGGTATTTCCGCACTCATTACAATGTGAAGCAAGGGACTGGTTGTATTGTCTTCCTCTAGGGTCCATCACTGCTTAGGAAGATCTTGAGCAACTTTTCTTGGATAAATTCTTCCTTACTCAACATCATTTTGATCCATATGGTTATAGCAACAATCCAGGATGGATCAATGACCATGATCTGAAATGGAATGATGGTCCACAACAACAACATCAATATCAAGAACCACTATTTCAAAATTCTTGTATGCCTCCTTCACCAATCCAACAATACCAGCAGCTGCAACATGATGAACCTTCCAAACAAGTCCCCAACCTACGACTGTTGAGCCTACATTAAAGAAGTTGTTGAAGCAGATGACCATGCAGAACATTTAGTTCCAACAAGAGACCAGAGCGTCAATTCAAAGTTTGACTAATCAAATGGGATAGATAGCCACTTATCTCACTCAGCAACGATCTCAAGATTCAGAGCTATTACCATTTTAGACTGTTCAGATTCTGGAAGGTTTCAGTGCCATCAACATAGGTGATGGGAAACAAAATCATGTGCTCATTGTGCCACCTACTTTCCCACCTTCATATGTCCCTACTCTTTCACCTGAGGAAGCTGATAAGGATTTTAATCTTCATTCTGAGCTTCATACTTCCAAAGACAAAGCTTCCTAAGCATGAGGACCAGGGAGTAATGAGCAGAAATTTTGAGCCAGGTGGACCCTCTTCGTCTTCCACCACTAGATATGATTTTTTGCATTCTCCTATTCAAAGCAAGCCTGGTATGACAAGTGGACATTAACCAACGACTGCTTCACACGCAAGATAGAGAAAACACAAGATTCAAGGCTAAGAGCTCCTTCTAATGGATGATTGTATCATGAATTGGCTACTTCTGAGGACGTGTGAACTGAAGATAAGAATTTACGTCAAAGAGTTATCAACAATTATTTGAAGAATAAACATATAAATAATAAGGAAAAAGACATTATACCTATGGAGTAGCGATGTGTGACATGATCAATGGTCTAGGCCAGGCAATAAATGATCCTATGGCCTTCCCCACAAAGTTAATTTCTGGAGTGGGTATAGGCACCTGAGCCTGGGGATCCCGAACCTCGTCAATGGTCACACGCACGTGCTAGGGTAATATGGCAACACCATGAATAGTCTACCCTCCCTCAAGCACTCGTCTGACAGCCACAATGCGTGAGGGATCCCCATCAACCAACAGCTCATATTGACCGCTATACTGGGTGGGGTCTATAGTAGAGCATCATCCTCTAGTGCTAACACGAGGTGGTGTGGGAGTTTCAGCGGCCCCCATGTTGCCTTGCGTCATGGAATGCAGCTTTTCTTCAAGCGCTCTTTGTATTTCTTTTTGTTCTTATAGTTGCTCCATGAATCGTTGATCTATTGATCTCATGCTTTGGTTGAGTCTTTCCTCCCACTGAAGATCCATCTGCCTCAGTGTCTCCTGACTCATTGATGGGGGGTTTTCTGTGTAGGGCCAAAGTAGTCACGAAGACTAATCGCCCCAGGAACTCCACGTACACGTCTTGGGTGCTCGAGCCTTCCAATGGTCGTTGTTAGAATGTCGTCCCTACCTTGACCAACAAATGTCCCCTTAGTCTGCTGCTCAACCAACTCATCCTGCACATAAAAAAACCAAGTTACTTAGAAGACATGTTGTGATAGATACACAATCACAGAACTGTTTATAATTTGAACTTACAATTCTCTATGAGATCAAGGCAGCTGAGGAAGATGTCATGTTCCCATTAGATTTAGTCCGAGCAGCCTTCCACAGCTCGTACCTAGCAGGTGCAGGTGCTAGGTCCGGCGACTCAAGTCCCAAGGCATCCGCTCTAGACTTTCTCAGTTTCTTCTCCAGTTTTGCATAACCACCTCGTGATAACAAGTGGGGTGCATCGTTTAGCCTTTGTCTTTCTTGGGCGGCTAACCTTTTACCCTGTGAAACCATGTATATAAATAAGTGTAAAATCATAAAAACTCAATGAAAAATGATGTTAAGAAACATACCTTCCATTCCTCAGACTCTCTAAATGCACGAAACTGCATTCAATCCTCCTCTGTGAATGTTTATTGCTGACAGGGATTTTCATGTTGTCTGTCTCCAAAGACATATAGTCGTGTCAACCTTGTGTTGAAATCCCTCCATCTTATCGCTATATGCGATAACACTTTCTTTCTAATTTGTATTGTGTTTGGAATATCAAAATGTTGCTGTTTAAAACAAAACATGTTATTCCAAAAGAAAACATAAAAGATAAGTATATCACAAATGACATAAGTATAAACATACCTGAATATCTTGCCATAAGAGGTTCTTGTCGACCTCTGGGACGTCATCCCAACATGCATGAAGGATAGAGACATGATATTTTGCTAACTTACCCAGATAACTCCTAAACCTATCAGCATTTGGCCTTGATGGATGACCTGATCTAGGGTCGATGTTAACATGTCTCCTCTGACCATCCACGCGTCCGGATGTCACATCTGCCACTCGGATGACGCCTCGTCCACGTCTGGTCTTTCCCGATCCTGAGTCTGAGGCCGACATACCTGAAAAATTATACAAGGTTAGTAATAATTAAATTATGATCAACATACATATAAAGTCCATAAAAAAATATCAACCTATTAATTAATTATTTTTTCCCAAATGCCTTCGTTGTGATCACTACGAATTGCCTGCATGACATCGGCAACGTCATCAACTGGGTCTTCAATGGGTCTAGATGCAACAGATGTTGTCTCAAGTATTTCAAGAGAATTGTCATCATCATGTCCATGCATGTTTTTTCCTTCTAAAACCACTGACCATTTTTTATTCGCTGGATCATTTACGTAGAATATTTGTCTTCCTTGACTAGCCATGATAAATGGTTCATCAGTGTAATTCATCTTGTTCAAGTCTACCAATGTGAAACCAAGGTCATTTGTCATGACACTAGAATTTATATCAACCCATTTACACTTGAAAATTGGGACTCTAAAAGTGACGTAATCAACTTCCAATATTTCTTGTATTATTCCAAAATAACTTATGGATGTTGTGATTGGATTTTGTCTTTAGAACTAGCAAAGTGCACAGCCTCAGCTTGTAGTGTGACGCCACTATTTTGAACTCTTCTTTTGTCATCTTCTACCTTTGTCTGAAAAGAAATATTGTTTATATAGTACACACCATATGTAATGACATTTGTGTTCGGCCCACGAGATAACCTCAATAAAGTTTCAGAAACATGTGGAGTTGCATAAATCTTTTTCTTAAACCATTGCAAGAAGGTTTTCACATGTTCATTAAGATGCCATTTTTCACTCATTTTTGGGTTTGCTGCCTTTATTTCATTAACGTGGTCAGAAATGTAAGGAATCACATCAACAGTGTTGTTTAAGACGTACAAATGAGCTTGGTCAATTTCTTTTCTGCTAACACTTTGAATTCTCACACCTCGAACACCCTTACCTTCACATTTTCCCTCATGTCTGCTCTTGGGAAGATCGACGGGTTCACAAGATGGCATATAACTTGAACAAAATTCAATGGCTTCTTCTGCAACGTATCGCTCTCTGATTGAAGCTTCTGGTCTATACTGATTCTTGACACCTTTAAGATATTCATGTATCTTTCAACTGGGTACATCTACCTTAAGAAGACCGGCCCACATATTCGAATTTCTCTAACTAGATGAACAATCAAATGTACCATGATGTCAAAAAAGGAAGGTGGAAGATACATCTTCAATTGACATAATAGTTTTATTCCCTCATTTTTCAATTCATCTAAACCTCGAGGGTCAACAACTTTCTTGCAAATGGCATTAAAGAAAAAACTCAGATGTGTCAGAATACCCCTAAAAGAAGGAGTTAATATGCCTCGAATAACAACAGGTAACAATTGTTGCATCAATACATGACAATCGTGAGACTTTAAACCAACTAGCTTTAAGTCTTGCATAGACACAAGGTTACTAATATTTGAAGAATAACCTTGCGGAACCTTCACACTTCTTAAACAGTTACAAAAACTTTGTTTTTCTTTTTTGGAAAGTGTGTGACAGGTTGGGGGCAGATAGGTGCGTCTTTCTATTATCTGTGGATGTAACTTAGATCGGATTCCCATGTCAGCCAAATCTTGTCTTGCTTTTATTCCGTCTTTGCTCTTTCCTTTGATGTTTAATAAAGTTCCGATGACACTGTGATGAACGGGTCGCACCGCTCACAAAAGTGTTGATTGCAGATATGAATGCAGTACAGTCTAACTAGGAAGTGACTCCTAGGTCGTCTCTCAAGGACCAATATTGGGTTCAGTATCAGATTTAACACGAAGTGGGGGGGTTTTGATAGTGTTTTTGGTTTTGGTGTGGAAAATTAAATTGCAACTGGTAATTGAATAAAACAAAATTAAAAATGTTGAAATAAATTTTAATCACGGTAAAAACTGAACGGTAAAAGACAGTAAAATCACATTGACATAATTTAACGGTGGAGAAAATCATAAACGGTAAATTTAACAGATAAAAACATTTAACTGAAAATAAAATTAATTAAAGACTTATACTTCAAATAAAAATCCTGGATAAAATTAACAAACAAACATTACAGAAATGAAATTCTACAATTTTTTACTGATGAGGAATAAGGACCGAGAGCTACTGGAAGAGAGACAAATTAAAATGCCAATGAGAACCGAGAGCTACTAGAAAAAAAATATGGAAAGAGGCCATAGCCTCTTCCAAACCGTCTCCTCCTCTCACTACTGCCTCCTCCTAATTCTAATCCAAAATCTGATGATTTGCTTCTCTGCTGCTGCTCCAATTTATAGCCAAAGCTCAGAATTTTGCTGTTACTGCTGCTGTCTCCCGTGACCTCTTAATTTCATGATTTTGTTTGGCAGCCACTGAATTCTTAATCAAACATTCACCAATCCCTTTGTATGAAAATGGGTGGGGCCCTCTCCAAATTGCTTGTCCGTTTCTTCACTTGTGCCGAGACATGCTCACCCTTCTCCAAGACCATTCCAACGTTTCACTTCTTCTCCCTTCACACATTGCAGCTGCTGGATTCTTCTGTATTACTGTGCTTCATTTCCTCTCCAACTCATGCACGCTTCTTGCATCCAGTGTGCTATGTGGACGCTGCATACTGCGTGAAGCCAAACCAGGCGGTGACCTCCCTCCATGCCTCTCAAATTGCTGGCTGCTCTACGTGTTGCTCTAGGCTGTGGAGTGTGTGTGTGCTTCTTTCTTGACACCACTTGCTTGCTTAATCACCATGCTTCCCACTGCACCTCTTCAGCTGTGTCCTGTGGTGCTCCCTTCTTTTTCTCAACATCATCCTTCTTGCTGGACTGCTCCAAGTTTCTTTACGGTGCAGCTCTCATTCTAGTGCACCACCTTCTCCAACCAAGCTGGATGCTTGAAGGCTTTGGTCGTGGTAGCTGCTTCTCTTCATGGAAGTCCATCTTCACCTTGCTGCCAACGTCAAAGTGTTGCTTCCGTGCTGGAACGAGGAGCTTTCTGGACATTTGAATGGAGCCTTGCTGCTGTCCGCTTGAAGATGGCAGCACCTCTTCTGCCCACAGTGCAGCTTAAATTCATTTAATATTGATTTCCCATGGCTGTTGTAAAAGAAGACGTGAGTGGTGACTCTTATTCCAGCTTTGTCAATTGTCAGATAGCAGTAGGTGTGAAAGGAACGTGTCCCTCATCATTTCACTTTAAAATGTTTGTCTGGTTATTTGTCAAAATAATGGGACGTAATTTCTTTATGGACCTCCCACTTCTCTAGTAAATTGAAGAAAGTATATTATCTTTGTGTGGTTTGCCGTGAAAGAGGTATATGTCCTTTGCTTTTTGTATGTGCAGCTCTTCCACGTTAAATGGTTGCTTTCTCACGTGTTGCAAGAAGGAGTGTGGCGGCCCCACTTCCAAAGAGAAAGAAGTTTTGTTTGATGTTTGCTCCATGGCCGTGGGTTCATTTCAATTGTTATGAATTTTGCAAGCCAAAACCGTGAATAGTATATGGACCCCATTACCTTCTTTTACATATGGCCATTTCTTGCTCCTTTACGTGAGTTACTTGCAAGTGGTCCATTCTTTATTGACTTCCCAAATGAATGGCCATTAATTTCCTACTTTTCAGCACCTCTTTTCAAAATTCTTTGATCAATTTAGGCCAATAGTGGTAGAAGAGGGACATGTGGGCCGTGGCTTTTGAACAAAAATGAAGTGTTGCTCACTTTCAATCAAGCTTCACGTGAATCTCCCATTTTTGCTTTCTTGCTCCATATTTATTTGTCCATGGGCAGTGGTGTGTAATGTTTCTAAACCATCTAATATTACTTCTTGAAATGAGCTTTAAAATGTGCCAACATGAGTATTGAATCCTTGAGTGTTGGGAGATCTTAGAACCGTCCAATGATCAATTTCAGCCACCACAAGTATCAAACAACAAGCAAACAATGCAAACAAATTAGAAGTCACTCAAACAGTATGAACTTGACTGACACAGGGGAGTAAAAAAAATACTGGGAACAACACAGAACGAATTTGAACAAAATAAAAACTATAAGTGAAAATAGACATCCAGACGAAACTATGAAAAAAAATTGCATTGAAAACGGATAAGAATTGATCTCGAACGAAGACACACAAGTTGACACAAAATTCACACTGCAACCAGCGAAAATTGAAGTGGCTGAAATGCATTGGGCTCAATTGTCATTTCTCATTTAGCCTTCAAATGTCCCAATAAGATATCCAAAATTTTCCCATAATTAATAATGCAAAATAATAAGCTCAGATAATTCAAATTAGTTAAAATAAGAATTTCTGATCGAATTAAGCACAATTAGGAAAAATAGGAAAATAACGGACGATTAAGCACAATTCCCTGATTAATTCTAGTACAATAAACTAAGTGAAGTGAAGAAAATATTGACTCATCAAAATAGACCACACTTAGTCTTTTGCACTCCTGGGCAAAATCAAGACGCAAATCAAGGAAAAAGACATCAAAGGACTGACACAGATGCAGCATACAGAAAATAAAAACTCGCAAGAAAATAACCAAAATTTACAAAGTTCTCAAGAATTCTGGAGAGATAAGAGAAGTAGAAATTACCCAACACAAATCAAATAAAGCAGATACTTATAGAAATCTTCCAAGCAATTCAATACACGGAAAAATAATCAATCAGCTTAAGAGGTGATTCAAAAACAACAAAACCTTACAGATGCACTACAGTGTTTCTCTCAAGTGTCTAAGGTAAATCAATGTCACTCAATGCACTCAAGAAAGCAAACACAAATAGACTTGGCAAGTTTCTAATTATCAATACTTAAAACATATGCACGTTTAGATCAAAAGGTCTTTACTGGGTTGTAATGGGGCCAAGGATAGGGGAGGATAAATTTGGATAAGTAGCTATAGCTCAGAAGAAATAGAGGTGCACTGGGGAAAAATGTAAACACAGTGAAATCTCACCCAAACCTCTAATTCAATCCTCTTCTCGACTCCATTATTCACAAAATTATTTTTCATTTTTCTCTTTTTCTCATCATCATTTTTTTCATCCTGTCTCTTTTCTTTTTTTTTCTCTTTATCACGCAACAGGATATAATTCATATTTTCAGAACAAGAGGATGAGGAACCAACTAGCCAATTCATCAGAATTCCCAAGGAGACCATACTTATTCACAAAATACTTCTAAAGCTCCAAAATTTCCTAAGGTTTAGATAATCATGGTTTTTCACTTAGGGTCAGTGTATGAGCTTTAAAATAAAGAAATGGGGAAAGTATAGGCTCAAAGGGGTTATCAAAGGATAATAACAAGGTAGGCTTATTTGGCTAAAGAGGCTCAAGAAATAAAATGCCTTTATCATTTCTAAACATGCATATCAATCAAGTATTATCAAAAAGAATCAAGCCAAGGCATATGTGCAAGCAATCAAGATACATATCACACACAAGAAAGAAGATTAAGTGGCTCAAATCTCACACATGGTATTCGTCACAATCAAATCAACCTCTTAAACATTTATATCATCTTCCCAAGCAGAGAAAAACAAGGATTTCAAACTATAAGCATTAAGTAAGTGGAGGAAAAATCTACAACTTAGACATCATCCAGAAATCAAGAGAAAAATGTAAAATTTATTGCACAAAACACACTAAAAACAACTTAAAACAAAAAATTTAACACTCAAAAACAAAAAATTTCACACACAAAATACATACTAACAGAAACTAACAGAAATAACAGAAAAATCAGAATTTCTTCCCAGTAGACCACACTTAAATTACACAATGTCCTCAGTGTGTTACAATCATCAGATTATCAATTTCAGAACAGTCAAATAATATAGACAAGTGCAATAAAAAGTTAGGAAAAATGGGAAGAAATTTTTCAGTAACATCCATCAGTAGATGTTATCAGGGACATCCATCAGCAGATGTCTAAAACACCTAGCACCCATCAGTAGATGCTAACTAATTTAATTAAATTTTTATTTTATTTTATTTTATTTTATTTTATTTTATTTTTTTTTTTTTTGAAAAAGGATACCGGTACTGTGACAACAGTCTCGTGGCAACGACCGGAACTGTTGCTACAGTGGAAACAATTTGCCTATAATTAGGCCAATCTCAGCGCCTGAGTGGCATTTCCTGACTTCCACTCTCTCTCTGCTCCTGTCTTCTCTACTCCTCTCTCCTCCTCTCTCTTCTGAGCATCTGGAGTCTGCGCGGAGCCTCTGCCACCGCGCCTTCTGAAGAGTCTGAGAACCTCGAGGAGCCTCTGCAAGCCCTACTACTCCAGGTAAGTCCTCTACACCTGGATCCCTTTTTCTTTCTGCTTGCTTAACTTTTCCTGCCGTCTCTTTGCTTCATTTTTCTTCTTTCCTTTCATTCTGCTTATTCTGTTGTTATGCCTTCCTGCTTTCCTTCTTCTCCTTTTCCTTTTTTCCAGATCTTTCATTTTTTTTTTCTTTTTCTGCTTTCGTTTCCTGCTTTCATTTAAGCCTTCAGTTCCTTCTTTATTTTCAGCTCTTATTCGCTTTCTTCTTCACCTGCTAAACACTTAAAACACATAAAACACAATTGTCTTAAAACTTAAGGGGTATATCGGCTGGAAACCAGACGTTAATCTCCCTTCGATTGAAGGTATTGCAGAGACAATCGGGTAGAACAACGCCACGTACCCCACTTAAAACTAAATAAACACATAAACATAATATACAAGAACAATATGGACAAGAACAACCGGACAACTGGACATAGATCCGTTTAGGACCCTTTGCGAGGACCGTGAAACAGATCTGAGACCAAAAACTGAAACATTAAAGCATGACTGGACAAAATAAATCTGAAAGGAAACAAGAACAAATAAAGAAAACACTGAATTAAGAATCTAATGTTTTTATGTTTTTTTTTTTTTTTATGTTATGCTTTTTTTTTTTCTTGTTTTTGTTCTTTTTATATGTATTTATTTTTTATTTATGTATTTGTATATTACGAGAGGAAGGATGAGTGATATGGAATCAGAGAGATATACCAGTCAACGATGGCGTCCTACAGATGATCAGATCACGATGATGACCAAAATCTACAACTATGGGGTCACACACCCAAGCCGAGCGCAAGTCGTCGAGATCGCGTCTCGACTAAGGACCTTCGGCGAAGCCACTGAATACAACGTGCACTGCTGGTTTAACAACCATGGCAATCGGGTCAGGCGCTGGCAAGCGGAGATAGACCCCACAGGCACTCTCTTTTCACAACTGCCGCTATACATGTACGGTAAGAACTCTCATCATACCTCAATCGAAATTTTTTTTTTCTTCTATTATTAACACAAGTTTTTTTATTTTTATTTATTTATTTATTTATTTATTTATTTATTTTTTTTGTTTGAAAGAAAACAACTGGGTGATAATGAGGGCACCGAGGCTGCTGAATTTGTTTCCAGTTCCGATCATTATCGATGACGACAGAAATGAACGAGAAATTCCTCCACCAAAGCCTCCGCTCGTGACTTTTCGAACCAGAGCTCCCTCAACGGAGCTCTCCCTTAGACCACCACAACCAGCTCGTGAATTCTTCCAGTTTTAATGTTTTGTTTATTTTTTTTTTTTTTTATTTTATTTTATTTTTTTTTTATGTTTTTGCTGTTGGCCGAGAGTGGCCAGAATTAAGGACTGTAATATGAACACTTATGTTTTTTTTTTTTTTTTATGTTTTTAATTTTTTATATGTTTTTTTTTATGGTCTGTAATATTTAACGATCACTAAAGATCGACCCCCCGAACATCTTTTATTTATATATATCTACTGCAATTTCAATTTCAGATATGTTCAATTTCCATTCACCAATACTGTAATTTTTTTGCAATGATGAATGAAATCTTTCTTAGTCAAATTTTTCAATCAAAGATCTGTATGAAAACAACTAAGAAATTGTATTTACAGTGAAGGAAAATAAGGAAAATAAATGAGATCTGAAGTGAAAATTTTTATTGGTATGAAATAATAAGATACTGAGGGTCGAAATAAAATCAAGGAATATGCAAAACAATTTTTTTTTTTTTTTGAATTTTTGAAATTTTTTTTTTTATAAGGATAACAATGTGAAAACTAAGAAAGAAAAAAAAAATAATTATACATATCAGAATACAGATTTGGCACGCTTTTAAACAAAAAAAAAATTTATCACAAAATATTTTTTTTTTAATTCATGCTCACAATTTTTAAAAATGAAATAAACACAACCATGAAAACACACCAGAAAAGCTAAATAATATGTACATAATGAGGAAAAAGAGTGCTCCCTGGTCATGGTGGCAGTTGCCAATTCTGGACAATCAGTGAGATATCTTCCACCTCAGGATCCGGCGAAGATGTCTTCAGGAGCAGCTCGCCCAGTACTGCCCTCTCACTTGAATCAGGACAAATCCCAGTAGCCACGCCACTTCTCCGAGCAAGTTGTTGAATCAACAAAATCTGGAGCCTTCTGTCCACCAGCAGTTGTTGAGTCTGTGACACCGGAGTAATAAGAGAAATAGCAGTATACTTTCCTTCATCTATCATTGTTTCCTCTATGTCAGTACCTGTATTCTCATTTACTTTTGTAACCTGGTCATCAAACTCATAATCAATAGCATCTGTTATGAATTTAGAATCTGTTTGTAACACATAATCAATTTCAATACAAATCGGGCAAGAACCAGATTCACAATCACATTCACAATTCTCAGAAAACTGAGTCAGATCAATGTTTTGTTCTAACTCTATCATGTTATGCGACTGCAAAATTCCTGTCTCAAAATCAATATTGACATATGCATCATCAACAAAATCCACATTCAGTGCAAAGCTATTATCAATGGAAAATTTATCACTGTAATCATGTTCATTCAACACAACATTTATACCAATGGTTTCAGAGGCTAATACTGAATCAAAAACTTTAAAATTGTCAATCAAGTCTGTATCAGTTTCAATCCTAAAACCTGTAGAATCATTGTGCAACAAATCACAAGCAATTGAATGTATAGGCAGATCTGGTAAAGAGCTTGTAATCTCAGTTTCAGAATAAACATGTTTTTGCTCAGAATAAATTTTCTCATGAATTTCCAATTCATCAACTGCACATTCAAGTTGAGGTACGTTTACCTCCACGGTGGAAGATAAAAATGGTCTACCTGTCTCAACAGTGTTACTCATACCTGTCTGGTCCTTAAAATAATCATCAACAGTCTCAGGTGCAAGAGTGGGATCATAGAAAGGTAGGAAAGTGGGTGTAGTAGTAAACTCATAGCTTTGCTCCCCATCTTCTATGTTGATGCCACTATCATCTTGAAAGTGTTGAGTGGCCATCTGCCCGATCTGATCACTCAGATTCTGCATGGCAGCTTGAGTTTCCATGCTCTCTTGCTTGAACTGCATGTTCCCTTTCTGAAACTGAATGTTCTGCATGGTCATCTGCTCCAATAACTCCTTCAATGTAGGTTCAGAAGTTGAAGGCTGAGGAGTTATTTGAATAGGAGAATCATACTGCTGACTCTCATATTGTGGAACTGGCTCCCAAAGAGAGCTCTCAGAAATTGGATGATGGAACATATTGTTCTCATCATAAAAATCAGCAGATTTAAAATCAAAGTAATATGCAGAATAAGAATCATAATCACAGACATTGGCAGAATAAGCATTATTCACAACATTAAAATAGGTAGACATGGAAAAATAAAAAGTAAAAACTAAAAACTAAAAATTACGAATCAGATAAAACAAAACACATTTATACATGCTACAAGCACACACAAGACAGAACATCAATAGTAAAAATTTTTAATTAATTTTTTTTTTAATTTTAAATTTTTTTTTAATAACAACTAAATACAGAACATAGCACAATTAAACACATATATACACAATATATATTAACACAGTAAAAATCTAAAACAAAAACCTGGATCTGAAGTGACAACGCCGCCAAAATTTGTTGAAGGTGTCGTTGTCTCCTACAAAAATACAACAGACAGAACACACAAAACACACATATTAACAGAACAAAAATTTACACAACAAAAATCTAAAACCAAACCGTCATTGATTGGTCCCCGGCAGCGGCGCCATTTTTGATGAACGGGTCGCACCGCTCACAAAAGTGTTGATTGCAGATATGAATGCAGTACAGTCTAACTAGGAAGTGACTCCTAGGTCGTCTCTCAAGGACCAATATTGGGTTCAGTATCAGATTTAACACGAAGTGGGGGGGTTTTGATAGTGTTTTTGGTTTTGGTGTGGAAAATTAAATTGCAACTGGTAATTGAATAAAACAAAATTAAAAATGTTGAAATAAATTTTAATCACGGTAAAAACTGAACGGTAAAAGACAGTAAAATCACATTGACATAATTTAACGGTGGAGAAAATCATAAACGGTAAATTTAACAGATAAAAACATTTAACTGAAAATAAAATTAATTAAAGACTTATACTTCAAATAAAAATCCTGGATAAAATTAACAAACAAACATTACAGAAATGAAATTCTACATTTTTTTACTGATGAGGAATAAGGACCGAGAGCTACTGGAAGAGAGACAAATTAAAATGCCAATGAGAACCGAGAGCTACTAGAAAAAAAATATGGAAAGAGGCCATAGCCTCTTCCAAACCGTCTCCTCCTCTCACTATTGCCTCCTCCTAATTCTAATCCAAAATCTGATGATTTGCTTCTCTGCTGCTGCTCCAATTTATAGCCAAAGCTCAGAATTTTGCTGTTACTGCTGCTGTCTCCCGTGACCTCTTAATTTCATGATTTTGTTTGGCAGCCACTGAATTCTTAATCAAACATTCACCAATCCCTTTGTATGAAAATGGGTGGGGCCCTCTCCAAATTGCTTGTCCGTTTCTTCACTTGTGCCGAGACATGCTCACCCTTCTCCAAGACCATTCCAACGTTTCACTTCTTCTCCCTTCACACATTGCAGCTGCTGGATTCTTCTGTATTACTGTGCTTCATTTCCTCTCCAACTCATGCACGCTTCTTACATCCAGTGTGCTATGTGGACGCTGCATACTGCGTGAAGCCAAACCAGGCGGTGACCTCCCTCCATGCCTCTCAAATTGCTGGCTGCTCTACGTGTTGCTCTAGGCTGTGGAGTGTGTGTGTGCTTCTTTCTTGACACCACTTGCTTGCTTAATCACCATGCTTCCCACTGCACCTCTTCAGCTGTGTCCTGTGGTGCTCCCTTCTTTTTCTCAACATCATCCTCCTTGCTGGACTGCTCCAAGTTTCTTTACGGTGCAGCTCTCATTCTAGTGCACCACCTTCTCCAACCAAGCTGGATGCTTGAAGGCTTTGGTCGTGGCAGCTGCTTCTCTTCATGGAAGTCCATCTTCACCTTGCTGCCAACGTCAAAGTGTTGCTTCCGTGCTGGAACGAGGAGCTTTCTGGACATTTGAATGGAGCCTTGCTGCTGTCCGCATGAAGATGGCAGCACCTCTTCTGCCCACAGTGCAGCTTAAATTCATTTAATATTGATTTCCCATGGCTGTTGTAAAAGAAGACGTGAGTGGTGACTCTTATTCCAGCTTTGTCAATTGTCAGATAGCAGTAGGTGTGAAAGGAACGTGTCCCTCATCATTTCACTTTAAAATGTTTGTCTGGTTATTTGTCAAAATAATGGGACGTAATTTCTTTATGGACCTCCCACTTCTCTAGTAAATTGAAGAAAGTATATTATCTTTGTGTGGTTTGCCGTGAAAGAGGTATATGTCCTTTGCTTTTTGTATGTGCAGCTCTTCCACGTTAAATGGTTGCTTTCTCACGTGTTGCAAGAAGGAGTGTGGCGGCCCCACTTCCAAAGAGAAAGAAGTTTTGTTTGATGTTTGCTCCATGGCCGTGGGTTCATTTCAATTGTTATGAATTTTGCAAGCCAAAACCGTGAATAGTATATGGACCCCATTACCTTCTTTTACATATGGCCATTTCTTGCTCCTTTACGTGAGTTACTTGCAAGTGGTCCATTCTTTATTGACTTCCCAAATGAATGGCCATTAATTTCCTACTTTTCAGCACCTCTTTTCAAAATTCTTTGATCAATTTAGGCCAATAGTGGTAGAAGAGGGACATGTGGGCCGTGGCTTTTGAACAAAAATGAAGTGTTGCTCACTTTCAATCAAGCTTCACGTGAATCTCCCATTTTTGCTTTCTTGCTCCATATTTATTTGTCCATGGGCAGTGGTGTGTAATGTTTCTAAACCATCTAATATTACTTCTTGAAATGAGCTTTAAAATGTGCCAACATGAGTATTGAATCCTTGAGTGTTGGGAGATCTTAGAACCGTCCAATGATCAATTTCAGCCACCACAAGTATCAAACAACAAGCAAACAATGCAAACAAATTAGAAGTCACTCAAACAGTATGAACTTGACTGACACAGGGGAGTAAAAAAAATACTGGGAACAACACAGAACGAATTTGAACAAAATAAAAACTATAAGTGAAAATAGACATCCAGACGAAACTATGAAAAAAAATTGCATTGAAAACGGATAAGAATTGATCTCGAACGAAGACACACAAGTTGACACAAAATTCACACTGCAACCAGCGAAAATTGAAGTGGCTGAAATGCATTGGGCTCAATTGTCATTTCTCATTTAGCCTTCAAATGTCCCAATAAGATATCCAAAATTTTCCCATAATTAATAATGCAAAATAATAAGCTCAGATAATTCAAATTAGTTAAAATAAGAATTTCTGATCGAATTAAGCACAATTAGGAAAAATAGGAAAATAACGGACGATTAAGCACAATTCCCTGATTAATTCTAGTACAATAAACTAAGTGAAGTGAAGAAAATATTGACTCATCACACTGTCACAAACATTTTTTTCAACGTACATCACATCAATACAATGTCTAACATCAAGTTCACACCAATATGGAAGCTTAAAAAATATTGAACATTTCTTCCAAATGTTCTTTGCAGAGGTACTTTTATGATGTTTTCCAAACACAATGTCAATGTTTTTGACTTTGTTGTACACCTCTTCACCATTCTGGGGTCTGCACACAACCTCATCCTCAACATGACCACTAAATGCCTTTTTTCAATCTACCATAAGGATGATTATGAGGAAGAAATTTTCGATGTCTTGTATATACCGTCTTCTGACCATGCTTCAACTGAAGGTGACTAGTGTTTTCTTCACATATGGGACATGCAAAATGACCTTTAACACTATAACTGCTCAAGTTTCCATACGCTGGGAAATCATTTATAGTGCAAAACAACATTGCACGCAAACGGAATTGTTCCTGAACATGTGAATCAAACACATCGACCCCTTCTTCCCACAATAATTTCAAATCATCAATTAAAGGTGCTAAGTAAACATCAATGTCATTTCCAGGTTGTCTAGGACCCGATATCATCATGGACAACATCACATATTTTCTCTTCATGCACAACAAAGGAGAAAGATTGTAAATCATCAACATAATTGGCCACGAACTGTGTTTGCTACTTAAGTTTCCACAAGGATTCATACCATCAGTTGCAAGTGCAAACCTTAAGTTTCTTGGATCTGCACCAAATTCAGGGAATTTGTCATCAATCTTTTTCCATTGTGGTGAATCAGCAGGGTGTCGAAGAAGATTATCGCACTTTCTTTCGTCAGAGTGCAATTTAAGGTTCTTTGCATCTTCTTTAACATAGAACATACGTTTAAACCTAGGTATTATAGGGAAATACCACATCACCTTAGCAGGTGCACCATCATTACCTTCATTACCAGTGACTCTGTCAGATTTCTTTTTAAAACGGGATAAACCACATGTTGGACAATACTTTAGCGAAGGAAACTCCTTTGTGTATAAAACACAATCATTAGGACAAGCATGTATCTTTTGATATTTAAGACCCATTGGACATAAAAAAAATTTGGTCTCGTAATTACGAATAGGTAGAGTATTATTTTCTGGAAGCATCTCCTTCAACAACTCTAACAACTCGGTGAAACTTTTATCGATCCATCCATTCCTTGCTTTTAAACTAAACAACTTTAAAGTTGAAGACAAAAGTGTAAAGTTTGAGCATCCTGGGAATAATGGTTGCTCTGAATCATTAATAAGAGAATCATATAAATTAGCTCTTCCAAAATTATCTTCACCGACATCACGTATCATGTCCTTTAAATGGTCACTCATCCATTCTTCCACATAATCCGTTCCTCGTGACGTGGTAGGCTAGTCCAGTACTTCTCCATGCCAAGTCCAAACCGTATAAGTCCTCATTATGTCGTACATGAATAGATGGTCACACACATTGCCTAAGTCTTGTCGTATTTGATTAAGACAACGAACACAAGAACAAAAACATGTCCCGTTGACACACTTAGCATTTTGTTCAACGTATTGCAAGAACTTCGAAACACCTTTATCATATTCTTCATTGATGCGACGTTCGTTCATCCAGCTTCGATCCATACTATGTTCGTAAAATCATCAGTTGAAGTTTTTTAACTCTCACAAGGTTAGGCCCTACCCATTCAAAAAAATTAATTTTCATAATTTGCTAAGACACTTGCATTGAATTCTACATCATAAAATTGATAAGATTTCGGCAGCATTTCGCATTGGTCTCCGAAATACACGAAATAAGAGTAGTCAACGATGACCACAATCAAATATGCATCCGGAGAACAACACAAATACTGAACCGAAATTTTATCAATCTTATCCATAAACTCCAATTGACATGTTATTGCAAATTATGAAAATTAATTTTCTCAAACTGTCCAATCGGACAATTCAAAATTTAACACAAACGATTAAAAGATTAATCGTTTGTGTTAAATTTCAAATAGGAACTAAGTGTCACTCAATGATTTGATACTTATATACTAACATATCACAATTATAATAACAACACTAATACATGCATATTCAAAAGCCAATAACACATGCATACCTTAGAGTAAAAAACATGCATACACAAAATCCAATAACATGCATACAAAAATTTATCAACGAACAAGCTAACCTGAAAAGTAGATTCCAAATGAAAGGGAGGGAAATCGAGGAGGGAACGACCTAAAACGTAGCCCAAAAATAGTCAAAGAAGCTGCTCAAGAACACACAAGAGACTGCACCAAAACGCACCGAAAACGATTTTTAATCGGTTCAAATCAAAGATATTTCATCACAGGACAATGTAATCGGATTGAAAGTAAATTTAAACGGTCCAAAAGAGAGAAAACGCACCTGGAAAAGCAATGCCGCAGAGAGAGTTCACGGGGAAGACGATGAACAGTGAGCACAACTGCTCGCAGGTTCGCGTTTTAGTATTAATACTAGTAGACGTCCTGTACTCTGGGGCCCCGACGTCTATAATATTATAGACGTCAGGGCCATCACTAATATGATGTCTTTGGGGATTTAAAATTGATATTCACGGGGGTTTTAGACGTCCGTGGAAGGGGCTTGGACGTCTATAATATTATAGACGTCCGACCCCCTCCAAAACGGACGTCTAAGAGGCTGAATGCAATTAACTCTTAAAATACCCTGTCAGCCTCTTAGACGTTCGTCCTGGAGGGGGTCGGACGTCCCGACCCCCTCCAGAACGAACGTCTAAGAGGCTGACAGGGTATTTGAAGAGTTAATGCGTTCAACCACCCGTCAGCCTATTAGACGTCCGTCCTGGAGGGGGCCGGACGTCTAATAGGCTGACGGGGGAGTTGAAGAGTTCATTGCTCTAGTCTTTTAAACGTCCGTTAGAGGGGCCGGACGTCTATAATATTATAGACGTCGGGGCCCCTCTAGGACGGACGTCTCCACACTCACTTATTTACATTTATGCCACCGGTCAATTATTTACGTTGGGGATTTGGTGGACCGACGTCTATTGGGTGACGTTAAAGGCCAATTCTGCACTAGTGAGATCAACAACATTTAAATATATTTTCCTCTTTTAACTTTTTGAAATGTGTTTTAAGGACAAAAATGTGACAATAACTCTACACTCCAAAGTAAACAATATCTTAAATATAGTAATTGATCCTAACAATATTATCTAAACAGACTTAAGGTTAGAACATTAACCTTGTTTGTGGGGGATGAAAACCTACTTAGCCTTCCAATAGGGCTTATTCTAGTACACACAATAGTTTTACATAGTTCAATAGTTAAGATTAGGTTTAAACCCTCGTTTAGTCATCATATTTTTGTGTCAATCTCAAGTGGGTCATCATGTTTTTTTCGATCTAAATCGGGTCCTTAAACTTGTTAAAATGAGTCAATTAAGTCCTTTCCGTTAATTTTTCAGTAACGTCGTTTGCCTTTGATTACGTGGTGCACAGATAATGAACTCAGTTTAAAATATTTAAATACGTGGATAATAGTTATATGAAAAAAATAAATATGCGTGGCAGGGAATGAGGGATTTTGCTGTTGATTGACTTTTTTTTAAGTTAAACAGAAAAACTGAAATGGGAATTAGGGATTTCATGAGTTAGGGATTTTGCTGTGGTGAGTGAGTGTGTGAATTAGGGTTAGGTCGACTTTGCAAAGACGAAGACAATCACATGGTGGTGGAGGAACGGAATTGAAAGTGGATGCCAATTAAGGTTAGTATCCTATGTTTTCCGCTTTTCGCCTTTACGAATATATAGTTATGTTGCTTTGTTGTGGTCCCGAATTTGTTTCGTTGTGGTCCCGATAGTGGTATGTTTGTGCATTAGGTTATAGTTGATTTGGTACTATTATTCTGTGATGGGTCCCGAGATTGGTATGGGTTATGGGTCCTGAGATTGGTATGTCACTGTTTGTTGAAATGTGCAGAGTGTTGTGGTCCCAAAAGTGTCTTTATGAATTGTTTAGAAGTTGTGGTGACCTTTTCTGTCTGAGTGTTTCCTTAATGGGGATGTTAGCTTGTTCCCTTGTCTCGTTGATGTCTGACTGTTTGCTTAGTTAGTAAATAGTGAGAAATAATAATATTTCCCCCCTAATGTTGACTGATGATAGGGGTGTTATGCATATGCTGACTATAGCAAGGTTAAATGATGAAGTTCATTTGTACATGGTTCATAATACCATGGAACCACAAATAATAGAAATGATTGATTGGGTTGATGGTGATGGGGTTGACGGTGATGTTAATGATGAAGTTGATTTTGCAAGAGAGGTGGAAGGTGAGCCTGATAACGTTGATGTTGCAAGACAAGTGGAGGGTGAGGTTCATGGTGTTACAAGAGAGGTGGAGGGTGAGTCTGATGAAGTTGATGTTGCAAGAGAAGTGGAGGGTGAGCCTGAGGGTGAGGTTCATGGTGATGTTGAGGGTCACTGTGAGGATGAGGTTGAGGGTGAGGGTGAGGCTAATGTTCAGCCTGAAGTTGAAACAGAAATGGAGGATGGTCACTATGAGGCTGAGGTTGAGGCTCAAGTTGGAACAGAATTGGAGGAGGGTGATTGTGAAGTTGCAAAACAAATTGAACATGTGGAGGATGGTGAAGTACATGATGTAGAGGAGGTTGAGGTACATGATGTAAATGATTTTAAGCTGCAAGATGTAGAAGAGGATGAGATTGAGGATGATCATGTGGCTGATGATGAGGGTGAGGATGAGGCTGGAGATGATGGTGAGCATGAAGAGGCTGGAGATGATGGTGAGCATGAAGAGGCTGGTGATGATGGTGAGGATGAGTCTGTGAGTGAACATGGTGAGGATGAAGATGTAGATGAGTCTGTGAGTGAAGAAAGTTTAGTTGATGTCACCATTGAGTGTGACATTGGTAGTTTGAAACGAAATGTGAGGAAAGAACAACCTGGCAGTCCAGTAGGTGAGTCATCAAGGACAACTGATAATGATTCCATGCATGATGTTCGTGGCTTGTCTAACACTGAGTGGGTGTCAGATGAGTTGGATAGTGGTCCAGACAATGAGGACGATGATGATTCCATTCGGAGAACTTTGTTTCCCACATTTAGCATGCCTAAAAGTTTGACGGATTATAAATGGGAAGTGGGAACCTATTTCACTGAGAAAAAGGAATTTACAGAGGCCATTAGGACTTATGCACTGAGTAATGGAAGAAATTTGAAATTCATGAAGAATGACAAAAGGAGGGTTGTTGTAAAATGTTTGGGGGGCCAGGGTAAATGAAAATGGTATGCTTATTGTGCCTACAGGTCAGCTGCCAAGTCATGGCAGCTAAGAAAGTTATTGATGATCATAGTTGTAGTACAGTTTGTAATGTGAAGTTGATGACTTATAAGTGGTTGAGTCAAAGGATGGAAAAATATGTTAGAGAGAACCCTAATATGAAGGTGATGGACATTAGGGACAAATTAAGTAGGAAATGGAATGTAGGAATCTCTAAAAATATGGCTTTTAGGGCAAGAGTCATGGCAAAAGATAATGTTGAGGGGTCATTCAAGGAACAATATAGAAGAATCTATGATTATGGTCATGAACTTTTGAGAGCAAATCCAAGTTCAACAGTCAAAATAAAGGTTGAAAATAGTAATGAAGAGTGTATATTTAATAGAATTTATGTATGCTTGAAAGCATGCAAAGATAGCTTTGTTAGTTGTAGACCCATCATTGGATTAGATGGATGCTTTTTGAAAGGCAAGTATGGAGGGGAGTTACTAATAGCAGTTGGAAGAGATGGAAATGAACAAATTCTTCCCATTGCATATGTTGTTGTTGAGGTAGAAAACAAAGACTCCTGGACTTGGTTCTTGGAGCTTCTCATTGCAGACCTTGGTGGGGAAGCTTTTTGTGGAGCATGTAGATTTATTTCAGACCAACAAAAGGTCAGTCACTCATAACAAATGTTAATTACAACCTACATCACAAATAAGTCAACTGACATGAGTATTTGAAATTGTAGGGACTTTCGCCAGCAATTCAAGATCTTCTACCTGGGGTAGACCAAAGATTTTGTGTTAGACATTTGTATTCCAACTTTAGAAAGAAATTTCCTAGAAAAGACCTTAAACGTCTGATGTGGAAGGCAGCAACAGCCACATATCTACAACTATGGGAGGCTGAAATGAGGAAAATTAAAGAGATAAATGTAGACACATTTAAATACTTGATTGCAATTCCACCTAGGTACGTAATCACTTTTCTCCAAACCTTATTGTGCTTTTACTGTTATATTTGCTTTAACATTTATATTTATTGACATTTTAATCTCCCAGGTTTTGGTCAAGATCTAGATTCAGTCCTAGATCACAAGCTTACACTCTTTTCAACAACATGTGTGAGGGGTTCAACAGTGTGCTAGTTAGTAGTAGGTGTAAGCCACTTATCAATATGCTAGAAGACATTAGGGTTTACATCATGAAGAGATGGGCTACGAACAGGACAAAAATGGGTTTCTATCAAGGTTCTGTGTGCCCTAAGGTTCTCAACAGATTTGAAAAGCAGTCATGGTTAACCAGATATTGGTTAGCAAGGTAAGTTCACACCCACATTTAATTTATGATCATAATTAACAACATGTTGCTAACTGTGTTGTCATTTTTGTGCTCATGACAGATGATCATCACATCAATTTTTTCAAGTCTTACACATTTCACAATTTGGGGAGCAATCTGTTGTCAATATTGAAAACAAGGACTACAGTTATAGAAAGTGGTTAATAACTGGAATTCCTTGCACTCACGCAATAACTGCAATGAAATTCTTGAATATTGGTTTAGGAAGTATACTTATGAAGAGACCTACAACACCATCATTTATCCTATTAATGGTCAACTTGTCTGGGACATAACTTCATATCCAGATGTGTTACCCCCAAAGAAGAGGACAATGCCAGGAAGACCCAAGAAAAAACGAAGACTAGAGCCTTGGGAGTTGAAGAAGAATGACATTGAATTAACAAAGGGTGGGAGCAAAAAAACCTGTGTTGTCTACAAACAACTTCGACACAACAAAAAATCATGTCCACAACGACCTACAACACAATTTGTGCCTCCACCAGATGTGTCTGTTGACCAACCTACTCAACAAACATAACTCACAATCCCTCCACCAATAGATGTGCCTATTTCTCAGGAGTCAGCTGAATGTCCTTCTCCAAACCTTATTTAATATGTATTGATGAAGGACCAATGTATTATTAGTTTTTTTTGGTGTAATGTGTATTGCTCAAGACATATTTAGTGATGAAGACAATGTAGTATAACTTTTGTTTTGGTCTATGTGTACTTCATGAAGACATATTTGGTGTAATTTCTATTGAAGAAGTAATATCAGGTTTATTTTCTTATGTTATTGACTGAGTAAGATTGATGAAGTAATATCAGGTTTATTTTCATGTGTTATTAACTGAGTAAGATTGATGAAGTAATGATATCAGGTTTCTTTTGTTATGTTAATATCAGGTTTGTTTTGTTATCTTATGCATTAAGTAAGACAAAGTTCATATAAGGTTTTTTTCTTAAATGATAATGAAATCCACTTTTTATTCATGTCGTTATCATGTGTTTATGATGTTTAACAAAGTTGTTTTCTGATGTTACCTTTGCACTTCCTTTAACAACAACAATCCATATGAAATTACATTAATCAAATAAGACAGTATTAAGAAGTCAAGTTTATATTTAAAACAGGCAGACAACAACATTTCATTCCAAACATCCTTCCAAAGATCAAATTACATTCATATAAACCTACTTTCATCTACTTTCATCAACCAAGTTTCACCAACATTGATATCACAATTACATTACAAACACATGTAACAAACACCATCCCTATTAAAACCTTTATCCTTTTCTCCAAAATAACTACACTTTTCTCCAAACACCTAATTCTCAGCTTTTCAACATTTCTTTCTTCCATCTTCATCACACTTTGTTCCATCTTCATCAAACTTCTACCCACTTCTTCATTCCTTGCACTTGCACTACTATCTTCTAAATTCACCACATTTCGAGAATCAAATACTTCTTCAGTGTAGCATTCAAAAAAGTTGCATCCAACGAAATCTTCACTCCCAACTTGTGGAACAACTAAACACACTCCCTCGTCACCAAAATCAAAACTCTCACCCTGTGGAAAATCAAAACCATACAATAACTCACAAAACTGCTTCCATTAAACTCACCTTGAAGTTAGGGCAACCCCAAAATCTTTTGCCCTTGTTTTTAGGGGTTCTAGCAACGCGGGAGACTGTAGACCGACCACAAAAGCAATTGGGTTTTACACCCAACCTACTCCCACTAACAGAGCTATTTTGAAAACCCCAACCCGTGCATTTGCAATACGAAGAAGAACCAGACATTTCGTCACTTCAACACTGCTTCCACAACTCTTCCTAACGAAAACGGAGATGTTAAACACTTTCGAAATCAGGGTTCTCTCTAAATATTAACTTTTAGGGCTAACACATCACACGTGGAAATCTATTCACACAACACAACACCAATCAAATTTAATAAACAATGTCTCGTCAACTAAAACAGATTACACCTCAGCAAAGGCAAGCAGCGTTACTGAAAAATTAACGAAGATGACTTAATTGGCTCATTTTAACAAGTTTAAGGACCCGATTAAGACCGAAAAAAACATGAGACCCACTTGAGATTGGTACACAAATATGAGGACCAAATGAGAGTTTAAACCTTAAGATTATAAAGACAATTTAATTTTCTCATGTTAAAATCATGAAAGGAATTTCAGACTTCAAAACAGACAATACCTTAAATATAATGATTAATCATAATAATGTTATCTTCTGGAAAGATATTTAAATAATTTGTATGCATGTTAATTATATTTGGTATTCTTGTATAAAGGAAAAAAATAATGCTTTTAATTATTGCTAGTTTTTGTAGAGGAATGTTTCTTCTTAATGCTATCAAAATTATTTACTTATTTTTATATAAGTTAACTACTTTTATTTTCCATTGTCATCGTTCTTTGTGGGACGAAATGGATTTTCCTACAACGTTCAAAGGCATATAGCCTGTTGCCCCTTTAGTTGGGCCACCTAGTATTAGTATACATACATTATTTGGTTTCATTAACGACATTAGAGTAAAACTGCAGAAGTTGTTTTTTTATGAAGTGATGGAGTTTGAAACTATTTGCTGCAATTTCATTTGTCTTACTTTAGTTGCACTGCTCCTTTCCAAATTTTACTTCATTGACATATCAATATAGTAAAGAAAAGCATTCTCTTCGTCGTTCTGAAACCTTTTTTCGCCTAAGAACCTCATCCACTTTTATATTTGTTTTTATAGTTGCATCTTCAATTGTTCGTTATTTCGTTTTATGAACCTATGTAATAACCGACATTTCAGTTTAGAAAAATAATAAAATTTTATTTCTATAATAGTTTAATTTAATTACTTTAAATACTTTAAATAAAGTACTATATGATATATTTTATAATTAATATCTAGACGAGATTAATAGAGTAAAAAAAGGATGGCAGAATAATCTAATTGTATAATTTTTTTAAAGAATATTTATGGTTAAGTATGTATAAATAAAAGTATATAACAACTACCCAAATAAAAATGTTGTTCCTAAACAAATTCTCATTATTTTTTTCATGCAACGGTAAAATGGGCCAAAGAGGATTTCAAACTTTGATTGAACGAGTGCTCCATGATTGTCCAATAAACAAGGTTTAACTAAAATCACCATCACTCAAAGTTTATATGTTCAATAAAATTGTCAAAATTGAACCAAATTTAACTAAACAACCTTGATTGATTTAGTTTCCATTGCTTAAAATCTATAAAATCGAATAAAATATAGCTCATCTGCCAGAAATAAATAAAAAATATGAAAACGTGTAAACATTATTTTCAAACTAAAAGCTCCACACATTGTATAAATTCATAATAACATTATTTTCGCAGACTTTTTATTTAAACTCAAACTAAACAAGATCATTTTCAAATTCATGCTTAAAACTAAGGCTAAAAAGCCTAAGCGTTATGCCAATGCTACGAAATTGTAATCATTATTATTACTTCTCTGGGTGTTACAATTTGGTACCCAATGAACCAAAATTTAAGCACATAAAAATCGTAATTATGATTAAAGTTTTGTACCATAGTAGGATTTAGGAAGACAAGACAGCTTTATTGTTTTGTACATTTGTTTTTGGTTCTTGTGGAAAGGAACTTATCAAAACAACCATGCAATGGTTTAAACAGTCACTCGGTCAAAGTGTCCAATTGAAATGCTGACAGGGTACACTGTGGCAAAAGCAGCATCCGTATGGCGACAGGACAATAATAATATTTATTTTTTGTACCTTCAAAAATATGTATTGTTGTTATCTTTTATGAAACTTTTCAGAAACTGCAAAACTCGTTATTAAATAATGCAACCAATAAAATAAGATGATGACAAAAATATATATATATATTTATATATATAAATGCCGCAAATATTTCTCAATGCTTGAATTACTTTGTTTCATATTTTGCCTTTTGGTTTTGGGTTCTATTTTGCTCCCTCATTAAAAAGTAAAGCGACAAAATGTACTTACACATACAAATACACTGGTCCTTGTTCCCCTATTATCACTACTACCTCTTTTGTAGCTGTTAAAAAAAGACCTATAAAATATTTAACAGCTGGTGTTGAGTAATCACTTCCTGCTTCGACCATGGATGAAGTGTTTTGATTCCATTCCTTAAAAACTCCCACCAGTCACCATCCACCTTTATTTGTTTTCCACCCCTTTATGCTTCTTCTTTTTTATTTTTTATTTTTTATTTTTTCCATTTTCACTATATTTTTTCCTGCTTCCTTCATACAGTATTCCCTTCAGAGGGCACCTTCATAACACAACATCTTCTTAAGAAAAAGAATCCTAGGAATGACGCTAAAAATCACAAGTCACAAATGCCTATTCTCCAAAGGTTTTGTCTAGCTTCCTCCTTTTAGCATCTGGAGTATCAGTATGTGAAGAATTTGCACAAAGAGCAGCATTTGGTTCATCACTTTTGTAGCTGAAACATGCATTGTTGTTCAACACCCTTATTGGGCTTTCAGGCACGCTAGGGACAGAAACAGAAGGAATTAAATCCTTTGCAGAACCATCGTTTGATGACAGAGCTTGGATCATTTTAACACACTTCAACACCCTCTCCTGCCATAGAGACAACACAAAAATAGGGCAATGCAAACATTAATTAAACCGTGCCAACAATAAATTGCATTTGATACAACTAATCAACTTAAAATGATCATCTCAAAAGGGAAAGCATCATTTATCTGTGTGTGTTCTCTCTTTTTCTTTGTTGTCATTGGACCACCACCATATATCTATATATATATATACCTTTTCTACAGGCTGAATCAGATCAGAACTTGCTTTCTCTGTTTGAACTGTTTGGCCGTCCCCCACCACAGATATTGCCACTGCTGCTGCAATCTCTGAGGGTCTGAACTCTATGAAGTCAATTCCTGCATTGGATTCCCATTCCTCAAATTATCATCTCTACTTCCTTGCCTAGCATTTATTTATTATTGCTGCAGAGAGTTAGGATGGAGTACAGACAGGTACCTCTTACAGTACTCAGTATAAGCTCGGAGGATTGCAAAATTGAAGCTCCAATTGAAGCTTCATCATCATTGATCTTCTGAAGGAAATAGTCAATGAAGGAAAATGGGGTAATCGCCTGCATTCTCCACTTCAATGTGTTCAGAACAAGAAGCTCCATTCTCTGAATTGTTTTGGCTTCGAATATATACTTAGATTCACCCACCTAATTAGAAATTGAAAGATCAATGCATGTAGAATTAAAAACATTTATCTCAGTGCATGATTGGAAAAACAATTATTTCTTGGACTCAACTCTCCCAGAAAATCAGAGTGGATCTACAAAATAAACTGAATCAAACATGCAATTAATAAGTTCATAAACCAAATCATCAGATTGAAATCATTTACCTGCAAATCAAGAGATGTAGGAACATCAGTCTCTTCCATTTTGGCTGCCAAAGATATGCAACCTACAGCCAACAATTTCATTGTCCAAACTCGTTGCTTCTGCCAATAAAAAGATCCGATCAAAAGCCATTCAAGACTAAATCAAATAAAAAAAAAACATTTTCTTTTCTTTGTATAAAATAATTGACATACTGGTAACTCATAAACAGAGAGGAAACGGTCCAAGTAATTTATAGATAAATACGCACAGAGAGGTCCAAAACCAAAGTGCTCTCGGACCTGTGAAACGGATAGATTCAATCATTAGTTAGAAAAGAATAAATAACAGTCAATGATCAATGATCAATCCTTATTGCAAAGATCAAATAGCTTCACACTGATGCAAAAATGAAATGCTAATCTGAAGTATAAAGTATGGATTGATAAAATAATCCCGATAAAAAAAAGTCAAAATATACAAGAGATTCAGATTCATCAATTGGATGATCTCAAACAGAAAATGAGGCATACTCAAATCCAAATAAAACTCTTCAAAACAAGGTCATCAAAAGCAGAAGTGAGGATTTTCATAAACCCCGATCAAGATTAGAAGAAAAACAAAAGACAATCCTCAAAGAGCATGTGAAATCAAACAGCCTCCTAAAACCAACCTTTTCAATCCAATCAATGGCCTCTGTTCTGGCCCCAATGTCCAAATCCCCACTCCTCAGCCTATTAACGTAATCACCATTAGGCAAGTGATGCAATTCTGTTTCCATCATTAGTCTCAAACACTCCTCACTGGGCAATGGAAACGACACATATTGGACATCCAAGTTCTCAATTTGACTATGATTTCGATCATATATAGGATGCTCCCACGTGTCCTCCAACTCCTCCACCAAACCTCCCCGATCATTTTCGTCAAAAATAATATTATCTTCCGCACAGAGAAGGCTCGAAAAGCAATCAAAACTGGGTGCCATTGCAAAAAAACTCTCTCAAACAAGAAAAAATAAATAAATAAATAAAAGATAAAATTTTGGGACAAAAAAAGGGGACCCCAGAACGAGAGAGGCAGAGTTCAGATTAAAGATTGAGTCTTTCAGACAGAGGGAGTTGCGGGGAAGGGAGATCTCTTATGAGATGATGACTGAAAAGAACAAATGAAGAATCTGTGAAGTAAGAACAAAATCACTATTGACCCAAGTAGTCTCTTGTTTATCTCTCTACATATATGAGTGAGTGTGTGACTGCCTTTCTCTCTCTATCCCCCTCTTTGCAGTTTGGCCGAAAAGACTGCTGCAAGAGAGAGCCTTTTGAAGAAACTAACACCTCTTTTTAGGGTAAAAAGTAGAGAGAGAAAGAGAGAGAGTGCGCGTGTGAGTGTGGGGTTAGGAGACAGAAGGAGGGTTTGAGCGCCAAAGCCACAGAAACTAAGGAACAGTGCATACCATACCATGGTTTTAGGTTTCCACTCATTTTTATAACATGTAACTCTTTTCAAATCAATTACAACAAAAAAAAAATGTTTTAGGAGAGTTGAATATAGTAAATATTCATTATTATTTTCATCATATTCATTTATTTCATCTAAACAATAATCTTAAATTAATTGACATTTTATTTTAATGACATGTTTATTATTAAAAGCAAAATTCAATGAATGATGTTTTATCATAAATTTATTTTTTAAATGTTATTAATATAATTAAATTGTATTAACTAACTTCCTTAATTACAATGTAAAAATTAATTAATTATATTAATGTTTACATTAATAGAAAACATGTATTTCAGTTTTATTCTTTTCTATAAACTAAAGTGAAGATTAACCAAAATTACACACTGTAATTGTCAATTACTATTAGTGGATTTTACTCCACACCCTAGATTTTCCTTAATTTTTAAGCATTAGGATGGAGAAGTAAATAACATGTGTTTAGAAATTTAAATAAACATTTATCTTCACCATTTTTCACATAATATATCATTATATTTTCTTAAATTAAAAATTATTCTTACAAGATTAAATATATCTTCCAAAGATCTTTATAAACAACTTCAAGTGTTCTTTAATTTTACACTTTCAAGTTGAAATATCATAGATCATCGTCTCTCCAAACCTGAAAGAATGTATGTTTACGGAAGATACTTTGATGATGAAGTTAGCAATGTATGTCAGAAGGTAATAAATATTGTAATAAATAAATAATTAACTTATTTACTATTTATAATGTGTTTGTAAACTTTTACCTTCATGAGTCTAATCCACATGGTTAATCATCTTAGTTAATTTGTCTAATACTATGCTAAGGTGTTTTAGTTGTTACCTTATTTTAATCACAACTACTATTGTTGTTGACATGATATCATGTTATTGGAATATATATAGATCGAGATGATTTTGAATGGAGTGACCAAGATAATATCGAATTTGTAAAATACAAAAATCATGATCCTAGGTGAAATAAACATTATTCAAATCAATATAAACTTAAAATTATTCAAATATAGTAGAGATGAGGATAATGGTCATAAGGACATGGGATATTTCTAATTAGAATTTAGTTTTTTTATATATTTATTTAATATTATTTATATTATTAGTGAATTTTACTTCATAATACTAAATTTTCGCTCATTTTTAAACATTAGAGGTGAGAAATGAATAACATATATATCTTTATCTTCACCAATTTTCATATACATTACATATCATTAGATTTTACTAAATTAAAAATTATTCTTACAAGGTCAAATATATCCTCCAAAGATCTTCACAAACAATTTCAAGCGTTCTTTAACTTCACACTTTCAAGTTGAGATGTCATAGGTCCACGTCTCTTCAAGACAAAAAGAGTGTGTGCTTACAAAAGATACTCTAAGACAAGTTAACAATGTACATTAAATAATAATAAATATTGTAATAGTGGAATATAAGTAATTTACCTAATGTACTTTGCTATTTATAGTGTATTTGTGGGTTTTTAGCTAGATGAGTTTCATCCACATGGTTAATTATTTTAATTAATTTGTCTGAGTAAATATAGATTGAGATCATCTTAGATTCGATTACCAAGATGATGTCGAGTTTGAATAAACAAAAATCTATAATAATATGTAATATAAACATTAATTACGATAATATGAAAGTATTCAAATTTAGTAAAGAGGAGGACAAGAGTCACAAGGAAAGATACATATTTCTAATCAGAATTTTGTTTGTATATTTATTTTATTATTATTTATATTACTATACTTTAATATATATATATATATATATATAAATATATATATATATATATATATAAATATATATATATATATATATATATTATAAACGTTTTAACGTGATTTGTAACACGTGTTCGATAGATTTACTCATTTACTCTTAATATGAGATGTTTTTTTATCTTAAGAATGAAAACAAAAATTACTCATTTATTAGTGAAAGAAATGAAGCCCCAATTAGGAAAAATGGTGGACATATTGAAAGGTTAATTATTGATGAATTTGGTATATAGATAGTTGAATGTGAACCATGGAAAATAATTGAATTGAAGAACATTAAGAGAGATAAAAGAGTGATATAATTGCTCAAAAGGAATTATTAATTGTATTCAATTTTAGATGTTCTGGTGTGGATAATTGAAATATGGTGCATTGATTTGTAGATTGGTATATTGATTTATGAGAAATGTGAAACACTTTTTTCTCTCTTCCTTGGCACAAAATCATCAATGTAATTAGTCTAAAGAAAAAAATTAAATACATGATAGATGCAATATGTCTACAACCAATAAATATTCATTATTTTGAAGATGGTAAATACGCTCAAAACTTTCTTATGTTGCACCATTTTTATTTCCTAATGAATTTGTATAAATAGTGAGAAATTATTATTTAATAAAATATTTGAAAAGGAGAACAAATTATAATGTACCTTCTCAATATCTAACTAGAGTGACAAAAATTACTTGTGAATGTCAACTTAGATATATAATTGGTCTTTTGTCTATTTTTTAAGACTTAATACCCTATTTTGTCCCCAGTTTCGTTTGAAAATGTCAAATTAGTCCATCTTTTAAAAAATGCGTTAATTACGTCCCCACTTAATAAAATTTGCATCAAGTTAAATCTGTACAAATGGCGTTAATTATTTTTCTCTTTCTTTAATTAGCGCCGTTTGTACGAATTTAACAGAAGGGATTTCATTGATGCAAATTTTATTAAGTGAGGACGTAATTGACGCATTTTTTAAAAGATGGACTAATTTGACATTTTCGAACGAAACTGGAGACAAAATAGGGTATTAAGCCATTTTTTAACTTTATCTACATCTATTTTTTTTTAAATTGACCATGTATAAATATTATGGATTTGTTTTCGTTGTCACATTTTTTTATTATAATTTAATTTTGTTTTCTTCTAATAAATTAACAATATATATATATATATATATATATATATATATATATTAAGGATATGTAGGGGACTAATGACATGAACCTAATAAATATAGTAATTGTTTTTATTAATTTATTAAATAGTGATTGTTTATGTTAAAATATAATATTTAGAGAAAGTAATGAATTATAATTTTATTTTGTAATATGTAATAAGTTGTATGTATTTATGATTTATTAATTTAAACATAAATAAAGAAGGATTGAACACCTCTTAAAAAAGGTTAGTAAAAAAATAAATTTAATATATTATAAATAAAGATTACTTTTTAAAAAAAATAACTGGGTAAGGAAAAACAATAATGTAAACTTATGTTACATGTAATTTTTAATATACTATAATTGATCATTTTAAAAATATAAATGTATTCAATAATTTAATAATTTTTATTTGAAGATAAAAGCACCATTGGTTATATTAAAAAATATATTATATTGAACCCATTCAAAATGAAAATATACAAGTTATAAGTTTATGATGAGTAAATTATAATTAAAAAAAATACTGAATGAATGTACAAATAATTTTTAAATTACACATAAATTATAGGGTTAAATATATTTTTAGTCCTTAAACTATTGGTCGTTTCTGGTTTTCATCATTCTTTCAAAATAAAGTATAATTTGGTCTCATTCTTTTCAAAACGTTTGTTTTAGTCCTCGTTTTGTTGACTAAATGAGGACCAAATTTTTAACGGTGTTAGTTTTCGAGAACTAAAACGAACGTTTCAAAAAGAATAAAGACCAAAATGTACCTTATTTTAAAAGAGGGACGAAAATCAATAATATCCAATGATTTAGGGACTAAAAACATATTTAACCCTAAATTATATAACTTATAAAAAAAATTATTCACATATCTAACGGTCTTTTAAGTTTTTATGTAAATATAAATACTGTTTTTCTTAAATAACAATGGATAAAATCCATGTAATAAAAAAATTGAAAAAATTAATTAAATGGAAAAATACAGCATCTCTCTTTCTAAGTACTAATCTAATACTTAAAAAGTAAAAAAATTAGAATTGATGATAAGAGGAAGAAATGGAAGAGAAGCATTGAGAAGGAGTGCGTGTTATTTGTCTTGTGCTAGCGCGTGTCTTGCGCTGACATTTAGGTTTGGTTCTTTTCTTTTTTTTTTCTTTTTCTTTCTCTTTCTCACTCACCCACCCACCAATTCTTTTGCACTTCCACTGGCTCTTATTTCCCTCCAACTTTTCCTTTTCCCCGCCACAAAACACATTTATAGTTGCGTAACATTTAACTAACACTACAACAAACATTTCAAAATCATAATAATCATCACTCCACACACTCTCTTCATTCATTCTTCTTTCATCATTCTCTTCAAATTCAAACACAACTCTTCCTATCCAAAATAAAATAAATTCACTATATTATCATCTATCATTAACAATTTTATAATAATATATTATAATTGAAAATGTTTTTAGGTTTGTCAATTGAATCAAATATTCATGTGAACATATTTTAAATAGTATTTTCATGGATTTTAGATTTTTATCTAATATAATATCTTATTTTTTTTATTTTTCTATGTTATATTTGTTTCATCATTTATGTTTTTATTTCCTTAAAATTATTTTTTATATTTACATGAATTAATATATACATTTTTTGTTTTATTAAATTTAAATACGTTTGGTTTAAACATTCTATAACATATACATTTAAATTTAAAAAAATGATCTTAAAGTATAATGTAATGAAATCGACTAATGAATATTATTACAAACATAATTGTTTTTTTTCTAAAGAAATATATTTAAATAAGTTAAATAAAGTATACAATTTAAATAGGTTAATTTATTTAAAATTAACTTTTATTTTATAAGTCTGGATAGAAATATAAATCGATAAGGTAGAATTATAAATAATTACCTAATTATTAGTATTTTTTATTAACAAATATTTTGATAATTTAATTATTTAAATAGTATCTTAACAAAAACTACTTAGGTTATAATATATGTACCTACCATATTAACACATAAATAATTAAAATAGATGAGTTCAAATTTCTTTCCATCCCTTTAAATATAACATTTATTTACAAAAGATAGAGATCAAATTAAATAAAAAAATATATGTTTTTAATTTTAGTAAGTAAACAATTTTAACTTTTTTTACAACCATTATAAATATAGGTAGTTATTTATATAATAAACAATACGATTTGGTTCATGCATCTCCAAATATAGTATTAGAATTTGTTTCACATTTGCTTGTGTATAGTAGTACATTTATATTAGGTCATCGAATAAATAATTATACAATAATAAACTATTGAAAGAAATATATCATCATACCATTGTCTACGATAAATAACAACTACAATTCCTCATAATGTCATGAGACACAAACAATACGTACAAATATATTCACTTAAATTAGACATGGATTCACGTATCAATGATGTCCATCAAAAAATATTTCTTAATATCTTCTAGAAGATTCATTACACATTCTCCATTAGAAATTTAGCACTTAGACACATTTTAACACTTCAGGTAAACATGGATTAGAGTGAGTTTAAAGTATATGCTTACTCAAACTTCAACTTATGCTCTACTTTTCTCTTTTAGACTCCAACTTATGGTATAACAATACAATAAACTACCCTTCAACTTCTCACCACTCAATGTTTTAGACTACATAACTTAAATCATCAGCAAAACTAGAAAATCTTTGTTTCAACATAGATATTTGTTTAATACTCATAATCAAATGATTCACGTATCATCACACATATATAACTTCAAAATCACACATAATTACAAAGTATGTCATTCCTATTTTCATTCCAACTTTATTATATATATGTATATATATCACAGTCCAACTCAAATCATTCTTTACACCTACCACAGTTCACTTGGATTAAAGCAATAAACCATTTAAGGACATAATTCAATACTTTGTATGCGTAAAGATATACACACAAAATCTAAATATTTAGAAAATCCATTTATGTATGGACATCAAGTGATGCTCCACTTAAGTAAAGATAGTTTCACCAAGTGAGGGTATTAAATAATACACTTAATATAGTGACTCAAATGATACATCTATCTAAGCTCATTTATTTTTGCTCAAGTGAAGGTATTAAATGAAACACTCATTGAAACGACTCACACTATACCTCCTCTTAAGCATGCTTGCTTTCGTTAAGTGAGTGTATCAAATGAAGCACTCACAAAAGTGACTCGAGCAATACTTTTAGTTAGCAATTCATATGAAACCTCCCACACCAGCACATGGACACTTCTAAAAACAAGGATATCCATGTTGAACTTCAAAGCACATCATTGTGTTAATTTGTAAAATTATTCTTTTTGGACATAACACTAAACCTACTTTACTTTTAAGACTAAAAAAAGATTAAAGCTTTCATAGGTTGAAAATGAAAGACATTAATTTAGCATGTTAAGCAATAGCTTCAAACTCAATACACAACTAAAGAATATTAATCTTAACATGCTACTAATGAGTGTAGACTCACATGCAGTAAATGAACCTCAGACTATACATACAACTAGAAAACATCAAACTTACATGCAATAGATGAACCCCAAACTCACATTCAGCAAATGAATTTTAAACTCAACAAGCATATAAGAACATCAAACTCATATACAAGAAAAATAGTTCGAATTCACATACAACATACTAACTTCTTATTCATCCTTAACCAAAGAATTTGGATTACCATAAAACCATAACACTTTATATTCTCCTATAACCAAAAAAATTTAGGATCAATTATGTAGCACAACATTATTCCATTAAAACTTTCACGAAAAACACAATATTTGATATATTCATCAACTAAATCATCTAAGACAACTTTATTTACTTGAAAATTTTAAATACTCTAAATTGAAACTTGAAATTAGGTCATAGAACACTCTAATAATCAAACTAAAGATATCACTACAATCCTAGACTATAATATGGATTCAACTTTGCTAATCAAACATGCAAAGCATCTATACCTAATAATACAAACAAATAAAAAAAAAACCCTCCCAATAAATAAGACAAGAAAAAAATTACTCCAAAACAAATTATATATATATATATATATATATTTTTTTTTTTTCTTTTTTTTCTATTATCATTTTTATGACTCATAAAAAAAATGTACAATTAACTCAATCTTAGAAAAATCTAGGAAAAATTTAATTTGAGAAATAATGATCTTCATGAAATAAATTTAAATATTTCTATTTATAAACTTTCTAATTCAAATAATAACATGTTTATTTTTCATGTCATTTAAACCACTTATATTCTTAATCCAAATTAATCTATCCTTACAACTAAGATAGGTAAAAGTAGTAAATTAAAATTTCCTTTCATGAGCTTTCTTTTTAAAGATTTTCTATTAATTTACTTAGAATATATTATTCATTAATTTTAAAAAATATAGTTAAATTTGTTTCCTAGTATTTCTTTTTGTTAACTCTTTATATTATATTGTAAATATGTATATCCTTATTGATCTTAATTCTCGTTAGTGATAAAGTGTGAAAAACAAATATTATTTAAAGGGTGCAAAGCACTTAAATAAAATTTTTAAAAAATGACATTTTATATTAAGATTATACTCAATTTTGTAGAATGCTATATCTTACATTAATGATTGAAAATAATCGATTACTATAATTCACATTGTATATTAATTATGCTATATATAGTTAATGTTAAAATTCATCACTTTATATATCAATAATATTTACATCAATGAGACAACTAATATAAAATATCTAAATAATCAAGTTAGCATATTTCATACAATGTTGTTCATATTAATCCATATAATATAACAAATCCATTTATTTCAAATGAATGGTTGAAGGAGATAAAAAAATACTTAAATATATTTTAGTTTTATAAATTTAGCATTTTTTAACTTTGGTAAATTTTAGTAGTATATTTTATTTCATTTTATCCTTAAATTTTGTTAGCACTAATAGTTTTAGTACTTAAAAAGTGAAATATTTTGGATTTGATACTTAAAAAATATTTTTCATTCATTATAATTCCACTAAATTTGAAATTACAATTTTTTTCCCTAAAGATAATTTTGAAGTAATTGAGTACAATTTATTTTAGAGACTTTGTTGTATCAAATGATGACACCATATAAAATACTCTAATGAGTTATATGGATAAACACTTGAACTTTCACTAATTATATAAATAGTTAAGGAAATAAAGATTAAAAAAATCAACATTTTGGGGATGAAAACCAATTATTGTAGTACTAAAGTCAAAACTACTAATTTTACATTGAGTATAGACATGTTTAGGAAAAGAAAGTACTAACACTAAAAAATGATATAAATATTTAAATACTATTCTTTAATGTGAAACATAATGTAACATTGTTATAAGTGTTTTTAAGTTTGAAAAGAAAATTAAACTGCAATTCCATCGTCTCATTGCATAAAATTTCTTTAACTAGATATGTGAGTCAAATTTGATGAATTTAAACTCAAAATAACCTAGGTACACAAAAAATAATAAAAAAAAAAATATTAATCATCCAAGCCACCGACTTATCACTTCAATTGGCCAAGTGAATGTAATTTGGACAACTAAGCTTGAGAGTGACACTCTGTTTATTTTTGTATTATTTTTATTTTCCAATTTAAATATTTCTCACATATTTTGAACATAAAATTCCTTGGATTCCTTAACAGGTCAAATAATGATCGCAAAATTTGCTGTTCTCATTTGTTTTATACACCGACTGAAAATCCAAATGAGAATTTTGTTATTTTCCCCAAATAATAATAAAAAAATTAGTTATTCTTCAAGTGGTCTTAATATTTGAAAATCCCAAACACCTACTTGTTCCATCACTATTATGAAATAAAGCAGAGATGGGAGTGTGGGTTAAAATGAGGAAAAAATCATAAACACTTGAGACTTAATGGTTAACTTCTTATGAGCAATTGATGTGCTTTATGAGTGGTTTATTATCAGTGTCACTACCATATATTAAAATCTATAAAACACGAAATACTTATTCAATGAGTCTACTATATCATGAGTGTGTCAATTATTTGATGCATCACCTCGTTCTTTTATTAATGAGCACCAATATAGCTCATAGAAATGATGTTTTGTTGGAAGAATTCTCTAAAATTAAATATTTCAATAAAAGTAATTCAATTGAACATAAACTTTTATACACTAATAAACTAGGGTTTTTACTTTTATGTGAATAGAAAATATTTCACTTTTATTTTAGAAAGTTATTAACATAATTCATAATTTAAAAAAAAACATTGAGACACATAAATGATTCAATATCATAAAATTTAAATGTAGTAATATTCATAATTCATATTCACATCGTATACATAACAAATATTTAGAAGCATTACTTTTATCTTAATTAATTTCTATAGAATAAGTTTTGGATCATAAGACATAAAAATAATTAAAATAAAAATGGAAGAAGAATTTTTAAATTGACATAAATATGTTAGAAATTATAATGGTTATAAACACAATGAAGAAAGAACAAAATTTCACACGAAGAATTTTTACAATGATTTGATTTCTCTTAAATCTACATCTAGTTAATTTAAGTTGTAAGAGTATAGAAAATAGTATCTTATGTTAAATACAAAATTATTTAGATTGACTAGACTCTCTAGCTGTTAGGTTTATGGAGGAGGGAATTTATTGGAGAGACACAAAACCAATGAAACTAAGTCCAATCACATAAAGGATTGACATCACTCTCTATAAAAAACTTTAAGACAATGAGTTAATTAGTTTTCACCTTTATATGGTACTCAACTTTCTCATTTCTACCGACTTGAAGTACTTGAAAAACACTAGAAGGGTGAGTGGGGAGTTAAATAGTGTTAATGAAAAAATTCTTTTCGCAATCCTTATGATATAACACAATGTTGAGCTTTGAGATTTTGTTTTAAATGCTTAGATGCTCGACTTAATAAATAATTATAAATGATAGTTGCTTTTATCGTGCTATTTAGAATGTGCATTGCAAAGTTTGTGAGAGGTTCCTTTGTTGAAGAATGATTGTTTAGCTTGAAAGATTCTTATGTTTGGAAATAAAATCAAAAGTGCAGGTTTTGTAAGAGAAGCGTTTAGGCAAGAGAAGAGATAACTACAAAGATATTTTTATACTGATTTACTTTAGTTGAGCTATGTTCAGTCTCCTCTGTATAGGGTTCCACTATAATCTTCACAAGATTACAACTGAGTATTCACACCACTCCTGGTTTTCATAGTTAGTGAATAACCTCTTGTTACCTTAGACTTGGATGAGTATTCTCACCACTCCTGGTCTCCATAGTCAGCGAATAACCATGTGTTACCTTAGACTTGAAGGAGTATTCGCACCACTTATGGTACTAAGCAACCTTGTATAGATTTCCTTAACTCAAGTGAGTTCAACAAGTGTTTTAATTTTCTTCAGAAATGCAATTAAAGATTCCTTACAAGTCCTTCAAACTATTACTCTCAGAGAGAGGATGTGATTACAATACAATGCAATCTAAACACTTGCATGTGTTTCTCTCTTTTCTCTTTCTTACAAACAGTAAACAATTTTTACAATGAAGCTCGAGAGTATTTCCTTTCTTCTTTTCCTTTCTTTTGTTTTTCTTGCTCATATATCTTCTTTTTCTTGGGCTTTCTCTATGCTTTTCTTTTTAGCGTTTCTTAGGATGAATATTTCGTTGCTTGTTATCCTCATATTATCCTCTACTTCTTCAATTTGAAACTTTTTCTATTTAAAGGCTTTTCGGATAAGTGTCCTTTAGACTAAGCTCTTGGCCTTGATTCTTGTGCTTTCTCTTTCTTCGTGTATAACAACCTTTGGTTAAAGTCAACTTGTCAGAGCATACATGTTTTTTCAATACTTTGCTTGAAGTAGGTTGTACGTTCTTTTAGACACGGCTTCAAGTGAAGAACGTTATCACTACTACAGAAAAGTGCATAGATAGCGCTTTTTTTTTATCATAGATAGCGCTTTTTAAGCGCTATCTATGACAACGCTATCTATTAATAGATAGCGCTTCTATAAAAAGCGCTATCTATTAGTGTCTGACAATAGATAGCGCTTTTTTAAACAAGCGCTATCTATTGTCTGACAAAAATAGATAGCGCTTAGTTAAAAAAGTGCTATCTATTGGTCTAATTTTTTTAAAAGAAAGTAATAAATTTTTAATAAAATATTTAAAAAAATTAAAAAATATAAAATATTGGTTTTATTATGTACAAACATGTGCTGTCTATTGGTTTTATTATATAAAAAAATATTAAAATATTAAAAAAAACATTTTTATTAAATTGTTGAGACAACACCTGTAACACTTTCCTAGTCGAACTTGCTCAGCCCTACTAGCTCTTTATCTAGTAGAGGCCCTAGATATTGGAGTCACAACCAGATTTTCAATATCAGAAATCTATTACAAAGCGTGAAAGAAAATTACACTTGAAGAAATCTAAGAAATCAACGTAAGGTGAAAAAAAAAGTGAAGGGAACAATTCTAAAAATAAAATTACTAGGATGGCAGCTAGAATCAACCACAATGACTAGGAAAATTCTAATAAACTAAAATAATAAAGAAAATACATAATTAATGTTAATTTAAAATTCATAGAGTATCATGACTAGGAAACTATCAACCCAATAAATATTGAAAATTCTAATGTTTTAAATCCTTCATAAACCAACAACAACTTGTATAAAATTTAAAAGAGGACAATAAGTGACATAAAAATTGATGAAACTTCTCTAACATTTTGAGAAAATACAAGTGCCCGTGTAGAAAATGAGAATAATGCCTTATGTAGTGGAACAATGTTAGCTAAAAACTGGAAAGCAAAAAAGAAACTTGAATAGAAGTAAAGATAGACCAAATGTTACATTTATAAATCAAACAAGAAATAATCATTACAGGGCTCATTCCTGTATCTCTTCAATAGAAATAACAAAATGATTAACGGATTGTAGAACCGCTATTTACAAAACCCATTGTCAACAACATAGACAATTCCCTGCATGATTAAAAAAATAAGAAATAAGGAGGAGGATTCATCTCTAACCCGTAGAGATAATCAAACTTATTGTGAATGGGATATTACCTCTAATGTGAGTGATGTTTCTACTATATTAGTAGAAATTTCTACTTTCCTCCTTCCACGAGGAGATGGAGAAAACACTAACTCCTGAGAGAATGTAAAAACAAACATTAACACATTAACATTAAAATAAATATACAATAAAACACACTGATGTATTTCTAAACTGATCAATTATGCACTCTTATTTCACATTATTAAGTATTCAATTTTTTACATAGTATCGTATCTCTACTCCATAAATAAAAGTACCTTGTTGTGTATAGAGATCCCACAATTACCAGCAATATTCTCTATATGGTATCAGATTTTTTGTGCTATTTCCCTTCCTTTTATCTTTACTTTACGTAACACATGTTCAATTCAACAAAGTCACAAGCATAGTGTGTTGCACAGTACACGTTCACATAATATTACTCATACACATGTTCAGAAACGTCAACTAAATAAATCAGAGAAAGTGTCTGAAACTCTGTAATGTTACTAATATAAATTAATAATTTAGTATTAATTTAGTTAGTTTAAATAAAATATCTAATAATCCTAATGTTACTAACATACTATATATTATTATCTTATAACTTACTTGAATGCTACGACCTCCATAAACTCTGTAATTATCTCAGAGAATGATAAACATGTAATATTAGAGAAATTATAGGTAGGTGGAACCAACTAAGAAGGTCCAAACACGAGAAAAAGAAAAGTACCTGGCCAACTGCAGAGAGTATCCTTCTCAACTTATGCTCCTGAAAAATATTGCAAGATTCCACATGAATACTCATACAACAATACCATGCCATATATAAACAAAAGCTAGATAACTAACCAGTTGCTATGTGAACTAAAAACTGCTTTGTGGGATCCAACCCTATCCATAGCGGCCAGGTTTCTTGGTTTTGTCTTTCCCACCAGAAGCCACTGACTCTGAAAGTCCACTCACAGGAGCAGAGCAGAGCATAGCAGTAACATCCGTAACAAGATTACCACTGACAACCTGCAGAAAATCAACACATCCATGAAGAACAATATTATTTAGATCACAGAGTTCACAGGCCAGGGAGGGAGGGATATTCCACCAAAATGTCTTTAGCAGTTAGGTGATGAGAAATAGCCCGAATTGCACCTGCTGTACCAACATCCTTAGGAGTGTATACACTGTTTATTTTTCTCGACTCATGATTCATATCATAATTAAACATAACAAAATGACCAAGTAAACTAATTAAGCCAGAAAAAGACACCAAAGGAAAGAGAGTTATAGGGAATCCTTACCACCATTGACCCTATAGAAATCATCTTCACAGTCTGAGTCTAACCAGAGCTTGGAATTAAAAAAACTCTACCTGTTCAGGAAAATAATGGTTTGTGAATGGAAAACATTGATATTATACACTCATCATTTAGGCATCATAGAATTGCACCAGATTCTTGTAATAAAATTCAAAGGTTTGTATCCTCCTTGAATGATACGCTCAAAAGCTTTGTCTTTTGCGACCTCTACCTAGGTAATTACAAAAATCATTATTCCTCAAAGGTGAAGCATAGCTCGGAGTGAAGGCATTCAAAAGCACCGGTTAAGACTATAAATAACTAATAACAGTAAAGGTCATAGCTTAAGCTCATGAGAACCCAGCGATCATACAATGTTAATAATTCATATTCGATATCCAGTGGAATAAAACATAGTCATATACCATACATACCAGGACCAGCCCCAATACTAATATCTAAAACTTCAAACAAATATTTTCTTAATAGAAAATTTATATTACATTCACATGTATTACACAACACTGATCTTCCTTCTCTTGATTGGCAGTAAGTGAGAAAATTATATAGGAATTACATAGCACATCATTTAAAATCCAAAACATTCTACATACTAGTGGTGTTTGTCTATATTATAAATATGTAGACCATTAATTCATCGTTAAAACATACAATAGAGCATTTGATTATAGATTAGTATGAAGCCAACACTCCTACAAAAGGAAAGAATTAAAATCAATCAGCAATGCCAGTACCAATATTTTCCTTTCTCCTTTCCTATCAAAATTAATGGTTATGAATTCCTTATCCAAGGGAACATTTCTTCTTCTTCTTACAAGATAAAGAAAATGCATCATTAACATACAAGACAAATTAGCAACACCAAAAGAAGAAACAAAGAAAATAAAAATAACCAACTTGATATTCGATGATAATTCGAGCAAACAGAGAAAGAATTTGAATAAGCGCATACCCTAGCAGGAGCAGCACAGAGAACGGGCTTGGAGCATTCCAATTCGAAAAATATGCGTGCATCCTCAATCTGTTGGACAAAACCCTTCTCCTTCGCGGCCACAAAAAAGTGGTCGCCGGTCACATTGAACTTGACCAGAGTAGCTTCCTTGTCGAGGTTGACGACGGCCGCTGACGCGGTTGACGACGGTGAGGCAGTTGTCAGGGCAACAGTGAGGGCGCGCTCACCGGACGGGTGCAAGGCAAGGTCGTTGATAGCGGCATTGCAGTGGACGAAGAGCGTGGTAAGATGGACGAAGCCGTCTACGTCAAAAATGGTGAGGGAGCGGCGTCGGCGGAGATGCGGTTGCGGGGAAGGGGAGATTGGGAGGGGCGTAGAAGGAGAGGGCGGTGACAGAGGCAAAGTTTTGGTGGAGGGAATCGAGGGAGGATGCAGCGGAGAGGTCGTAGAGGTGGATGGTGTCGTCGTTGCCGCCGGAAGCAACGACGGAGCCTGAGACGGTGATAATTTTGATAGAGGAGAGATGGGAAGAGTAGGAGAAAAGAGGGGTTAGGGATTGAGATTGGGGCTTTAGGGTGAGACCCAGATGAATTTCTCGTACGAACCTGCAACCAAACTCATTCTTTTCCTCCACACACTCGTCGCTCTTCTTCCTAAAACCCTAGGGTTTTCTAACCATTAATGGTGGTAGGGAGTGAGGGAGTAAAAACTAATGGGAGTGATACGCAAATGGAATCACGAGAACAAGAAGGGAAAATGAGAACAAAAGAGAAATGAGAAACTTTGAGGACAAATGAAAACGAAGGTGATTGCTTTGTGCAGGGAAAATAAGAACGAAAATCAGAAAAAACGAAGAGGAAATGAGCACTAGCCTTTGAGCCACAAGAAGCCTATCTATTGTGTGCAAATAAACACCACTTGTTTAAAAAAACGCATAATAGATAGCGTTGTTTTAAAAAACCGTTATCTTTTTTTTATTTCAAATTATACGGTAAAAAAGTAATATAAATTATTTATAGATAGCGCTGTTCTAAGAAAACGCTATCTATTGTCATGTATATAGATAGTGCTTTTTTAAATAAGCGCTATCTATTGTTCCGCACACTTATAGATAGCGCTTATTTAAAAAAGCGCTATCTATTAGGCGCTATCTATGTCCAATTCTGTAGTAGTGTATGTGAATATCTTTTGATATTTGATCCGAAGCTTGTGGATGAATGTAGAGTATCTCATATGCAAAGAATAGAATAGATTGAGCATGCAACAAATATGTCTTTTCTTATTACTTTTGTAGTTTTTTCACGTTAAGCAATTAATGTCATTTAATGCTTGCTCAGAACAACAAAGTGTTTTTTGCTTTTCTATCATTGAGGTAGCATTTGAAAATTAAGCTTTTCTTCTAGGGGTACTAAGCGTTGAGTAAAAAATTTGTCGTTAGACAAAAGAATGTTTAGCTCACGGTATCATTTAGATAGAATAAACGCTTCTTATGATTTTTCCTTTTTATGTAGACAACATTTAACATTGTTTATGTTCTCTTTAGTGTTTTAAGTTTTAGTCTTTTAGAGTATTTTGTTAATGACATCGTCTTGACATTATTTGGTTTCCCGAGAGTTAAACTGAATACCTTTTAGGTATGAAAAGCTTTACACATTTGGCTTCAACTCTCTTAGACACTTTTGATTAAATAGTCGTTTAGCAACACATCTAGGTGTTTTGACTTAGTTGTTTTTCTGTTTCCTAAAATCCTAAGTGTTTTCCTAAGGCTTCTGGTGTCGGGGATTTTGGTTTTAAGTCTTATGTTTTAATCCTATGTTGTATTTAGATTAATATTTTGTTTAATGTTATTTGGTTAAGCTTCAAAACATGAGGGGGTTTAGGCGCAGAGACGATTTTGTCTTAACAATCTCTCCCTTTTTTATGTTTAACAAATACACATCTAAGTGGTATATAATTTTCCTTAGTTTAGTGCAGGGTGTTAAGTTTTCTTTTTGTGTGTTTTGGTTCGTTGTGTGTTTTACATCTTTTATTATTTTTATCTTTTGCATGCAGATTAATGGGCGTAGTCGAAATATGTAAAACAACATTTAATATATCGCGTGATAAAAAACTCAAAATAAGACATAAGTTAAACAACAAAACGTTAAGACATAAGTTAAACAACAGAACGTTAAGACATAAGTTGAACAACAAAACAATTACAATTAACAACAAACTTTATATTTAAGCATAAAAACATATTACATGAATGTAAATATGGATTCCTAAGATGAACTCTAAGAATCTGGAGACTCCCCCTGATTCTGTGTTATCCTAACTTTTGGTGTACTCCCCTTGAATACATGGTCCTAGATGCTGACGCGTTTATTCTTTCTCTATTCTCCCACTTATTTAATAAACATCAAAAAGGAAGGAGAGAAAGGACATCATAGTCCAACAATGGGATTGGTCCACATCAGGTCATATTAAAACAATGGAATAATATGATGATGGGACTAACGGAGGAGGAGGTGGAAAAGTGGGAAGGGAGAGAGGCTAGTGTAGAGAAGACGAAGAATCATGATGGAAAACAAGGAATTAATGATGGTGAGTGAGTAGGGTAGAATCCAATGGTGGAGGGTGTAGGTTCGATGGAAGAATTACGTGCGTAAGGTAGGTAAATTCTAAATAAAAGAGTAGGGAAATATATTGGATTATCATATTCATCTTGTTTTGGTGATCGGATGAGATGACAATGATGGTCAGGAGGTTTGGAATATAGACGGTTTGAGAGATGATAATTTTAAGAGAACATGACGACGAGAGAGAACGAGAACTAGGGTTTTGAGAGAATGTGTTGAGAATGCAAGGAGTGGGATCGAGTTAAATAGAGATAAAACTTAGTCATGGACGATTGATCATCCATTTAGTGTAGTTAGTATTGAAAGATTTGGAAAATAGATTTTGCGTCTCTTAAATACCGAGAAGATTTCAGCAGTAGATAAGAATTAGATGAGTGGTGAAGTTAGAGGTTTCATCGTTTCTAGGGGGAGAAAGAATAGAGGATTGATGATAACAATAATAGCTTGATTGACACACAAAAGATATTTGACAGAAGGAGAGAGAAAAAAGTTTGGGTTTTGAAAATCCTAGACAACTTCTAGAGGTGGGTTCGGTACTTAGACACAATCTAATGCATAAATGCAGATGTTTGATAGACGATGCAAACTATCACGTCATATAAATTATGTGTCCTAGAAGTTTGACTCTGTAGATGCTATACACATAACATGTTGAATCAAATTCATTCAACATTTCTCATACCAATAAGGTTGATTAGAGGATTAAGTCTATCTTCAACTAATGTCTTAGTGAAGATGTCAACAAGTTGATCTTTTGCACTTACATATTGTAAGTCCACAATACCTTTGTTAACATGATCACGTATGAAATGATGTTTGACATCAATATGTTTAGTGCATGAATGCAATGTAGGATTTTTAGACAAACTAATGGCAACATTTAACATAGTAAATAAGAATCTTACCTTCGAGGTGGTTATAATCTTCTAGCTGATTCCTTATCCATAAGAGTTGTGAGCAACAATGTGCAATAAATATATATTCAGCTTCAACTATTGACAATGCAATTGTATTCTGCTTCTTGCTCAGCCACGATACTAAATTTCTTTCAATGAAGTGGCAACCTCCACTCGTCCTTTTTCGCTCAACTTTATCTCTAGCAAAATTGACATCATAATATCCTTCAATATTGAAGTTCTTATTCTCTTTGTAGCATAGTCCAAGAGATGATTTCCTTTCAGATAATGAAATATGAGTTTTACATCACTAAGATGGGTTTCTCTGGGATTTGACTAAAATCTTGCATAAAGATAGACACTAAACATTATATCAGGTCTAGATGCGGTGAGATAAAAATGTTAACCTATCATTTCACGATAAAGAGTGTTGTCCAATTTTGTTGAGCGCTCATCTAGCCCTGAGCTAGTTGTTGGATGCATTAGAGTTTTCATCTCCTTGGCGTCATCCATTTTGAACTTTTTCAGCAACTCCTTGATATACTTTGTTTGATGGATATAGACAATGTTGTATTCTTGCTTGATTTGTAGTTTGAGAAAGAATTTAGCTTACCCATCATACTCATCTCAAACTCTTCTTGCATCATGATCGAGAAGTTTCAACATAATTTTTCATCAGTAGCACCAAAGATAATGTCATCAACATATATCTGAATGATGAAGAAGTCTTGATTGACATTTTTCTTGAAGAGAATGGTGTCTACTTGACCTCTCGTGAATTATAAGGAAGCGACTTAATCGTTCATACTAAGCTTCGGGGGCTTACTTTAAACCATATAAACCTTTGTTAAATCTAAAGACATGTTTGGCACTCAAATCCTGAAGGTTGTTCCACATACACTTCTTCCTTAATATCATCGTCTAAGAGTGCAATCTTGACATCTATTTGATATAGTTTGATTTTGTTGAACACCGCAAACGATAGAAGAATACAAATGACTTCCAACCTTGCTACTAGAGCATAGGTTTCGGTGTAGCCAATTCCTTTTTGTTGAGAGTAGCCTTTCACAACCAATCTTACTTTGTTTCTGCTAACATTCCCTTCTTCATCTAGCCTGTTGCGATAGACCCATTTTCCTTTGACTACAAGCTTTCCATAGGGTAGCTCAACAAGTTCCCATACCTCATTTTTCTTGTATAGATCAAGTTCTTTCATAGCTTCAACCCAAGAGTTTTCTTCAAGAGCCTGATTGACGTTTAGTGGCCCAATTTGAGAGATAAAAGTAGTAGTAAGAGGCTTGTGATATGATCTTGTTCTCACATGCTCTTCCAGATTTCTAATGATTTTCTCTAAAGGATGGTCCTTGATGGTTAGACGATGTAAGTTGTTTGGTTCTCTTCTTCCTTCACTAGTATCATTGAGTGGCTCTTCAAGTTGACTCTCGACTTGACTGTGGGGTTCCTCTGATGCATTTGGCTCCTTGGTCAGCTTGTCGTTTACCTACATTTTAGAGAAGGAGTTGTGTAGCTCTGACTTATTTCGGTCAGGCTCATGCTTAAATTTCACATGAATGACTTTCTCAAATTTCAAAGTTCTAGAGTTGTAGGTTCTAAACGCTCTTGATGTTTCTAAGTAGCAATGCATGATCCTTTCATCACTTCTGGAGTTAAACATCCTTAACATGATCTTTAGTATTTAGTATAAAGCATTGATAGCCAAAAGGATGAAAATAAGAAATATTTGGTTTTTTGTTCTTCCATAATTCATAAGGTGTTTTGTTGACGATTGACCTAATGTAAATTTTGTTTTGAATGTAGCAGGCAATGTTAACTGGTTCTGCCTAAAAGTATTTAGGAGAGTTAAAAGCGTTTAACATAGTTTTGGCCATCTCTTGTAGACATATATTCTTCATTTCAATGACTCCATTTTGCTATGGAGTCCTTGAAGTTGAAGAGTTGTGCCTAATGCCAGAGTTTTCACAAATGTTTTCAAAAAGTTCAATTTCAAATTCTCCTCCATGGTCACTTTGGATAGATATAATTTTTAAATTCTTTTCAATCTCTATCCCTCTATAGAGTTTGCAAAAAGCGTTAAAGGACTCATCCCTATGAGTTATAACTAAAATCCAAGTCCACCTAGAAAAATCATCTACTACTACTAACCCACAGTGTTGATAGGGGGAGCCTAGCTTCTATACATTTTGATTTTTGATGATGAATATGTTAAAATAGAATGACTCAATTTCTCACACCAAGATGGGGGGGGGGGGGGGGGAGGGGGGGGGGGTGAATTGGTGAAGTATAAAATTTAAAACTTTCAAAATCTTTTTCACCAAAAGAGATGCCTTTATACTTTTCTTGAAATGCATGTTAAAAGATTTTCAATGCAGCAGAAATTTAATCGAATGAGTATAAAGTATAATCTATTGAATGTAAAAGAGTAGGGATAAGAAAGATCAAACACTGAGTTTTTATACTTGTTTGACCAAGCCTACATCGAGTGTCCTTCCAACCATAGGAAGCCAATGTGCACAATAATGATCAAGGTTTTTACAACAAGGTTTTTATAGAGACCTCACGTAAAAAATATAAAACACCTCTTTAACCCTCTAATCAAAATATAGACAATACGTAAACAAACTAGCAGCAAGAATCTCCTCTCCTATAGTCCAACCCCTTTGAGGCACCCTCAAAGTCAAGAACGCAACACGTCCTTCTTCTTGTAATCACAATAGGAAACTCAACCCATCTTCAACAGATTGTAGAACCTGATCTTGCAGTAGATACCCAAATGTGCAAATAGATCAGACTTTGAAACTTAGCAGTCTTGCTCTTCAAGAAATTCCAAGTAGTTGATCACCACGGTCAAACTTGTTTTCTTGGAGCTTTTCCTTTTTCTGTAAGAATTAAACTGTCTGCAAAAGAATATAAAAATGTTAGAATCACAAAGTTATTTACAGAAATAAAATTTGCGTCAATTTATAGTATAACACATCCTTGATACATTTTAATCGACTTTTCTAGTAATGTAGTCGAATACACCAATTCAGTTATAATAGTTAGTAGCAGTCAAAACAATTTATTGAATTCACAATTAACGCAGTCGAATAAAATTTAATGCTTGGTCAACACATTTAAAATATAGTTGTTGTGACAGTTATATCAAGCATTACCAGATTTCCAAACAATAACAGACTTAATCGAATACATATTGCATGCAATCGATTATGCAACAATGTTAAGCAAAGTTTTGAACACTTTTCTCTTTGAAAAACTCTCACAACACACTTGAAAAAGTTTTGTGCAAAGACACAAGTTTTAATCGATTCACCCCATAATGTAATCGACTTAAAACTGTTGTTTTACGACAATTAAAATTCAACATTTGTGCTTGTGGTTTTTCTCATAAAAAACATGTGTCATGCATTCATGTATAAAATCACATATATAACATAGTGAAATGCAATGAACAACACAACAATAACACAATCATGTTCTCATATACGCATATAAGATGTAAGCATAGAATATGTAACACATAATACACATATGTTATTAATTATGGGTTGTCAATTAAAAACTCAGATATTATTGAGATTGTGGGTTCAACTAAACCAATGCTCCCTCTATCAACAATCTCAACAGAATAGGTTGAAATGTTTTTAATCATTCTTGCACAACAAAATGGCATAACAAATGTTTTAAATCATTTACATGTTAGTGCTAGATGTTTAAATTCATCCATATGTAATAAAATAGCCTAAAACAGGTTAGAAATCAAGTTTTTAGTAATAATAATTGATTACATAACTTGTATAATTTGTTAGATTAAGCTAGAACACTTAGAAAGCTAAACTGGAGCCAATCACTCTATTATAATTGATTACATAAGTTACATAACTGACTAAAACAAAGATGATGGCAACCCCTTTAGGGACTTACCATCCAATGAAGTATCAATTTCACTCTAAGTACAAGAAAGGGAAGTTGAATAAAGGACTTAATCTTTTCTTTCTAAAGTCTTAGAATGTTCTCTTTGCTAAATACTTTTACATTGTTTTTGTAGAATATTGATAAAAGGGAGGAACCATGTCTATGCAACTCAAGAAGGCTGCCGCGTAAGAAAACCAAAGAAGCACAAATGGACGGTTGGTGCCCAAGGGCCTCTGCACTACGTTCAACAACAACTCCATCTTCTTCAATTGCTTTGCTGAGTTGGCAACTATAGCTTGCTTCCTAAGCTTCTTCCACCTATTTTACAGAACCACAATACGTTTTAGAAGCTCTCCTTCTTCTATAAATAGAGAGCTTCATCACTTATAAATGTAACTTGAATTGAAGTAAAGAAATGCTGCCAATTTTCAGCTATTACTCTCAAGTTCACCTCTGTGCTTTGTTATTTAGCACCTCCTCTAGCTCCTTTCCCCTTTGGAAAGCCTACTGAGTTAGAACTTCTGCCTACACACTCCAAAACCGCACCAGGCAATTCATCAAACACCTTCCGTGCGCCTCCAACTACATCTGCGTTTTCCAATTCCGCTGCCACCTCTAGTTCGACAAGCTGCTCATTCTTAAAGAGTGAAGCTTCCATCAAAAGAGATAGGCATAATTTGTTATATAAGTAACATAATCTGTGAAGAAAGGCAAATGGTTGACTAATGAAGCTAAGTGTTAATATAATCGATTACATAAGTTCAATAATCGATTAAAACAGAAAGCAAGGTCTAATCCATTGTATAGGAAGCCTAATATATTAAGACTATTAGAAGAAGAAGTTATAGGCATAAGTGTTGAATTAATCGATTATACATGTGTAATAATATGTTAAAACAGAGACAAAAGTATAATAGATTATGCTGATAATATAATCGATTAAACTGCGTTAGGATTTGAATTTGCTCTATAAACCTAACTTGAGACCTGATTCATTAGCGTTCTAATTTTAATATACTAACAGATTTTCTAAGTTTTGAATACAGGTGCTTTCAAGAATCGTTCTTGGAGAAATCAATCTTCATTGGTGATCATACATCAAGATTTCATTCAAGACATTTGGACTTCAATATTTCTGATTCATCTGCACTTTGGAGAGTGTGATTGGATCAGGTTCTTTAGCAATCCGTGATATTGGATACCTGTGCGAGGATAGCCAGGGTTGAGAACTGGTGTTTGCTCTTGGGATTTGTAAGAGATTGAGTGATTCATCTCTTGGTTGTTTGAGAGTGAGAGATTCCTCTCTTGTATTTGTTATTTCTGATTTGAGTGGTGTGATGAATGCAATTGAGAGTTTCATTGTATTCTTGTAAACTTAAATGATTATCAATGGATTCCCTTCAACTAAGGTTGTTGCAAGAGGATTTGATGTAGGCTTGTGACATTCAAACTAGTATAAATTATTGTGTCTTGATCTTTCTTTCATTGTTCTTTACTTAGTTGATTAATTTAGCTTTGACTATTGATATCAAGATTCAAGAACTCATAAAGATTTGCAAGAGTTTAAAAAGGGTTAAAACCATTCACCCCTCTTGGTTTAGGATATAAGGCCTCTCATTTTTAACACATAGTGTTTACCGCTCATAGACTCAATTTTTTTTGGTCCAAATAAATCTATATGTAGCAACTAAGGAGGTCATTTAGTTTAAACCATGCTTTTACTTTTAAAAGATTCTTTTACTTTTTTGCCCTTTATGCAAACACTACAAAAAGATTGTATCATTGAATGATACTTTTGGTAGTCCTTTATCGAGATGATGGTGTTGTAGCCCTACAATTAATCTCATGCTTACATGTTGATACGTTATCGTTGAATCTATCCAACTAATATTACTCTACAAGGCAACTTCAGTATTGCCAAGTTAGTAGTCAAGAAAATAGATAGGGTTAAAGTAACCATGAGTCGTTTCCCAACGAATACGAAATTGCTTTTCAATACTTGATTTTTATGGAGACTTTGAAAGGTTAGTAAATGATATGCAATGAAATTAATGTTTGAGTTTAATTGGAGAACAAATAGGAAACTTAGAAACAATTATAACACAATATGCTAATTCCACTACTTTTCCAAGATAGATTTATCATCAGTTAACCACAGATTATTGTTCAATTGATTATTGTTCGGGTTTCAAATTAATTAAAGTACATTCTTAATTAATTTAAGGCGATCTTACCATCAATAAAAGTAGATTATCAGTGAAAAACAAAACCTTTTTAGATTATTCACAATGAATTCAACCAAAATACTTGTCAATTGAATCCTATTATGTTTAATGATGTCTATTCTTATGTCTCCTAACCAAATTAAAAGTTAATTAATCAAAGTAAATTCTTAATTAATTATAGTTGAAATTCTTACCACCAATCAAAGTACATTGTCAATTAGTAGTAAAAACCTGTTTACTCGTATCAAAGTTTCTAAATTCAATCAAAGTACATTCTCAATCAAACCTAGAAACCCTTGAACTCATATGATCAATATGCAAGTAGATTCAAACACCTTATGATGCAAAAATCATTACTTTTAATGTGATTGAGAGATGAAAAACATAGAAGAATGATAACTCAAATCAATAATAAAAAGAAACAAATACATTAATTCAAATTAACCTCATAATCCATAATGAAATTATAGTGAAATAGCCCTAGAAGCTTAACCTTGCATGAATGGAGTGGAATACATGGTAAAATAAAAGTGAGAGGAGTGATGAATGATTGCTTCCAGTGGAGGAGTCTAAGTGAGTGAATGAGTTATGATTTCTACTTACCTTAGGTCTCTTTATATACGAAAGAAATTCAAAATGGATGAAGCAAAGGAGATGAAAACTCCAATGCATCCAACAACTAGCCTGGGCTAGATGAAAGCTCGAAAAAAGTGGACAACACTACTTATTGACAAATGATAGGTTCTTTTTTTTTATCTCACTACGTCCAGACCTGACATAATGTTTAGTTTTTGTCTATGTGCTAGATTCCAATTAGATCCTAGAAACCTATTTAGTGTTGTTAAGCGAATATTTTGTTACTTAATAAGAACAATTAATCTTGGTTTGTGGTACAAAGGAAATGAAAGCTTCATATTAGAAGGCTACTTTGAGGCTGACTATACTGGGACAAAGCTGAACGTAAAAGCACAAGTGGAGGCTGACACTTCATTGGAGGAAACCTTGCCTAATGTTTGAACAAAAGGCAAAGCATAATATTTGGTACGACTGTCGCGGTCATACAAATTTGATACACGAAATTATGCAGTATAGACTAGGAAGTGACTCCTAGGTCGTCTCTCAAGGACCAATATTTATGGTTCGGTCTTAGATTAATTGGGGGGGGTTTTGTGATTTGTGGTACGGAAAAATAAATTAAAACTGGAATTAAAATAAGACAGAATTAAAAACACTGAAGTAAATTTTAAAGCATTAAAACCAAACGGTAAAAGACGGTGAAAATAGAAAACGTTTGAAAATAACATGAACAATAAAATGCAATGACAAAATTTAACAGTACAGAAAATAGTGAACGGTAAAATTTAACAGATAAAATAAAAACACTTAACTGAAAATTAAATTTATCAAAGATTCAAAACTTAAAATAAAATGCCGTGGAAATATAAAAATGAAATGAGCAAAACACTCTTACTTAAGCTTCAGAAATCAAATTACACGTGCACTATTTTAAAAATGGAAACTAAGGCAAATTGAATTGAATTACAAAACCTCCCCAAGAGGGGAGGAGAAAACCAGAACGTACTGCTTCCTAAATTCCTACTCCTAAAACTCTAATAACTTCTACTTCTCTGCTCTGCTGCATTTTATAGTGTCAACACTCTCAACATCCTCCTTCAATTCAGCAATTTGGATTGGCAGCCCGTGAACAAATGTAAAACCGTGACCTTCTTTTGATTCAATGTGGTCCCCTCCTTTTCCATTTCAATCAGATGAATCATCCTTTTTCAATTCAGCAATTTTAGCCGTGATCCCCACCTCTTCTTGCTACTGACCGTGAAGTGTGTGTGTCTTCTGCTGGATGCTTCTTCTTTTTCTTCATCAATCACCTTGTGCTTTGCTTTTCTTCCAGCAAAAATTAAATGCCCACCATGGAGAGCTCTCCTCTGGACGTGGCAGCTTGTTCTTTCCGAGTGCACCCTTAAACCTTCCATTTCCGTGCTCTCTTCCCAGCCGTGACCAGCTGCTGTTGGTGAATCACCGTGTGCACTCCAGCTCCTGGAACAATGAGCTGCTGCCTCCGAGTTGTATCCTCCAAGAACCGTGAATGTCTTCTTCTCCAACTTTGCTGCTGGAATGGGGAACACCGCTGCTAGACATGCACACCAAAGCAAGAAAATTGAATCCGTGCCTCTTTGGTTGAAGTGTTCCAGCATGTCAATTGTTCGGTTAAATCACTGAACTCTCCTTCTAAGATATGAAGGCACTGTGTGCTTCTCCTTTGTTTTGTTGCTGCCACCGTTCCAGCCTTAGCCTCCCAAAACCGTGAACTTGGTGGCCTCCTCTTTCTTCCAGAAATGAGAAGGCTCTTCTTTACTTCTTTTCCCGTAAACTCCCACCTATACAATACATGTGATCTGCATTTTTTTCTTTTGGTGGGGCCGTGACATTCATCTTGATAAATTTCAGCATGGAACTATTTGCATCTGCGTGAGCTTGGTTCTTTTCATCCCTTCCACTTGCTTCCAAAGACCATGGACCTACATGAGCACATGTGTTTCCCACTTAAAAATCCTTTCCAATTTGATGCTTGTGTTGGCCGTGAGAAGCAAGCTAAAACCGTGAGAGTGTTGTCTAAAAATGTATTGAATATTGTAGCAAGCCTTTCCATTACAAACATGTGGGGACCGTTTGTGCTATTTACATTTAAACAAATTCAGCACTTGCAATTGGAGTTTGACGTGAGCTTTCACCATGGTGTGGCCCCTTTCTTTTGATTCCACTTCAAGTCCATGCTATTCTTCTATATTGCCGTGAATGCTTCTTCACCAAGGAGGTGGCTCCCACTTTGACTTCAAGCTTTGATAATCCCTTGGCAAATGAATTTTCCAGCAACTTGCTATCTTCCAAACACGTGAGAGATGTTGTATGTGCCCCTCCATTATGCTTCATAACTTTCAAGAATTAGATGGGATGGTTGCCTTTCACGTGCATCTCCAATTCATTTAATATTCATTGCTTATGATTCATAGAAATAACCGTGAGTGGTCCCCCACCATGTCCCATGTCTTCATAATTTTCTTCAATCAAGGGAAGGCCGTGTGCTATGTGCTTGCTTATAGAGAAAAGAAATGAGAATGTGCTTCTCTCCAATTTAATCAACATGTATGCACTTTCCAAAATGAAGCATCGACTTTTGCCTTTCAACCAAAATGATTTAAAAATTATTTTCTATGTGAATGTGGCATAAACCTTGCTTAAGAGTGTTAGGAGGTCTTAGCATTGTCCAATGATCAATTCCAGCCACCACAAGTATCAAACAACAAGCAAACAATGCAAACAAATTAGAAGTCACTCAAACAGTAAACACTAGACTGACATAGGGGAGTAAACAAAATACTGGGAACAACACAGATCGAATTGGAACAAAGTAAAAACTATACGTGAAACTAGACATCTAGACGAAACTATGAAAAAAAATTGCATGGAAAACGGATAAGAATTGAACTCAAACGAAGACAAACAAGTTGACAAAAAATTCACGCAACAACCAGCGAAAATTGAAATGGTTGAAATACATTGGGCTCTATTTCCATTTCTCATTTAACCTTCAAATGTCCCAAATTGTATTTCCAAATTTTCCTTGTAAAATAATTAGCTCAGATAATTCAAATTAATTAAAATAAGAATTTCTGATCGAATTAAGCACAATCAAGCAAAATGGGAAAACACTGGACAATTAAGCACAATTCCCTGATTAATTCTAGTACAATAAACTAAGTGAAGTGTAGAAAATATCGACTCATCAAAATAGACCACACTTAGTCTTTTGCACTCCTGGGCAAAATCAAGACGCAAATCAGGGAATGGTTCAAAGGATTTTTAGGTGTATGACACAAAAACTCAGTAGACAGAAAATAAAGACACACAAGAAACAAAGAATTTACACAGTTCTCAAGAAATCTGGACAGAGAAAAGATGTAGACAATATCCAACACAAAATCAAGAAAAGCACATACTTACAGAAATCATCCAAGCACTTCAATACATAGCAAAATGATTAATCAGTTCAAGAGGTGATTCAAAAATAACAACACCTCACAGATGTACTCACAGTGTTTCTCTCAAGTGTCTAGGGTAAATCAATGTCACTCAATGCACTCAAGAAAACAAACACAAATAGACTTGGCAAGCTTCTAATATCAACACTTAAAACATATGCATGTTCAGATCTAAAGGTCTTTCAAGGTTGTAATGGGGCCAAGGACAGGGGAGGATAAATATGGATAAGTAGCTATAGCTCAGAAGAAATAGAGGAGCACTGGGGAAAAAAAATGTAAACACAGTGAAATCTCACCCAAACCTCTAATTCCATCCTCTTCTCGACTCCATTATTCACAAATTTAATTTTCAATTTTTTTCTTTTTCTCATCAAATTTTTTTTCTCATCCTGTCTTTCTTTTTTTTTTTTTTTCACAACAGGATATAAATTATCATTTCAAAACATGATGAGGAACCAACTAGCCAATTTATCAGAATCCCCAAGGAGACCACACTTATTCACAAAACACTTCTATAGCTCCAGACTTCCCTAAGGTTCAGGTAATCATTTGTTTTTCACTTAGGATCAGTGTGTGAGCTTTAAAAACAAATAAATGGGGAAAGTATAGGCTCAAAGGGGTTATCAAAGGATAATAACAAGGTAGGCTTATTTGGCTAAAGAGGCTCAAGAATAAAAATGCCTTTATCATTTCTAAACATGCATATCAATCAAGTATTGTCAAAAAGAATCAAGCCAAGGCACATGTGCAAGCAATCAAGATACATATCACACACAAGAAAGAAAATTAAGTGGCTCAAATCTCACACAGGGTATTTGTCACAATCAAATCAACCTCTCAAACGTATAATCATCTTTCCAGGCAGAGAAAAGCAAGGATTACAAACTATAAGTATTAAGTAAGTGAAGGAAAAATCTACAACTTAAACATCATCCAGAAATCAAGAGAAAAATGTAAAATTTATTGCACACAAAACACACTAAAACAACTTAAAACAGAAAAAATTAACACTCAAAAACAAAAAATTTAACACACAAAATACAATCTAACAGAAAAATCAGAAAAATCAGAATTTCTTCCCAGTAGACCACACTTAAATCACACAATGTCCTCAGTGTGTTACAATCATCAGATTATCAATTTCAGAGCAGTCAAATAATATAGACAAGTGCAATAAAAAGTAAGGAAATGGGAAGAAATTTTAAGTAACATCCATCAGTAGATGTTATCAGTGACATCCATCAACAGATGTTGAAATCACCTAGCACCCATCAGTAGATGCTAATTAATTTTTATTACTATTTTTTTTTTTTTTTTATTTTATTTTTTTATTATTTTTTTTTTCTGAAAAAGGATACCGGTACTGTGACAACAGTCTCGGTGCGAATGACCGGCACTGTTGCTACAGTGGCAGAAATTTAGGCTATAAAAGGGCACCTCCTCAGCCTCGAGTGACATTTCTGATCCCTCAGCCTGCCTCTCTCTCTACTCCTCTCTTCTCTCTAATCCTCTCTCCTCCTCTCTCTTCTGAGCATCTGGAGTCTGCGCGGAGCCTCTGCCACCGTGCCTTCTGAAGAGTCCGAGATCGGCGAGGAGCTTCTCTGCCAGCCTACTTCTCCAGGTAAGTCCTCTACACCTGGATCCCTTTTTCTTTCTGCTTGCTTAACTTTTCCTGCCGTCTCTTTGCTTCATTTTTCTTCTTTCCTTTCATTCTGCTTATTCTGCTGTTATGCCTTCCTGCTTTCCTTCTTCTCCTTTTCCTTTTTTCCAGATCTTTCATTTTTTTTTCTTTTTCTGCTTTCTTTTAAGCCTTCAGTTCCTTCTTTATTTTCAGCTCTTATTCGCTTTCTTCTTCACCTGCTAAACACTTAAAACACATAAAACACAATTGTCTTAAAACTTAAGGGGTATATCGGTTGGAAACCAGACGTTAATCTCCCTTCGTTTGAAGGTATGGCAGAGACAATCGGGTAGAACAACGCCACGTACCCCACTTAAAACTAAAACACAGAAACTGAATATACAAGAACAATATGGACAAGGACACTGGACGTAGATCCGTTTAGGACCCTTTTGCAAGGACCGTGAAACAGATCTGAGACCAAAAACTAAAACATCAAATACAGACTGGACAAAATAAATCTAAAAGGAAACAAGAACAAATAAAGAAAACAGAGAACTAATCTAATTTTTTTTTTATGCTTCTCTTTTTTTTTTTTTTTTAGTTCTTTTTATTTTTTTTTTTATGTTTATTTTTTTTTTTATGTTTTTGTTCTTTTTTTTTATTTTTTATTTAAGTATTTGTATATTACGAGAGGAAGGATGAGTGATACGGAATCAGAGAGATATACCAGTCAACGGTGGCGTCCTACCGACGATCAAATCAAGATGATGACCAAAATCTACAACTATGGGGTCACACACCCAAGCCGAGCGCAAGTCGTCGAGATCGCGTCTCGACTAAGGGCTTTCGGCGAAGCCACTGAATACAACGTACACTGCTGGTTCAACAACCACGGCAATCGGGTCAAGCGCTGGCAAGCGGAGATAGACCCTACTGGCACTCTCTTTTCACAACTGCCGCTGTATATGTATGGTAAGACCTCTGATCACACCTCCATTGAATTTTCCATTCCTCTTCTATTATTAACACAAGTTTAATTTTTTTTTTTTGTTTGAAAGAAAACAACTGGGTGATAATGAGGGCACCGAGGCTGCTGAATTTGTTTCCAGTTCCGATCATTATCGATGACGACAGAAATGAACGAGAAATTCCTCCACCAAAGCCTCCGCTCGCATTCCGAACCAGAGCTCCCTCAACGGAGCTCTCCCTTAGACCACCACAACCAGCTCGAGAATTCTTCCAGTTTTAAAGTTTTGTTTATTTATTTATTTTTTTTTTTTATGTTTTTGTTGGCCGAGTGTGGCCCGAATATGGACAAGGCATGTAATCTGAACAATTATATTTTTTTATGTTTTTATTTTTTATTTTTTATTTTTTTGTTTTTATTTATTATGGTGTGTAATATTAACGATCACTAAAGATCGACCCCCCGAACATCTTTTATTTATATATATCCACTGCAATTTTATTTTCAGATCTGTTAAATTTCCTTTTCTCAATTAGTGTAATTTTTTTTTTTTTTTTTTTGCAAAGATGAATGAAATCTTTCTTAGTCAAATTTTTCAATCAATAATCTGTATGCACACAACTAAGAAATTATATTTACAGTGAAGGAAAATAAGGAAAAATAAGATCTGAAGTGAAAATTTTTATTGGTATAAAATAATAAGATACTGAGGGTCGAAATAAAATCAAGGAATACGCAAAACAATTTTTGAATTTTTGATTTTTTTTTTGATTTTTTTTTTATTTTAAGTAAAAACACTAAAAATCACGAAGCAAAATAAAACACAAAACACATTTTTTTTTTAAAAAATATGAAAAATAAATATATGTATATCTTATAACAATAAAATTTTAATTGAAAACAAAGATTTTGCACACTTTAAACAAAAAATTTTATCAAAAAAAAAAAAAAAATTTTTTTTTTGTTTTTTTATTTTTTATTTTTAAAGATAACAATTACAAAAACTAAGAAGAAAAGGAAAAACAAACTTAAAAGAAAAAATTGCAGAATCTTCCCCAGACCACACCTAAACTACAATGTCCCAAATCAGTTAAAGGCATAAGATCATCAATTGAAACTTAAACAGATAAAGGACAAATGTAATAAAAGTCAGAAAACGGGGAAGAAAGAAAAAGAAAACTCCCCTGGATTATGGTGGCAGTTGCCAAAATTGGACAATCAGGGAGATGTCTTCTTCAGGATCCAAGACGGAAATTTTGAGGAAAAATTGCTTCATCCTCCAAATCTGATCAAGCAGAGAAATATCCTCCACCGCCGGATCTAAGCAGCAAATATTGTCACTGAGCAGATTCAGTAGGTGCCTTTTGATCTTCGAACTGCTGTATGTACTGGCACCTTTGTCTTCCAGCGTGGGTGCATGCTGATCAAATTTATATGTACCTCCTGCAATATGGTTAGTGCAAAATGGTTCCACAGAAATATCATGCAGAGGTATAACACCCAATCCCAATTCATCATACCGAGCCTTAGATACAACCTCATAACATGAATCCGTTTCAAATGTAGAAACAATATCTATAACAGGTTCAGATTCATGTTCAGTGCATGGAGAACAAATATTTGAATGTGATAGTAAAAAGCGGTCCTCATCATGCACAGAGGAAAAATTAAAATCATGCTCAGCAACAATATAGTCATCAGCATACCTCTCAACAACATAGTCATCAATATAATCAAATTGAGGTATGCTTACCTCCTCTTCCTTGAAGATTTCTAGAGTGTGGGAAGGTGAAGGTGGTCTACCTGGTTCAGGATTACTGCTTACTTCTGCCGGGTCCCCAAAATTTTCATCAGTCTCCTCAGGTGCAAGAGTGGCCATCTGCCTGATCTGATCACTCAGATTCTGCATGGCAGCTTGAGTTTCCATGCTCTCTTGCTTGAACTGCATGTTCCCTTTCTGAAACTGAATGTTCTGCATTGTCATCTGCTCTAGTAACTCCTTTAATGTAGGTTCAGAAATAGAAGGCTGAGGAGTTATTTGAATAGGAGAATCATACTGCTGACTCTCATATTGTGGAACTGGCTCCCAAAGAGAGCTCTCAGAAATTGGATGATGGAACATATTGTTCTCATCATAAAAATCAGCAGATTTAAAATCAAAGTAATATGCAGAATAAGAATCATAATCACAGACATTGGCAGAATAAGCATTATTCACAACATTAAAATAGGTAGACATGGAAAAATAAAAAGTAAAAAGTAAAAACTAAAAATTACGAATCAGATAAAACAAAACACATTTATACATGCTACAAGCACACACAAGACAGAACATCAATAGTAAAAATTTTTAATTAATTTTTTTTTTTTTTTTTAATTTTCAAATTTTTTTTTTAATAACAACTAAATACAGAACATAGCACAATTAAACACATATATACACAATATATATTAACACAGCCTAATCGAAAAACACAGCAAAAATCTAAAACGAAAAACCTGGAACTGAAGTGACAACGCCGCCAAAATTTGCTGAAGGTGTCGTTATCGCCTGCAAAAATATACAAGACAAAACACACAAAACAAACATATTAACAGAACAAAACTTTATACAACAAAAATCTAAAACCAAACCGTCATTAGTTGGTCCCCGGCAACGGCGCCAAAATTTGGTACGACTGTCGCGGTCATACAAATTTGATACACGAAATTATGCAGTATAGACTAGGAAGTGACTCCTAGGTCGTCTCTCAAGGACCAATATTTGTGGTTCGGTCTTAGATTAAACACGTAGTGGGGGGGGTTTTGTGATTTGTGGTACGGAAAAATAAATTAAAACTGGAATTAAAATAAGACAGAATTAAAAACACTGAAGTAAATTTTAAAGCAGTAAAACCAAACGGTAAAAGACGGTGAAAATAGAAAACGTTTGAAAATAACATGAACAATAAAATGCAATGACAAAATTTAACAGTACAGAAAATAGTGAACGGTAAAATTTAACAGATAAAATAAAAACACTTAACTGAAAATTAAATTTATCAAAGATTCAAAACTTAAAATAAAATGCCGTGGAAATATAAAAATGAAATGAGCAAAACACTCTTACTTAAGCTTCAGAAATCAAATTACACGTGCACTATTTTAAAAATGGAAACTAAGGCAAATTGAATTGAATTACAAAACCTCCCCAAGAGGGGAGGAGAAAACCAGAACGTACTGCTTCCTAAATTCCTACTCCTAAAACTCTAATAACTTCTACTTCTCTGCTCTGCTGCATTTTATAGTGTCAACACTCTCAACATCCTCCTTCAATTCAGCAATTTGGATTGGCAGCCCGTGAACAAATGTAAAACCGTGACCTTCTTTTGATTCAATGTGGTCCCCTCCTTTTCCATTTCAATCAGCTGAATCATCCTTTTTCAATTCAGCAATTTTAGCCGTGATCCCCACCTCTTCTTGCTACTGACCGTGAAGTGTGTGTGTCTTCTGCTGGATGCTTCTTCTTTTTCTTCATCAATCACCTTGTGCTTTGCTTTTCTTCCAGCAAAAATTAAATGCCCACCATGGAGAGCTCTCCTCTGGACGTGGCAGCTTGTTCTTTCCGAGTGCACCCTTAAACCTTCCATTTCCGTGCTCTCTTCCCAGCCGTGACCAGCTGCTGTTGGTGAATCACCGTGTGCACTCCAGCTCCTGGAACAATGAGCTGCTGCCTCCGAGTTGTATCCTCCAAGAACCGTGAATGTCTTCTTCTCCAACTTTGCTGCTGGAATGGGGAACACCGCTGCTAGACATGCACACCAAAGCAAGAAAATTGAATCCGTGCCTCTTTGGTTGAAGTGTTCCAGCATGTCAATTGTTCGGTTAAATCACTGAACTCTCCTTCTAAGATATGAAGGCACTGTGTGCTTCTCCTTTGTTTTGTTGCTGCCACCGTTCCAGCCTTAGCCTCCCAAAACCGTGAACTTGGTGGCCTCCTCTTTCTTCCAGAAATGAGAAGGCTCTTCTTTACTTCTTTTCCCGTAAACTCCCACCTATACAATACATGTGATCTGCATTTTTTTCTTTTGGTGGGGCCGTGACATTCATCTTGATAAATTTCAGCATGGAACTATTTGCATCTGCGTGAGCTTGGTTCTTTTCATCCCTTCCACTTGCTTCCAAAGACCATGGACCTACATGAGCACATGTGTTTCCCACTTAAAAATCCTTTCCAATTTGATGCTTGTGTTGGCCGTGAGAAGCAAGCTAAAACCGTGAGAGTGTTGTCTAAAAATGTATTGAATATTGTAGCAAGCCTTTCCATTACAAACATGTGGGGACCGTTTGTGCTATTTACATTTAAACAAATTCAGCACTTGCAATTGGAGTTTGACGTGAGCTTTCACCATGGTGTGGCCCCTTTCTTTTGATTCCACTTCAAGTCCATGCTATTCTTCTATATTGCCGTGAATGCTTCTTCACCAAGGAGGTGGCTCCCACTTTGACTTCAAGCTTTGATAATCCCTTGGCAAATGAATTTTCCAGCAACTTGCTATCTTCCAAACACGTGAGAGATGTTGTATGTGCCCCTCCATTATGCTTCATAACTTTCAAGAATTAGATGGGATGGTTGCCTTTCACGTGCATCTCCAATTCATTTAATATTCATTGCTTATGATTCATAGAAATAACCGTGAGTGGTCCCCCACCATGTCCCATGTCTTCATAATTTTCTTCAATCAAGGGAAGGCCGTGTGCTATGTGCTTGCTTATAGAGAAAAGAAATGAGAATGTGCTTCTCTCCAATTTAATCAACATGTATGCACTTTCCAAAATGAAGCATCGACTTTTGCCTTTCAACCAAAATGATTTAAAAATTATTTTCTATGTGAATGTGGCATAAACCTTGCTTAAGAGTGTTAGGAGGTCTTAGCATTGTCCAATGATCAATTCCAGCCACCACAAGTATCAAACAACAAGCAAACAATGCAAACAAATTAGAAGTCACTCAAACAGTAAACACTAGACTGACATAGGGGAGTAAACAAAATACTGGGAACAACACAGATCGAATTGGAACAAAGTAAAAACTATACGTGAAACTAGACATCTAGACGAAACTATGAAAAAAAATTGCATGGAAAACGGATAAGAATTGAACTCAAACGAAGACAAACAAGTTGACAAAAAATTCACGCAACAACCAGCGAAAATTGAAATGGTTGAAATACATTGGGCTCTATTTCCATTTCTCATTTAACCTTCAAATGTCCCAAATTGTATTTCCAAATTTTCCTTGTAAAATAATTAGCTCAGATAATTCAAATTAATTAAAATAAGAATTTCTGATCGAATTAAGCACAATCAAGCAAAATGGGAAAACACTGGACAATTAAGCACAATTCCCTGATTAATTCTAGTACAATAAACTAAGTGAAGTGTAGAAAATATCGACTCATCAATATTCCCATCAACTGCTGAAGCAAAATAAATATTTGTCACTCAGTGCTGCTCACAATTACTCTGGATCAAAGATGAACTAGAAGACTACAATGACTTTGAGAGTAAGATCCTTATATACTATGATAATAATGCTGCTATTAGTCTGTCTAAAAATCCTACATAGTATTCACTCGCAAAACATATTGAAGTTAAGCATCACTTCATACGTGATCATATGAATAAGGGTAATGTGATTTACAATATGTAAACACAGAAGATCAGTTCGCTAACATCTTCAGTAAACCATTAGTGGAAGATAGACTTCATCATCTAATCACCCTTCTTGGCATGAAAATCGTTGAATGAATTTGATCCAATCTGTCTAATGCAATCATATAGCGTCTAGAGACAAACGTCAAAGATTCATCTTCTAAATGACATCATATATAACATCTTCTAAGACAAATCGTCAACAAGACAATTGCATACATGTATATGTTGTGTCTAATATTGAGCCCAAATGATATATTTAGAAAAATGTCTAGGATTCCAAAAAGACTCTAAGTGACAAATCAACAAAATTTCAAATATTAGTCTTTGCAATAACTTGTCCCATCATCTCTTGCATTTCAATCAAGTTATTAATCCTTTTCCTTATCGAAAAGATAAAACTTCTGACTTTGCCACCTTTTTCAAAACTTATCCCCTGAACCAACACTTCTTTCGCAAAATGTCTCGGTTCTCAAAAAACATAGAATATTTTCTTGAACATCGGCTTAGGCCAACACTCTTTCCTATTTAAAATTGAGCCGATTCTCCTCCTCTCTAATACTTCTAATTTTCCAAAAATCATGAATTTCTTTCTCTCTTAAATGCTCTTTCCAACACTCACTAACTCTTGACGCTCTCAACCATCCAAACAAATGAAACCACATCCTAAACCTCCATATCAACATCACCATCTTATCCTACCGCTGCATCAAGATGCATATACCAATCAAAGATTCATTCTTATCCACAAACTAAAAACTTACCAACCTTATGTGAGTAGTTATTCTACCTAACCAACATCGTTCATAGTTGGACCTTGCCTTACCTCACCACCACTTTCCTTCTCTTACCCTTCATCGGAGCCCTCCTCTTCTCCACACAATGTCTTCACTCACTCCTCCTAACCTCAATCCTTCCCTCATTATATCCTATCATCATCTTGTTTTTAGATGATGCTCTTCCATCCACTGTCATCGTTATCTCCGTCGGGCATTGATGATCTCTCTCCTTTCACCTCTTTGATGTTTATCAAATAAGGGGGAGAATATATAGACGTGTTATCATTCCTAGTTCCCTAGGAGCATGTACTTAGGGGGAGTGCACTAGACGATAGGTTAGAATAGGATAACATAAAATCAGGGGAGTCTCTAAATTCTTAGAAGTCATCATGCATAACACTGTATACATTCATGGTACTGTATTATGATTTTACATGTGTAATGCTCTAATTATATATTCTCTAATTATTTGATATATGTTGCTATGATGTTTGAAAACTAACACATGCATATAAGAAAATCTGATAATAAAAATAAACTAGTAAAGTGTTCAAATAATGTTTGAAATTGACATAAAATGTTTTCAAAAGATTTTGAAATATAAATGCACTTCTGCGATGATTGAAAATCATATTGTTTAGATGTGTATTTGTTAAACATAAAAAAGGGAGAGATTGTTAAGGCAAAATCATATATAAGACTGAACTGTCTAAATATCCTCATATGTTTTAAAGTTTAACAAACAAAAATAAACGAAATGAGCATATTACAAAATGATATCTTTGGAAAAATAATATTAAAATATAAGTGTTCTATGAAAAAGCTTTTTGAAATATAAAATACTTTGAGAAAAGCTTTAATAAACACACCAATACATGAGTAGATGCAATACTAAACGATTTCCCTACTAAATATATCAATGAGTTGTATGAGAGTCTCGTTAAACGCACCCGTGCTATACTTTGCTTAACAGAGCTAAACGTGCTAAAAGGTAAAACCATTGTTCAAAAAACATGTTGAAAGATATCTTCCAAATGCGCTCTTGAATCGAATGAGTGCTTACTAAACAAGGCGCTGTTAGGAAAAGCCTTGCATAGGCTAAATGATACCCTATGTTAAATGAAGTTTTCATCCAACGATGAAACACTCACGATATGCTAGGTATCTCTACTATAATGCTTAAATGATCAAATGTTGCTTGAGCAATGAAAATTTGAAATACTTATAGTTGTTCTGGACACGCATTAAATGTCATTAAATGCACGTTTAAAAACAACAAAAGTATTAAGAAAAAGGACATATATGCCCACATGCATCTACAATACTTTGTATAGATTACCTATGTCAAACATCCAGCTATTGGTATTTGGTATCCTTATATATAAGAACAAATGTTTAAGCCACTTAAGAAACCCCAAAAGAAAGCCTAAAGACATCAAGCCCAAAAATAACTTGAAAATTTAAAAATAGACTCAAACTATTTGCCCAATGAATCATCTCGCCCAACGACACTTACAAATTATTTTAAAAGTTATAAGGAAATTACAAAATTTTTAATTTCCTAAAAACATTCTATAATTGTGTTATAAACCATGATCTTCATGTCTTCATGTCCTTTGAATTGCAAACGCTTCTTTATGGCAACCTCCTTGGCTAGGTTGGGCCAAAATTAGGAGATGTGCATGGAAGAGTGTTTCCTTAGGGGTTTTACTCCTTACAAATTTCTAAGAACAACAAACCAAAGAAAATTTCAAAACAAAGCGCATAACACGAACATTAAAAAAAAGGTTTTCCACATATGACAAAAAATAAGATAGAAAAGAAAATCAAACTAGAAACCTAGCTCTGATACTAGATGGTATGATTTTACCCAGAAAATAGTACGATCATTTTTTAATTTAAATCCTTAAGAGGCACAAATAAAAATAAATCAAAGAAGAACGAAAAATAAGACAGAGATGGAGACGCCACAATCTAACAAATTGATAAGTTAATGAAGATTTGCCACAAATATTTCCATCTTTTATAAGAACTTGAGGTCGAGACTCCACAATCTAGTAGATTGATAAGTTAAGGAAGATTTGATACACAGAATTCAATCTTTGATAAGAACCAGAGTTCTAATCCAAGAACTAAGAGAATCCTCTCTCAATTGAAAACCAATTTTCATATAATAATTGTCCAAGGTGTCAACATATGTATTTGGTGCACATATATATAGGCACAAATCTTTAAGCCACCTAAGAAACCCTAAAAGAAAACCCAAAGACTTCAGGTCCAAAAGTAACTTGCAATTTCTAAAACAGACTCAGACTTTTCATCCAATGAATCATCTCGTCCAACGATAGTTACAAATTGTTTTAAAAATTACAAATATTTTTAATTACCTAAAACTATTTTATAATTGTGTTCCAAGTCATGATCTTCATCTCTTCATGCCCTTTTGATATCAAAGGTTTCTCCTTAAGTTCTTCTTTTACTGAATCAAGAGATAGTTCTCTATCAATATCACAAAAAATGTAATAATAAATACAAAAGTTAAAAAAAGGAATAAATGAACTCGACATAAAAAAGGGATTAAAGGAAATAATGAAAGAGAGAAAATGATAGTTTAATGGCTATCATGTCACTTAGAGAAACTCTAGGACAAATGTTGATGGAGTTACTATTTGATCCAATCATAAAAAATGAAACTCAAACAAGTCAATGTTACCATTTTATATGATATATTATTGCAATATTCCATTGTTTATAACTCTCAACACTCACGTAAGAAAATAAAATATTTTATACATAGCTATGGATATAAAATATTAATATATATCAAACAAATCCTTTCCAATATCACAAATTTTATATATCAACCATAAAAAGGCATCTTTGCCAAAGTTTTCACAAAGAAACAAATATGTTCTTGAAACATATATATTGATCATAACATCAAGAGCTCAACATGGAAAACACACAAACAAATACAATATTTTAAAGTTTGAGTGAGTTTTTATGGGATGTCTATAACACTTGTATTGTTCCCTCTAATATCCACAAATGAGAATCCTATTATATAACTTTTCTCTCTCATGTAGTTAATATTGTTACACTTTATCTTATGTGTTTGAAGCAAAGAGTAGTAATAAAAGAATACTTGAGTTATCAATCAAGTTTTTAATACTAGAACCCTTTAAAAAGATTCTTAAAGGAGAAATGGACAAATCCTGAGAGTTGTGGGTAAACTTGTATAATTTTCTCTTTTATTTATGTTTACCTATTAGGCAGTCAATTTGTTTGTGAGGAAGAGTCTCAAGCTCCTTTTAACTTCCTTTCTTGATGTCAGCCACTCATGCTTGGTTGAATATGATTAGTAGAAAAAAAAGGAGTGAGTCTAGCAGAAGCTTGATTATAATGGAATGAAGATGAAGTAAAGTGGTGGAATGTTTCTTAGAGAGAGAGGTTTGGCCAACTCTCCTAAAGAAGGAAAAAGTCATGAATAAGGAAAGCTTATTATAGAAAACCATAAAGACAAATGGAATGCAAATTATTCAAAGTTTCATTACTCAATCCAAGGTGATTTTACAAAGAGTATGCACCTCAATATATAGGCATCAAAGTTAACCTAAGACTGCATATTTGGAGGAAATTTTGAATTCAAATATTCCTTGTGTGCTCCTAAATTCATGGCACAATTGGTGCATCAAGTGTCACTTATTCACCCCATGTACACCTCATGAAACACGTACTAAATGAGCTTGGTGCATGTCCCTTGCTATGAGTGACTAGCACAAGGTTTCTTTTAAGCCTAAGGTAGCCCAATATGAACCCAAGGTAGGTTTCTCAATGCTAATTTATTTTAGGCCCAAATACAAGGTCCAACTCCTTACTCTATCAGGCCCAAGTACAAGGCCCAAACCTAAACTATTAAGGCCCAAAACACAAGGTCCAATTGCTTACTTCTTACTGTCTACGTTGGAATGTGTTATTTTTCTCTCATTAGATGATGACTCGCCTTGGTTGCTATACAGGTCAATGCCCCTCATGATTATGGTTCTCTTAGTGGGGCATTAGGCCACAATGTGACTTCAATCTAGATATTTGAAACATTTAATATCACTAATGCCTATGAATGAGTATAATCCTTCTTTGACTTTCCCAAGCGTTGTTGTTCCACCTTAATACATATTTACACTAAATCATTCAAATCTATATGAGGTAGTTGCTTAGCTCCATGTCTTATCTCAAGGTTAAAACAACTCAAGAACCTAACAATGGTAATTTTCTTCTTCCTTGATCCTTGTCGTCATGATGTACGACTCTATTTATTTCCTATACTCTAAAACCCTCATGTTTGTTTGTTGCAGTATTCAAAGCTTTTCCATTATCTCTCGGTTATAATAGGAGGGAATGTTTCTCCTCTTGAGGACACTCATAAGGTCGTTCCAGTACTGGACATGGAGGACCATTATGAAGAAGTCAATCTTATACCAGGGAAGTTTACCAATACTTGGCATATCCTTAGAAACTGAGGGTAGCTAAAGGTATTTCTCTATCTTTGATGGCAAGTAAAAAGTTGCTCCATCTTTGTCTCTTAGTCTTAATAATTCTTTACATTATCTTTCCCATGAAAGTAGGGAAGATATACCCTAGACTCCCTAAGTGTATGCTCTCTTTTATGCCTACAAGGAGGAGAAGGTTGATAGTACTCATTAAGCCCCATCCTTTCCCTCTCATAAGTGTTCCCTTGGATATGGAGCCTCTATTGGAGTGGCTTTAACTCTTATTTATTTTATTTTGCACTTTTTTTGCTTTTTATTTTAGAAGCCTAAGTTCCTCTTCTAGAATAACAAGTTGAGTTTTTTGTTCAATTTTGTTTTTCTTTTTATAAATTCTTTTGCTTTCTCCACAACCTGAGTGACTTGAGCTCTTGAGTAACATGTGTTAAACCTTTTAGAGAAACATCAGAGTCACTATCACTGTGGCGAGAAGGATGTTTAAACATGATGGACAAGAATTAAAATCAATAAAAGCTCAATTTGAAAAGTTAAACTCAAATAGAATAAAGATGATACAAAGATCAACGAATGACTGAGAATTGACAAACAAGAAACAATAGTTTGCAAGAAATGAGGCATACAAAAGAAACACTTAGGTTGTGTTCACTTTGGGGAGAGGATTTGGGAGAGAGTGAGTGGATGGATTTGAGGGTAAATTTTTTGTTGTTTATTTGAATGGATTTGGAGGTAAGTGAGAGTGGATTTAGAATTAAAGTTTGTGATAATTAGTGTAGGATTTAATTGATGTGAAAGATAAAAAAATATTGTTTAATTGGTAGAAATTAAAGATTACCAAAATACCCCTAGTTATTAAAGTAATATAAAATAATAATTGTTAATATTATATTTAATTGTAAAAATGTTTATAAAAAATAAAAAATTAATATTAAATATTTATTCATTAAAATTTAAATTTAAGAGGCCATTTAATATCATCAAATTGTGTTTTATTTATTTAAATATTAAATTAGAAGGTTTTTGAAGCAAAATCTTAATTAGTTTTTAAGGTAATATTAATATTAAATGTTGTTAAGTCTTTATATATTAGAATTTAAATTTAAGAGTCAATTTAATACATGAAATGCATTTCATAGGTTATAATAATCAATTACAACAAAAGAATAATAATACTGCATTAATATTGAAGAATAAAAGAATGATTAAAAAGAAAACATAAAGAAAGTTTTTTCTTTCTTCCACATGTCCTTTGGAGAAACAGACACAGACAATGCTATTTAATGATGTTAAAGCTGATAACGGTTGAATATACCATTATCTGTCATGCAATTTTGATACTAAATCAATCCTTTTTGACTTAGAAGCTTGCTTGAACTCATGTTTTTAGTTTAGTTTTGTGAATAAGTGAGTATAGAATATACTTAATGATTTTATCACTAAATTCTCTTGATTTTGTAGGAAAGTGGAATGATTTGAAAGAGTATAATCAAGACTGAACGGTTCAAGAAGATAGACCGATCGATTCAAGAAGATAGATTGAACGATGTGATAGAGAACAATGCAGAATGATTGGCGAAATGAGATAGACCGAAGGGTGTAATAGATTGCAGACCGAACGGTGTGAGAAAGAAGACAATTGCCGAACGGTTTGAGAGAAAGGTTGACAATCGAATAATTTGAGAAAGGAGAGGCCGAATGGTCAATAGTGTGAGGCCGAACGGTTAACAAAGTAAACTCGATCGGTCCATGACACTTACTGAATGCCACTCTACACCGCATCACCACCCGAGCGCCCTTTTAAGGGCACTAAGTGCCAATCTTCGCAAAAATTTGCCTGGTTGCCCCTTCTAGGGTGCCGAGCGCCAGTCTTCATGTGCTGCAGCACGCTTGGGCGCCCCACTTAGGGCGTTGAGCACCAGCGAAGTGGGCTTGGACCAGTTTTCTCTTATTTTTCTATTCTATTTAAGGACTTGGACATCCTAGGGATTGTATTTATTGATGGTTTGAGCACAGAAACACACGTTTTGATCCTTTGGAGGCAGATTTGAGGATGTCGGAGCTCTCCTCTTCATTTTCTAGGGTTTTTCTATCTCTTTCGTTTCATTGTACACCTAGTTTCTCCATAACGATGGGGAACTAAACTCTTTTGTTGTTGGAGAAGATGTAACCTCTAAACTCTTATGTATTTGAATTTGTTCTGAGTTATAATATGCTTCACTCATTAATTGTTAGGGATTTTCTCCTTTGCTCTATTTTTATTATGTTTTGATCATTAACAATTTAATGAAGAAGAAGAATTCATATATGCATGAGAGTGATTAGGTGAAATCTAAACCCCAACAACATTATCATCTCATATTATCAATTTCATCCATTCATTCTAGTGTTTAGCCTCAATTGATCAAATTGTATTCATGTTTATTTTTATTGCATTTGCATTCAAAACCCCAAAACTTGTTCTTAAGTCTTAATTAGTTAAACAATTACACAACTGTTTAGTGTCGTGAGTCCTTAGGGATACGATACTTGGTCTTACCATTTTATATTACTAGATACGATTCGGTACACTTGCCGACATCTTAACAAGTTTTTGGCGCTGTTGTTGGGGACTCGTGGTTTAAACTATATTTTTGTGTGATTCTTAACCGATTAGACTTTATCTTTAATTTTATCTTTTTATCTTTAATTTTTATTCTTTTATCTTTTTATCTTTATTTTTTATTTTATCTTTAATTTAATCTTTTATATCTGTTAGTGTTAATGGGTGCTCTAGTGTTTTGTTCGCTAGTGTATGCAGGGTACAATTCGGACTAAAAAGCACAAAAGTTTCTAAACCTCTTCTTGTAGGTCTGGACACCGGTAGAAGAAAAAGGAGAAACAGGACGTCAAGAGAAGTTTTCCCTTCTCCTAAGACTCTTTTATAGCCTTTACCTCAAAGATCTGACCAGGGAACAAAAAATATGGTTGAAGAGCAGAATGACAGACATACCTGGCAGACTATGCAACAGTCATTGGCCCTCATCATTTTAATAGCATTGCAAGGCTGAGGGTTGATGCTACAAATATGGAGATGAAGCCTGCTTTGATTCAATTGGTGAAGAGCAACCAATTCAATGAATTATCACATGAAAATCCATATGAGCATCTGACCACATTCAATGAGATATGCAATACTGTGAAGATCAATGGTGTGCTAGATGAAGCTATTAAACTTAGCTTGTTCCCTTTCTCTATGGGAGGCAATGCTAAGATGTGGTTGAACTCTTTTCCAGAGAACAACTTTACCGAGTGAGACGCCGTGGTTGCAAAGTTTCTGAACAAATACTTCCCACAGTCAAAAGTAAATAAAGGTAAGTGGGAAATTTCTTCTTTCAGGCAAGGCATGGATGAAACATTAGGTCAAGCATGTGACCGATTTAAGGCTTGTTGAGAAAGACGCCTACTCATGGTTTTGATGAACCTACATTAGTCATTCTATTCCTTCAAGGTCTAAGCGCACAGACTAAATTGATGTTAGATGCCTCCTCTAGAGGTAATATCAAGTGCAAGACTCCAGAGGAAGCTTATGATTTGATTGAAAATATGGCTACAAATGATAATGAGATTCATAGTGAAATAACTCAACTTCAACAAAAAAGAGTTCTACAATTACAATCTCAAGATGCTCTATTGGCACAAAATAAGATTATGACTCATCAATTGGAGACTCTAATGAAGAAAATCTCTCAATTGCAAAGGGAGTTGCAGAATGTTTTCAAGTTCAACAATAACTTTGTGAGTTGTGTGGTGGAGATCATATTAATGGGCAATGTGTTATGCCAGAAGTTACCTAAGAGGAAGTCAATTTTATGGGTCAAATCAATTTCGTCCAGGTAATTACAACCAAGGATGGAAACCTCAACAAAGTATGGGTCAAGGGCAAGCTGGGCAATTCAATAGACCACAACAACAATAATAGAAATAACAAACCTCCTTATATGATAGGACTACAAAGCTAGAAGAGACACTCCAATAATTCATGCAAGTGTCAATCTCCAATCATAAAAGCACTAAAGCTGCCATTAGAAATTTGGAGATACAGGTTGGCCAAATGGCTAAGAAGTTGGAGGAGATACCTGATAGGAGTTTTGGGGCTAATACTGAAGTTAACCCTAAGGAGGAGTGCAATGCCATTATGACTAGAAGTGGCAAGATCTTAGTTGAGAGAGAAATTGAGAGAAAAGAGAAAGATGAGTTGAGTGAGAAAGAAGAAGAAATTGAAGAGAGAAAAGAAGAGGCTGAGAGAAAAGAAATTGAGAGAGATGAGGGAGAGAAAAAGAAAGAAGAAGAGGAAGAGAGAAAAGAAAAGAAGAGAAAAGAAAAGGAGGGAGAAGAGAGAGAAGGGAAGAGAAATTGAGAAACTCCTTCTTATCCAAAGAATTTTTCAAGGAAGGAAAAAGAAAAACAATTTGAGCGATTTATGGAAATTTTCAAGAAATTGGAGATTAATATACCCTTCTTTGAGGCACTTCAACAAATGCCTTCATATTCTAAATTTTTGAAGGAACTCCTTACGAAAAAGAGGAAATACATTGAGGAGGAAATAATTGAAGTGCAGGGCAATTGCAGTGCTATTATGAAGAAGACTCTCCCTCCAAAATTGAAAGATAGAGACCATTCCTTGTATCATTGGAAACCATGATATAGGGAAAGCTCAAATTGATTTAGGGGCTAGCATCAACAAGATGCCCCTATCTATGTTTAAAAATATTGGTGATCTTGAAGTTAAGCCAACAAGAATGATGCTTCAGTTGGTAGATAGGTCTATCAAATACCCTTATGGTGTGGTAGAAGACGTGGTGGTGAAGATTGATAAACTCCAATTCCTAGTTGATTTTGTAGTGATGAAGATGGGGGAAAATGCAGAGATATCACTCATCCTTGGAAGACCATTCATGAAGACATCCAAGGTTATAATTCATGTAGATAATGGAGTGTTAACATTGAAAGATCAAGATGAAGAGGTGACTTTTAATGTCTTCAATGAGAGACAACCAATTCAAGTAAAACAGGCTAGACCTAAAGCACCAGGTGAAGTTTGTTCAGTAACTAGTCTACCTGATCAAGCTGCAAAGTTGGTCAAGATGAATCATAATTGTTTCTCTCCAAAACTAAAGGAAGAGGATAGAGATAAAGAAGGACTAGTTCACCAAGAATCTGTGCTGGAAAGTATTGAACCCAAACATGGCCAACCAGTGAAATTTAAGAACAAGTTATGGGTTATCAAGGATATTAAAGCAAAGGGAGCTTTTGAGGTTGAGGCTCCTTATTTTAGGAGAGTAAAGTTGGTGACTAGGAATCTGCTGAGATTTTGTTTGTGTCATGAAAGAAAGAAGAACGCCAACATCAAAGATCCAGATAGAGCTTAATGATGTCAGGCTCGTGACGTTAAACAAGCGCTTATTGGAAGGCAACCCAATTTTTGATTTTTTCTTTTTAATTGATTATTTGTGTAGTTTGGATTTGTTTTTGCTTTGCAGGAATGACAACATCTACTGATGGATGTTGGACAACATCTACTGATGGATGCTAGGATGATTTAGGTAAGAGCATTTATTGTTGGATGCTACTAGATTAAGCATCTACTGATGGATGCTATGTGATTAAACGTTTACTAATGGATGCTATAGAAGTCATCTACTGATAGATGCTATAGAAGTCATCTACTGGTAGATGATGATGATGAAGATGAGAAAGATCAACATCTATTGATGGATGCTGATGAGAAGGATTCGCATTTACTGATGGATGTTACTGGATCAAAATTTTTATGCTTATTTGAATTGTGTTGTTATGTACTTGATTTAATGAATTGTGCTACAATGTTTTGGTATGATGTGACAAATTGTTGTTGTTGATAAGTAATATTCTTGTGTTTTCCCTATTGTTCTATGATGCATGTTGAGTTAATGATTGGTGAGGCTTTTAAGCATATATGGTGGTTACTCATACTTGTTTTAAAAATAGATGCATGATTTCAATTATGATTAATTTGCTGGGCAGGATGTTATTAAATTATGGAACTTGATTTAGCCTGTGAGAGATCGGGCTCTAGAGTTTTGATTGATTGAATGCTATTGCTTTGGAAGCATGATTGATTTTGCCCAATTTTCTATGATTGAACCACTTGTTTGCTTGTTACACATGATTAAGGCCATGTTTTCTTCTCCCTTAGAGCCAATGACAATAGGTGAACCCAACAAAGAACAATGTTTCTCTTTACCCTTTGAACCTTGAGCCTAAATTTGAATTTTGAATGAAACCCTTTTTGAAATCCTTACCTTGAATTGAGTAGAGTATGTTTATATGGTAATGGAGAATGGTTCAAGATTGGGATTGCGAGAAACCGGAAAGAACTTTGTTAAATTCATTGAAAAGCATTGAGCGAAAGAAAAAAGCAAAAGAAAAAGAAAAGAAAGGTTAAGCTCAATGAAAGGAAAGTTGGGAATGAATTGAAGATTGGTTTCTCACATAATAGAAGAAAGAGAGATTATGGTTAATGTGAATAAATGAATTGTACACTCTCTTAACTCAAGGATTTTGTTGTCTATAAAAAACCAATTTTCTTCTTAGCCCGACCTCAATACAAGCCTTGAAAAGTCCTTGTGATGATAACTTGCTTGTAAGTGTGTTTGATATGTGGTTAAATGAAAGGAAAAGTTGATTCATGTAACACTATGATGGTAGAGTGCAAGAGTGTCACCTCACTATACACCTTTGAGTTGGATGATAATGCTAATTTTTACCATTATCTAAGCATCAATTTAGTAGCAAAATCAACTCCTTTCCAGCTTATAACTTGTTTAATCCTCTTCCTTTGTCTTGTTTTCTAAATAAATGTGTTTTAGGCTACATTGATGTATTATCATCACTAATCCCCTTATTTTGTAGCTAACATTATGCTTAGAAGAACCTCCACCAATGTATAGAGCTTAACCAGCCACAAAAGCAAGTAAAACAAAAGAGAGAATTTTGGGATGCTGTGGCTGAGCGGTACAAATTTTGTGCAGCTGAGCGCTAGCTCTCTGGAATGCTGTCACTGGCGTACAGCTGGCGTGCAGCTGAGCGCCAGCTCTTTGGAATGTTGCCGTTGGGGTGCAGCTGAGCGGTGACGCTGCTGATGTGTCAAAAATGCCTATTTATTCAAGTTGTCTCGAAGCATTTGGGGTCTTTGGTTCTTTGGAGGTGCATCTCACTCAGAGGAGAGCTTGGAGGGCTGCTAGGGCTCGTGGGAACACTCCCTTCTTCCTCTTGGGTTCTTCATCTTCTTCCATGGCCATTTTGTAAGCTTAAAGGCTCTCCATGGAAATGGAGAGCCAAACCCATCTTGTTGGGGATAGATGTAGCCTTTGAACTCTTGTGTAATTGTTGAATGCTTTGATTATATATATGCCTTTTCTATCAATTGTTAGTATTCTTGTTTTCGATCTTAAAGCTTGCATGTAATAGGGACGTTCATGACTTGATTTTGGGGTTTCATGGGTTATGGGGACGTAAGATGAAACCTTGAACTGAAACAAGAGTCCTTGTGGTTCATTGATTCTAGGGATGGGAGATGATTCACATGTTGTCTTAGATCCTAGCTCTTTAATGTGGGTTTGCTTGTTAGATTGTCCAAGGGATCGGAGTTTGATAAGGAAAACCTAGGCTCTTTCACCTAAGGGATTAGGGCTAGAGTGTTTTAGTGGATTGACTTTAGTAAATTGATAGAGAGGAGATGAAATTGGTTATACACAAGAGTGCATTGGTGAAACCTAAACTTAACATTGTCATTTCATACCATTTCTAGTCTTTTCCATTTCCAAGTGTCTTCAATACCAAAGTCCAACCTTGTAATTACTTGTGAATTTATGTTTATGCACATATTCTTAAATGATGTTATGTTCTTGAGTCTATATGAGTTGTTAATCACACAATTTTCTAGTATTATGAGTCTCTTGGGAAAACGATACCTGGTCTTACCGGTTTATTACTTGAACGATTCGGTACACTTGCCGAAATCGCCTAACTAGTTTTTGGCGCCGTTGCCGGGGACTCGTGTCAATACTAGACTTTTGTGAGGTTTCTAACTTATGTAGACTTGATTTTGTATATATAACTAACTCTTTTATGGTAAATATATTTTCACTTTTGTTTGGGCTAATTTGTTGCTTTAGCCTAGTTGTGTCTAAGTGTATGCAGGGAGATGTTCACATAAGGAGGACTGCAGCCTCAAAAGCATCATGAAGACCCTGAGATTGAAGGAATTATAGGACACAAGGAGAGAACTATGTTGAGCATCATATGTTGCCCCATATTCTTCTTCCCTTGAAGATGCTCCAAGTGCTAAGTGAAAGATAAAGAAGAAAGGGAGAAGGAAAAGAGAAAGACTAGTCACCGCCACCCTTTGAAGAGAGACAAGGAACTCAAGCCTAGCAAGCCAAAGTTGATCAAGAGGATTGAAAGTGTTTAAAGATGTCAAGGTAGTGGAAGGGCTAAGATGAAGAGAATTATGCTAAGAGAGTTGATTTGGTGGCTAGAAAGTGGTTCAAGAAGAGTTGGTGGAAGGAGCACACCAACAACAACATTTGTACTTCATTGAGTAATTCGTCAAGCTAATGACGTTAAACAAGCGCTTTTGGGAGGCAACCCAATTTTCTGACATTTTCTTATGTGTGATTTTGTTGTTTGAGTGTGATGTGATTGCTTGAATTTGCTTTAGAGTGTTTTAGATTTATTTAGTTATTTTGGAGCATGTTAGTTTGCAATTTAACTTATGTGATGTTAATAGCTACATTGGTGTTTTGGTGAGTTAATGTGCTTTAAGAGTGCTTCAATTTGTTTTCATTTGTTTTGGTGTGATTAAGTATGATTTGTTATGTTATGATATGTTTAGGTGTGTTTCTGTGTAAAAATCTGGTTTTAAGGTGTAAGGTTTAGGTGTATTGAATATGGCATTCATATTTTAGATTCATGCATTTAATTTGTTTCACTGTGATTTCCATGTGTTTTTATTGAATAGAAACATGAAAATCTAGTTTTGATTGAGTGTGAAGGCATGAAAAATGTCAAAAGTCCAAAGATTGAATGTCCAAACTGCTGAAAAATTGCATCTGCCAGACCACCGCTCAGCTGCACCTGCGCGGCACCTACGCGTCATACCAACAGAGGCCACTTTTCTACATTTTACTGATATGGCGCTCAGCTGCACAAAACTTGTACTGCTCAGCTATGGCGCACCAGGACAACTTTCCCATTTTCTATGAAATTTGGTTCTGTTATAAGTGGGAATTGCTGCTAGCCTTTTGTTTTACATGTTTTTATCAAGCTACATGATTCTATACCAATGGTTAAGTGCTAATTTTTGGTTCCATACTTGTTTACAAACACTAACCATGATGTTTGCTTGATGAGTTTTTCACATGGCCTGGGGGCCAGGCCCCTACTGATGGGGGAGCTGGAGCAGTTGCAGAGCATAAGCTACTGAGAGTAGAAAGATGTTTCAGATGGAAGTAAAGCTGGTGGTCAATAGTTGTGAAGCTGCAAAGAGTCCACCTAAATCGGTTTTTCAGTTTTAATTTCAAGTTTTATTTGCTTTCAGTTTTTGAATTTGGATTTCTTTTTGACTTGCCTAGTGGATAGTTATTGCGCAATTGGTCTGGTGATTTGAGTGAATCATATGTTAAGCTTAAATTGAATGCAAATCTCTTGTGCTTGTTCTTTATCCATGAGAATTGTTTTGAAAATCTAATTGAGATTATGTGGTTGATCTTGTTGAACAGAGATTGTGGTTGCTTGTATCAGTTTAGATAGATGCTTGGTTTTAATTGTGATCAATATTCTTGGCATGATGTTTATCAAATTTTGGAACCTTGAGTAAACCTGTGAGATGTTGTGCCTCAGAGTTTATTGATGAATGTTATTACTTTGGAATCACAGTTGATTTTGCCTAAGCTTCTCTATTTGAACTAGTTACTTGCATGTTACAAATGATCAAGGCCATCTTGTTCTTCCATATCTTCTACATTTTGAGCCTAAAAGCCAATGTATAACCTTTGAACCTTAAAGAAAACTTTCTCATTCCCGAAACCTTAAGCCTATTGAAAAATCATTAACCTCCTTACCTTGAGTAGAGATGGACATATATGTTAGAATGAGGAGCATGGTTTAAGTTTGGGGGAGTTCTTGTCATAAGGGAGCATTGAGAAAAACAATAAGTTGAGTAAAAAGAAAGAAAAAGAAGAAAGAAGAAGAGAAACAAAAACATGAATTCAATGAAAAAGAGTTGGGAAATAAGTTGAGAGTGGTTTATTCAATTTTGGAGTAAAAGAGATACTATGCTATATCATGATTTAAATTGTTTGGTCTCTTATCTCAAGGTGCTTTGTTGTCCAGAAAAACCAATTTTTCTTCTTAGCCCAGCCATAATACAAGCTTCAAAAAGTCCTTGTGATGTAACTTGCTTGTTAATGTGTTTGATATTGTTGAAACGAAAGACAAAGTTGATTTGTGTAACATTGTGATATTTGAGAGTAAGACACACATCCTTATACACCATTGTGCTTGAGTGAAACACTTTCCTTGGTGAGGATTGGTTCCATGCACTCAATGAAAACAACTTGCCATGTTTGTTGATCCATCATTTGCATCTATCTTGTGACTTTTAATTTTTGAGCACCATGGTTAAAGTTTAGCTTGCTAAGGCCATATAATCTATTGAATTTCTAAGTTGAGCAAGCATGATTGATTTTGTTTATTTGATTGAAAGTGTGCTTAAAGTTGCTAGACCATTGTGATTGAATTATTTGCTAGGTGAAGTACTTTTGCTTGAGGACAAGCAAAGTTGTAAGTTTGGGGGTATTTGATAATGCTAATTTTTACCATTATGTAAGCATCAATTTAGTAGCAAACTCAACTCCTTTCCAGCTTATAACTTGTTTAATCCTCTTCCTTTGTCTTGTTTTCTAAATAAATGTGTTTTAGGCTACATTGATGTATTATCATCACTAATCCCCTTATTTTGTAGCTAACATTATGCTTAGAAGAACCTCCACCAATGTATAGAGCTTAACCAGCCACAAAAGCAAGTAAAACAAAAGAGAGAATTTTGGGATGCTGTGGCTGAGCGGTACAAATTTTGTGCAGCTGAGCGCCAGCTCTCTGGAATGCTGTAGCTGGCGTACAGCTGGCGTGCAGCTGAGCGCCAGCTCTTTGGAATGCTGCCGCTGGGCCGCCGCTGGGGTGCAGCTGAGCAGTGACGCTGCTGATGTGTCAAAAATGCCTATTTATTCAAGTTGTCTCGAAGCATTTGGGGTCTTTGGTTCTTTGGAGGTGCAACTCACTCAGAGGAGAGCTTGGAGGGCTGCTAGGGCTCGTGGGAACTCTCCCGTCTTCCTCTTGGGTTCTTCATCTTCTTCCATGGCCATTTTGTAAGCTTAAAGGCTCTCCATGGAAATGGAGAGCCAAACCCATCTTGTTGGGGATAAATGTAGCCTTTGAACTCTTGTGTAATTGTTGAATGCTTTGATTATATATATGCCTTTTCTATCAATTGCTAGTATTCTTGTTTCCGATCTTAAAGCTTGCATGTAATGGGGACGTTCATGACTTGATTTTGGGGTTTCATAGGTTATGGGGACGTAAGATGAAACCTTGAATTGAAACAAGAGTCCTTGTGGTTCATTGATTCTAGGGATGGAAGATGATTCACATGTTGTCTTAGATCCTAGCTCTTTAATGTGGGTTTGTTTGTTAGATTGTCCAAGGGATCGGAGTTTGATAAGGAAAACTTAGGCTCTTTCACCTAAGGGATTAGGGCTAGAGTGTTTTAGTGGATTGACTTTAGTAAATTGATAGAGAGGAGATGAAATTGGTTATACACAAGAGTGCATTGGTGAAACCTAAACTTAACATTGTCATTTCATACCATTTCTAGTCTTTTCCATTTCCAAGTGTCTTCAATACCAAAGTCCAACCTTGTAATTACTTGTGAATTTATGTTTATGCACATATTCTTAAATGATGTTATGTTCTTGAGTCTATATGAGTTGTTAATCACACAATTTTCTAGTATTACGAGTCTCTTGGGAAAACGATACCTGGTCTTACCGGTTTATTACTTGAACGATTCGGTACACTTGTCGAAATCGCCTAACATTGGAGTGAAACACTTTTGAGTGCTTGAGTGAAACACTTTTAAGTGCTTGAGTGAAACACTATCTTTGGTGAGGAATAATTCCATGCACATAGGGTAACATTTTGTCTACTTGGTGATCACTCATAAGGTTGGCATTTGTTGTGTATGTCTTGATTAAGTGAGCACCATAGTGGAAGCTTGATTGGTTAAAGCATCATTATATCTTGACTAATCTTTTTATGATGTCCTACAGGAAAATGCTTTTTGGTGTGCTTGACCATTGTAGTATGATTATTTTGTTTAAGCCAAGTTACATTTTGCTTGAGGACAAGCAAAGTTTCAAGTTTGGGGTTGTGATAACGGTTGAATATATCGTTATCTATGATGCAATTTTGATACTAAATCAACCCTTTTTGACTTAGAAGCTTGTTTAACCTCATGTTTTTAGTTTAGTTTTGTGAATAAGTGAGTAGAGGATATACTTAAGGATTTTATCACTAAATTCTCTTGATTTTGTAGGAAAGTGGAATGATTTGAAATAGGAGAATCAAGACCGAACAGTTCAAGAAGATAGAACGATTGGTTTAAGAAGATAGACCGAACGATGTGATAGAGGAGAATGCAGGTCGATTAGCGAAATGAGATAGACTGAACGGTGTAATAGAATGCAGACCAAACATTGTGAGAAAGAAGACAATTGTCGAACGGTTTGAGAGAAAGGGTGAGAATCGAACGATTTGAGAAAGGAGAGGTCGAACGCTCAATAGTGTGAGGCCGAACGGTTAACAAAGTAAAACCGATTGGTCCATGACACGTATTGAATGCCACTCTGCACCGCATCACTGCCCGGGGGCCCTTCCAAGGGTGTTGAGCGCTAGTCTTCACGCAAATTTGCCTGGTTGCCCCTTCCAGGGCGCCGAGCGCTAGTCTTCATGTGCTGCAGCATGCTTGGGCGCCCTACTTAGGGTGTTGAGCTCCAGCGACATGGGCTTGGACCCCTTTTCTATTATTTTTTTGTTCTATTTAAGGACTTGGACGTCCTAGGGGTTGTATCTCTTGATGGCTTGAGCACAGAAGCACACATTTTTCTCCTTTGGAGGCATATTTGAGGATGCGGGAGCTCTCCTCTTAAGTTTCTAGGGTTTTTCTATCTCTTTCATTCCATTGTACTCCTACTTTCCCCATGACGATGGGGAACTAAACTCTTTTGTTGTTGGGGAAGATGTAACCTCTAAAGTCTCATGTATTTGAATTTGTTCTGAGTTATAATATGCTTCATTCATTAATTGTTAGAGATTTTCTCCTTTGCTCTATGCTTGTTATATTTTGATCATTAATAGCATGAGTTTTTGATTTGTCTGAGTATCGGGAGATATCTTACGAATCACAATCTGGAGAATTTCTCCCAAGAGCAATATTGCTCAGGGATGGGGATAGGAGGATTGGTCGTCTTAAGCTCCTAATCGTAATGCTGAATTAATTATTAGGGATGCAAAAGATTGTGATCTACTAATTAAGTATATGCTTTCTTTGCCGAGGGATCAGATTTTAAGTAATTTAGAGAGTGACATTAACAATTTAATGAAGAAGAAGAATTCATATATGCATGAGAATGATTAGGTGAAATCTAAACCCCCAACAACATTATTATCTCATATTATCAACTTCATCCATTCATTTTAGTGTTTAGCCTCAATTGATCAAATTGCATTTATGTTTATTTTTATTGCATTTGCAGTCAAAATCCCAAAAATTGTTCTTAAGTCTTAATTAGTTAAGCAATTACACAACTGTATAGTGTCGTGAGTCCTTTAGGATACGATACTTGGTCTTACCATTTTATATTACTTGATACGATTCGGTAAACTTGTCGACATCTTAACAAAAGCATAAGGTTTCTAAGTTTTAGTTTAACTTAGAGAAAAGGAAAGGGTATGTGTTTGGTTCCAAGAGCTGTAGAGGATAAGTCTGAGATTGGATACGCCTCTCTAGCTTATTATTTGCTTTTTTCCTGACTTTGTTTCTCAGATCTATTACCACCCCTTTCTGCATTTCTTCTATTTCTTACAAATCACAATCATTTTCATCCATTATGTGGTAAGACATGAGTAAAGAGGATATTTTGAAGATACATGTGCGCTCTTTCCATCTCTTTCATCAATCAAGTCCTCACCTTTCTCATTTTTATTTGTTTATTTTCAAGCTTTTTAGTTGCTAGGCTATGTTTGCTTTTCCTTTTCTTTTTTTTTCTTCAGAGAGTATTTTTTTTTATGAAGTTTCTGATTTTCTTTTGCTTTTACTTCCTCATTTTAATAATTTCTCTTATTTACAACCAAATTTCTCTTTATTTTGTTGGCTCTTGGGATTGCTTGAACAAGCAGAAACATGTTCTTTGAACCCCACGGTTTCTCTGGTGACCTTGTTGTTGTTGCACGCTTTGCATGTGGCAACTAGAACACTCTGGCGGCGTCCTTGGCTTTCGCATGTAATCCAGTGTCCACCACCAAAGCAACCTTTAGCTTGGTCGAACATGGCTACTGCACCTCCACCACGAAGCTTGGAACGAAATATTCAAGGGAAACGAATACTATCATGCTAGAACCGAATACACAGTCAAACGCTAGGCCAAACACACATGTAACTGAATACTATGCTTTGAACCGAATACATTGTATATAAAAAGTTAATATTCTCGTGGTATTTTACAAATAAATGAGGGCAAATATGACATTTCCATATAAATCACTACAAATCTTGCAACATAGCAAGATGCTTAAATCAAGCTTATCCCGCAATTTTGTCTTCGCAAATCAACGTAAATGAACAAGAAAAATCTCTCAAATCGTCGCTCACAATTTCTCTTGAAAAGTGTTTTCCACTCAAGTGAACACAGGCTTAAGAATGACACTACAATGGACTACAAAAGCTAAATGAAACTATGAGTGTGTTTTATACTTCCTTCGTCTCTAATTGTCGACAATCAAACTCGATGAATTCACTTAAGGAATGCAAGACTGAGAGCTCTAGGTGCTCAGTTTTTAAAAGCATGAGACTATTGGCATGTGAATAAGCTTTTAGCCATAACAAGTAGATATAATGGTCGTAAACTTCCTATTCTCTTGTTCTATCTCTTTTCATTTCTTATTTTGATAGTCTTTTACATTCTTTTGTTTCTTTTTTATTTTGTAGTGACATCAAAATTTGATCATAAAGCACATGTCTACTAATCCATATGTGATATATTGGAAATTGACGATGGAGACAAATGAAACAAGTTAAATTCGAAGACAAACCTATAAGAAGCAAAGTCAAAAGATGGAAATTCAAATAAGACACAATAAAAAACTAACTTTAAGAACTTATTAGTGATGCTATAATAAGCATTAACTCAAAATTGAAAGCAAAAAAACACTCAAAGTATAAATGGAATTTAGATCAAACTTGTAACGAGAAGCAAAATTAAACGGTTTAACAACAGAGTTTGACATTTTCGAACTAAACATGATTCTAGACAACATATATGGATCATAAAACTAAAAACGACTCACTTATAAAGAAACTATATCATTTGAAATGAACAAAGACTCAAGTAAAAATAAAAGCATATAAAAACACATACAATTTAAGCAATATAAAACCTAAATCAGGTAGGGATGGTTCAAGAAGATGCAAATGAATTTGAACCAATGTTTTAAGACATTTTTTATTAAGCTATGGAAAACAATCAAAACAAGCAAGGAAAGAAGTCGACAACACAAATCAAACAAAAAGATATTATAAAACACTTATCTCTTGATAACCTGACTTTAATACCACATGATGGTAGTCGCTCCATGCTTGGTTGAATTGGATCTATAGAAAAAGGAGTGAATATGTTGGAAGATTGTCAGAAGATTGATTGTGATGGATTGAAGATGAAGTAAAATGGTGAAGTGTTTCTTAGAGAGAAAGGTTCAACAAAATCTCCTAAGGAAGAAGGGAAAATTGTGAATAAGGGAAGCCTATTCTAAAGAACTTTAGAGACTAATGTAGTGCAAATTCTATAGAGTTTCTCTACTCAATTTTAGAACTTTAGAGACTAATGTAGTGCAAATTCTATAGAGTTTCTCTACTCAATTGCAAGGTGTACTCATGTGCACCTTATGAAACATGTTAAATGAGCTTGATGCATGCCCCTTGCTTTGAGTGACCAAACTAGGGTTTCTCTTAGGCTTAGGTTAGCCGAATTGGAAACCAAGTAGGTTGCTCATCCCTAATGTATTATAAGCCTAAAAACAAGGCCTAATTCCCTACTTTACTAGACCTAAAACCTAAACTAATGAGGCCCAAAATACAAGTCCTAAAAAGGAACATATTCTACTTTGTACATGTTTTTGTTTCAGGTTAGCCCAGGTATAAAGCATCCTGGTCCTAGTGGGCTTAACTAATGCTTAGTCTTTTTAATCCTTTTGATCATTGTCATGGTGGTTTGTCTTTTAACTAAAAGTTTTCCATCACTTCTAGATTGAGTATGTACTTCAATCTTTATTGACTTAACCCTAGATGAGTAACCCTTTTTTATTTTTGTTAAATAATTTTTCTCTTAATTCTAAGCATTTTCACGTGTTTTTCACAACCTATTTTCTTATAAGTAACGTAGTCATTTCTTCTATTTCTTCTATAAATCTTTTACTTAACCAATAATTTTACTCATACTCTTAGATAAGTAGTTATCTTCTCTATATATTATTTTCTCATCGACATACATTTATTTTGATTAAAAAATATATTTAACTAGCTAAAAACTCATTTCTATCATTTAGTAAATAATATAAATCTCGATATTAATAAAAAATATTGACATTCCATTTACTTTCAGATATACTAACACTTTATTTTATTCATCCTCCTTCGATAAAAAAAACTCCCAATATCAGTTAGTTATTGTCATTTTCCCTAACTCAAACCTTTTAGCATACTCATTTTTATCCCTCCTAAAAAGTTACATCAAATTCTTGCGTATAAACTTATTTTCAAATTATTGTTTTCATACATAGCACCTAGTACTTGTTGAACATTCATTTATTATCATTTGCATAATTATATAGATGTAGTACCACATTTTTTTTTATAACTTTCGCTTCAATCGCAACTTCGTATTTGAATATATTACTTCTTCAATTATATTTTTATGTTTTATGTTTTTAATCAATAACTTCTATTTGGATATTTCTTATTGAGGTAAATGGTTCGCCATTCTCCTACGTACATATGTTTTACTAATTCTTTTTTATCTAACTTGATATCTTTTTATCTATGAATTTATTTTTTCTTTTATGAATCTAATATTAAATCTAAGTAACTTTTGAATGGATATTATTCTCAAATAATTGAACTCCGTTATCCATTTTTCTCTTTTCTCGATTTTATGCACCATTAATAGCATTAACAAGTTTTTTTTTTATAGTTGTTTTTCTTAAGTCATTCTTACCCTTAAAGTGACAACTAAGAAATTTTATATCCAAAATTCTTTAATTACGTTAATAAAAAGATGATAGTATCTTAAGTCACTTCAAGTCTAACATAACTAGTATCGATAATCAACAAAATGTCTACTTTTCACCAAAAAAGAAAAAGTAATAAACGTTTGTTCAAGAATTATTTTTCATAATTATTTCGCCTGCGCCTACATATTTTGTTTCTTAAAAAATGGTTGTGTATCTTACACAAAAAAAGACAAAACCTATCACCATCTATTATTTATGTTGTGCCCCCGAGAGGATTAAACAAGATTAGAGACATTGGCTCAATGATCTTCGCATGCCTTATAAAACGAGAGTTAATAATAACTATATATTTTGAAAACCATTATAATCAATGGTTAAACGTATTCACAGTAAACTTGATTATTTAAAAGTATTAGGGAAATAAAACTTAGGATAAAAATGGTATTTAATCATCCTCAAATAATGTGTCAAAAACTACACCCTTGCCGCAATTCGATGAACATGTAATTATATTATCCGATCTACCATATGGGCCATTAAATATTAACTTGAAGCGTCTACATTTGTGAGATACGTGTGGTACCAAATATTAATCCATTCATGAGGTAGCCATAGCTGTCCCCTCTTCACTTTGTAGACTTCATTTAAAACATATATATTGATGAAACCCTAAAATCTTTGTGAAAATAAGCCAAATAACTGTTTGGGAAAAAAATGAAAGTATTGTCTTTTATGCTTCTTCAGCAGAAAAAGAAATGTACTTACCCTCTATTCTCACTTTTAAAGGCATCACCTTTTGGGACCTATCAACATGTGTTTGCATTGCAAGCATTAAATTTATGTTGACATTAAACATTGACGACCTCATCCTAATGGGCAATTAGCAAGGACAATTACAAGGTCGACAAATTAATACTTTGTATAATTCTTTCTAATCACATATTTTTACTTTCGGTTAGCCATCACTAGTTACATTTTGCTTCTCCTAAATTCCAATAATATATTTTAATGAAGATAAATTAGTTATCAAGTGGGCCTGCACTTAACCTAAACCACTCACTTTATTCTCAATATATTTTCTCCTTTCTTCATATTTATTTCCTTTATCTAACCCTAGTTTATTATATCTGAGGGAAAGATTAATATTATTATTAATATAACATGTTGTTATCGTTTTTTTTTAATAAATTTAAAATGTATGTATCATGTAGATATATTGTTCGGTATCACATTATTTTAAACCACGTAATATAAATTTTTTTCCCACTTTAATTAGGGTGGTTTTCTTTGTATTATGCATGTTCAATTTGTAAGATTCAAAACTCTTGCATCTTTTTCCTTGGTGATAGAGTAGTGTCTCTTTTTGTTTTTCCCTGTTTTTTTTTTTTTTATTATCTTTGGTTTGATAGGGAGAGGTGGGGCTTGAAAACCATGGAAATTTGTGGAAGATTTGATTACTGAGATCAAATTGATTTTGTTCACAAAGTTGGTCCAATCCTTATCCAACCTGTTTTTGGTTTTATATCATTCACTCAGATGCTCCTCGACAATGCAAAGTAGTTTTTCATTAATATTTTTTTATATATCATAGAGAGATTTTCATACACATTCTTTGGTCATGGCTTGCAGGCAAAGTAATATATTTTTATTTTCCCTTATAGGGCAAGCAATATCTCACCTTAGATTTCAGTCTTTACTATGAAACAAATTCTTTCGTACCAACTAATACATATATCATTAAAAAATGTACTGCAATATGAGCCAACAATCAAATTAATCAGCATACTTTAATTCTTTTAAGAAAGTTTAAGAAAAGGTTTCTCACTATAAAGTTATGACTAATGACATGTTACAAAGCTTCTAGTCAATCACTCAATCTTGTATGACCAATTAACAAACAAGGTCACATTGTCTGAAACTTCGACCAATAGTTACCCAAGATTCTCTGTGATGCAAAATTTCACTTAAGATCCCATGTTTTGTAGCCCTTTGACCACATTTCATCATTTTGGACGACCAATTATCAACAACGTTAAACAAACATTGTGAAAACAGATATTGAATTGGACCACAAAAATACTCTTCTCATATGTTGGGTCTAATGAGAGAAAAAACACAACACCGATTAAATATAAAAAAAATTATATAATCTTTTAAAACAAATTTATAGATATTTTATGATGTTTTAATCCAATATAAAACTTAAATTTACACTTAGAATTCCTCGCCTATGTATCTATCTTACTCCCACTTAGGATACTCAGTTTCTTGGATTCAATAAGCAAGCAATAGACACAAATGTCCGAAAGAGACTTTCGGACACAGATTCCTAGCCCTTTTTGTACTATAATCTTTCAAATGCAAGGCAACCTTTTTTGCTTTCACAATTTTCCTCAAATGGCCATGGCCATGGACAACTAATAAAACACTCTTTTCCCATATGCTTCGTGTCAGTGTATATGCAAAGTTCAAAGCCTATATTCCGACACTTGTTTTTTTTTTTTTTCTTTTAATTTATTTAAAATTTATCTATATTATAAACACCCTCTCCCTAAGTCTTTTCGATATGGTCTGGTCCAAAAGAGACTTCTTGGGTGTTTGAGATTCGAGCTTCACAGAATGTGTTCACACCACCACCCCTTATTTTTTAAACTCCTCCCTTTCATCATTAATTACTTTTCTCTTAGTTTTCCGTTATCTTCTCCTACATCCCCGAGGACTAGTCAAATGCTTCTGCTCATTTTTTGGATAATCATAATATTAATACAAAATATCTATATTTAAATGCAAAACCTAAACTTTAAACCATGCATTATATATTAACTTAGATCATGTGTACTGTATATGGATATGAATGCTGTGTGATGAAGAAGGCCACAGGTAGTGAATTTTTCATCACTGTAGCATGGTTTAGAAAGAATTATCCTCGCATGATATAATGTGCCTTTCAATTACATAGATACCATATTTTACTATCTAAGTTCATGGAGTCGAATTTTGAATTGTGTTCCAAAGAAAACTCATTAGAAAATTAGTCTGAATTCGATTATAATTTTTTTTATCTTTTCATAACAAAGAATGAATAGATTTTTGGGAGAAAATAATTATTTGTAAAAATTACTATTAAATATGCTTTGTCACCAAATTATATTAAAGAAGTGTATTTTTTTCGATAAATCATATATATATATATATATATATATATATATATATATTGTTTCGATATTAATGAAAATTCTTTAAAACATTATTCTCAACAAACAAACAATACTTAATGTTTATCATATGACACCGATTAAATTATAATATAACGTTCATATGTACTTTTTATTAAAGAAGATATTTTATTTGACGTTTATATATAAATGTATATTTTGTTTATAAACAAAAATACAATTTTAAAGTAATTTAAAATGGAAAAATATATTTATATGAAAAACCAAATTTTGAATATGAATAATAAATGTGTAAATAAAGAAAAGCATGTGGTATTGAATGAAAAAAGAAAAGAAAAAGGAAGTGTTAATTGTGTGGTTTATAGTATATATATTTGTCGTGTGCATGCGTGGTAGCCCACCTTATCATGTGTGTCCAAATATACGATCGTTGGGTGGGTACCTTCACTTATAATATCACGTTTCTTCCTCACATGGCTATCAATAATTATTAAACTTGTCACATTCCAAAATCAAGGAGAAATAAATTCTTCAAAAAATAAAACTGAAACCATGCAAAAACTACTTCCATTAGGTTACCCTTAAGAGATACTTCTTTAACATTTTTAACGTTTTCTAATAATCTACTTTACATATTATCAATTTCCTCACACCAGTTAAACAATTATTATTAGCCTATTACTTCCTGTAATAACATGTCAAATTTCCCTCAACACCTTATCATTCTAGATTTCATTTTTCCCGATCATGTTTTAGAAACTTTTGATGGGGTGCAGCCAGAAATTTTATAGGATGAATAGCTTTATTATTATTAATTGAGTCTATTCAAAATAAGCACAAGAATACAACTTTCAAAAAGAGTTACAACGAATTGAAATGGATCACATAAGCAATAAATATAAAATAATTTGAAAATAAATTATTTAATAAAAAATTTATTTATTAAAGATCCTAAAATCAACCAAAAACAATTTATGTTTATGATACATGAGTGACTGCAAATTTCATTTTATAATTGATGTTATAAAATTGAATTTATATAATATTATAATAACATATTAAAACTTATCTTAATAAAATTTATTGTGGGTTGAATCTATTATATTATCATTATTAAAATATTTGTCCTTTGTTGAATTATCGTAGTTTTATGTTTAAGACGTACATACTTTCAATTTAAATTTTACTTTAAAAATTAATTTTGTAAAACTAAATTAAATTTAAAATATAATTCTTAACCTAATTGGACTCTAGATGAAAATAAAAATGAATTTTAAGATCATAAAACCCATTATTGTGATGAATAAATAATGTTGACAACATTTTGATTTATATAAAAGATTTTAAAATTTATAGTGAAAAAAAAAGAAATGTATGAAGGATTTGGCAGATGCAATAATGGAAGAGTATTATGAGAGTGGGTTGACAGTGAGAAGCAGCCACAACATCCGCTGAATCATCTGTGTCTCCCTTATCACAGCAAACCCTATGTTTCACTCACTCACACCAAACTGCTACACTTTTCTCTCCATATTTTATCTATTTTTTATTTTTAAATCTCATAATTATTATTATTATTTTTTTTTTCTAATTTTGATGCCGTTATGCTCACTATAGAACCACCTTCAACTCAAACGCTTCAAACTATCCGTTCAACTAACAACCTATATTTGATTCAAGTTGTCCACTCAACAAGTAAATTATTTATTTCTTCAAGATTCTGTAAATAATACAAATTTATATATATAATTTATATACTGACTCATTGCTTGATTTTATTTAACCTTCAAATAATTATATTTTTTAAAGTCAATCAGATAAAGTGAAATTTATAGAAAAAACAAATTGCAAAGGGTTAAATTTGCTGACTTTTGGAAAATAGAGAGATTTGAAAAAAAAAACTGAAGATACTAAAGTTACACGTTTGAAGAGATTAAGAGTATAATTAATGTAAATTAAAGAAGTTAAAAGCGATATTAACTGTTGAAATGTTTTAATTACTAATATTATTCGCATGGAATGGGATCTTATATAGTCATGTCCATGTAGTTGTCGTTTCAATAATAAAGTCTTAATCATGCTAAATAAAACTTCAATTCAACTACTACCATTACTTTAGTTCCCCCAACACAGTTTTAGCTGGCAAAATTTTCTCTTTTAATTTCCTTAATTTTTTTTTTCTCAAAAATCCTTTATAAAAAGATTGAATTTTTTAGTTTTTGGTAAAATAGAAGAGAGATTTGGTATCAGATGAAAAATTAACAAACTCATGAAGTAATTTATGGATTTTATTTTTATATTTTCTACTAAATTTAACACTTCAGCTTACATATTTTACTGCAAAACTATTTTCAAAATAAATTATATTTAACATAAAATATATTTTAAAATTTTTTAAAGAAATTAAAAATATGTCATGCTTTTTACACACTACGTCTGTATTGTCTAATTCACTTTAAAGTTAAATATACTTTTATTCCAAATTTTAAAAATAAATAGATTTAATTCTTCTGATTTAACTTTACTAAAAAAATCCAATATTTAGAAATTAATATATAAAATTTTAAAACTTAAAAAATACATGAAATTTTAAAATAAAGACAAATTTTAAATATAAAAATTATAAACATTTGTAATCCTTAAAAAAATTCAAATTTCACTTAAAGTCATGAACATGGGACCAAGTGCCAAGGAAAAATACGATTAATTGCCTCTTTTGTTTGGCAGTTTTTGTATCCGAATTCTTTTGTCCCTACCCTTGTTAGTTAAATTAATTACTAATCTTTATTCTAAGTTTGCATTAGTCAAATTATTCAAACAGTAAATTCATTCTTCAAGCAAATAATTCTTTTGGGCCACCAACAAAAGTTTAAAAGGGATTGCTATTTTACACTTGTTTTTTCTTTCTTTTACTTTATACACTCCCAATATGTTTTAAATTAATCATAATATCTAAACCATTATTTCCCAATATCTCTCCCTTTATAAAATCTTCACCTTCTGTTATCTAATTAGTTTGGTATATTTTGTCAAAATTTTCTTTGTAAAACAAAAAATAAAGGCATTGAAAAAAAAAAGTGTTTTTACAACATTATTATATCAAAATCAATATAATTTTGAAAACATAACAGAGAATATCATTAAAATTTTAGTAAACAATATATGAACTCATAACATTGAGATTGCGATCAAAACTTCTCAAAGAAGTGAGATTGACAACATTTTACAAATTGTCACCCATTAATTATTTCTTCCTTTTTACGTGTACAATTTTATTTTATTTTCATTACAAAATCCACATGAGATCTAATCTTTGGCATGTGAATTATTTTCTTCCGAATTCGTATTTTTTTAAAAGAAAAATATATAATTTTAAAAAGACACTGAATCTGATTTGCTTCAACGGTCATGAGAGGAGAAAGGTTCATAAAAGAAATGTCAAACGGATAATTTTCTAATAATGACGAACATGGATGATCTGTATGTAAATAATTTTGTGCATTTTCTGAAGTACGGTGTGCTGCCTTTCATTAAGTGAAGAAGTACAAAACAGAATAAAAATAACCAATATTGTGATTGTACTATTAGGCTAGAAAATATAAAAACGAAACAACTTAAAAAACAGATTAAATCTATCAACGTCTAACAAAAAATATTCCCTAAAACAAACAAAATTAATAAATCAAAATTAAACTTTTAACCCTTTTTTAAATATAAGTTTATTTAATAAAACTTTCCTATAAATTTAAATTTTTCTTCCTCTATCCCGATCAACTTTCTTAATTCCTGAAACAATGTTGCAGTTTTCAATTCTTCATCAGGTTCATTCACCCTTTCATATATGATCTTGGAACACCTGGTACTGTGATTCGAGTCCTCTCCCCCAGAAATCATGCTTTCCTAAGGCTTTTCCTTCAAGTCAACTAGTTTCATCTTCATATGTTCAAACTCTCTTATGAGAGATTGTACTCTGCCTCACACGGATATCTCCTTTGTATGTCATTTCCAGAATTTCGCATGTTTCTTTTGTTGACTTTGCATTAGTTATTTTCTCGAATCCTGATTCATCCACTACATTATACAGAAAATACAAAGTTGATTTGTCTTTCACTCGTGTCTTTTTCAATGCAGCAATCTAGTTCGCTACTCATCATCTGCAGGTTCATTGTACCTCTCCTCCACTATGTCCCATACATCTTGGGATCCAAGAAGATTCTTCATCTCCAAAGACCAATTGTTGTAATTGATCATTTCTCATGTTTCTTTTGATGACTTTGCATTAGTTATTTTCTCGAATCTCGATTCATCCACTACATTATACAAAAAATACAAAGTCAATCTGTCTTTCACTCGTGTCTTTTTCACTGCAGCAATTTGGTTCACTACTCATCATCCGCAGGTTCATTATACCCGTCCTCCACTATGTCTCATACATCTTGGGATCCAAGAAGAACTTTCATCTACAAAGATCAATTGTCGTAATTGATCAGTTCTAACAATTATGACATACTCATTCCGTTGACTACCTTTGTCATATTTTTCTTTTTTGAAGTATAATGTGTCTTTCATTAATTGAAGAAGACTATTAAAATTACTATACAAAACAAAATAAAAACAGGCAATATTGTGATTATATTGTAACGCTACAAAATATAAAAGCAAAACAACTTAAAAAAATGCAAATTGAATAACAAAAATCAATAAACCAAAATTACACTTTTAACTCTTTTTAAATTTAAGTTTATTTAATAAGAACTTCCTTAAAATACCTAATCACCCTGTAAAACCTCCATTGATAAAGGTTTGAAATAGCGATTGAATGAAGAAGATGACCTGAAGGTTCATTTTTCATATTTTATTATAAATTGTTAAGGGTAAATAAAGATATCTCAATTTAGGGATCGCAGAAGAAAAAGGAGGGTAGAGAAAGAAAGACCCTTACATCCAATAGTCCAACATTAATATCAAATTAGGTCACATTCCAACCCATATAATAAGAGACTTCCGAGTAGATTTTACATCCCTTCTAAGACTGGTTCTCCCTGCACCTTATTTAGTTCAACCTGCACCTCCCTTTTTTTTATATTTCCAACTGTACCCTTGTCAGAGAATATTTTGGTTTTAAAAAAAGTTGACCCATTCAATAATAAAAATCAAAGATTAGTCCTTCCTCCTCTACCGCATCTAACATTTGGAAACCCTACACTTCCTTTCTCCTCTCTTCTTCCTTTTTGTCGCATTTCATATCTAAAAGCCTCAACTCTTTCTTTCTCCTCTTTGGCACTCCTCCCCTCTTCCCCTCCTTCCTCCTTTTTCATCATTTCTTTTTAAGGTATTATTGCTGCTAAGTGCTCCTTCATCCCTCCCCCCTCTACTTGTTGGTTTGGTGAGTGTGTGATGTTGGTGTCGTGGTGAGTTGTAGTAGGGGTAGTTCTTCTTTTCACACATTTCATATCAAGTTTTATTTGGCGTCTAAGTTGGTTCTTGTGTTTTCCTTAAAGCTCATTGTATGATAGAGTATATGATGCATGATGGATGGTTATACCGTGAAAAAAGTGCTTGATTTGTTGTTGTATGATAGAGTATATGATGCATTTGTGCTTGATTTATGCTTCATTTGGGCTTATGCATGGTGTAACTGTGAGAGGGACGAGTTGGAGGCCTTAACTGCACTTGGAATTGCGGTTAAAGCTTGCCGCACTTGGAAGTGTGGATGAGGGTGGTGTCGTAGTTGGATATGCGGTTGTTGGGAGCCGTACTTGCAGCTTCGGTTGGTGACCCGCATTTGGAATTGTGATTTAGGGTTATTTTTATTGTTTTTTTTCTTTATTATGTTAGTATATTAAATTTATTTTTGTTAATAATTTATATCGTTTTTGTTAATATTTTATATTTATATATTTTGTAATTTTAATTATTATTTTATGTTTAATTGTTAAATAATATTTAATATATTTTCGGAGTATGTTTTGATTTTTTTTATTTGTTTGTTAATTTTTTTTTTAATTTTTTGTTTTTATTTTTAATTTAAATTTTTTTATATATTATTTATTATGTATATTATTTTATTGTTTTTGAATTTGTAATTTTATTAAATTATATATTTAATTAAATAATAATTACTATCCCTAATTTTTTTTCTTACTTATTATTCTTTTCTTTATTTATTTTATTTCTTAATATATTTTATAAGTTTTAATGTTTTTGTTATAATTTTTATATTTAAGTATTATTTATTAAGTAATTTGTTTGTTATTTTTTTATTTCTTTATTATTTTATTATTAATTTTTTATTTTCGATTATTTATTATTTGTTTCAATATTTATTATTATATAATTATTTATTTTTTTATGTAGTTGATTAATAATATAATTAGTTAATAATCTAATTGGTTAATAGAAATGGTTAGAACTAGGGGTACATCATCTTATCGTGGTAATACTTCATCTCGTGGTGAGCTTTTCATCTTTATCATACCATGAAAGGAGACGACCAACGACATCTACTCATAGAAGACGTGTAGAAGAATATCGCATGGACGTCATTCATGAGCATAATCATGAGGAGCAGGAGGAGTTTATACAACAGGATATGGTGAGGGTGACTATGTTGAGTAGGAGGATGTTGAACAGCAGGATGACTCTAGTGAGGAAGAAGATGAAGATGAACTTGAAGATGGTGGATTCCCAAGAGGTCCACATGACACCTCCTTACTTACCCATTGTACTCAGCACGTTACATTTTTCATATGGCAAGGTCGGGTTAGTCATCAACCTAAATGTTAATTGTTTATTAATTGTTAATTTATTTTTGTTATATAATTTTGAGTTTTTTTTTGTAGGATCAAAGGGAGATCAAGGTGATCTCCCATGGAAAAAAACTTAAACATTTTGGAATGTACCATAAGCCTATTGAGCCTTATATCTCTATGTTGGGGTTTGGTTCCTTAGTGAACCTATCATACCAGTATGCCGATCATGGATTATCGTTGTTGCCATTTCGGAGAGTTGGCACTTGGAGACGAATACATTCCACCTCCCGGCAGGTGAGATGAGCGTCACATTAGATAACGTTCCCATCATGGGTCAATTTTGTGAGGTCAAGGAGTTAGAGTATGATGAGGCTCGATCTCATTTTATGGAGTTGCTTAGCGTGGACGACGCCAAAGCTTCAGCTGAGATGAAATAGCCACGCGGTCCAAAAGTTAGGCTAAGCTGGCTCTGGGAGGTCTACCAGGAGTGCATTGAGTAGGAGCTTTAGGAGTGCGCTACTCAGCCCTACTTGTTGCATATGCTTGGATGCACAATTTTTACGAATAAAGTGTCACCCTGATTCGAGTCTTGTACCTCCTTCTCTTGCGAGACTTGAATGCCTGTGGGAGATATTCTTGAGGAGCAGTGGCACTAGCACATACTTATAAGCAACTAGGAGATGCTAGGTTCACTGAGGTCAGGCAGATAGTTGGATATTCCACTCTTCTATAGATACATTTTAGTTTTAGAAATTTATTTTAATATATTTTAGGAGTGAATAAAACAATTTAAGTAATGATTTTTGTAGAGTTGGATATATGAGCACCTTCCTAGCATGGGAAGGAGGCAAGTTTTAAGGAGGTACATAGAGCTCCATCCACGGGCTTCATGATTCATACCTCCAAGACAAGGTTGGAGTTTGACAGAAGGGTGGACATATCTGGATGCCCTCGCTTATGATACGATCATCTGACATTCATACATTTCGCACGGACGTACTTGTCATTGCATGGCAATATTTATGTTTTTGGGATGGATCTGACTAGGTGACATGATTCATTAACATCTGCCCGAACGTGTGTTGCGTCAGTTTGGTTTTCAGCAGATCATACAAGGTCGCCTAAGAGTCTTCCGATGCCAGACATTCCTACGATTTATCTGAATTGGCTACAATATGTCGAACATGTCGTTACTAGTGTCGTTGAAGCTCATGAGCCCTCTACGTGTGTTGATGGATACCTAGTGTGGTTTAGGTGGGTGTCCCACCCGTACATCACTCCAGCCGATGGCGATGACCGACCCAGTCTTGCACCGCGCATGAGGCGACACCTTCCGGATGACATCCAGGTGCCCTTAGTTCGTCGTAGATGGTCGCCAAAGCATGGATTGTTGGTATGTAATGAAATTAACTCTTATGGGTTTTTTTTTATCAATTTTTGTTATTGTTTACATAGTCAATTTTTTTTGTTATATTAATTTTAGGGTGGTATGAGGCGTGTGATCAGGATGCTGCAGGGAATGTTAACTTGTCGAGACGTCATAGAGGACACTATAGCTTATCAGTGTATTACTAAGACACTGTAGGTAGCTCATAGGTGTTGGAACAACCGGTACCGATTTTGCGCAGTAAAAATATCAAAACAGAGTACGATACAGATTGTTTAAAAGCAAAGAGCTTGTTCGGTCAATTTAAAAATGGTTCCTTTAATTTTCTCTAAAATGTTTTATCAAACAGTCGATGAACAAAAAAATATAAAGAGTGTAGGGAGTAGAAAAATCACACAAATGATTTTTATTCTGGTTCGAATCAAAAGATTATATGTCCAGTCGTTAATCACTATGAAGAGTGATTAACCTTTTCACTAAAAACAGCTTTACACTTACGATACAGTGATTGACAATAACAGTAACAAAAACATCTTCCTTCGACGAACGAACTGGAAGGAAACAACTATGCCAACTTGAAGAGAACTGCTCCGACCTTTGACACACAAAGTGCGAGCTTCTTCTATTCATAAGACTTGACAATAGCAATGAACTGGTACTTCAGAACTTCCTTAGATAGCATTGTATTCTCAGTTACGCAAAGTTTGTTTCTGAAGTGTTTGGCAAAGGTATATATAGCCTACTGGTCCAAAATTTAAAAGACTTATTTCAACTGCCAATGATATTTTAAATCGGTCGGTCTTCAGTTCTTCAACAACTTCTACCATTCGGTTTGACCCTGATTGCCTTCTGTCATTCAGCTTGTCTTTAACACCATTCGGTCTTCAACTGTTATGCGTCATTCAACCTTTTAGTTGTGTTCAGCTTTCAACTATGTTCAACATCGTTCGGTCCTCAATTGTGTTCAGCCATGAACAATGTTTTCCCTTCATCTGTGTTTGGCCTTCATCTAATTGTAGTCATTCAGTCTGCATCTGTGTTCGGTCGTTGACTGATAGTGATCGTTCGGTCTTCATCTCTGTTCGGCTCGAGTCCTGACCGATTGGTCTTGGTCATGTCTTACGTGCTCTCAGTCATGCCCTCCACTGCTCGGTCATAACTTTACCACTCGGTCCTAAGTTCTTGGTCATGACTGCACATGTTCTGATAGTTTGGTCTTGGTCATGAAGTCTACCGTTTGATGCTTACCGCTCAATCATTACTGACTTTAGTTGTCCAGAAATGCTTTTAAACTTAATACCACAAGGGTCTTCTTATTCTTCACTTTGTAGCGTCACCAAAATCATTATCTTTTAAGACATCAATGCTCCTCATTGGTAACAATCCTCCCCTTTTTTATGATGATAAAAAATTTCCTATTTAAAAGCATTGTTGAATATCTGCACAAAATTTAAACTTACAAACGGGTTAGCAGTAACTACACTAGAAGTGTTTCTCCCCTTTTTTTTATCATAAGCAAAAAGTAAGTATGCTCCCCCTCAAAATGTTCTCCCCCTCAATAAAATAATGTATGCACTAAATGAGAACATGAAAGGATTCTATTTATTTTGGGAAAATGTCATTACAACTGAAGAAAATACAACCAAATTAGTTTCCTGCGATTTTCAAAAATACAACTGAAGAAAATAAGCAAATAAGCAGCCTAATCTAGAATCTGGAGTAGGTGGTCTTTCTGGAGGACGAAGATTGAGGCGATTTTTAATGTTGCCAAGACGAGTGTCAAAAACATCAAACCTCTCAATCACATATTCCTCATGAGTTTGCTGCATTTCAATGAGTTCATCAAAACGTGCTTGATGAGCTAATCTCATGTCCTCCAATTGCTTGGACAAATTTGCAAAGTGCTCTTCAATTGAGAGAGAGGAGGATGAGGGCATAATAAAAGGTCTAGCTTCAGATTGAGCAGCAGCTCCTACTGGTTCTGCTATATGGGCATCCATATCATCATCTTCATCATCCTGAGGATCATCATCCTTATGAATGATCACACACCCAAGAGTAACAAAACCCATTTGACGAAACGTAGTCTCCCCAATTTCAATGCCAATTTCTTGGATGGTTTGGGTGAGCTCTCCTTCCATACGAACTCCTTTGTATTCAAGAATCCTAGAGATGAGAAGAGCGTAGGGAAGATGATAGGCATGATACTTTTTGGCTTTTAGCACAGTATCAAAGATGAGTACAGGCCAATCGATATGAATATTATTTAAAATTCTATATAGAAGAAGAAGATCCTACTCAGAACATTGAGCGTGATTGGTAGCACGGGGGTACAGAAGCCACACTATAAGATAATGAATTAAGCGTTCTTCTAGCTTGAAGCCACCCACCAGTAGTTGACGACGATTGTTTTGCTGTTGAGGATGTCGCAGAAATGATTGAAAGGCTAGCAAGCGATTGAAGTCCAGGACCCCAAGGTGAACTTTGACAACAACATCCCAAATGGTGAGTTGTGCCACGTTAGACCATATGTCATCATCAAAAATAATTGGGACCCCCTTCACCTTTATGGTGATGATTCCATCGCGGTATTTTAGATTGAAGTAGAACACTCTAATGATATTAGGATATATACAACCCTTTTGTTCTACTAGATGAGTGAGACCTTGAGCGCCAAATAAATCAGAAAATTGGAAGTCATAGAACCGGTAGAAATCCAACCTGATGAATTTAACAGCCATAAGCCGACATTCAAACCAAAAGTTGGCAAAATTAGCATGTTTTTCTGGATTAGAGATCCAACATTCAATGGAAGCAAGACGAGCATCTCGTGAACGAGATGAAGAAGCATCAGCAATCCTCCTACGAGGTCTTCTTAAATTAGCCATGGCATGATGAGAATGATGGGTTGTGTGAAGAGTGATGGGAAAAAGAGATAATTTGGTGCAAATCTCACGGGAACATAGTTTCTGGATGCAAAGAGGTGGTTGTTAATCGATTATAAGGGATTATTTATAGGAAGAATTGAGCAACTAGCTGTTTATAGACATTTTAGAACGTTTGTAACAACTCAATTTTTGAAACTACACGCATGATAATCGATTATTATAAGTGATAATCGATTATCGCTTCAAAAAATAATTTCCAAAAGTTCAAGAATAATCGATTATGGATGGTAGTAATCGATTATACGTTCATAACTACCTAGATGTGAAGAGAGTTTTAAGATAATCGATTATGCCTCATAATAATCGAGTATAGAAACCGAAACCTTTTTTCGACGCTCGGAATAATCGATTATATCCCTTGGATAATCGATTAAATATGTTGGGAGTACGAAAAACATGAAAAACTCAGAAATCTTGAGTCTAAGACATGTCTATAACTTCTAATTCTCTTATAAGTTCATATAATTTATCCTTAGGCAAGGCTTTTGTGAAAATGTCTTCTAATTGATTCAAAGTATCAATATATTCTATAGAGCAATCACCTTTTTGGATATGATCTCTTAAGAAGTGATGTCTTATCTCTATATGCTTAGTTCTAGAGAACATTACGGGATTCTTGGTTAGGTTTATAGCACTAGTATTGTCACATTTCAAAGGAATGTGATCAAGGAAGATATCAAAATCCTCCAATTGTTGTTTCATCCATAAGATTTGGGCACAACAGTTTCCTGCAGCTATGTATTCAGCTTCAGTAGTAGATAAGGCTACGCATGCTTGTTTCTTTGAGTGCCAAGACACTAAAGAACAAGCCAGAAAATGACAAGTACCACTAGTACCAGTAGAAAATGACAACTAAGCTAGCCAATGCATCAAAAGGATACCAAAGTCCAAAAGAGATAGTTCCTTTAAGGTATTTCAATATTCTCTTAACAGCAGTTAAATGAGATTACTTAGGATTTGCTTGGTATCTAGCACATACAAACTTAGCATAATACTTGATCTACTAGCAGTAAGATACAACATAGATCATATCATCCCTCTAAACAAGGTTTGATTAACTTCTTTTCCAGATTCATCCTTATCTTAGTAACAAGAAGTCGCCATAGGAGTGTTGGCTTCTTTACAAGTATCCATTCCAAATTTCTTAAGTACTTCTCTACAATATTTTGTTTGGGAGACAAAGGTTCCCCCTTCCATTTGCTTTATTTGTAGTCCTAAAAAGACATTCAATTCACCCATCATAGACATCTCAAACTCACCTTGCATTATATATGCAAATCCCACACATAATGAATCATCAGTAGATCCAAATATAATATCATCAACATACACTTGAACAAGCAAAATATTCTTTTCTACTTTCTTAATAAATAAGGTTGAATCAACCTTTCCTCTAGAAAAATCATTTTCAATCAAAAAGGTACTAAGTCTTTCATACCCAAACCTAGGTGCATGTTTAAGACCATACAACAGCAGATGAAATAATATTCGAGCCTTAATATCAAATTGGGCTCTTCTATTTTCCTCAGGAGTCCAATTAAAGTATGATTTTTCTACTTCTACACCATCAACAATTCTTTTAGGAATATATGGACCATTTAGTACAGCTTCCCAGATGAACTATGTTCAATAGACCCCATAAAAATTTCCATTTTGACTTTCCAGAAGGCATAGTTATCACTAGCAAAAAGTGGTGGTCTATTAATGGAAGCACCCTCGACATATACTTGATTTTGATGACCGACCATTTTCGAAAAGTTTGAAAGAATATCAAAGTAAGCTCTGATACCAATTGTTGGAACAACCGCTGCCGATTTTGTGCAGCGAAAATATCAAAACAGAGTACAATATAGATTGTTTAAAAGCGAAGAGCTTGTTCCGTCAATTTAAAAATGGTTCCTTTAATTTTCTCTTAAACGTTTTATCAAACAGTTGATGAGCAGAAAATATAAAGAGTGTAGGAAATAGAAAAATCACATAAATGATTTTTATCCTAGTTCGAATCAAAAGATTCTACATCCAGTCGTTAATCACTATGAAGAGTGATTAACCTTTTCACTAAAAATAGTTTTACAGTTACAATACAATACAGTGGTTTCTCAGTTACACAAAGTTTGTTTCTGAAGTGTTTGACTAAGGTATATATAGCCTACTGGTCCAAAACTGAAAAGACTCATTTCAACTGTCAGTGATAATCGATTATTGTAAGTGATAATTGATTATCTATGAGACATGGAATAGTTTGAATATTGACATTTCAAACCGGTCGCTCTTCTGTTCTTCAACTCCTTCTACCGTTTGATTTGACCCTGATTACCTTTTGTCATTCGGCTTGTCTTTGACACCGTTTGGTCTTCAACTACTATGCGCCATTCAGCCTTATAGTTCTGTTCAGCTTTCAACTATGTTCAACACCGTTCGATCCTGAACTATGTTCGGCCATTAACATAATATATATTAAAAATTAATTAACTCATAAAATAACAAACTGGAAAAACTCATATTAGGCAAAAAGTTTACACTCCACTAGGGAAGAAACTCATACACCAAATTCTAACTCCAAATAAAACATTCACTCTCTCACACTCACACATCACTACAAACTATTTCCTCTCTTCATCCCTTATCTCCATCGTACTTTTCCACCCACACACTACTACTGCATATTTGATAACCCTACACACACTCATTCATAACCATTTATAATATTTTCTCACGTAAACACTATACCTCTACAAGCACCCACTTTTTTTTTCTATTTCTCCCTGAAGTTTCTTTACATTTCTTTTTCTCTTGTAACCCCTAAAACCTTCTCAAGGAATACAACAACTTAAATCCCATGCAACACGAAAATAAGAACCCTTTTCTCATTCATCATGTAAGATTTACATACACATCCCCTTATACCCTCTCTTTCACATACTCAAACTTACGTAAAAAAAAATCTCCATGCAGCATCCCACTCTTCTTCTAACTTGCTTACCCAAAACAACCCCAAAAACAACAAAACCTAAAACTATCCAATCTGTACTCATACCTAATACATATAACAGAGCATAATTCATAAAATAACACATATTGAAAAAAATATCATACAACATAATACATAAAGTATAAAATATTAAAAAATGAAGTTTGCACAGTGCAACCGAAGTTGGAAGTGTGCCCCCTAAACCGCGATTCGAAATGCGGTTGGGGGTAGTCAAAATTCGAAGTTCAGCAATATAGAACCGGCATTCGGACGATGACATCCTTAACTGCAGCTCCAACGCTGGTTAAGGGTGTTTACGTGAAATATTAAACTAACCTGGATGAGCTCTCTCTCACCACGTTTTTCGTCCTCCAATATTCATAACACCACCTCCTCCAATATCCACAACACCACCACATGGATCACCACCACCATTGTATAAACTCTCAACTCTCAACTCAGAAAACAATCAAATAATAAAAGTGAAAAAAATACTATTGTGATGAAAGTGAAAAAATGGAAAGGAGGAAGGGGGTGCATGTAGGGTAGGGTTTATACAATCAGATGAAGTTTAGGGTTGTTGGTCGTTAATTTTTATTTTATTCAATTGATTTGGAATTTTTTTATTTTATTTAAAATGACATATTTTTTCTATCTTCTTCAAAATAAACACTTATTTTTTTAATATAATCATACCTCTCTACATTATTATTTTTTTTTCACCATCTCTTCCGTCTTGTGATAATATTTCTAATATCATAAATTGTTTATTATTAATTAAATTTAAATGATTATTATTTGATTAAAAATTAAATTAATTTTTTTTATTGTACAATAAAATCATAACATTAACTTCATATATATGTTTTACGTAATGACTTCAGTGCAACACTAAAATCGTACACGACTTTATTTCTTTATTTTTTGACACGATTTGGGTTTATAAGTAATAAGTCGCTTTAGCATCTTAAGACTTCTCATTTTTTAAAAAAATAAATAAATAAAATTTACATAATTTTTGTAATCTCACATTGAAATTACACTAGTATAGTAAATTTTCCCAGAGGAAAGGATTGAGAACTCATTTAAGTTTCTAATTATTTTTTATAAAACATATATGTTTTAAGTAATTACTAAAATAGGTTTCTAATTCTTTTTTATAAAGCATATATCTTTAACTAAATGAATAGATTTTAATTAATTTAATTTATCAGTTGGGTTATACATTAATATTATTAATACTTGGAGTGGATAACTTTGAGATAATTAATTATTAATTATGATAATCAATTAAGTTACTTAAATAAGAAGTAATGAAATAAAATAGTTATTTATTTGTAAACATGTCACTTTTAAAATTTACAACTTTTTACAAGTGTGTTTTTGTCTGTGTATATGTATTTTTAAATATTCGATTATTGTAATTATTTTAATTTGGTTAATTTGATTTATAAACGATAAAATAAGACGATAAAAATATTTAAAAATAATGAATAATTAATAAAATTATTAGAAATAAAAATTTTAACTTTTGGAATCACAAATTATAGTACATAAAATAGAGAATGTAAGTTATAAAAGTTTTAAATTAGTAAAAATAATTCAATTATAAAAGTGAAAAAATTGAAATTATGGAAATATTATCAAATAAAATATAAAAAAAAATTAGTAAAAAACTTAATTCAAATTTGGAAATACAAAAAACAGCATTATCAAATAAAATATAAACAGTTTTTAATAAAAAAATTAATTCAAATTTTAAAGTACAAACTTATTACCAAATAAAACATAAATAAATTTTAACAAAAATTTTAATCCAAATTTAAAAAATAAAAATAAATTGGATAAATAGATAAGAAAGAGTAAAATTAAACTGAGATTTTTATACAATTGTCCTTAAATTAATAATTATATTATTAAAGATAAAATATAAAAAATAAAAGTGTACATGAAAGAGGTACATTCTTTTTAGGTTTAATTGCTTCCTTTGTCCCCAGTTTGGTTGAATTGTGTCAAATTCATCCTCATTTTTAAAAAAGTTTCATTTTCGTCCTCACGTGGTGTAAAAGTGTCAATTGAATCCAAACATAGAAAAAATTTGTGTCAAAATAGTCATTTTTCCTATATCTCTGTGTCTTCCTTTCATACAATCAAGTACATATATTCATTTTACCTTATCCAATTTAAGGCTTTTCATAGCTCCAGATGAAAGGAAGACACAGTGATATAGGAAAAATGACTACTTTGACACAAATTTTTTCTATGTTTGGATTCAATTGACACTTTTACACCACGTGAGGACGACAATAAAACTTTTTTAAAAATGAGGATGAATTTGACACAATTCAACCAAACTGGGGACAAAGGAAGCAATTAAACCTTCTTTTTATTTTATAGTGATTATGTTATAATAGATTAATATGCTTGAACTATTTCTAAAAGTTTATTTACTAAAAAATAAAATTATACTGGAAGATATAAAGTGAATATGATAAGATGTTAACAAAATCTATTACATCAATCACATACGATCACGTATAAAAACAAATAATACTTATAAAATAAAAGATTTATCATCGTAAAAAAAGAAACTAAAAAATCTTCAATTTTCAGAACCCTTAGATCTAACGTTTTTAGTTTGTTTTGTTTAATTATTCTATAATTTAAACTATTTAACCATTAAACTAATTAAATTATATTTTTAAAATCATATAAATAATACTCTTCACGACTATTTTTATAGTTGTTTTTCATGTGCACACTTTTTTCCCCTTTCTTTATAGTTGTAAATCATATAAATAATACATATTCTTACCTTTCTTTATTAACCAGTTTTTCAATCTTTATGATTTACAAGAAATCATCCATAATAAATAGTCATATCGAAAAATTAAAAGGTTTTTTTATAAGATAACTGCAATGATTAATAAAATTGAAATATTTTATTAATATATATATATATATATATATATATATATATATATATATATATATATATATATATGGGGTTTGCTAACGCGTACGGCTGTTTTTCAGTTGGTACATTTTAGCAATGTGTACCGGGTTTTGGTAGACAAAAATATCTTTATATATAATAAAGTCTAAGTTTTAAGGTTAAGGGTATTTTAATAATTTTCATTCTAAAAACTAAAAAAAAAAAAATAAAGCCCCCAAACCCTTACCCACCTTACCCACCTCTCTCATTCCTCTCAATCCTTTCTCTTTCATCTTTCTCACTCCAATCTTTTTTTCTGTCATCCCTACTATAACCCCAATTGAAAAAAATCTGAAATACTTGCCATTAAACAATCTTACAAAAAAATGATTTTATAATGAGTTTTCATCTTAAAATTTTTGTCTTATCTAATTTTATCCAATTTTCACAAGCATAAAGGAATTGATAATTGATTTGGAAAAAATCAGAAATACTCGTTGTTAAACAATTTCTTACAAAAAATGATTTTATAATGAGTTTTTATTTTATAAGTTTTGTCTTATCTAATTTTATCTAATTTTCACAAGCATAATGACATCAAAGGAATTGGTAATTGGCCTAGAAAAAATCAGAAACACTCGTTGTTAAACAATTTCTTACAAAAAATGACTTTATAATGTGTTTTCATTTTATAATTTTTGTTGTATATAATTTTATTTAATTTTTACAAGCATAATGACATCGGAAAGAATTGGTAATTGGCCTGGAGGGTTTTTTTAGAGATGATGATTCAACATATGCAGATGATGAAATTAGAGAGGTTAGTGAAGATGGTGAAATTGAAGAGATCTTGAATGAACCTTTGTCTGAAGGTGAATATATCAATGACTCAACTCTTTACAAAGACAAATTGTTTAAAGGCAAAGTGTTTTTGATTTTTTCAATTGGGGCTACAGTAGGAATGATAGAGAAAAAGTTGGAGTGAAAGAGATGAAAGAGAAAGGATTGAGAGGAATGAGAGAGGTGAGTAAGGGTTTGGGGGGTTTTTTTTTTTTTGGTTTAATTAGTATTTTGGTCCCTCTTTTCGTAGGGTTTGTTCAAATTGGTCCTACTTTTTTTCAAAAGTTCACTAAGATCCCACTTTTCGCAAAAATGATGCAAGTTAGTCCTTTTTGGTTACGGCGTTAAAAAGACTAACGGCACAGCTGTCCAGCTGGCAGAAAACTGATGAACTGTACATTTTTTGTTGACGTGGCATTCTCCACAAGAGACAATTCTGCTCAAGTCGTGTAGGAGTATTACAATCGACAAAACTCTCCCTCCTAGTTTTAAACACGACTACATGCCCAGAACTCCAACTCAAAGTATACTAAATTACCAAATTCAATTACCAACCACAAACAAACAACTTCCTAGAATTAAACCTGGCAGAACTCTTCCTCCAAGTATTAAACTCGGCTACATACCCAAAACTCCGACTCGAACAGTACTGATTACCAAATCCAATTACCAACCACAAACAAAGAAATTCCCAGAAATTACACTGAATTACACTTTAACCAATGAATTCAACCCCCCTCCCCCGTCCCAGAAACTCCCAATAACCATAAACCCAAATGAGAAACACTCAATTAAAGTCGGAAAAAACATTCCTTTCACTTTCCACAGTTTTCTGAGACCCCAAATAGCAGAGTTACGCGCAAAGAATAAACTTTGATAGCTGAAAAACGAATTTTTACTTATAGCAGGGAAACGGGTGTCGAGCTTCTTCCTCATTGTATCGAATCAGGGGTCACACGAAGAGGAACGAAACTTCCAACAAAAAGAATGAGAAGAAGAAGAAAATCTGGAAGCTGAGAATAGGAAACTACGAAGCAGTAGACAAAATCAAAGGAAGCGAAACGATTTGGTCTCGTCTCAGATCCGAAGGTGGCTGTCTCTGATTCGGAATACCCAACCGTACGAGAATTGTCTCTTGTGGAGAATGCCCGTGGCGACGTACTAAAAATGGAGATTGTTGAACCCTAAATCGCATTCAGATTTTACCCCAAATGTAATTGTCAAATTTTTTTAACCCTATCTTTTAAATTAATTTAAATTAATTAATTTAACACATATCACAGTGTCACGTCAACAAAAAAATGTACAGCTCATTAGTTTTCTGCCAGCTGGGCAGCTGTGCCGTTAGTCTTTTTAACGCCGTAACCAAAAAGGACTAACTTGCATCATTTTTGCGAAAAGTGAGATCTTAGTGAACTTTTGAAAAAAAGTATGACCAATTTGAACAGACCCTACGAAAAGAGGGACCAAAATACTAATTAAACCTTTTTTTTTTAAGTTTTGAGAATGAAAATTATTAAAATAACCTTAACCTTAAAACTTAGAATCCATATATATAAGGATATTTTTGTCTACTAAAATCCGGTACACATTGCTAAAATGTAGCAACTGAAAAACAGGCGTACATGCGTTAGCAAACCCATATATATATATATATATATATATATATATATATATAAAGATAAGTGTATGTCCCATTCTCATTAAAATAATCAAGTAGCATGATACTTAATCAGAGTGAATAATCTCCACCAATTGGAATAAGTCTAGAATTATTTTTCAAGTCTAAGAAATACTTTTCTTCAATTATATCTTTTCAAGATAAATTGTTATTAGTATATTATCTTACAATTTATTTTTATTTTATATTAAATTAGATTCAACTTGTGTTGTGTATGGAACACACATTTATTTAGAAACATAGATATTAAATATTTTGATTATAATACGTATAATTATGCTAGAAATTTAACGTGTACCAAATTTAATTTAACCTTACGTTAAAATGAGTATAAAAGAACTTTTAAAATTACTTTTTAAAAAATATAACTTTTCTCATTTTTTTTTCTCTTCCACGAAGTAAAACGATAAAATCTTGCAAATTTTAAAAGCTACATTTTCTTTTGGTCAAAAGATACAGAACAAACAAAACAGCAAAATGAGCAAGGTTGTTAAAAAGTAAAATCAAGACCATAAAAAATTGTCGAGGTTTCATCCTACACCTCTAACACTTCGAGAGTCTCACCCTACACCTCCAAGTTTTATATTTATACTTAATTAATGAGATTTCATAAAGATTAAATGAAGCGATTTATCAACTTATTAAATAACCTAACCATGTTTCATAGTTACTTGTTTCTCATCTCTGGTCTTTCATTCACGTTGCACCGGAAGAGTTTTAAAAGACATTTGAGAGAATTTTTTTTAAACATGTATGATGGAGGTGTTGTGGTGTTGCTATTTTCATGGTTGACACTGGAATTGGGAGAGTCATTTTGTTTGAAGTTTCTTGTGTCAAACAAGTGCATGGGTCTATTTGAAATCTCCAGTTCTTAATTAAATTTAACAATCCGACACATATCCCTTCCAATGTAAAAATCCATAAACATATACATCAAATGTCGAAATCCAATGAAAAAAACCAAATCGATTTTCGAAATCCAATTGGCGTCTTCACATTTCCAAATCTGATTTACTGTTTCTAAGACTTGTATATACAAATCCCTCTCCTTTCTCGCCAAACCTTCTACATAAAAATCCTAATACAACAACTAAAATCAATGAAGATTAAGGAAGAATAAGCTGAACAGATGCAACAACACAAAAATTTTGATGAAGGAGAATCTCGTTAAAGAATAATCTTGTCAAAAAATTCTTTTATTTTTATTAAAAATTAATCACATCTTAATGGATGACATTATAGGTATTTCAAAAAAATTTAGAAGTACAAGATGAAACCCTTGAAAGTACAGGGTGAAACCCTCAAAGTTGCCGTGCAAACTAAGTTGATAATAACTGAACTATTGCTAAATTAAATAATTTAAACTGTGTAATCCCTTTAATCAATGTTCTTTTCGGAAGACTGGCCTAGTGAATTTTAGTTTAGTCGAACCAATGTTAGAATTAAATTCAACTTATGCATCTTGACCATTTGAGATGATCTAAGCACAAGTATGAAAGAAGGCAAGGTAAGCGAGAGCACAATTACAACAGGTAGAAGTTCCATTTTGTCCATTTCTTTTATACAAAAAAGCATGAAACTCTCTCCAGGACATCATAATCAGATATCTTGTGCCAGGTACTTCTAAAAAACTGTCCTAGATGCACTGAAAGGCTATATCTGTCATGTTTTTGTTTACCATATCGAATGCTTTATGCCAAGGCCATTGCAAGTCAATATAAGGCCCTTGTAACGATTAAGATAATCCTACATCAAAAAATGTCAAATCAAACACAGTTATTCTTTGAGAATAAAACATTGTTTCAAAACACAACTCCTGTCTGATGAAGACAAACATTGCTTACAATGATATTGTAATCATATTCATAACGCATTCCGTTTATGTCATATTCCCTCCTTTTGACTGGATCACTCAAAACTGTGCAAAAAGCCAAATAGGTGTTAAATTATGACTTGAAAGAACTCATACAGCCCATCTACTCAACTGACAGAAATAAAGGTAGGGTAAAAATCAAATCTGGATGTGGTAATAATCAAGTGGTAGGGTCACATTGCAAATGCATTCATAAGCTTCAAACTTCAAAGCAGTAGCATGCTTTCTGGTTAAAAGAAGGAAGTTTCCAAAACAAGCATATAGGAATTTGAGCAAATTAGATGAAATTGGAGCTGTGATTAGAAGAAAAACTTAAATTTATTCCAATCCTTGTAAAGGAAAACTTATTTCAATTCTTGTAACTTCCAAATAAAATTCCGAAATAACTGCTTCAAATTACATGGAAACATTTAAAAATAAATCACTAAAAATTCCCAAGGTCTCCCCAGCATCTCAGTGTTCTATTCATCAACTGGAACATATGTAATAGTATATCCCGTATAACAATACGAGTTATACTATCATCGTAACACAACAAAGAATAAGGGTGAGCAACCCAAAAATAATCCAACAAGAAAGTGTAAAAATATCCAATATACATCAAACTAATGCAATCAACAAATCACACCAACCAGATTAGCTCAATCACATGCCACACCCGAAATATACCAATACTAACTAGTTACAACCCATGTGTCGTTCTCCCATACCTTACCATACAGAACATGTTCACAATAACAGGATAGTTTGCAGCTTCGGACCTATCTCCCCTACTCTTTCAAGACTTACAAGTAAAAACTCCGCTACTGGTCACAATGGGCACTATACTCAACTCGAACTGGAAACCTACGGACAAAACATCCTTTCCTTTCTACCTCCTCGTAAAAAGAAAGATGCAGTACTCAACCTCGGTCCCTTCCACCGCCCTTTATAGGCGAAGAGACCTATCTCTTTTACCACCTTTCAAAGGCGAATCCCTTGTGAACAAAGACATAAGCTTCGGATTTACAAGGTACAGCCAGAGGACAGACTAACCACAATGACTATCACCCAACTCTCATCAATTCGTTTAACCACAAGAAAAAAACGCACGATTTAATCTCATCGCCTACGAAACAGATCAATACAGTCTAGGACAGATTTGTTAACTACCACAAGTCTTATAAAATTGAGGGGCAGACGGGATTGACCATTCTTTATTACTTAGAGATACTCATGAATCCACAGCCTATTACCGTGGCCTTCCTGTGTCTAAGCAACCTAAAAACTGGGTTAATCACCTAGTCCTTCATGCTGGAAACTTGAAACAGTTCAGCAAGCATTGAAAGGCACTACTAGGTAAGGGATAACATACAATTGAGTTAAGAAAGAGACCACACAACATCTGCATTGTCAGTAGAAGAACTGGACATTTCCCTGAGTTCAAAAGAATAAATAAATTGCATAAGCCAAACATCATCTACTTGGCAGCATTGGAATTTATGTGAGAATGAGGCACCGAATTAGGCAGCAACATAGATAGGAAAAAGGAAGAGAAATTGGTTGTGGTTCTAGTTGTTCAATTAGACAAGCAATAGCACTTTGCATCCATTAACCAATTGAGTGGTCTAGCCTTTTGACACCCAACCACCGAAACAACTAAAAAAAACCACAATTCACCTAATCATTCACGTGTTAGCTTTCACTTGACCCACCAAATCAAGCAATAATTTTCCCCCTCATTCACACAGTAACACGTCACGGTGTTAGCTTCTTCGAATGGTACACACCCTTAGCCAATTGAATGGACCAACTCCTTGATATCACTCACCAATCCAGCACGGAATTAGATAAAAGAGCAAGGCTTTAGACTTGACAAATAAGCACCGCTGAACCCAAGACAGCACCCTGCACTAATTCTATTTTTTAACCAAAAGAAAACCTAACTTAATTATATGTATACATATTTCCTAGTGTCCATGGACAATTCCTAGGCCTAGGGAATATTGGTTCTTCCTGCAGGTCCTGATGTCCTCGGCTAGGCACTGGCCAATATAATTCAATGAAAATAAAAAGGCTGGATGAACCAATTATAACACAAGGCAGGGCCAAGGTCAAGCAGCAGATAGTTTAGCGAGAGAATATGGTTCTTGTAGGTGTGTGGCAGAGGCACTAAAAGCGAAATGAAAGGACTGGAAGGCTATACCAAAGCGTCAGGAGCATTTCTGCACAAAAAGGAAAGAAAACTGGTCCCTTAGACCTGCACCTGGTGCTTCTGTCATAGGCCACTTCTTGCACCAGCAACCAACTAGAAAAAAATGGGACTCCAACAATCCTTAAACAACTTAGTCCACTGCTGCAGATTGGCTCAGACCAAACAACCAAAAACTAATGAAAGGCAAGGCGCAAACAAGCTGGAAACAAAACACCACAGCCACTGGTTTGGTCAAGAAGCACACACCACTGTCTTTGGTTGGCTGCACCTAACAAAACAGTGAAAATACAGAATAAAATCCTGCACCAACTATGTTATAACCTCGTTAAGAACCTGCAACCTAAACTGGTTTAGAGTCTAACTTAATCCTGCAACTAAGTTGTTGTACCAAGTCCTAAAATATGCTAATGCCTAGCACTTAAAACTGTCCAAAAGCTGCAAGCAAACCTGCACCGCAGAAAAAGAAAACCTGCACCGTCTAGCCCAAACCAATCCCTGCTGAACTCACCACAATTCACCTATTATGTGATATCAACGCTGCAATTTATGCTAGAAAGTTTCCAATCATTATAAATTCACAGAACCTTCATACTTGGACCTAACCTGTTAAAGCAACCAAATATATATTCAACCAACTTCTAAAACACAACACTGCAGCTCTTCAATCTCAAAGGAAACGTTACGTGCTCAAACACCACAACCTCATCTTATTTTCGTGCTTAACTAGAAGGGTAACATAGACCAAAGCTCCTGCCAAATCACCGAACTACAAAAAAATAAATGCAAGACAGCTGCACCTTCAAGGCTTAAAATAAAATGAATCCTCTACTAACCCGGAAATTTCATTGCACTAAGCTAACCCCAAATCAGCCACTGCATATCTAATACTTACACGAATCTAATTCTCTGAACATAATGCAACAGCGGAACTATAGTGAACCAGGAAAAATAAATACCACTGGACCAAGTCTATTTCCATGCATGAACCATTAACTAACTCACAATCAAAACAGCCAACATACTTAAGTCAGGTAGAACATCATACTTTTGTTTTTTATTACCTTTTTAATTAAGATTGCACACACCACTTTAGTACAGAAACTATATCACAGACCCCACCTTTTCCTTTTTAGTTTATCTTTAAGAAGGATTAGGAACTTACCTTCACCCAATAGCTAATGGCCATAAGCAATCATCCATTCATATTTTCAGACTCGAAGTAATTCTTTATAATACAGAATTGCAGTGCACACAGGCCAAACCCATCAATCCAGACGTGTTCAATTCCTTCATGTAATTAGACCATTAAAACAGCCTTTTAACACATATAGCCGCACTTATGACACTACCTAAAATTTACTACACCAATGAATTCACTGCAGCAATCCAATTTCAGGCAAAGGATAGTCATTCGACTAAGCAAAGGGTTCATTCATGATATTCATCAATCAGCGAATAAGGTCAAACCTCCAGAAAATAGCAGGGAAAGACACTCGTCACAGCATTATGAGCATGTTTTATACACTCAAGAATTTCACGCAGCAAACATAGAAAACAATAGCAAGGGTCAGCTCCCCTTACCTTTTAAACCAATAGCTAGCTTGACCTATACGTGCTTCTACAAACACAGTCCAAGTTCTTCCTATTCTTTCTCACTCTCTGACCACACTAACCACTGTACACTGCTTTCCCTTTTAATTCTCACTGCAGGGTTCTTTTCTGTGTAAAAGAAAACTTCCTCGTAAACAATTTATGCACCCAATAGGGTTTGAACACAAAACCACCGACTCCTCACAAGGAGCTTTCACCAATTGGGCTACACAACACAAGTGAAAGCATAATCCTTCTCATAAAAAAACATTTAGCAAGATCACAATCATTCTTTTATTACATTGGAATTTCCCGGGTCTTATATGGGAGCCTTCTCTCTCAATTTACATTGAGGTTACATTGTTTTAAGCTTATAAAAGACAGAAAATAAACTCAGCAAATGAACCATGCTAGTTGTAAGCATGATTGCATATGTCCTACAAGGCTAGTTATAACAAGGCCAATCAAACTCAAGATGTACATTTGACTTCAGCTTATAGTGCTCAGAGTTTAGTCAAATACCCATCCAGCAACAAGGATAGTCAAATAACGTCATTGTACTATGACAAATTTTTCAGACGCACCATTTAGATCAAAGTCAAACCACCATGGGCAAGATTTAGTCATCTAATCCTCAATAGGTGTAACTCCAACCTTCTATTGGACACGCTCATTCACTTATAATATTATTGTCTATTGCACAACTTCTCATTCACTACAATGGTGACACTTCAGAACCCAACATTCAAAACCATAAGCATCACTATTCCTACGCTTTTTCAAATAAATTTTAACATAAGTAAGCTTGCTCAAGTTTTTCATCCTTTGTATTTCTAAAATTCAAAACCACAAGCACACCTTTCAGACATTATCACACAAAACACCACCCCGATGCCAAACAATTGACTATTTCATTCCCTTAGAGTATACGAGCATCATATTTAAGCAGCACTTCCAGCTCAATACATTAATAGGCACCCGCCTTAGGCACAAATTAAACAAAACAGAAACAGTTCCCGAAAAATTTTAGTATGGGAAAAGGCAAAAAGGGTCTCTTTTGAAATTTTCTTCATGAACACTTCTAGGTGAAAAAAAAAATAATTAAAAGTCATTGTAGAAAAAAAGTTAAAAAAAACAACTTCGACAAACTTATGCATAAACTAATGCAGTGATATAATAACCCTAAAGAACTTAAGTAGAATACACTCTAGATGGCTAGTAATAACTTCCAACCTCTTAAAACTGATTTAGAAAACCACGATAGCACTAACTTGTATAAAATAATATGGCCTTATTCCTAATCAAAATAGAATCTCCCACGCTATAAACGACGATGGCATCCCTATCCCTAACCCTAAAAACAAATACATAGATAGACAGATACATACATACCCTGGTAGGCCTCGTTTATGTCTTGGAATCGCGAGGTAGTAGAATCCCGGTCATTCTGCTTGTCCGGGTGCCACTTCTGCGCGCACAACTACACCCACATTAGCCCCAATCGGAAACCCCAACAAAAGAAAAACGCTTACAACACAACACACCAGAGCAAGACGAATGTAATTGGAGCGAATATCATCATCCGTAGCATCATAATCCACTTCCAGTATCTTATAATAATCCTGCCCCAACACAGAACACAACACAATATGCAGTTACAGAAACAACCCCTAATCATAAAACAAAGTTTGAAGAGTTATGTTAGAATGTGCAGCACCTTGGGTTTGGCGAGGGTGGAGAAGAAATCGAAGTTGAGATGAGAATCGGGTTCGGGTTGGTCGGATTCTGGGATGGCGTCTTCGTAATCGCCCCATTCCCACATCATGGTGTTGAGTTTGTGAGCGCTAAGAAAGGGGCTGAGAGAACCCAATAGATAAAAGGGAAATAATCGAACCACTGCTTCTTTTATTTGTCTGTGTGTCTCGGCGTGCCGCGTATGTCTCATTTATGCCGCTATTATCCAACGACTCAAAACGCAACTACCAAACATTCGCTTCCACGAATTTCTAAATTTACCATTACTGTTAACTACTCACCACCATTTTCATTTTTCAGATTCTTAACAAATATCAATCGAAATTAAGATCAACATCATCTTTTCAAACATGTGTGTTAAAACAAATACTGTTTTCCTTCCCAAAAAAAAAACATTTTTTTTCTATTGCAAGCGAATGTGTCACGATTCAATTCACAATTTCGCGACAAAAATCGTAAGGTTCTACGACTTGACGAGACATATAATATTATTTACGACAAAACAACCAATTACGACGTGTTGATTTGGTGATTTTTCTCTGTTGGTCTATTTGGAAAAAAAAATCTAGTTCAGTACTAGTGCAATTGTTGTTTGGCCTCTATTGGGGATTCTCTGAATCTCTTTTATGGTTGTTGTTGTATTCTAGTAGAATAATTTTGAAGGAGATATTTATTGTGTGCATATTATTTTAAATATGATATTTTTATTTTCTTAGAATAAATATACATAATGTTGAACTTTTCTTAAAAACTGGATCACAAACTTTTGTATGATACTGATGCTTCCAATTTATTCAATTTAATTATAAATATTGAACTAATATGTTAGTTTATAATAAATTAATTTAGATGAGTAAAAATAAAAAAGTTTAAACCAAATAAGGAACTATATATATATATATATATATATATATATATATATATATATATATATATATATATATATGTGTGTGTGTGTGTGTATGTATATATATATGGATTTTTTTTAAGTTTACAGTGGAAATCGTAATCCGAATAATAATAGTTTTAATGGAAATTTTCAAAATAAACTGTATATTGATAATTTCGTGATATATTATTTAATAATTAGATATATTATTCTGAGTAAAAATATTGTTATTTTGTATCTTTAAAAATTTAGTTAGTATTTTAATCATTTTGATGAGGTTTATAAAATTTATTTTAATATGAAAAATACCAGGATGAGTGAATAGTGATTTTACTTCAACAAAATGAGTTTTCTTTTTAAATTTAAAATACGCTTAATACTACTGATGGTCCCAATTTTTGTCAGTTTTATTGAAAATGATCTAATTTTTTTAAAATGTTCAATGTAGTTTCAAATATCGTAATTTGTGTTCAATTTAGTCCTTTTTGCAAACGTCGTTTAAATAGTTAACAATCAAATGTTCAGTTTGCCACATCACCCTTTGACATGTCATAATCATCTCCTATCTCCAGAAACCTTAATTTTCCTCTACACAGAAACCCTACCCACCACCTAACCCTAATGCCACCATCACACTCATTGTCAACCACCATCTTTGCACCTCCATCATCAGACATTTCGAAACCCTAATCAAAAGGTCGTGCCACCACCACTGATGTTCATCTTCTGCATCCAGCAACCACCCAGAAACACCAACATGACCATCTTTCCCTTCCTCCATCGTGAATCGCCATCAACATCTTGTCGCGACAACCATGACCGCCGTAGCGAGACAACAAGCCATGCCCCAAGCTCGTCTTCTCCGTCAAGTCTTCAACCTGCAAAGGACGAAAAATCCAATTCGAGCATAATCGCCACCGCAAAAGCGTCATTCTCCATCAATCTTCATCTTCTCCAACCATCGCGAAGCTACTCTTTGAACCTGCATGTAAAAGAAAACAAAGAAACCAAATCGCAGACAAACAACCACGAGCAAGATTCGCATCGCGACGCTCCTACATTTCGAAACCTATTAAGTTTTCCTCTCGCAGCGCATGAGTAAGGAAGCATTTCCCCCTTGCATTAAGAAATCCTAATTTTTTGGGTGGGAAAGAGGTTGCCACGTGGCAGTCTCTCACTGGTTGTGTCATGTTTCAATTAAGACAGATAAATAACTAAATTGAACTATTTTTAGGACTACATTGAACATTTTAAAAAGATAAGGTCATTTCGAATAGAGTTGACAAAAATCGGGACAATATTAAGTCTTTAAAATAATATACATTTTTAAAATATATTTTTTAAATTCGAGGTGTTTTATTAATTTATGAAATTGACTTAATGGAAGAGTGGAATGAATCTAGAGGGATATGTCGTGATTCGCGTAAAAACAACTAATGCATCAATAATTGTTATTTAACGATAAAAAAATTAATAGCTGTTTTTGAATATTTATTCATTTATTTGGTAATAAGGAAATAAACAATTTAATAAAAAAGTACTATCTCTCTGAAATATAATTTTTTATGTTTTTTTTTTTAAGTTTATGAATAAATCATTCATTATTTTTTAGGTGATATTTAACGATAAAAAAATTAACAGTTATTTTCATTATTCATTTATTTGGTTATAAATAAATAAACAATATAAAAAACTATCTCTCTTAAATATAATTTTTCTGTTTTACTTTTAATTTTATGAATAAATCATTTACCATTTTAAGTGGGGAATATCTCTTACGTTAGTTAGTTAGGACAAAATAATTCAATTGACTAAACACTCTTTTCAAATATTTTTTTTTACTTAACGATAAAGAATAGTAGATATAGTTTTTATGGAAGATAATACTTCATTATTTTAATATCAAAAAATATTAATTATAAATAGAATTTTAATAAGTTTCATTTTAGAAAAAAACATTTTATCTTTCTAATAACTACTTTTAGATTCTCCTCTAGTTTTTTTATAGAATATTTACTAAATTATTTATCTAATTGACAATTAGAAACCACTAGTGGTTACAACAACGAATCTATTTGTGATAAAAATTATAAACAACGTAAATTCATTTTTATTATATCCTTAAAAATATTTTATCATTTTGACGTACAATTGGTAGTAAGGACCATATATGTATCTCAAGTTAGTGAATTTATATTTAGTTGTGATATTAGTGATATGTTTAATTTTTTTATTTAATGTTTGTGTAGTTAGAGTATCATGTGTGATATAGAGTTCTAAGAGCATTTCTAAGAAAAAAATGTGTTATATAACGGGGAAGCTAGATTTGAATATAAATATACCACAATGTGATGAGATGTGAATTGCATGATGATGTGTTCTCATAAATTGTTGTGTGAAATTTGATTTGAAATGATGTCTCTATATAAGTGAAATCTTGAATTTAGTGTTTAATATGTGATATGAACTTTCTACATTAATGGCACCTCTGATTTAGTTGTGTGACTTGACCAAACTTGTGTAAGGTTATGATTTGATATCATTATAACTTTGTGTGTTTTTAACTGAAAAATAAAGTGAAAAGTCTAATAGGTTGGTTAGGAACACAACCATCTCAAATATGGATCTATAAAATTATGTAGATTTGTTGGGCAAGTATATGACTCATTGAGTGATAATGCAAAATCTGCACGACAAAGAGTTTCAGGGATTTGACTCACTAGGTGAGTTATTCCTCATTGGACGAGCTTTACAAAAGCGATGCCAAGAGGTATACTCGCTAAGCGAGTAAAAGCATGACTGAACAAGTTGAAAAATGTTAAAAACTTGATAGTAAGGTGTGTGCTTGACTCATAGAGCAAATTTTTAAAGAAGTTAGTCTTAAAACACTCTCGTAGGACAAGCCTACATGTCATTGCTTTTATGCCTAGTTAGAGAGCAGTTTAGTTATGTTCTCAATGGATGAGTATTGTAGTTGTTATGCGTGTCTCCTCCCTAGGGACACTCGTTGAGTAAGACATTTATTTAGTGAGCAAGAATATACCAACATAAAATGGTGAAGTTAGATTAAAATTTTCAAATTGTATAATGATTTGATATGAATGCCTTATAAGAATGTAAGGATTCCTAGGATAGAAATACTATTATGTGTGGTGACTTGTGTAGTGTATTAATGTTAGACTTGAAATTATATTTTCCTGACTTTACTAACTCACATAGAAAGAACCTAGCTGTGAGAGCCAAAAAAGGTTTCACTATGTCAAAAAAGGTTTTTATACCTGTTAAAAAAGGCTTTTTATACCATTTTTCGAGTAGGTATAAAAGTAAGGGGTATAGAAAGTTTCGATTTTTTATTTTACACCGATTTTGCCTGTAACATGTATAAAAGTATGATATTTATACCTGCCTGTTAAACTGATATTGGTCGCACAAAATCAGAACAAACTAAGTTTCCCCACTAATGAAGTATAGGGACAACCTACGTATCAATCCTTGGACTCGGTACAATTAAGTTTAAAGTGTAAAGTTAATTATTGCTTTATTTACTACCTAATTATTTACTAATGCAAGGTGGGGGAAAAATTAAACAAAGAAATTAAAAAGAAAAGAGTAAAGAAATCAAATATGTTTAAAAGAAAAATAAGGAAATAAAATGTAAAGAAATAAAACCTACACTAAAGTAATTAAAAGATTAAACCTAACTATGCATACAAATCAAATATTAGCTAAACTAATTTATGAATGCTAAGCAAAATAAAGAAACCTAAACTACTCTCGACTGAAATAAACTCATAAAAGTCCGTAAAAGTACATTAACCAAATGCCAATTCATAAAAGCAATATGTGTACGAGAATTAAAAGTAACAAATAAAATCTAAATGTTGAAACAAACAATATCAAATCAGAAACTCTAAAACAACCATTCAAGTATACGAAAGCATTAAAAATCAAAACAGAACTTCATCTAACTCTATCCTAATCTATATATCACCAGAAATCAATCAAGAACTGAATATAGAAATGAAACAAAGCAAAATCAGTACTTAAATTCTAACTAATCAAAAGCAAAACAACAAACTCAAAAGCAAAATTGATTTCATAAGTTAATGTATATTGGAGTGAATAAAAGAGTGCTTAGAGTTCTCAGGAAGACATCCTGTGAAGTTGAATCCCAATACAGGGTATTCTAGGTCATATTTCAAAACCTAATTTGACTCTTTCCACTCATTTGTCCAACCAATGTTTATTTGCCTATTCATCAATCTAAAATTAACAACCAAATGCAAGAAAGCATAGAATAGAATTTAAATGTGCAAATGATTGAGGATAAAGTTTCAATTACACTCAGAAAGACATTCTGACTAAAGTAAGCCCATCACAGGGTCTTATAGTTCATATTTCAGAACTTACAATGGCAATTTCTACTCATTCTCAATTAATGAAAATCTAAATCTGATATACACTAAAAAGAAAAGAATAGAAACACAAATCTGGATGAATATTTATGCATTGGACTCATCTCTGACTCGAGAAGACATCTCAATAAAGAATGCTCACTGTGGAGTCATTTAATTCTAAAAGGAATCATAGAAATGCAGAGTTCTAGAATCCAAATCAATTTCTCAAAACAAAACAATTACAAAAATCATAAGTAAAGAAAGTTTATTAACAAGAAAAGAAGATTACAACTATATCGGAAGTCACCAAGATTCTCCCGGCCTATCACCCTCGCAATTGTCTCGGCGAAATCCAAAAGCAAATGTAAACCCTAATCTATGAAAGCAAGTAAAACTAGAACTACTTTGTATTGTACTCAGAAACTAAAACTGTAAAAGAAAGTAAAAGTGTTCTCAGTTATTTACAAAAAGACCCTTTTTATAGGGTTCATCAACAAAGAGGGAAAGTTTCCTAGCGGACGACTCTCCTATTCTTCCTCACACTTCTCTCATCTCTGCCCTCTTATCAACTCTAGTTTCTCACTGATTCATCCTCTTTTCACATGCTTCTAGATAAGTGTTGAAGCTCCTCTTCTCTCGCGTTAGCTTATCTCTCGAACCCTAGACTTTGGATGTTTGTTTCCTCTCAAGTGAATTGCTCGAGAATGCTCTCTCTGCCAAATGGATTACAAAACTTAGACCCCCAAAAGCAGTTGCTGCCAATATGCACCAAAACGACGTCGTCTCACTAATCTGCAGCCCAATCATTTCCAACAGTAGTGGCCCAGCATTTCAGCCTAATGTAGTGGCAACTTCTACTTTATTGTAGCGGCCCAGACCAATAAAGGTGCAGCAATCAGTACTAGCCCAAAGCACTTAAGCAATGACCCAAAGACAAATTAGCATTTTAGTGGCCCAAATCTAAGTGCAGCAGCCCATTCTATTTCATATCGACATCAAAGAAAAAAAATCAATTCCAAATTAAAGAAAAGAAAAGGAAATCTAACATATTTTTATCTAAGATTTTCTTTAAAAAATATAAATTTTCTAATTATTAACAAAAAAAAACTAAAAATACTTCTAAAAACTTATTTTTAACTAACATTATACAAAACTGAAGAATTTAAGGAAAAACCTAAAATTAAACTAATTCTAGACAATAAGAAATTAAAATGAACTAAGAAAGACTTTTAAACCTAGAAAAATATGCAAAAATTGAGAGTTATCACTGCTATTCTGGGATCAGGTATCAAAAAGTTGCCTCTTTTGTAAATAAAAACTCATTTTTTATACCTTATGGTAGTAGAACAGGTATAAAAGAATCTCACTTTTATACCTAATGTTGTTATAACTGGTGTGAAAAACAAGATTTTGTATACCTTTTATGGCTTTAACCGGTCTAAAAAGTGACGTTTTTTTTAATATTTGATGTATATGTGCTACTATCTATATCTAGACCGGCATAAAATTCAATTCCATAATATAGTCTAAATAATCAATAACAAGAAAAATAATCAATATTGTTTCTATTAACACATCAAAATGTAATATTTACCTAACAAAGTTCCTAAATATAATTACATAACATAGTTACATATAAAATAGTTCATAAACTCAAAATGTAATATTAAAACATCTAATCATTTATAAAGGGTTAAAAGAAATGCAACTCACTGCTCCCGAACATCCTTTATGACACGTTGCTCCATTGGAGACGTGTCATCAAATATCTACACAATGAATAGTTTAAATCAAGTTATAATATTAATGGCTTAAGATCTTAGTTATAAAATGTTCACGTTACCAAATTCCATGAGTCAACGACATTTGCGGATATAATTTTTTGCATGTGCCTCATGATATAATATCCGTATTTAAATTTTCCTAGTTTACGTGAGCACTACAAGTTAAATTTAGAAAATATCATAAAATTTATAATTTGTATTTATAATTTGAAAGATTAATTACTTATAGTTGGTGCAATGAACAACAACTTCTTTCTATAGACGATACATGTTCCTCGCAACCTTGAATATGCCTCAACCACTCTATAAAGTTAAATGTACATTGAAAAGAGTCCTAAGGAACTTACTAAAATTAGTTATGTGTACACAACAAATAAATTATTAAAAAACTTACAATATTAGTGTACTTTTAATTGTCAAAGTGTGAGGTTTTTTGTGCAACGAACACAAGAGAACCACAAGAAACTATCAAGGAAGAATTAGTAACAATTATTAGTAACCCTTACAGATTCAAACAATAATAGTGTTAAATAACATTTACATAAATAGAATTTTATTAATAAAAGTTATATACTTACATTTGCAAATAAGGTCCTAAGTACACTTGTTTTTTTTCCTTTTTCAAAAGCCTCTAAGAGGTACTTTTGGACCTCTTCACCTTTATTCCCAACTCCTTGAATGGCAACAGGATCAATAAAACCATAAATGTGATCATTCTTCCTTTCAATGCTCAATCGATGTAAATACCTTAAACATTAAAAATGAAGAATGTTAGAATGAAATATTGAATATATTTAAACTTCATAAATTTAGAAATTTACTTACAACAACCAAAGTTGTAGTACTGATATACATAACATATTAGTGTCAGAGATAATTTCAAAAATATCCCTCTGACATATAAAGAAAGAAAGCGAAGATGTCATGTTTGTGACTTCAGGAGGCATTCACTCTATAGGAGAAAGGGAGATCTTCACTAGCAACACACCAAGTTGTTCTAGAATTGTTTGTTGTGGCGGTTGTTGAAGTGAGTCATTCATATCTTCTTGCCCTTGTGCTTCAACCTGGTATACATATTTAAAAACTTACAAAAGATTAATATTACCAATAAAAACAACAAAATGTGTAATTAAAACAATTACCTCCTTTACAATTGCTCTTGATAATCTAATGGGCCAAAGGATAAAGTTTTCAAGGGCTTGTCCCACTGTCTGAACCTCTTGGGTGGGCACAGGGACTCGAGTTATAGCATCCCGTATGTCTACAACCACCACCCTCATCATATCAACTGTAATGGTTCATGGTGTATGGTTGACCCCAATGTATAATTTTACCTAAGTTATCCAAATAATATTTGTAAATATATCAAAGAATATAATTCAACAAACAAGAACATCTATAAAATGTAATAAGATAAATTACCTAAAGCCACTAAGCACTATAGGACATCATCACTAAACAACTCGTAATCTGCATCAATAGTGGGAAGCGTTTGGAGGAGAAACATCACAACTCTCCTTTGTGCTTATACAAAGATTAGAAGGTTGAGGGGGATTCCTAGGTTCGCTTGAGGGGAAGGCAAATTTTGCTCGCATATCTGCTAATAATTATGCCCGCATGACAACTCATTTGTGCTCGCTGATCTCCTCCCTCACTTCCTCCCTCATCTCCTGTCTAATTTCTTCTCTGATACCCTTGAGGACCTCTTCACTAACATGGGCTTTACTATGATGACTTGTTCGAGGATCGAAGAATTGACGGATGCCAATAAATTTACTAACACCTCGAACACGTCCAAGATGATATGGACGACCAATGGCAATTGCCAATATGTCCTCACGGCCCTCAGGAGTGAATGTACCTTGTGTGATCTACTCCACAAACTCATCCTACAACCAAATATTTAAAGTTAAGTTAATCACACATGGGAGCTTATATGCTGTTAATATAGGAACTTACAATGTGCCTAGCGATGCTCGCTGTCTCCTCAGATGTGTACTCCCCAGATGGTCTTTGGCGAGCTCTCTTCCATGGAACATGGCGTGGAGGACGAGTGATGGTACTCGTATCAGAGGTGGACAATCTGTAGGGGTGGACATTTTTCTTTGCGATCTCTTACGCAACTTTCCTCTTAGCCTATAACATCAGTGTATAGATAATTAATTATGTTACCAATATGTTAACATAAATAGTTAAACTATGATATAAAATGAATTTACCTTAAAGGCAGGATCTAATTGCTTCAACTTAAAGGCTTGCCATGTTTCCTCATCAAGAAATTGATATTTTTCACAAGGGCTTTTATCAGTTTTGGAACCATAAATATAATGACTTGAAAGCATAATTTTGAAATTCTTCCATCTTTCCCCGGCATATGAAATCCATTTCGTCCTCAATAGATTAGTGTTTGGGACGTCATATGTGACCTATGCAATAAGAATGAATAACATATGTTAAATATGAGTTATATATGTTAATGACACATTATATCAAGTTCATACTAGGATGCTTTGCCATATCTGGTGTCAACACCCAATTTCGTCCGGATTGACAAATAAATTTAGTTTATTGCATTTTCCCATAAAAAGAAAAAAATAAAAATAAAATAATATATGCGTAAAAAGAAAAAATAAACAAATATAAAAATAAAAAAAAGAGCGTTCGTCCTTGACTGTAATTTTAGGACGAACGTTTTCTTTGGTCGATTTCGGACCGTTCGTCCTCTGCCTTTCAGACCGTTCGTCCTTGCCTTTGTGTGACCATAAGCGTTCGTTCTGAACCGTGTGCGATCGTTTTTCTCCCCTTTCAAACGTTCTTCCTCTATCGTACGCGACCGTTTGCCATTGCATGCAACCGTTCGTCCTTTAACTTTCACGAACGTTCGTCCGCCACCATTCGTACTTATGCGAACGTTCGTCCATGCGTACTTTTAGGACGTTCGGCAATTTTCAGCTTCAATCGTTCGGTCATCCTCAAGGGTTCACTATTCGGCCGTTCGACCAGTCGTTCATTTAGGACGTTCGTCCTCAACTTCAATCGTTCGGTCATAGTGTTTATTGAATGTTCGGTCCTCATTTGTGAACGGTCGGTCTTGTTTAATTATTAGTTGAACGTTCGGTTTGATCCGTGTTCAACGTTCGTCCTTGATGAATTGAACGTTCCTCCTTGATGAGTTGAACGTTCGTCCTTGTTAAAGTTGAACGTTCGTCCTTGTTAAAGTTGAACGTTCGTCCTTGTTGAAGTTGAACGTTCGGTCGGATATGTTTATTGTTGGACGTTCGGTCCTAATGCTCTTGAACGACTTGTCTTTATTATTGAACGTTCGGTCATTTTCATCCACGTTCGGTCATTTTCATCCACGTTCGGTCTTGATATTTGTTTTTAGTGTACGTTCGTTCTTTATTGAGCGTTCGTTCTCTATTGAGCGTTCGTTCTCTAATGAGCGTTCGTTCTCTAATGAGCGTTCGTTAATCATTCAATTGCTCTCATCACTACTGCCGCTCGTCCAAGACACTCCCCTTATACCGTTCGTCCTCATCGTTCCCCACTGCCGCTCGTCCAGATTTTCCCATTTTTCACAATCTTCCAAAATCTTCGAAGGGTCCACTTTTACCTTCCCCAGTTCTTCCTTCCCCCACTTCACCAATCCAATAATTTCTGCAACCCTCCAACCACAGCTACCGACAATCACATTCCACCAATCAGAGCTGCCGACACTCACGTTCCTTCTACCAATTTAATGGTTGCAGGCCAACCTCCAGCAGAAAAAATCTTCACCCCTTCCTTCTCCATCTCCAATACCCGTGCCCCCATCAACACTACCAACACCTCACGGTCATCCTTATCATCCTCATCCTGACACCTTATCCCACAGCCATTCCCGGGCACTGATACCCTCTCTGCTATCATCTTACTCTTCCTTCATCCTTACTCCCTCACAAAATCTGACCATTCTTCACTCCCTCCAACACCTAATCACCTCCCACATTTCATCTCCAACACCTGATAGCACACGGCCTAATTCCCCTCACCCATATTCATCTCCAATACCCATCATCTTCACTGCAAAAGGGGGGATTCATCTCTTCATCCCCACGCCTCACGGCCAATACCTTTCTTCTTCACTTTCATTTCCAATCATCAACACTCACGGCTACTGGAAACACCCATCATCATCATCCTCAACCACCGAGCCATCATCTTCTACCTCTGTGTATCTCGGTCCCTCATCCAATCATCAACCATCATCCATATTCACTCACCGCTCCAACCACCTTGCCATCCACGGCCACTACTAACACCTCTCGGCCACCACCTATCTTCACCCATCACCATCTATCTCAACCAGCAAACTCATCTTCCCTCAGCAACCATCACACCTCACGGCCAACACCCATCATCATCTACACCTTGGCATAACTCTCATCACCCAATGATCAACCATCCCAAGAGCCAAACCCAATCAAAGCAATCAAACACAGAAACAGAAAATGGATAAAGAAGACTAGGAGAGCCCATAGTGGTGGCCTCGGTGGTGATGGGCATCGTTGGAGACGGCAAGGGTGTGCCCAACTCGCGTGCGAAGAACGACGAAAGAGGAGAAAATCTCGTGCGTGAAGAGAAGAAGGGAGAAAAGGCCTGGATCTGCTGACCGGCGACGACCTCGGTGGTGAGCGGTGGCTTGAAGCAGAGGCGCGGCTGGATCGGGGAAGGAGAGACGCGGTTGGTCCGGAGAGGTAAAGACGCGGTGGTCATCTTCATCGAGGTGGCTGGTCCGTTTCGAAGGTCGCAACTGGCAGTGGAGAGCTCAACTCGCGGCGGCTTGCTTGAAGGAGATGGCAGCCCGTGTACAGGCATGGCAGAAGCAAAATACTCCCTGGGTTGCCGTCGTTACAGAGAGGCGAGAGAGGAGCGGTGGCGTGATGGCCGTTCTCGGTGACATGTAGAGAAGACGCCCCTCATCGGGTTTCATGGCTGTAGAGAAGAGAGATTTGATTGTGGGAGATGGAAGAATGAAGAGAAGGGTGGCAGAACCCTAATCTTTCTGCTCAAAAAAAAAAAATTTGGACCTAACATACATTTCGGGATGCACCCCTCATTTCTCATCCTTACACCCCTGGCAGTTGCAAAAGAGCTTCATTCGTGTCTCCACACCTCTGGTTTTCATCTCTGCACTCCTATTTTTGTTGGTTTGTTTCTCTCGCTTTATTTTTAAGCCTTTATTTCTTTATTTTTATTACTTGTTTGATTGTTAGTTTTTTTTACTGTATGTAACCCTTTGTATGATAACTACACTCTTGTATTGTATCTTATATTTTGTCGGGTTTGTTAATAAAAAAATATAAAAAAATATATAAAATAAATAAAACAAAGCCGTGTGAGTGCTCGTGCGATCGTACGCATCAGCCTAGTGCTCATTACGCAAACAATAAGAAAAAAGCCGTGTGAGCACTCGTGCGATCGTACGCATCAGCCTAGTGCTCATTACGCAAAAAAAATCTAAATATTTTATAAAAATTACAAAAATATGTTTTTAAGGTTTAGGCACATGTGTGATCGCACGCATCGTCCTTGTGCTAAAAACCTTTCATGGTTGATTCATAAAAATACAAAAAAACATAAAATCATCAAAAACTAAAAACATCGACAATTTCAAACAACAAACAATATCGCCTGGCCAGAACTACGTGATCCTTGATTCTCCATCAAAAGTGGAGATACGTAGGAGCAAGGCCAGTCCTTGTCAGGTTCACTTTCCCAAAAATCCAAATTTATCCATAATTATTTTCCAAACAAATTTTCTAAACAATTTTCAAACAAATTTTCAAGCAGTTTTCTAAAAGAACTACGTAACCCTGATTTCTCATTCTAAATGAGAATACGTAGGAGCAAGGTCAATCCTTGTCGGGCACAAAAAAATTAAAAAATATATTTTGTTTATTTAGAAGTTTTATTTTAGGGGGAAGTTAAACATTTTGAAAATCACATCACATTCGCATATTTAGTTAAAGGTACTGCCCTAGGGCAGGCGTTGTAGGGTGCTAATACCTTCCCTACACGTAACCGACTCCCGAACCAAGAATCTCAGTTTCGCAGACCATGCCTTATCATTTTATGGTTTTTCCGTAGTTTTCCATAATAAACTATGGTGGCGACTCCAAATCTCTTTTTCAAAAACTTGTTTTCTTTTTTCGGATCGTCGTCCCGTCGCGATCCCGGTTGCTACAGATGGCGACTCCACTGGGGATCGCTAGAGAGTCAGGCCATTTAATTAGATAAGCGAATTCGATGTGGTTTTTCTTTGTGTTTTTATTTCCTTTTTCCTTATCTATGTTTAATATTTGAAATAATTGCATGTGAGTTGCTTTTACTTTATGTTTAAAATAATTGTTCATTATCTATGTTTGATATGTCTACTTATTTGTGTTTATTTTTGCAATTGTTGTTTTACATTATAATCTCCCTCTACACATTATGCATATCATGAGTGAGGCCCTATACCCGGGTCTGAGCGCAACTTAGAAATAGAGGGGTTGTGTAGCGGTGTCACTCTGGGATGTACTTCCTGTCTGGCTATCGTGAGAACTCCAGCTAGAGTCTGTTCTCTTCATTTGTATCTCCACATCTAGTTGATTACTCTGACTGTTGTGGAGAGACAGTGAACAGAGCCATAGCTCTAGTGGCCTTGATTTAAGAATTAGGAAACCATCCTGGTGAGTGCATGTATGTGGCCTTAGAACTTTAGGTACCATCCTTTGATTAAGACACGAAAGGGAGATCGTTTTGTCATTTCTTTTTCATCTTTTCTTTGTATACAGCAAATAAATGTACCATAAAAAAGATGTAAAAAAAATTAGAGCACTAAAAATGTACATGTTCTAATTCATATGTATTTGTTTCGCATTTATCTTGTTATAGAGTTCATGGAATAATTCAAAAAAAAATAAAATAAAATAAATTTTCAAATAAAAATGCTTTTGAAGCAAAATAAAGATTTTTGGTTCAATCATTCAATTCAATTTTATCATTAATTTGAAATGTTCATCCGGCTTTCATGATATGAAAATGTTTAAAATCATCATTTGTTCACGATCCTCATCGCCCATTTTAGTTCGTAAAAGTAAAATCGTCATACAAGGGGCATTTCTTAGGTTCACCAGTTCAACCTTGTATAACCCGGTATGAAGCCCAAATCATGATCCATTATGAGTTTAAACCTTGTCTGTCTTAACCCAAGTCGTGTCGAGCCTGACCCATCACTCGTGTCTAGGTATGAACCTTGTTCACAGTGTGTTTGTCATCAACCTCGTGTTCTAACCAAGTCATGTCCAACCTTAAACCTTCATTCATTAACATGTATCATTATTGGTTATCAACCTCTATGTGTTTAAGCCCGAATGCGTCTCCTGTTTACAAGTGTCATTCGTTTTCAAGGTCATTAAGAGTCAACCCAATCTTCCATTTCCACCTCCATTCAAGTCATGTTAAACATGTGTTTTGTAGGGGCATATTTCCGCGTATGTCCTAATGTGAGTTCATATTGGTCAATTTTTAGTCTTTGGGCACATAAGCTTTTCCAGATTAGGGGCAAATTCGTGTTCATGTCTGTTTACCTCAAAAAAAAAAATGTTGAAGCATTTTTAAAATCTTGAACAATTTTATACATGATTATTCAGATGTTGTTTCAAATTCAATGATAAATTAATTGTTTTTCTTTCGGACCAAGTAACAGCAGAGGAAAATTTTGAGAAGAGTTCCATGAACCCAGATTGCATAATATGTGTAAATTAATTTGTGTATATTTTTGAACATGTACGTAAAATTTTGAGAAGAGTTCCATGACTCGAAATTGCAGAATATGTGAATTGATGAACATGTACATGAAAAAAAATATAATAAAAATCCATTCAATTTTGCAGTGTCCTAATTATTACAAATAAAGGCCTTCAGGTGGCCAAAACAGAAAAACAAAAATTACAAAAAATTAAAAAAATTTACAAAGCGTTTGGAGATCTCTTAGGTTATTGTCTTTTGCCAACACTCTCGAGTTCGGTAGAATGACAATCTGCACAAAAAGGGATTAGATCTCAAACAACAAAAATATAACAAAAAACACATAATAATAAAGGAAACATTAAAAATACATATTACGGAATTCGTTCAAGTTCGACCTCCATTAAAAACAAAAAAGAAAGAAAATAGATAAGCAAAAAAAAATATTAAGTGTCCATATTACAGTCCTTATTCAAATTCTGGCCACACTCGGCCAACAAAAACAAAAAAAAAATTTAATGGAAAAAAAATTCTCGAGCTGGTTGTGGTGGTCTAAGGGAGAGCTCCGTTGAGGGAGCTCTGGCACGAAAAGTCACGGGTGGAGGCGGAGGAATCTCTGTTTCTCCACCGATTATGATGGGAATGGGAAAGAGGTCCAGAAGCTGCGGAGCCTTCATGACTACCCAACCGGTTTCTCCAAAAATAATAAAAATAAAATGATAAAAAGAAATAATTGTGTCAAAAAGAAGGAAGAGAGGGAGAAAATTAAAAAGACAGGGATGAAGTTAGGGTTTTACCATACATGTACAGGGGTAGTAGAGAAAAGAGGGTGCCGGTGGGGTCCAATTCCGCTTGCCAACGTCTTACTCTATTCCCATGATTGCTAAACCAGCACTGGACATTGTACTCCCCCGCTTCTCCGAATGCCCTGAGTCGAGTAGTGATCTCAAAAATCTGAGCTCGACTGGGGTGAGAGACTCCGTAATTGTAAATGTTGGTCATTATCCTGATTTGGTCTTCTGTCGGACGCCACTTTGGGCAGGTCGGTCTCTCCATCTCCATTTCCTTCTCATTCATTTCTTTTCTATAATTTGTCTAAATAAATAATAAATAAAAAAAAAACAAAATAAACCATAAATAACAAAAATACTATGTTCGTAGTCTAATGTCTTCTTCCATTGTGTTTCTTTTAAGCTAATTTTGTTCTTTGTATTGGGTCTTTTGAGTCTTATTGTCCAGTTTGTGATCTGTTTCATGGTCCTCGCAAAGGTTCCTAAACGGATCTATGTCCATATTGTCCATGTTCAGTTCGTACAAATAAAATCTTCTGTCCAAATTTTCTTTTGAAGTTTTCTGTTTTTTTATGGGGTACGTGGCGTTGTTCTACCCGATTGTCTCTATCATACCTTCAAACGAAGGGAGATTAACGTCTGGTTTCCAGCCGATATACCCCTTAAGTTTTAAGACGGTTGTGTTTTAAGTGTTTTTAAGTTTTCAAAAATGAGAAAATTCAAAAAAGAGAAGAATGCATAAAAGAAAGGAAAGCAGGGAAAGCGTAAAGGAAAGCATAAAGAAAAAACATAAAAGCATAAAAGAACATAAAAGCTTAAAGGAAAAAACAGAAAGCATAAGGAACTGAAAAGAAAAGAAAACAGAAAGAAAAAACAGAAAAGAAGAGCGAACAGCTAAAGAGAAGGAAGTAAAGGAAAGAGGAAAAGAGGAACGAAAAAACTTAAGGGAAGGAAAGGGAGATTAAGATTTCAAAAGACTTACCCGGAAGCAGAGGGGCTTACAGACAGAAGGTCGTCGCAGGAGTCAGACGCCTTCGAAGGCACACTGGGCAGAGGCTCCTCGCAGAAGTCCAGACGCTCAAGGGGGAGAGAGAAGAAGGAAGAGAAGAGAGAAAGAGAGGGATAGAGAGAGAGGGGGCAGGTCGAGAAATGCCGCTCAGACGCTGAAGGGTAGCCTATTTATAGCCAAAAATTCTGCCACTGTGTCCACAGGTCCGGTCATTGCTACCGGAGACATCCACAGTCCCGGTGTTTCAGAATTAAAAAAAAAAATGAAAAATGAAAACGGGTAGGGTTTTGTTGGGTCAATCCGGCCCAATACAAGACTTCTTAGATGATCCGATTTCACCAAAAATAATAATAATAATAAAACAAAATATAAAAAATATGATAAATAGAAAATTTTCAAAAATAATAAATAGAGTGATGTAAAATTTGAAGTATTCAAAATTATTTTTCATTTGCATGATAAATGACATTTTTTCAGGTTCATTGGGCCTCATTGTCATGTTAGCCTTCTTTGAATCCAATTCTTCTGAAATATAAATTTGAGTGAAAAATTATTTTGGAAATGTTCATAATTTTCACACCACACCAATTTGTTTGATTTAATTCCTTTTTCTTCTACATTTTGAATAAATCTAAAAAAAAACAATTAAGGAAAAAAACAGTGCTCGAGCCCATTAGACCCAATTGCCTTTGTGGTCTTTTTCTCGAGTCTATTTCTTTTGAAAAAATGTCAAAATATGTTGTTTTTGCGTTTGAAATGTGTCATTCTAAGATTTTTCAAAAAAAAAAAATATAAAAAAATATAAAAAAGAGAATTCAAATTCCTTTTCACAAAGTTTCATGGTGAAAGTAAGAATAGTATTTGTTGAGTCCATCTGGGCCCATTTTCAGAGTAAACTTTATCTCAGTTTTGAAAATAAAAATATTTTCCTCATCATGTTGTATAATTTTCGTAATGTTATATTTTATTCTCAAAAAAAAAAAAATTTGTAAAGAATTTGATCAATTTCTTGAGTCACATTGGTAGTTGGGTCCGTCCGGCCCATTAAGCTCACACTACCTTGCATTAATTTCAATTTGTTTCAGGTCCAAGTTTGACCTAAGTTTCGCTGTAGTCTTGTAAAATAAAGGTCGAATAAAACATTGAAAAATCAAAATCAAATCTCAAAATACAAATTTTCAACAATATCTTTCCAATACAATTATCCAAATTATCCTGTGTGATTTTCTCTGAATTATTGTCAAAAAAAAAAAAAAACTGAGAATGAAAGATGAACAGTTTTTGAGCCGATTAGGCCCCGTTGTCATGTGTGGCTTCTCTTGAACCGGTGCATCTGAATTTCTGAAAAATAAAAAATACATGTTTATGTAAATTTTCTGTTTTCAATTCATAATTTCCCTTTCCATTTGTGTGAACAAGTATTTGTGCAAAAAAGAAAAAAAACAAAAAAAAACAAAAAAAAAAACTTAAGATTTAAAGATGAACTGTTTGCGGTCCATGAAAGCCCATAAAAGCCCAGTTCCTACACTGGCCCAAAAAACCCAGTTCCTACACTGGCCCAAAAAGCCCAGTTCCTACACTGGCCCAGAAAGCCCAGTTCCTACACTGGCCCAAAAGCCCAGTTTCCTCACTGGCCCAAAAAGCCCAGTTTCCTACACTGGCCCAAAAAGCCCAGTTCCTACACTGGCCCAGAAAGCCCAGTTCCTACACTGGCCCAAAAGCCCAGTTTCCTCACTGGCCCGCAAAGCCCAATTTTCCACACTGGCCTGCAAAGCCCAGTTTCCACAACTGGCCCACTAAGCCCATTTGCCACACTGGCCCGCACAGTCCAGTTGCCACATTGGCCACCAAACCCAATTTTCTCTAAAAATAAAAAATCTTTAGCTAGTATCATCCTTTTACTTCATATTACATTTCTTCATTCATAAAACCCAAAAAAAAAAAAATATGCATATCATGTCAAGTGTTGAGTCAATTATTTTCGATGCAAAACGTCCATTTTATGAGATTTCAAAAAAAATGTAATGGATGTCATAATCTCCTATTGTCAAATGATCAAATCACGTATTCTTAAGAATTATTTGGGTGTACATTGCTTGAAAACGTCATCTTTCGACCTTCACTAAACCAAAAGATTGACCCAAATCATGTTCTTGAGCCCAAATAATAAATGCAAAGTTTTACACTGGGACAGATTTTCCATTACTTCCATTGGCTTTCATTTGGGAGATCCTTGATTTCGTTAGGACTAAAAAAAAAAGAGAAATGACTCTTGTTGAGATCATTTAGTCCTGTCTCCTAATTAATCTTGTGAAAATAAAACAATCAAAATTTGAAATGATGTGTGGCCATCTTTCTTCATCCAAAAAGAAAAATAAAAAGATACAACCATTGTTACCAAATTTGAGCCAATAAGTACTTTCTTTTCAAATTTTTTTACCTAAACAAGGGTTACCATCACATTAGAAGTCAACTCAAACAATAAATATCACACTTAGTGATCAAATGAAGATGATTCATCAAAATCAAAGATCAAAAATAGAAAGAATCACAAAGTAATGACAAACAAAGAGTGAAGTTTACAGATCAGCAAAGAAAGTCAAAACAATTTTTGACGAATAGCCGATACAAGGTGTAGATGGTAACTCTTGTTTCAAATGACCCACAAACATTTATTTGGACCTTTATATCTTTTTCTTTCAATACCTTCAGCCCAAGCCACGTTACAAGCTCAATAAAAGTCCATACAGATTGAATGATGGTTGCTTAAATTTTCATAAAGCTTAATTTTGAGACAAGACAAAATGACTAACAATGCAGTTAAAAAAAATGATAAAAAATAAATGTCCTCGGAAGAAGGGAACTCCCTATTGATCAAGATTATATGAAGGAAAATCAGGCCAATTGGGGCAATCCTTCCAAGCCAATCATTTCCATATTCATCACAAATTCCTGAACACATTCATATCACATTTAAACTCCTTCCCTGATTCCTAAACTTGGGGGAACTTTGTAAGCTTTTCATAACCTTTTCGCCAGTTCTTCAAAACCAGGGCAACTATGTGAGTTTCATATGTTTCGGCCCGGCCCATTCAGAATTTGGTCAACTTTGTTAGTCTCACATTTGTTTCATCTGTATATTCAAAGTTCGTACCAAGACCAGGGCATCCCTTGTTGGGCCTCTCAGATTTGTCCACACTAAAATTCATAAATCCACCCTCAAAACAGGGGCAGCCATTTTGGCCTTCCATGATTTCTATTCATCTTAACATTTGCGAACCCGAAACGGGGGGCAACCTTTTGGGCCTTGCATGATGTCAATCTGCCTTGACCTTCACTGATTAGTATCCAAAATTAGGGGCAATTTTGTGAGATATATGGATTTGACATCCTGATATTTCATAGATACATTTGTCCATACAAATGTTTCTCCCAGACCTTAAACTGGGGCAGCTTGAAGAGTATCTCTGATCTCACATTGGCATTTACAACTAGTTTGAGGAATGACAGGCCCACATTGTGATCCCTATACCTGCCAAAACCCTTCCAAATCCTTCCACACATTTGTCCCAACCTTTGATATCAGGCATGCACATACTGATGTTTCAAAAGAAATGTTGAACACACAAGTTCGAACATTTGACTTTTAGAATTTGACATCCATCGTTAAAAAAATGAAAGTCTAAATCTTCATAGATTTGATAATTTCAAAGAAAACAAGTTGACTCAGTAAAAAAACAAAAAGTGTCATAGGTTCATAATCTTCCATCATAGATCAAAAGTTAACATTTCGTACATATTTTCATCAAATCTTTCTCCTCCAATTTCAAAATTACATCAAATCTTCTTTCTTCAAAAAGACAAAAAAATCAACATGCATCAAAAATTTTCTCCTTTAAATTTCAAAATTACATCAAATCTTCTTTCTTCAAAAAGACAAAAAAAATCAACACACATCAAAGTTTGCTTCTCCTGGTTCATTGATTTCAACATTATGCAAAATTTTTAAAGCTTTGTTTGCTCATTTCATAAACATGGACACTCATTGTTGTCTAAAAAAAATCAATCAAAAAGAAAAACAGCAATCAAAAAATAAAAAAATAAAAAAATAAACATCTCAAAATTTCAAAAAAAAAAAAAAAAAAAACTTGAACAAATTCAAAGTTTCCAATTCAATCACAAAATTTTACATTTATGCTATTGGTATCTCGGCCCTCTGCAAGGCAATGGTCGAGCCCATTTTTAATTTCTGCTATTGGTATCTCGGCCCTCTGCAAGGCAATGGTCGAGCCCAATTTTAAATTTCTGCTATTGGTATCTCGGCCCTCTGCAAGGCAATGGTCGAGCCCAGCAATCAAACTCAAATCATTCACTTCCATAGGGTTACGACACCCTCCACGAGGTTTCTACACCTCATCAACTTCATCCATAGGGTTGTGACACCCTCCACCAGGTTATGACACCTCATTCACTTTCATAGGGTTACGACACCCTCCACGAGGTTATGACACCTCATTCACTTCCATAAGGTTACGACACCCTCCACGAGGTTATGACACCTCATTCACTTCCATAGGGTTACGACACCCTCCACGAGGTTTGGACACCTCATTCACTTCATCCATAGGGTTACGACACCCTCCACGAGGTTTGGACACCTCATTCATTCATCCATAGGGTTACGACACCCTCCACGAGGTTTGGACACCTCATTCACCTATCCATAGGGTTATGACACCCTCCACGAGGTTTGTACACCTCATCAACTTCATCCATAGGTTACGACACCCTCCACGAGGTTTCTACACCTCATCAACTTCATCCATAGGGTTGCGACACCCTCCACGAGGTTTGTACACCTCATACACTTCATCCATAGGGTTGTGACACCCTCAACGAGGTTATGACACCTCATTCACTTCCATAGGGTTACGACACCCTCTACGAGGTTTGTACACCTCATCCACTTTATCCATAGGGTTGTGACACCCTCCACGAGGTCATTACACCTCATTCACTTGCATAGGGTTATGACACCCTCCACGAGGTTTCCACACCTCACCCACTTCATCCATAGCGTTGTTACACCCTCCACAATGTCTACACATCGCAATTCTGTTAGCCTTATTCATTTTGTTTAAATTTCCCTGTTTGATTCTCGCTTATCTCGAAATCCGGACGAAATTAGTGTCTTTTTCTTTACTTAGCTGTTACTCTAATAATACGAAAATGTCAAATTTTCCTATTATCTAGCAATATCTAAGTAAAGAGGGGCAGCTGTCAACACCCAATTTCGTCCGGATTGACAAATAAATTTAGTTTATTGCATTTTCCCATAAAAAGAAAAAAATAAAAATAAAATAATATATGCGTAAAAAGAAAAAAAAAACAAATATAAAAATAAAAAAAAGAGCGTTCGTCCTTGACTGTAATTTTAGGACGAACGTTTTCTTTGGTCGATTTCGGACCGTTCGTCCTCTGCCTTTCAGACCGTTCGTCCTTGCCTTTGTGTGACCATAAGCGTTCGTTCTGAACCGTGTGCGATCGTTTTTCTCCCCTTTCAAACGTTCTTCCTCTATCGTACACGACCGTTCGCCATTGCATGCAACCGTTCGTCCTTTAACTTTCACGAACGTTCGTCCGCCACCATTCGTACTTATGCGAACGTTCGTCCATGCGTACTTTTAGGACGTTCGGCAATTTTCAGCTTCAATCGTTCGGTCATCCTCAAGGGTTCACTATTCGGCCGTTCGACCAGTCGTTCATTTAGGACGTTCGTCCTCAACTTCAATCGTTCGGTCATAGTGTTTATTGAATGTTCGGTCCTCATTTGTGAACGGTCGGTCTTGTTTAATTATTAGTTGAACGTTCGGTTTGATCCGTGTTCAACGTTCGTCCTTGATGAATTGAACGTTCGTCCTTGATGAATTGAACGTTCGTCCTTGTTAAAGTTGAACGTTCGTCCTTGTTGAAGTTGAACGTTCGGTCGGATATGTTTATTGTTGGACGTTCGGTCCTAATGCTCTTGAACGGCTTGTCTTTATTGTTGAACGTTCGGTCATTTTCATCCACGTTCGGTCTTGATGTTTGTTTTTAGTGTACGTTCGTTCTTTATTGAGCGTTCGTTCTCTATTGAGCGTTCGTTCTCTAATGAGCGTTCGTTCTCTAATGAGCGTTCGTTAATCATTCAATTGCTCTCATCACTACTGCCGCTCGTCCAAGACACTCCCCTTATACCGTTTGTCCTCATCGTTCCCCACTGCCGCTCGTCCAGATTTTCCCATTTTTCACAATCTTCCAAAATCTTCGAAGGGTCTACTTTTACCTTCCCCAGTTCTTCCTTCCCCCACTTCACCAATCCAATAATTTCTGCAACCCTCCAACCACAGCTACCGACAATCACATTCCACCAATCAGAGCTGCCGACACTCACGTTCCTTCTACCAATTTAATGGTTGCAGGCCAACCTCCAGCAGAAAAAATCTTCACCCCTTCCTTCTCCATCTCCAATACCCGTGCCCCCATCAACACTACCAACACCTCACGGTCATCCTTATCATCCTCATCCTGACACCTTATCCCACAGCCATTCCCGGGCACTGATACCCTCTCTGCTATCATCTTACTCTTCCTTCATCCTTACTCCCTCACAAAATCTGACCATTCTTCACTCCCTCCAACACCTAATCACCTCCCACATTTCATCTCCAACACCTGATAGCACACGGCCTAATTCCCCTCACCCATATTCATCTCCAATACCCATCATCTTCACTGCAAAAGGGGGGATTCATCTCTTCATCCCCACGCCTCACGGCCAATACCTTTCTTCTTCACTTTCATTTCCAATCATCAACACTCACGGCTATTGGAAACACCCATCATCATCATCCTCAACCACCGAGCCATCATCTTCTACCTCTGTGTATCTCGGTCCCTCATCCAATCATCAACCATCATCCATATTCACTCACCGCTCCAACCACCTTGCCATCCACGGCCACTACTAACACCTCTCGGCCACCACCTATCTTCACCCATCACCATCTATCTCAACCAGCAAACTCATCTTCCCTCAGCAACCATCACACCTCACGGCCAACACCCATCATCATCTACACCTTGGCATAACTCTCATCACCCAATGATCAACCATCCCAAGAGCCAAACCCAATCAAAGCAATCAAACACAGAAACAGAAAATGGATAAAGAAGACTAGGAGAGCCCATAGTGGTGGCCTCGGTGGTGATGGGCATCGTTGGAGACGGCAAGGGTGTGCCCAACTCGCGTGCGAAGAACGACGAAAGAGGAGAAAATCTCGTGCGTGAAGAGAAGAAGGGAGAAAAGGCCTGGATCTGCTGACCGGCGACGACCTCGGTGGTGAGCGGTGGCTTGAAGCAGAGGCGCGGCTGGATCGGGGAAGGAGAGACGCGGTTGGTCCGGAGAGGTAAAGACGCGGTGGTCATCTTCATCGAGGTGGCTGGTCCGTTTCGAAGGTCGCAACTGGCAGTGGAGAGCTCAACTCGCGGCGGCTTGCTTGAAGGAGATGGCAGCCCGTGTACAGGCATGGCAGAAGCAAAATACTCCCTGGGTTGCCGTCGTTACAGAGAGGCGAGAGAGGAGCGGTGGCGTGATGGCCGTTCTCGGTGACATGTAGAGAAGACGCCCCTCATCGGGTTTCATGGCTGTAGAGAAGAGAGATTTGATTGTGGGAGATGGAAGAATGAAGAGAAGGGTGGCAGAACCCTAATCTTTCTGCTCAAAAAAAAAACATTTGGACCTAACATACATTTCGGGATGCACCCCTCATTTCTCATCCTTACACCCCTGGCAGTTGCAAAAGAGCTTCATTCGTGTCTCCACACCTCTGGTTTTCATCTCTGCACTCCTATTTTTGTTGGTTTGTTTCTCTCGCTTTATTTTTAAGCCTTTATTTCTTTATTTTTATTACTTGTTTGATTGTTAGTTTTTTTTACTGTATGTAACCCTTTGTATGATAACTACACTCTTGTATTGTATCTTATATTTTGTCGGGTTTGTTAATAAAAAAATATAAAAAAATATATAAAATAAATAAAACAAAGCCGTGTGAGTGCTCGTGCGATCGTACGCATCAGCCTAGTGCTCATTACGCAAACAATAAGAAAAAAGCCGTGTGAGCACTCGTGCGATCGTACGCATCAGCCTAGTGCTCATTACGCAAAAAAAATCTAAATATTTTATAAAAATTACAAAAATATGTTTTTAAGGTTTAGGCACATGTGTGATCGCACGCATCGTCCTTGTGCTAAAAACCTTTCATGGTTGATTCATAAAAATACAAAAAAACATAAAATCATCAAAAACTAAAAACATCGACAATTTCAAACAACAAACAATATCGCCTGGCCAGAACTACGTGATCCTTGATTCTCCATCAAAAGTGGAGATACGTAGGAGCAAGGCCAGTCCTTGTCAGGTTCACTTTCCCAAAAATCCAAATTTATCCATAATCATTTTCCAAACAAATTTTCTAAACAATTTTCAAACAAATTTTCAAGTAGTTTTCTAAAAGAACTACGTAACCCTGATTTCTCATTCTAAATGAGAATACGTAGGAGCAAGGTCAATCCTTGTCGGGCACAAAAAAATTAAAAAATATATTTTGTTTATTTAGAAGTTTTATTTTAGGGGGAAGTTAAACATTTTGAAAACCACATCACATTCGCATATTTAGTTAAAGGTACTGCCCTAGGGCAGGCGTTGTAGGGTGCTAATACCTTCCCTACACGTAACCAACTCCCGAACCAAGAATCTCAGTTTCGCAGACCATGCCTTATCATTTTATGGTTTTTCCGTAGTTTTCCAGAATAAACTATGGTGGCGACTCCAAATCTCTTTTTCAAAAGCTTGTTTTCTTTTTTCGGATCGTCGTCCCGTCGCGATCCCGGTTGCGACATCTGGTTCTCCACATTCTTTGGAACATGATCTCAATCATCCCAATCATTTAGGAACAAAACATTTATCTAGAGCTTATTACGATGTTTTGGTGCCATGTCAAGGTAGTTAAGAACATATACATTTAGTTTTTAGTACTAGGGGAAACTATATTCTTGTCAACCTAGTAGTCCTCTTAGACTATGCAATAAAGGTTCCTTAATTACTAAAATCAAAAGAATCATAAAGTTGAAATTAATAGTTAACTTCTCTAAAAATATTATATAGGAGAACCTATCTAATATCGCTTGATGACAAACAATTGAGGTAAAAATCTAACAAGAGAAATAGATGACTATCATGAACAAATGTGAGTTTAACAATCATATCTCCTAGCTATAACATGATAACAAATTTGTTGTCATAAAACTTTGTGATGAGTGCATATTTATCTCCATATTTATGCTTTAAAATTCAAATTTTTAGTGATATTCTTGTGCTTGAATGATTGATTTAAAGTAAATGTGTAACGATTGGATTTATTGAGTTTGAGAATTAAAGAGAGTTAAAAAGTGAGTTTTAACGCATAAATTATTCTTGGATGTCATAATATTTGTTGATGCAGCTGAAATTATAGTTTAATTGATTCAAAGCTTGGAGATAAGTGGTCCAAATTGCAAATTAAGGTCAAAAATCAAATTTTGTTTGGAGAATAATATTAAATGGGTTAAACAAATAATATTTACCCTTGTACCTCCTAAAAATCCCTATATACACTCCTATTTCTGAAACAGGCCCAACAACCAAGCCCAAACACTAAGCCTTTTCTCCTACACTTCCCTAAGTTTCCTACTCCTACACCTCCTAAACTAGACTCCACCAGATCATGCCACGTGACAATTTAATACACAAATTTGACCATCAAGGATGTTGAAAATAGAATGGCTTAGTTTCAATACCAAAAGGGGGTGAATTGGTGAAACTTAACAATCAGAGTCTTTTAAAAATCTTTTTCACAAAAGGATGAACTTTAAAATCTTTTTTGAAATGCAAGGAAAAAGACTTTGTAGTGCAGCGAAATATAATCGAATGAGTAAAATACAAAGTCGACTTAATGTAAAAGAAAAGGCATAGAAAGATCAAACACTGAGTTTTTATACTGGTTCGGCCAAGCCTACATCCAGTGTCCTTCCACCACAGGAAGCAAATGCACTCACTATAATGATCAAGGTTTTTACAACAAGGCTTTTATAGAGACCTCCACGTCAAAAATATAAAACACCTTTATAACCCTCTAATCAAAATATAGGCACACACAAACATACTAGCAGCAAGAATCCCATCTCCTGTAGTCCAAACCCTTTGAGCCACCCTCAAAATCAAGAACGCAACATGCTCCTCTTCCTGTAATCAGAACAGGGAACCTCAATCGAATCTTCACAAGATTGTAGCCTCTGATCTCTCAGTTACACCCAATATGCATAAATGATCAGCCTTTGTACAAGCAGTTAACTTGCTCTTCAAGAATCCACAAGTAGATGATCACCACGGTCACTTCTTATTTCTTGGAGCTCTTTCTCTCTTTTTGTAAGAATGCACTTGCTGCAAAAGATATCACAAACTATTAGATTCACAAAAGTTCTTACAGAAATCAAATTCGCGTCAATTTATAGATAAACACAACTTTGACGCATTTTAGTCGACTAAGCTACTTATGTAGTCGAATACAACAATTATGTTATTGCAGTTAGCAACAATCAATGCAGTTAATTGAATGTACAATTAATGGAGTCGAGTTTCATTTAATGCTTGGTCAAGATATTTAAAAATATAATCGTTGTAACATCAGACAATCATTCATTAATAAAATCAATTATATAGCACAGGGAAATGCAATGTATCAACACAGTCATGTTCTCAATGCTTTAAACAAATTTACACAATGATTAAAACATATGTAAGCAATAGAACATGTAACACATAAACAACACATAAAAACGCATGTGTTATTAATTATGTTGTCATCATCAATAACCAGAAGCTCTGAGATTGTAGGTTCAGCTAAATCAGTGCTCCCCTATCAACAATCTCAACAAAGGAGTTGCCATGTCATTAATAGATAAACCTATCAGTTGTTGCCATGTCACTACACTTGACACATCATCATCTTCTCCTTAGAAACCCTAATTCCTAAAGCCTAGCCACCGCAACAGTATCCGCACAACTAGCGCCATCGCGAGATCAATTCTACCTTAAGTCTTCATCAATCACGAATCAATTTCCTTCGAGCATGCCAAAGAGCAACCCTTCTTGTGGTGCCGACAGGACAAGCTTCTTTGCTCAATTCAAAATCCTAATTTTTGGTAGAGGGTAAACTGACACGTGGCGTGGTTTCACTAGACAGACTCACTTGAGTCAACCCTAGCTGGTCAAACAGGGGCTATTATACAATATTGAAGAAATTAAGGGCTTGTGTGAAAATATGGAAAATTCATAAAGGCTAAAAGATAATTTCAGTTGTTGAATTAATTTAATTTGGGAATATCAACAGAAAATATCTTCCAAATAATTTTATCATTATCTAAATCTTTTAGTTATTTGGAAGATATATGATATAAGATAATTAAGTTAATATCTATCAAATATTCTTTAAAACTGATTTAATCTAATGAATATTTGAAAGATATAATATATCAACAGAAAATATCTTATCAACAAACTATTCAGAGTCCAAGCCTATATAAAGAGACCTAGGGGAGGCAAAAAAGAGACTTCATTCATTCTCTCATACTTCTCCACAGGAAGCAAGCATCCACCACTCCTCTCACTTTTATTGCATAATGTGTTTCGCTCCATTCATGGAGGGCTAAGCTCCTAGGGCTATTACACTGTAATTTCATTATGGATTCTGAGGTTATTCTCTTTTGATCATTGATTTGAGTTATTCTCTTTCTATGTCTTTCATCTCTCAATCATATTAAAAGAAATGGTTTTGCATCATAAGGTGTTTGAATCTACATGCATATTGATCATATCAGTGCAAGGGTTTCTAGGTTTGGTTGAGAATCTACTTTGATTAGATTTAGGAACTTTCATATGATTAAACGAGTTTTTGCTATCAATTGAGAATATACTTTGGTTGGTGGTAATAATTTCAACTACAATTAATTGAAAATATACTTTGATTAATGAGCTTTTAATTTGGTTAGGTGATTTATGATTAAACACAATAGGATTTGATTGAGAATGCACTTTGGTTGAATTCATTGTGAATAATCTAGAAAGATTTTTCATTTGATTGAGAATCTACTTTGGTTAACTACATGATCGCCCTCAAATTAATTAAGAATGTACTTTAATTAATTTTAAACTTGAACAATAATCAATTGAACAATGATCTATGAATAACCGATGATGAATCTATCTTGGAAAAGCAGTGGAATTAGCCTATTTCCTCATAATTGTTTTTAAGTTTCCTATTTGTTCTTTAAACATTCTCCAAACATCACTTTTATTTTGAGCATTGCATTGCATTCATAAGATTCAAATATTAAAAGGCAATTTCGTATTCATTGAGAGACGACTCAGGGTTACTTGAACCCTATCTACTTTCTTGAATACTACTTGGTATTATTGAAGTTGCCTTGAAAAGTAGTATTAATTTGATAGCTTCAACGACAACATATCACTTTGCACCCCTTGCTTTTGCAATAAACTTTTTAAAAGAAGTTTTCCTAGCTATAGGCACAAACATCAAAGATTGATAGCGCAGACACGCACATAAAAGCCTACTCCATATGTAATCTGCCATGATCATGACCTGTGTGAAATGCAATTTAGAAGAAAGATTTTATAAGCAGTTTTGGGATTCTGAGGTAGCTTCTCTATGTTTCAAAGTTTCTTCAAATCTCCATTTTCTTTGGTCCGTTCATTGAAAAGAAAATCTTATGCTTGTACACCTTTTCCTTTTGTGTGATTCTATTCATTTGTCTTCTAGCTTAGATAATGGATTCATTTGGTATAACAACATTCTATCAAGAAAATTGTGTAATGTCATATAGTCTAGTCTTATGGTGGTGGGCTGTAGATGCATCAATGACTTGATTATAGTTTAGACTGTGGTTTGCAATAGTAATACCATAATACATCTACAACTTTACATGGCTAAGTGACTTGTGTCTCTGGAAAATTATAACTACAGGATTTAGGGAGCCAATGTGGAGGGATCTTGTAGGATTAATGCAGTTTTCTTTGATGGTAATCATTTTATGCAATGTAAGGTAGCATGTTATAGGATACTTGGGTTATGGAATTTTATATTTCTTTGATTAATGTTTGGGTGGACCATCTCTACTATTGTTGTTAGGGACATATCAAACTTGAACTTTCTAGAGGGTATAATGAAATATAGCGTTTGAAGTACTAAAATTAGTACAAATGATGCTTTTGTCAAAATCAGTTTTCTCGTACCAATCTATCCCTCTCCCACTTCAATGACAAAATTTCTCACATATAACATTAAAGCTTTTGAAATAAGTAGAAGCTTTTGATTTACTCTTTTTAGTAACAGAGACATATATTATATCCACTACTGAATGTTTAATTTCCTTTTAATGTGTTGCTAGTTCTTTTTGAACAGATTACTACATTAAAAAACCAGTAGATATTTATTGTCGCAGTTGGATAATAGAGGACAAAAATAAAGGACATGTGAGTCTTGAAACTATCTTTCTCTTCTAGAACTGCTTACTTGGAAGTGGCAAGAATGAAAAAAAATCTTTTCACTAACTCAATCTTATGTATGGTATTTAGTTATAACAATGTTTTCATTATATCATTCAAGTTATAGTAGGCTTAAATATCAATATCAAAATTCAACTAAAATGTTTGTCAACAATTCATCTATTAAGAAAATACTTTTTAATTTGACTTGACTTTTGTTTAGGTTTGAAGACATTTATACAATCATTAACAATTTTTTAATGAGCAATTACTCCATTAAGAAATTAAACTTGTGATAAGCAAGTATATATTACTAAAACTTAATTGATAATCGGGATATATATTTTACTATTTAAGAGCATATAATAACTCAAATAACATAATTTGATTATAATTTGATCTCTTGAACAGAAGTTCGCAAAATCAAATTAAAGTTTATAATTTTTCTATTGAACTTGCAAAGATTCAGAAATCAAATAGCTTCAACCTTAGACCAAAAGGATGATGAAATCACTTCGATTGAGTGTTAGTCATGAAAAAAGGTAACTAAACCAAGTATCTAATTGGAGTAGTACTCTGCAAACAAGTAGTGCTTAAAAGGAATCTAAGTGCTTCATAAAGACAAACCTAATATAAGAATGAAAAAGAATTTAAAGTGCTTCATAAGGACTGCCACAACCTTGCATTTGATTTGATTGACTTTTTCTTTGAGTATAACTTCTAACGAATGGGAATGAACCTTAGAAAGCAAACAAAACTCCGCAATTTATCTCCAACAAAAGAACATAAAATCAGCTCGTAGAAAACATCATCAAAATAAAACTACCAGTCATACTTTTGAGAGCTTCTCATTGAGGAAAAAGAATCAACTATTAACAATACCAATGAAACATGAAATCATATTTAGGTTACCTTGTGGTTCTCTTCGAAAGAAGAAGAAGGGAGATTGAGATAACGTAGATGATCGAGGTCATCAAACCGTACTTGTCAGCGATGAGGTGGCAGTGCCTTTGCAAGAAGTCAGAGCCCTAGAAATCATAATATTGAGCGCTTCATTGGTGACGGTCAGAGAATGAGAACGAGAATTGGTGGCGGTTACAGTGGAAGGAGGTCGAAACTGATTATGGCGATAGTGTAGGAAAAATAACAAAATCCACGCTCTTTCTTATCGCCTTCAGTCGGAGTGGGCAAACGAAGTGAAGCAGCTACTGCACTGTTGAGATTCATGGCCTTATAGAGGAGGCAAAGTATGAAGAGGAAAGAATTTGGTTCCTAGGGTTCTATCTAATTTTCGAAGTGTAATTTTTTTGTCCAAACTTCTATACTGATTTTAGCATTTCTTAGGTATAGAAAATACTTTTAAGTTATTTGTACAGGTATTAGCATTTATTGGGTATAGAAAAATTTCATTAAGTTATTTTTGTATCGGTTATAAGTTGAACCGGTATAAAAACATCTGTTTTTTGCTTTTTGGTGCCTGTTTTGAGTGCAGCCGGTATAAAACAAATTATCTTATTTACAATACTACCACCATGTCATTTTCTATACATGGTGGATTTCAATAGGTATAAAAAGTCTCTATAAAATATGTATTTTGCACTAGTGTTTTTATCTACATATTTGGTAAGAGATCGAATCTAATAGATAATGATTTACCTAGTCATACTCTTGGGAAGGGTGTTGTCCGACCATTATATAGTTATAGCTCCTAGGAGATATGGGTGAATTATGAAAAGTGTAGGTCTCAGAGTCTACTTAATAGTACTTCAAAGGTCGAATATGATATATATATATATATATATATATATGTGTGTGTGTGTGTGTGTGTGTGTGTATGTGTGTGTATGTGTGTGTGTTTGTGTGTGTGTGTATGTGTGTGTTTATGTGTGTGTGCATGTGAAAGAGCCATGAGGACCTTGCATGTATGATATTCTTTAATCACTTGCTATTAAGTATTATGTGTAACTTGTGACAATGTGTATGTATATTAAGAAACTATTGTTTAAAATTTTAAAATTTACTTTAACATATCTTGTATACTCTATTGTGGTTTTAGTATCAACTATTATGATCGTGTGTTTCACAATAGCAGGGGATAATACAACGTTAAGATTAGAGTAGCTTTGAAGTTGTCATGAGATGTCTAATTGTTTATATAGTCATAGTATACATAGAGATAAAAGTATTATATACTAGTTTAATTCTTTACTTCCTTTGAAATATTGTTTGGTAGACTATACATTTTGTATTTAACTCTCTAACTATACTCTTTGTGCTTGATGTAATAGTTTTTATATACTATAATCAAGTCATTACACTTTATTTATGTTGATTGCAAATAAATGTTTCCATCATAAATTGTATTTCTATGAAAAGAGAAAACACAAATTTAAGAAAAAAAGAATTATTTTAACTAAAAATTAAATTTTTTAATTTTAAATAAAATTTGAAAATTTCTAATTTTAAATAATCAAATTATTTTTAGAAAACTTTATAATTTCAAAATTTTAAAAAAAATATTATTCAAACATTATATTTTAAAAATATATTTATTTTTATTATTTAGTGAAACAAGTCAAAAGTATATCTAAACTGAAGTGAAAAAGGGAAATTAAATAATATTTATATTAATTGTGAATGTTAGTAAAATTTTGCTATCATGACTAAATATATATTACTATAAAAATGAGGTTTGACGTCCGTTATTTTTTATTTTTGATGTTAGTTCAAATTTTGACGTCTTAGTCAAAGACGTAAATTTGATGTCGGAATAACAAAGTGACGTCAAATGTCATTGACTTTGAGAAAAACCAATGTCCATTGACAGTAGACAGAAAAGAAATCGACATTCAAGGGTGTTAAGCAATAGGATTTGCATCACTTTCGCATTGAGTGGAAGTGAGGCATCACTGATCGTTATCTTTGCATTGAAAAATGGAAAGCAGTTGACGTCGATTATGGTATAGACATACGTCAATTGATGTTTGTAAACATTTTTTAGTGTACTAGCAGATGTCAATTGTAGAAATGTTTTAATAATTTATTTGTTTTTACAATTTTACCAAACCTAAAAAAGGACGAAATTTTTTGTATTGAATATTTCCACCATGTTATCAAGATTAAAAGTATGAATTAATCAAAACTAAAACTAAAATTAAAGCTATCAAATCTAAAAGTATTAAAACTAAATTAAGGAATGTCTTGAAAAAAAATAAAAGTATTGTTGATGTGCACTAATGTAGAAAAGACTTTTAACGTCTGTTATTTAAGGTTTTTGGCATCTGATCCTTCCCCGACATCTTATTGGGTGATGTTAATGGAACGTTGGACCCCACAGTCAAACGTCTATATAGACATCATATCACACAGTCAAACGTCTATATAGACGTTAGACTGCACCAAAAGCATTTTAATCGATTTAAATGGAAGATAATTCATCAAAGAGTAATTTAATTGGAGTAAAACTAAGTTTAAACGGTGCAAAGAGACAAAACACACCTTAAATGCAATGCCGCAAAGGGAAATCACGAGGAGGAAGATCATGAACAATCTACGTAACTACCCAAAGTGCGCGGTTTGGTGCAATAAAAAAACTTTAGATGTTGGACCCCCTACTTGGCTGTTAACAATATTTTTGATCTCTAGAATCGAAACCAAAAACTTGTAGATGGATCGGCAAGTGTACCGAATCGCACAAGTAATATAAAATGGTAAGACCAAGTATCGTATCCCTGAAGACTCTCGGCACTAAATAGTTATGTGATAACTCAATTAATTAAGACTTAAATAAAATGAGACTGTTGGTTTCAAAATGCAAAGACATAAAATTAAATATGAATGCAAAGTGATCAATAGTAGAGTAACACAAAGATGAACGAAGGTTGTTTATAAAATGAGATGAATACGATGTTGTTAGGGTTTGATTTCACCAAGTTTACTCTCATGTATATAAGAATTCTTCTTTTTACATTTATATTAACGTCACTCACTAAATTACTTAGAACCTGATCCATCGACGCAATAAGTCTGCCTTAATTCCTAGGTCGTCCAATTCCTAGCGTTCATAGAAAATTAAATCTGAAGATCAAGAGCTTAAGAATTCAACAAGAACCTGAATTGTAAGGAACCTTCCAGCACTCATGCAATTCATAAATCATGCATAAATGAGTTAAATAGAGCAAGCATTGAAACAGATGAATTCCTTAATAATTAATGCAAAAGCATATAAATTAAGAGTCAATTCAAATACATGAGAGTTCACAAGGTTACATCATTCCCCAACAACAAATAGATTTTAGTTCCCCATAGACATGGAGAAAATATATGAATAATGGAAAAGCATGAGATAGTGAAACCTTAAGAGTAGAAGAGGAAGCTCCCGCCTCCAAATCTACCTTTAGAGAGTAGAAGAATGTGTTGTTGTGTTCCTCCAGCCAGAGATACAAAACCTAGAGCACCTGCGTCCTTTAAATAAAGTTGGAAAAGAGTAGAAATAAGACCCGGTCCAAAAGAGTCGAAACAGAGCAAAAACTAGGTTGGATCTGCGACTCACGACGCTCGGGCACCCCATTTTGGGCGCCCGGGCGATGGATGTCGACTTCTGTAGGCTTGAGCCTTCAATTGGTCGCCCAGGCTTCGGGGGCTGCCGTTTGGGCGACCTAGGATGACGCCCGGGTGACATCATCGATTTTTCTACGCTCAAGCCTCCTGTAGGGCGCCCAAGCTTCGTGCGGTTCCCCCTTCTGGTGCTTTTCAGGCCTTTCTAAGCTCTATCTCCTTAGCACTTCATCTCTACTTCCTGTATTAACTCATTTTCTATCAAAACAAAGGGAATTAGTCATAAAATCATCAAATTCAACCTCAACTCTCTTATTCACACAACTTAATGAAAAAGTATGAGTCCAAGCAAGTTTCTAAGAGAAAAAGGGTGTATTTAGTATCAAAATTATATCACAAATAACGGTATTTTTAACCGTTAACACTGGCCGACGTCTATATTCATTTACACGTCGTGGTCCCTACCAAGCCAACGTGTAAAGCATTTAAAAATTAATTTTGGTGAAGGCTGACAGGCCGACGTATAAGAGAAATGGAACAGTCACTTTTTACCTACTTCTACAGGTCATTAGGCGTCTGGGGAAGGAGTTCCGACGTCTAAGGGTTATTTAGATGTCGGAGTTCCGACGTCTAAGACAACGAACACAAGGACAAAAATATGTCCCATTCACAGACTTAGCATTTTGTTCAACATATTGCAAGAACTCCGAAACACCCTTCTCATATTCTTCACTGATGACACGTTCATTCATCCAGCTTCGATCCATACTATGTTCGTAACAAGCTTCATCAGTTTCAGTTTTTTAACTCTCACAAGGTTAGACCCTACCCATTCAGAAAAATTATATTTCATAAATTGCTAAGACACATGCAAAGAAGTCTATATCATAAATTTGATAAGATTTTGGCAGCATTTCTCATTGGTCTCCGAAATACACGAAATGAGAGTAGTCAAGGATGACCACAATCAAATATGCATACGGAGAACAACACAAATACTAAACCAAAATTTTATCAATCTTATCTATAAACTCCAACGTACATGTTATAAAAATTTTGAAAAATAATTTTCCCAAACTGTCCAATCGGACAATTCAAAATTTAATACAAACGATTAAAAGATTAATCGCTTGTGTTAAATTTCAAACGGGAACTAAGTTTCACTCAATGATTTCATACTTATAATCTAACATGCCAATTATAATAACACAACTATCACATGCATATTCAAAAGCCAATAACACATGCATACCTAAAAGCCAAAAATATGCATACGTAAAAGCCTATAAAATTCATACACAAAAGCCAATAGCATGCATACAACAAAAGTTTTCAACAAAGCAACTAACCTCTTTAGCACATTAAAAAAGCAATGGAGTAATGCACGCCAAAAATTGTAGGCTAAAAAGAGTCAAAAACGCCGCCCAAGCACACGCTAGAAACTGCACCAAAACGCAACAAAAACGAATTTTAATCGGTTCAAATGGAAGATATTTCATAAAAGAGTAATTTAATCGGAGTAAAAGTAAATTTAAACGGTCCAAAAGAGAGAAAACCTACATGGAAATGCAACGCCTCAGAGAGAAAACGCGAGGAAGATGATGAACATTGAGCGTAACTCCCTGTGGGTTCGCGTTTTCCTGTATAATAGGTTATAGACGTCGGGCCCTAGGGGGGTCCAACGTCATAGACGTTGGTCCCACTCTAATATGATGTCTTTCTGATTTAAAAATTCATATTCGCGGGGCTTATAGGTGTTGGTTTATAGGGGCCCCGACGTCTAAGTGAACGTTTCACCTAACCTGTTAGGCATATAGATGTATGTTAAAAGGGGTCTCGACGTCTATAGACGTCGAGACCCCTTTTAACAGACGTCTATATGGCGGAAAAAAATAACTTCTCACCTACCTGTGAGCCATATAGACGTCTGCTAGGAGGGACCCCGACGTCTATAATATTATAAACATCGAGGCCTCTCCTAACAAACGTCTATATGCCCACTTATTTACGAAAATGCCACCGGTCAATAATTTACGTTGGTTATTTGGTGGACCGACGTCTACGAGGTAACGTTAAAGGCCAATTCTAGTCTAGTGATTTCTACTATAGACAACTCATATACTAGATGTATATTCTAACTTAATAAAATATTGATATATATACCCTAGTTATACAATAGACTAAAATAAAATATTAAAATCATATACTCAATACTTTAATATCATATTAGTATCATATAACAATAATTTTTTTTTATTAATTATAGAACAAAATGAAATAAAACATCTTATCAAAATTAATTTGGGTCTAACAACTTTCATTATACATTTTTCACACCATAAATAATTATTCAAAACCACAACATATATAAATTACTTTTATTTTTTTTATGGGTCTTATAGAGCGCGTAGAAGCAGTAAGTGAAATAGTGTCCATGCATGAAAACAATATGTCAAATGAAAGAAAATTATACCCAAAACATCTAGTGAATGAGCATTTATGTCAAATTAAGCATAAATTACCATTACGAGTTGCTGAAGTTATCATCAATTATGCTTGCAAGCTTATGAATGGTGAGCACGCACAAATAATAAGCGATATGCATAAACCGACGTCTGAAAAAATTTACACCTTGGCTTTTGGGACTTCGATGTCATATGCTTCAATTTTGCACAACCTAAGCTCAACAATATAACAACCAAGGCTCGATAGCCCAAGCTCGACAGCTTGACAGTCCAATCTCGGCAACTCAATAATCTGAGCTCGGTAGCTTGTCAGCATTAGCTCAAAAGCTACACAACTCGAGCTTGACAGGAGTCGACATCATATTGGAGGTTGGTGGGCTACCAAAGCCGCCTTCAAACTAGTCGCCTTCAAACTGGGTTATGACGTCGGCTCAGCGTGGTGACAAATGTTATTTTGTCATTTTAATTCAAAGCTCGAGCTCAATAGGAGTTTGAACTCATATTAGACGACGGTGGGCTACCAAAGCCGACTTTGAACCGAGTTATGAAGTCAGTCCATCATCGTGGTCAACGTATATTTTGTCATTTTTTTACAAAGTTCGAGCTCAACAAGAGTTTGACCTCACATTAGATGATGGAAGGCTACCAAAGTCGACTTTGAACCGGGTTATGACGGCACCCCACATGGTGACTGATGTCTATTTTGTCATTTTTTTACAAAGCCTGAGCTTAGAATTTTCGCCTCATATTAAATGATAGTGGGCTACCAGAGTCGACTTCAAACCGAGTTATAATGTTGACTCGATAGGTTGGCCAACATATATTTCGTCATTTTATTTAAAACAACGTCACCACTCATTTTTGACATTGATTGTTTACCATTTTAATGTTAAACGACGTTGAAAGCCCATTTCACACTAGTGATAATTTCATCACGTGAAATAAATTAATGTAAAAACTTGATATACTTTATTTCTCACTCTCTTATATATTTTATCGAGTTGTTCTTTTAACAATCTTACTTTTTCCTTTTTAAACAACTTTTAAAATTACAAAAGAGTTTTAAATTTCACATTTATAGTATTGATTTTACTAACACAAATTATTCTGTCCACAACTTTATTAAGTTTATTAACCCATCAAACCTTTATAATTTATGCAACACTCTTGATAAAAGATATCCAAATCATTGCATTACTCAATCAATTTGATATTCAATTGTGAAAAAAAAAGTAACTATCACCTGACTAATAGGATAAACTTTAACATGTATTAAGAATGTCCTCAATATTGTAAAGAGTCCACAAAAATTGAAAAAAGAAATTGTAATTAGTATAATAGTGGTTTGATAACTTTGAAAGTAAGAATGATTTGATAAAGTACCTGTTTTAGCTGTAATTGATCTAATGTCTTACTTATTAGACTGACTATATTTGCAAGGGGTGTTACCTTTGCGTCTATACACGACACCACTTGTCTCAAACAATATATCTTTTATTTGTACAATAAATTAAATACAATAGAGTTTACAAATTTATTCATAAAAATGTATATATATATATATATATATATATATATATATATATATATATATATATTTTTTTTTTTTAAGTGGGAAGCCAAGTCCCGCAACAACGTCTTCAATAGTTGAAGGTTAATAGATGGAGAAAGAGGTTTAATACGTTCCCAATACTAAAAATGCAAAAGTATGATGCTACCTCCAATACAACAAAACTTATTTTGTATATACAATTACAAATATAAAAATCTTAAAAACTAAAAACTAAACATTTAAATTATAACGCTATCTTTGAATATAATAATTGTATTAATTTTAATATATATTTTAAAGTCAAGAAAAAGTTTACAGCTTATTTTATATATATATATATATATATATATATATATATATATCAATATATCAGATAAGTCTGGCACAATTTCTATCATGTCAATTAATCACGACTTTGGGATACATCTTTTAACTTTTGTCCATTTACCATTTTAACGGGTAACTTGGCTCCACCTAACCCGACCCACCATGGGTTGGTGGATTAAACGAGTTGACTCACTTAATTAACTTTTTTTTCACCATCTTCTTCTCGAATTCTTATAACATGTTACTTTAATCGATCAAATTGAAACAATAATAATTGGACCATGATATAAAAAAATGAAACAAAAGAAATATATTATTATATATATTCTAAGCTATCAAGCATAACATTTTTTCAATTTAGTTTAATGACACATACATAGCTGTTTGATCAAGAAACTACGTATAGTTGTTAACAAAAATATATAGCATAAGATAAAACTGTCATGCTTGTAGATAAGTTTGAAAACAAAATAAAACAAATGATATATTTCTGAATTATACAATTTATAATATTATTCATCTATTAAATTAGAATCTTGAAGCACAATATTATGCTCTCTTGAAGCATCTTTTTCTTTATCTCCATTTATAATGTTATCAAATCTATAATCTTAGGGTTTTATTCGCAAAGGAGAACTTTTGGAAAGATAATAGTGTGAAAGGCTCTGTTATTGATTTTAATAAAAAAATAGAATTTGAATAATTAATTTAATTTAATAAAAAATATGTGGGTTGGTGAATCAACCCGACCCATCATAGATTTAACCCGTGTAAATCAAGTTTTTAGTGAACCGGATCAAAATTGATTCATATCAAAACTTGTATTTTTTTTCCAATCCAACCCGACTCAAACTTGTGGTGAGCCAAATTGGTTGGATTTCAACCCATTTTCAAGGCAGTGCCTTTTACATGATTTCCCCAAAAAAAAAATGCGCAAGTGGTGTACTTTTGCACAACATGATCATGCGACAACAATAAATACTTGGTTACTTCAAAAATGTAAGATTGTCGTTATTTTGTGAAGAGAGGAAGTGAGAGGAGAATATACTAGGTGGGAAGGTAATAGTGGTTGGAGTTGAACCCTATTTTGGTAAGACAAGAGATAGTTTATTCCCACCAACCAATGAAAACCCACCACTCCCTTCATTATCCCAGTCAGCACACCAAGTCACCAACAATCACACAAAGTTATTCCTTCTTCTTCTTCTTCTTCTTCCTCTTCTCCTCTCATAACACGTTCATTCCATTTCAATTTCAATCCCACAGACACTTCTTCAGAAACCAAAATCTTCACAAAACAAAAATGACCAAACCCCAATTAACTAACTAACTAACCTTTCATTTCCCATGGCCTCAATCTCAGGCATTTGCTCATCCTCCCCAACTCTCAACCACCAAAACCACTCCACCCCAAAACGACGTCGCACCCCACTCCCCTCATTCCCCTCCCGCCCCAAACCCTTCCCCCCTCGCTCCCTCGCGCGTGAGGCTCCCGCGCAACTCTCCTCGATAACAAAACCGCACCACGCGGGACTTGAGAAGGACTCACGCGCCCTATGGCACCGTTACGTGGAGTGGCTTTACCAGCACAAGGAGCTCGGCCTCTACCTGGACGTCAGCCGGGTCGGGTTCACCGACGAGTTCGTCCGCGAAATGGAGCCCGGCTTCCAGGCGGCACTCCGTGCCATGGAGGACCTCGAGAAGGGCGCCATCGCGAACCCTGATGAGGGACGCATGGTTGGCCACTACTGGCTCAGGGACTCCTCGCGGGCGCCCACCGCGTTCCTCAAAACGCAGATTGATAACACGCTCGACACCATTTGCAGCTTCGCGAACGACGTCGTCAGCGGTAAGGTTAGTTCGATGTCGCGGTTTGTAGTTAGCTGCGTTTCGACTTTATTGCATCTAGTGTGGTTGGTTAGAGATTGCGGTTTGGTGGTTTGCGTCTTGGCAGATTAAGCCGCCGTCGTCGCCGGAGGGGAGGTTTACGCAGATACTTTCGGTTGGGATCGGAGGCTCCGCACTTGGACCGCAGTTTGTGGCGGAGGCGCTGGCTCCGGATAATCCTCCACTCAAGGTAATACGATCCGATCAGTTAAAGGAATGATTCATCCTTCGAAACCTCCATTATAATTGGAGTTTTTAAAGGTTAACATTAAAAGTGTACTGGGCTTGGAAACTTCAATTTTGTTTGCAAAATGTACCCCTAATTTTTGAAAGTTTATATATAAAATGGTAAAAGAGTAAATAATGTTTGCCGTGACGCTATAAAGAGTTTTAACATTGTGATCTAGTAATAACCTCGCATGTTCGATAAGTTTGTTAAGTTTTACTATTTACTACTACGATGATTACATTAAAAGTCATACCAATGATGAATTTCGATTGGTTGACAATGCATATAAATTAAACTTGTATATGTTTCCACTTATAGAAAATGGAAAACATTCTATCAAATCAAACAATCTCTCAAGCTTTGTTCTTTGTGGAATGTGAATGAGGCATTCTCAAACACATTGTTATGGGGTAAAATTGATGTTTTGGACTTTTGACAGATAAGATTTATTGACAACACGGATCCTGCTGGAATTGATCATCAAATTGCACAACTTGGGCCTGAGCTAGCTTCGACACTTGTACTAGTAATTTCAAAGGTGTGCATGGAGATTATACTCTTTTTGTTTGAATATGGTGTTAGTGGGATTTATTATTGTATCTCGCTGAATTATGAATTTTGATTTATCTTCAGAGTGGTGGTACCCCAGAGACTAGAAATGGTTTGCTAGAAGTGCAGAAAGCTTTTCGTGAAGCTGGATTGAATTTCCCAAAACAGGTTTAATCTCAGGTTTTAATTTTCATAAGAAATTCCTTCCAAATTAGTTTTGAATGACGATGTGTTAAATATTAAGATATTATTTTAGGTCATTTCTATGGCTTCTATTTTCACAGATTTTCTTGCCTTGTCTACGTATAACTGAGCCTCTTCAACTATTTAAGAGTTTTTTTCCACGCTCTGATGAATGAGTGAGGTTAATAGTGTATTTGGATATCAGTAGACACATATTCCAATCCAACAAGTGCAAATGGAAAGGCTTGTCTCTTGGTGGATTGACGTGAACAGATTAACGTATGTGCAAACGTAATTCCAACATGCACTAAGTCTTCGAATTATGGAAAATCTCTTTCTATATTAACTTAATATAATATTGATTTTGAGTATTTATCTGTCACAATTTTAGTTATTAGCAATGTGTTTTTCTGTTGGCATTAAATGAATTTCTCAATGACATTGGCCCTACTTTTGTACATCTGTTGTCAGTTTGTGACCTAAACAATCATCTTCATCTGCTGTTGCATGGTGTATAATGCAGGGTGTTGCTATAACACAAGAGAATTCTTTGTTGGATAACACTGCAAGAATCGAGGGCTGGTTAGCTAGATTTCCCATGTTTGACTGGGTGGGAGGTAGAACATCAGAGATGTCTGCGGTTGGCCTGCTTCCAGCAGCCCTTCAGGTAATTGGCCCTAAACAATAACAACTCATTGCTATTTTACTTTGACGTTTTATATTAAACTGTAACGCATCTTGATTCAGAGCATTGACATCAGAGAAATGCTTGCTGGTGCGGCATTAATGGATGAGGCAAATAGAAGTACTGTGGTATGATCGTGTTTCTGGACATTCTATCCAATTTTTTAACATTTTAAGATTACTTAGTGTCGTGCTTATTTAGATGAACGTTTTTCCTGTATAACAACAATGCACCACCTAGAGGAACAAGTGAACAACTTTTACTTAATGACTTACTGTATCTATGTTAGAGTACTATTGATGCTCCATGGGCCAAATACATGAGTGGTGGTAATCTGTTATGAAATTTGTTGGTCAACTCAATGTAATTTATCAAGTTGTTAAGGAAACAGTTGGGTTTTTGGTTGGTTATAAATGCAACTATTGCTGTTGCATGAGTTTTTTAGTTTTTGATGTACATTGTAATTCTTTCTTTTTCTGCATACATTCTTCAAGTATTTCCTAGAACTGGTTAGTTTTACAATATGGTTAGTTTTCCTAGATAAAAAAACCATAAATTAGAAAATTGCCGACATACCCCTAGAATCAGTAATAGAATGAAACAATAGCTTGGTAAAGTTTGCAGCGCTAAACAGTAATCACCTATGGAGGTGCATTTCGTCTCAAAATCCATGCTATAGCTAAAATACTGAGGTTTGGATCTTCTAGCTTACGATTACTTGACACAGATGTGTTGTGTGAATGTTTGCCAAAGAAATGCTCTTTTTTATCATTATGGTGAAAAACTCAATACTATCAGCTTGTTTTAGAATAAGCATGTTTTATTTCATCCTATGACATGCTTTTTTGGCCATGCAAACTATCGATTTCTCCTCTTGATGTTAGAATGTTCAACAATATGTGAAGGAAGAAAAATTGAGAACATTCATGTTGGTATGTAGGAATAGGAAAGTTTTTTTAGTGAAAAATTAGAATTAGATAAGCTGGTTATATCTCTAGATAACAATTTTTTGAATGCCCTTGCCTTCTTTTAAGCATAGTGTGATTAAGTGTTGTAACTGGTGTGGCATTAGTTATGTAGTTTTCTTATACAATTCAGTTTCCAACTTTCTCTCTACTTTACCATTCTGGCTGTTCAATTTTTGACTCTCACCTCAATCATAAGGAACTCTCACTATTTGACGCTTCTATGCAGATAAGGAATAATCCTGCGGCTTTGCTGGCTTTATGTTGGTATTGGGCTACAGATGGTGTAGGATCAAAAGTATGCATCAAATAGTTTTAGTTTGTGAATGATTAGGCCACTGTCTTCTCTTCTGTTTCATGTCACTATTGCATATTTTGATTCTATCCTCCTTTATATCACCCAGGATATGGTTATCCTTCCATATAAGGACAGCTTGTTATTATTTAGTCGATACTTGCAACAATTGGTCATGGAATCTCTTGGCAAGGAGTTTGACTTGGATGGTAATCGGGTATGTGAATGTGATGTGTCTAAAAATTCTTACTGCCATTATTTTGATATTTTTGTCGTTTTTTAGGGAAAATAATAGATTTTTCTTTATTCAGTTTACAGCTGCCAATATCTAATAAGAACTACACAGTATCTTATTATCTGTAGTTTTGTAAATTGTAATCACGTAGGAAGCACACAGTTCACACTATAGATGGAGCTCTCTTGCTTTTATCATACCTGGGATATATCAGCTTGGTTGACGTGCTGCTGATAAACTCAGTTTTTGATGATGCTTAATCTTAAAACACTTCAAATTTTCATGAATTAATGCCTTCAGAATTTTATCCCACAGGTTAACCAAGGAATTAGTGTCTATGGAAATAAAGGAAGCACGGATCAGCATGCGTGAGTTTTTATTCTAGTTTAAAGTTTGTTGGGCATAAGTTTTGGTTTAAATTATTTAATAAATTTCACCCGAAACAGCTATATTCAGCAACTGAGGGAAGGTGTGCACAATTTTTTTGTGACATTCATTGAGGTGCTACGCGATAGACCACCTGGTCATGATTGGGAGCTTGAACCAGGTGTCACATGTGGTGACTACCTGTTTGGTATGCTACAGGTCTGACCTAAATCAATCATATTTTCTGATTGCATTTGGTGGTGATTCTACTTAAATATTAATGTGGATAGTTGTTATGTGTGCATAGTGCTAAAATGAGAAGTTTCTTCAGGGAACAAGGTCAGCCCTGTATGCCAATAACCGTGAATCCCTCACAGTCACGGTGCAAGAAGTGAACCCCAGATCAGTTGGTGCCCTAATAGCCCTTTATGAACGGGCTGTTGGAATATATGCCTCGATTGTTAACATAAACGCGTATCACCAACCTGGTAAGCTGTACACATTTGACATCTAGTCTGTTTTAGGATTTTCTGAATCTCAGTAAAATATTGAAAATCATCCTTGCGTTCTCACCTGATCCCAGTTGGTTTGGAAGTTTGACTGATGCAAATTAAATTGTTTTATTCTTTTAGTGACTAAATTAGTGTCATCATTATCATTTAACTGCTGCTGATAATTAGGTGTGGAAGCTGGTAAGAAAGCTGCAGGAGAAGTATTAGCACTTCAGAAGCGGGTATTGGCAGTGCTAAATGAAGCTAGGTACGTTGTAGTATGCTTGTAAATAGCAGACTTCTCTGTGTGAGCAAGAAATATTTAAAAATATGATATATGCATGTCCCGATCCTCCTGAATGTATGAGTTCACAAGAACTTATAAGCTCTGGGTGAGTATTTTTTTTATCGAGGGTAGCTGTGGAACTATGATGTATCCTGATGCTCTGCATTGGTTCCTATCATTTTGTTTACTTATGATGCAATTGACTTGTTGTAAGAATGTAGAAGCTTTGAATCTCTTGGTATAATAATCTTTTGGAGTTTTTGTTATTAATCCAATGTGCGTGCTCTATATACGCACGCCATTAAAGATAATAGAAGAGGATCATATTTGGATTTCATACTAAGCTTTTGTACATAGCATCAATATTCTCTAGCAAGCAATTGCCTTGTTAAATCCATCACTGATTGGTGTTTATCTACTTTTGCCTTCAGCTGCAAGGAACCTGTCGAACCATTAACACTTGAAGAAGTCGCTGACCGTTGCCATGCCCCAGAAGATGTATATACTGCTGCCCCACCGCTTCCTTATATTAATTTTCTTAAACTTTCATTAAGAACCGTGAGACTGATAAATTTTGTAACATTTTACTTTCTGCAGATTGAAATGATTTACAAGATTATTGCTCATATGGCTGCCAACGATAGAGCACTAATTGCTGAAGGTAACTGTGGTTCTCCACGGAGCATTAAGGTTTTTCTTGGGGAGTGTAATCTTGATGAACTGTACGCATGAGTTAGACTAACGAAATCCTCATTCATAACGATGTGTGTGAATACCCATCAAAAAGCAATAAATTGTTTTGGTTGTTGGATCTCTCCATCTGCAATGAAGATATTTTTTTTTTCAATTTATTTAGACAAACTTTTGGAAGGCTGGTTGAATTTAGGTGATCTATTTGAGTCATATTTAATTTAGTGGTTGAATGTATCCTAGTACGAAATGGAGGATCTAGATATTAATTTACAATTAAGCAAGCTGGTCTTTATAGAACTGGTGACCTTTTACCAGAATTTGTCCATAAAAGCATCATGACGAGCCTTTCTAGATACAATATTGTGTGGTAGAACGAGATTAGTAGATTAAGCACAAGCATTACATCGAAAAAGCACCACGTCAGTCAGGTAATGCAATACATCGTAATGTGTGATGCTACCTTAATTCCGTTCCTTTACATGTGTTGCTGACTTAGTCACAACTGTTTGCTTCTGAGTGCTAATCCTGACAAAGGAATTCCCACGACTAACTTTAAAACAGTTCTTTAACACCATTAAATATAACTTAAAAAATGGGGTAAGATCAGACCATTTATTTTACAATCAATAATATCACATCATGAGCCATACAATTTACAAGTTTGATAGATATTGTACCTAACAAAGCCAATGAGGAGGACAATTGAACGTAAAATGTTTCTATCAGGCAATAAACATAACAATTAGGTCGAATCAAGCCTTTTTCAATCAAATTGTCTAATTGTTTGGTCCCTCATTTTTTTATTCTCAATTATAAGTCACCTCAGACTAACCTTTCACACGCAGCTGTCAGTAGAATTTGAAACACTCATGTTGCTTGGCTGTCCAAACGCGTTCACATTGATACACTTTAACGTAAAACGTCTCTCTTGTCTTGCACCTTATTTTGTGCTGAATGGAGGCTCAAGTGTTCCACACCAGCACCATGCCTATAACATGACCCATCTTTCTCTAACACAATAACTTCCTCTGCTTCATTCCTCCATTATTGCCTAAAAATCATAACGGATTTATTTAATTTAATTCTTGTAGTATTTAGGTATATACTAATTGAGATGTCATTGAAATTAAAAAGTTTGGTGTATGCATCTATAATTCACTATGCAGCAGAAGGTAACAACCAAACCGAGTACCAAGATGCCCATGTCAAAATGATAGTGCAATGATTGAATATTTGAAATGGAAAAATGGAAAATGTCAATATATCATAAAAAGCTTATCGTTATGTTATATTGACATTCAAAAAATTTCAAATTAAAGTCAGAGCTAACACCCTTCATGATTCTAGCCGTCAACTTGAAGCATATTCCATGTGGCTGTCACAACAAATTTCTCAGAACCATATAACCAAATTCCCCTTCAATACCATTGCCACTTCTAACAAACCAACTTGCACCTGTAGCTGATTTTTGAGTAACTTAGTAGCCTAATATCATATGTAAACACAAACAAAGAAATATATTAGGTTAATTGTGGGACCACCACCATGTGCTTATACCACTTGTGGGCCCCTTTTTCTCTTTTTTCTTATTTTTCTTTATTTTCCCTTCTCACAACAAAAAATTTATTGTTAAAAGACAAAAGACCATAAAGTGTCCCACCACTCCAACGTTCGATTTTTGATTTCATCCAACCTTTATTTTTTTGTTTGAATTAAATATTTATAAAAAACTAATTAATTGCTCCATTCCTTCCACTCGTCATTGGTCAAGTCTCGTATTACCAAACTACTGTCCTTTATATTCTCACCCGTCAGCAATTCTTTTTTTCTTTTTAGTCGGTCACAAATATATAAATAAAAGGCTTTTGACACCAGGCAAACGGCGCCAAATCACCCTCATTTTCACAACACACAAATTTATAGAATCACATAGACTATTTCTTATTACATGAGTAAAAATTAAAAAAATTAAAATGTTTATAGAGAAATATATTTTTAATTCCACATTTTAAACAATTTTATTTTTTAATATATAATAATCATTTTTATTTAATAAAATAAGTAACTAAAGGGTTTCACTTTACCTAAAAATAATTAGCAAAATATATTTTTAATATTACCCATATAAAATTTATATACACTTTAAATTGAAATAATTTTATATTTTTAATATTATTTTTATAAAATTTCTCGTAAAAACACATGTATTTTATTTTTTATCTAAAAAATATAGTTATAATTAAAACTAAATATAAAACATTTTTTTATAATTCATTGTAGATAGTCTTTTTTTTTCATCTTGTAGGTGATATTTTATTATAAATAATTATTTTAGTTTAAAAAATGGGTTAATTTTAAAAAATGGCTGAATTTTAAAACAATAGTTAAATTTTTTTAAAAATGACTTAAAATGTAAAATTAATAAATTATTACTTGTAAAAGAGTAAAATTGAAAACCATATGTATATGTACACAAGATGATTTCTCTTTATATAATAAAATATATAATATAGTATAGATATATGTTTTTAAAATTATATTATTTTATTATAATAAAAGTGTAAATATACATACAATAAAATGTACATGTTTTTTTTATCAGTTCACAGTAATAAAAAAAAGTATAAAAAGAAAAGTAAAGAATTTTATTAACATTTTTTTAGCACTATAGTCTTCTAGAGAAAAAGACAAATTTTGTTCAAAATGTTAAGTTGTAAAGTTATCTTCTTAACATTAAATATGACATTGATTTCATTTTAAGATTTCTAATTACAAAAAATGACAGTTTTTCTATGTAAGTCATAGATTTTTAATTTAGCAACATTTACATGATACATGACGTTTCCCAGAAGATAAATAAAATGTTGTATGAATGTTATAGATACAGAATATTTTTTTAAAATATATCACATATTTTCTTTAATAATATAAACGGTCATAATTGGGTGTTATGGAGAGATCATTGAAGAATAGCACCAGTGCAGTGCAGAGACACCCAAAGAAAGAGACAAGCGGCAGAGGTTTTGAGTTTTGTGGGTCTTTCCTTTTTTCAGTCTGAGTTTGTGAGTGAGAGAGAAACCAAATTAAAGGAAGCTTTTTGAGTAAGCAAACCCTTTTCTTTTTTTCTGCTTCAAATCTCGCACTCCCATTACCTTTATAGTTCTATTTCTACTCTCTCTCTCTGTCTAAACTGATTCCAGTCTCTCCTTGAGGCTTTATTTATTTTCCTTTTCCTGTTGGTACCCTCTTCACTCCACTCAAACCCTTCTAATCTGTGTGTTCTTACATGTCAGAATGCCGTAGTATCTGCATGATTTTGTTGTAGCACCCTTTGTTTTGTTTAATCAGAAGCTTCACTGTTTTGTGTTAGGTCATTCTTTTGGAAGTACATTCCCTTCAAGGGGTTTCTATTTTAGATTTGGCGGTTAGGTTAAGATGTTCACTGAAGGTCTTGACAGAAATGCACTTCGATGGGTCCGAGAGGTAACCATCACTCGATCCTTTTGACTGTTAGTTCTTAGAGTTTTATTATTTGAGGGTATAACTCACATGCGGTTTTCTTAATTTGGGTAGGGTTTGTAAAGTTATGTATTTTTTTTTTTTAAGTTTTGTGTTGGTGTTCTGGAACACTCTTAGCACTACATTAGTGTATGTGAAAATTCTGATTTTTTTGTTTTTGTTTGGTGGGTGTTTAGAAGGAAGTTCCAATCTCAAACAATGCATTGAGATCACGCAATGATCCCATCAGTGGGATGAAGAGTGGTGCTGGTAGAGGGTTTGGGCTACCACCCCCAGCAAAATTCAGGAGTGGGCATCTTCCTGCTAATGCAATTCCTGTATCTACAGTTGTGCCAGGTGAGACTGGAGATAGTGCTTCAAATTCCGATAATGATGACAGCATTGAATCGGAGGAAGAAGTTTATGGTGGCAGATACTCATTGGATTCATCACCACAAGATAGAAGAATTCCCAATGGTGCTGCAAGGAGGTTTGGAAACTTCAATCAAAAGGGGGCTCGATATGGGAGTGATTATACATACTCAGAGGTCAGTTCTTCCAGGGAAACAGTGGTTGGTAGACCTGGCACTGTGAGGGATCCGGTGATGAGGGGGGCTGCTAATGTGCGGCAGAGTGGCTTCACAGAGGATGATTCATCGGATTCTGCAGCTAGCTCTGAATTCTCTACAACGCAGGTAGGAGGAAGTATCAATGGAGCTCTGCCAAGAAGTAGAACTTATTTGTCTGAAGGGTATACTTCTAGTGTGCCTTCAAGGATGAATGTGAAAAATGCTGCAGAGAAGGTATGGAATGGTGGATACGGTATAAACTATTGAAGTGCATAGCTGTAATGTGGCCTACAGTATCCAGTAATACTGAAAATTTTCTTGGGATAACTGCTAATATGAATTGATTTTTTGAAACATCAGATGGTGACAAAAAGCATTGTTTATAGAACAACAGGCTTTTTATACTGTTATTTAAATTCGAGAAGGCAGATGCTGCGTTAATCACTGTTGTTGTATTGGCAATGTGCCTCTTCTTGGTCTCTATTATTTCCTTATATATTTTCTCATCTTTGATTTAGGACTTAAACCCACTAGTCTACAAATGTATGGCTGAAATTAGTCTAATTTCTTGAATTGTGTTACAAAATTCCCAGCATGGAAGAATATCTGATGATGAAGATGATGACATTCCCAGTGCACCCCCATTTTCTGGTTCTACTCAAGATATCAGACAAACACGCAAGGAAATCCCCACTTCCAGAGCTCATATTTCTCCAAACAAAGCTGAATCAAGTACTTTGAAACCTGTTTCAGGGGATAAGATAGAAAACCATGTTGAAAGTGGGAGCCCTGACCAATTTGTAAGGTTAGCAAGACATTTGAGTTTTTAACCTCTTCAAAAATACATGACTTCCTAGCTGAACACTTTATGTGCATGTGTAGCTATCCAATATTATTTAATCTGTTCTATATGTACAGAACTGCTACTGGTTCAGAGGCTGCTACATCTTCAAATTCACACCCACCCCGCCTTCCAACATTTCATGCAAGGTATTTCATGCCTCTTTGATTGTGCTCAATATTTTCTCCTTGGCTGTGGCTAATTTCTGTGTAAATTCATTTCAGTGCTCTTGGGCCATGGCATGGAGTGATTGCATATGATGCCTGTGTGCGCCTTTGCCTTCATGCTTGGGCAATGCAGTGCATGGAAGCTCCTATGTTTTTGGAAAATGAATGTGCTCTACTTAGGGATTCATTTGGGTAAGTTAAGGTTCTTCCTACACTTCTCTTTTTCCCTCTTTTGCCCTCTTCTTCCCTCTCCTTCCTCTAGTCTTGCTGTTTTTAGTTCTGGTAAAGATACTCTTACTGTTTCCTGTTGTGTATTGTCCATGAGTATAAACAAATGGTGCTAACTCTACATATTACAGGTGTATAGTATCTTGTGGGGAATCTAACACAGGTGTTTATTATGTCATGCTGACTCTGGCCAAAACATTGAAAAAGAAAACATTATTTTGCTGCTATCATGAAATAAGTAAACATTTTACTTGCATGATTCCATTCAGATGGTGGTTCAGGAATAAATAGGGAGACAACAGGGGACAGTGTCTTGTCGTTAAGTAAAACTTTATTTTATGAACCAAGGTCAATGAAAATCATGTGAACAACTTTCTTTTCCAAAGCTTTCTACTACTTCTCTTGGCACTTGGTCTTATTCTTTTTGTAAGTCTATAAAAACCATAAATAAGCCTTTCTCTATTGTGTATTATCCATGAGTATAAACAAATGGTGCTAACTCTACATGTTACAGTGTATAGTGTCTTGTGGAGAATCTAACACAGGTGTTTATTATGTCATGCTGACTCTGGCCAAAACATTGGGAAAAAAACATTATTTTTCTGCAACCATGAAATAAGTAAACATTTTACTTGCATGATTCTCAGGAATAACTAGGGAGACAACAGGGGACAGTGTCTGTCTTGTCATTAAATAAAACTTTATTTTATGAACCAAGGTCAATGAAAATTTTGTGAACACCTTTCTTTTCGTAAGCATTCTACTACTTCTGTTGGCACTTGGTCTCCTATGATGTGAGTGTGATATATATTTAACCATTCACATGCCTCTATTTAAGAATTTTTTTTTTAATTGTGGATCCTTGACTATTATTTTGGTTCCTCTGTTCTTATTGGATTCCTTTTTTGGTATATGTAGATTACGGCAGATACTATTACAATCAGAAGATGAACTAATGGTGAAGAGCAATGCAGAGCCTTCCAGTGAGGGTATTGCTCCAAAACCCAAAAAACTTATTGGCAAGATGAAGGTGCAAGGTACATTCTCATGTTACCTTTTTTACTAATAAAATTATTTAACTTATCATCCCAAGTGCATCCTTGTTTAGATATTCTTCACTTTGTGCAGTTCGTAAAGTCAAAATGGGCTTGGACCCTCCTAATGGCTGTAGCATGTCATCATTAATGACAAACAAAATTAAAATGGACTCTATGCGACACCATTTCTCCAATTTGCAATCATCACTATCTGCTGGATTTCAAGCACTCAGAAGAATTCGATTTGTTCCACGTGTGCCTGCAAATGGTTCCTTGGCTCGACAAAGCCTGGCATATGTGCATGCTAGTACCCGCTACATACAGCAGGTATCTGGACTCCTGAAGGTTGGCGTAACAACTCTAAGGAATAATTCATCATCATATGAAGTTGTGCAAGGTATGTAGTGAAGCAAAATGCATTATAATTATTCATTATTTCTATGTATTATGGAGAAAACTGTCTGAAAAAAATTCCTTCTCAATATTTCTATTATGGCCAAAATATCAGACTTGTTTAACTCTAAGAAGGAATTTGGTCTAATTGAGTTTTGGCTCTCTGTGAAACTAACAGATTTTGCTTCTAGTGTTGTTGTGTGTACTCCTTAATCCTTGGAATTGTGTAAAAGTACTGTCAAGTGTTCAATATTATGATGTGTGTGTGCATGGAATTGTTTTTTTGTTTCTATGTATTGAATATAGTGAAAAACTATGTATGAGATTAATCTCTGAAAATACACATAGAGTACTATATTTATAATAAAGGAAATATGGACTAAGTCCAAAATACAAATAAAGAATTATAACAGAGTAACTAATGATAAAATATAAAAATAAGATATCTATCTCAAATATCTAATAATTTAATATATTTAACATTCTCTTCAAACTGGTGCATACAAATTGTATGTACCAAGCTTGATAAAAATATAATCAATTCTTGGTCCCGTTAGTGAAAATATATGCTAATTGATAGTTTGAGTTAACAAATTCAATCTTGATGTCTCTAGATACAATCTTCTCTCGAATGAGATGATAGTCAATCTCAATGTTTTTGGTTCTCTCATGAAAGACAAGATTAAAACTAATATGAAGAGTAGCCTGATTGTTACATATAAGTGTCATTTGGGTGATGTCTCCAAATTGTAACTTTTTGAGCAATTGCTTAAGTCAACAAGCTCATCAGTAGCTGAGACCATTGCTCTATATTCTGCTTATGCACTAGATCTTGTCACAACACTTTGTTTCTTGTTTTTCCAAGAGATCAAGTTGCCACCAATGGAGATACAATATCAGGATGTAGACCTTCTATCAAAAAGAAATCTTGTCCAATCAACATTTGAATAACAAACAACTCTTGTATGGTTATTGGATCATATAACAACCCTTTTCTAGGAGCTCCTTTAATGTACTTTAATATACAAATGACTGCATTCCAATGATCTTCACATAGGGAATTAAGAAATTGGCTGACCACATTGACTACAAAGGAAATGTCAGGACGAGTGATTGTAAGATAATTCAATTTTTCAATTAGTCTTTTATACTACCTAGGATTTGACTTAGGCTCCCTCTCATTTGGTAGAAGTTTAGTATTAGGATCCATGGGTGTGTCAATAGATTTTGAATTCATCAAACTTCATGTTCTTATACACCTCAATAAAATGGGGCGGCTAAGTGCAAAAATAAACATCTTACTGAAACAACTTGCACTCTTTTAATTCATGGTGAGATTTCTCAATATTTTTAGGGTGATGCTATTCTTACTACATGTTATCTCATTAATCGCATGTCCTTTTAGTTTTAGATAATAAAATACTCATTCTATTTTATTTTCTCATGAACTTCTTTATCCCTTATGTCTAAAAGTTTTTGGGTCTTCATGTTTTATTCATAATTTTAGTCATGGTCTTGAATAGTTATCTCCTCAATCCCACAAATGTATTTTTTTAGGATTTACTAGATCACAAAAAGGACACAAGTGTTTTTCTCCTTCTCTTAACTGCCATTTTGTTTCTACAGATGTCATCTTCAATGAGTCTTTTTTTTTTTACCTTAAAGGTAATTCTTCTTCTGATAATGTCTCCTTCTAATACAGTCAATATTCCTTGTCCATCACTACCACCACTGATATCATATTGAATATAGTGAAAAACTATGAATGAGATTAATTTCCTTTGTGTAAAAAATACACATAGGGTGTTGTATTTATAATAAAAGAAATATGTATTTATAATAAAAGAAACATGGGTTAAGTCCAAAATAGAAATAAAGAATAATAACAAAGTAACTAAAGATAGATAAAGATAATATATCTAAGATATCAAATAATCTAATATATATATATATATATATATATATATATATATATATATATATATATATATATAACACTATGCAATTATTTAAATGTGATAGCACTTAAAACATTTGCAATGTTACTGGATGTAATTTGCCTTGATTAATATTTTTATTATAGTTGTGATGGTTTTTATGAAAGGACTGCATATAGTCATTTGATTGTAGTTTAACAAATTCATTGTCATGTGTTACAGTTCAATCATTAGTAGCTTGGCACCATTAAAACTGCATTGTAGTTATAGTGGTTGATATAAAGGTAGGAATAGGATTGAATAGAGTCTATAAAAGTTGTCCAATTCCTGCTGGGGTTTGTGTGGTCTCATCGACTCTTGTGTCTCTCCCTAAATCTATAACTAGGAAGCCTCCACTCTCTCTATGTTATATTATTATTACCAGGGAAAATATTATTGTGCTGTAGTGTAGCTATCAGGTATACTCCCTGGCTTGAACTAACCTTCTCTGTAGTATAAGATAGTCCTTTGATGGACTCCTGTTACAGCTGAGTCAAAAGAAGTATTCCATTTTATTTTAATATAATCAGTTATTTTTGAATTTATGGATCTTTTTGTGAACTTGTATACTTCCTTACATGCTTGATTACTTTAGTCTGTGTTTCATGATGTTTCAGTTCTAATTGTACCTACTTGATTCTCATTTCACTAATTTGGATTTCAATGCGCTTGTTTTATGTTATTTATTTTTCTACCTGTGCATGTGATCAGAGACATACTCATGTATCTTAAGGCTGAAAAGCGTAGTTGAAGATGATGCAGTAAGGTTGCAGCCGGGATCTAGTGAAGTCCATATGTTGTAAGTTTTCTTGTTTGTCTGTGTCTTTTCAATTTTTATGATTGTTGCCTCTTGAATAATTTTCTGAATACTTGTACAGTTTTCCAGATAGCCTTGGAGACGATTTACTTGTTGAAGTTCAAGATTCCAAGGGAAAGCAATTTGGTCGTGTTCTTGTCCAAGTGGCTACTATAGCTGATGACCCGGTAATATAAAATGCTGTTTGTCTCTGGGTGTTATTATTGCCTGTCTTGAGTGGTAATTATATGATGAAATTTATGTTCAACTGAAACAGGCTGACAAATTACGCTGGTGGCCTATTTATCGAGAACCTGACCATGAGCTTGTGGGCAAGTTACAACTTTATATAAATTACTCAACCAGTGCAGATGATAATAGTCATCTTAAGGTTAGTTACTGTGAACAACAATCAGTTGTTTTTGGACATAAAGCTATAGCAGAGAGAGCTTCAAATCCTGTAATCTGTTGTTTCTTAAATCATAGTCAAGCTATCATGGCAGCATAAAAGAGCCAGGATTCTTGGAACTGAAAAATGATTTGAAATAGAAAAGATAATCATATTTGGTGGTAATTCCCAGGGCTTATTGCACAAATATTAGAAGTTACTTTCGCAATCCATGATATGATGTATATAACTGAATTTGTTTTTTGGTTGCCAAAATACAGCACAATTTGATTATGTATTTTTTTTTTATGTTAAACTGTATTTAAATTCATTTGTCTGACACATCGTTTGCATGATTTTGGTCAGATGCAGATTATAGGTCTGTTTAGCTCAAGAAACTTTTTCTGTCTTCAAATTACAAGAATGCCACATTATTTGTATGTCTGCCATGATATGTAGCTATTAGGGATACTTTTTTTTTTTTCTGAATGTACTGTATACGAATGCTGGTCCCTGAAAACAATGAAAACTGCAAACATTTCTCAAACAACGTTGGGGGCCAATATTTTCAATTCACAGGAAGATGCTCCACTCTGCCAACCCCCTTTTCTTTTGTTGTATGCACAGAAAATGAGAAAGAACCTATGATATAATTATTCTGACAGAAAGGAATAAAAATGTTGTGTGCTTTTTGTTGGAGTAGTCATGCTTAATTATTTGTTCTTATATTTTCTTGAGCATTCTAATATAATGTGCCTCACGTGTTAACATTTTATTGTCTTCTGTAATCCCAGTATGGTTCTGTAGCAGAGACAGTTGCCTATGACTTAGTTATGGAAGTTGCAATGAAAATTCAGGGCTTTCAGCAGAGGAACCTAATGTTGCATGGTCCATGGAAATGGCTTTTGACTGAGTTTGCATCCTATTATGGAGTATCTGAGATATATACTAAGTTGAGGTAATGTAAAGTTGTTCTGCAATTCCCATAAATTATTTGATTTCTTTAATATGTAGTTTCACACTTTTTTTTTTCATTTTATTATAATAAGGTGTTCACAACATTCTGTTTAAATAGATATCTATCTTATGTCATGGATGTGGCGACACCTACAGCAGACTGCCTCAACTTGGTTTGTAATCTACTAGCACCTGTTATCATGAAGGGCAATGGCAAGACTTCTTTGAGTCACCAGGAGGTATCTTTGACATTTAATTATTATTCTTGTCATATAATTTCAACTAGCCACTTCAATGTTTTAGATGTAGTCAATATACCTGAACTGATTTTTTTGTTAGCATTTGTTTACTATCAAATTCATTGATTTTTTGTGTTGTCTAACATGGTGTGATTTTTGTTCATCTCCAGAACCGAATACTAGGAGAGACCAGGGATCAAATTGAACATATACTAACTCTTGTTTTTGAAAATTACAAATCACTGGATGAATCTTCTTTCTCGGGCATCATAGAGGTTTTCAGACCAGCAACTGGCCATGCAGCGCCTGCATTGGAACCTGCTGTTAAACTTTATAAGCTTCTTCATGATATCTTATCTCCTGAGGCTCAAACTGCATTTTGTCATTATTTCCAGGTTAGAGAAAATTGATACTTTATGACAACAATTGTCAATTGTATACTCGTGACGTTGCAATTTAATTGACAAATTAATATCTTGCTAGGTTGCCGCAAAAAAGAGGTCCAAGAGGCACCTGAGTGAAACGGATGAATATATTGCCCAAAATAATGAAAGCAGTTCGATGGATGGCATAGCTATGTCTACTGCTTACCAAAAGATGAAAACCCTATGTATAAATCTTAGAAATGAGATTTATACGGATATCCAGATTCATAATCAAAATATACTTCCTAGGTATTATTTGTTTGAAGGACTCCATTTTGTTTGCGTTTTATTTTTCTAGAACTTTGATATACGTTATGTGTATCATATCTCATCTTTAATTGTGCTTACATGCAAATATGTGCTTTGTTATGTGCATCTCTTCTAATCTTGAAACGCAGCTGTATGTAGATAGACTTTCTGTTCTTCTATTTAATTGATGGTTACACAGTGGGATGTCTACTATTTCAGGCTTAACGGAAATTTATAATGCAATTGCTATTAATTAGTATTATTAGCTTATAGAATGATAATATATCAGTATTGGGTACTGTAAAGCAGTATATTATTACTCTTTACCAAGTCCAATGAGTTGTACAAAAGTCCTCAGCAAAACAATTGGTGGGACTAATTGATTTTATTGTTCCCATTTTTAACCATGATATTTTTTCTTCATTCTTATCAGGATTAAAGGCTGTGCATTTTAAGTTCCAAAAAATTAGACCTGGTATTAAAGCTTTTATAGTAAATGAATAAGTTTCAGCCAAACTATGAAACGAACATGTAATTTACATATAGTAAACGAAAATGTTGCATTTTGTGTCTTTAACTGCAACTGTTATCTTGAGTCTGTATTCTCATATTACAACATCCCTTTCTTGTACAATGATTACTTTTGTTTTGAGCTTGACTCAGGCATTGAATTCAATCACATTATTAGATCCATTTCAAATTTCAGCTTCCTTAGTTTTAAAATATTGTTGTGTTAGTCTATCATATTGCTATTGTTTGTTAAAGGTTCTAATGCAGCTGTTTCAATATTTTCACAGCTTTGTGGACCTGCCAAATCTTTCTGCTTCCATATACAGCACAGAACTTTGCAATAGATTACGTGCATTCCTTATATCTTGTCCACCATCAGGGCCATCATCGCCAGTTGCAGAACTTGTTATTGCAACATCAGATTTTCAGAGAGACCTTGTAAACTGGAGTATTGGGTAAGTGTTGCTACGCTTTAGTTGGAGAGATTAAGTATGCCCTGGCTTTTTAGTCAAAGAATGAATCCCTTCTACTACACAGATCTAACTTGTTTTATTTCCTTAGTCCCATCAAAGGTGGAGTAGACGCAAAAGAGCTATTCCATTTGTATATTCTTGTTTGGATACAAGATAAACGTCTATCTCTGCTGGAGTCATGCAAATTAGATAAGGTACTTAACATTTAAGATATAGCATTAATATTGTCATATTTCATTTTGTGTCTTCAGGAAGATACTCCCTTTAGGTGAAACTAGGTCTCAAGTAATCTTTTGATTGTCTTCAGGACTTAATTATAATCCCTAAAATGAATTTTACCTTAACCACTATATCTCTTCTGCAGTAAATTGTTGTGACAACGTGGTATATAATCTAAATGCATTTCTGTTGCAGGTGAAATGGTCTGGAGTCAGAACACAACATTCTACTACTCCCTTTGTTGATGACATGTATGAGCGGCTGAAGGAGACATTGACAGACTATGAGGTCATAATTTGCCGATGGCCAGAATATACCTTGGTTCTAGAGAATGTATGTATGCCAATTCTTGTTATTTCTTTCCCCTTTTTACCCCTGAACTTCTGATACTATCCATTTCACTTTTCATCTCTTCCACAACAAATACATATCCTTGAGATTTTTTTCTTCTTTCAATTATTTCCTATGTTAAAAAGGCCACTTTAGAACAGGAGTTTTTACTCCTTGGCCCTAAGTCTGTTATTGTATTTGATGGCCAAAAGTTTGAAGACAGTTTGATTAATTTTTTGAAAAAAAAAATTGGCAACAGGCCGTAGCTGATATTGAGAAGGCCATTGTGGAAGCTTTAGACAAACAATATGCAGATGTATTATCTCCTCTCAAAGAAAGCATGGCTCCTAAGAAATTCGGTCTTAAATATGTCCAGAAGCTTGCCAAACGAACTACTTGTGCCTATGTGGTTCCTGATGAGGTGAGTTGAATTTCTGAAAAACTGTTTTTCGTGTCTTCGATACTTTATTTAAAATTTTCTTACTTTTTCCAGCTTGGAGTTCTTTTGAATTCCTTGAAGAGAATGCTTGACATCCTGCGTCCCAGGGTTGAATCCCAGTTCAAGACATGGGGTTCTTGCTTGCCAAACGTTGGAAATACAACACCTGGTGAGCGACTTAGTGAGGTGACAGTGATGCTGAGAGCAAAGTTCAGGAACTACGTGCAAGCTATTGTGGAGAAACTAGCGGAAAATGTTAGTCTTTTGAAAGAAAATTTATGGTGTTATCATAATATTTACTTCAGTCACGATATTTAGGCACATATCAATTAATTACAAATTTCCTAAAACTCATTTTTTGGTTTTACAATGGAGTAAATACTGAGCAGATATTTATAAATAGCAAACTTGATTATCTTGCCTGTCTGTGAAGTTACTTATTTCTTCATATAAAGAACATTTCATAATATTAGCATCCTTTATGACGTTTCAGACAAAGTTACAGAATACCACAAAATTAAAAAAGATTCTCCAAGAATCAAAGGAAACTGTGGTGGAGTCTGATTTAAGAAGTAGAATGCAGCCGTTGAAAGATCAGTTGGCTAGTACCATAAGTCACCTTCATAGTGTCTTTGAGACTCATGTTTTCATTGCCATCTGTAGAGGTTTCTGGGATCGTATGGGACAGGTCAGTTCACTTTCATCTGGATTCTGTTGCCTTGCCTTTGAGCATCTTTTATATTTCAGACAAATATTAATTGCATCATATTTCGCTATATTTATAATTTAACAGGAAATTTTAAGTTTCTTGGAGAACAGAAAAGAGAATAGATCGTGGTACAAAGGCTCAAGGGTCGCTGTATCTGTGAGTAGCTACTTAATTGCTTGACAGTGTTTCTGTAGTATAGCTTTAAAGGTCTCAAAGAACATTGGTCTAGATTGATTGCTTTATAGTGAAAGTGCCAGAAAGGCATCCCTTTCTTGTATTGTTTCTATATGCTGCGTACTTTGGGTTATGATTTGTGACCTGAAGTAATATTGTGCAGATTCTGGATGATACGTTTGCTTCACACATACAGCAATTTCTAGGAAATGCTTTGCATGAGAAAGACCTGGAGCCACCTAGATCCATCATGGAAGTTCGTTCCATGCTATGCAAGGATGCTCCCAATCACAAGGACAACACATTTTACTATTAGGCCAATTCTACATGTAAATATGAAGTGAGGCATACATGGGGCTAAGAAGAAAAGGGGTCACCAATTTTGTAGTAGGAGCAAGCAACTCAACTGCTCTCAGAAAGATCAATGTGCTTTTCAATGAGGAATAGTGATTTTTTCTATACATGGTATATATACAGTAAATTACTCATTGTACTACTTGGTAGCAGTAGTGGGAATAATATATAAATTTATTAGTTTTTAACATTCTATATAACTAGCAGTGACATCGCTAATATTCTGTTTATAACTAAATATATGCACTACAGATTATTAAAAGTTCCTCCACGGTTGGTTAATTGATTATGATAAAAGTGTTGAGTTTTAAAATTTTTAGAACATATTATGGGATAATTTCTGATTGATTAGCAGTGTAAAACTTTAAACATTAACAGTGTATGCCTATTAAACTCTAACTGAGTCACTGTTTTGGTAGTTTCAAAATTCCTGGCATTACGAAGGTAACTTTTGATTATTAGGAGGTCTGATTAATATCGAGCTCGTTCAAATCAGCAAATTCTATTAACTGATTATCCCCTTTGGTTATTTGATACTTTTTTTTAAGTAATCACATGGTTTAGTTCCTGCTCCTTGATAACTCTAATTCCAAGGAATGATGTTGTAGAAGTTTTTAAAAGAACATGCTACTGTGACAGGAACCTTGACATTTGATGTCACCATTTTGTTTTTACTTTGTGGCATTTTATTCTTATAGAAAGAGCTGTAAATCTAGGGGGTTTGCTTTGACATCTTAATTTTCGTTTTGGTAATTTGTTCTCTTAAATTTGATTCAAGGCCTGTATTTACGTATTCTCTCTACGGAACAGCCTCGGGTTTGCATTAATTTTCATACCCTTTTTCTGGTCTTTTATTTTTTTTAGTATCCATAGTCTTTTTAAATGGTTTTATGATGGTTGATGAGTAGAGGTGAAAGTCAGAGCTGGTTTGGTGGGGTTCATTTTCATTATATGTTCTTGTTAAACATCATTTAAATTTAATTAACCATAAATAAATTTTTAATTATCAACATATACCAAATTAAAAAATGAACGACTTTCTACTTAAAAGGAATTCAATTTCTTTATTATTTCAATCAAACTTAAATTGAATTGTGGCCGGAATCTGAGTTATACAGCTGGAGAAAGCAATGACATGTTTCATGTTTCAGGGCCAAGTTGTGAATAAGAATTTGAATAGCACTTGGGACATTTGAATAAAGATATTTACATGATCAAACTACATAAAGATCAATTGAAACTCGGTGCAGAGGGAGTTTAGAAAACCAATCTTAATTGCGGCACAAGCAAATACACAACAGTCAATTTACTACAGTTCAACTTTTCTTCAAGCTGCATCGGCTGATCAGAGTAGCTTTGATATAACTTGGCAAGAAGTCCAGAATGCTTTAGTTGCAATCCTTGCAATAACAGGATTTTGATATATCCTGTCACGAGAAAAAGTGAAAGGAATCAAAAAAATTGAAACAATGATCTGAAAAGAGGGTACAAGAATCACACTAATTTTTCTGCACTTTGCTAAATATAAAAACAAATTGACAACATTTTAAACTCAGAATCAGTGTCCAACATAAGATATCATTAAAGTTATACTAACAGGAAGTAACCAACTGCATAGACAAAATATGGTACATGATCATGCAATTTAGCATTAACTAGGTTGGACATTAATCAGTTCCTTAACATTTACTGAGAAGAGCAGGGGTGTTTGGTAAAGCCACTTACCCAATGGCTGTAGCTCCCCATGATGCAACATTATAAACAACTTTGCTCCCATCCCATGCCTTTCGAAGCTTTCCCTTTTTCTTTTGCACAGAAAATGTCTTGCTAAGAGCTATAAAAACACGCCAAAAAAGTCATAAATGATAAATTCCTTCCGATTCTTTTATCTAGGTAATACTTGGCTAAAGTAGAGTACAAAACTTTATCTTAGAACGAGTAAGGTAGCCAAGGAGATGCTTCTACTTTCTTCCCCATTTTCCACTCAAACGTACGGACTTGTGGACAAAACAAGAAATAAGACCACATATATTATGGAGAAAGCAACCAAACTCACCATCCTGGAGTTGATTTGGGGTTAAATCCTGCAAAAAAGCAAGACACTCAATCAGAGAGAATATAATAAAGTATAAACTATAGCAGTGCTCCAATTGCAATTTAAATTATAAATCAGCGAACTAAATTTTGAACTGTAAATCATAAATCCTACCAAATTGTAAAATACGGGGACAAAAAGAAATAGGTTGAAATTTATCATACCAGAGTGCTCAATGTAATAGTTTTGAACAAAAATATTTACATAAAAGGAACAGATATTGAACATCAAAGCCTGAGACAAAAGGAAAACAATATATTTGGAGGTAGTTATTAATGCAATACTCATTTTGCACACTATTTTCTGATATTCAAACATTGCCAGATATAAATTGGACATCTTCTAAATTTCTATAAGCATCAGAAACTTAAAGTTCACTATAAACCAGGGAAAGAAAAACATTTTAATGCACCAAATAGTCATGTTCGCTTAAACAGCATTGCTGTAAACATACAAGAGAACTTTACAAATGGTTAAGGAACAATCCCCATAACCTTTCAGGTAACATACAAGTCCTTTTTTCCGTTTGTGGAATTTGCATCCTAACTGAGAAGCATATGCAGTGTCCGTTACATAGGCATACCAGAACTCAGAAGGTGCTTTTAAATCAACAGATTTAGACTTTCACGTATTTCACATTATAGCAGAAGAGTGACACAATTAAGAGTAAATTGATGGGTACGGTAGAGAGTCTGAAATAACAAAAGACTACACTGATAACAAACCTTGGTTTGCTTGAGGGACAACAAATATGCAGCCATGAAACATGCTATTCCTTCCACTGTATCTTCTTGTTTAACAAGGACATAATCTTCTTGGTCTGAGTTAGAGCTAGCATCTTCACCTTCCCAAAGATCATTTTCGCTAACAAGATCCCAAGAACTACCTTCTTCTGTCAAAATCCAAGCTTTTTGCATTAGCATTCTAAAAGTAAAGACCCAAACCAAAAAAGAACATTTGCACGAGTTGTTACCAGCTACACTGAGAGAAACTGATGCTTGTGCATACTCCAACTTTTCAAGGAAGTCAGGGCACTCAACTCTAGATTTGATTAGGTCACACAACTGCATGGAACACAACATTCCCAGCTATCAAGTTAAATCTCAACAAAATATCAAATATCCTTCTTACAAAAATCATCAAGCATATCCATAATACACATCGCATCAACTACAATTTACAACACAGCACTAACAACAATTACATCTAGAAGAAGTACTTGTTCCACATAAAAAGACTAGCGTCAAAACAGACACAAAAACACCTTTGTTGTAAATGGTTGTTTGGATTAGCACAAAAAAAACGGGACAATTGTGTATTTGGATTAACCCCACATCAGCTTCGATCCAACACTTATCTTGCTAATCGTTTTAGCGCTATGGAAAGTACAATCGAACATATTTGTTGCCTTTAAAACGGTAACCAAAACACGGTATTAGACAGTCGTTTTATACGGTTCTTCAACCAGAATTGGACTTTGGCCTATTGACCAATGTCCACCTTCAATGCAAACTTTTATTACGCTGATTATTAGGGTAAATCTTCAATCTTGATAAGAAAGCTGCATAAAAGGTATCTAAAGTGCATTTAAGTTTTACAAAAAAAAGAATAGAAAAAGAAGCTTTCTCACTTCAAAAATTCGAAGTAATCCGTTCATCAAAGAAGCCCTCATTTTTCCTCTAACACGAGACAAGCCTTTTGTTTGTTCATCACAAATCATACATAAAAAGGCAAGTTTTCTTCACTCGAAACGCACAATGCGAACAAATAACATAGAAAATCCCAAAACGCTTACCCTAACGTATAGAGATTTGAAGTATTTAAGTTGAAAGAGAAAAAAGAGAGAGTAATTGCCTGATCGGTTTCTGGATCGGGGGAGGTGGAAGGTTGTGATTCATCAGAGTCTTCTTCTTCTTCTTCCTCTTCTTGCTCTTGGTGTCCATCGGAAGCATTGATGAGTTCAAGGGCTCTCTGACACTGTTCCAGCATGGCCTCAAGGGTTTTCCGCTTCACCCGAACCGGGTTCGGGTTCGGATCGGAGACCCCAACCTCCATTCCGGTTCGGAAAAGGGAACGGGTTGGTGTTTTTGCGTTGACGACGGTGGGAGAGGAGAGAGCAGAAAGTTATTGGTGGCGGCGTGGAATACACGTGACTTTTTGTTTCTTAATTTTAGCAATTTTGAATTTCAATTAATTTTGAGGACGAGGTTGTCGGTTGTGTTTTCGAGGACGAAGAAAAGAAGAACAGAAACCAGAGCAGCGTCAGGATTGTGCTGCTCCCAATGCAATTCATAGGTTTCTTTCTCTTTTTTTCTCTCATCAAATTCATGCTTTTATTATTTTAGAAGTATAATTAAAAAATAACTAACTATTTTAGCATAATTGTGAACAAAATGTTTTACTAAATAAATTTAGATTATATATTAAATATCCTTTATTTTTGGAAGAATACAAGTGTATCAAAATGAATTATTGGAAATGATAGAACCTTCTAATTCTTACAATATGAGGTATACTAGATTATACATGAAACGAATATCCAGAATAATATACGACCTTCAAGATGATGAAGAAAATATATGAATGACATATAAGTTCCTAATCTAAAAATTCAAATAACTTTTAGTAAACTGACAATATGAACAATTTGATTGTTTTTTTTTATTATGTAATATTTTGAGCATATAAAGATCGAAACATGCTTACTTTAATTTGGACCTTAATATTAGTTGAAGAAAATTATAAAATTATATCATAAAATCACTGGTCAAGTTTGACTTGTTTCACAATTTGAAACAACCAAAACAAATGGGCGAAGTTAGTTTTCCATCATAATCTCGGTAGTTATTGCAACCAAGAGCAAAGAAGAACCTTTTTTTTTTTACTTCAATTTCCTATTCATACCATGACAAAACCGATTGATATAGCATGGTGAAGAAAATTTTGGAACTGTTATAAGGTATAATTTAATGTATAATTAAATAGCTTTACTTATTTAATGTATAATTTTTAATGTTCAAGAACTGGTAATTAATTATGTGAATGATATTAATAATATCTACTGGTAACTACTACTTCATTTGCATGTGCTACAAAAAGGTTCTAATAAGTTAATTTGTGAAATTATCTTTATCCTTAGAGTTTTCTATGAATAGTTACATAGATATACTAAGTTTTATGATCTAGCGGGATGAAAGGTGATGAATGATTACACAATTGGTTCAGGATGTTTGTTCTTACAATTCATTTCATTTTATTTTATGAAATTGTTTGATGATACATTATTACGGAATAATGTATTTTGTATGAATAGTTACATAGATATACTAAGTTACGATGTAGTTAGAATAAGTGAAATTATTTCATTTTATTTTTTGAAATTGTTTGATGTGTATGTTATTATGAAATTGCTTTTTAGATACTTTATTACTTGAAAACAATAACATTTGAATATAAGATTTTGTTTGAATGTAAGATTTTGTGTCTTAGAAAAAGTGGATATAAGATGTTGTTTGAATATAAGATTATCGTTTATTAATATTTACCAATATCTCATAATATTTAATAATATCTAATATTTTTTAATTAAATAATTACTAAATTTTTTTATCTTTTACTTAAAATACGTATTAACCTCATTTATTTATTTTTTTAATTATTATAATTTTTCAGAGTGTCACATTTCTTACCACAAATAAAAATTTTCTTCGAAAATGAAATTTCGAGCATTATTAATTCAAAATAAATCAATAAATAAATACATAATTTTCCAATAAAATTTACTTACAACTCATAAAATTTACATTACATTGTATATTGGTAAATATTATGACATTATTGTATATACATAAACCTACACCCAACATTTATATTGTTATACTAGTTAAATGTTTTAAAAAATTTAAATATGCAAACACATGTAATACTTTAAAAAAATTCCAAAATTTATATTCTTGAAAATCAAACTAAATAAACTTCACAATGTTGAACGTACTTTCAGATTACAATTTATTTAAATAAAACTAAGGCTTTGTTATATCAAATAGTTCCTTGTTATAAAAAACTTCTGCTCTGTTATTTTCAATCTAGTCCAACCTTCAAACACTCATAAAATGATGCAACTTTGGAATAACGGAATAAAATTTTCTCACAAACAAAAAGACTCAAAACTAATTTTAGAAATTAGCTCAAAACATATTCATTTTAACCTGGATCAAAAATAGTCCCACACCTATAATTAAAATGTTCATAAGTAAAATTACCGCTATAGTGTCAGAATGCTATATTAAAATTTATATCAAAGAAAAATACAATTTGGTGAACAATGTACCAAATTTGAAAAGAATAATGATACTTTGACAACATTTTAACACGGGTCACGTGTCAAAATTTCAATGGTCTACATGGAAAAGAAATTAGCAAAAGGAAAATGACGTGGAAAGAAAGTGGAGGATTTCAAGTGGCAGGGTTCATTTTGTGATTTCAAAATTAGAATCTGAGTTTGGGTTAGAGAGAATCCTAGAGCGAAGGACTTCCCTCCCATCCACCCAGAACCGTGCCTCTTCCCACAAGCGTGCCCATCGTTGTCAGAGTTTGCAATCCGCTGAAGTGTCGCCGTTGACGTACGTTGTACCGTTGTCCCTCCCACCCACCAACAAGCATTCGTCTTCATTCAAGCTTGGCCGTCGTTACCGGAGTTTGAAGTTGGCTGGAGTGTCACCGTTGACCATAACATTGGAGGTGGCGCCTTTTCGCCTTTTGGAACCAACAAACTTGGAAACTGTAAGATCCTTGAAAATATTTGTAAGTCAGATACTAAATTAAAAAAAAAGTAAATAGTGAATAGTAAATTGTGAATAGTAAAAAGTGAATAGTAAAAAAAAAAAATTATTTTTGGAAAGGATAAGTGTTCCACGTAGCTTTGAGATCAGAATTCACCAATTTGCAAATAAAAAATTATTTTTGTAATAGTAAAATGAATAAAAAAATGAATAGTAAAAATGAATAGTAAAATTTTTTACTATAAATAGCCAAGGGGGGAGGCTGAAAATTTACACAAAAGAACTTAGAAAATTTTTTAGAGAAGAGAGTTGGAAGAATTTCTAATTTCAAAGGGAATATTCTGGAAGTTTTCAGAGAGCGAGGAGATTAAGTCTGTAATAGAGGTAAGGGAAGCTAACCTTGAGTATCTCCTTTTGTATTATCTTGAGTCTTGAATATGCTATATTTTGCTTTTGTCTGATCTTAAATCTTGATTATGGAGTATTTTGTTTCTGTATGATTTTGAATTTAAATGAGAGTATGCTTTTGTGTTGATATCCAAGTGTGATAGTTGTAAAACGTGATATTGATTATGTTATGCCATTTGTATGTTATTAGTTGTTTATTTTTGTATTTTGGAAGGATTAGAAATTGTCTAACCGGCTCTGCCAGATTCAATTTCTTGTTTCCCCAAACGTTTTATTTCTTTACTTATTTATTTTATTGCATTTTGGAAGGATTAGAAGTTGTCTAACCGGCTCTGCCAGATTCAACTTCTTGTTTCCCCAAACTATTTATTGCTTTACTTATTTATTTTATTGCATTTTTGGAAGGATTAGAAGTTGTCTAACCGGCTCTGCCAGATTCAACTTCTTATTTCCCCATACATGTTATTGTTCTTGTTATTTAATTATATTGTATTTTTGGATGGATTAGAAGTTGTCTAACCGGCTCTGCCAGATTCAACTTCTTGTTTCCCCATGAATTTTTATATTAAGATTATTTTTATGATTGTCAAATATTGTATTCTTCTATGACCATTTATTGTAATGTTTTATTATTGTTAATTGTTTATAATTATCTTGTATGAATTCTATTATGGATGTTTATTGTGATGAATTTATTGAATGAGTTTGTTGGCTGAAATTGATCTTGTTGGGAGGTTTGGAATAAGGGTTCTGTAATAACTTGTATATGGGTATTAAATAGATATACAGATACTGGTTGAGGTTGTTGTGAGAGGAAGTAAAATTAAGCATTTTAAGATTTAGAGCATAAGAAAATAAGGTAGATAAATTAAATAAATAAATTGTTAATTATTGAGGACCTCCCTTTGTTGGTAGGATAGAGGAACCTTAAAAACCTGAGTTGGCTCATCCCTGATCATAGAGCAGCCCTGGCCTGGTCCAGTCAGTTGTGACTAGTCATATGTGCTGGCGTCGAAGGTGAGTTTGATGCGTTCAGACATCTGGGTCCTCTCCGGTGACCAATTAGGGTAAAGAAAAATCTATAATAGGATGAAAATAAAATAAAACAAGTTGATTGTAGATGCATAATATTATCATGGTAAAAATTTCATATATATTTTATTTATCATTACATTGAGCCCAGACTTTAATATGTAGTTCTTAAGATATGTTGATATATTTTGGTTGATCCATGATCTTTGTTTGGTGAAAATATGTTGAGTTATACTCGTTATGGGCAAAATGAGTTTATAATATGAAGCATGATATCTGACAATATGTTTGATTTATTGATACCAAAACGGGTGATTATGAATTCATGATTAAAGAATGAACATGATTGAGTTAGGTGGATAAGAGGGTATGAATTGTTGGTTTTATGAAATGTTAGGGTGGATATGAGAAATCATTACTTATGAAATGATGTTTACTACCGGGAGTAGTTTGTTCGAGTTATACCATGAGAGTTTGGTATGAGCAAAGTAACACTTGAGGTTTATGAAAGCAGACAGAAAGTGGTCTGACCATAAGGCTTTGACATAAACATATGATTCGTAAGTTTTATAGAAGCAGGCAGAGAGGGGTCTGACCATAAGGCTTCAGAAAGTAAGACATAGTATATAAGTGAGGCTTAAGGAAGCAGGCAGAGAGCGGTCTGACCATAAGGCTTCATGAGTAAGCATGGAACACTTGTAAGATTTATGGAAATGAGAAAGATGATTTTGATAATGATGAATTAATGACATCGGAATAATGATATTTTATCAATTGCAGAAATACATGATTATAATATTTTTATTACAAGTTTAATGATTTTATGATATGGTTGGCTTACCCTTATTTGTTTGTGCTATGATCATATAACTCATGTTATATGTGAATAGATAATGTCGCAGATGCGGTTGAAAAAGCTTAGAGATGAGAGAGACGCGAGGAAAAACTTTCAGGGATATTTTGTAAAAAGAATAAATTTGTATTGGAAAAATTATGTTGTGTAAAACTTATAAGTTGAAATTCGAATTTATGTTAAGTGGTGAAGACTATATTGTTTGAAGTTTGTAAGTTTGGTATTGTACTTTGGGAGAATTGAAATAAAGTTTGATGGTTTATAAAATATATCAAATTAATTTAGTCTCTACTATCAGTAATACCCTTTAAAATATTAGGGTGTTACATTTTGGTATCAGAGCAATGGTTTTCGAAAATATTTTGGGACTTTGGGGAGTGAAATTATTATTCTTAGTAAAATATCAATTGAGTTGATTCTTGTTTTATTGGAAACTAGACTCAAAGAGTTTCAATCTGACTACTCCTACGCATATTTTGGACTTCGGGAAGGGGTCTAACCGAGCTGGGGAAAACGTGACAGTTTTGCTGTCCAAGGGCTAGCGTCCAACCTTAATTTTAGGTGTATTTTTACAAGTTGCGACTTTTTGGAGTGGGTAGGTTGTGTTCTGGACTAGGAGAACATTTTGGGACCGTTTGGAGACTTTCCTACCATGTTTTAGGGCTGGAAAATGGTTTAGGATGGTCCATTGGTTGTTTATTATTGCTAAGTGCCAAGTGCATGGGTCCTTAGTTGTCTAAGACATCTTCTTTCAATTCCAAATCAGATTTGGAGTTTTGGGGGAGAGTAGAGAGGTCCTTGGTGGGCGGTGAACGAAATCCTAAGTGTCCTAAGAGTGGAGGCTGACTTGGTCTAGCAAGGAGGAGAGGAGTTGCTCTCTTTGAAGAAGAGTTTAAGGTGTTTTAGTCTTCATGAGGTAAGGGGAGCTAACTCAACTTAATTTCTAGAATTTTGTGGTTAGAAATATGGTTCCAATTGCTTGACTTTGATGAAGGGGAGCTAATCCTTTCTTGTTATGATTATGAATATGAATATGAATATGTTAAAAATTTGGTAATGGTAGTTATCTATTGACTTGTGTAAAATTTGGTTCTCATGATTATAATTTCTTATTTTCGAGTTACTGTGGTAATAAATTTCTATTAATTTTTTTCACCGTTGGATTTAGCTAAACTTTTAATATGTGAATCCTAAGACATATTACTAAACTTTGACCGTTCGGATTTGAAAATAAAAGTCTGTACTTGGATAAATAAATCCTATAAGTTTGAGTAATTTAGTTACCCCTGTAGTTCTGTTACTAAGGTGTCTCAGTAAAATATAGATTCTGACCTATTTGACTGTTAGATCAACCTCAAAATTTGATATAGGATCCCTAAGACATATTAATACACTGTGACCGATCGGATTTGTAATTGAAGGTCTATGCTTAGAGAAAGAAATTTTGAAAGTTGGAAGTATTTGATGAACACTGTAATTTTGTTCTTAAGTTATAATGGTAAAAATTTCATAGATATTTCATTTACCGTTAGATTGAGCCCAAACTTTAGTATGTAGTTCATAAGACATATTAGGTGATCTTGACCATTCAGATTTGGAATTAGATGTCTGTGCTTAGAGGAATTCATTCCGAATTTTGAGTTTAACCGAGAACCACTTAAAAATCTGTCTCTGAGTTACCTCGGTAAAATCTTCATATCTATTTAGATAACCGTTAGATTAATCTGAAATTTTAGTATGTTGTTCTTAAGAGATAGTGGTATACTTCGACCGTTCGGATTTTAGATCGGAGTTACAGATTTAGAGATATTAATTTCGTACCTTCTGAGGGATCTCAATACTGTTTAATTTATGTTTTGGATCATTTATACAAAATTGATGATTTCCGCCTCATTAACCGTTGGATTGGACTGAAAAGCTTACCATATGATCTAAACATGTTGTTGATTAGTTTGATTGGTTTAGATCGCCGATAAATAATATGTTGAAAAAGGTAATTTGGTTAATTTGTGCTACTTTGGTAAGTAGGCAGGATTGAAACTGAGATATGTTGATTGGTTATTATGTGCTTGTTGAGCATGATTGGTTCGGGATTAGTGGTTGAGATGGCATGTGATTGGTTATGAATGATATGTTAGGAAAATGTAATTTGGTTAATTTATGCTACATTGGTAAGTAGACAGAAGGGAATTGAGAAAAGTTCACTGGTTCTCTTATGCTTGTTGAATATGATTAGTTTTGGATGGGTTGTGCTTGATTATGAATAATTTGTTGAAATAATATAAATGATGTTGGTTTGCGCTACTTTGGTAAGTAGGCGAGTAGATGTTGGGTCTACGTTACTTTGGTAAGTAAGCAGGGTGATTTGCGCTACTTTGATAAGTAGGCAGGATGAGATGATGAATGAAGAGATAAAGAGAATGATATAAATCGGGCTACTTTGATAAGTAGGCAGATTAACTATACTGTGCTACTTTGGTAAGTAGACAGAAGATCTTGTTTTATGCTACTTTGGTAAGTAGGTGAATTAATTATACTGTGCTGCTTTGATAAGTAGACAATATTGTCTTGCGGTGCTACTTTGATAAGTAGAGAGAATAACTTGGTTTGTACTACTTTGGTAAGTAGGTCGGATGAGGTGAAGTTGTAATACTTTGATAAGTGGAATAGTAAAATTGTTGAGCAATGATATTGTGATAATATGTTGAGTGGGTGTGCTTAACTTATTGAATACTGTGGATGTATTATTAACGGATTGTGAATGGATTGTATGCTTGTTTCAGTTAGCTCACCCTATTGTTTGTGTTTGTGTATGTGAATGCAATGATCGTATAATGTGTGATATTATACGGGAGCAGAAACTATTTAAGATGAATTAGCAGATGGTTCTGGACTTGCTTAGAAGATGAGAGATCTGTGAAAAAAAAAAAAAAAGAGAGACATGGGGGATTTCTAAATAAATATGTTTTGAAATTTCAAACTGTGTGAAATTTTAAATTTCAGAAGTTTATGAATTGTGTGAAATTTTATTTCAGAAGACTTGTGTTGTAATAAAGCACTTAATATTTTGTTGGTGTTGAAAATTGTTAAAGAAAAGTTATATATGTATTTTTGTGGAAAAATAAATTGTAACGCCTAAATCGGGGTGTTACACTGTTGGGTATCAGAGCAATGGTTTTTGAAAATCCATATCTCTTTTGTAA